>JBBFKN010000017.1:6713337-7913337 GCA_039654755.1 Calcarius lapponicus | reverse complement strand
ATTTGTGCCAGTGTCTGGGCAGCACAGGAGGTACAGGTATAACTGGCGCCGTGGTACGAGCTGTGCTAGAGATGGGAGACAAACTGCTTGTAAAGCTTCTTATTTCACAAAAGATATTTTTAATACTTCCATAATTAACCTTTCTTCTGGTATCCATTCCATTTTCCATTTTCTGACCTTTCTTTTCTGAAAGTGAGAGCTCTTAGAGCAGAGCTGCTCTCCCTCACCTGTGACAACAGGAAGCTGCAGGATGCAAAGAGAGAAGTGGCTGGTACTCATCTTTTGAGGCAATTTGCTTGAAAGAATCAGAGGTGGATTTTCAAGAGGAAGGGCTGTTTGCCTGGGAGCAGAATGCTCTTTGCTGGAGCATTAAATTTCCTTGGGTCAGAGGGCCAAATATGGGGCTGGGGTATTCTTAGGTGGCTGCCACATTCCCTGTTCTCTCAGCACAGCAAATAGCACAGGGATGCTGAAAATTTTAGGAAAAAGGATGGACATTTTTTTTCCAGTGAAGTGTTTGCAAGGTGAGGTGGGGGGGGGGGGGGGGGGGGGAATCAAGCAAAAGCTAAATTGGATTGTCAAAGCTGCAAGCCATTATTTGAAGATTATAAAATCAGCAGGAGTCCCATAGGAGTTAGGCAGCAGAGCTGTGGTGGGAAACAGCCCAACTCTCTGCTTGGAATGTAATTATGGCAAGAGACACACACACACATTTCCCTAGATTTCTGAAGTTCTTTGCAGGAGCAGTCGGAGCTTGTGAGCCAGGTAGGTATCTGGTAAATCAGAGGAAGTGAAACCACACCTCTGTCTCCAGAAGGCTTTTGTCTCTGTCTGGAGAGTAGCATGTTTTTAGTCCTGGGAGGTAATCACATCACTTTGCCATGTGATGTGGGGATGTTGTCCTTAGCAAGGTGCCACCTTGAAAAGTCAGCTGAGGAAATAATTGCAGGCCATAAAATAATCAGCCTCCTTCCATTTGCTGAGTTTGGGCTGACAAGAGCTTCCTAATGCACAGAAAGACACTCAGTGCTTTCAGATGTCAGCACCCAGGAAAGGAGTGGGGTGTAAATGGAGGCTTGAGCTGAAGCTTTGATGTGTATAGGGTTTGCAGGGCAAGGGTTTTTGCAGTGGGGGCACGCTCAGAAACTTCCCCCATGTCTGATGGAGCCAGCTGGCTCCAGGACGGACACACCGCTGAAACAACTGATTTAAGAAGGGGGAAAAACCTGCACGACTGCAGCTGGAGAGAGGAGTGAGGATATGTGAGAGGAAGAGCTCTGCACAGACCCCCAGGGCACTGCAGAAGGAGGGGGGGAGAAGGTGCTCCAGGCAGCAGAGCAGAGATTCCCATGCAGCCCATGGTGAGGCAGCTGTGTCCATCTCCCTGTGTGTGGAGGTGGAGAAAGTCAGGAGTGAAGTTGAGCCCAGGAAGAAGGGAGGGGTGGAAGGAAGAGGTTTTTATTTCTCCTTACCCTATTCAGATTGGATTGGTAATAAATTAAAGTAATTTCCCCAGCTCTGTTTTGCCCATTTTGGTTATCTCCCCTTCCTTATTCTGACCCTGTGTTTCTCTTCCATGCCTGGCTGAGGAAGGGAGTGACAGAGCAGTTTTGGGGGCACCAGGTGCCCAGCCAGGGTCAGCCCACCACAGTATGGTTCCCACCTCAGGATTGCAGGGGCTTCATGTTTAATTCATATCTTTCTGATTTGGAATTCCATGGTAAAAATACTGAGAATGGTTTAAAGAGTGATGAGGAGGCATCTTTAAATTAAGAGACTAAAAACCAGCCCACCACTGCAAGCTGTGAGGAATATTTCAGCTGGAGACAATCTGATGTTATAACACGTTATCTGTTTTTGTCCAACTGCAAACATACTCTGATGAGAACATGGTTTTGTTTTGCTCCCCCTGGGCAGGTCTTGCCTTAAGCTGAACTGGGGCTTGTGTTGGTCACCAGGTAATAAAGGGAATGAGGCATCTGCTCCGTGACCCGCTGGTCAGGCAGGATGAAGTTTCCTTGCCTCTTGAATCCTTGGAGATTTTCTCCCCTTGTTGTGTGACTGTCTTGCCCTGGGCTTGATCTCTTGCTCACCAGAACTGACCAATTTCCTTTCTCCACAGGGGACACTACACAGAAAATGAGATCTGCACAGTATCCTACCCCAGCAGAATTGGATGCTTATGCTAAGAAGGTCGCCAACAACCCACTGACTATAAAAATCTTTCCGAACAGCGTCAAGGTTCCCCAGAGGAAACACATACGCCGTACTGTGAACGGACTCGATACTTCGGGCCAGAGGTACAGCCCCTACCCATCTCAGGCCACCACCAAAACCGGCCTGCTGGCCATAGTCAAATCCCCAGCGAAAGGAATCATCAAGGACTTTGACGGGACGCTGCGCGCGCCTGCTGCCGGAGGCGATGATGAACCCCCCCTCCACGCCCTACGTTGCACCAAGCACTTTATCCCACCCCCAGGCGCTCGCTCGCCAGCAGGCTCTCCAGCATGCACAGACTTTGCCGCACCCCCAGAGCATCCCGCAGCACCCTCAGGGTATTCCACAGCCACCCAGCTTACCGCACCCTCAGGGGATCCCGCAGGCGCTGCCGCCGCACCCGCAGAACATGCAGCAGCAGCAGCAGCCGCAGGGCTTGCAGCACCCTCAGCCCATGGCACACCAGACCCTGCAGCACGCCCCGAACCCGCTGCTGCAGCCAGGTTTGCACGGAGGCAGAAAGATGCCGGACGCAGACGCGCCGCCGAATGTGACCGTGTCTACCTCAACCATTCCCCTCTCTATGGCTGCCACCCTGCAGCAGAACCAGCCACCGGACCTGAGCAGCATTGTGCACCAGATTAACCAGTTCTGCCAGGCCAGAGCTGGCATTAGCACTACCTCAGTGTGTGAGGGACAGATCGCAAACCCCAGCCCTATAAGTCGCAACCTGCTTATCAATGCAAGTACCAGGGTATCTACTCACAATGTCCCTTCACACCCATGCCTTCCTGTGTAGTAAACCCTGTCGACCATGCTGCTGCTGCTATTCCTCCTGCCTCTGTTAATGTGCCCATGGTCAATATTAACAGGGTGCCACCCGCCTACCAGAACGAAATCAAATCGGTTGCGTGGAACCAGCACCAGCTTGCACATCTGCAGCAAATGTGTGGGGATGCTGCTGGGCCTGCTGGACTCGCAGGGAAGCACCCTCAGAGAGAGATTGCAGGGCAGAGTTTCCCTGGCAAAACTTCAACTACCCTCAAGAACTGTGCATGGGCCAGTCCTTCAGCTTGAAGCCCCCCATCGAGAAGCCTACGCCTTCTCCTCCTGTGAACGGGTTGCAGGGACCTTTGCCATATACCAATGGGCACTATTTCCAACCCCTCTGGAATAACATTCTGCCCACGCCCAACAGTGACAGCTCTGGGTCCCAGGACCTCACCATGCCTTTCCATGGGGGACAGCCAGCGGGAGCGACGCTGGATTGGGCAGGAGGAACTCATTACAGAGCTGGAGCTGGCCCATCCAGCCAGAATAATGTGATGCAGACCATGGATTACCTAAGTGGGGACTTCCAGCAGTCCTGCTTCCGAGACCAGAGCATGGCCGTGCTGGGAAAAGTCCATCGGCCCCCATGAAACCGAGCACCTGAACCAACCGATAGTCGAAATCTTCATATTCAACACCCAGGGTATAGATAGGCTGCAGTCACTTTCACAGACAAAAAAAAAAAAAAATTATAGGTTTTAGTCTTAATTTTAATTAATAAGCAAGGCGTTTTTAACTTGCAAACTTGTGTGATCATTATAGTACCCATTGGAAGAAGACATACTGTATATTTAAAGAGCTTTGCTTACATGTTATCTCCCTCCTTTATGCATCAAATATTTAACATGCCTTTTGTGTCAAAGAATTTCATTACACTACTTCACGCCACAGCTGTTTCCTCACAGCAGAGTCCCCCTTTGTGCAGCTTTTTTTCTTCTTATTTTTTTGCCTTCTGCTGAGCAGCTCCTCGCTGGACTGAGGTTGAGTTGCTGCAGGGTTTTGCAGCCGCATCTGTGCTCCAGCGAGAGCGAGGTAGTGTAGCTGCTTCCATTTCCATCTCAATTTCCTCGACAAGATTAAGAGCAACAGAATTTTGTCAGGGAGTAGGGCTTGTTTTCAACTCGAAAGCCCATTTCATTAATTGCATTAAACATTGACCATTTGCACTGTCTAGAGGGCTGTGTAATTGAAAAAGAGCCTACGTTTGAAAAGAGCCAGCTAGGGGTATGTATTTAGGCTTTAATAGTGGAGAGAAGCTTTTCAGCTCTTTCTTGCCCACGTTTATCATTTAGACTTTGTCAAAGTCAAAAGTCTCTGGCAGATTTTTCTGACACTTTGTGTTTTCTGGACAGGGTATGAAGAGGGGAACGGCGGTGTTTGGGATGGAGGCAGCCATGGGGAGCTGCCTTTCTTCGTGTTCCCCCTCCCCAGTGCCCTTCCACAGCCTCAAAGCTCATGTTGTCCTGAATCCTCGCCTGCTAGGAGTCTGGCCAGCCTCGTGTGAAGGGAATCCAGACCCACTGACAACTCCAAAAAGGGTTCAGCCACTTCTCTGGAAGCTGGAATTACTGTCAGGGTGAGGAGATGCAGCTCAGCCCATCCCCGGTGCAGCGAGCACTGTGGGATGGGAGTTGGTTGGTCTGAATCAAAGCTCCTCTCACAAGCCACTGTGGTGGATTGACAGTCCCCTGTTCCTCTCCATCAAAACACCCCAGCGGATGTTAATGGAACAATTCTTCTCCCTGGGAATTAGTGAAGCCTATTTATAACATCCCTTTTTCCCAGGGTCTCGGTGCCTAACTCCTTCTGTTCCTTCCCCACGTCACTTCCAGCAGCCAGTTGAGTCAGTGACTGTAGGGACACTAACTACTGGGTAACCTCAGCATCTTGTTCTCCTCTGTGTACCAAAACATCCCTTTCCTTTCTAACAGCCGAATTTATTGTAAGTAGAAAATTTCCCTCATCTCTGTTAACGAGACTAATACTTGAACCTACATGATCACAATCAAGTTTGGAAATTAAAAAAAAAATTAAAAAAATAAAAAAAAAAGAAGAAGAAGAAAAAGTTTAAAAAAATAAATGCATTGATTCTTTCTATGTACACTGGCTAAAAAAAATATTGCTCTACACTGTAACTTTTAAGTGTAATATTTCTGTATGAATGTCGCCTGGTAGTGTGGGTTTGAGTAGCATTGTGTATGGGTGAACCCACTGGCCTCTGCCATCCACTGGCCTCCCTCACAGCCCTTGGAAAAACAAAGCCTTAAGTATTTGCTCCTTGAACTTTCCTTAATGAGCATGGTTTAAAAAGAAATCTTAAAGACATCATACAAAATTTAAAAAAAAAAAAGTTAAAAAAAAAGTTTTGAAGTGACGTCATAGTTGGCTAGAGATTCTTAAAAGTTTTTCGTAAATGGGAAAATTAGAAAACATTTATTTGTATTTTTTTAATTTAGAATGTGTAGTCCTGGGCTGTAACAAATATTTAGGTTTCAAAGCTTAGCAGAGTACATTTCTGACTCCTTGTAAGTTAGTACACTTATATCATGTCATTATTTAAATTCTTTTAAGTGTACTATAACCCGTTCTTTAGTGGTAACTCCTGAGCAAAGTTAAGCAATTTGACTAAAGACGGATTAAATTATGTGTTGGCTTGTGTTGCCTTATATTTAAAAAAAGGAAAAATTGCCTGATTGTGTTATGCCAAATGATAGCAACATGAAGTCCTAATTTATTGTTTATAATCGTATTCCTGCAGTCTTTGTGAAAACTGGTAAATATACATCTATGAAAGAACGAAAATCCTGAGGCTTTTCATGCAATATTTTTCTGAATCCTTCTGTTGGAGCCAGAGTTTGAGTCTGAAGCTGCTTCCCCTTCAGTCACCCCGTTGTCTTCCCCATCCCAAACCCAACCCCAGCGAGGGCTGTGCTCTGACCTCACCCCTCCCTGCCCAGTCAGTCACTGTAAGGTGTTCTGCTCCTTTTTACTAAATCAAACCTTGGCCTCTCCTCTGGTCCGTAGCCTGCTCCAAATCTTAACCCAGACTGTTACTAAAAGCTAATTTTTAACTCCTGCTCTTCTCCTGAGAGCCTGAGCAGAGTCCTGTGCCGTGGTGGTGGTTGCCTGGGAGGTGTTTGGTGGTGTTGGCAGCACGCTGTGAGTTTTCGGGGACTGTTCTGCACAGGTACAGCCACGACCTCCGAGGCTTTGCCCCGGTACAGCAGGACCGGGAAGCAAAACTCCTGCTGAGACTCATCCAGGTGGGACATTGCTTGAAAAAAAAAAAAAAAAAAAGAATCATTTTACTATTAAAATATACTGAAACCTTTCCTTTTGGTCTGGCAGTGAGATTTTTCTTTGAACCGACCCTTTTCACCTCTGTTGTGATGGGCTCCCCACCCTTCTCTGCTCAGCCCTAAAGAGAAGAACTGTCCTGCCTCATTCCCAGGTGGGATATTGGGAGCAAATGTTGGATCCCTGGTGTGGGTGCCCAGGGTGGGGGTCTGGCTGTGGCACTGTCACCAGGGTGAGGAGGGAAGAACCTTGTGGTGCCTTGTGTGGCAGGAGCTGTGCCCTGCTCTCCTGGAAATGTGGAAAAACTTCCCGTGGTTTTTCCTCTCTGCCTGGTGCAGAATTGAGAGGAACCAAAAGGCTGGGAATGTTCCTTCTCTTCCAGGAGCCCCTTGTGGGTGGTCACCAACCTTTGGGGCTCACACTGCAGCTCCTCTTGCCTTTCTGTCCACCTGTCCATCCATGGGTCACTGAGTCCAGCACAAGGCTCTGCTCCCTGCTGGATCCTCAGTGCCTGCTCTGCTCCTTGAGGAATGAGTAAAGCTCAGGTGTTTCCCGAACTCCTCACCCTCAGCAGCACCATCCTCCCCATCCTCATTTCAGAACCCCCAGCTGGACCTTAGAAGATCCTGGCAAGGATGAACATGAGCATGGTGTGAACCCTTCCACAGGGAATCTGCGCCCCATGTTTGGAGCAGAAGCTTTGGAGCTGTTCAGCCACGAGCCCGGTTTGTTACAGCCCAAAGTGAGCATTTTATAAAAGACACTCGCGAGTTTTCTTTAAGCTTTCCATGTCAGATGTCTCTGGGGCCTGGCTGCTCCCGTGGAAACCAAACAGAGCTGTTTGCTGGGGATCACTGGGAGAGAACTGGGAATTGCTGCTGTGTTTCATTAAGCCACAAGACTGATGATCAAGGCTGCTGCTTCTGTGCTACGGGTGCCAATTAGAATTTTCTTTATTATTATTTTGTCCACAGGAAAAATAAAAAAGAGACCTGGTCCCTCTACCCCTTCTGCTGGTTTTATGCAGCGTGAGGTGGCCATGGAGTCACAGGGTGGGTGCTTGTCCCAAAGGGAATTTGGGGAAGGGTCTCCATGGATTTCTGGGATAGGAATGTATCAGGCAGTGTCTGGCTGACTGCTCCAATAAGAGGAAAGGTTTGGGAAAACAGAGAAAGAATCTCGGAGAGAAAGGTGCTGAAATAATGGTTAAAAATAGGAGAAGGGGGTTTGAGTCCTGCCAAAGTTTTAAGGGGGATTTGTAGCATTCACAATCACCTTCCAGAAGATGGGACCTGCCAGGGTTTCCTCCCTTCTCCCAGGATTGTACATCTCATTTAATCTTTGCTTCCATCTCTCAGAAGGACAAAACTTCCACCCCATCTCCTGTTCTCACTGCAAACCTGAGCATCAAAATCCATCTTTCCTACTGTTCCCACTGTTCCCCAAATACTGTGGACATTTGGTTCCCACATGGTTTTCCTGGAATTTGGGTTAAACGAGGCAGCTTAGCCTGGCTGAGCTAAGGCAGGAAGAGCTGTTTGCCCACAGGCACTGCTGCATCCTTCTCCAGCGTCCGGAAATTCCAACAGCAGCCACTCCATCCATCAGAGCTTCAGGATCCTCTTCTCCTTTGACTCAAAGCTTCTTTGGTATCTGGTTTCTTCATCCATCCCCCCAACAGGAACAATCTCTTCTGCAAGGAGTTTTCAGGAGACTTTCTCATCATCTTTGCAGCCAGTTGGACCTGGAGCGAGGATCTGGTGGGAAACAATCCAGCAGGGACTTGGTGTGAGCAGCTGCTGCCTCCACTGAGAAATCACCTGCAGCCACAGCTAAGCTGAGGGCTTTGGGTAAAATCCAACATTTTAAAACTTCTCCTTTAGGGCCAAATGGGTTTTTCTTCCAAAGATTTTGACCCGAGGTAGGCAACGCCCAAATGTTCTCTGCGAACTCCAGCAGCTCGTGATGTTCAGAGAGGAGCAACACTGGGGATGCTGCAAAAATTCAGAGCTGAAAAAAATCCTGAAAAAAAAATCCTTGTGGGGTCCTGGGGGGTCCAGAGGGTGGAGGAGCCAAGGGAAAGTGGCACATTGTGGTCAGCTGCTGGAGGAGAACACACTGGACACCCTCCAGCAAGAGCCGCCTTCCGGATGCTCTTCAACAATCAGCAGAGCCAAATTGCAATAAAATTACTGGACTGTTTTATCTGCTTAGTTTAAGTTAATTTCAAAGCCATTGGGTACAGGCTGTTGATTCTGTTGGGGTGGCTGCAAGCCTGAGAGTGGAGTGAGATTGCACCAAAAAACTGCTGTGAAATCTTGTCAGCTTTCACTGCTCTCAAACACCCCTCAGTCCCGAGCACTAATGCGGAGGAAAGGGACTCAGACAAGTCTTTAATAAAGGATGTGCAAAGGAAATTTTCCTCACATTTTTCTCCCTATACAATATCAATGTCTGGTTTCATTGTCTCAGAGAAGAAGCATCAAGGATCAGCACAAATTGGGGCTCTATGGTGTGAGCAGATGAAGTGGTGTTGCCAAAAATCCTCCCTGTCTACAATCCCAAAGAGGTTAAAAAGGTTTGGGGTTTATTTAGGGCATCTCCACTGTGGTGAGGGTCTTACACAGGCAAAGGGCCCTCCAGGTGGGGTCTCCCTCGATTTTTCAGATGTTTAATGAGATTTCCCTCCCCGATTTGAGCATCTTCTGAAGGTCCTTCCAGTGTCCCAGCAATGCTGGGACAACGGAGCAGGGAGTGAGCTGGCAGCCCAAACCTTTAGAATAAACCCTCAAACCACCAAGTTTCCAGGAAGTTTATTTTTAAACTTGATATTTGAGGCTAAATTTAGTAGCGAGAATCGATTTGTCTCCCTCTCCTCCTTGAGCATTGAGAGCATCTCCCCCTCCCGCTTTTCCTGCAGCCCAGGCCCTGCTGGGGAATCGCTGCCACGCTGAAGGTTAAGAGGTGCTCCAAGATCCCGCTGACATTTCCAGTCAGAGAGGGCTGGAAAGGGGAAGGAAAAGGGGGAAAATCAACCCAAGCAGGGAAAGCAGAGCTGGGATTTGGTCCCTGAGGTGAAGACAGGGATAATTCCAAGCTCCCAGGGTGGTTTCTTTCATCCAGGAGCTGCTGCCCAGGCTTCCTCCAGCACTGCTTCCTACTGTTAGTTCATAAATTATATAAGTTTTTTTTAAGGCAACTGGTTGGAATGATACGTAATAATTACAATTATAATAATAATAATGATAATTATTATACATTTATATAAATTATAAGGCAATAAATTTCTATTGACATCTTCCCCTCCCCTCGGTCCCCACGCGGCGGCGCCACTGAGCCGAGCACCGGGCGGGGAGGGGGACACGGGGACACCGGGACGGGCTCCGGGATGGGCGGGAACCGGGCACTGGGACGGGCATGAACCGGGCACAGGGATGCACTGGAGCTGGCACTGGGATGGGCATGAACCGGGCACTGGGATGGGCTGGAACCGGGCACTGGGATGGGCTGGAATTGGCACTGGGATGGGCTGGAAGTGGGCACTGGAATGGGCATGAACCGGGCACTGGGATGGGCTGGAGCGGGCACTGGGATGGGCATGAACAGGGCACTGGGATGGGCTGGAACTGGCACTGGGATGGGCATGAACCGGGCACTGGGATGGGCTGGAATTGGCACTGGGATGGGCTGGAACCGGGCACTGGGACGGGCTGGAATTGGCACTGGGATGGGCTGGAATTGGCACTGGGATGGGCATGAACCGGGCACTAGGATGGACTGGAGCGGGCACTGGGATGGGCATGAACAGGGCACTGGGATGGGCTGGAATCGGCACTGAGATGGGCTGGAATTGGCACTGGGATGGGCTGGAACCGGGCACTGGGATGGGCTGGAACCGGGCACTGGGACGGGCTGGAATTGGCACTGGGATGGGCATGAACCGGGCACTGGGACGGGCTGGAATTGGCACTGGGATGCACTGGAGCTGGCACTGGGATGGGCATGAACCGGGCACTGGGATGGGCATGAACCGGGCACTGGGATGGGCTGGAACTGGCACTGGGATGGACTGGAACCGGGCACTGAGATGGGCTGGAACCGGGCACCAGTGTGGGCCAGCACGGGTCACCATGGGCTGGCACTGAACATTAACACACGGGTGGCGCTGGGCACCAGTACGGGCTGAAACTGGGCACCAATGGGCTGGCAATAGCTTGGCAATAGTCGCCAGTTTGGGCTGGCACTGGGCACCAATACGGGCTAGTGCGGGTCACCAGTGTGGGATGGAACTGGGCACCAGTACAGCTGATACTGGACATGCCAGGCACCAGGATGGGCAAGAACTGCCCGTCATTAGGGGCTGGCATCAGAAACCAGCATGGGGCTGGCACTGGGCACGAGCGTGGGGTGACACTGGGTGCCAGTGTCACCAGTACAGGCTGACACCAGACACCAGCATGGGCTGGCATTAGACACCAGTTTGGTGGCCCAGTATGGACTGGCACTGGACACCACTATAGGCTGGCACTGGGCACCAGTATGGACCTGCATTTCACCCCATTGCAGGAACGGCACTGGGCACCTGTCCAGGCTGGCACTGGGTACCAGCAAGGACAGGAGTATTGCCCAGCTCCCCAGGACCCTGGGCTGCCACAGCGGGCTGGGACCTGCTCAGGGGGACATTCCTGGGGGGGAACGGGGTATGGGGACACCCCCGGCAGTGCTGCCCCCTCCCAGCCCAGCCAGGGCCGCGGGGTGCAGCTAATTAGGCGCTAATTGCATTAAAGCGGAGCAGCAGTAATGCAATTGTGGGATTATCCTGCAGAGACAGCGACCCCCCCATTGCCGCCGGGGTGACGGGAGGGGGGTCAGACACACGGACACGGGGCCTGATCCAGCCTGCCCCCCCCAGTCTGCCCCAGTGCCCCCCACCATCGCCCACCCCCCGTGTGCTCGGGATGCCGCCCTCCCCCGGGGCGCTAATTACCCCAGCGCTAATGAGGGGCTGATGGGACCGAGGGGGGCCTGCAGGGAAGCAGCCCCCCGGGGCTGGCGGCTCCTCCAGCCCGGCACATCCCCGCCGCTGCCGGTGATTACCGAATTAACCGGCTCCATCTGAGCCCGTCTGCCGCCGGGATGTGGGTCAGGGATTACCCCTCTCCGTGCCCCCCAGCCCGGTCCCGGCTCTCCCTGTCCCCAGCGCCCAGGAGCATCCCCCGGTCCTGCCATCCCGACCCCGGCAGGCAGAGGAAGGAGGTTCAGGCGGCCGTAATAAATACAAGAAAAGTTTATTGAAAAGAAAAAGATGTGGGGAGGGGGCAGCAGCCCCAGCCCGGGGTAATAAATAACAACCTGGGGAGCACCAGTTTACAAAATATGGCTCTGGCCAGTGGGGTCCTGCAGGGGCCCCAGCAAGGCTGCCGGGCACCTCGGGGAGGGGCTCAGGGGGCCCAGCCCCCCGGCACCCCCCGGGCACCTGAGAAGGGGCCGCTGGACAGTCCCAGCCCCGGGAGGGACACGGGAGCAGCCCCATCCCTGCCTGTCCTGAGAGCCACCGCGGTGCCACGGCAGCGTCCCCAAGCCGGGGACACCAGCTGCAGGCAGGGGCTCAGCACCACCCGGGGCACCCCGGTCACATCCTGTCCCCCTCCGGGGCTCAGGCCAGGATCTTCTGGGGGATCTCCACCGAGGCTTTGATGAAGATGGCGTTGTCCCGCACGTAGTTCCGTTTCCTGATGTCCTCGTGCGAGATGAACTTGGGGTAGCCGAAGCCCAGGGTGCTCTCGTCCAGGGAGCTGCGCGAGGCCCCCGGCTTCTGGAAGTTTTTCCAGTTGGGGTCGGGGTGGAAGGTCTCAGTGATGTGCTGGGGCTTGGAGAGCGAGGGGTCGCTCTGGTCCAGCAGGGAGAAGGTGACGCGGTAGGAGAAGGGCCACTCCAGCAGGTTGTCGTACTCGCCCGGCAGCACGCGGATGTACACGGACAGGTGGCTGCTCTCCCCGCTGCCGTTGCCGTTGAGGAACGCCGACACCTGGAGCTTGTAGCCGTACTTGTGGGTGTAGAACGGGGGGCTGAAGAACTCGTAGTTGCTGCGGGCCTTGGCCTCCTGCAGCTTGCGGGCGTAGTCGGCGATTTTCCAGATGAGGGTCCCGTCGCTGCTCACCGACAGCTCCTCCACGTCCCGGCGCAGCTCCAGGATCTCCTGCCGCTGCCGGCTCACCAGGGCACACACCATGCCCAGGTGGGTCTTGGTGCTCTCCTCCAGGTGCCGGCCCATGGCCAGCTTGGGGCACTGCGGGGACAGCGGGACCATCAGCAGGAGGGTGGCAGGGACAGCAGGGACAGGACAGGGAGGTACCGTGAGGATAACATAAGGATGTCATTGGAGCATGGGGACAGGAGGACATGAGCATGGGGACATGAGCATTGGAGCATGGGGACAGGAAGGCATGGAACAGGAGAGGAGATACCGTGGGGATAACATGGGGATGTCATTGGAGCATGGGGACAGGAGGACATGAGCATGGGGACATGAGGACATGGGACAGGAGACCAGGTACCATGGGAATAACATGGGGATGTCATTGGAGCATGGGGACAGGAGGACATGAGCATGGGGACATGAGGACATGGGACAGGAGAGCAGGTACCATGGGGATAACATGGAGATGTCATTGGGGCATGGGGACAGGAGGACATGAGCATGGGGACATGAGCATTGGAGGATGGGGACAGGAGGACATGGGACAGGAGAGCAGGTACCATGGGGATAACACGACGATGTCATTGGAGCATGGAGGTACTGGCACAGGGATGTCATGGGGACATGGGGTGGCACAGGGACACCAGGTTGGGGTGGCAGGGGGACACTTGGGTGGCAAACACAGGGGTGAGGTCATGCAGCCACATGGATGGGATTGAGCACAAGGGATGGGACAGACATCGGGGCAGGAGCAGTGCGGGGGTGTTGTGACACAGCAGGGACAGCAGCCATGCCCAAGGACGCCAGGGCAGGTTGGTCTCAGGGACAGCACTCACCCGGTGCTTGCAGCCAGCTTCCTTGAAGGGGCACAGCAGCATGGCAGTGTTGCAGCTCTCCTTGAGGTGGGTGGGCACATCCTCCCGGGCGATGCTGGGTGTCCCACACTGGTTGGGGCACGGCACGGGGTACCGGGGACACTGGTACTGGTGGTTCTGGGGAGGCACAGAGGCTGGGAGTCAGCTGGGGCTGGGAGCTGGCAGGGTGAGGGTCCCCGTGGGCTCCATCTCACCTGGATGGTGTCAAAGACGAACTCCTTGGAGCAGTAGGTGCAGGGCTGGGTGCGCTTGGGGCACTCGGCCAGGGCGTGCTGGGACAGCAGGCGCCGCATCATGCGGGCCCCACACTTGTTCTCACAGTACACGCTCTCCTGGGGACACGTGCCCTGGTGGCCCTGGGGACCACGACAGCGTCATCACCCTCTGGCTGCCCTCACCAGCCAGCCCTGACAGGGATGAGGACACACGGTGCCCCCACAGCCAGAGGGCACAAAGACCACATGCCCACCAAGGCTGCGCCCATCACGATGCGTCCCCCACAGTGTCCCCCCCGTGCCCACCTCGAAGGCCTCCCCAGTGAAGTCGCTGGCGCAGAACTCGCACTTGACCCTGCGCTTGGGGCAGCCGTGCTGGACGTGCTCGGGGAGGTCCCGGCGGCTCAGCTTGGCGCTGCACCGGTTGGGGCAGGGGATCACGTTGAAGCCACAGGTGCCAAGATGGGCCTGGGGGACACAGGGATGGTGACGGGGAGGCCTCAGGGTACAACTCTGCCCTCCCCATCCTGCCAGGCCCTACCTGGAGGTGCTTGATGAGCCCGCTCCAGCGGCAGCCCTCCTCGCTGTGGATGCAGCGGATGGCCAGGCTCAGCACCTGCGCCTCCAGCTCGGGGTCGGGGTAGATCTGCAGGGGCGGCAGCAGCGGGGGATCAGCATCCTGCACCGGGCTGTGGGGGCACAGAGCCCCCAGCACAGCCTGGCTGGGAGCCCTGGGCACGCTGCCCGGGGCCGGATCCCCCCCGGGCACACCAACAAGAACCCTTTGTCGGGAGCTGGTTTCCGCTCCCGGCCCGCGGCACAAAGGGCTCTTGCTTCCGCCCGGGCGCCCGTGCCAGGCTGGCAGGGCTGTGCCAGGCGCTGTGCAGAGCTGGAGACAGCCCCTGGGTGGGGATGTCCCCTTGGAGCAGGGGACACATCCCTGTGCCAGGCTCACCTTGGCGTAGTCCAGGGGCAGCTGGTCCTCCGGACACTTGAAGACGCCTTCGCTGCAAGACACAGAAGGCTCGGGGTCACTCAGGATCACCAGTGACACAGCCACCATGTCCCAGAGGTCCCTGCCATCCCACCCCAGGGCATGGCCACCATGTCCCACGGGTCCCTGCCATCCCACCCCAGGACATTGGTGCTGTCCCTGCACTGCTGAGCGCTCACCCCGTACCAAATCCAGCCGCCACCCTGGGGCAGCCACGGCTCTAATCCTGCTCCATCTGTCTGAGCTGGGAAATGCCCCCGCCAGACACCCCCCCAGGCAGCCCCCCAGCCCCGGCCGCGGTCCCCGGGGGCCTGGCTCAGCCGCCGCCAGCGTGGCACCATCTGGAGCCCTGGCAGCCCCGGGCCCGTCCCGTCCCCTGGGATTAAGGAGGGTGCCAGAGGGGGCCGTGGCCAGGAGGGGGCCGGCAGGGCCGGGGCATCCTCGCAGCCCCAGGTGCCGGGGCCCAGGGGAGGTGGGGGAGGGCAACAGCTGGGCGCCAGATGTGCAGCGTGGCCCTGGGGCTCCTGCTCCACAGGAAATGGCCCCAGCAGCCACCACGGTGAGTCAGGACAGGGGGACAGGCAGCCCCCCCTGAGGGGTCCCCATCCTGCTGGGCCCCCAGGTGGGAAGGGCCCTGCTCAGCCCTGACCTGCAGAG
Organism: Calcarius lapponicus; assembly: GCA_039654755.1. NCBI lineage: Eukaryota > Metazoa > Chordata > Aves > Passeriformes > Fringillidae > Calcarius > Calcarius lapponicus. The sequence continues at coordinate 7,898,052 of JBBFKN010000017.1, read as the reverse complement.
GAGCAGCATGAAGTGAACACAAGGACCCAGCCAAAAGGCAGCCTGGCCTGTGACAAGGCTGGCCAGGAGTCACCATCACCTCTGGTCCACACATCCCTGTGCCCAGGGGTAGGAGAGGGTGTCCATGCACAATCCTTGATGGACGCTGGGGTGGGAGAACACAGGTGCTGCCTACAGGGACACGCAGCAGGGACACAAAGGGACCCTGTGGCTCTGCTGTCTTTGAGGTGGCACTGAACAAGGCTGTCCTGCCTGGACAGCCCTCGTGCCCATCTCATGGCTGCAAGCCCTTGGCAGGCACTGGTGTGGCCTCGACAGGAGCTGCCAAGTGGATGTGAGACACCAGGGCAGAGCCAGCAGCGCCGCCGGGCACGCGCCAGCCTGGCCACGTCCCCTGCGGCCACCAGCCCCGAGCTGGGAGCGCAAGTGAACCCCGGGAACCCCGGGAACCGCGGGGTGCGACCCACGTGAGGAACGGCTGCGCCCAGCTCCGCCACGTGCCCACTCCGCTTGTCGCAGGTGGTTTTTGTGGCAGTCATCAGGGATCCACCGAGATAAGGCGGATCCACGCACCGAGATAAGGCGGATCCACGCACCGAGATAAGGTGCTCGCAGACAGGGCCGGGCTCCCGGCCCTTCCCGGGGATCCCGTGGCACCGCCTCGTGGCTGGGATCACTCTGCTGCCTTGCCAGGGCTGCCAGCTGTGCCTGCACCCCGTGCCCGGTGTTGGGGTGCTGGGGCTGGCGGGGAAGTGGGACGATGACCCGAAGCCAGCGCCTAATCCCCGACAAAGCCTCCCCATTCCTCACGCTTGGCCGGGCAGGGAATGTGCTGAGGCAGCACCCGGGGGGACCGTCCTTGCCTCTGACCTTCACGGCGTGTTGGGGCACAGCGAGGTGATGGGGTGGGGAGCCCCGGCACCCCCCGGCACCCCCGGCACGGCGGTGGGGCTGGATGGCTCAGCCCATGGGAGCCCCAGACTGATCCGGGGCAAACACAAATCCTTGGGGTCCCCCCCCGCATTGTTCTCGTGGAGGGGACCCCGAGGCCATTCCCCCGGGGGTGCGGGGGCACAGATGCGCTCTGACACGTGTCCCGGGGCACGCCCGGTTTCACAGAAACCGGCCCCGGTGACGGCGGTGCCCGTGAGCTGTCCCCGGGCGAAGGTCGCTGCGGCTGGGAAAGGCGGGGAAAGGCCCGGGGTGACGCTTGGCACCGCTTGGCACCCCCTGGCCGTGCCCCGCGGGACCCCCGGGACAGCGCCGGGACAGCGCCGGGACAGCGCCGGCCCCGCACGGCTGCCGGTACCGGGGGTCCCAAACCGCAGGGCTCGGAAGAGGCCCCGGCTCCTCGCTCCCCGCACGCGGCCGGGTCGCGCTCCCCCGTGGGCGCGGGGACAGCGGGATCGGCCGTACAGCCCTCCCCAAAAACACCCCCGGCCACTTCCTCCGACGGGGCCGCGGCAGGAAGGGGTTAAGCTCGATTCTCGAAACTCGCCGCTCCGGGCTTCACCCGGCCCTCCTCTTCCTCCTCCTCAGCGAAAGGGGCCACGGGCCGCTGCACCCGCGGGGCGGCTGTCACGGGCTGGGCGCGCCCCGCTCCCGCTCCCTGCCCCGGGGCACCGCCGGGCACCCCGCACCTTTCCCTGGCCCGAGGCATCCCGGGGCGCCCGCACCTTCCCCGGGGCGCCCGCACCTTCCCCGGGGCACCCCGCAGCCGTTCCCCGTCCCGGAGCACCCCCGAGCACCCCGCATCTCTCCCCAGGACCCCCGCAGCCCCGGGCACCCCGCGCCCCTTGCCGGGATATCCCGCATTCCCTCCCGGGCCCGGGGCACCCCGCACCCCTCTCCGGGGCACCCCGGGACACCGCACCCCGGGGCCGGCGGCGGATGGGGGGGCGGCGACGGCGAGGAGCACCCGCTGCCGCCCGGGGTGCGGAGCCCCGCACGGGGCGGTGCGGGACCGGGGCACCCCACGGGGGAAGGGGTGCGCGGAAGGAGTAGCGTCAGCTCGGGTCTGCCGCGGGGCGGTGCGGGGTCTCACCTGAGGAACTCCTGCAGGCAGGTGTCGCAGAAGCGGTGGCCGCAGGTGGAGACGCGGACGGGCTCCCGCATGGGCTTCCCGCAGAGCGGGCACAGCACCCGGCGCCGCGGCCGCTCCAGCAGCTTGTAGTCGTAGCCCGGCATCCCGCAGCCGCCGCCGCCGCCCCGCGCCCGCCGCCGCCCCGCGCCCGCTCGGCTCCGCGCTCAGCGCCCGCTCGGCTCCGCCCGGAGGCCGGACGGGGCGGTGGGACCGGCCCGAGCCCGCCCCGCCACGGGGGACGGCACCGGCATCGCCACCGCCCCCCGCCCCGAGCCCGCCTCCCGCCGAGCGCGGGGGGGAAGCAGCGGCGCCGGCAGCCCGGGGAGCATCGCGCCGGGGACGGCCCCTCCGAGGGGTTTGGGGGGCAGCACACGGGGACAGCCACCCCGGGGACCTGGGGAGCACCCCGCCGGTGGGTTTGGTACCCGCCGCACTGGGAACGGCCACCGCAGGAGTTTGGGGAGCATCAACATCGCATCACACGCGGCGCCCTCATCCCCCGCAGCCTCCCCTGGCCCGGAGCTGGGCTCTGCGGGCACACACTGCAGTGTCCTCGCTGTCCCTGCATGCTCTCCCTGGCTCAGAGGTGTCCCAGGGGTGCCGCACTCGCGCAGGCAGCCCGAGGGCACGGCTGTGCCCCTGAGCCAGGCTGGAGGTGGGATACAGCCCCCAGGCCTGCTCGCACCACAGGGCAGCTCGTGTCCCAGCCACCAGCCACAGCAGGACGTGGAGGGGCTGCCCTGAGCCCTCCACACCGCAGGAACGAGGGGGACACACTCCTGTGGCTTTGTCTTGCTGGCAACTCACACCCCAGGCTCACAGCCTCCCTCCAGCCACGGTTTGTAACTGAGCAGGAGCCTGGAGGAGGGAGAATAAAAGCAAATCTGTCTGGCTCCAGCCCCCTCGTCACTCTTTGAGAAATCAGAGCAGCATATGGGAGTATTTGCCCCTTTCCCCAGAGATGGAGCCGAGCAGATGACAGGCTGTGAGCATGTGTTAGTCCCACCAACGCTCGCTCCAGCCAGCTTCCCATTAAGGGCGGCAGTTGCTCCAGACCCAAATGTTAGCAGTTTTCAATTAGCAAATGGCAGAGGAGAGGGATTCCTGGGGGACACGCTGAGCAAGTCGAGCTCTATCACTTGTCACTCAAGGAGCTCACGTTACCCTTCTCTCTGAGAGGCTCTGCTTAAAATAAAACCCTGCAGCAGCCCGGGGGGATGCAGCCTGCTCGCTGCCAGAGCTGCCAGGGAAGGGATGGGTGGCTCATTTTTGGGGTTACCCTGAGGGATGGCAGGTTGTTCTGAGCTGCACCGAGGCTCCCAAATATCAGGGAACCTTGTCCTGGGGTACACTGAGCACAAGCTGCCATCAGCAGGGGATTTACCAGGAGACGTGAGGCTGCTCAGATGATGGAGAGCACCGAGCTAAACTTTAACCAGCTCCCAGCGATACTGGAAACCCGACAGGTAAAAACAACTGACAGGGGGCAGCTGGACAGGGAGCAGAGGGGAGCAGCAGCCGCCTTGAGCTGGGGTTGAGGTGCTCCCTGGCCGGGTTTGCTCAGGGCTGTGGCACCCCCAGGGCAGCAGCCCCATGGTCCAGCTGGTTCTGCCACTCTGTGCCAGCAGAGCCCGGAGCCAGGCTGTCTCCAACAAGAGATAGGCACAACCCAGACACTGTCCCTGACACACTGCGACCTGGCCCCGACTGGAAACTGTCCCTGGACACGACTCTGGGACAAGGTTCAGGCCAAAAGGACGGGTCCTTGGTATCCTGGGGGTTGATGGGACTCCAAAGACAGGACACATCAGTCCTGTAAACACAGGCAAGCCTGTGCCTCCGATGACAACCATGAAACAGCCGACTTTTATCATTATTTACTGCTTCTCTTTGATGTTTTAAAATTATTCTTCCCGAACCTCACTGAAGAGCATCTCTGCTAATTAGCCAGGAGCTGACAAAGCCATCAGAAGGTGCTGGCTGTGCCGGCAGGGCGGTGGGGAGGTGTCAGACCCGGCAAACAAAGATCCCTCCTTTTCCCCTCTCCCCGAGCAAGGCCCTCCCCGCACTCAACATCACAGCCAGGCATTTGTCTCACACAAAGGCGACACTCAGGGCAATTCCCTTTGTGGAGGTGATATGTTCCCTGTCTCCCATGATGGGTCACTTCTTGAAACCATCTGAGTTCGGAGAGGCCTCTTGTCCTCTTCCCCAGCCTCTCCCTGCTGCTCCATCCCTCCGCCTTCTATTTAACTCAAACTGGAGGGACAGAAAACCGACGCTCCGGCTTCTAAACAAGTTAAGGTGGAGCCTTTCGCCCCAGGGAAGGGAGTGGGGAGAGTCCTCTCCTCTGCCGGGGCCTCGTGCCCAGGGAGGGCAGGGGTAAGGGATCCGGGCAGACGGACAGAGGGACAGCAGCCGCACCTCCTGCCTAAGCCTCGTGGGAATGAGGATACGGCCTCGACAGAGGTGCCGGAATCAAAATAAATCAGCTGCGGGATCAGCGGGCAGTTTCCTGCTACAGTAAGGGCCCCGAGTCAGCAGGATCTTATTTGGAACAGGGACAGCCTTTCTGTGGGTGACAATGGCCAGAGGGGACCCAGAGGATGCACAACTGGGGACCAGGCAGCCGCACCCCACATCCTCCCCTTGCCGCTCCCCTCGGCAGGAAGAGCCGCGGGGACACTGATCCACCACCAGCTCCACACAACACAGGAACAAAAAAAGGATAAAGGGAGAAGCCCCGAGACCTGCTGATTTCACCGGGAGCTTCTGCAGGGAAACAAAGCAGCAGACGTGAGGAATGCAAGTGGCCTATTTGCCCGGGCTGCTCTCTGCCTCCGGCAGCACGGACATGCCTCGGCTTGTCGTTCCAGGAGCTTTTGTTGCTCGGGGCTGGGGGCCTCTTTGTTTCCTTTACCCTCTCGCTAGGCTTGGTCACAGCCCGGTATTAAATTATTCAAATGATCTCGCTGGGCTTCACAGCTGAACTCCTGTGTGGAGAGCCCAGGCTGTGAAATCCCGAGGGCTGCAGCCCTCCCCGGAGCCCCTGGCCCAGCACAAAGGGCACTGGTCCATGCCAGCTTCCCCAGTGCGGAGCAAAGGATCCCAATATTCAAGCTGGTGACACCTCCAGTGCCAGCGCTGCAGGGCAAAGGTGTCATTAAGCCATAAAATCATTCACCTAACACCAGTGCACTGATAGGGAGCAGGCGGGGGGGCCGCACCCCTGGATTTGGCAGCCCAGCTAGAGCAGGAAGAGAGCTTGGCTCCTGGAGCAGTGGCATTTTGGTGCCACTACTGACAAGACAAAGGGTGCTGGACCTCTGTCCTGCCTGCTGCTGTCCCAGACAGCCCTCAGCCCTGGCAAAGCCGCAGGAGGAGCACCAGCCCCTTCCTATGGGATGTGGTGTGGGGCAAGGGGAGCCCTGAGAGCTCTGCACAACACAGGCAAGAGAAATCTGATGCTGGAAGGAGCTGGAGCTGCTGCCAGCTCCACACAGGCAGTGGCTCAAAGAGGCTTTGAGGCAATTGAACCCAGCCCTGCAACCACCCTGGTGCCCAGGTTGGTCTGGGAAGGGAAAGCACCTTCCCCGACGGTGTGCTCTGTAACCTGCAGCACAGGAAAGTGCCAAAGGACTGGCAGAACCTTTGAATTCCAGTCGGCTTCCTGGGATAGCAGGGTGTAACCGCCTGAAAAGGCAGCTCCACAAGAAACAAAAAAGGCAGGGGAAAACCCATGCACCCACCCTGCCAGGAGCCAAACAGGGAGGGAGGCTGTGTCTGCAGCCAGGGCTGCACACGCCTCTCCCGGCCGGACGGGACCTGCTCCCTTCCCCAGCCGGAGCCTGGGAGGGGAGGGAAGGACGGGCAGGAGAGCTGCAGAAATTCATTACCTTCCACATGACAGAGGGATCAGTTGGCTTTTACCAGAGCCCGTCGAGGTTTCCCTCATTGAAAACAGGAAAGAATCACAAAAATAATTAGAGAGATTTCATCTCAGCCAGCTTATGAAAGCACCGACTTTATACACAACAGATTGGCAACAGCACAAAGATGGATGTGAAAGGCAAGAGCATTTGCAATGTCAGACAGATCAGAGACAGAAGCTCATCAAAAAATGGCCCAGGGCAAATGTAAGTTAAAAAAAGAAAAGAAGAGGAAAAAAATAAAGGAAAGGAAACGACCCTTCTGGAGACAAAAAACGTGACTCCTGTCCGTAACATACAGATGTGCTTCTCCTGCCCACAAAGACCCCTGGTGAAAACTCATCAGCTCCCTGGACAAATCTGGGTTAAAAAACTTCCAAGTACTGACAATCACTGGCTGTGTTTTGCTGCCTTCCCTAGCTCAGCTGGGAGCCAGTGGGCCGGTCAGCAGCAGGACTGAGGAGCCTGAGGACAAATGTCAGCTGGAGGATCCTCCAGCGAGCTCCTGGGGCCAGGGGGAGGCTGTAATTGGAAAGCTCCAGGCAGCATTTGGGGAGAGCTGTGCAGCACAGGGAGGCTGCTCGCGCAGAGCTCGGCCAGCCGTGCAGGCAGGACCCTCCAAAGTGTGCTCAATAAATGGGTGAAACGTTTTGGGGGGGGATGGGAAAGGACAGACTTCTCTAATTAGCAAAGAGGTTTGCATTTAGTCACCCAGCACAGCGCCTGGGGCTCTGACTCCAGACGCTGCTGTGCAAAGGCTGACAGCTCTCTCAGACACGGAGCTGTCAGCCTGGGCTTTGTAACCAGAAACAGTTTCCACAGAGGAAAACAACCTCTGTGCTCCTCACTCTTCCACACAGGCACTTCCAGCAGGGAAGGGAAGAGCCACGGTGTGACCCCCTGAAGGCAGCACCAGAGCTCTGGGCACGTCCAGGGCAGTGACTCTCAGGCACTGGAGGTTCACAGTGACAATTCAATAAGTGAGACCAGCTCTGGTTCCTTGGGAACCATCGTTAGGAGCTCTCTGTTTCCAGACTGCTGCCTTCAGAGTGCAGCTGAGGAGCTCTGGAGCCTGGAGTGTGTCTGAGCCAGGCCACCGTGGGCAGCAGGAAGAGCAGGATGTGGCTGCTCTCACTCACTGGGAAGGCGACTCCTCCACGACAGCTGAAACAAAGAGAGTAGAAATCAAGATTTAGCTGGAAGCTCCACCTTGATGAAGCTACAAAAAGTGTTCTGTCCCACACAGGCCTGATATCCCACAGATGGGCACCAAAATCCATGTCCCCTTCCCTACAGGAAGCCACTGCAAGACCTCAGCAGTGGCACAAGCAAGGCAACACCCAGCAGGACAAAATGCAGTCTCTTGAGGTTTGTCCTCTCCAGCCTGGCTTCTCCCAGTTATTCTGTTTGCAGTGGGATTGAGAGAAGGGAGCAGCAGCAGCTCATGATAACCTGGGCAGCAGCCCAAGCCAGTCAAAAGTGGAGTTGGCCCCACGGGAGGAGCAGAACGGCCGCCCCAAAGGTAGAGTGCAGCTCGCCTGTGCCAGCACCCTCCCAGGCCAGATCACAGCAGCAATGACATCACATGTGTCACCAGACCCCGTGTTCTCGCTGGAGAAATTTCCAGGCAGATTGAGCTGTGTGAAAACCCAAATCTCAGCTCTTTACAGAGCTCTTAGTGCTTTTTTGCATGCTGGTTGCTGAGGGATGCTGGGGCAGGCAAGGTTGCTGCCCTCACACCGCTGAGTTTGCACTCCTGGTACTGGGACAGGACAAGGTTTCAGGCAGAGGGACAGCAGTGGGGCTACACACTCAGTCCCTGCTCCTACAGTGCTGCAGGTGGGAGCCCACAAACCAGCTGCCACAGAGTGCAGGGCAGCTCAAGCAGCGGAAGGGGAGAGCAGCCTGCTGTCTTCCTGCAGAGACAAAACCCTTTTACTGCCATGACAAATGCCCTACTTGTTCCTGAGCCTGGGGACTCAGCCATTCCCCGTCCCCTTCACGTGGCAGCAAACATCACATGAGAGCTGGGCACTTGCAGGGGGAGGAACAGAGCCAGGGCTGATTCTGGGGCTGTCAGCCGGGCCTCCTCCCCTCAGGGCTGTAATTAGCCTCCTTGAAGTGGGCTGGGGCTGGAATCCCTCAGCCCAGGCTGAGGCCATCACCAGCCCAGCACAGGAGGAAGAAAGGCCCCTGCAGCAGTCTGGGCCAGGCTCCCGTTGTGCATCCAGGCAGGAAGGGCAGGTCACGCCATGGGCACGTTTTAACCCAGCCACGATGCTGCCTTTGGCCCGAGCAGAGAGGAACCACAAAACCATTGCTATCTTTTCCAAACCACAATGGCAAGGCAGCAGCCAAAATGACGCCTCAAATCTCAGCTTCTATTTCAGCAGCATCAATTAGAGAGCTGCTCTTTTTGGATACTGCTGGCATGCTAGCTTGGCCAGCCTACCTGTCTGGGAGTGCACCAGACAGCCTCTGCCATCCCTTTGCTCCCCTTGCCCAGTGGGAGAGGCAGTGTCACAGAGTTGAAGAGCAGCAGGGGAATTATTTTGGGCTTGAAGTTATTTCTATTCATCTACAGCTCAAGGAGGACTAGAATAACAGTGAGCTTACATGCCAGGGTTACTCAGCACAGCTCTGGTCACAAGGAATTGTGCCCGGCTGGGTCCTCGTGGCAGGAATCACAGGGACAAAGCCTTTACTCACGCTTTACTGCCAGCAGTGTGTTCCCGTGGCAGCAGGCAACAGAGGTCACCAGGTATGGATGTGTCTCCTCCAGCTGCACTGGCCTTGGCACTCCTGTTTCCTCATCCTTCCTGCCCAGGCGTCCCCTGGCTCCTTTCCCCCATGTGCACACCTCACCATCTGCAGAGGGATTTAAACACCTCACTGCACACCTGCCTTGGCCACAGCCAGGCCCTGCTGCAGCCCAGGACACGGGGGCTTCAGCCTCACCTGCTCCAATGGCCACAGTGAAGGCATCTCCACAAGCCACCACGGTGACCTTCGTCGTCTCCAGCCCCACAACCAGGTGGGGCACGCGGCTGTTGCGGCAGGAGTTGGTGCCCAGCTGCCCATGCTGGTTGCTGCCAAAGGTGTAACAGCGGCCAGAGGCTGACAGCAGAGAGGAGAGACACAACTGGCTGTCACTTGGGACACACTGAAACCCCTTGCTGTCTCCAGGCTGAGCATCCTGCTCCACGGAGCTTCAACAGTGGGAGCAGGCTGTCTCTTGAGAGACTACCCATGGCAAACAGGCAGAAGGAAGACAGGGAAAATGCAGGTGTCCCCCCTCTCAGAATGTGGCCACACATCCTCACCTGTGACAGCAGCTGAATGTGCTGTACCAATGTCAGCACACACAATGGGCTCTTGGTTCAAGGGGGCTGACTGGACACACACAAACACAGTGGCCTCCTCCACCTGGTCCTCTGGGGAAGGCTCCTCTGCTGAGCTGATCCGGTCTAGGCCCAGCTTGTTACACCTGCACAGGGAAAATCTCTGGGATCACACAGGGATGTCTTCTGCAGCCCTTGGTCACAACACAGACAGGCCCAGGAGGGTAAAATGTGGACCCTCACCCCTCTTACCTGTTGCTCCCACAAGCAAGAATCTGGTTCTTCACTGTGAGGACCATGGAGGAATCGATGCCACAAATGACCCTCTGAGCCTCGTGCTCTGGAGGGACTGTGACCTGCTGGGGACAGTTGTGGCACTCCAGGGTGCCCAGCCCGAGTCGACCTGGTAGGAGGAACAGAGCAGGAACAGCTGATGGCAACACCACCCTGAGCACAGCCCCACTGAGAGCAGCAATGACACAGCTGCTGCAAGAGCCCAGCCCAGGATTCCAGAAAGCAGCAAAACCCAAAGCACAGGGACCCTGGTATGCAGCAAAACAGCTGCAGCCACAGCCACCCACCCTGGCACATCTGGAGGGGACTGTGGGCAAGCAGGGCCAGCAAAGGGAGTGGGAACAGGCACAAGCCCTGTTCTGCAAAACAGACTTCTCTTACCGTTATCCCCCCTGCCCCAGGCAAACACTTCCCGTTCGTTGGAGACCGCCAGGACGTGAGATGCACCACAGGCCACCTGCACCATCTCGTAGCCCAGCAGGGCCTCCACAATCTTGGGCTGGCAGGGGAAGAGCAGCAGCCGTCAGCCCAGACCTCCCAGCCTGCCCGGCTGCTCCCATCCCTCCCACCCGGCCCCCCCAGACTCAACACAGCGCTGGCAGCATCCCAGTTTTCATCCAACACAAACAACAGAGAAATTTCTTTTTTTTTTTTTTTTTTGTTCCAAACAGTCTTCAAAGGGATAAGAGACTACGTGCACGCAGCAGAGAAGATAATGCAAACATCTCTGGGGCGGAAGAAAGCAGCCAGCATGAGAGTTTGGAGAGGGAAGAGGTTCAGCAAGGGTTGGGATTCGCCCCCCTGCCCATGTGGGGAGTGCCAGGGGCTGTGAACGCCTGCTCTGAGCAGGCAGGGGCTTGGTGCAGGATGTGTTGGCTCAGAGTGAACGGCTCAGATTCATTAGGGGGTGGAGGGACCAGGATCTCCACATTTCACCCGGCCCCTGCTGTGACCTGCTGTTAGATCTGACACCTCGCCTCATACTCATTATCGTCCTCGAGTGAAAAGCACCGTTTGTTGGGATCTGGCTGCTGCTTCCAACTGGTCTCCCCTCCCCAGCCATAAGCAGGGAGCAGCTCAGCTCTGGGAGGAGCAGGAACAAACGGGCCAGCTGACCACAGTGACAAATGGCACCAGTCCCCGGCTCGGCTGGGAGCCATGGGCTGCTGCCAACATCCGAGGGCAGGCGAGGGAGAAGCTGGAAGGGAGCAATGAGCCCTCAGCCCCAGTGCTCCAAGCCAATCGGAAACACACAGCTCTTCTTTAAATACTGGCTCCTTTGAAAAATAACTTTTCTCAGTGAACCCTGGCAGCTGCAGGCCAAGAGTGAAGCAGGCAGGTGTGTGATTGGAGGCAGGCTCCAAGCTGGGAGCCTGCCAACAGCAACCACAAGGCAGCTCTTGACTTCCCCCACGCTCAAAGGGATCATTGTGTAGGGGGGGGGAGAGAAAGAGAGAGGCAGGTTGGGTCTTTTAAAACCCGCAGTGACAGGGAGAGGAGGGGGAGGGGGTCAGATGCCAGAGCATGCCTGGGATGCACATCCCTGGAGCTGGGATGAGCCCCCTCACGTGGTGCAGAAGCCACGATCCATCCTTTACCCCGGGGGAGCAGCACGCCCAGCACCCTCTCCACCAACCTGGCTCACATCCGTGAAGTTTCCATGCCCCAAACAGCCATTGCTGCCGCTGCCGAAGGTCATGATTATCCCCCTGTCTGCAGGAGCAGAAAGGAGCCCTGTCAGTGGCACATGGGAGGCCCTGCAAGGCACACGTGAGGCCCTGCGAGGTGACATGGCCGAGGGGTGGCCATGGCTCCCAGGACATCGGACCCACTCTCAGAATGAGCTGCAGGGGTCACAAAGCCTTCAGAGAGCTTCCAGGGAGCTGCAGGAGCTTCCAGGGAGCTGCAGGAGCTTCCAGGGAGCTGCAGCCTCACCGTGCTGCAACGGCTCGACAAACAAACAGCAGTGATAAGAGCACTGAGATAACATTGCTGCAGCTGTGTAGGCAGGAGTTGAGAACCCCAGGGTCTGTCAAGGTGTTAAAGTCACAAAAGCACTCCCTGAGCAGCTGCCCAGCAGAGGGGTGGCAGGAAGCACCATGGGAGGTAGGATAAACACATGCCCATGGAGTTTGCCCACTGTGTATCTGTTGTTTGCTGCTCTGACCCCCAGGAGAAGAACAAACAGAGCTCCCACAGGACCACTGGGAGGGCTTTGCTCCACAAACATGGCCTTGGACTGGTGTGTGTGTTCTCCACTTCCACCCAGAATACTTCCTGGGCTGCTCTGAGGGGGCTTCAAACCCTGCTTTCCTGCAGTTTGAGGATAACCAGCCCTGCAGCAGCTCACTCTGACTCCTCACTGTCACACCAGTCACTGCCTGTGCCCATGTCCCACTCAGAGTATGTGACAGAGGTTCTCCTCACACTGCAGTCCCCACTCTCAGTTCTGGTTTCAGGTGACACCAATGCAACCAGGACAACAAGCACAGGAGATTTCATAGAATCATAGAATAATTTAGACCTTTAAGATCACCTAAGTCCCACTGTTTGTGGCCCCTCCCCACACCAGACAGTTTGGGACCAAGTTGACCAGTGTGGCATCACAGGAGGACCATGTCTGCCATTTCTGACTCCCACCTGATGCTACATGAGAGGCCACACAGGCCTCTGTGTCACCCCCAGCCCAGAGCATCTCTCTGGTTCATCTCTGAGCAGGCTCCCCATGCAGTCCCACTGGGTTTTAGGGGTTCTGGGAGCCAGGCAGGTGGAGGCAGGAGGCAGCAGCTCACCTGTGAGGCAGGCTGTGAAAAGATCACCACAGGACACGTGTTTGATGGTCACTCCAGACTGGCCCTCCAAAAAGCGGGACACAAACTGAGGCTGGAGCTGCTCAGTGGCTCCTGGGAGAGAAGGACCCCCAGCAGCACCCATGGGAGGAGCCTGATGGAGAGAAGCCATGGAAGAGCTGGCTTGGAGAACACTGATGAACCCCTTCCCACAGGCTTATCAGCATTACCCACATTACCCACACCCTGGCTGGGACTGCAGTCCTGGAGGAGGCAGAGCCAGGGTCTGTGAGTGAGCAGAAATGCCTTTTTCACAGGAATCACACATCCAAGGCTCCACAGCTTCCCTGTCACTCACCTCCCAGAGTATGAGCCTCCCAGATTTGGTGACCCCAGCCTTCTGTGTCCTGCCAGCAGAGACCTGCACCACCTCAGTGTTCAGCATGGGCAGGCGCAGGGGGGTGGTGATCCCACTGCCCCACGTGTAGATGGATGACAGGGGAGGGGGGATTCCTGTCCTGGCTGAACCACGTCGGACACCTGTGGGGCACAGAGAAATCATTCATGTGGATCCCTGACTGTCCTCCCACGGGAAAAGTGACAGCACCAGCCAGGCTGGGTGCCAGCAGAGCTGCCAGAGCCAGACCAGTGGTGGTCCAAGGGGCTGCAGGGCTCCTCCAGAGCTCAGGAAAGGTGATATTTCTAAAGTTCCTCTTTCCAGAACCCTGAGTGCCTCTCTGATTTGTGTCATCCAAAGGAAAGGGTGCTTCCAAATGGAGCTGAGTTGAACACACCATGCCAGAACTCACCCCTCTGCCTGGCACTGCTTGCCCGTCCCTCTGTCCGGCTGTGGGTCACTGTGGGCACTGGAGCCAAGGGTTTTTTCAGGCCTGCCAAACCAAAATCCAGCCTTTAATGTCCTGCAGAGCCCTGGATCACAGAATGTCTGGGCAGAGCTACAGCAGAAGCCACGGGTGGAATCACTCCCAGCACTGCTTTAAACAACCTGAGAGAGGAGAGTTGGCACCAGCTCACTTCCCCTTGTGTTCACCACTCTCTGTTTGCTGTCACTGTGATGACAAACCCACACCTGCCATGGCACCTGCCTGGCTCTGAGCCCCTGGGCCAAGCTCAGCCAGCAGCAGCTGCACATTAGGCAGCACAGGAGAGCTGCATTGGGAAAATGCTCCCTTTGGAGCTCAGAAGGGAGGCAGTGAGCTGCTCAGCCATGCTGAGGGCTGTGGCAGCCCCTCCCAAGGGACACTGAGGTGGCAGTGTCACTTGCCTCCTCATTTTGACACTGCCCACGTCTGTGTAGAGGTTCAGGAGGGGCCGGATGCAGATGGCCTGGGCCATGATCTCATTCAGCTGGGGCCGTTTGGAAGGATCCAGGTTGAGCATGCTGAGGATGAGCTGGCGCAGGTCGGGGCTGTATCGATCTGAGATCGGGGCAAACGTCCCGCTCATGATCTTCAGCACTAAGGCAGGAAGGTTCTGGAGAGAGAACAACAAACAGTGGCTGGGCAGTCAGGGGCGAGGCCAAGGAGGAAGGAGCTCTCAGCACTGCCCTCTGCCTTCACAGAGAAGTGATCCCGGCACACATTTTCACCTCCGTGAGAGGCCACGGCTCCCTGTGCTACGTGTAAACCACATGGCTCTTACCGCAGCTTCGAAAGCCCTCTTGAGGCTGGCGAGCTCGTAGAGCACACAGCCCAGGGCCCAGATGTCACTCTTCTGGTTGTAAGGCTTCCCCTCACAGAGCTCCGGGGAGATGTAGCACGGAGTTCCCACCACCTACAAGAGACAAAAATTTACCATAGTGCACTGAAACTGGGGCAGAGAGGTGGAAAGAGGAAGGCTTGGTGCAGAGCTGGCTGGAACACCACCAAACAAAGCTCCACAGGGCTGGGCTTTTTGTTCCCTTGGCATCAACAGCTGCCTGAAAATCTCAGTGAAAAACGAAAGGATTTGCCTTTCCAGTGACACATACAGTGATTGCCTCTAATTTTGCTTCTATCCACTTGAGAGAATCAGAGCCCAGAGCGCCGAGCGTGATACAAACGTCTGGTCAGATTAGCCCAGGTGGGGAAAGACACTAAATGTCAAGCAGAGAAAGGAGATTAAGGCAGGAGGGGAGTGCACAGGCAGGAATTTATTTGCTCAGGATGTGTCAGACGAGTCTGCAAACACCACCCCCAGCAGGAGCCACCCTGCCTGCCCTCACCAGTGGGCTCAGACACCTCATCCTCTCCCACCTTTTACTTTTCTGCAGCCCACAGAGCCACAGCAAACTCAGGCATGAAGATATCAGCCAAGGAACAAAACAGCACTGCCTAAAGCCACTTCCCAGAGACGACTGTGAGCCAAATCCAGAGTTCCCAGCCTGCTGCCATGGGGTGAGAAGCTGCCCTGCCACTCACCGTGTAGGCTTTGCTCTTGCTGCTCAAGATTTTGGAGATGCCAAAGTCTCCGATCTTGACGATCATGCGGTGCTTGTCCAGGAGGATGTTCTGGGTCTTCAGGTCACGGTGCAGGATCTGCTTGGTGTGCACGTGGTGCAGGGCCAGGAGGATCTGCACGAAGAAGTGCAGGATGGTGTCCTCATCCAGCAAGGAATTACAGCGCTTGTGGATGAACTCTGCCAGAGTGCCCCCTGCAAGGAGCAACAAAGGGCTGTGGGCACAGGACAGCACAAACCTGGCCTCAAACCGGGGGGATTTTGCCATTTTGGCATCCTAACAAGGCAAGCACGTGGGGAAAAACACATCCTGGAGGGATATGCAGCACATCCTCCAATGCTCCTGAACAATGGCAGCGCAGTTGGTGAGAGAAAGAAACAGCCAGAGAGAAGTTATCGTTGACACATTATCAAAAGCAGGAAAAGAAACACTAAAATTACAGCTCTTGGAAGAGGACATAAACCTCCACGGCAGAACAAGATCAGCCTGTTCTGCAAAGCAGAATTCTTGCAGTCCAAGAGGCCACGTGGCAGTGAGAGGCCCCTGTCGGGAAGGGGAGGTCCAGATTCGGGGCTCACACACAGATTTTAGCAAATCCTCATGCAAATGATGACTTCATCTGAAACTCCACAGGAAATCTTGTTAGAAATGTGGGGCCAAGAGTTGACACAGGGAAATGTGCCTGAAACCTGAGGCAGGGCAGATGGTGGCATGCTGATCAGGGACAGAGGGGTTTGAAATCTCCTCGTTTTGGCTATGGTTAGCAGGTGTAAGGCATATAATAAATGGAGTGGCTGAGGCTGGAAGGGACCTTGTGAGGTCACTGCTCAAGGAGAGCCACTGAGCTTGTCCAGGACCAGAATCTTTTGAGTATCCTCAGGGGTGGTGACTCCACAACCTGCATCAATGCCTGGTCACTTGGCTCATGGTTAATTTGGTGTCTGCCAAGAACCACAGATACTCTTCTATAAAAATGTCTCCTCAAGAGAGACAGGCTTGGTCCCCTGGGGGTGCAAAGCCCAGGATTGTTACAAGGAGCACAAGGTGCTTGACCCAAAGAGAGCCAAGTGCTTGGCATGCCCTGGACCTGCCAAGGGAGCAGCTACAGGCACTGTAGGGGGACAGCAGGGCCCACCTGGGGCGTACTCCATGGCGATCATGAGCGCCTTGTCCTCCAGGAAGTTCTCGTAGTACTCGATGACGTTGGGGTGGCTGAGCAGCTTGAGGACCTGGCACTCGTTCTGCGCTGCCAGCCGCTCATCCTTGCTCATCTGCTCCACCGGGATCTGCTTCAGGATCACCAGTTTCTGGTCGGCCTTGCGCAGGCACAGGTGCACGATGCTGCGGGGACAGGGACGGGGCCTCAGCGCGGGAAGGAGGACACAACACAAGGCCTGGCCATCACCCTGGGGTGGCACAGGTCGCCCGCAATCCCCCGCGCCCTGGGGTGTCACGCACTTTGTGCCGCGTTCCCCCGAGTGCCACACCCCGGCCGACCCCCGCATTGCCGTGGCCACAAGCGCCTCGCTGCCACAGGGAAGCGGCTCAAAGGCCTCCCGTCCGGAGGCAGAAAGACTGGAGACGTCCCCATCGCCATCCCCAGCGCCCCCTCACCCGAAGGCCCCTCTCCCCCACCACCCGGATCCGCTCGTATTTCTCCATCCCTGGGCCCGGCTCCTCCCGTCTCCATGGAGACACTTCCGCGCTGCTACGGCGGCCGCGGGCGGACAAACCGCGCCGCTGTGTACGGCCCGGGGGCTCCGTGGTTGGGTCGGGGGGTAACGCCACCCCCGCTTGGGTGACACCCCAGTGCCACCGGCAGCCAGACCCTCTTGGGTCTGAGAGAGAGAGACCGGAGAAAGAGGTTTGGGGTGCTCTGGGCTGCCCGCCGCGACTGCGGGATGCCAGCAGGACCCCCTGCACCCGCAGAGAGCGGCGGTGTCCCCAGCAGCCTCCAGCCCCGAGCCTGGAGGGGCACCCACTGCGGGGGGCCGCGCTGCTGCGGGGCCAGCACAAGGGGCACGAGTCTCCTCCATGGCCCCCCAGATCTGCTTTAGACCCCCAGGACCACGAGCACCCCTGAGGCCGGCCGTGATGGCGGCTATAGCGTGGAAGCGGCTCCTGCCCTGCACCCCAGGAGGGGCCGCCTCTGTCCTGGAGGGGGGGACAGTGACAGAGTGGCAGTGGTGGCACTGCCACGTGGCCCTGCTGCCATCTAGCGACAGCCAGCTCGGCTCACCTTGGAGGGGGGTCAGCCCCATCGCGCAAGCCGGCGCCCTGCAGCGAGGGGCAGCGATGGGGCAGGACCCCCACGCAGGAACCAGGATCCCGCCGCGTTTCGGCGCCGCGTTTTCGGCCTCACCCTACTGCAGCCTGGTATTAGGGGCACCTTTGAGTGCCCCAGCCCCCCCGCCATGTGTTGAGGTGATCGTTTGTGGCTGCTCCCACTACTTTTCCAAATATTTTCCCGGGCATCCTCCCCCGGACACAATACGCCGCAACCACCGGCGACAGCCACACCGTGCTGGGGACACACACACACGGCGCAGAACAGATGTGCGAGGCCCGCGCCAGCTGTGCACCACCGTGGCAGATGTGCAGGGCCCAGCACAGATGTGCAACGTCTGCCAGGCACACGCTGGACCCCGCGCTGCCCGCTACAGACGGGCGGTATCTGTCTGGCGCACACCGCCGGGCAGCCCCGCACACCTGCCCAGGTGCGCCGCGCCCGCGCCACGCTCCGCACACGTGCGCGCACACACACACACACGGCCGGGGGGCGTGGCCAGCGCGCCGCTTATCAATGAAACCCGCGGCCACGCCCCCTCAGAACCCGCCAACCCCGCGCGGGAGGCGTGGCCAGCGCGAGGGGAGTGTCCAATGGGAAGGCGTGGCCCCGCTGGCGCATGCGGGGGGCGTGTCCGGAGCGAGGGTGTGGCCGGGGATGGGGCGTGGCCCCGCGGCCGCGCGCCGCCGGACTGGGCGCGATGGGCCCGGGCTGGCGGGCGGCCTCGGCGGCGCTGGTGGGCGGCAGCGTGGCGATCTTCGCGGCTCTGCGCCGCCTGGGCCCTGGCCGTGCCGCAGCCCGCCGCCGTAAGGAGCCGTCCCCGGCCGCGTCTGGCGCTGGAGGAATCTCCTCGTCTCCTTCGCACACTCCGTGCTGGCCGGGCTATGGGCCCTCTTCAGGTAGGGCAGCGCGGGGGAGCGGCGGGCACGGTGCGCACGCTGCCAACTGGGCACTCCTGGGGAGTGGGCAGGGGGTAGGGGGTCCCCGTGTTCCCCGTCCCGGAGCCTAGGCTGACCGCCTTCCTCCTCTCCTCACTCCCAGCCTCTGGCACTCTCCGGAGCTGCTCTCCGACATCCAGGACGGCTACAGCGTCTCAGGGCACCTGCTGGTCTGCTTTTCCTCAGGTAAGGAGCCAGGCAGGGCAGTGGCCGCAGCCACCCCGCCGGACTTTGCCCACTCCCTGTTCAGCTTCGCCCGGTATGCTGGCTCGGGACGAGCCACTGGCTCAAGGGCTGGGCAGCTCCATGCCTCCTGCCTTAATCACAGCGTGGAGCCCACAGGCTGCCAACCCCCAGGGAATAGCCGGCTCTCCATACCCAGACAGGGTGGAGATGTTTCTGACACCTGAAGAACAGCCACACCACCCTCCTCCTCCTCCTCCTCACTGCTCCTCCTTTCCACAGTGGGTCACAGTGCACAAGCCAGACCTCCTGAACGCTCTCCTTCATCCCACAGGCTACTTCATCCACGACACCCTTGACATCGTCTTCAACCATCAGTCCCGCTCATCTTGGGAGTACCTGGTGCACCATGCCATGGTAAGTATGGCCAGCACGGGGGGCTACCACACACCCTGGGGCTCAGCCCACCCAGGTTTCATGGGCAAGCTGGAGCCCTTGTGTCTGCCTCACCCTGGCTGCCAGGTAGGCTCTGCATCAACAAGGCGAGGGCAGGACGCCTGCCAGCATCGGCTCCGAGCGCCTGGAGCCAGACAGGCTGGGAGCTGGGAAGAGCTGGAGGTTTGTCCCAGCACAGGGAGGTGTAACTGGTCCTGAGGGATCTGGCTTTCCTGACTGGTTTTCTCTAAGCTCTCAGGTGCCTGCTGGGATCTCTGGGTGAGGGGAACAGAACTGAGTGGGGAAGGACTCGCTTTCCCCAGGGCAAGGCAAGCTGACCCTGTTCTCTGTGTGTGTGTGTGTGTCCCAGGCCATCTCTGCCTTCGTCTCGCTCATCATCACAGGCCGCTTCCTGGTGGCAGCAGTGCTGCTGCTGCTGGTGGAGGTGAGCAACATCTTCCTGACGGTGCGCATGCTGCTGAAGATGAGCAACGTGCCTTCCCCGGCGCTCTACGAGGCCAACAAATACATCAACCTGGTGGTGTACTTCGCCTTCCGCCTGGCGCCCCCAGGCTTACCTCACCTGCTACTTCCTCCGCCACGTGGAGCTGCAGGGCCAGGGTGCCTTCCTCACTGCCAACCTCCTGCTGCTCGATGCCATGATCCTCATGTACTTCTCCCGCCTCCTCCGCTCCGATTTTTTCCCCTCCCTGCGCAAGGGCTCTGCGGGGAGAGACGTAGACGGTGAGAAGTTTCTGATAGACTGAGACGTGCGCGCCGAGGGGGACCCGGGCTCCGGCTCCTGGAAGTTTTGGGCTCTCCAAAGCTGCTCTGATGTGCCTTAGGGCTTTCTCCCCGGCCCCAGGCCCTGCCTTCACCCGCTCTGCTGCCCAAAAGCGCTTCCCTGCCGGACCAGCCCGACAGCTTCGCCGAGCTGCGGGGATGCTGCTGAAGCCAGAGGCACGGCCGATGGAGAAGCAGCCCAAGCCAGCTTCCCTGCAGGCAGCTGGAGGGCCAGGGGTGGCTGTGCTTTGCAGCTGATGCCTGGAAGGGTTGTGAGGGAGGGGAGGAGTCCCTCCCGTGGTGATGTTGGGTGTAATGTGCATTAAAATCAGTCTATTTACTGCTGCCGCAGCACACCTGGGCTGGCTCTTCTGTGGGGCAGAGCAGGTCGGGGACTCCCCCTGGGCCAGGGCTGTGGGAAAGGATGTGCCAGGGAGGGAGAGGGCACGTTCCTGCTGCTGGCTTTGTTCTAGGGACCTTTCAGCCCACTGGGTTCTGCTAACCCGGTTGAGCCTTGAGCACAGCTCTGTCTCTTGTGTGGATGGGTTCCCCTCTTCTTCCTCATTCCTCTGCTCTTCCAGAGACCCAGGGCTGTGCAGGGGACAGTTGAAGGGAACCAGGAGAGGTAGTGAGCCTTGTGGCAGTGCCTGACCTGCTTGTCTCCAGCCTGGTGGTGAGGAGCCTGGCTGGGCTGTGTGACTCACCCGGCAGCCACGTGAAGTGGAGCTGGCATGGAAAAGCCATGTGAGGCCAAGGGCTCTTCCTGGAAGATTATTGCATGCTTGCATCCCCCTGGAGCAATCTTCACTGGCGCAGTGCAGCTGCAGCCCTGTGAGCATGCTGGGCCCTCTCCTGCAGCCACAGGAGCAGGATGGTTCCAGCAGCTCTCCCAGAGCAGTGGGAGCACAAGGGGGGTTCAGCTCCCTGGGAGAGTGGGGCCAGAACTGGCCCAGCCGGTCCTGTGGAGCACCAGAGAGGCGAATCCTGCTGATGGTAACAGCTGCAGGATCAGGGTTAACAGCGGGGCTCAGAGGCACTCCTGCCCAGCCCCTGCTCTGGGCACGATGTGTCCCACCCACCCAGCACCCACCCGGCTCAGGCAGAGGCAGGAACTGCGGTTGAAATGAGCCAGTGGTTAAGGGGAGGCAGTGGGGGATCACCTTTCCACCAGAGAGCTGGGAAACACCCCACAGGATGTGGATCCCGGTGGGACTCCCTGGTGTGCACTGACACAGTGCCAGGAACAGCCTGGCTGCTGGAACAGAGATGTGATAGCTGGGACAGTGTGGGCAGGGACCGATGCCAGCTCCAAACCTGCTCCTTGTCCCTCCTCGCTCAAAGCAGAGCTCAGCAGCCCTGGCAGGGCCCAGCCTTGTTCTCAGCAGCACATCCCAACAGCTATGTGTGCATCTTCCAGCTGCAGCTTAAGCCTTGTGGCCTCTGCAGTTTAAATGACTGCATCTGCAATCACAACTAAGCTCAAACGTCAATTTTCCTCTCACCCCTATTGCTGCACATTCCCCCTTGTCTCTCCACGTGAAGCAGACACAGCTCTGTCCCAGCAGGTCACAGGCTCAGACCACACTTTCCCTGTCCTTAAACCAGTGTGGAAGGCCAGGCATGACAAAGCTTCCCAGAGGAGGCAGCTCCCTGCTGTTCCCCTCCTGGCTTCCAGGCAGGAGCATCCCCCAGCAGTGCAGCCGTGGACCAGGCAGGCTGGCAGCCAGGAGCAAGAGGCAGCTGAAGTACCAGGGCAGCACCACTGGGCTGAGCTGAGCTAAGGCCAGGGCTGACTGCAAGTCATGCTGATGTGGAATCCCTCCCAGCCTCTGGCTGCAGCACATCCAGGCTCTCCAGAGCCAATCCTTGCCCAGCAGGGACAGCAGCTTTGCTACAAGAGGGGCAACTTTTCCCACATCTTTCTTACGCTGACTATGTGTAAAAAGGTGGCCTGGGGGTCAGGGGACCCTGCTGCCCTGCATCCACAGGGCAGAGGCAGGGTTGGTGGTGCCAGGGAAGCACACAGGGAAGCAGCACTCCTCCCTCCAGACAGTTTTTAACCCCTTACAGCAGGCAGGGAGCACCTCCTGCCCCGAGCCCAAGGGAGGGGTGTCAGGCCAGGGCCACAGAACCCAGCACAAAGCTCCACCCGAGTCCTGAGAGCAGCTCCTGCTTTCCATCCCCCACGGTCCTGGGAATCTGCCACCCTCCACAAGAGGCCTGAAGGAACTCGGTGTCCCACCAGTCAAGAGCCCAATTACCCCAATCAATATTTGGTCAGGGCTTTCATCATCTTTCTCAGTCAAGTCTAAGTATGTACTTAAGCTCAAGTACCCTGAAGACTTTTCCGTAACTCCCCCACTCCCTGCTCACCCAGTGCTCCACATTCTCCTGACTCCAAACACTCTGAAAGCTGGTTTCACCTAGAGACTTACAGCCAAATGTTGCAGAGGCAGCAACAGCGATATTTGGAAACAACCCTGAGGACAGTGAACCCCGTGAGGAACAGCAACAGGGAAACTCACACACTGCAAGCACATGGAGTGGAGACTGTGCCAGAAAAACCCACAAAGCCTCCACTGCTGGATTAGCAGGAGGGTTCCAAGTAAACCTGCAGCATAAGCAGAGAGCTGATAGGCTGGGGAAATGGTGTGACAGGTCACCTGTGTCACATCAGAGCCACTGACAGGTTTTTGTTGTGGCCACCCATTCTGTGCTCCACAAGGAAGAGACACAGGGACACCCAAAACACGGATGACAAACACATCCCAATTACCCTGTGCAAGAAAAGGCAAGACACAAGAGGCCTGGGGGTAAATGTAGAGATATTTGAGATTTAGGTGTCACCCCATGCTGACAGGAATCCCAGACACCTCTGAGTAGGGCAGCAGTGCCCCTGCACAACCCTCTGGTGGAGCAGTCAGCTCTGCCCAGCCAGTGCCAGGAAGGGAAGGAGGAGCCCCTTTAAAGAAGTGAAGGCCCAGAATTTTCCTGGGTGCTCTCGTTCACAGGGGCTGTGCTGTCACAGAACACAAGAGCCCTCAGTGGTGTCACAATGTTTATTGGTCTGTACAGTCCTCGGCAGATGCAGTTTAGATGATTCCAATCTGGAAAGAAGCAAAGGATGTTAAAACAGATGTTATGGTGGCAGAAAGGCAGAGCCTCCACCACAGACATCACTGCATCTCCCCAGGATTCCTGTCCTCCAAGGCTTCCTCCTCCCAGACCTGCCCAAGAGCTTCAGACATCCACTTTGTACACTCATCCCACAGTGGTCCTTGTGCTGTACGTTCCCCTACTCCACTCTGGACCACCTCTGCCTCCTGCCTACCTCAATCACCTTGAGGACTGAACTGACTGAGAACGTGGCTCCTCAGCACTCAGATCCTGCCTGGCTACAGGGCCACACAAGTGCCACCACGAAGTACCTCATGAAGAAACTCAGGAAGAACAATCAGTGGAGGAGACACGAGACAAGGGGCAAAAAAAAAAAGCTTCCAAGTTTCAGGGACATCTCACCTTGTTGGCCACATCCAGTGCATCATAATCAGGAGCCAGTCGGACGTAAGCCTTCTTCTCTCCATCAGGCCTAGAGAGGAACGGGAGGCATCAGGACAGAGACAACTCCTCCCCCCTGCTCCACATTCCTACAACTCCTGTGTGCATCAGTGGTTCCTTTGGGAACATCACATTACTCAGTGAAATCAAAGTTTACATCACTTGCACAGGACTCCCTGAGTGTCAGAAGTGCTCCCTGAAGAGGCAAGGAGCTCCCTGAGGAAACCAAGCCTCTGCTCTGCCAACATTTCCCACTTCCAGCAAGATGTGCTCAGTCAAAAGCTGCACTTGCTGTGGAGCTTTACCCCCCATCTGCTCAATCTCACACGTGTTCCCATTTTCTGCTAAAATGAAGCACCTCACACTCACCAGGGACCTGTTCTCCTCCCCCTTCTCACCTGATCAACGTGTTGACCTTGGCCACATCGATATCATACAGCTTCTTGACAGCCTGTTTGATCTGGTGCTTGTTTGCCTTGACATCCACGATGAACACCAGAGTGTTGTTATCCTCAATCTTCTTCATCGCTGATTCTGTGGTCAGAGGGAACTTGATAATGGCATAATGGTCCAGCCTGCAAGAGAGATCCTCTGATTAACAAAGGGCTGGCAGGTGCTCCTCTCAATTTCAGGGGCTTTCTTTGGGGTGCATCAGTCACCTAAGGTTATAATCACAAACTCTCAGGCTTTGGTCGCATAAAATCATCACCTGCATCCCAAACCACCAGGTCCTCACAGCAGCCCATTCACGGGGCTGCTCCCACCTCCCAAACCCCCCAGCAGGGCAGAGTCCCCCCTCTCCACACGCACTTGTTTCTCCGTGGGGCGCTCTTCCGGGGGTATTTGGGCTGCCTCCGCAGCCGCAGCGTCTTGGGCCTGCGGAATGTGGGCGACGTGCGGATCTTCTTCTTCTTGTGGCTGTGGACCCCCTTCAGGACGGCCTTCTTGGCCTTCAGCGCCTTTGCCTTAGCCTCTGTCTTCGGAGGCACAGCTGTGAGGAGAGCCCAGTCAGCGCCACACGGATCTGCAGGGTCGGGGTGCGCTCCCCGGCCGGGCACGGCTTCCCCCGGTCAGCGAGCAGCACCTCACCCAGCGGCCCGCGCTCCCTCATCCAGCCAAGAGGAGCCCCCAAAAGGCCCAACTGAGTTAAAAGTCTCCCGTTTCCATGCGGGAAAAGGTACTTAATCCCTGCCCGCGCACGAGTCCCAGCAGCGAGATGGGAACACCCCCCACCTCCCTCAGACAACCCGGCAGGCCTCTCCCACCACCTCCACGTGCCCGCGTCTAACACAGCAGCGGAACGATGCGCCACTCCCCGCTTCGCTCAGCCCGGATTCCCCCCACATACACCAACACCCCGCGGGGTCCCACACGCCGCCCGGCACCCCGGACATGGAGCCAGCTCCCCGCGCCCTCACCCTCCTTCTTCGCCTTGGGCGCCATCTTGGCCAGGCGGAAGCCGAAAGGGGTCTCCCGCTCCGCGCAGCACGGGCTTATACCCTCAAATCTCGCGGGAGCACTAGGGAATCCCCACCACCCCTCCGCCCCCAACTCTCGCGACATTTTCGGAGCATGCCGGTAGTGGTAGTACTCAATTAACGGACTCCTGCGCGCACGCGCAGCGGGGTCCCGCGCGCCGTAGGGCGTCATGGGAGTTGTAGTCTGGCACGCTGCTGTCCCTCCCCGCCGTCGTGGCGGTGCGGGACCGGGGTGAGCCCCGGGGTGGCGGGGGATTACCGGAGTCCCGTCGCGGTGGTAGCAACGCAATGGCCCAGTCCCGGAGTAACCGGCGTCCTGGCCCCTCCCACGCCCCCGTTCGGGGGCGTGGGAGGGGCCAGGACGCCGGTTACTCCGGGACTGGGCGTGAAGCACCGAGCACCGCTACCGGCGCTGGGAGGTTGGCGGTAACGGGGACACCCCGCTTCATTCCCTCGCCGTGGGGACAGGGACGAGGCGGGGAGAGCTTGATGTTGGACCGGGATGAGGCGAGGGGACGGCGGGATCTGTGCACGGGGGGGGACACGCGGGGAGCGATGGGACACGGAGATGGGGCTGGGTGGGACTTGGGGACAGACAGATTGCGGGGCAGGGACTGCCATACCCTGGGGTGGCCGTGGGGACAGCTGGGACACGGGGATGGATGGATGGATGGGTGGTGGGGACAGTGGTACCCGGGTGTGCGGGAATGTGAGGGACAAGGGGACAGCTGGGACACGGGGTGTGGGACAGCCACAGGCAGGGGACAGGGGGACAGTGACACCCTGGGGATGTGGGACACGGGGTGTGAGGACAGCCACAGGCAGGGGGCTCGGGGTGACAGGGAGGTGACAAGGACCTCGAGGTGGCAGGGATGTGGGGACAGCCATCCTTGGTGACGTGGGGAATCAGGACACGGGGACAAGGGAAAAGTGGACACTGCTGGGATAAGGGGACAGCCCCACCTGGGGACACGGCGACAACCATAATCCACGGCGACAACCGTGACACGGGGACACGGCCACCCCTTGCTCTCTGTGTCCCCAGACCCCGCGTGACCCTCATCCCGTCCCCGCCGCCCCGGCCACCCGCGGACCATGAACGTGCTGGCCCCGGTCCGCAGGGACCGGGTCATCGCCGACCTGCCCGCGGTGAGCAGCGGGACCCGCCAGCCCGGGGCTGTCCCCGCCGAGCCCCGCGCTCACCCCGCTGTCCCCCTTTGTCCCCTCGCAGTGTTTTCGCAAGGAGGCCGCCCTGCACTCCCGCCCCGCCTTCCACCCCACGGTGGCCGGCGCCTGCCAGGAGCAGCGGACGGGCACCGTGGGGTCTGTCCCGCGGGCTTCGGGGTCCCCGCTGCCGGCCGGGGGGGGTGACAAGGGACCCGCGGGGCCGCCAGCCGCGGGTGGGGGTCCCGGCGTGGGCGCCGCGTGGCTGCCGGCGCTGCCCGGTGCCGAGCCCTGCGTCACGGCCATGGAATGCGGAGCGGGGGGGACGCGGGGGAGCGCGGGGCGGGCGCGGGCATCGGGGATGAACCGCGGAGGGGCCGGGATGCGGAGCGGGGGGGACACCGGGGGAGCACCGGGGGTCCGGGATGAACCGCGACGGGGACACCGGGGGAGCGCGGAGCGGGCGCGGGGTACGGGAGGAGCCGTGGGGGGGACACGGGGGTCCGGGATGAGCGGCGGAGGTCCGGGATGCGGAGTTGGGGGGACACCGGGGGTCCGGGATGAGAGGCGGAGGGCCGGGATGCGGAGCTGGGGGGACACCGGGGGTCCGGGATGAGCGGCGGCAGGGCCGGGATGCGGAACGCTGCGGACACGAGGGGCCGGGCGGTGATGAGAGGATGGGACCAGCCCAAACCCCTCGGGAACAGCCCGGGGGTGCCCCCACCCTGCTGAGCCCTCGCGCGTCCCCCTCGCCGCAGGTTCAAGATCTCCAAGATCATCGTGGTGGGCGACCTCTCGGTGGGGAAGACGTGCCTGATCAACCGGTAACGGGAGGCTCGGAGGGGGATGGAGAGCGGGGAAGCGGCCCCTCTCCCCCAAAGGGCAGCAGCACCTCGGGCTGAGCCCAGCTCTGGCGCTCAGGGGATTGTTGATACTCCCCTGGCTCCCCCCAGGTTTTGCAAGGACACTTTTGATAAGAACTACAAGGCGACCATCGGCGTGGATTTCGAGATGGAGCGGTTTGAGGTGCTGGGGGTGCCCTTCAGCCTGCAGCTGTGAGTATTTGCCAGCCCCCTCCCCACACACCCCTGCAAGCCCCCCTCACCTCCCACACCCCCCGCCCCAGGTGGGACACGGCCGGCCAGGAGCGTTTCAAGTGCATCGCCTCCACCTACTACAGGGGAGCCCAGGGTGAGCTCCCCCTGCAGCCCCGCTGCCCACCCCCTGTCCCTGTCCCTGTGCCCATCTCACCCTCCTCCCTCCCCCAGCCATCGTGATTGTCTTCGATGTCAACGACGTGGGGTCCCTGGAGCACACACGGTAGGTGACATCTGGCCCAGGGGACCTTAAGGGCTGGACAGAGCGGGGCTCTGGGGCTGCTGTGCTGTGTGAGCCACGCTGGCCACCAGCTGGTGACAGTGACTCCCACAGGCAGTGGCTGGCTGACGCTCTGAAGGAGAACGACCCCTCCAACGTGATCCTCTTCCTGGTGGGCTCCAAGAAGGATCTGAGTGTGAGTGTGTCTCGCTCCCTCCCTGCGGGCAGGCTGTGCTCCGTCTGTCCCTGTCACCCACCCGTGCCCGGCTCGCTTGGCAGACCCCAGCCCAGTACAGCCTGATGGAGAAGGACGCTCTCAAGGTGGCCCAGGAGATGCAGGCAGAGTACTGGGCCGTCTCCTCGCTCACCGGTGAGTCCCAGCGGGGCGTGCGGCTGCGGATCCCGCACCAGCCAGCTCGGGGGGCACTCAGGGGGGGTCTCTTCTTCCCGTGGGGCAGGGGAGAACGTGCGGGACTTCTTCTTCCGAGTGGCGGCGCTGACCTTCGAGAGCAGCGTGCTGGCCGAGCTGGAGCGCGGCAGCGGCGCCCGCAGGATCGGCGACACCGTGCGTGAGTAGCCCCGGCCGGCCCCGCCTGGGCGTCCCCCCGGTCCCGCACCCACAAACCCACCGTCCTTCCTTCCTCTGCCCCTCAGGCATCAGCAGCAAGGAGAGCGACCTGTACCTGTCCACGCCCCGCAAGAAACCCAAGTGCTGCCAGTGAGGGGACAGCCCCGGCCCCCTCCGTGCTCACACCTCTGCGCCAAAGAGGGGCGACCCCGGCCGGCCCCGAGGAGACGTCCCTGCCACCCCCAGCCCCCCCTGGGCACCCCCGGCCTGCCCGGGCACCCGGGGTGGGCAGGAGCACCCGTGTGGCTCCTGTAGCTATGCAAACCCAGGCACTGCTCGCAGGGGGAGATGCCCTCAGGCTCCTTTTTGTCTTAATAAAATCTTTTTTATGCTTTGTAAGAAAGGCGTGGGGTTGGGGGCAGCGGGCTGGGGCTGGCTGTGGGTCTCCCTGCCCCTGGGTGCAGCTCACAGGCAAGCAGGAGGATGGATGGATGCCACTGGGGATGGGTTCCCTTTCCTTGCCCTGCAGAGCCAGGGGGGATGCGTCCCTCTCAGGGGGACACGCGAGGTGACACTGCCACATCAGTCCCAGCCCAGCTGGTGCTGGTCGAAGCGGGGCTGCAGGCGCGGGGGGACGCAGTGGGAGCACTTGTAGCGCTCCTGGATCCACTTCCCTCCCTCGCTGTTCTCCACGCAGATGGCAGCGACCCCTGCGGGGACACACGCGGTGGGGGGCTCAGCGCCGCCCACCGCAGCCTGTGGGGGTGAGTGCTGGTCCCGCTGCACCCATGGGTGCACCCTGTCCTACCTGCCACGACCCCCCCCAGCCGCTCCACCAGCTCGATGGCCGCTCTCATGGTGCCCCCAGTTTCAACCCACTGATCCACCAGGAGGATGCGCAGGCCTGGAGGAGGGAGAGGCTGTGCGTGAGCGCCCCGTGCCCGCCCTGCAGCCCCCAGGAGGGCAGGGCAGCGCCCCCCTGGCTCACCGGGCGAGATGGCGTCGGTGCGGAGCTCCATCAGCTTCTGCCGGCCCGAGTAGTCCGTGTAGGGCTGAGCCTCCGTCTGCACGCACAGGTGCCCGGCTTTGCGGATAGCCAGGAAGCCTTTGCGCAGGGCGGCGGCGGCTGCAGCGCCTGCAGGTGGGCACAGCGCTGTCAGGACCCCCGGGACAAGGGGCAGAGACGCTGTGCTCACCCGTGAGCCACGCACAGCTCACCCAGGATGAAGCCCATGGCGTCGATGCCGGCCACCATGTCGATGGCATCTCCCTGGAAGGGCTGCAGCAGGTCGGCCAGGCAGTCCTGCAGGCCCTGGGGGGAGAGTGGAGGGGCCGGGTGTGGGCAGCCCACCGTGGGCACCCACAGCCGGGTGCCCCAGCAGCCCCTGGAGGTGCAGCCCACCCCGGGCACTGGGTACTTGCGGGTGGCAGTAGAGCCGGGAGGGGTCCAGCCAGGCATAGTTGGGGCCTTTGACGTTGGGAGCCATCAGTGCCAGGTACCAGCCCTTCTCCCGGGTGGCAGGGACGTGGCACAGGTCCATGCGTGGGGACTGTGGGCGCTGCAAGCACCGAGCACGAAGTGGGGTGAGGCTTCCCCACCTCCCCGTGGCCTGGTGCCCCACACCCCCACGTGGCACCCCAGGGCCCAGGGCTCCCGTTCTGGCTCCGTACCTGGTGCTGGTGGCAGGGCTGAGCCGAGCGGGACCGTCACAGGAGCGTCACAGACAGCGACAGCTGAGCGGGGGCAGCCCCTGTGGCCCTGGGCCAGCGTCCTCAGCCAGCTGGACACTGGGACAGAGCCAGGCAGGAACCCTTCCCATGGGCTGCTGATGTCCCCCGCTGGCTCTGCTGTCCCAGCCAGGCAGGGCTGTGCTGGGAAGAAACGAGGCTGTGGCGTTTGCAGCCCACGTGAGTGTCCCCAGCACCAGCTGCCTGTGCCAGCGTGGGTGGCACAGAGGGGTGGCACCCTGTGCTGTTGGGGTCAGGCAGCCAGGGTGATGCTCAGGGGGGTTTCCTGCAGCTTTGGGTGGTCTTGGGCAGCACAGGGATATTTTGAGGCCACGCACGTCCCCGTTGGGGTGTCCAGGCACTGTCCTGCCCTGCTGAGAGCTGGCTGCCACAGCATCCCAGCGAGCCAGGGCTGTGTCCTGACTGCCAATGGGCTCCAGGGGCAGGAGCTGGCCAGGGGGGACAGCCCAGCCCTGGCAGCGCTCTGGGAATGCCGGTGGGGGCACCGGGCTCTGGGCTGGCCTGTGGAAGGCACATCCGTGGATGGGATGCAGGGCCACAGGGATGCAGCACACACTCATGGGGCATGGGGAGGTGTCACGGACATCTTTTATGAAAAATCCTTTCCTTGGGATTTTTTCTCCTGAGAAGCTGAGAGGCCTCAGGAACAAAATGTAAACAGTGGTTATCTGCTGCTGTGGGATGCAACAGGTGCATCTGTGATTGGTCTCATGTGGATGTTTTAATTAATGGCCAATCACAGCCCAGCTGGCTCGGACTTTCTGTCTGAGCCACAAGCTTTGTTATCATTCTTTCTTTTCTATTCTTAGCTAGCCTTCTGATGAAATCCTTTCTTCTATTCTTTTAGTATAGTTTTAATGTAATATATATAGTAAAATAATAAATCAAGCCTTCTGAAACACGGAGCCAGATCCTCGTCTCTTCCCTTGTCCTAAGACCCCTGAGAACACGGTCACAGGGATGTGCAGATGTGGGGAGCACCGCGGGAAGGGACGCGGGGATGCGGGGAGCATCTGTGGGCCAGGACCCGGGGCTGCACAGAGCATCCTCAGGGAGGGATGCGGGGATGCAGGGATGCAGGGATGCAGGGATGCAGGGACGGAGGGATGCAGGGATGCAGGGACGGAGGGATGCGGGGATGCAGGGATGCAGGGATGCAGGGATGCGGGGATGCAGGGATGCAGGGATGCAGGGATGCAGGGACGGAGGGATGCAGGGAGCATCGTTCTCCCGTCGGGGGCCGCTCCGGGGCCGGGGGCTGTGCGGGGGCCGGTGCGTCACGGGGCGGGGGTTTGGGGCCGGCTCGTTACCGGCCCCGGCACATCACCCCACCGGCTGCCACAGCAACGGGGCCGGTCCCAGCGGCGGCGGTGACCCCTTCCCCGCGGGGCGTGCGGCGGCTGCGGGAGCGGCGGCAGCGCCCCGGCTCTGCGGGACCCTCCGCGCCGTGCCGGGCCGTGCCAAGCCGTGCCGGGCCGCCCCGCGTGGGCGGGCTGCGCTGCTCTATAAGGCGGCCCCACGGCGGCGAGCGGCGCGGTGCCATGTGCGCCCCGGGGCTGCTCTGCCGCCTCCTCCTCCTCCTCCTCCTCCTCTTCCTCCTCCTGCTGCCACCTGCGCCCGGAGCGGCCCCGCCGGGACGGCCCCGCGCCCGCCGCGGGCTCACCTACCCCGGGACGCTGTGGTGCGGTGCGGGCAGCAACGCGGACAGCTACGAGCAGCTGGGTAAGGGCGGCAGGGATGCTGCTACATCTATCTTCCCATCCCATCTCACCCCATCCCTTCTCATCCCATCCGTTCTCATCCCATCCCACTCCCTTCCGTCCCTTCCAATTCCGTTCCTTGAATCCCATCCCATCCCCAACCCATCGCTGGGTCAATCCCCACCAAGCCTAATCCAGTCCATCCCAGTACTGGTCTACTGCAGGCCCCGCTCCCATGCTAGTTCAATCCCTGTCCATCCCAGTTCAGTCCCCACCCACGCACCAGTCCAATTCCAGTTCACCTCTGCCTAGTCCCTGTCACAATTCTTCTTGGTGCTGCTCTACTCTTGATCCACCCTCTGTCCCCAGCCTGCTCTGTGGTCCATCCTGCTGCCATTCCAGTCCCCATTGCAGGGCTTTGTCATCTCTTCCTCTTTCTCTGACCAATATTTTGATCCAAACTTCTTCTGTAGGGCTGACCATTGGGAAAATATCTTCTCACACTCTTCCCCTCTCTCCTGGCCCTACAAAGCCTTCATTATTTAAGATAGGAAATCAGTGAGGAATTGTGCTTTGCAAATTACTTGGCCTAACAAAGAGGTGGATCCTGACATTGCACTTAAGAATTATGGCTGAAACTGAGTGGAAAGGCTCAGTTCACAAGTGCAGATCTTCTTTTGCCAATGGACTACTCACCTTTTATTTATTTCTTAGTATATATTCAAAGCCCATCCCAATACTGCTCCACTCCCTGTTGCTGTCTTGATCCCAGCCCAAACCCTCTTGTAGTCCTGCTCCAGGACCCGTCTCATCCCCTTTGTGGCACAGCCCAGTCCCCATCCCAGCGCCAGCCCAGTCCCCATCCCAGTGCCAGCCTTGTCCCCACCCAAGCGCTGATCCAGCTGAGCCCTTCCCATCCATCCTTACCCACCCCGGTACCATTCCACGCATCAGCCCAATCCAATCCTGACCCTGGCCCTAGCCTAGCCCAACCCCAGCCCAATGCAATCCTGACCCTAGACCCAGCCTAGCCCAGCCCCAGCCCAGCCTGCAGCCCCCGTTTCCCTGCAGGGGAGCACCGGGACACGGACCGGTGCTGCCGGGAGCACGACCACTGCCAGCACGTCATCCACCCCTTCACCGCCCGCTACGGCTACCGCAACCTGCGCTGGCACACCATCAGCCACTGCGACTGCGACCTCCGGTGAGCGTCCCCAGGCTGCCCCAGGGCTCCCTGGCACCCCCCGGGGGCAGCTTCAGTGGCTCGTGGGTGATGGGATTTTGAGATCAATGGGAGGATGGCGAGTGTGTGATGCCAAGGCCGTAATTCAGTGGTTACTTGAGATAGTAGTGGTTGTTCCTAGGAGTAGGCTAATGATGAAGGTTAGATTTGCTTGGGGGTTCATTAGCAGGGGAAGTAGTTGAACCATCATTTTCGGGGTATGGGCCCCATAGCTTGTTTAGCTGACCCTACTAGAAAGTAGTATGAAGGAAGTATGGAGGGTTTTGATTCCTCTAGTGTAGGTTCCATTCCTGCTCTTCTAAGCACTAGGAAATGAGAGGGCTGCTATGCCTCCATGTCCACTTTATCATAGTGACCCTGAGTGTTCAGGCACATTTCCAATAGGGCCTCAGAGGCACAGGCAGCCCCCTGAGCCCCCTGTGCCCCGGGCAGGTTGAAGGAGTGCCTGCGGCGGGTGAACGACACGGCCTCGCGCGTGGTGGGCCAGGCCTTCTTCAATGTCATCCAGGTGCCCTGCTTCGAGTTCACCTACAGGGAGGAGTGTGTGGAGCCTTATCTCTATGTCTGGTGAGTGCCCCCCCTGCCCTGGGAACTGTCCCCCTGCCCCGTGGGGCTTGTCCCACCCTGTGGTGCCTCCTGGATTTTGGCAGGTGCAAGGCGTACAACACGGTGGCCGTGGCGGTGCCTCGAGAGCCGGTGCTGTATGAGTTTGGGGGGGAGCTCATCGACAGGGCAGCCCCCCTGAGCCCCCCGTGGGGCAGCACAGAGGGAGGAGCCCTCCCAGTGGATCATCGCACCAGGACAGCCCCCAAGGCAGGCAAGAAAGAGAGGAAGAGAAAGGAGGATAAGAAAAATAAGGGGAAAGGTCTGAAAAAGAAAGGCTCTTCTGGAAAGGGCACGCGGAGCCATCCAGCAGCTGCTGGCCCTGCTGACCCCTGGGCCCTGCTGCCATCATCCAACACCATCCTGAGTGATGCCCCAGCACGGGAGGGAGTGGGCAGGGAGCCAGTGCCAGCCACTCCCTCCCCTGTTCCCATCACCAGCGGAAAGAGGAGGAGGAAGGAGAGGAACAGAAAGAAGAGGCTGAAAAGTAAAACTGAGGCTGAGCCTGCACAAGAGCTGCAGCTCTGAGTCCTCCACGAGCCTTGCAGGGGTCCTGGCTGTGAAATAAATTTACATCTGCTCAAGCATCTTTGGTTTTGTCTCTGGGGGGAAGGACGGCACCGGGGGCAGCATCTGGGGGAAACCCCAGGGCTGATCCCATGGGAGGGGAACACCTAGAGCTGGGTGGGGATCCAGGGGTTTGAGCTGTTCCTCACTGCTCCCCTCAGTCCATGTCACTGTCCTGGCACTGGGGACAGAGCTGGGTGGGGATCCAGGGGTTTGAGCTGTTCCTCACTGCTCCCCTCAGTCCATGTCACTGTCCTGGCACTGGGGACAGAGCTGGGTGGGGATCCAGGGGTTTGAGCTGCTCCTCACTGCTCCCCTCAGTCCATGTCACTGTCCTGGCACTGGGGACACAGCTCTTGGCCACATGCTGGCAGCAGGGCTGAGCCCCAGTTTTAGTTCCCCTGCTAGAGGGTTAAATTCCAGCTCCCCAGGCATCTCATTTTCTCTGGGAGTTCTCTGAATTGCACCACCCAAGCTCTCTCTCATCCTCTTAATGCCTTGCCTTTCCCATGCTCCCACACCAGCATCAACTCCTTCTCCCTTCCTTTGGGAGGAACAAGGGCTTGGCCCTCCCTGAAGGCTCCTCAAAACGCCTGCAGAGCTCCTTAGAGTGGGACAACAGACACTTTTCCAGCCCTGGGACAAAGACAGACACTGCCTGGGAAGAGCTGGGGCAGAGAGAGCTTCCTGGTGGGTGGGGACCCTGTCTGTGCCCCTGTAGCCAGGAGCAATGAACAGGGCATGGCCACCAACTCCTCCGAAGTGCTTCCAAGGGTGGAGCGTCCTGGTGAGGTGCTGGAAAGATTTTCCCGCACCAGCACCAAAAACCAGGCTTGGAAAAAGCTGGAGTGCCAGGAGCCAAGCAGACAGCAAAGCCCACGCTGAGGAGCGTGCAGTGCAACCCCAAATCCCTGAAATAAGCGGATCACACGAGGCCAGGGGGGAATTCCAAGGGTGGAGGAAGGCATTGCTTCCTCCCTGGCTGCAAAGCCCCTGTGGCAGCCACAGCATCCCGGTAGGAAGCATGGACAGGGGGCACGCGGAGCAGCTTCCCAAAAGTAGAACTTTTATTGACAGCAAGGGAAAACTAAAAGACAGCCAGAAAGGAGGCAACAACACACAACTAGCCTCCTCTTTCAGGTCCAACCAGTAAGGAGCTGCTCCCAGCCAAATTCTTATTGTACAGTCTCATGAAATAAGAAAATAGCGCCAGGTTCAGCCACCTGTGAGCTCGGAGCTGTGGGCCCCAGCCCACGGTTCTCCCCACTGGCCTGGGTGGCTTTGGGAGGAACAGGACCCTGTCAGCCCCTCAGCACTGCAGAGGGGATGGCATTGAAGCCAGGACCTGCATTTCTCCGTGCAAAGAGCATTGCTTTGTCTCCCGGGTCGCTGCCATTCTTCAGGAGCATTTACATGCAAAGAAGAGCTTTGTTTCCTAAGATCTGCTGTTCCTGCTCATTTCCTAGCAAAGGAGGCTGACCAGGAGCACTGGGAAGGAACAAAGACTCTGCTTCCATAGAAAATCCCTACTAACAAAGCAGGAGAGGGGAGAGTGTGTGCAGCAGGAACTTTCCCTCTCAGAAATGTCTCTCCCATGTGGGCAATCCCACACTGGGCTGCTTCTTTATCCACTTTATCCCTCTCCCAGTGTCTCTCCCTGTCCCATAGCCACAGGGAGGTGCCCCTGGTGTCAGTGTGATGTCTCCATGTGGTGCATCCATAACAAAACCTTACTTGTTAACAACAGAAATCAGCTTCTCTGCGAAGCTTGCAGCACACAGGGGGCAACACCAAGCAACAAAGGCAGGAGGAGCATCGACTTCCACCAAGCAACTCTGCTCTGAGCGAATCCTAAGGGAAGGGCAGGGTGCAGGCAGAAAACCTCTGAGCTAGCATTCAGTAAAAACTCTATTTATTCACCCCTCTTGGTTACAGCTGGGCGGGGGAAGGGGGTACAGAGGAGGAGGCCATGCACTCCGGGCTGCTCCGTGCTGTTTATCCCACGTGGGTCTGTCTGGGGAAGCTGCCACAGGCTGGTGCTTTATTTCGCAGTCTGATTAAAAAAAAAAAAATAATCAAAACTAAATAAATATTGTTCCAAAAGAAGCCAGAGGAGAGAGCAAGCCTTTGGTACAACAGCTGCATCTCCAGCAAGACCCCGAGCTGCTGTGCTGGACCCCTCCAGACACAGCTGGGGTTGGCACAGGCTCTGCTGAGCCTGTCACGCATGAAAACATGGAGCAAACAACAACAGGAACTTTGTGAGAACTCTGGTTCGTTTGTCACAACCCCCACGACTTTGCCTTGTGGTCTTGAGACGAGGGGAGGTGACAGTCAGGGTTTGGGAGAATCCAAAGGAAACAGGCTCACTCCAGGGCAATGCACTTTCAGCTCCATTTGCTTCCCAGTCTTTGGGGTGAAAGCAGAGTGCTGTGCATGTGCAAGGACAGATTCCTTTGACCTCGTATTTGCTTTGCTAAGTTCCCAAAGGTGCCTCAAAACCGGAGCCTAGAACGCAGAGGCCGATGCAGTGTTCCTTTCTATGATATATTTTTCTTATATATAGTATATATTTTTAAACCAGCCCTGCCAAGTCTATTCTCTCGCTCAGGTGCACATCACCAAGAGTCATTTCCCACCATCCCACGACGTATAAAACAGGAGTTGTGTGTCTAAGGGAAGTCGCCTCCTATTGTTCCCTCTCCTTCCCCCTTGCTCGGAGAGAAGGGAGCGGAGGTGTCGGGTGTCAGGTCCTATCGATCCATCTCATCCAGGAGAGGCGTGGCGTCCCCGGCGATGGACATGGGCGTGCTCTCGATCATGGGGCTGGGAGAAGGGCGAGGGGTCAACCTCTGCTTCTGTTTCCTCCGCTCAGCCTCCTTCTCCTGCAGCCACTGCTCGGCCATCTTGCCCCAGTCGATGGCAGCGTGGGTGTTGGTCCTGCAAGGACACGGGGACAACGTGAGATGTGACAAGGAAACTTCCCTAAACTGCCCTCCCTCCCTCCCCATGGGGGAAGCAATCCCATCATTGCTGCTTCCACAAAACCCAAGACAGACAATGGAGACAGGACAGGGATAGGAGCACTCAGAGCTACTCACTTTGGCTGCTGCCTCTGCCTGGAGCTGGACGAGGGCTGCGACTGGGACTGGGTGGACTGGGGTGTGGTGTTGGCCTGCAGC
The DNA here is from genome assembly GCA_039654755.1 of Calcarius lapponicus. Taxonomy (NCBI): domain Eukaryota; kingdom Metazoa; phylum Chordata; class Aves; order Passeriformes; family Fringillidae; genus Calcarius; species Calcarius lapponicus. Next base: position 7,861,402 of record JBBFKN010000017.1, on the reverse strand, counting down.
TGGTACTGGGGTGTGGTGATGGGCTGGCTGGGAGTAGTGTAGGAGTAGCTGGGGGTCATCAGAGGGGTGGCCACTGGCTGCTGTGCAGGAGTTGTGAACACCTGTGGAGAGAGAGCAGAGGCTGTCAGGGCACAGAGGGTGGACCCTGCCAGGCTGGGGGGGTTCTGCACTGCCCTGCTCACCCAGGAGGGTGCCCACCCTCAGTCTGCATGCCCCCAGCCCTGCTGAGCACAGCACACTTGCTCCCCTGAGAGCTGGGCCAGCACAGCCTGCCCTCCTTGCTCAGCCCAAGGGGAGATGCAGGAGCCAAGCAAAGGCAAAGGGCACCAGAGACACTTGGGGCAAGCCAGCAGCAATGACATCCTGCAGCAGGCATGAAGAACAGATGAATTCTTCCTCTGCAGGCTGCAGAGAAGGTGCAGCAGCTCCCAGGACGGCTCCCTCCCACAACCCAAGCCAGCTGGCTTCTTGTCCCATGAAGAGCTTAGTGTCTTTGCCCCCCGGGGTTCACCTCCCTTTTTTTTCAGATGTTTTGATGATTAATACATCGGGTTATCCAGAGTCCCTGCCTATCCTCAGCTCAGCATTTACTGTGCCAAACTTCCTGAAAGCCTCCCAAGGTGCTCTAAAGGAGGATCCCTCCTCCCTGCAAGCCTTGTCTTGCAGCATCTCTTCTCTGGGTGCAACAGCTGGGTGTGTTTTTTGCACCCAGGCTCCTCAGTCCTTCTGCAGCTGGAATTTGCCTTGGTGCCAGCTGGGAGCTTGCAGAGTGGGCTGGGAGCAGGCTACATCAAGAAAGGCTTCACCATGAGCCAAAACTGTCCAATTCCATCTTACTCCCTGCAAGGCCCCCGGGTGTTGGGTCAGGCTGAGGTGTTCCCCCTAGAGCAGCTCAGAGATTAGCGCTGAGCTGAAAAGCCCTGCAAACTCAGCGCATACCTTCCCAGCTAATCTCCTCCACTGGCAGCTCACGTTGCCAATTCAGGGGCACAATCAGAAGGCTGTGTGCCCTCACTGCTGGACCCCCCTCTCCACCCTGCCACATTCCTTGGGGGCCAGACCAGTTTGCTCCTTGCTCCAGCTCCCCCCGAAGCAGGGCTGTGTTACGTGCCTCATTTCTCCAGTCACGGGAGGCAAAAGGAAACCTGGCTCAAGAACCCAGCCTGTGCAGCACCATGGGGACAAAACCAGGAGTGGGGGACCCCAGGCAATGAGGGATTCCTTAGGCTCCCAGTGGTTTCTAGCAGCAAGGAGAAGCCAGCAGAAATTCAAGTGACACCTACGTGGTACGCGCTGCTGCCGCCTCCGCTGCCTCCGTAGCCGTACTGGCTGGAGCCCCACTGTGCTGGGGTGGCATTTGGGTTCTGTCCCTGGCCTGTCACAGCAGCAATGGCACTGAACATCTGGGAGGTCATGTTCTGTGGCAGAGCATTCACTGCACGTGTCAGGTCTGCAAGGGAGACACACTGCATTAGGAAAAGTGGGAGCCTGGAGGAGCAGCTCACATCCCAATCCCAACTGGGAATGGCTTGCACTGACCTGCCAGGTTGATGTTAGCTGGAGTAGCATTAATGGAGGCTGGAGTCCTGGTCCGACTGCTGCTGCTGGGGGTGATACCTGTGTATAATACCAAGAGGTTGATTAATTCTCCTGGAAGAGCAGTCACTGGTCTGAAACTCAGGATGTGAAGTTGTTCTGGCACGATGGTTTGCTACTAGGGAATGGTGTGTGCTGGATTGTATGGTGGGGGAGACAAAGGAGAGGAAAGGGACTGCTCCAGACTTTGCTGCACAGCCCACTTGATGAAAGATTAACTCTCAGGAGAGCTCTCAGTGGGTTGGTGCATGGAGCCAAACATTTCAAGCATTGCTCAGAAACTTCCCACATATAGAAAAATCCTAGGACACATTTTTGGGACAAGGAAGATGGAATTGTCCTTTAATAACTGTCCTTGTCCAATAACTGCTATTGTGTGACAAACAAACAGCTGAGGCACCGAAGTTTTAGGCTGCTCACCTGGAACAGGGTCCTGATAATGATCCTTAAACCATCGGAAAAGTCCATTCACAGTAGGGAAGACTTGGCCCCGGTAGCGGAATCCCTCTGGTGTCACTGTCACATACTCTATCCTGGGAGAGCAGGGACAGCACGAGACATCACAGGCTGTGCCAGCCACTCACTGACAGATCACACTCAGAACAGGCATGGACTAAAACCACAGACAATGGCTGTACTGATAATGAACAGAGAGATCCACCCAAGGCACTTCATCTTCAAACAATTGCTTCAAACTACCCAGCCCTTCCATGAAAAATTTGCCTTTCCGTGAAAAACCCATCCCTCCCTGCCTACACTCCCACAACACCCACAGCACAGGGCAGTGCTGCTCGTGGCAGCCAGATGGTTAAGAAACATGGGAGTCTCCTGGGTGAGATTTACTGCTAGAATTGGGTCCTCCACTGTCAGGAGGCCAAATCCTGGCAAAGAGGAGGCGTGATTTACAAGGATTTTGACAGAGTTAGAAAAACTGGCAGCAGTCAGCTGAGGTTTGGTACTGGGAGTACACAGTGCAGATGCTGGGCTTGCCTCTCACTTACCTTGGTTTGCCTCGAGGCTGATATCCCAAGAGGAATTTACCAGGTAGGTCTTTACAGGCACTAATAAAGTATGGAATAAATGTTGGCTTCTCTTTCTTGGTCTTTATCAGCAGCTCTTCCAGCTTCTAATTAGAGAGAGAAAAAAGATACATGCTCCAGGGGAGCCCACATTTTCAGCAGGACACAGAGCCCATGGATATCCCCCTAAGCAGTTACCACATCCTGGGACTGTCTCACCTTCTTGTCTCCACCATTGCAGTCCTGATAGTATTTGTGGTTCAACAGGTCTCTGGCAAAAGAAGCCATTGGCTGGACATAACGAGCAACAATTTCATCCAGGTCTTCAAACTCCTTTGAACAAACACATTTAAAGAGGTATTTAGGGTGTATTTGGTCATACACTCTGCACAGCAAGGCTTGAGAAAAAAAAAAAAAGAGACAAGTATTGTCTAAGGATCCAGAGAATGTATTGGAAGAGTGTGAAAACACAGAAGTGCGAAAGCAGCTACAAGGACAGAAGGGCTGTGTCAACTTGTAAAATAAACCATTCCCTTTCCCAGGCATGCTCTGCAGGGCTTTACCTCTGTGTTGATCCAGAGCATGGAGCCCAGGCTGAAGGCATTCTCCTTGCCCTCCTCCCGGACATCCACGTGCTGGTAGATGCCATCGTTGACCTTCCAGGTGACAGTCAGGTGGTTCTCCCCTTTGCTGCTCGGCCGAATGATCACATCCCCTTGGTCCATGGTCTCCATCATCTTCTCTGCTTGCTTGAAGCTGATGTTGTGGAATGATGGGTGAGCAATTACCCTCTTGATGTACGCTGGGAAACAAAGGGAACCTTCAGCCTTCCAAGAGGAACTACTTTAATGCAACTGTATCTAATTGTGCTGATTGTCCTGAAGCAGCCTGGGAAGGCTGGAATTACAAGGGAGAGAGACATTAAGAGAACTCACTTGTCCTCTGCTGCTTTCTTTTCATGTCTTCTTCCTGTTTGTGGTCTGCTGCCTCGGAGTCGAAGTCGTAGTAGGTGTCTTTGGGCAGTTTCCACTCGTTGTTCTTGTCCATCAGGTCTGAGGTCCTGCAGGTCAGGTCTGCACTGAACTTCTCAATGTCAATCTTCATGATGCGGCAGTGGACGGTCATTCCCACCTGCAGAGGAGGTGCAGGCCAGGGTGAGCAGCAAGTTTGGCTGATACACCAGAATCCCTGTGCTACAGAACAATCCATGGGGAATCCTGCTGACACTGAGGAGGTACAAATCACCTCAGCCACTTCAGACTGATACAAACTTTAAAAGTGATCTTTCTACACAAACTGGAAGTCACCTGGTCACCTGGTAGTCACAAATGCTACCCAAAAATTACCAGAATCAAGGGAAAAATGGGCATTACCCACACCACACAGAAAACTGCACATCTGGAGGGTGAGGACAACCACCTTTTCCATTTCAAATATCGTTCACAATGGGAGCAGCAAAACTGGACTTCATGATGTGCAAGAAAGCAGTTATGTATGCTCAGAAGCAGACACCCAAAGGACTGCTCTAATAAAATGTGAGGCAGAAAATCCCCCCACAAAAACTGCAATGTCTTAGTTCAATTCACCATGATGAAGTTAATTAATAACTCTTTAAAGAAACGCTAAGACCTCTGAGCTAACAGGATTATCCATCACCTGCATGGCCTGCTGGGGACCCCAAAAGACAGCAAAGATGTTAAACCACTATTTTATTTTGTGATAAAAAGGTGTTATTCCATTTCTTTGAGAACTCTGTCCTGAGTAGGACCAGTAACTCTGATGACCTCCACAAATTAACAGAGAGGGAAGAAAAAGCTGTAAGAGGGAAAATGACCCTTGCCTGTCTAAAAGCAGTTCTGTGAACTCTTTAGAAAGCCAGAAACAAAGGGCAGCTCTGCATTAGAATGCCTTCTGGTCTCCTAAACCCAGACTCCAGCCAGACAACAATAAATCCTCCTGCAGCACAACGTGTTAACTGATTAACAGGGTCCCACCAGCTGCCAAGGGAGATTTGCACTGTGGGACAAGGACACTCACCAGAACCTGAACTTCCTGCTGATTTAAAGTCCTTACATGAACATAAGGTCGGAAAAGTCATTTAAGAACCACATTTTAAACCAAACTCTGAGTCTTTGGTATTGGCTCCGGGTTCTTCCAGCTCTCGCTGGGAGTGTGAAAATCCACTGCTTTCATACCTTCACCCTTTCTTCTGGCCTCTTGACCACCTTGTCACTAAGAAATTTTGTTGGGATGAAGCCAGCAACACCATTATCCAGACGTGTCTTCACTCCAATGGCCTGACCTGGGCAGGAACCGCTGTCAAAATGGTTCCAAACCTTGAGCAAGGCAAAAGCAAATAAATCATTCAGCATGGAAACAAAATAGCCCCAGCAGTTCATACTCAAAACAAGTCCAAAAGCTGTGTCAGCAAAGTATTGCAGCCAGCAGAGACTTGTGGAAGGGCAGGGGACAGAAGACTTCGACAAATGCTACCCAGTAATGCAATCTTCCTCCTCCAGTTCTGCTCAGCTTATGGGACATTGCAACCAGGAAGGTCAGAACATTTTTAGACCCTGAACACTAGCCTGTAGCCAGGGCTGGTCTCTAATTAACACTATAGGGGTTTAAAGTCACAGATTACCCAGCCTGGAATTCAGTGTTTAGAAGGGACCTAAAGTACAGCTGCATTAAGCAGCAGGTGGTCCAGATAAGTTCTTAAAATTGAGAAGGTGGCAGAGCCTTCTGTTCTCAGTGTCACAGGCAAGTTCTCTGCATAAAACACAATCCCAGACCATAAACAAGAATGCTTTATGTGTCTGCAAAGAACTGGTCAGCTTAGCCCCAGGTCCATTTCACTCTAAAAGCCATCATGCAGCCATAAAAGACCTGTCAAATCTATACTGAAGCAATTAGTCAGAAGTGCAACAGATTTTATTTACAGCCAAAGGCCACATCGGGTTGGGATCCTGGGGCACTGCAGACACAATCTTGGCTCTGATTCCTTGTCTCCTAAGAACCTTACACAACACTCCTGCTCATAGCAGCCCCCTGAGAAAGGCAGGAGAAGCAGCCCCACCTCACTGAGCTCTGGGAAGTTGTCCTGCTGGCAGAAGGGGCACTGCCAAAGGCCAGTTTCATCATTCCGTATCGCCTGGTCGTAGCTCTCTCCCTGTGGGCGCCTGTGGGCAATCCCGGTCACATTGCAGATGATCATTTTACCTGTGGGGTGATGGGAGAGGGGAAGGAAAGAATGAAAATCTGCAGAGCTGGGCAGTTCCCTCCATCTAAGGTTGTTATTCATGCATGAAGGTGTTAGGAGGTCACACAAGTATTTGAAAAGCTGCTTCACACTCCACCACAGCACTGTCCCAGCATCACGCTTGTCACAGACATCTTTTATGAAAAATCCTTTCCTTAGAATTTTTTCTCCTGAGAAGCTGAGAGGCCTCAGGAACAAAATGTAAACAATGATTATCTGCTGCTGTGGAATGCAACAGGTGCATCTGTGATTGGCCTCATGTGGTTGTTTCTAATTAATGGCCAATCACAGCCCAGCTGGCTCAGACTGTCTCAGTCAGTCACAAGCCTTTGTTATCATTCTTTCTTTTTCTATTCTTAGCTAGCCTTCTGATGAAATCCTTTCTACTACTCTTTTAGTATAGTTTTAATATAATATATATCATAAAATAAAAAATCAAGCCTTCTGAAACATGGAGTCAGATCCTCGTCTCTTCCCTCATCCTAAGACCCCTGAGAACACTGTCACACACACTCACTAAGATCCCTTTGCCCCAGCTTCACACATCCTGTGTCAACTCAGGAGGACAGAAAGCAGGGATGTGAACAGGGATGTACCTATGTAAAATGTCTCAGGAGTTTCTTTGGTCAGCATATTGAAGACCTCCTCTGTGTTGGGAGAGCGGTACGGGGTTCTCAGGTCCTTGTATCTGCAGCTTAGCTCAGCTCGAATGTCATACAAAGTGATGTGCTTGTCACCGTAGCCCTGTGTGGGATTCAGAGGTTATAAAGGCTTGAGCAGCAGGAAGAAGGTCAGGAGGGAATCCAGTCTAAGTTCTGAAAGAACTCAAGCAAATTATGAAGTAGCAAATTTAAAAAGGGGGAATGCAACAAATGGCGAAACTCGGTCACAGGATGTTGAGGAGGTCAAAAGGACAAACGTATTTAGAAAAAAATTCAGGGAGAAGAGCTTAAATGGTAATTACTGTTCCCTGCCCCAAGTGTACTTTCTGCAAGCATTTACTGCATGCCATTGTCAGACACTGACTGCTCATTGTGGCCATTTATACATTTTACGACAGCACAGCTAATGCCCAGCTCCCAAAAAGGATAAAGCTATAAAACATGAGAATCTCAGCTGGGCAGCAGAGCTTTCCCTCTGTTTCTCAGCACCAGGAACCCCCAGTGCACCTGTCTTTCCAGTTCTTCAGCAAAGGCATCGAGATCCAGGTCTTTCAGGCGCTCGGGGTTTTCCAGGATCTCCTCCAGAGCTCCTGCAGGATTTGCATCCTCAGCTGACTCATCGTATTCCAGGGCATCCACTGCCATTTTCCTGGCCCATTCATAGGTTTCAGGATGGACCCTAGAGCCATCTAAGACTTCAATGTAGGAATCAGTGCTGAAACAAAACCAATGTTCAGATCAGGGTTCTGAGCTGTTCCTGCAGCTCAGTGATCAAGCACATTGTTGAGCAGCACTGCTGCCCTCCATGGAACAAAGTACTCCAAAAAGGACACTGAATTATTCATTGCTAAACCAACAGGAGCCAAGGCAAGACCTGGCAAACTCCAGTCTGCAGCTCCAAAGACACAGACAGGTATTTTGGATGCTGGGTGGATTGGATCCCTGCACACTACAGCTGCTCTTTGAGCACACAGCTCTCTGCAGTTTCTCTCCTCACACAAATTCAGTGTTGCCAATGAGCTGTTTGGATGGGCTACACTTTACCCTCAGCATCTCTGGGATTTGTATCCTGCAAGAATCAAGGGATCTAGCAAGGGTTGGATCACTCAGTGTAGGGATTCAGTTCTTTCTCACATTGCTTTTCAAAGGCAAAAAACCCTAGAAAAAGCCTGTTTCTAGTCAGAAACAAGGTTACAGCTGTCCTCAAAACACCTCTTTTGCAGTTTCCAGTAACTTAAGGCTCTATGAATTTCCCAGTATTGCTACTGGTTTAAGAGGAAGCCAAATTGCTGAATTATTTCTCAAGTTTGAAACTCTAGAAAAATAAAATACTGTTGGAAGGACCAGGCAGAAACTAAGCTGAAGTGCCCATGGGTTACTGATAACTCCATGACAACTATTTTAGGGAACAATTGGTTTTAGTTTAGTTCCTCTTGACTACAAAGAGTCCTTCACACCAGAACAAGCCATATAATTAATTTTCTGCAGTTCACACTGCTACTGTGCAAGTTTAGCTGCCTGTAAGAATAAGATTAATAACCAGCAATACCTGAACTTGGCCTAAAATCAGAAGGGCCACACAGAAACTCTGGGGAAGGTCACTGTGTCACCCTGTCACTCACACTGACCCCACAGTGCATCAAATACAACCCAATACCCACCTATCACCCAGTGATGCTGTGTCAATTTTGATGAAGCCAGCACAGTTGATAAACACTTTGGGTCCCATGTGACACATCGTAACCAGCTGGGTCCTGTTCTCCAGACGGGTGTTGTTTTGTTTTAAGATCTGCAAAGAAAGGCAAGAATATAAACCTTGAGAGAGACAAGAGTATAAACTCTGCTATTCAAAAATAAGATTGCCCACAGAGGTTGTGGACTTCCTATCCCTGGAACTGTTCAAGGCCAGGCTGGATGGGGTTCTGAGTAATCTGCTTTAGTGGAAGATGTCTGTGGCCATGGCCAGGGGTTGGAATTAAATGATTGTTAAGGCCCCTTCCAACCCAAATTGTTTTTGTCTGGGAAAAAAGCAGAGGATTCACACTGCAGTGTTTAAAGCACCTGACACATGCTCGTCACAGCTCTAAAGCTGTTGCTCCCCGCCAGTGTCTCAACATTGTGTGAGAGATGATGATTCCACATCATCACGGCTCCAACTCTCAGGAAAAGCTTTGGCTTCTTGCCTCATGTTTTCTACACTGTGGAGGTGTCTTGACACTCTGACAGCACATCCATTCCTGTGGGTTTGGGAGCTGGCTGGGATTGATGGATCTGCTGAGCTGTTTGTGTTTCTCAAGGACACAAGTCCACGTGTAGCTTCGGGGCGAGGCACAGCGAGGTAAAAACACATCCACAGAGCTGTCAGCTGGTGATGTGCTGCTTTTGCAGGTAGGTTCAGAAGCCTCCTTACCTTCAGCAGGTGAGTGCCTTTGCGTGGTCCCAGGCCACACACGTACTGCAGCAGAGCCTGGCTGTGGGGGTGAGCAATGGCCCTGTTCACATCCACCCCCACCTCGTTCACACGGTTGATGAATTCGCAGTAGAGCGCGTTCAGCAGCTCCTCCTTCACCACGTGCTCCTGGCAGAGAGAAGAGGTGTTAGCCCTGGAAAAGATGGGTCTGTGCAACCCTCTGCCATGAGCCAAACACAACACACTGGCACCCAGGAGCTGTGTTGCACCTCAGCTACCCCTGAGAACAGCCTAAAGGCTGATGAGAAAGAAGCAAAAAAAAAAAAAAAAAAAAAAAAGGTGCTGTGTAGCCTGACTATGGCACAGAACAGGCAGAACTTGCACAAGTTTAACCTGGAAACCTTTTCTTTGAAAGCAAACTCTCACAGGCTGCTTTCTCTTGCAGAGAAGGATCTTTCTTGCCCAAGGAAAAATTTACCTGCAGAGGGTGGAGCTTCAGGCAGAGAATATCCTCATCAGAGCTGCAGACCTGGGCAAACTCAATGAGGGGGTCCTGGATGCGGCGAGCGAGGGACACGGCCTGGCGCAGCAGAGGGGGGTAATCCCGGAATTCATTCTGCAACAGGACACAGAACCAGGGAAAACCCTCGTGGTGCTTCCACACTTTGTACCACAAGCAGCAAAGACACATCAGGCAGGGACTGCAGCAAGGAAGCACTTGGTGCTCATGGCAAAGAAAGCTGAGGTCAAAAGGTCCCAGGAGCTCTTATGCAATTAGTAATGGAACAATCTCACTAATTTCCAACTACACATCAATATCCACTTTGTGCATCTGCTGGTGCTGATCTCTTCAGGGAAGCCTAAGATGTTTTGCCTCGATCCAAAGATCAGTACGTGACTGTCCAGATGGATCATATGAGACAGAGGATGATGCAAGGCCAGCACAACAAATGGAGGATGACACAGCACGAATGAGCAACAGACTAAGGGAGGGACTAAGGGAGTAGCAGAAGGTTCACCTCAGACTTCTTGCTGTTCATGTAGAGGATGGCCAGCTCATTGTCCACCAGCTCCACTCCGATAGAGGACAGCTGCTGCCCTTGGTCCAGCTCATGAACAATTCTCTTTACATCCTCCATCAGCATCTGAGCATCCCTAGGGAGACACAACAAAGGGGACTGAGGGGAGAGCATAGAGCTGGGTCCTGGAAACAGTGAAATGTAGACAGGCACAAGGAAAGGACTGCAAAGAGACTGGCAAGTGGAAGCAGCACAAAGACTGACCTGTTCTCGCCTGCAATTGTCACCACGTGAGGCTTCTTGTTCAGGAGGAATTTTTTCAATGTTTCAATATCCTGGGCCTGGAAAGGAAAGCAGAAAATCAGAGTGGAAAGCTAGAGGGTTTCTGTTCTGAGCTACCTACATTCCTCTCAGTGACAGCTGCACCAAGGCTCACCTTCTTTTCCCTCTCCTCCTCACGCCACGCATTCCTTCTCTTTGTGAAATGCGGCAGTCGGAGGAAATCTGTCACCTCACCCTCTCCATTAACGAGGGCACAAAACACAGGGTGGTCCCTGTCAAACAGAGATCACTCAGACATGGAGGACTGCTAAAGCTGGACATGCATCCAGACACCATTCCCTCCCTCCTACCTGGCTGATGAAAAGGCAATGCCCAGCACCCGGATCCCCTTCCCTTGGTTCTCATCCATGAAATCATCATCTTCCTCCACCTGCTGATCTGGCCTGTATGCAGCAACCTTCAGCCAGTTGTACAGTTTGCGGCTGCAAGCCTGGAAGAGAAGAGAAAGGACAAAGAGGAGTGAGAAAATCCACTGCAGGGGCCTGGCATAACCCTCCTCTGGAAGGAAAGCTGAACCAGACTCAATCTCTGCCTCCTCCTCCTCCCCAAGAACTTGTGTATGAGCTGTCAGCAGCTATCCCCAGAACACTGCAAGGCTGCCAGTGTTTGTAAGCCCAGCTCTGCCTCATCTCACCTTGAGGACATACTCCTTGGCCTCCACTAAGAGCTTGTTCTTTAATTCTTTGGCCATCTGCACGTAGAGGAACTGGTTGAGGGAGCGCTCGATGGCCATGGTGCGCTGCCGGTTCCACTCCTGCACCTGGTGACTGAACTCGTCCCGGTAATAGAACTGCTTGATTTCCTCAAAGTATGTCTGGTCACTGCCATAACTGCAACAAAGGAGAAGAGGAGATACAGAAAGGCTCCAGACACCTGCCTGGACCCATCACTGGCAGATTCCTGCACACCTCAGATTCAGGTAGCTGCTTGGAAAAATTAGGGACGAGCCAACTCTCCATCCAATGCTGCTTTAGCTGCTGAAGTGATGCTTCAGCATCACAGACCACAGCCATATTGCACAGTGTGGCCACTCAGATGTGCAGGGAAGGAACTAAGCTGGTTGGGAAACAAGCATCATCTTCTGCAAAAATCCCAAGGTTTCAGAGTTTGCTTTCAAGTAAGACAGATGTCTGCTAAAGTTCTCAACAAGGTGATGAAAAAAGCAAGACCTTGAGAGGCTGCTTGACTTTGAGATGCAAGAAACTACCAGGCCATAACTTTCAGAAGTAATTTGGGTTACAGAGGTGCTCAAAGAGCACTGCATGAATGAGCTCTGCCAAGTCAGGGGTGGCACAGCCAGTGGGAACTCACCCCTCCACTCCTTTCATGTCAATGCTGATATCTATGGTGAGCAGTGCCTCATCCTCTGCCAGGCTCATTTTCAGGAACTGGTCATCTCTCAGCTCCTTCACAGGCTTGTTCTTCATGTATTTAAAGGAATAGGCATAGTGGGCTTCATCAATATCCTGGGAAAGAGGAGAGACAGTCAGCACGCACACAGGGCATTAATGAAGAAAGATCCTTCTGTATGCCACAGCAGACAATGGTTTTTATTCAATACCCCCTCAGCCCTATGCCTGCCAGTCTGCATTTCCTTCCCCAGCAGGACACAGTGGAATTGCTTCCCAATCCCAGAGAAATAGAGACTGTTTCAATAATTGAAGGCAACATCTCATTTGGTAAAATGCTGAGACTAAAAATGCAGCACTCTGCAACAGCCCAGCTCAGTGCTGCTCTGAGATTTTTTTCAGAGTTGCCTCTGACAAGAGGAGGGAGAACAAGCATTTGTATGTTATTTAGATCCTTCCCTGAACTGATCCACAGAGTCAGAGCTCCCTTCCTTACCTTCTTCCCCTTTTTGGTTGGTGAAATGTTGATTTTAGCTCGTTCTTGGAAAGTCTGTCTCAGGACCTGCCTGACCAAGGGCTCCCTGGCGATCTGCAAAGCCACCATGTACCGAGCTCCTTCCAGCACTGCTTCTGGGCTTGGGAATTGACTGCAAGCAAAAAGGCAACGTGAAGCCTTAGAAGAATGTTCCCAGAACCTCTCACTTGTGTCACACCCACAGTAACCCCACAGAGACCCCCCCACACTGACCTACACACATAATCCTTGGCCAGCTCCAGGGGCTCTGCAGGGAACTGCTCTGTCTCGTGACGCTGGTAACTGTCTCGGAGATTCTCTCCAAACTGCTCAGGTGTCAGACCAAATTTCTTAGCCAAGCCATCTGGTAAAAAGAAAAATATCAAAACACCAATAAGGACACAGGTATTGTGGCTAATAGTGAGCAAAACCACCAGTCTTCCTTCCACAGGTGAGTCACAGCACCCTGCAGAGCATGTGGGCCAGGCCACTGCATGCTCAGCAGGACAGAGCAGAGCCTTACCCAGCCCAGCTGCCTGGCAGATGGTGTACATATCCCTTCGGGAAGCCTGCTTCAGCTCAGGCCCCTTCTGCTCATCATCCTCTGCATCCTCCCCTTCACCTGCAGGAAAGATACATTAGAGAGACATCCAGACAGCTGGAGCGTGTTAGAAGCACAATAAAGAGATTAAACACAACCTACACTGTGCCACAGAGCCCCTAAATCCCACAAGGGCCTCTCAAAGGTAACAGTGGCCTTAAAATTATTCAGGGTTGGAAAAACACTATCTTCAGTGTCACTCTTGCAGTTTTAATAGGAGTATCTCTGGGTTGCACATTAGAACACACATCAAGTTTGCTGATGCCACCCCTGCAACAAGGGGTGGCATTCATATTCCACTGGAAAACACCTTGAGTGGCAAACCTTAAACATTTTCAAAAGTGCCTGAAAGACCAGGAACTAACTTGAGACAGAATGACCAGCAGAGATTCATTGTACATTTCACTAAACTTTCTTCCTATTCTTTCAAACCAGGATTTTTCAAGCAGCCCACAAGTAGAAAGCTATCAAATGTGGGGAAACAAACCTTCCTCTTCTTCACCATCCTCCCGGATACGCTTTTGCTTTTTGCGAGCGGCCTTGGCAGCATTCTGCATCTTGGGGATGTCTCTGCCATAGTACAGCAGGAAGTGATTGTACACGTCCTTCAGCTCATCCATTGACTGCACGTCCTTCAGCCTACAGAAAGCCAGCATGTTACATCATTCCTACAGCTAGGTCATGCTCAGAACACTCAAGGAACCTGCTCTGACTCAGGTCAGGTAGAAGAGGAGCCCTTGGATTCATCTCCCAAAAGAATTTTAAGTATTTCTCATTATTGGCTTTGTGGGTGCTCTGCAGTGGCCTGTTATTGTCATATTTTCTGAAAAATTTCTTTGCCAGGATTTCTTCTCTTGGGAAGCTAGGAAGCTTCAGCTTCTTTATGTTTTATTCTTCTGGAATGTGATTTGGAGAATTATTTACTCAACATGTGAATTGTTTTTGATTAATCACTAATCACAGCCAGCTGTGTCGGACTCTCTGAGTCTGTCACAAGATTTTAGTATTCATTCTTGTCTAGCCTTCTGATGTCTCCTTTCTCTTTCTTTAGTATGGTTTTAGTATACCATTTTCTTTTAATATAATATATATCATAAAATAATAAATCAACCTTCTAAGAACTTGAAGTCAACTCTCATCTCTCACCTTATTCTAAGACCCACAACACCACAACAATTAATAACCACAGTGGCCAGAGTGCTTGTGCTGTTTGAGGAAGTCGATTGACATTTTAAGGAATTTTGGAATGACTATACAAGTCCTGGCACTCTACCTCTCCATGTCAGTAGTATCCAGGGCCCTTATTCCATCAGCCAAGGGCTTGTCTGGGTCAGCAGAGATCTGCTCATACTGGTAGGCCTGCATCTTCTCAAACAGTCGTGTCAGGTTCTGCTTGCGGATCTTCAGTTGGGTCCACTGACACAGGAACAAAAGAATTCCAGTGAAACACCCCATTGCAGTGTGTTACCTCTCTCCTCCCTTCCCAGACAGGGACTTCCAGGATTTTGGGATGTTTGTCATCTCAAAATGATCATTAAAATTATCATCCACAGCCAAAGCCAAATGTGACATGCGGCAGGTCTCATCTCAGAGATGTATTTATAATAACAGAAAAAAACAGAATTCAGGTTTGGATCTGATAACAGAGAAGCAACCTGCACTGCTGGCAGGAACTGTCACTACACAACAGGAACTCTCTGAAGGACAAGAATTTTTGGAATCCTATTTTGCCAGATATCCTTTTACCACCATACAACAGCAAAAATGCAAAAAAAAAAAAGGGTAAAAACCCCAAACATGGCAAAAACAAACTGCTGAAAGCATCAGGCTAGATAGGAGGACAAATGTTGATGGGAGGACCAGAAATAAAAATATTTCTCACCTTCTCATCCCACTGCCAGACCCTCCACAGGTCATTGATGTGCAGCTCTGGCTCCACATACTCCTTTCTGTAGAAGGCGATGAACGGGACCTGGGGCAGAAATGAGACTCATCAGCTCCTGGCAGCCAGGAGCCCAGACAGAGCTCCTGCTCCATGTGGGACAACAAACTACCGAGGCAGCTCTTACTCCACCAAAGAATACATCACATAGGCCAAAAAACTTCTGCAACATCAGGGAACACCTCAGAGAACAGATTGGATGGAACAAGCAAGGCTCAAGAGAAATTCCCCCACCTCGTTCAGCCTCAATTTGTCCACAATCAGGGAAAGATAATGCCAGCAGCTCTGTCAAACAGGCCTTAAAAACCTGTATTGCCACAGCTCACATAAAATGAGCTGCAGTTCCCAATGGAGCATCATTTCATCACAGGAGAGGCAACCAGGGATGGTAACCCAGCCCCTTCTGTGCATCCTAAATATTTCCAGCAGCCCTGCTAATCCTGTCAGGAAAAGGAGACAGACCTTGGTAATGAAGAAAAGTTGCAAATTACCTCAAAATGCTGATTTCTCATGAAATTCAGGGCTTCTTTAATCTTCTGGATGGTGCTGGGCCCCTTGCGGCCGAAGCTGCTGGCTTGTCCACGGTCAAGGTAGTCAGAAGTTTCCTGAAAAGGAAAGACATTGTGTTCACTCTGCTCCTGAGCTGAACCCCCAAAAGAGCAGCCCCAGGTTAAGGCTGAGAAATTGTGGTTCTTTCAACTTTTTTTGTTCCTTTTTGCTCTGTTTTGTGGATGCAAAAATGAAGACACACACATCAAATGACCTGCTCAAAAGCAGAAATGAAGGTGAGATTGGGCACCACATTCCTATCAGCAGAGCCCTGGAACAAGTCCCAGGCACAGTCCTTTACCTGCAAGGAGATGGTGGGAGTTGCAAAAGCATTCCTATAAATCCAGTCAGCTTCTTCCTCCAGCTCATCATCTTCAGCACTCTTCACTGGGATGGATCTCAGCTGGGAAGAGATATCACCATGAGCACAGGCACGTGCAACACCAGGGCTTGCACTGCCATGTTTCCAAGAAGCCTGGAAATTATTGTTTTGAGCTACAGGTTACCTCTGGGGACCCCCACCTACGGGGTGCCAAGGATATCACTTCAATGTCTGCACCTTCTGAGCACACAGGAAACTGCATCAGCTTTACACTAGATAAAGGCAGCTACAATCCTGTCAAAGGCTTGTGGAAAGGCCTGCAATGGTGCAAAGTCTGCTGTGAAAATCAAGTGAGGATATCTCCCCTTCCCACCAGACACCCAAATTTTCTGCAGTTACATTCTCTGCTCCAATCTATCTGTGCCTTGCTACCACTTTTGTTGCTGCAGCCACAGGGTAACAAAAGATAAAGCAGCCCCAAAGCCTCTCTGGGCACTCAGTCTCAGCCACTTCTCTTTCAGAGGTGCTGCTCTAATCACCACTGACATCCATGAAGGTGACAGTATGTGTGAACAGGTCTCCTACAGCCACCATCACAGACAGCATTTTCTTCTGTGGCACAGACTGGCATGGGGAAAAAAGTTCTTTTGGAAAACTGGCAGCTTCATGCATGCCATTTCAGAGAAGGGTAATAAACCTCTGCATGGAATTACATTAATATAGACTAAAGGGAGATGGATTTTTCTGTGAAAATATGAATATAGCATAAAATTAAGACAAAAATATGAGACACCACAAGGATTCCTCACAGCACAAACAGCACATTGTACTGAGAGCAGTGTAAGTCTCATCACCTTGAGTAAAGTTGTTACAGCAGTTATGTGTTGGCTGGCATGCAGGTAAGCTAGAAACCTTCCCATGTCTTCTCTGGCACTGCATCTTGCTCTCCATATATCCAGCTCAAGGGATTCCTACCATCACTCAGCAGAGCCCAAGCCCTGCACTTCAGCAGTACAACACTGGCACCCAGTGGCCACAGGGAAGCTGTGACTGGAACTAAACCCAGATTCACACAGGTACAACAGCTCCCATATCACTGATACTTCTGAATGCAGTTTTAACCTGTACATTTGCCAGATAAGGTCGTCAAAGCAGGGAAAAAGATACTCCAAAATCCATCCAGCAGCTTGCCAGCCTGCAGGTCCAAGCCTGGGAGCTAAAACGCTTTTCTACCTCACCTGGAACCTCTCAGGCATGTCTGTCATGCGGATCTCATTGTCCTGGTCTGTGAGGTGGCTGCTCTCCAGCTCACTGGGCTCGTACATCTCGAAGATGCTGCGGCGGCTGACGCGCTTCTTGGCCGCCTTCTTGGGCCGCACGCGCGTCTCCCCTTCCGCCTCCTCATCCTCATACTCGTACTCCTCCTCCATCTCCTCGTCGTACTCGTTGTACTTCTCAAACTCATCGTAGTCAAAGTCCACGCCAAAGATTTCCTGGGCTTCCTGCAAAGCACTGGAAAGCAGAAAAAAAAAAACCCCAACCCTGTTGTTCAGCCCCACAGTGCACGGAACAGTTCACAGAATATCTTTACAGCAACACAAAATCTAAGCTTTAGTTTTCCACCCAGGCTAAAAAATCATGGACAAGTACTCCATGATTGGAGTTTTAAGTCTGAGCTTTACTGCAAATATTTCTCTTAAGGGCCTGGTTTTGGTATCCCTTTAAAAAAATCCAAGGGAAAAAGGAAAAAAAGGAAGGAGCCACACATTTCAGAAGTCACACACACTAAAAGCTCTGTGTCTAAATTTACCAGGTTTCTTCTGGGAAAAAGACCAGCAGTACCCAACCACAAGCTGAATCACTCTGCAGTTGCAAGATCCAAATAAGCTGAGCACTATTTTCAAGGCTCCAGGCCAACTTCCAATCAATACTTACGCATCTGTGTATCCTGGAAGCTTCTTTCTCCATTTTGGCTTCTTCAGAGGTTGTCCATCATCATCCACAATGAAGTCATCAATGTCTGGACATTGAGAAACAATTTAGTGGTCAGGGAACTCAGATACAGAACTGGTACCTCTGACAAATCACAGCCAGTGCAACTATGAGCCTCGACCACAGACTTAGGCTGCTGCTGCCTGTCACACTGCCCAGCTCCCCACAGCATCTCCTGCAACAATCTCACACAGTCCAGGAGCCTGAACCACAGTAACAAGCTGAAACAAACTTCCAGGCAAAGCCATCTGAGTTGCAGCTCAGTGCACTGAAAATACAGTCAGAAAAGGCCTGGCTGCTTTGGACAGTAGAAAGAATTCTTGAAACTTTTTTGGTAAGGTAGCAGCAGTGAGAGGCTGATGCTGAAGAGAGGTAGGGCAGGCAAGCACTGTGCTATGAGGTACTAAACAGTGCCTTGAGTGCCTTCCTCTGAAGCATTCTTATTTTTGAGGCAGCTTAGGAGAGGTGTTCAAGACCTCAGCACAAATAATGTGCTCCTGCACAAAGTGGCTCAGACAGACAAACTAAACCTGTCACCCAGAAATGTTTAACTCTAAGGACTGTACTAATCAGAACAGTAAGAGCTTCACCATTACAGGGTCACAGCCTTTTGGATACTTCTAGTTCAGAGAAAGTCTGAACTTTGTTCCTGTGCTTTAATCCTAGGACAAACATTGGATGTAACTGACCATCCACACTTACCAGATTCATCTTCCTCCTCCTCCTCTTCCTCTTCCTGTGGAGCAACAGGAGCTTCCACAGCTTCCCCTCCTTCCTCGCCTTCACCATCCTGAAAGATTTCTTCAGCAATGGCTTCCTTCTCGTGTTCTTCTTTTCCATAATCTTCTGCTTCATCATCCTCATCATCAGACATTTTTCGCACACGCCTGAATTTTTGCTGCAAGGACAATTCCTTGTTAGTGCTCACAACCCCTGGCTCAGCACTGCACTCCCTCTGCAGGCACCTGGGAGGGAGCAGGATGGAGCCCAGGCACACAGGGGAGAGCAGCCACCCCCTTGGGAGCTGTGTCACTTGCATGCTGTCACCACCAGTGCTGGCCTGGTTGATGTGACTCTAATGTTTCAGAAAGAGCTTTAGAGCCCATAACAGCCTGTGCTGACCTTGAGGTTAGCACCACACAGGGAGGGAAGACAAGACTGTCCTGAAGATGTGGAAAGGGAGGAGCAGAGCAGACTTTAGGCACCAGAAAAAAGTGTTTTGCAAACTCAGGGAAGCCAGGTCCCAGTCACTTGGGCAGGGATAGATCCTGCTTCCTTCAAGCACTCTGCTCTCCCTTTCCAAGAGGGCAGGAGCTGATGTGAGGCACTGTCTGCTCATGCCAGGTTGGAGCCCACCCTCCCTTGTGCTAAAACACCCCACACCATTAACAGCAGCATGGGAACACAACTCACTCTTTTGACTTTAACTCCCAAATTTTCTTCAATGAGGTCAAAGTCATCATCCTCCAGGCGGTCATCAAAAGCTAGAGAAGACAGCAGAGCTAAGTTACACTCTCCCTTTGCTAATCTGGGAATGCACTCACCCAAAAGGGTACAGCTCACACAGACCAGGGCAGAGGGTGCTCTCTGCCAGCATTACCCCATGCCCTGCTAGTAACAACCATCGCAAAACTCACTGCGCTTTCTCTTTTTGTGGCCAACATCATCCTCGGAGTCTCCAGAGTCACTGGCTTCCTCCTCCTCTTCCTCATCATCATCATCATTAATGAATCCTTTCAGGTTCCCCTGCTCATCCTGATCATCAAGGTTCAGCTCCTCCTCTTCCTCATCTGGGATGAAGAGCAGCACGTGTTAGACACTCACTGGTTATCCACTGGGACCTGTGCAAGCAGCATCTTCCTCCACACCATCCACACAGAGTTTTAACTGAACACTTTTACTGACACAGAACCCAGCCAGCTGCTCCTGCCAGATCCCCACTTCTTGTCTCGTGCTCTCTCTGCGGAGGGAACAGGTGGAGTGGTCACACTGGGAGAATTCCTCTGCTTTTACCATTTACTATCAAACTGTGCGACTGCGAGTCCCACGAGGGTGAAGCAGTGTATTTTTATTGCCAATTATAAATACCACTTGGAGCACTTGGAGGAAGGGAAGCACTCAGCTGAGATTATTGACTACAGATGGCCCTGCTGTTATAGCACAGTTATTGCTCCATCTGCAGAGCCACAGAATGCAGAAGAGAACAACAATCAACACAGACAATTCAGCAAACTCACCATCCTCATCTTCTTCTACAAACTTCTTGGTTACTCTGGGTACAACCTCCCCATCCTGGTTGTACTCCTCCTCTGATTCCTCTGCTTCGCTCTCCACAAAGTCAGACATGGCTGCAACCTCTCACACAGCAGCTGGGGAAAGAGGAAACATCCCTGGCATCAGCTGAGCAAGCAGAACACGAGCACTTCCCCCTTCAGGTTTTGGAGAGAAGGCAGCTAAAGCAAGAAGGGTTTCAAATTATCTACAGAGGCTCTGAATTACCCAGTGCACCTTGCCTGGACATCCCTGTCACCAGAGATTAGGCAGCAGCCAAGAGCTGCCAGCTCCTGCCAACCTGTGTCTGGGTGAGGAGGGCAGGGGCTGTCACAGCAGCACTTGGGGCTCTGGAACGTGCACACAGCCAGAGCCTCCAGCCCATCCATGCCCTCCCACGCGCTGGGAAGGCTCCCACTGATGCTGCAGAGTGCCAGGCACACAGCCCAGCTAATTAGGATCTTAATATGATTAATCCTCACTCAGTTAATGAAGCCAGGGTGACCCTGGAAAGGGCCTCGACTGAGCTATGGCTGCTGGCTTTAAGTGACTCTGCAGAGCCCACAGAGCAAACTGGAGAGAGATCTGGGGGTCCTGGGCTGGGGCAGGGGGTTTGTGGCTGCCCAAAAGCCAGAGCCATAGCCAGGATGTTCCATGCCAGGAGTCTCCATCCAGAGTAGAGGAAGCAACAAGAAAAGTACAAAACCAGTGTGTTTTTTACATCCAGAACCTTTTGTTTGATGCTTTTCCCAACTGGGGTTTCTGGACACAACATAAATCAAGCTTGGCACAAAGGAAAGTGTTTGCCAAGTTCTGTTTCTCTGAGCCTTCCTTCTGGTGGTTACAAACTCATTGATATTTTTGAAATTTTCAAAGGAAGTTTTTTATTATCTCCCTTTTACATACATCAAAACAACTGAACCTTACAAGAGTCAGCTATGAGGAAAACCAAATGAACTCCTCAAATGGCTGAGAGGATGAAAATGCCAGCCCAGGAAGAAGCACAGGCCTTTGGGAAGGAGCAGTACAAAAAGCAGTTCAGAGGTGTCAGATCTAAAGCCAAAACCTCCATGTTAAATTACATCTGATGTAGTTCAACACACAAACACGCAAAAACAGCAGAGGAAAAAAAGATGAGAAAATAATCCCATATGGCAGGGAATGATACCTAAACAAACATGCTTTAAAACATTCCCATAATAATTTCCCCACTGCAAACAACCCACTGAAGGAAATCAGTCCCATACAGAACAACCTGATCAAGGCTTTGCTATGACACTTCTCGTGTGCAGGATTTCTTGTTCTGCCCCAAGATCCACACATCTGCTGCACAAACACAACAACTTGGAGAAAAACAGGGACTTAGTGCTCAGTCAGAGTTAAAAGGTCCAAGGCTGATCTTGGATGATCTTTTAAGTCTTAAAATACGAGCAGCTCCGAAGGAACGTGTCATCCATATCTCATTAAAGAAAACCCACAACAAAGATGAGGGGAAGACCTCTGCCAGATTTCAGACATGAGTGGAGAGAGCAGCTCATACTGCTTGGCTGCAGAATAGGTGGCTGTGGCCAACTTCTATGGAGGATGTTCCAGACAAGCAGAAATCACAGCAGGCCGAGGCTACTGCTCTGCATCCAGCCAGGACGCGGCTGCTCTGGTTCAGTGTGGGATCCCCATCCTCAAGAGGACACTTCAGAAGTTAAACACTTGTATGTAAGCATCCCTCTCAGAAATACCACCTCAGAGGGCAGCACTGATGCCAGTTAAATGTGTGTTCCTGATGCAAATGGCACTGATGAATCATGTGAGTACACATAATACAGAAACAGGGATTATGTTTACCGGCCTGTGTATGAATATTCTGTCAACTCCACACTTTCTCACCAATCCTTATGCTCCAGGTATTCACCAGGGTGTATTAACATACACAAACCTGCAGGCTGAGTGGCTTTTCCTAGAGCATTTCCAAATCTAATAACCTCGTTTATCTCCTGCCCATGATCAATACACAAACCCACCTCGTCACAGCGCCACATCCAATTTCATCATTCTCTGCCAGTGAAGTGTTTAACTCATGATTCCAACTTTCTTCCTCATCACTTGCTCTAAAATTTCCTGGCAATTTTACTCCATGTCAATTCAAATTTGTCTGGACATGGGGAACAAATAGAACTTGAGAAAACTATCTTATTTAATGATCCAGCCAAGCAGGTTCCTCATGAGCCAACCACCCACAAACCCAGGTGCTTTCAGCTCCAGCAAAATTCACCTCAGGACAGCAGGGATGTCACTTAGCATGGAAAAGAGATGCAATATATGAAATCAGATATTGATTAAAGGTGCCTCTCCCACCCTCTGTGCCAGGGAGGCCTTAATTTGAAACAACACAAGCCAGGGAAGTGGGCAGAGGTGCAGAGGCAGAAATTGGTGTGGTCACACAGGGAGAGACCTGAGGACGGTTTAAAGACTCTGGACCAAGGAGTGCTGGGCCAGCCCAGCTGTTCTGATCAGAAGTGTCTGCACTTTGCTCAGCTCAAGGGCACAGTGGCACTGATCCAGAGTCCACAAGCACCTTTTAAGTGGGACCATTGAGTTCTGATCAGGGCAGGACCAAGATGGACATTGGCTGCAGACTCTGTGAGCTGAGGCAGGGCCTTTGCAACAAATGCTGCTTTGTGAGAGTCTGAGGATTTCAGAAATCATTCACACATCCATCTGCTGGCTACTCAGGACATTGGGAATAGAAATGTCCTTCAAAAGCTTCATCTGAGCAGGTGTGGGGTAAGAGAAAGCAGAAACATCTGACACTGTCCCAGCTACAGGGATGCCACGTAAGGCAGGAGACCTCAGTGGTGTTCAGAGAATAACCAAGCAGTGTCCTCAGAGCAAGATAGATTTATTATTCAACAATCAACCTCAGGAGAGCAGTGTGAATACACAAACCAACAAAGCCAGGTGCTCACCTTGGCTTTAGGACAGTGTGGATGCAGCAAAGACAGCCCTTGACATGTCCCCATCCTTTGTGGAAGAAACTACATCAATCCCACATTAACACTTGTTTTGTGGGGTTTTTTTTTGGAGGGGAGAGTGCTTGGACAGGGATGTTTGTAACCTCTGCCACTTCATGATTCAACTCACAGTCCATTTATGATCACACAGATACAGGGAACCACACTGCCAAAGCCACCACTGAACATCAGCTCTTGTGGCCACATTTCAAAGGGTCAAACCAGAGGATTCAGAAAGCTCTGTGAGAATAAGAGAGCTGGGGAACTCAACTCAAAATGCAGAGCCTAAGGAAGCCAAATCTATTAATTTTGTCAATTAAATGCTCATGAAATTAATTTTAGCACAGTCCAAGTACATCCACAGGAGTCCAAGACTGACAACAAATGTCTGACTAGGAAAAACCCAAATGAACTGCAAAGATAACACCACTCTTTTACCTCCTGAAGCTCTCAGTGAACTTCTCAGTTAAATAATTATCAGTATTCTTAAATTAAAAAAAAAAAAAAAACAAGCCATGGTTGACCTGGAATGTGTGGATTTAACACCAATAACTAAGCAATGATCTTCAGGCTATGTCCCACCACAGAACACAAAAAAAAAAATAATTTTGGTATCTTTTGATTTGAAGCTTATAAACCTAACAGAAACATCCCTGTGAAGCACTGCAAGGCACTCCCACCACGAGAAACAACCCTCACAGGCACCTCAATGCTGAGCTCTTCCTCACAGGCATTTCTTGGTATCCACACAGACTTCTGATGGCCACCGGGTCCTGCCAGCCCTGACACCAGCAATACATCACTTTATATTCAGCTTTTACAGCTGTTTTGCAGATTTCTGAAGTCTGCATCTGAACCTGCACTCCCAGCCTGCTCAGTGGGAGGAACACAGGGGGAAGTGATGACAGGGGACCAATGATGGGGAAAGTCCAGGCAGCCACCACAGCTCAGGAACTTCCCATACCTGCTTTGTTGGTTTTAATGCTGCTGCTGCTGGTCCCACCGCCCCCGATGCTATCAGGTGGCAGCACGTCCTGTGGCAGGGTGACACATTTAATAGCACGTTGTGTGAAAAAACACTTCCGCCTGTTTATTTTAGCCCTGCTGCATCACAATTTCCGGCCAGAAACAGAAAACTGATGCTCCCTCCTCGCTTTTCTCTGACCTGCCCACGGCTTCATGCACCTGGATCATATCTCCTGTCAGCAAGCTTCTCCCCTAAGGTGAGCGCACAAAGGCTTTGCCTGCCCAAAAACCTGCTCCTGTGTTTTGCAGCGCTCCCTGTTTGGGATGGTGTAACCAGAATTACCAGGACACAAACTGCCAACCATTTACTCAGCAGCATAACAACGTTTTCTATTTCATTCTCTCCTCCTTTAAAGTAACTTCAAAATATCCCTCTTAGGCTACAGTGGGGTGTTGAAGTCGTTTTAAAAGAAACAATTGTTGAGACACCTACTGCTCTTCCCTGAATAAGAAGAGCTGAATGTAGAGCCAATTTTGTGATGTTTGTTACCTTCCTTACAGCTTCTGCCATATCTCATTTACCACACTAGAACTCCCACCCGGTGTTATCTGGTTCCTGCAACCTCACAACATAGCTATCCTAAATAATTTAGGAGTAACCTTCCTTTTCCACATCATTGTATTCGGGAAAAACAAACAAACAAAAAAGCAGCAGAGACGACTATGAAGCTCCACAATAACCTCACTCCACTATGAGCACCAATCAAAGGTTTGACACCTTTCAGTCATTTATTAAACCCAAAAGGGCTTTCCCAGGCCCTTGGCTTTTCAGGGAGCACCTCGATAGAAGTTCGGAAAGCCTAATGCAGCGGTCTGGCAATCACACGGGCGGAGCAGAGATCCGGGAATCACACCCACGCCGTAGGGAGATCCAGGACCACCAGCGCGGCGAGAAACGAAGGTCAGGCCCCTTTCCCCGCTCCAAGAAAAGCCTCCCGATGCTCCGCACGCCATCGCCTCACACCCACAGCTCTCCCCACCCACCGCCCCAGCGCTACCCCGCTGCAGCAGGGGCGGCGGCTGCGGCACCTCCCGGCCCCGGGGGAGCCTCCCCCGACCCCGGCCCCGGCCCCCGCCCGGCCTCCCCCGGGCCCTGCCCGCCGCCGCCCCGGGAGGCTCCAGCCCCACCCACCAGGGCCGCCCCGGGCCCGCCGCCGCCGCCGCTTCACCCCGCACCGGGGCCCGCGACACCAACCTCGGGCGCGTCCCTGCCGCCTCCACCGGGGCTGGGAGCCGCCGCGGCGCCGGCTCGGCTGTGACACCCGGGCCGGGACAAACACAGGCTCGCCCTCTCCCCGAGAAGGGACCCCCGTTCACCGCCGCCTCGCCGGGCCCGGCGCGGCCTTACCCGAGGGGCCGAGGGAAAATGGAGGCAGCGGCGGCGGCGAGCGCGGGGGGCGGAGCGGGCGAGCCGCGACCTCCCGGCGGGCGGAGCGGCCGCGCTTCCGCTTCCTGCGGGATGGAGGCGGCGCGGCGGCCGCCGGTGCCGCCGCTGCGGCTGCTGCTCCCGCTGCTGGCGGCGGCGCTGGGCGCGGCGGGGCGCGGCGAGCCCGGGCCCGTCACCTGCGGCTCCGTGGTGAAGCTGCTCAACGTGCGGCACAACGTGCGGCTGCACTCGCACGATGTGCGCTACGGCTCCGGTAACGGGCGCGCCTCCCCCGCCGCCGCCGCGCTCCCCGCGGTGAGCTGAGCTGGGTGTGAGCGATGGTGGTTCTCCCTCCTCCGCAGGCAGCGGGCAGCAGTCGGTGACCGGGGTGTCGGCGGCGGATGACGGGAACAGCTACTGGCGGGTGCGGGGCCGCACGGCCGCCGTGTGCCAGCGGGGCACGCCGGTGCGCTGCGGGCAGGCCATCCGCCTCACGCACCTGGGCACCGGCCGCAACCTGCACAGCCACCGCTTCACCTCGCCGCTCTCCGGGAACCAGGTACCGGCCGGGGATCACCGGCCCGCGTCCCCGGGCTCGGTGGGTTTCCCTGGGCGTGATGGGGCTCGCCTTGTCACTCGGCTCTTGGCGGGTGCCCTGAGGCCCTGCTGGGTTGTTCCCGTCCCTGCCCATCCCGCCTGGCGTCCCCTCGTCCCCCGTGTTACTGCCAGCCCCACTTTATTCCCCAGTCATTCCCCTAGTGTCTCCCAACCAGATCCCCCATATATCTACTAGCATTTCCTAATTCCTGGCCCCAGATGTGTCCCCCATGTCCCCACCGGTCCCACCTTGTTCCCCAGTTCACACTGGGTGCCTACCAGCACTGCCTTATTCCCTGGTCCCAGCTGGGTTCCTGCCAGTCCCACCTTATTCCCAACTCCCCAGTGCCCTGCCAGTGCCTGAATCCCAACCAGATTCCCCATATTTCTACTAGCATTTCCTAATTCCTGGCCCCAGATGTGTCCCCCATGTCCCCACCGGTCCCACCTTGTTCCCCAGTTCAGAGTGGGTCTCTCCTTAGCCTGGGTGCCTACCAGCACTGCCTTGTTCCCGGTCCCAGCTGGGTCTCTGCCAGTCCCACCTTATTCCCAACTCCCTCCCAGCTCCCCAATGCCCTGCCAGTGCCTGAATCCCAACCAGACCTTCAAAGTCCCAACGGAGCCTCAGTCACAACCAGGTCCCTCTTCCCTCCTTTGCCCAGCTCCTTTCTCTGCCCACCTCAACCCTTCCATTTTTTCATCCTGCCCCCAAACGAGCTGTTCTTCACTGCCAGGAGGTGAGTGCATTCGGGGAGGCTGGCGAGGGTGACTACCTGGACGACTGGACCGTGGTGTGCAGTGGCACCTACTGGGCACGGGAGGACGAGGTGCGCTTCCAGCACACCTCCACCGACGTCTTCCTCTCGGTGACGGGCGAGCAGTACGGGCGGCCCATCCACGGGCAGAAGGAGGTGCACGGCATGGCCGCCTCCAGCCAGAATAACTACTGGAAGGTGATGGAGGGCATCTTCATGCAGCCCAGCGAGGCATTCCAAACGGAGCAGTACCACGCCGAGTTGTGAGGGACGGACAGACTGATGCTGAGCTTCTGGGCGCTGCCCTGCTGTGTTTGGCGCTGCTGAGGCCAGGGGATGGCTCCTGTCCCCACCCAGGATTGACACACACTGGGCCCCAGCACAAAGCAGCTCCTGATGTCCTGAGTTCAATGTGGAGCAGATTCCATTGTCCCAAATCTGACACTAAACAGGCCCCAGCGTCCAGACCTGACCCAAAGCGGCTACCGACATCCTAAAACCACTACAAAGCAGATCCTAATGTCCAGACCTGACCCACAACAGAGCCCAACATCCTAGATCAGCACAAAGCAGGTGTGAACATCCCAAATTAGCACAAAGCCAAGCCCCACATCCAGACCCAACCCAAAACAATTCCCAAGCTCCTACCCTGTCCCTTTGCAGCCCATTCTGTCCAAGGACCTTGCCATTAAAGGACTGCTGTCCCTGGGAGCTGTACCCCTTGCTGTACTCCAAACTGTTCCTCGTGCCCTTTGAGGACCTGGGGCCATAAAAATGCTGAACTCTGCCCTGTGGTGTGGCTGTTTGTGTGGGGGATGCGGGGGACGTCTGGCACTGGGGGCCAGACCTGGTGTCATCTGCACTTGCCCCATCCCAGTGCCAGACCTGGTGTCACCCCCTGCCCCGGTCCTCATTCGATTTCAGTGCCAGACCTGCTGTGTCACCCCCCTCACTCCATCCCAGTGCCAGACCCGGTGTCACTCCTCTCTCATCTTGGTGGCACCCGGGTGTCATCTTTCTTCCCATCCTGGTGCCGCCCCGGTGTCACACCTATCCCCATCCCGGTGTCTGTGTGCCAGTGCCGTCCTGGTGTCCCCACTGTCTCCATGCTGGTGCCACTGCGGTGCATCCTTGTCCCATCCCGGTGTCCCTGCTGTATCCCTGTCCCCATCCTGGTGTCCCTCTGTCCCGATGCCGGTGCGGCCCCGCTGTCCCTCTGTCGCCCATCCCGGTGTCCTGCTGTGTCCCTGTCCCCATCCCGGTGTCTCTGCTGTCCCTCTGTCCCCCATCCCGGTGTCCCCGCTGTCTCTGTCCCCATCCCTGTGTCCCGCTGTCCCTGTGTCCCCATCCCGGTGTCCCCATCCCTGACCCCACCCCGCTGTCCCTCTGTCCTCAGCCCGGTGTCCCTGCTGTCCCCATCCCGCTGTCCCCACCCCACTGTCCCCCTGTCCCCATCCCGCTGTCCCTGTGTCCCCGTGTCCCGCTGTCGCTGTGTCCCGATGCCGGTGCGGCCCTGGCGGGGCGCTGCGGCCGCCGCTGTCCCTGTGTCCCCGTGTCCCGCTGTCCCTGTGTCCCCGCTGTCCCTCTGTCCCCATCCCGCTGCCGCTGTGTCCCGATGCCGGTGCGGCCCTGGCGGGGCGCTGCGGCCGCCGCTGTCCCCGCTGGGCCCCGCCCCGTCCCGCCCCTCCCAGCGGCCACTCGGGGTGCGCGGGCGGGCGGCCCCACGGGCGGCGGCGCCGGGGCCGGGGCCGGGGCCGGGGCCGGGGCAGGGGCGGGCGGGAGGGAGGGGGTCTCCCCGGGGCCGGGGCCGGGGCCGCAGCGGGGCCGTGCCCGCCATGCCGCCGCCGCTGCCCGCCGCGCTGCTCGCCGTGGTGCTCGTGGCGCTGCTCGCCGGGCTGCTGGCGCGGTCAGGGCCTGCCGGGCGGCTCCGGGCTGTGAGGGGCTGGGCGGGGGCAGCGGGGGGACAGCGGAACGGGGGGCGGCAGCGCGGCGGGTGGGGCTGTGCTGGGCTGGGAGGAGCTCGCAGGGTCGAGGGGAGGCCCGAGGGGCTGGCAGTGGGGGTGCGGGTGTTCTGGGGGATATTTTGGGGTGGTGTCAGGGGTGCGGGGGGGCATGCGGGGCTGGGGTGAGGTGTTGGGGGTCTGGGGGGGGGGAAGCAGAGGGTAAGGGGGACACAGAGGGCTTGGAGGGGTGTCGGGAATTTGGGGGGCTCGCAGGGCTGGGAGACGGGTGTGGAGGGGAGCCTGCAGGGGACTGGGGGGTTGTAGAGCTTGGTGTCAGAGGCTCGGGGTTTGGAGAAGTTCAGAGGAGCTCACAGGGGTGGGCATGGGGGCCGGGGGTGTGTGGAGGTGTCTGGTCTTGGGATTGTTGGGGATGGTCCTGCTGGGTCTGTTCCCCACCGTGAGTCCTTTGGAGCTCCTCTCCAGCTGTGCATGCTGGAGCTGGTGCTCAAGTGATGAAGAGCATCCCTAGACCCCAACCCCAATGGGGAGGCTGATCCTGGCCTTCCCCCTGTCCCCACAGATGGCTGGCATGTCGCCTGGCTGTCACCTGGTGCCGGCAGAAGCTTCATGCAGAGCTGAAGATCGGCTCCTTTGGCTTCTTCTGGGCCCAGAACATCAGCCTCAAGTTCCAGCGGGAGCAGCAGACTGTGGTGGGTACCTGGGCAGGGGGTGGTCACTGCCAGAAAAGGCAGGGAGGGTGGTTGCTGTCGCTTCCAGGCCGGCAGCAAATCCATGGAGCCACTCTCCTGTTGAGCACCCCCATGGCTGGTGCTAGTCCCTTCCTCCCATGGCCAGCCTTGGGGTTTTGGTTGCTCCTTGTCTGATCCCAGGCGCTGGGAGTGGAGTGGGAATGTTGAGATGGAGCATCACCAAGTTGTTTCTTCTCTGACCTGGCTGTGTGTCCTTACAGGAGATTGACAACATCTGGATCTCCAGCAAACTGAGCCGGGAGCTGCCGTACGTGCCCCCACCCCAGCTCCCTGCCTGCTCCCTTTGGGGGTTCTGCCTCACCCCTCGCCCTGCTTGCCATCCTGCTGCCTTTACACCTTTCTGCCATCCTTATTGCCCTGTGGTCAGCTCTGTGAGGGAGTGACCACGCTTGGAGGTGACAGTGTCTTGTGGGTGTCCTTGTGCTGGTCCTGCACGTCCCTGGGGTAGGGGGAATCCCTGGTGCCAGGGCCAGGTGTGCCAGGTGTGAGCTCTTGCCAGAGCTGCCTGTGCTGTTGCTCCCCAGGCGCTACTTTGAGCTGTGTTTTGGCGAGGTGCGAATCCGCACGGATCTCCAGAAAGGCCCTGGGTTCCAGCCATCCGTCCCAGAGGCTCCCAGAGAAGCTGATGGAAATGAAAGCAAGACAGACCTGACCCTTAAACCCTCCCTGCTGAGGCTCCTTAGCCAGGTGAGGCACTGGCTCAGTGAGAGGCTGCTGTGGGCTGCGCTGCTGTCGGATATCCCTCACAGCAGCACCTTCCCCCCAGCTCTTTTCCATCCACATGGATTCCATCAACATCATGGTTCTGCACGTGGCCACCTCAGAGTCTCTCTGGCACATCCAGGCCAGCCAGACACGTCTCCTCCTGAATGGCAATGGGAAGAGGTAATGCTGTGCTTGTACCCCTGTCTGCTTCTAGGGCAGGGAAGCTCCTCTGAGCCCAGCCTTGTGTGTGTCCTCTCTCTGTCCCACTCAGCAGCATCCCATGTCACCTGTGGTGTGACGCATTAACCTCCTCAGGCTGGCCTGGTTCCTTTTCCTGTCACAGGAAGCTGCAGTTGTGTGTTCTCTCAATAATGTGGCGTGCATGGAGTTAGGGCATGCTCTGCTTTTGGGAGCACTTGGAGCTGGGACCTGGGGGTCCCTGTGTCCCACAGGAAAGAGGGCAGGAACTTGTTTTGGCAGCAGCAGGACCCACATCCTCCTTCTGTTCTCTGCTCTCCCCAGCCTGATGTGCGAGGTGAGCCTGACAAAGGTGAACAGCAAAGTCCTCCGGAGCAGCCAGCTGGTGAGTGCTGGAGGAGGGAGAAATGCCACACTTGAAACCTGGGCCCTGCCTCTCTGGGACACGCTGAGGACCTGTCCCAGGGTGTCCCCGAGGCTGGGTGATGCTGCCAGGTGCTGGGCTCTCTGCTGTGCCCAGCTCTCCACCTGCAGCACGCGCTGGGAGGGCACTGTGTGACTCCCTGTGGGCTCCTTGCTGTGTCTCCTGTGCACAGGATGACACGTGCCTGGCAGAGCTGGCCCTGGCACTCTCCCTGTCCCTGGAGATCAGCAGCAAGCGGCGGCTGGTGGGCGTCCGGCTCTGCGTCCGCACGCTGCAGGC
This sequence comes from Calcarius lapponicus, assembly GCA_039654755.1. Taxonomy (NCBI): domain Eukaryota; kingdom Metazoa; phylum Chordata; class Aves; order Passeriformes; family Fringillidae; genus Calcarius; species Calcarius lapponicus. The sequence goes on along the minus strand of JBBFKN010000017.1, from coordinate 7,830,484 downwards.
AGAGCTGCACGAGGGGCTGTTCTGCAGCCCCCTCCTGCACCACGTCACTGCTGGGGCCCAGCACAGCAGCGTGGGGGAAGAGCCCAGCACAGGTCAGGACAAGGACAGGAACAAGCTTGGGGCAGGGCAGGGGCTGGTGGCCCCCATGGTTGCACTGGAGCCAGAGGGGTTTGGCTGTGGGATCACTCCCGAGTGTGGGAGTTTGGGCAAGTCCTTTCCATGACTCTGTCTGTCCTTCTCCAGGCCCAGGGGAGCCCTCGAAATCCCTGTCTGTGCTGAGCAGGGACACACTGAAGCTCATCCCCAGGAGGGTGGAGATGAAGCTGGAGAACACCAGCATGGTGCTGTCCATGAACAGCCAGAAGAGGTGAGGGTCTGTCTGAGTCCAAAGTAATGCTGAGGACATGGACCTGGGGACAACTGTGCCATTCCCTTCTTGTCCCTTGGCTCTACTAGACTGCAGAGAGCAAGTTCTAGAGCCCATTCCAGTGGGAAGGACTGAGCTGGGCTCTTTGGGAGGGAGGAAGGCACGTGAGCTGGTTCTCCAGTAGGACAGCTGACAGGATCCTCAGACGATGGGATGAGAGTGCTGGGCTGTGCTGCAGCTGGGCTGCTGTGTTTGTCCATGCCAGCACGCTGGTCAGCTGCTGATGAGAGACAGGGAGATGGAGGACATGACAGTGCAGTTCCCTCCTGGCAGTGATTCCCTGTGTCTTCCAGGCACCTCACCTGGAGCCTGAAGCTGCTGCAGTTTCTATATCAGCGTGAAGAGGAGCAAATCCCATTGCGCAACTTCACGCCCACCTCAGACCTGGACCAAATGAGTGTAGACCTCCAGCTGGAGGGCAAGTAGCCAGGAGGGCACTGATGGGACAGGGCTGCCATCACTGCCCTCTGCCACCCCTCATTTGTGCTCCTCTGTCCCCCCAGATGGCCTTCTCCTGTCCCAGAGCCGCCAGCGCATCGTGTGCCTCAACTCCCTGAAGACCAGTGTGCAGGTGAGCAAGCACTGGGCACACTCTGTCCCCTGGGGGTGGCTGGTTTGGCTCCTGGCATGAGTTTTTTGCCACCTGGCCCTTTCCCTGCTCTAGGTCACAGCCATTGACCTCTCGGCTGCTGTGCTGCTCAACACCTGCATCATCCACTACCGTCACCAAGAGTTTTCGCACTGGCTGGGGCTGTTGGCACAGGAATACAGGTGCCAGGTGGTGCCTGTCCCCAGCCAAGGGCACAAGGGAAGGTAAACTTGGCCTCAGTGCAGCTGCTGGTATCACAGCTTGTTTCCTCTTGCTGGCCACGCTCTGGCATGGTGCCTGGGCACTCAGCACCTTATCTGTGCACCACCTGTGGGATGGGGAGGCTGGTCAGGAGGTGATCAGGGAGTCCCTGCAGAGAGGACATCCCTCTGGGCCTGCTCCCTGCCAGGCTCTGTGGCACCTAACTCCCAGTAACAGCCCATCCCTGCTTGTCCTGTGCAGGAGCTATCCCCAAATCCTAGCACCCATCATCCTGTGTGCCTCACTGTCCAACGTCAATGTGTCCGTGCAGCTGGGGGACACACCACCCTTCGCCTTGGGCTTCAACTCCATCTCTGCAGGTACAGGCTGGGTCAGGGACGTGCTGGGCTCTTCTGAGTGTCTGCCAGAGAGGCAGCAGGGTGGGAATGGAGAGGGTGATGCTGCCCATGTATGTGTGTGTGTGTGGCCAGGGGCTGTGGATGCCTGCCTGGTTATGTCTGGGGTGCCCATGTTTGGGTGAGCCTTGCCTGCAGTTCCCCCTCCTCTGTGCCCACAGACTACCAGCACCTGCGGCCACAGAGTGTGCACCAGCGAGCAGTGGTGGCCGTGGACCACCTGTGCTGGCGAGTGGGCAACGACTCCCACATCCAGCGTGCCCCACATCCCCCCAACATGCATGTGTGGGGAGAGGCCCTCATCCTCGACTCCTTCAACCTTCAGGTGAGGGCGAGCCGAGGGACCAAGGGGTGACTTTGAGTCTCAGACTCCATGTGGGTGGCACAGGGGTGTCCTGCAGCCTGTTTCATCATCCTGTTTGTCCTGCAGGGCAGCTACAACCAGCCCCTGGGCATGTCCAGTGCCCAGTCGGATACGCTCTTCCTGGATTGCACCATCCGGGGGCTGCAAGTGGAGTCGTCTGATACCTGCACTGAGTGCCTGGCCAGGGTCCTGCCCCTGTTCTGCCCAAAGCCTGGTGGGGCTGAGCTTGCCAAGCAGCCGCCCTCTGCCTCCAGTGAGCCCTGGGGGCTGCTCTGGAAGGTGGATCTGAAGGTGGAGGATGTGAACCTGTTCACACTCTCAGCCGTAGTGGGTAAGTAGCATCCAAGCTGATCCCAGATGGCTGTCCTGGAATAACCCTGCAGTCAGAGGAACCTGGCATGTTGTGCTGTGCCTCCAGCACTGACCTGCTGTCTCTCCAGGTGCCCTGGAGCTGCGGCTGGACACGCTGACTGTCCTGGGAAGTGCTGAGAGCTGCACACTCAGCGTCCAGGGCATGGTGCTGGCCTTGGTGAAGAGCATCACTGAGAAGATGCAGCCGTGCTGCAAAGCTCCTGCCATCCCCAACCCGGTGGCCAACGTCTCCGTGCTCTCTGTCACCTACCACAGCAGCATCCGCTCCCTGGAGGTTGGTTTGGCTGTTGAGCTTTGTCCTGTTCTGGGGTAGACAGGGCAGGGGGAGGATTGGCTGGCACGAAAGGTGCTGTGGGGAGGACAGGGCTGTTCTGTGCTGGCCCTGGCAGTGACGTGGTGCCTGCTCACTCTCTCTGGTGCAGGTGCAGTGCGGTGAGGGGCTGGCAGTGCTGTGGAGCCCACCTGACCACATGCACCTGTACCATCACACCCTGGCCACCCTGCAGTGCCACGAAGCCTTGCGGAGCGCCCTTGGCCACAGGACGCTTCCCTCCCTGCCCCCAGAGAGCCCCGTGTCCCACCCAGCCACCCCTACTGAGTCACCAGCGCCCCTCCAGCCAAAAGGGCCCCCTCCCAAACGACTCCTGTCACTGTCCCTGGAGCTGAGCTCTGCCAAGCTCACAGCCTTTGTCTCTGAGGCCAACTACATCAGCCTGGCTGCGGAACGGACCTCGGTCAGCTGGCACGGCGGTGCCCTGCACGGCTACTGCCCCGAGCTGGCTGCTGGCTTTGATGGACACAGCATCTTCAGCTTCAAGGAGGTGGAGGTGAAGCTGCTGCCGGAGCTGGAGGAGGTCGTCCGGCACCGCGACGCCTTCCCCACCCTGCGCACCCTCCGCAACCGCGGCTGGGCCTTCTCCTTCGCCAGCGTGACCATCGAGTTCCCCTACCAGTACGACTTCTCCCGCACGCTGGACGCTGCCGTGGGCGTGCAGAAATGGCTGAAGGGCCTGCACCGGCCCGGGCGCCCCTCCAGCACGGCCCTGCCCCCCGACCTCCTGCTCAAAGTCACCCACTTCTCCTGGGTCTTCCTGGATGACGTCTTTGAGGTCAAGTTGCGAGACAACTACGAGCTGATGAAGGACGAGAGCAAGGAGAGCGCCAAGCGCCTGCAGCTGCTGGATGCCAAGGTGGCTGCGCTGCGCAAGCAGCACGGGGAGCTGCTGCCTGCCCGCAAGATCGAGGAGCTCTACGCCTCGCTGGAGAAGAAGAACATCGAGATCTACATCCAGCGCTCGCGGCGCCTCTACGCCAACACGCCCATGAGGAGGGCCCTCCTCACCTGGACCCTGGCTCACCTGGAGCTGGTGGCCATGGCCGATGAGTCCTTCCATGGCACGGAGCGTGTGTTGGAGCAGATGAGGGACATGGATGACGTCAGCCCGTTCCCCCCAGAGGGTCTGGAGATGGTCACCCAGTGGTGCCGCATGATGAAGGGCACAGTTGGCAGCTTCTTTGGTGAGTTGCTTTGTGGGAGGGTGCCCTTGGAGGACAGCAGGATGGCTATGTGGCCTGGCACCACGTGGTGTGAAACCAGGGAGGGAAGATGATTTTTGGAGGTTCAAAGGGAGTGGGAAGGAAGCAGAGATGTGACAGGACAATGGCTCCTGCTGTGTCCCAGAGTGGGGGGCTGCCTGTCTCTCTGCTGCCCCATCCCTCAGCCCTTCCTCCCCCCGCAGTGCGGATCCGTGACTACCCCCGGTACCTGTTTGAGATCCGGAACTGGCAGCTCTCGGGCCGGCTGCTCGGGGCTGAGCAGTGCGGCCAGGCCTGCTCCCGGCGCCGCCAGCTCCTGAAGCTGGGGCTGCCCTGGGGCGATGCCACGGTGGAGAGGAACATGCCACCCTTGAAGTTCTACCATGACTTTCACTGTAAGACCTGGAGGAATGTGGGGGGTCTGTGGTGGGGTAGGGATAGGGCAAATGGCTGAGCCAACCTCTGTGTCCCCAGCTGTGATCTCCCAGTACACCATCGTGTGGGGGCCGTGCTGGGACCCAGCCTGGACCCTGATTGGCCAGTGTGTGGATCTCCTCACCAAGCCCTCAGAGGACCCCAGTGCCCCATTGCCCTGGTGGGACAAGAGCCGCCTTCTCTTCCATGGAAACTGGCACATGGACATTGAACAGGCCAACCTGCACCAGCTGGCCACCGAGGTGGGTGCTGCTGGACTGGGGAGCAACATGGTGGGGGGTCAGCTCACACCTGCCTCTCCTCACACCTGCCCTTGCAGGACCCCTACAACACTACAGAGAACATGCACTGGGAGTGGAGCCAACTCTCCTTCCATTGGAAGCCCGGGCAGTTTGTCTTCAAGGGCAACCTGGATATCAACGTCCGGACAGCCTCCAAGTGAGTGTGAGGCCACAAGCATGGGGGGCCCTCAGCAGTGCTGGGGGGTGACTGGGGTCTCTTTCTGCATTCAGATATGACGACTGCTGCTTCCTGCACCTGCCTGACCTGTGCATGACGCTAGACCTGCAGTGGCTGTGCCATGGGAACCCCCATGACCACCACGGCGTGGTGCTGCGCTCCCCCGAGTTCCTGCCCGAGGTGCCAGTGGGGCAGCAGTATGACTCCTACCGTGCCTTCCGCTCCGAGAACCTCAACCTCTCCATCCGGATGGACCTGACACAACCCAGTAAAGGTGGCTGACAGCATCCTGGGAATCCCTTGGGGAGATAGGGCAGGGCATACTGGTTGTGGGTTGGGTCCTGGCCCCATGGTTCTGGCTGATGGTGGGTATATTCTCAGAGTACTCCCAGCCCCGGATTCTGCTCTACAGCAGCACTCTCCGCTGGATGCAGAATTTTTGGGCCACGTGGACCAGCGTGACACGGCCCATCTGCCGTGGGAAGCTCTTCAACAACATGAAACCCAGCAAGAAGAAGTTGGGACAACACTACAAGCAGTTGTCCTATACTGCACTCTTCCCCCGGCTGCAGGTAATTCCCAGGGCTGGGAATCTGGTGTTTCCTCCCTGCTCTGCCTCTGCTGGACTCTCAGCTCCTGCTCTCTGCTCCCTCTCAGGTGCATTACTGGGCCTCCTTTGCCCAGCAGCGGGGGATCCAGGTGGAATGCTGCCAGGGACACATCTTCACTCGGGGCACGCAGCGGCTCATCCCACAAGGTGAGTGGGAGTCCTGCCAGCAGCACTGCAGGTACAGCAGGGCCCTGGCTGACCCCTGTCCCTGTCCCCCAGCTGGCACGGTGATGAGACGCCTCATTTCGGAGTGGAGCATCACACAGATGGTGAGTGACCTGAGCCAGGTCACCGTGCACCTCATGGCCTCCACTTGTGATGAGAACGCTGACCACCAGCTCGACACCCTGGTGAAGAAAACCCACCTGCTGAGCCTGTCCTCCCTCACCTACCAGCGGCACAGCAACCGCACGGCTGAGGAGGTACCTCTGCAAACAGGGCACAGCAGCTTGTGCTGACCTGGTGGCATCTCCAGGACAAGGGGATGTTGCTTGTTGGATGCAATGGGGAAGGGATTTGGCTGGGGAAGAGAGAGAACTTCAGGGCCTCCAATCTACCAAGCACCTGACTTTGTGCCCATGCTGTGATCTGGGCTCCAGTCCCTAGGCTCTGCCTGAAGGGCTGGCAGGGCTCATAGTTGCAGCGCATGAGGCCCCTGGGCAGGGCCAGGGGTGGCTTTGCTGTGCTGAGGCAGTGACCCTCTGTGCCCAGGAGCTGCCCCTGCGTGATGGGGACGACGGTTTCCACACGCATCAGCTGCACTTGGTGGACCTGCGGGCGTCCTGGACCACCACGAACCGGGACATCGCCTTCGGCCTCTACGATGGCTACAAGAAAGCGGCTGTGCTCAAGCGGAACCTGTCCACCGAGGCCCTCAAGGGGCTGAAGATCGACACACAGCTGCAGGCCAAGAAGCTGAAGCGTGGCCCCCTCTCTGCTCACTCTATCCCTGCCAGAGTGACCGCTCCCATCACCAGTGGCCGGCCTGAGAGAGCCTCCTCAGGGGGTGAGCACAGCCGGGAGGGGAGCAAGAGGAAGCCCACAGCTCAAAGCTATGCCTGTTTTCATTCTGTACTTTGAGACATCCCCCCACAGCTTTGTGCTGACCTTTCTCCTTCCCCAGGGGCCTACATGCTGCAGAAGCTCATTGAGGAGACGGACAAGTTCGTGGTTTTCACAGAAGAGGAGTCGGGGGCCAGCGAGCAGCTTTGCGGCATCGCCGCCTGCCAGACCGACGACATCTACAACCGCAACTGCCTCATCGAGCTGGTCAACTGCCAGGTACCTGCCTGTCCCCACAGCCTGGCTCTGACAGGGGCTGTGCCTGCCCCAGAAAGGTCCATCAGACCCCTGGGGTCTCTCTCCCCCCCACAGATGGTTCTGCGTGGTGCAGAGACAGAGGGCTGTGTGATTGTGTCCGCGGCAAAGGCACAGCTGCTGCAGTGCCAGCACCACCCCGCCTGGTACGGGGACACTCTGAAACAGAAGACATCCTGGACGTGTTTGCTGGATGGCATGCAGTACTTTGCCACGACAGAGAGCAGCCCCTCTGAGGGGGAGCATGGCCAGCTCTGGCTGGAGGTGAGCATTTGGTGGGTGAGCTACGTGGGGGACAGGCAGTGCTGTCTGTGCCCTGGCCAAGCCAGGGAAAGTGGGGACAGCCAGCAGTGCCCCCTTGCTTCCCCAGGTGAAAAATATTGAGGAGCATCGTCAGCGGAGCCTGGACTCAGTGCAGGAGCTGATGGAGAGCGGGCAGGCAGTGGGGGGCATGGTCAGCACCACCACAGGTACTGCCCCCAGCCCTGGCTGCTGTGCCTACCCCAGTCCCACGCGGGTGTGACCCCAAGGCTGGTAGAGCTGAGGGCACCTGTCCTGTCCCTGGGTGGCTCCAGGAGGTGGCTGATGCTCCAAGCCCTGCACTGTGCAGTCCCACTGTGCTGGGACATGGCAGTGTGACTGTGGTCCCTCTGCCTGTCCCCAGACTGGAATCAGCCCTCGGAAGCCCAGCAGACCCAGCAGGTGCAGAGGATCATCTCTCGCTGCAGCTGCCGCATGTACTACATCAGCTACAGCCACGACATCGACCCCGAGCTGGCCACGCAGATAAAGCCCCCTGAGACCCCTGCCAACCAGGAGAAGGAGGATCTGCTGAAGAAGCAGGAGGGTGGGTGCAGCCAGGCAGTGTGCTGTGGGGATTAGAACTCTGGGCTGACCCATGGGATGATCTCTTTTGGCCCTGCTGAGGTCAGAGGGCTGCATACAGGAGGGGTTCCCAACACATTTCTGGCCGTGCTGAGGCCCCACTTGCCCCTTTTGTGTCCCTGCAGGAGCTGTGGACACCTTCACCCTGATCCACCACGACCTGGAGATCTCCACCAACCCCGCACAGTATGCCATGATCCTCGACATAGTCAACAACCTGCTGCTGCACGTGGAGCCCAAACGCAAGGTACCCACGGGGCTCCAGGTGTCCGTGCCACTCCCTGCACCCAGGCAGTCCTAACCTTGCCCTGTTCTGTGTCCAGGAGCACAGTGAGAAGAAGCAGCGGGTGCGTTTCCAGCTGGAAATCTCCAGCAACCCTGAGGAGCAGCGCAGCAGTATCCTACACCTGCAAGAGGCCGTGAGGCAGCACGTGGCCCAGATCCGGCAGCTGGAGAAGCAGATGTACTCCAACATGAAGGTGAGCCCACATCCCTGGCTCCCTGGGATCCCTGCTCCAGGGCAGAGGGTGCTGAGGGTTGTCTGTCCTTCAGTCCTTGAAGGATGACAGCAAAAACGAGGTCCTGCTCGACCTGAACCACCGGCTGCAGCAGCAGCTGAGCCAGGAAAAAGCTGACCTGCAGCTGGAGAGCGAGGAGCTGAACATACTGATCAGGTAGGACAAGGGGGAATGGCTTTAAACTGAGACTAGGTTTGGATTGGATATTAGGGAGAAATTCTTCCCAGTGAGGCACTGGCACAGGTTGCCCAGAGAAGCTGTGGCTGCCCCATCCCTGGAGTTATTCAAGGATAGGCTGGATGGGGCTTGGAGAAACCTGTGACAGTGGGAGGTGTCCAACCCAAACCATTCTCATTCTGTGATCTCAGCCTTGCCAGCATTGTGTCCCCCTTGCTCTAGGACTCCCACATCCCAGCTCTCTCCTCTGTGCTGCAGGTGCTTCAAGGACTTCCAGCTGCAGCGAGCCAACAAGATGGAGCTGCGAAAGCAGCCAGAGGACGTGAGCGTGGCACGCAGGACCGAGTTCTACTTTGCCCAGGCACGCTGGCGCCTGACAGAGGAGGATGGACAGCTGGGCATTGCTGAGCTGGAGCTCCAGCGCTTCCTCTACAGCAAGGTGTGGAGTTGGACAGTGCCCACAGCCCCTGAGCTGGGGATGGGGACATTGGGAGCTGATGGCTTTGTCTGCACAGGTCAACAAGTCTGATGACACAGCTGAGCATCTGCTAGAACTGGGCTGGGTGACCATGAACAACCTGCTGCCCAACGCTGTGTACAAGGCAAGTGGCAGCTGGGGGAGCAGCAGCTCTGCATCCTGGGGACCCACGTGGTGTGGGCAGAGTGTCCTGTTCTCACCCCAGCCACCCATCCTCTTCCCTGCAGGTGGTGCTGCGTCCCCAGAGCTCCTGCCAGTCTGGCCGGCAGCTGGCCCTGAGGATTTTCAGCAAGGTCCGGCCTCCCGTGGGAGGCATCTCCATCAAGGAGCATTTTGAGGTGCCAGGGCTGGGCCAGGAGGTGCCAGGGTCTCTGTGGGGCACAGGCAGTGTGTGCCTGGCCCTGACATGTCACTTTCCCACAGGTGAATGTGGTGCCTCTCACCATCCAGCTCACCCACCAGTTCTTCCACAGAATGATGGGTTTCTTCTTCCCTGGCCGTAATGTGGAGGAGGAGGAGGTGGGGGATGAGGAAGATAAGTCCAAGCTGGTGACAACAGGTGAGAGGCTTGTGATCACCCTCCTCTCAGGATGTCCTTGAGCAGTTCTGGCTGCATATCCAGGATTATGCTTGTGGGCAGCTGCTGTCCAGCCATGAGTTGAGGAACAGGGATTTGTGGTCTCCCCTGTGGACAGGGAGGTGGTGGGAGGGTTGGGGTCATGGCTAACCCCTGGTTGGACACCACCACCACCACCTTGCACCCTGTTTGCCCCAGGGATCCCCGTGGTGAAGCCACGGCAGCTGATCGGGGCCGATGACTCGCTGGGCTCAGGGAAAGGAGTTGCTCAGGGACTGAACCGAACATCAGGGGTCAGAAGATCGTTCCGAAAAGCACCTGAGGTACCTCCTGCTGCCGTGAGGGGGGATCTGAGAGCCCTGCTGTGGTGCCAGTCTGTTTTCCTTAACTGCAGGGCTGGGTAGCCATGTCCTCCCACACTTCCCTCCCACGCTTGTCTGCTTTCTCCTGCTCCCTCCCACCATGAGGATTTGCATCCTTTACAACCAGGCGCCTGCACGCTTGATGTGATCCCTGTATCTCATTTTTCCAACACCGTGCCAGAGCAGCTCTCACCTCTCCCTGATGAAGCAATTCTGTGGCCTAGTGCCCGGCTGTCCCTTCCCTGCTGGTTGCTGGCTGTGCCCTTCTCCTTCCCTTCTGCTCATGGCTTCTGCTCTGTCCCCAGCATCCCGTGGATGACATCGACAAGATGAAGGAGCGTGCAGCCATGAACAACTCCTTCATCTACATCAAAATCCCGCAGGTGCCGCTCTGTGTCAGCTACAAGGTGTGGGAGCAGTGGGACAGGGCGTGCTTGGGGTGGGGTCTGGGCCATCGTCCCCACACTGCCTGACACCTCTGTCACACAGGGGGAGAAGAACAGCGTGGACTGGGGTGACCTGAACCTGGTGCTGCCATGCCTGGAGTACCACAACAACACATGGACGTGGCTGGACTTTGCCATGGCAGTGAAGAGGGACAGCCGCAAAGCCTTGGTGGCACAGGTACGCGGGACCACATCCCTCTCCCCGCTCTGGAGGCTGCCAGAGCTGCTCTGCCCAGGATGGAGATGGTGACCCCAGGGTGGGTGGCACGTTCCCCAGCGTGGGAAGCAGCTGCACTGGCTCGGCAGCTCAGGCTGTCCCCCGGGGTGTGGCTGAGCCCCCTGACTCCGGGGCAGGTGATCAAGGAGAAGCTGCGCCTGAAGCCGGCGGCGGGCGCGGAGGCCCGGGGGAAGCTGGAGAACAAATCCGACGGGACCATCCAGCAGCAGGAGGAGGACGAGAAGGCTCGGCTGCTCATCGGGCTGAGCGTGGGCGAGAAGAACCCCAGCAAGAAGTCGATCTTCGGCAGGCGCAAATGACGGCAGCACCCGGCAGGCCGGGAAGGGACTCGGGGTGCCCCGTGCTCCCCCCCAACTTGGGGGGGCACCCCAAAGGTGAAGGGGGGGCTGTGCTGCTCGGTGGTGCCCGAAGAGGGCTCAGCCACGTGCAGGCCCTCGGTAGCCCCGTTGTTGTGGGGCAGGGGTGGAGCAGCACGGGGACGTGGGGCACAGGGTGCTCCGGGGCTGCTTTGTGGGGTGCAGAACCCTTGGGAGCTTCCCCCCCTCCCTGCTGTGCGGGTGCTGGGCCCAGCCCCTGGGCCTGGTGAAGCAGCAGGATCGCTCCAGGCTGGGAAAAAGGGGAAGGGGAGAGAGTTTAAATAAAGAGTTTTTAATTTGGAACAGGCTCGGGTCAGTGCCTCACCCTGCAGTGCTGCGCTCAGCACCATGCCCCATCTCAGCCCGGCAGCCCCCATCCTTGGGGGCTTCACCCCTTGCCCTTCCCCAGCAGTTGCTCAGGGCACCCCATTTGGGGTCAGGGCACCCCTGGGCTCAGCCTGTGCCTTTACCCCTCTGCAGTCCTCTCGGTGAGCCCAGGGCCATGCTGGGGCTCAGCAGGGACTGCAGGCACCCCCTCAGGGCTGCAGCACGTGGGGTGCAAAGAGAGAAGGAAAGGCTGAAGGGGGAGCCCCAGAGTGTGTAAGGAGGGGGTCCCAGAGAGGGGCTGGGATCAGTCCGGGGGTCCCTGGGTAGGGGTGGGCTCAGTCCCGGGTGGGTGAGCAACCCCCAGCTGTGCAGTGGGGGTCCCGGACGGGGGGGGATCGGTCACGGGTGGCTGTCACCGTGCAAGGGGCCGCTCCGCCGCCGAGCCCCGGGGCGGGGGGTGGTCGCGGCGGGCGGGGCGGGGCGGGGCGGCGGGGTTATGTAAGGCGGCGATTACCGGGGACCGGGCCCGGGGCGCGGCCGGGCGGCGCCGCGATGGGAGCGACGAGCAGCGGCCCCGGCCCGACCCCGGCTCCGGTGCGGCCCCCCCAGGTGCGTGCGGCGGCATCAGCCCCGGGGATCCCCCCCGGGCATCTCCCGCCCCGGGGTCCCCTCGCTGACGCTGTCCCCGGTTCCGCAGGGCCGCGCCGTGGGGTCGTGGGTGCGGGCGCTGTTGAGCCGAGCAGGGTCGGTGCCGGTGTCGGTGCCGGTGCCGGTACCGGGGCTCGCCTTGGCCCCGCGGGGCCCCGCCGAGGAGCCGCCGCTGCCCGGGTGGCCGCTGCCGCAGCTCGTCTCGTTGTTCCTGCCGGAGTTCCCCGTCCGCCCCTCCGCCCGCCAGCAGCAGCTCAAGGTGCCGTCCCGGAGCCCCCACCCTCCGAACCGGGGTCCCGCTGCATCCGAACGGGATCCCCGATCGTCCTCCCCCGGGCGCGTCCTGCCCGTGCATCCCGCCCCGGCAGTCCCGGGCGCCCTAACGGGTCCCCTCGCACCCCGCACCGGTGTCCCTGCTCGTCCTACCGGGGTTCCTGCACGTCTCTACCCCCAGCGCCGTGAGCATCCTCCCGTGCCGTCCGTGCAGCCCGTGCCGCCATCCCGGCATCGCCGACTGCCTTACCGAGCTCCCCTCGCACGCTCCGCCGGGTCCCTGCGCATCCTACCGGCGTCCCCGGCCGTTCCGCCGGCTCCCCTTCCATCCCCGCCGCCGCCGCCGGGTGCCTGTGTCGGGTCTCGGTGTGTTCTACCGGGGTTCCTCCGCACCCCACCGGGACGTGGCATCCCACCGAGGACCCGCGGGGTCCTGTGCATTCTGTCAAAATCCACCGCTGCCGCCCTGGGGTCCCCGTGTCCCTGTGCCCTATACTGGGTCCCCATGAGTCCTGCTGCGGTCTCTGTTGGCTCCTCCAGGTCCCCATGTGTCCCCAGCGTCTGCTCTGGGTGCTCTGTGCCCCTCACCTTACCCCACGCAGGACCCCAGCCTGAGCACCCCAAATCCATCTCCGTGGCGTGCTCAGCCCCTGTTCCTCCTCTCAGATCCTGGGCTTCGTGGCCAAAGGCTCCTTCGGGACCATCCTTAAAGTGCTGGACTGTGGGAGGGAGAAGGTGTGCGCCGTGAAGGTGGGTGCTGCCCCTGGGGCCCCTGGGTGCCCCCGCCTGCCCTTGTCCTCCCCCCTTGACAGCGCCTCGCCCCCCAGGTTGTGCCCAAAGTGGAGGTGCTGCGCCGTGACACCCTCAAGCAGTGCAAAGAAGAAGTCAGCATCCAGGTGAGGGGGGAGCCGGGAGGGACCCCAGCCCGTGAAGGGGTTCGGGGTGGCCATGGGGACCCCGGGAGGCCGTGGGAGCTGCGGATGGGAGATGGCAGGACGGGGTCCCCTGCCCCGGGGCCGCTCATTTTCTGCGTGTTTGTGTCCCCAGAGACAGGTCAGGCACCCGTTCGTGCACGGGCTGGGGGACAGCTGGCAGGGCCAGCGCCACCTCTTCATCAGTGAGTGACCATCTGCCCGCGGGCCCCCCCTGCCCGCGCACGTGTCCCCGCCGCCCGCACACGTGTCCCCGCACTGCGCGCTCCCCCCGCCGCGGCCCCGGGGCCATCCGGGCCGCCGCCTCCAGCCCCGCACGCACCGCCGGCCTGCGGGGGGGACACGGGTGGGGACGAGCCACAGCGGGGCAGGGACCAGTGTGGGGGTGAACAGAGCGCCCCGGTGCTGGTGCCTGCCCGGCCCTGATGGCTGTGCCACCTCAGTGCCTGTGTGACCCACAAGGACCGTGTCACTCTGGTACCTTGTGTGGTTCCCGGGTGCTTGTGTGGTCCCAGTGCCCACAGGGCTCTGGTGCTGATGTCACCCTGGTAGTTGTATGTTCCCATGCCGCCCTACTCATCCCTATGTCACCTCAGTATGTCACCTGGTGCCCGTATTGCCCTGCTGCCTGTGCCACCTTGCCACCAGTGTGCTCCAGGCGCTTGTGCCACCTTACTGCCTTTATAACCCCACCGCTCCCACCACCTCAGTGCACGGCTCCAGTGACCCCTCTGCACCCTGTGCCACCCCAGTGTCTGACCCCTCTGCACCCTGTGCCAGCCCAGTGTCTGACCCCTCTGCACCCTGTGCCAGTGCCATCCCAGTCTCTGACCCCTCTGCACCCTGTGCCAGCCCAGCGTCTGACCCCTCTGCACCCTGTGCCAGCCCAGTGTCTGACCCCTCTGCACTCTGTGCCAGCCCAATGTCTGACCCCTCTGCACCCTGTGCCAGCCCAGTGTCTGACCCCTCTGCACCCTGTGCCAGTGCCATCCCAGTGTCTGACCCCTCTGCACCCTGTGCCACCCCAATGTCTGACCCCTCTGCACCCTGTGCCCATGCCTGCCCTGTGTCTGACCCCTCTGCACCCCTGTGCCAGCCCAGTGTCTGACCCCTCTGCAGCCCTGTGCCAGCCCAGTGTCTGACCTCTCTGCACCCCTGCGCCACCCCAGTGTCTGACCCCTCTGCACCTGGTGCCACCCCAGTGTCTGACCCCTCTGTACCCCTGTGCCAGTGCCACCCCAGTGTCTGACCCCTCTGCACCCTGCGCCACCCCAATGTCTGACCCCTCTGCACCCTGTGCCAGCCCAGTGTCTGACCCCTCTGCAGCCCTGTGCCACCCCAGTGTCTGACCCCTCTGCACCCTGTGCCAGTGCCACCCCAATGTCTGACCCCTCTGCACCCTGTGCCCATGCCAGCCCAGTGTCCCTGGTGCCAGTTAGGCCTGTCACCTGTCCCCGCAGTGTGCACCTACTGCAGCACCGGGGACCTGCACGCGCTGTGGCGTGCCGCTGGCTGCCTGGCCGAGGCCACCGTCCGCCTGTTCGCTGCCGAGCTGGTGCTGGTGCTGGGTGAGTGACCCCCCACGCTGGGGACTGCCACCAGTGTCCCCAGCAGCAGAAACCTGCGGGCAGGGTCGGCCACCCCCGGGGTGGCAGCGGGCGCTGTGCCGGGAGGGGACACGCGGCACTGATGGCTCTGTCTTGTCCCCAGTGTACCTCCACGACCTGGGCATCATGCACAGAGACGTCAAGGTGGGTGGCAGTGGGGCTGGGGGCTGGAGGAGGGGGTTGGACATGGAGAGGCCACCTCAGTGCCTGTCTCGTTTCAGATGGAGAACATCCTCCTGGATGAGAGAGGTAAGAGCCTGGTGGCACTGTCTTGGGGACAGCCTGTCAATGGGTGCCTCGCTGGCAGTTTATATACAGCTATGAACAGGACGGGACGGGAATAAAAGCTCCAGACCTGAAATCAGCGTCTGGAGCTTTTATTTTTCCAGTATCAATCTAATTACATTGTTATGACAATGGAGCAGAAAGACTCACTGGTCAAACAGAATGCCAAGGAAACGTAATGTTACAACATATCATAAAACAGTCTCAGTCCAAGTTTCCGTCAAGCACACAAAGCAAGAGCATATTGACAGTAGATCTATCCAATCACATGAAGCACACGTAGCTTTGGTTAAAACAATAGCGGCCTATTCTCTAACACAACACACGGTTTATAAAAGACAAAGCACAGAGCTCTATTCATAACTAACCTTCTAAAATATACACTAAATAAACTTGTTGCAACTTAGAAGGCCCATCTACATAGCTCTTATTGTTCCATTTCCCGTGTCTTCGCTACAGCTTAGAAAACTTTGCTGCTGCCTTAGCACTGTTCAGAAATCTGAAGCCTGTCACAGAATCACAGAATTTCTAGGTTGGAAGTGACCTTTAAGATCATCGAGTCCAACCCATGTTCCGACACCTCAACTAGATCATGGCACCAAATGCCACGTCCAGTCTTTTCTTAAACACATCGAGGGATGGTGACTCCAACACCTCCCTGGGTAGATGATTCCATTATTTGACCACTCTCTCTGTGAAAAACTTCCTCCTTAATTCTAGCCTGTCTTTTTTACCACCTTCCTAAAACCCTCTAATTTTTTAAATTCCTGCAATGGGGACACCCTGTCAACGGGGACACCCTCCCACGTGCTGTCTGGCCCCACAGGGCACCTCAAGCTCACTGATTTTGGCCTCTCCCGGTACCTGCGGTGGGGCGAGCGAGCCCACACCATCTGTGGCACCCTGCAGTACATGGGTAAGGGGGCTGTGCTGGGGGGGCTGTGCTGGGGGGCACAGAGCCCCAGGTGCTCACCCACTCTCCCCACAGCCCCAGAGGTGCTGAGCGGGGGGCCCTACAGCCACGCAGCCGACTGGTGGTCCTTGGGAGTCCTGCTCTTCGCCCTGGCCAGCGGGAAGGTAAGGAGCACGGGGCGGGGGGACAGGGACACCTCAGGGGGGCCCTGAATTCATTCTGTGCTCCCCCAGTTCCCCGTGGCTCCAGCGGGGGACCATGTGGCCATGCTGGAACGTGTCAAACAGAGCAGCTACGAGAGCCCGCCCGAGTTCAGCCCCGAGCTGGCCCGGCTGCTCGCCGAGGTAACCCTCCTGCCTGGGTTTTGCGGTCCCCGCTGCCCCCTGGGCTGGATGCCGAGATTTCCATCCTCACTGTACTCTCTCTGCCCGCAGCTGCTGTGCCACAACCCCCTGTACCGCCTGCGCTACCTCCACCACTTTCAGGGCCACCCCTTCTTCCGCGGGGTGGCCTTCGACGCCGAGCTGCTGCAGAAGGACCCGGTGGTGGTGGCAGTGGCCCCGCGACCCCCCGAGCAGCCCCCACCCGACCCCGCCACTTTCGCCGACTTTGACTACGACCTCGCCGCCGCCCCGGACCGGCCCTGGCCCGGCTGAGCCACCACGGCCGGGACCCTCGGCATCGCTCAGGGACATCCCCACCCCGGCAGCGGGTCGGACCCTGCTGGGCCGGGTCCCCCAAGGGGCCACCCGGGTACCCCCCGTCTCATCCCCGGGTACCCCAGCTCTGTACCTCTCCCCGCGGGAGCAATAAACCCGAGAGCCGCGGGCACCGCTGCGGTGCTGCCCTGACTCGTGGGGGGGCAAAGCGGGACCACCGGGGCGGGGGCGCGGGGCTGGACCCCCTAGCTCGGGGCGGGGCTGGGGTAGGTCTGGGGGACGGTGTGGGGTGGTTATCCCGGGGCAGGGGATGCGGGAGGAGCTGAGCCCGCCTGCCCGTCCGTCTGTCCATCCGTCCGCCCCTGCCGGCGCTGGGCGGTGCCAACGAACGAAGCCACGCTCACTAACCCGCCCACCGCCGGCCGTGGCCCCGCCCCAACGGTCGCCCCGCGGGGTCACGCGCACGCGGCGCAGCCAATCAGAGCCGCGCGTGGTTTTCAAACCGGCGGCGCGCGGGAGGCGGCGGGGCCGGACCGGGAATCAGGGCCGAGAACCGAGAGAAGGCCCACAGCCCCAACCCCGCGGGCCCGGACCGGGAATCAGGGCCGAGAACCGAGAGAAGGCCCACAGCCCCAACCCCGCGGGCCCGGACCGGGAACCAACCCCACAACCCCAACCCCGCGGGCCCGGACCGGGAACCAGCGCCGAGAACCGAGAGCAGCCCCAACCCGTCGGGGCCGAGGCTGAGAGCTACCGCAGCCGTAGTCGAGACCGGGAGCGGGGCCGGGAGCGTTGCCGGGCCATGCAGCGCGCCAAGACCCCCGCCGTGAGTGCGGGCCGCAGCGGGGTTGGGTTTGGGTGTTCCGGTGGGGCCAGCCCCGGGGAGGGTTCCCGAGGGAGCGGCGGGTCCGGTGCGGTGCAGCGCTCCCGGTATCTGTGTGTGTGTGTGTGTGGTGGGGGGAGCTGCCGGTGCTGCCGCCGGTGACCCCTCCCGGTTCCCCGCCAGGCGCAGCGGCGGCCCCGGCGCGCCCCGCTGCAGGAGCTGCAGCTGCATTCGGGCGCCGACCGGACCAGCCTGACCCCCCTGTTCCGCCGGCTGCGGCTCAAGGTCGGTGTGCGGGGATAACGAACGGGATGGGCCGGGTAACGGGGAGGGCTGCGGTGTACCGGAACCGGGAATGTTGGGCGCTGGCGCTGGTGCTATGGGAGGGACGGGTGTATTTCCTGCATGGGCGAAATGGGGAGGCTGGGGCGAATGGCTGAGGGTGCAGGGAGAAAGGGCAGGGATGCCCTGACCCCCTTTTCCCCCTAAAATATCCTGTAGGACTGTGCCACCCCAGCGTCCTGTGCCCGGGGCCCCCGCAGCAGCATCACCGCGGTGCCTTGCACCCCAGGACCCCCGCGAAGTGCTACCATGGGCCCCCCCAGCAGCACCACCCCAGTGCCTCGCACCCTGGAGCCCCCCAGCAGCACCACTCTGGAGTCCCCCAGGACCTCCACCCGTGACCTCGGGACTCCCATCCTTAAGCTTGGTGCCTCTGAGGCCCCCAGCAATGCCACCCTTATTCCTGGTGCTTTGGAGAACTCCAGCAGCACCAGCCCAGAGGCCCCTGGCAGTCCTATCCAAGTGTCCAGCATGCCAGAGCTCCCTGACAACGCCGTGTCAGCCCCTCTGTGCAGTCCAGTCCTGGGATCCAGCACCCTGGAGCCCCCCTGGAGCACTGTGCCAGCCTCTGTGTGCAGCTCCATCCCAGTGCCCAGCACCCCAGAGTTCTCCAGCAGCACTGTGCCAGCCTCTGTGTGCAGCTCCATCCTGGTGCCCAGCACCCCAGAGTGCTCCAGCAGCACTGTGCCAGCCTCTGTGTGCAGCTCCATCCCAGTGCCCAGCACCCCAGAGTGCTCCAGCAGCACTGTGCCAGCCTCTGTGTGCAGCTCCATCCCGGTGCCCAGCATCTCAGAGCCTACCAGCAGCCCCATTCCAGCCTCTGTGTGCAGCTCCATCCCAGTGCCCGGCACCCCAGAGTGCTCCAGCAGCACAATTCCAGTTTCCCTGTGCAGCTCCATCCCAGTGCCCAGCACCCCAGAGTGCTCCAGCAGCACCATTCCAGCCTCTGTATGCAGTTCCATTCCAGTGCCTGGCACCCCAGAGCGCTCTAGCAGCACAATTCCAGTTTCCCTGTGCAGTTCCATCCCAGTGCCCAGCACCCTAGAGTGCTCCAGCAGCACTGTGCCAGTCTCTGCGTGCAGTTCCATCCCAGTGCCCGGCACCCCAGAGCACTCCAGCAGCACAATTCCAGTTTCCCTGTGCAGCTCCATCCTAGGATCCAGCACCCCAGAGTGCCCTGGCAACACGGTGCCAGTCTCCCCGTGCAGCTCCATCCCAGCAGCCAGCATCTTGGAGTCCCCTGGCAGCACCATGTGCAGCCTTGTCCTGGGGCCCTGCATTCTGGAATCCCCTGGCAGCACCACCCCAGGGCCTTGCAACCCAAACTCGCCAGGCAGCTCTGCTCTACCTCCGTGCAGCTCTGGGTCCCCCGGCAATGCCAGCACAGCCTTCTGCACCCCAGGGCCCCCTGGCACCAGCTCCACTCCGCAGAAGACTCCCTTCCGCAGGTGGCGAGCAGCACCTCCAGGCTTTTCCTGCAGCTCTGCCTCTGAGCCCCCATCTGCAAATGGGAGTGCTGATCATCTGCATTGCCAAGGCACCCCTGAGGGAGCAGAGTTCCCCATCCCTGTCCCCCCAGAAGAGAGCCCACCTGGCCTCTCTCCCATCGAGGCAAGTGGGTTGGAGACTGCTGGGTCAGAAGCCACTGTCACCTCACCTGAATCAGCCCTGGGTGCTGTGTCCTGGACGCTACCACTGGTGTGGCTGGAGAAGACCCTCAATACCTCTTCCCTGATGGAATCCCTGCGGCACAGCCTGCCCCTCCGCAAGCTACAGCAGGATGCCAGCAGCAGTGTCACCCCTGTGCCCACCGCAGTCGCCAGCACCAGCACAACACCTGTGCCCACCGTGGTCACTGGCACCAGCACAACACCTGTGCCCACCGTGGTCACTGGCACCAGCACAACACCTGTGCCCACCGTGGTCGCTGGCACCAGCACAACCCCAGTGCCAACCGTGGTCACTGGCACCAGCACAACCCCAGTGCCCACCGTGGTCACTGGCACCAGCACGACCCCTGTGCCAACTGTGGTCACTGGCACCAGCACAACACCTGTGCCAACTGTGGTCACTGGCACCAGCACAACACCTGTGCCAACTGTGGTCACTGGCACCAGCACAACACCTGTGCCAACTGTGGTCACTGGCACCAGCACAACCCCAGTGCCCACCGTGTTCACTGGCACCAGCACAACCCCAGTGCCCACGGTGTTCACTGGCACCAGCACAACCCCAGTGCCCACCGTGGTCACTGGCACCAGCACAACCCCTGTGCCCACCGTGTTCACTGGCACCAGCACGACACCTGTGCCCACTGTGGTGGCTGGCACCAGCATGACCCCTGTGCCCACTGTGGTCGCTGGCACCAGCATGACCCCTGTGCCCACTGTGGTGGCTGGCACCAGCATGACCCCTGTGCCCACCGTGGTGGCTGGCACCAGCATGACCCCTGTGCCCACTGTGGTCGCTGGCACCAGCACGACCCCTGTGCCCACCACAGCCATTGGAACCAGCATGACCCCAGTGCCCTCTATGGCCACGGGCACCAGCATGACCCCGGTGCTCTCCATGGCCACCGGCACCTTCATGACACCTCGGGATGTGTGGGAGAGGAGCATGAACACCTCCAGGGGAAGCCTCCCCTGTGCCAAGGACAGCGCTGCAGAAACAGACTCCCTGCTCTGGCAGTAAGTATGAGGCCATGCCCGCCTGGATGGGGCTGTGGCACCTGTGGGTGCTGTCCTTTCCCTAAGCCCCTCTCTTTGTCCCCAGCTGTCCCCGGGAGCAGCTGAAGACCCTGCCACGGGCAGAGCTGGAGGGGAGGCTGGAGAGCACCCTCATCATCATCGAGGCCCTCTCGCTGCAGCTGCGTGACTGGCAGGGGAGCCAGCGGCCACGGCCTGGCGTGGGGCCGGCCGGACAGAGGGACGCGCTCACACAGACAGACACCACCCACTCCGAAGGGGTAAGAGTCCACTCCGAGGTGATGCCACCCTGTCCCCTGCAGCCCTGGTGCCGTGACAGTGTCCTTGTGCCGCTGGCAAGCAGTGACCCTGTCTGGGTTGGTGGAGTGGAAGTAAAGCGCGGCTGCTGCGTCACGCGCCCGGTGCTGCATTATCATGCGTGGATCAACCCGCTGAGTCTGCTGGATTTGAACCCTCGTGGGGGAAACATCCCTGGTGCACATGGCAGGAGGAAGGGAGGTGTCATGGCTGGCCAGCTCTTGCTGGCCCCAGGGTGGAGCAGGGCTGGTGTGAAGTGCCCTCTGCTCTGGTGCATGCCCTTGGGAGGAGGAGATCCACTGGCAGCTCTACCTCGAGTTGCAGAGGAAAGCAGAGGCTGGGCAGTGGCAGTGGGGAGTGGAGTGGGATCTGCAGGTGGAGCTGGGTGCCTGGTGGCTCTCACTGGCCATGAGTGTGTCAGATCTCAGCCACACAGGGCACACGTATCCCCCTGGTGCTGCCTGTGCCAGCTGCCGTGAGACCAGTATCCTTGTCCCTTCCCCAGAGCACCTGGAGCAGCCAGAGCCTCCTGTTCCGGGGCCTCGCGGATGCCGCTTTTCGGAGCTTGCAGGACAAGCAGGGAGCCCTGGTGCAGGAGGTGATCTTCCCCACATCCCTCTGCTTCCCCTTTCCCTTGGGTTCTGAGAGACCTGTTGGCAGTCACAGCAGCTGTACCTGGTGCCTCACGGTTCTGTCACCTCCCACAGCAGGAGCAGGAGAGGACCCTGGTGTCCCAGTGCCAGGCTGTGCTCGAGAGTGCTCCCAGCAAGGTGCAGAGCTGCCTGGAACAGCAGGATGCCATCAGGCAGCGAGTGGATGAACAGGTGAGGGGGCAGCTGTTGTGGGATTGAGGCAGTCTCAGCTGTCCTTGTGCCTTTGGTGACGCATTCTGCATCTCCACCCATTTCTGGGGATGAGAATCTCCCTGGAATCCCAGAGGAAGAAAATCCCAATGTGGAAGGCAAGGAGTGCTGTGTGATGGAGCCCTCTGGATGTATTTTTGGCACGGGCTGTGCCCCGCTGGGAGCAGGAGTCCTAGGCTGGTGCAGGGATGGCTCCTGGGAGTTTCCCCTTGTGTGACAGTGCAGCTGGAGCAGCATCCTCTCCTCTGCAGGGATATCTCTTCCTGGAGGCTTTCTGTGCCCACGCCAGCGCCCAGATCAGTGCCCGTGACCAGAGCCTGGCCTCCCAGCAAGAGCTGAGCACGCTGCTGGCCCAAGCCATCAACCTGCAGGTACTGAATGTGGTGCTGTCCCCAGCTACCCCACACTGGATCAGGGCAGGAAGGGCATTGCCACATCCTGAGCTTGGGCGATGCTCTGCGAGGGGCTTGGGGGCACCAGAGGTTTTCTGGTGCTGCTGCTGGGAAGCTGCTGCAGATTTGGCCTCAGGGCTGGTACTTGTCTTCCTTCATGGCCATTAAATGTGGCTTTTCTACCACGGCAGTGCTGACTCATTCCTCCTACCCTACAGGCATCCCTGTCTGCTGAGGCACAGTCTTTCCGAGAATTCTTAAATGCCACCTTTGAAAATCTGGAGAAGGAAAGGAGGGCTCTGAATGAGGAGGTGAGGGATGTCCCGTGGGGGCTCAGCCTCTCGCTGCCCTGCCAGTGCTCTGTGCCCTGGGTGCCATGACCTGTCCCTGGTCACACAGCAGGACAGTGCCATGGCACTGCCACACTGAGCTTTGCCTGGTGCTGTCTCCTTTCCCAGCGGGAGCAGATGAGGGCCCTGGTGTCCCAGACCCATGCCCTGTTAGAGTGTGTGCCTGGCAAGCTGCAGAGCTGCCTGGAGGAGCTGGCTGCCACACGGGAACAAGCAGAGGAAGCTCTTCAAGCCAAGGAGGAGGTACAGGGGTGCCTCCTCTCAGTGCTGTGAGGTGTCTGAGGCACAGGGTGATTTTTGGCACCTGTTGGTGTGAGAACACCCCATGGGGAAGAGCACCCCAGAACAAGAACTGCATCTCCATCTCCACAGGCATCCTGCCAGCTGGAGAAGACCTTGGTGACCCTGCAGGACACACAGGCTCAGCTGGAGCAGCTGACAGTGGCCAACTCACGGCTGGGCAAAGGTAAGGGTGGGAGACGTGGGGGCTGGAGCTGCCCCCATCCCCTTGGCTGACAGCTCTGTCCCTCGCAGACCTGAGCTCCGTGATGATCAATCTGGCCAGCACGGAGCAGGAGCGGGATGCACTGCAGCAGGAGAACGAGAAGCAGTGGGAGGAGATGGCCCAGTGGGTTTGAGCCCTGATGTCCTGAGCCCCATCCCACCTCTGGCCCTCAAAACACAGCACCCCCTGATCCTATCCTATCCCCTCAGGCTGGCTCAGGAGAGGAAATCCCTGCAGCAGGAGTGCCAGGAGCTGTGCCAGGAGCTACGGGAGGCCAGCGAGTGCCGGGAGGTAGGAGCTGCCTGACCTTGCCCGGGCTGTCATGTGCTGCCAGCCCCCATCATGGCCTCTCCTCTCAGGGAAGGCTGGCAGATGGCCAGGAGTGGGATTAGCCCTCCTACGGCAGGGGATGAGCTCTGTGAGGGAGGCTGACATCCCGCACGTTGTTGTTATATTTCTAAAGCCCTGTACCTTCTCAATGGTTTCTTGGGGACAGCTCTTCACAGCACAGACTCCTGCA
Organism: Calcarius lapponicus; assembly: GCA_039654755.1. NCBI lineage: Eukaryota > Metazoa > Chordata > Aves > Passeriformes > Fringillidae > Calcarius > Calcarius lapponicus. The sequence continues at coordinate 7,807,280 of JBBFKN010000017.1, read as the reverse complement.
TGTTGCTCCTTCTTATTCAGGGCTCCTTCCAGGCTCTCCCTGACTGGCCAACCCACCCCCTTTTATCACAGTTATCTTCAGCTGCAGCCCAATTAAGGACATTGCAGATGCAGTCCATCAAGAACAACTGGGGCTTACCGGGGCAAGGCCTATAAACAGATATTCAAGTACAATACAGAGATTTTACTAGGACTCAAAGGCCACCTCTACTATAGCACGTAGCACAGCTTTTCATCCTGCCTGGCAGGGATTCCCAGGGAGGGGGCTGGGCAGCTCTTGGAGATAAATTTCCCCTGCAGGCATGGAGCTGTTCCCCAGCCTGTCCTATGTCCCCAGTAAACTGGTTTGTAGGGTTTGGGCTGCTGGGCTAAAGCTGCTCCTGATTAGAAACAGCACCCTGAGGCATGGGAGGGTCTGTGCTGGGGGTCCCAATGAGCCCCCTCGGGTCTCTGCTTGGCTGCTCATGGCTGTGTCCCCCCACCCTCTTACAGTTCCTGAATCAGGAGAACCAAATGTGCCGCACGCAGCTGCTGGAGGTGGAGGCCAGGCTGAACTCCACACTGGCCACGCTGCAGGAGCGTGTCCTGCAGCACAAGGAGCTGATGGAGTCCCACCAACGCCTGCGGTACTGCCCCACTCACCAGCTCCACTCAGACCCCTCTGTTTCTGGGAAATCAAGCCCTTCCTGGGGTGTCAGAGGGGACATTTTGATCATGGTCACTGCTGCTCCACCTAAGTGTTGTGGTCCAGATGGGTGGGAGAGACTGGGGAAGGCCAGCACATCCCATCTTGAGGGAAGCTGCCTAAATCTGTGGGATTTGCACCATTGCTGGCTCATGGTCAGAGGCAGCCATGTCCCCATCCCACACTGAAGAAGGGAAATGCTGCTCCTGCTGAGGCTGATGCCATCCCACAGGGAAGAGCAGGCTGCCCTCAGCAAGGAGCTGGACAGCACCAAGGCCGAGCTCCTCAGCTTACAGACAAAGAGGAATAAAGTTTCTTGGTGCTCCACGGACATTATGGAGAGCAAGATGCGGTTGCAGGAGCTCGCTGACTGCCTCAAGGCTGCTCTGGAAGAGCAGGTAGGAGCCCTGTGCTGGGACAAGCATGACAGGATGGCCTGGGGGGGGTTGGGGGGGGGTCACGCATTCGTGGCTCTCCATGGCATGGCTTTGAGACCCTGTGCTTGCTGGGACAGTCACAAACTGCACTCTTGTGCTGTACTCCTTTCCCTCTGAAGGATGATGATGATGCTCCATCGAGAAGCAAAGCCTGGACCCCGGGTCCCCGGACCCCGGGCTGGCAGACCCCACGCCGTGCCTGGACCCCGGCCTTCCGCACCCCGGCGTGCCACACCCCACACCGTGCTGGCAGCTCCTTCGTGGGCAGCGTCCTGAAAGCTGTGGCAGGGAAAGGTGAGCTGGCACCCCCTCTCTGGGCTTTGGGGAGTCCCAGGAGGGGGATTGCTCCCTCCCGTGCTGGGGGATGTGCAGGGCTGGGCACAGCCGCTGTCCTCTCCTCTCGCAGATGCCAATGAAGCCAGCAGAAGTGGGAGTGCAGTTGCCAAGGACAAACTTGCATCTGTGTCAAAGGCAATAGGTATTGGGGCTGTCACCCTGTCTGGGACCCTGCTCTGAAGCTGCAGGGCTGCTGTGCAGAGGGATGAGCAGGCACACCTTCCCTTGTGTGCCCTGCGGCTGATGTTCCCTCTGTGTTGCTCACGGGGCTCTTTCCTGCCTGCAGATCCTGAGGACACTCTGCTGGAGAGCGTGAAGGAGCTGAGAACTGTGGTCTCCAGCCTTGCCATGCTGAGCTCCCGCATCCAGGAACTGGAGCAGAGCGAGTTCAGGGCACTGCAGACCGAGATGTGAGTTCAGAGCGGGCTCGTGTCAAGGGTTGGGCAGGGGCATCACTGTCCTGGGCATGGCCTCTCCTGCAGGCAGCCTGCCTGGGTCTGCCTCTTGCCCAGCCCTGGACAAGACTTCTGTCATGGCTTGATGGACTTTTTCCAGCTGGCTGGGCTGGACCAGGTGTCTTCTCTCACCAAGGGTCCAGGGCACATGCCCAGGAGGGGTTTGGTACCTGGTGCTGTGCTTGGCTGACCCACTCACCACCACTGCCCTCTCCCAGCTCTGACCTGCAGCTGCGCCTGGAGACAGTGACAGCTGAGAGCCAGGAGAAGGTGGATGCCCAAGCTGCCACCATTGCCAAGCTGAACAAGGCACTGAGGACCAAGCTTGAGGTAAGCAGAAGTGGGCCAGTGCTCACCCCAGGGCAGAGCCGAACTGGGACGGGCGCTGATCTAGGACATGGAGAAATCTGGTGATGCCCCATGGGTGCTCCTGGCTTGTCTGACCTCCTCCAACACGAGAAAACCCGCTCTGGGTGCTGGGGGTGGCCAGAGCTGGGCACTGCCTGACCCTGCTTCTTCCTCCCTGTCAGAATGAGAAGGAGCTGCAGGACGTGGTGAAACAGCAGGAAGAGAAGATGTTGCAACTCATCGACAAGAGTGGGGAAGTCATGGTGTGTGATGGGGGCATGGGTGGGCAGCACCCTGGGGGGCTGCCAGGCACAGGACCCCTCCCAGCATCCCTTTTTCCCCTGTAGAGGCTGAAGGCAGAAGTGTCTGAGCTGAAGCGCTTGCTCCAGCGTGCAGAGACAGAGGCCAAGGTGCTGTGGGAGGAGATGAGGGGCAAGGAGCACCAGGTGGACACTGCCTACGTCCAGGAGCGGGTCATGCTGCGGCGGGAGGTGAGGCTGGGAAGCTGCAGGGCTGAGGGCTCCTCATGTCACCCCACCATGGACAAGGAGACCTCTTCAGACCCTGCTCCTCCCACCCTGTCCCCCACTTCAGAGCTTTCCCCCGCAGGGATCTTCAGCAGGGCTTGCTCCTTTTGCAGGTGGATAAACTGCGGCTGCTGCTCGTGGAAAAAGAGGATGAGAACATACGGCTCACTGACAAGTACCTGGAGCAGGTATGGGGAGCCTCAAGGGGCTGCCCTGGCTCCAGTTATAGAATCAGAATGGTTTGTGTTGGAAGGGACCATAAAGGTCACCTCCTTCCAACCCCCCTGACCTGGGCAGGGGTCCCCTCTCCCTTCTGGAGAGTCCTGACGGCCATCTCCCACCACCACAGGTCCGAGGGCTGGAGATGAAGTTCCATCATACCCAGAAAGTGCTGAGAACCCACGAGGAGATGCAGGAGAAGATAAAAGAGGTGAGATTTACAGTTTATTTCTCACCCTTGCTGTGACTGCAACAACACCAACCCAAACACTATTGCTGCTGCTGTCCCCAGGTCCTGTCGGCTCTCCCTGAGGTGGCTCTGGGTTGCCAGGAGCTCCAGAGCCTGCTGCGCTACCTGGGCCTGAAGCCAGCTAGCAAGGAAGCTGCTGAGCCGCTATAGCCTGTAGCCTGAAACCTTTCCTGTTGTTAATGTTGTAATTATTTATTGAATAAAGTTGTGTTGGCTTTTACCGTGCCTGCTGTGTGCATTCAGGAAGCTCCTGGTGCTGTGGGTGGGGACAACTTGTCCAGCCTGTGCCGGTTGCTCCTGTTCCGTCACGGGGCCGTGGGCACGGCTCCCTGCCACCCCAGGGCCTCTCCTTCTTGGCGGGGGACACGTCCCCCCCTCTGTGCCAGTGTTTGCTCTCAATAAGGGACCGCGTTCCCCAGGCTCCCACCCTGCGGCCCCGGCAGCAGCCAGAGCGCCCGGGCTGAGCCAGCTTCCCTCCCCTGCTCCCTGCTCCTCCTCCTGCCCTAGATTCCCTCCCTGCCCTGCTCTGCAGGGGCTTGTCTGGACCCTGCACCCCATCCCGGGGCTGCGGGCACGAGCCTGTTGCATGAGACTTGTTCCAGAGGTTGGATTCCTCTCCTTATCACAGGGATGGTTCCAGAGGTTGGATCCTGCACCCTCATCACGGGGCTGTGGGCACACGCCTGTTGCACGAGGATGTTTCCCCCTCCCAGGCTGGCTCCGGCACGCAGCATCCCATGGCTCAGCCAGTGCTGGGAGCTCTGCCAGCTCCTGCTCCCAACCCCCCTTGGTGGCTGCTGCTGCATGGAGGGGGGGCTCCCTTCGGGGCTCCCCAGCTCCCAGCACAGCTCCAACCTCACCTCCCTTGTTCCCTGCGGGGGCAGCTCCTGCGGGATCCCCCTCCCGGTGTTCCTGACCCCAAGGATGCTCCCCACCGCCATGGGGACCACGCGGCGCCCTCCCTCCCCTGCCATGGCCCAAAATAGCAGCACTCCAACAAGTGCTCTGGTTTTTAATGGCCTCTTTCTCCTGCCCAAGGGGGATGGAAATCACCTTCCCCTGCCCTCTGCCACAGCCGTGCTGCTCAGTGTGGGGCGGGTGCCGTGACACGTGGGGCGCTGGCACGGATTTATCTACCCGGGCAATGTTTGGGGCTGTGCCCGCATGTCCTGGCTGCGTGGGTGGCTCGTGGGGAAGCAGTGCTCTCTGCTCCCTGGCCCTGCCTTCCTCCCTGCCCTGTGACCCCGCGGGGTCGGGTACAGCCGCCCGAGGTGCAAGGCCATGGGATGCAGGGAGATGTGCTCCCTTCCCTGGATTAGGGCCACGCAGGGCAGCTGAGCCTCCTTTTACGGCGGGATTCAGCACAGCGGGGCCCTGGCAGCCGTCCCCGTGGGGCGAGTGGGGACACTGGTATTGTCCCTGTGCTGGCTGCGGGTGGTTTTTTAGGGGGGTTGGTCTCCTGTGAGTGTCCCCACCCTGTCCTGGAGGGTCTGGGGCTCAGTGCTGCTGAGTTGAGGTGGCCTAGATGCGATATCCTGCACAGTAACAGCGACCCCCAGCCTGGGGGTGGCACAAGGGGCTCCCTGGCCCAGAGGTGATGAAGGGAAAGTCTGTTTTTAGATAATAGTGGAAATAGGGGGCACAGCCTGGGGGTGGCACGGAGGGGTTGCTGTCCTTAGCTGGCAATAGCAATAGGGGAGCACTGCAGGGTCCCCATCAGCAGCAGGGGTGTGGCAGAGGTCCCTGCCCATAACCAAGCAGGGGTGGTGGGACAGAGGGGTCTCCAGCAGCAGCTGGAGATGGCACAGTGGAGTGCCTGGTTGGCATGAGGGGGCCCTCCCATGACAAGGGGTGACTCAGCTGCGTCCCCGGGCGGTGGCAGAGGGGGCACAGAGGGGTCCCCATCACCAGCAAGGCGTCGCAAAGGGGCGATACAGCGGGGTCTCCAGCCTGGGACTGTCGCCTTAGGGTCGCCAGCAGCGTGGGGGTTGTCTCCGGCGGGGGGCACGACCCCGGTGCGAGGGGGGGCCGTGGCCGGCGGGGGGAGCGGGCGGTGGCGGGGGCGGGCCGGGGCGGGGCGTGGGGCCGGTCCTGCCCGGTGCCGCCCCGCCGGTCACGTAGCTCTGCGGCACCGCAGCCACATTTACCGCGGGGCCGGAGCGCGCAGCCCGCAGTCCGTACTCGTCGCCGCCGCCCGACACGGTACGGGGGAGCCGGGGGTCGGGCAGAGCCGAGGGGCCGGGGGGAGCTGCTCTGGGAACAGCCGGGGGATCCCGGCGGCGGGAGCCGGCAGCCCCGCCGAGCCTCCCGGGCGTTTCCGTGCGGCATCCCGGGGGTCGCTCCGCGCTGGGGGGCTCCAGGGCAGAGAGAACCCCGGGCATGGGGGTATTGGGGATTTGGGGGGACCGAGGATATTCCTCCTGCGCTGGCGGAGCTCGAGTTTCTACGGTGCCGGCCGGGGGATCGAGCGCCCCGGCTCCTGGGGGCATCACCGGCCCCACCACGGCGCCAGCCCCGGGGTATCGCCATCCTTGGAGTACCCCAAACTTTGGGTACCTCCATCCTCGGGTTGTGCCGCCCTGGGGCGGCTCCGTCCCCCATTCCCGAGCTATTTCCGTCCCCGCGGTATCCCCGTGCCCGTGTTATCGTCATCGCCCGCGTAACCTCCCCGCGGGTTATTCCCGACTCTGGAGTATCTCCGTCTCCGGGGTACCCCAAAGTCCGGCTAACTCCAGACTCAGGTAGAGCCTCCCTGGGGTTTCTCTTTCCCCTTCTCCCGGAGTATTTCCGCCCCCCCCCCCCCCCCGCACCCCCATCCCCGGGCTGTCTCCGTTCCTCGCGGGGTATTCCCATCCCCAGGGTACCCCCATCCCGGTTCCCTCGTGTCCTGCGTGGGTCCCCGCGGAGCTGCGCTCCCTCAAGATGGCTGGGCTGGGGGCGGGCTGGCAGGCAGCAAAATGGCTGGGAGCTGCCCGGCATCCTCCACGATCCCTGCCACGAGGCTTACACAACGTGCCCTGGCCGGTGGGGTCGGGCTGGCAGCCCCGTGGGGGTCCCGCTCCCCGCGGAAGGGGCTGTGTGTGGTTTCGGGGTGTCGCCGCGCTGGTGCGTGACTCAGTGCCCGTCCGCTCGCAGCCACCGCCACCATGACGCACCAACACCCCGCGCTGACGGCCGAGCAGAAGAAGGAGCTGTCGGACATCGCGCAGCGTATCGTGGCCCCGGGGAAGGGCATCCTGGCAGCCGATGAGTCCGTAGGTCAGTTTGTGGGGGGGGAGATCTGTCCCGCCACCCCTTTTCCCTGCTCCGGATGGAGGCTGACGAGGGTGCTGTGTGCCTGCAGGGAGCATGGCCAAGCGCCTCAACCAGATTGGGGTGGAAAACACGGAGGAGAACCGCCGGCTGTACCGCCAGATCCTCTTCAGCGCCGACAGCCGGGTGAAGAAATGCATCGGGGGCGTCATCTTCTTCCACGAGACCATGTACCAGAAGGCTGATGATGGCACCCCCTTCGTCCAGATGATCAAGGACAAGGGCATCGTTGTGGGCATCAAGGTGTGGGGGGTGTCCTGGTGGGTTTGTGGGGTGCTCAGGGTGCTTGGGGGGGTGCTGGTGAGGCTCAGCACCGCCTTCCTCTCATTCCACAGGTGGACAAGGGTGTTGTGCCTCTGGCTGGGACTGATGGCGAGACCACCACGCAGGGTAGGTGTTGCAGGGGCTGTGGGGTGTGGAGCCAGGGGGTTTGGGGCTGGAGGCTTTGGGGCCATGGGGTTTGTGGCTGTGGGGCTGACGTGCTGCCTCCCAGGTCTGGATGGGCTGTGGGAGCGCTGTGCCCAGTACAAGAAGGACGGGGCAGACTTTGCCAAGTGGCGCTGCGTGCTGAAGATCAGCGAGCACACTCCCTCTGCTCTGGCCATCATGGAGAACGCCAACGTCCTGGCCCGCTACGCCAGCATCTGCCAGCAGGTACGTGCCTGCTGCCATCCCCCCACGGGGTGGGCAGTGATGGGCAGGATGGTATTGACTTGTGTGGGCAGGTATTGCCCCACGGGGGTGGGCACACATCTGTGAGGCTCAGCACTGCGCCTGTGCAGTGCTGGTGATCCCTGGGGATCATCCCCAGCGGCTGCACATAACCCCTGTTGGGTAACACCTCACGTGGGTGGACATGGGGCATTGCCTCGTGGCACGGGCATCACCCAGAGGGTCAGGTGTCAATCCATGGGGCCAGGCATTGCTACGTGCCCCTCACAAACCTGGAGGGCCCAGAACTGACCCTCCCAGCTTGGGCATCCTCCTATGGGGCTGGGTACCACCACCAAGGGAGGCCTTGAGCCTCGAGGCTGAGCATTGCTCTGCAGGTCTGAGCATTGTCCCACGTAGCCATGGGGCTGAGGGGTGCCCAGGGACAGCCCTGTGATGGCTCTGCTGTTGTGCCGTTTGCAGAATGGCATCGTGCCCATCGTGGAGCCGGAGATCCTGCCTGATGGTGACCACGATCTCAAGCGGTGCCAGTACGTGACGGAGAAGGTGAGTGGTGGGGTGGCAGCAGGGCGGGCACCGTGCTGTGCCATGCCATGCCATGCCAGGGAGGCTCCACGCTGCCTGTCCTCCCCAGGTGCTGGCAGCTGTCTACAAGGCACTGAGCGACCACCACATCTACCTGGAGGGGACCCTGCTGAAGCCCAACATGGTGACTCCTGGGCACTCCTGCCCCACCAAGTACAGCCCGGAGGAGATTGCCATGGCCACTGTCACCGCCCTGCGCCGCACCGTGCCCCCGGCCGTGCCAGGTACCAGCCCTGGCATGTGGCAGAGACCAGGAGAGCAATCCCCTGTGTCCCCTCCCGTGCCATAACCCTGCTCTCCACAGGTGTCACCTTCCTGTCTGGGGGTCAGAGTGAGGAGGAGGCTTCCATCAACCTCAATGCCATCAACACGTGCCCGCTGGTGCGGCCATGGGCCCTCACCTTCTCCTACGGGCGGGCGCTGCAGGCGTCGGCGCTCAGCGCCTGGCGCGGGCAGAAGGACAACGCTGAAGCTGCCACCGAGGAGTTTGTCAAGCGTGCAGAGGTGATGGGGGTGGCCCTCCTGGGAGGGCAGTGCCAAGGGCTGGGGAGGTGGGGACACTGTGTGCCCATGGGAGGAGGGGGGGCTGAGGATTATGTCCCACAGGCTGAGAGAAAACACCAAGGGCTGTGCCCCGTAGGATGCCAAGGACTGTAGTCCCCATGGAAGTTCTGTCTCTGTGGGGAGACATTGAGAGCTGTGTTCCCTCAGGGGAATGAGGGGTGCCAAGCTCCACATCCCCGGGCTCTGCTCCCCAGGTGTCCCCATGAACTGGGGGACCCTGAAGACCATGTCCCCAGTGACTTGGGGACCTCGAGTGACACCCCAAGCATGACCACTGACCTTTCCTTCCCCCACAGGTGAACGGGCTGGCAGCGCTGGGCAAGTACGAGGGCAGCGGGGACAACTCGGGGGCCGCCGGGCAGTCCCTCTACGTGGCCAACCACGCGTACTGAGCCCCGGCCGGGCACCCCACCGGCCCCGGCCCCCGCCCCGGCCCCTCCCCGCCACCGCTCACACCCCCGCTTCCACCCCAGCCGCCCAGGGGAGCCGCCACGCGGGGAGGGGAAGGGGAGAGCGCCCCGCGGCATGTCCGCAGATGGAATGGGGGGTCCGGCTCAGCCGGGCTCTGGGGGGAGCCGCCCGGGTGCCCCTTTGGCCGGGGGCTCCGGCCGGGCCGTGAGGGGAGGAGGGCAGGCCGCGTGGGGGGCAGGAGGGGAGGCCTGGGGGTGCCCCTGCCCTGCCGTAGCTTTGCAGTCCTGGTCGCTGCCGCCCTTGGGGCGCCTGTGTTGTGTTCGCCGTGTGCACCCCGTGTACCAAATAGCCTAACAACGAATAAATGGTAGAGACAGCGCTGTGCCGCCTCTTTCCTCGCCGCGGGGCACGCGGGAGCTCTTACCCCCCCACCTCCCGCTCCGGGCATCACCGGCAGCGTCTTGTGCTCACTTACGCAATGAGCTGTGCTGGGTCTCAGCCCGCCCGCACACATCGTGAGGCTCCGTGAGCTTGGCAGGGGGTGGGTGGGCTCCGCCTAAGGGGGATGGAGCGGGCGAAGAGCTCCTGTCTCTCCTCTCCGTGTCCCTCGCCCGGTCCCGGTACTCGGCACTGCTCCGGTGCCCACGGGAGGCGACGCTCCATGTCCCTCCGCGGCACTCGTAGAGGGCAAAGCTCGCCGCCTCACGGCCGATACGTGCTCTGATTGGTTTCGCTGCCCGCCCGTCTGTGCCGCCGCGCGGCGCACGCTGCTCCCATTGGGTGCTTTAGGTATTCTGAGCTCTGATTGGCTGGGCTGCGCAGGGCACGCCCTCCCGGCAGGGCCAGGAAGTGAAGATGGTGGCGGCGGCGGCGGCAGTGGCGGCGGATGAGGCAGGTACTGATGCTCGGTGTTTGTTCGCTGTCTCCCGGCTCTCCGACCCCGCTCCCCGGGGAGCCGGGCCGGTGCTGAGCGCTGTCCCCACAGAGCGGGCGCGGGGCCGGCGCGCCGCCCTGTCCTTCGCGACCATCGCCGTGGTGCTGGGGCTGCCGCTGTGGTGGAAAACGACCGAGACCTACCGGGCTGCCCTGCCCTACGCGGACATCGATGGGCTCAGCCAGCAGCCGGTGAGTGCCGGGCGGGCCCGGGGGCGGCGGCTCTGGGGGCTCGGGAGCCCGGGCTGACGCTGCTCCTGTGCAGGTTCAGCTGGTGGTGCCCATGGCCGTGGTGTTCGCCCCGGGATCGGTGCCCGGGGACCTGCCGAGGCCGCTGCCCTTCAGGGACGTGCAGGAGATGGAGATTTCCGTGAACCGTGAGAGACCCCCTTGTCTGTCCCTGCTCCGTCTGCTCCTCCTTGGGTCCTTTCGTGGGGGTCCCACCCTGCCCGTGCCTTCACTCCCCGGCAGCCCGGAGCTCCCGGGACCAGCATCACCCTGCCCTGAGCTGGCAGTGCAGGGAGCAGGGGTGGGACACTGCAGTCCCAGGGTGCTGCAGGGAGGGACAGCTCCATTGCCTGGGGATGGGGACGACGGAGCCCTCATAGGTTGGGATGTGTCTGGCTGGTGTGGGGCTGTCTCACTGCCAGTGTAGTGCTACATCCCATAGTGGTTCGTCCCACTGGCACTCAAAGGACCTCGTGCTGTGTGTCCCCCCGGGGTTGTCCCTTGTCCCTGTGAGCACCAGGCTCCTGTGGGGGCCTGGGATCAGCAGGTTCACTCAGGTTTTCTGCCCCGCAGTGAGAAGCAGAGTCACGTCCCGCTATGAGATGCGCTATCGCAGCACCACGGCTCGGGAGGAGGCAGCCCTGGCTGCAGCGACTGCACGAGGTACTGGAGCAGGGAATTGCTGGGGAGCTCCTTTTCCTGAGGCTGGCACAGCAGAGAACACACTTTGCTTTGTGTCAGAGCGAGACAGGGATTGGAGTGAAATTCCCAACCCTGCCAGTGCTTCCATCTTCCCCAGAGGCTGATGCTGCTCTGTACCCGCTGCAGGACACCACCTTGGGCTCTCTGACCATGTACGTGGTCCCTGAAACCTCCTCTCTCCTGCCTCAGGTAGGGAGCAGCACCCTGTGTGTGACTGTGTTCACAGGGGTCTGAGGATGAGGGAAGAGATGAGGATCTGGCTCCGTGTTTCAGAAGGCTTGATTTATTATTTTATGATATATATTATATTAAAACTATACTAAAAGAATAGAAGAAAGGATTTTTTCAGAAGGCTAACTAAGAATAGAATAAGAAAGAATGATAACAAAGGCTTGTGGCTCGGGGCTCACTGTCCAAACCAGCTGGGCTGTGATTGGCCATTAATTAGAAACATCCAACATGAGGCCAATCACGGATTTACTTGTTTCACTCCACAGCAGCAGATAACCATTGTTTACATTTTGTTCCTGAGGCCTCTCAGCTTCTCAGGAGGAAGAATCTTAAGGAGAGGATTTTTGATAAAAGATGTCTGTGACACCCTGTGGTGCCAGCCTTTGCGTGCTTCACCCCTGGGAGGTGGCACGTGTCACAGGTGGCTGTCACAGGTGTGCTGTTCTCAGGGCTCTGCTCCCATCCCCAGGGCATCAATGTCTACGTGGGGAAGCACCGCAGCGCCCTGCTGAGGGCTGGGGGTGGCCTGGCTGCCCTGCAGACCCGGCTGAGGGAGGTGACACAGCTGATGTCCTTCACTGCCAGCTCCATCGCCGCCGCCCTCTCGGACCGCGTGCCCGACGGGCAGCTGGGCCCCGACGCACGGCGCAACCTGAAATCCAGCCTGGGTATGGATCCATCCCTGCTCCCTGGGCTGGAACACCTTCTGGCCTGGGGAAGGTGTTCCCAGGCTTCAGGAAGCCCTCTGTTCCTGGGGAAGGTGTTTCCAGGCTTCAGGAAGCCCTCTGTTCCTGGGGAAGGTGTTTCCAGGCTTCAGGAAGCCCTCTGTTCCTGGGGAAGGTGTTCCCAGGCTTCAGGAAGCCCTCTGTTCCTGGGGAAGGTGTTCCCAGGCCTCAAGAAATCTTCTGCTCCCGGGGAAGATGTTCCCAGGCCTCAGGAAACCTTCTGCTCCTGGGGAAGATCCCATTCCTGCTCTTCTTGTTGCATCCCTGGATGGTTTCTGGGCTAACAGACCCCTTTGCCCGTAGCTGTTGTTCTGGAGCAGGGCTGTGCTGTGATTGCTCTCTTGGTGTCACCCCACACTGGGGTAGCCCAGGGAGGAGGGGACAGGCCCTGCTGCTCTTGGGAGCTCTGTCACAGCCTCGGTGGCTCACAGGCTGCGGGTCCTTGCAGGGTATGAGATCACCTTCAGCCTGCTGAACCCTGACCCGAAGTCCCACACCGTGGACTGGGACATCGAGGGGGCTGTGAACCGCTTCGTGAAGCCTGTCCTGGACAAACTGAGTTTGGTGGCCAACTTCTCTGTGGATTCCCAGGTGAGGGCTGGGGGAGATGGTGGGGCAAGCCCAGCCCTGACCTCCCTGGGGTGCGCTTCTCTGCCAGCAGCGTGTCCCTTGTGTGCCTGCAGATCCTGTACTATGCTGTCCTAGGAGTGACACCACGCTATGACAAGGAGTCCTCCAGCTTCCTCCTGAGTGCTCACAGCCTCCCACACGTCATCAACCCCGTGGAGGCCCGGCTGGGTGAGCACTGTGCTTGTGGCTCATTGGGATCTGTCTCATGGCTCCCTTTCCCCCCAGCCCACGTGAGAGCTGTTGGGGTGGCTGTGACGGAGGAGCTGGGCTGTGGGCTGCTCTTGCTGTCCCTGCCAGCCACAAGAGTTCTGTGACTCTGTCCCACTGCAGGCTCCAGTGCTGCCTCACTCTACCCCGTGCTGAACTTCCTGCTGTATGTGCCAGAGCGCTCCCACTCCCCTCTCTACATCCACGACAAGGATGGAGCCCCAGTGAGCACCAACGCCTTCCACAGCCCTCGCTGGGGTGGCATCATGGTATGGGAACCACGGGGGTGCTGGGACAAGGTGGTGGCTCCCCATTCCCAGCTGCTGGTCCTGAGACCCTGGCTATGCCTCATTAACATGCATTCCCACAGGTTTACAACGTTGAAGCCCCTGCTTCCCCCCAGGCCTCCCTCCCTCTGCATGTGGATGTGGACATGGCACGAGTGATGGAGGTTTTCCTGGCCCAGCTCCGGTGAGGATGTGCTCTTCCCTCCCCAGGCCTCTGTGGAAATCAGTGGGGTCAGGACAGGCTGTACCCAAACAGCTTGTTCACTCCTCCCTCTGTGGGCTCTGGGAGGCTGAGGGTGGCTCTCTGTGGCCTTCGAGGTGCTGGCTACTGGCCATCACTGCTCTGTGGCCAGGAATTCTGGCACATCTCCCATTTCCTCAGCTAGGAGGCTTGGCTTATCATGCCACACATCCAGGAGACAATTAGGCAGGACTGGGACTAAACACAGCAAGGAGCTCATGGGAATGAAGCCCTTCTGATGTAGGCTGGGACCATCCCTTCTACTCCCAGGTTACTCTTTGGGCTGTCTCAGGAAGAGGTGCCCCCCGAGTTCCTGCTGGAAAGCCCAGGGAATGAGGGGCTGGCTGACTGGGAGCTGGACCACCTGCTGTGGGCCCACACCGTGGAGAACATCGCCACCGTGTCCACCACGCTGACCTCGCTGGCCCAGCTCCTGGACAAGATCGGCAACATCGTCATCAAGGATGATGTTGCCTCTGAGGTGGGGCTGGGGAGCAGAGGGGGCTGAGTGTCCCTGTTGCCCTCCCTGGCCAGGGACTGACCCTTGGTGTTGTTCCCACACAGGTGTACCGGGCAGTGGCCTCGGTGCAGAGCGCCGTGACCGAGCTGTCCCTGGGCCACCTGCTCGCAGCTTTCCAGGCCAGCAAGGAGGCTGTCACCTGCTCAGAGAGGGCCTTCTTTGACCCATCTCTCCTCCATCTCCTCTACTTCCCTGACGACCAGAAATTTGCCATCTACATCCCGCTCTTCCTGCCCATGGCTGTCCCGATTCTCCTGTCCCTGGCCAAGATTGTCCGGGAGACCAGGCTGCGTAAGAAGGAGCCCACCAAGATGGACTGAGCCATGGTGCCCTGCCTTGGGGCTGTCCCCACCCCGTGGGGTGCTGTTGTCACAGACTCATGGCCCAGAAAGGCACCCCAGGGTCCAGGCCTGGCTGCTTGGCTCGGGTGTGCCAGGGCCAGGATGCAGGAGTGGGAAGAGAGGCTGCTTTGGGAGGTGGGAAGGGGTCTCAGTGTGGGTGCTGAGCCCTCCTGCACCCACAAAGGAAGAGAGGGGAGGGAAGGTGCTGCCTTTGTGCACCCCCAGCTTGGTGCTGTATTCAGAAGCTGCTGTGTAAATAAAGAACCCCCTGTTCTGTAGGGGGACTGATGTGGGGCTGTGTGACTCTTCTTTAGCCTTCTGGGGGTTGATGTGGGGCTGTGTGACCCTCCTTTAGCCTTCTGGGGGGTACCTATTGCCTTGCTTTCCCCTGGCCCAGCTTTTCTGCCCCCACTCCATTGCTTTATGGGCTCTGGCTCCTGTCTTACGGGTATTTAGCCAAAAATACTTGGTTGGGGAGGGGGGGACAGTTCCCTGGGGGGGCAGTTCCTGGAGTCCATCCCGTCCATGGGTGCAGAGCCCCCGGGGACAGCCCGGCCTCCAGCTCCTCTGCTCTGTGTCGGTCTGGGGCTGCTCGGGGGGTGTCCCTGTGCTCCGGGCCAGCTGTGGGCTCTGTCCCCACCTCACCTGGGGGGTTCGCAGGAGGAGAGACCCCCATTCTCCTCCAGCAGAAAGGGTTTACCCTGCACCCCTGGGAGCAGCGCGGAGGGGAGGAAACCTTCGCTTTCCTCGCCCGTTCCTCCCCCTTCCCGCGGAGCCGGGCGGCGCTGCGGGCCGGGGGCGGGCCGGGGGCGGTGATGGCGATGCCCCTCCCGGTGCGGCGGCGCGCAGCGGGGCCGGGGCCGCTCACACCGGCGGCGGCGGCGGCGGCGGGGCCATGAAGGTGAAGAAGAGCGGCGGGGCCGGGGCGGCGGCGGCCAGGACCGAGGAGGAGCTGGGCCGAAAGGCGCTCATCGGGCCCGACGATGTGCTGGGGCTGCAGCGGGTCACCAGCGGTGCGTGCCGGGCATGGCGCGGAGGGAGGATGGGGACCGCGTCCCCGGGGGGATGAGGGCAGCCGCTTCTCCTCTCTAAACCGGGGGGAAAAGAGGAGCCGTTCGCCCTTTCGAGGGGGCTAACCCAGAGGGAAAAGGGAGAAGCGGTGCCCCCTTCCCGGGGGACGAGAAGTGGGGATGCAGCAGGGCAGGGGACAGAGCCCGCAGCGGGATGTGCCACCCCGGGGGCTGGGGACCAGCGGGAGAGCAGGGGTTCTCCCTTCTCTTCTTGAGTGCAGCCCCCCAACTCTGCTCGAAGGTCGGTGTTGGGATGCTCCTTGCGGCTCTCCCCATTCCCTGTGTCTGCTCCCACCCTGTGCCCACGGCAATGGGACAGGCTGGATCCCTGGCCACAGCATGGGGGGACTCCAGAGCAGCCCCCCAACCCATTTTCCCCCCTCTCCAGTACAGCACCCGTGGTCTTGAGGGCATCTTGGAGGCGGTGGGTGGGAGTGTGTGCCTGGAGGGGATGCTGTGCTTGGCAGAAGAGCTTGGGACAGCAGCACACGGGGCTGGGGAAAGGCCAGGACAGGGGGGAATGGCTTCACACCGATAGAGAGCAGGTTTAGATTAGATATTAGGGAGAAATCCCTTCCTGGGAGAGTGGTGGGGCCCTGGCACAGAGAAGCTGTGGCCGCTCTATCCCTGGAAGTGTTCAAGATGGGCTTGGATGGGGCTTGGAGCAGCCTGGGCTGGTGGAAGGTGTCCCTGCCCCTGGCAGAGGGTTGGAACCAGATGGTCTTTAAGCTCCCTTCCAACCCAAACCATTTCATGGTACTGCCTCAGGCCAATGATGCCCAGGGACAATCTGCCCTGGTGTCCCCAAAAGTCCTTTTCCCATCTCCTAGGACCTTTGGGTTGTCTCTCTGGGCTGTCAGGGCTGAGGGGCTGCCCGGGGGTCTGGCTGTGCTCCCTGTGCCTCGCAGTGCAGCTCAGTTGTGACGAGCCCTGGAGAGGAAGGATGCGGCTGTGGGTGCTGCTGCGTGCAGGCAGCCCCGTGGGGCTGCTCTGTGAGCAGGAAGGGAGGAGGACAGCCCGCCAGGGACTCGTGTCAGCCCTCAGGAAGGGCTCACAGAGGCTCCTCTGAGAGGGCCCTGCTGTTGCTGGGGACCTTTGGGTGCCCTTCTGTGAGCTCTGCTGGTGCAGCTGCGTGATTCACTGCCCAGAAATCCCCTGCCTGTAGCAGGGAGAGCACGCAGCAGGCACTGGAGCATCCTGCCAGCATCCTCGGTTGGGTGCTGAATGCCAGCCATGGCTGTGTGAAGCTCTGTGTGCTCACTTCATGGCAGCCTCCGTGTCCCTGCCCTTGCCAGAGCTCTCTGGAGGGGACAGGGCCACCCCACAGCCTTGCTGTCACCTCGTGTGGCATCACTGGGGATGGATGGTGCAAGCTCCTGCCTTCCCAGAGAGCTAAGCTGATGAGCCAGGCTTGGAGCAGAGCTGCCTCTTCCAGCCCTGGGTCAGAGTGCTCTGGAGCACAGGGAGGATGTGAAATGCATGAAAATGTTGTGTTCCCCTCCTGCTGAGGCTTGCTGGTACCAGGGTCAGAGCCAGGCGCTGTCATGATGTCCCAGGCTTACCTTGGGAAGTGTTTCCTGTCCTGCTGGATGCGTGGGAGCCAGGAAATGCTCCCCACACCCGAAACCCTCGGTGAGTTTGGGGATACAGGTAAACAGTACACCCATGTTGAGCAGATTGTATCACCCAGGAGCGCTTTGCAACTCCCCTTCTCAAGCTCAGTTTTCATCCAGGTGGGTTTAACAGAAAGCAAAGAATATTTTTCAGATTTTTAACACCTAATGATTATTTGGGGCATTCTATGGCCTTTGCTCATTTCTACGCCCTTAAAAACAGATGGCCAGAAGTAGTAATGTGAAACTGTTCCACTCCTCTGCTTCAGGTAGGGGAGGAGGAAGGACCAAGCTGTGGGAGAGAAGTTCACAGCTGCCCCAGCCTTTTGGACGTGCTGGGTGTCAGGGCAGACACCACACCCTGTTGCAGCAATTCTGTCTTTGGCAGTTTGGAGTTGAAGGAGGAGTTGGTGGTGGGGCTGCAGCAGAAATGTCCTGGTGCCCTGGCTGCCCTTTGTTGTTCCAGAGAGAGGATAATCCATCTCTATCCAAACTCATGGGCCAGTGGCACTTCAGCTCACACATTGAACTGTGTCCTGCCTGGGACCTGGGGAGGGCTGGCTGTGCTTTAGGGTTTCTTCATCAACCAGAGCCCAGCAGGCCTTGGTACCTCAGGAGAGTGTGTTTTAGGAATGCTCACACCAGGAGCAGGCTCTGTGATTCTGAGCAGCCTTCCAGGTTTCCAGGGAGAGGTGGAATTCTGGCTGTACCACAGAATGGTTTGGCTTGGAGGGGACCTTAAAAACCACCTTGTTCCAAGTGCCTCACCAAGAACAGGAACACAGGAGCCTTCCATTAGATGAGGTTGCTCCAAGCCTCCCCCCACCTTTCCTTGAACACTTCCAGGGATGGGGCAGCCACAGCTTCTCTGCCCAACCCCTGCCAGTGCCTCAGCAGCCTGACAGGGAAGAATTCCTCCCTAACCATCCTTCCATCAGGCCAGTGCCCCCCTAATCATCCTTCCATCAGGCAGCAGAGCTGGGCTTTGCTCTCCCAGTGGGTGCAGCTGACCCAACGTGAGCTGGCTGGGCTGGGAGGGTGGCGAGGCAGGATGTGGCTCTGTGGGCAGCCACAGGAGCCAGCTGGGCTCTGCTCTTAATGTGCTTCTAATAAGCTTCACTGGGGAGTTGTGTGAACTGCCCTGTGCGTTCTGTGTCCTCCCTATGTTAAATTCCCCATCAGCTTTGGGCTCACAGCGTTTCTGGGCACGCTGGGTCCAGCCTGGTGGATCTGGGATGCTGCCCTGGGACATGTGGGCCTCCTGGCCAGGCTGGTTCTGGCTCTGCTCCAGCTGGATCAGGTGTAGGGCTGGAGAACCATTTCCTCTGCAATTAGTGAGATTCGTCACTCGCGCACACAACTGTGGTTGGGAAAAGCGGAAAAAGCTCATGACGTGATTAATTTAAGATTAGCAAAGGAGTTGGGCAGAGCTCAGTTCAAATTGCAATTAATTACTGAGGCAGCCAGAGCATCAGAGGAGTCAGATGTGTAACAAAAGACAAGCTCCAGCCTCTGAGGCTGCCCTGTTTATCACCTACACACTTTGCCTGGAATACCAGATCAAATCTTACATTTTAAGTTTTATTGCAACTCTGATTTTATTTTAGGAAACCAAGGGGTTAAATAATTGATTACATGTGAGGAAACAGTTTCAAAACAAACCCTAAAAATAAGGAGCACACACGTAATCATTTCTGAAAGTAATCTCTTCCTTGAGCTGTCACTTGGGATTTCTCTGAGACTTCTCTAGGCAGCTTTAGCTAAAGGCCAGCTTGGCACAGGGCTGCCTCAGTGGGTTAGGCAGGCCAGACCCTTCTTGAGGGACTTCCATACCAGTTTCCCGCAGTCAATTAAGGAAAAAACCCAAATAAACCATTTCCCTCCCCTGTGCATCAGTAGTTCAAGTCCTGTAATGCTAAACCATCCAGGATCCATGTTCAAATCAGTTTCCAAATCCATGGGGTTTCGATAGGCAAGGAGAGAGGGAGGCACTAACAGGAATGTGAGGCAGATGTGCATGAATCCATCTTCAAAGCTGCTCCTGGACCATGACTTCCCTCCCCAATTAATGGGGAGAATGTATTTTGTTAGGAGCTCTGAGGAGCTGTGGGTGTCTGCGAGGTTAATAAATCCCTGCTCTGCCTTGTCCAGGGCTGTGATGTGTGCCTGTGTTTTGATGTGCTGATTTCTTGTTGCAGAGCTGCTCTCCCCACGACCCTTCCCTCAGCATCCCACACAGGCTGTGAGCTTTTCCAGGGCTCTGTGCTTCCCAAAGTCTCACAGCACAACAGGAGCTGTTGGGATTCCCAGGGGCAGCGCACGCAGTGTGTGTGTGCTGTGGGATTCCTCCTTCTCCCGGGGTTGTGGGTTTGGGCCATCCCTGGTGGAAGTGGCAAAGGGAAGAGGAAAGCTGGGGGAGTCAGCCTGAGGGTCTGGGCAGAGCTTGGCTTTGGCTCAGCCCAAAAATAGCTGATTTAGTTGATGTTGTGCACATTTCAGACTTTGAATGCAATCAGCGTGAGAAGGGGGCAGGAGAAAGTGTTTGGGTGCCTTGGAAATGGGGGAAGAGCAGCTCCATCCACAGGCTGCAGGGCTGTGATCAAATTAATTGTGAGAGGGTGAAGTCTGGAAAGCTCTAGCTAAAATTAAAAGAAAAAAAGAAAAAAGGGATGAGCAGGCTGCCACAAAAATCAGAGCCTGGTGAGCTGTGCAGTAGGACTTGAGGGGCAACAGAGGGGCTCTGGGGACCTTGGGAAGTGCCTCAGCCTGGAGCCTCCTGCCCTAAATCCCTCTGCTTCCTTGACAGTAAATGTGCTGCTGTGGAAAAACCCCTGTGGGATCCTTCTGGTGCAGGATTTTCCCTCTGTGGCACTGCAGCAGCCTAATTCCAATGCTGGGTCAGAGGGCAGCTTCTCCTTCCCTGTGCAACCCTCCTGATCTCTGGTTCTCCAAACCTCATGGTTTGGGCTGGAGGGATTTATTTTACAGGAGCAGATCCCGTTTCCTGGCTGGCTTGGTGTCACAGGGCTGAGGCAGAGGGCAGGGAAATGGTTTATTTTTTCCTTTAACTGAACCCAAGCTGTCTGGGCAGGTGTATCTATAGCACCTGGAACCTGCCCTGCCGTGCCCTCAGGTCCTGCTCCGTGTCCTGCGTCACTGCTCGGCCTCTTCGTGGGGTCTGGGCTATTTTTGCTTCCTCCTGAGACTCTTCAATCTGATAATCTCCTAATCTCCAGCTCCTGGCAATTCCTCTGCAGTTGTCTTGGCTTTATACCTGGCTTATGTCTTGGGAGTTGGCTTCAAAATAGCTCCTGACCTTGTTGATTAATGCACGTTAGGAAATAGGCCTGCATAACCACAGGAGCCTTCTCATCCATCCCCTAAATTGTTGTTGTTGTCTGTGTTGGGGAGAGAAATTCCTGTTACAAGTCTCTGCTGTTGCCTCAGTCTCTTGTACAGCATCCTCCTGGCTTGCACCCATTTCCAGGACCAAATTTTCAGTTTTTCTTACCCTGGGTGCACTCTGCTTTCCTTAGTGGGCTCTTAAGGCCTTAAAATAGGAGCTGCCCCATCTGAGATTAGACTCTGATGAGCACAGAAATATCCCTGGTGTCTGTGAGAGGGGACACGTGCTTCCTCCTGATTGCAGAGATGGAGAAGGGATCTTGAAAAGGAGCACAACAAAGAGTGTGAATCCTATTGCCCATGAGCTTGTGATAAAACGGGCCCGGTGGGGTGGTTGCAAAGGAAATTTGGAAATACAGGATCAAATTTTAGCTTTCTGTCATGAGGAGCAAACCTGATCTCATGTATTTAAATGACAGGGAGAGGTCCAGAGGACAAAGTGCCTTTGTTTGCTTTCCTGTGTTATTTAGCTCTGCATTATCCCTCACCTTTTGTGCTCCTCTGTAACACCAGCTGTTAAAATACACACCTGGAGTTCTGCACCAGGGTTCAGGATGTGCCAGTGTTCACAGGCAGTGCCTGCTGGCATTGTTCTGCTGGTTTATTTTGTAATTTTGGCTGGGTTTGGGAGCACAGGAAGGTTTCTTGGGTAGGAACTGTTTCTTCCCTGGATTAGGCAGCAGAGGTACCACCTCAGAACTGTACCAGGGGAAGGAGCACTTGCTGATTCTGAGAGCAAAGCTTGAGCCCACTGAACTGTTTGGGGTCACTTTGGAATCACTTTTTCCTACAAAGGGAATTGGAGAATTTGTGAAGGAATTCATTGAGCCAGATTCAGGAAGCCAATCACCTCTGCTGCTTCCTCAGACCACCGCTGTGGTGTTGGTGGTGATCCAAACTCTTCACAACTTGTGACAGGTCTTAAGATAGAAATTGTTGCCACAAGTGGGCGGTTGCAGATCTTTGGGCAGGATCCAGAGGTTTTGGGAAAGAAGCTGGAGAGGCACCGGAATGGTGATGTGTGAGTGAGAAGTGGCTGCTAATACCAGGTGAATTGTTTTCAGGAAGGGTTTGGGGATGGAGGTCTGGGATACCACAATTCCCTGGGCTTTAGGAAAGGATAGGAAGCACTCCTCTTTTGTGATCTTTTTGCACTACTAAATGTGGGTTCTTAAGGATAAAAACCAGTCTGGTGGGTTTTGCATGGCAGTGCTGCTGTGTCCTTGCCTTCATCCCTAAATCAGGTGAGTACTGGAGGCTCAGGGACACTCCACGATGGCTCAGTTATTAACAGGGAAGCAGCACAACCTGCTTCAGGGGCAGTAGGAGAAACAAGAAAATTGTTGTGTCCTGAGAGACCAACCCACCATTCTCTGTAACAATCCCCTCCATGGAGGTTTGATCTCTGAAATAACCAGGGCTGCTGCCTCCCTTCCCCAAATCCTGGCGACGCTGAATTAGGATAAGGGAGGCAGATGAGACATTTAAGTGAGTCACGGAAGTGTGGGCAACTGGGCCCTACAGTAATTTAAAAATAAGTGTGTATGGGATGAGATTAGCAAATCTGACAGTGCTCAGCTAAGCAGAAGGATCTGCCAATTGCAAGCAGCCCATTCCCAATAAGACCTACCAGTGCAGCCTCAGGCTCCTGTTACGTGTGGGGGAAAAAACCAGCACGTGGCTACTTTGATTGATTTTTGAACAGGAACAGCAGAAACAAATGTAATACAGACTGAGAGGAATATATATTCCTCTGGTTGTTCTTTTTTTTTTTTCTTTCTAGGGGACTGGGCACTGCCAGAGGAGGAAAAAAAAACCCACTTGATTGCAGTATTCTGGCAGCTGATCTTCCCGGATGGCATCCAGTTGTATATTGGCATGATTAAAAAAAAAAAAAAAAAAAAAAAAGAAAAAAAAAACTAAAAAAGGGGTTTAAAATATTATCAGGGCAAAAAGAATTGGAAAATAACAGCGTAGGGGTGCAGGCATCAATGAGCAGGAGCCTGGTGGGGATTCTAGCCGGGGTTTACTCCTCTTTGGAGGCTCTGCTTGGCTCTGCTCCGCTCCAGATGAGTCATGGACACTGTTACTGCAGCAACGCTGCTGCCAAGGAGGGGGATAAAGCTGTTGCCATGGTGCTGGATGGGCAGGAATTCTGCAGGAGTAGAAACACTTAATAATTAACTTGCAGACAAACGCGGCTTCAGATTTGCCAAGCGTGCTCCAGGGAAGGTGTCCTGGGCTCCCGGGCGACTGCTGCCTGTTGCCAACAGCCTTCCCAGGGAACAGCCATGGGCCCAGGGAGGGGAAGCTGGGCTGTGGGAAGCTGTGCCTGCCTCCATCAGTTTGTGTTTTGCATGCTGGTGCTCGGAGCTGGGGAGTTGTGGGACGGGTTAGGAACTGGGGTGGCTGATGTGTCAGAGCCCCAAATCACAGTGTGAGTGCAGGACATCTCCCTGAGGAATGCTAAACATCAGGGCCTAAGGTGAGGGATGGGTTTAAATTCCTGTCCTGTCATCTTTGCTGCTGTTAAAGACGAAAAAGGAAGATTTTTTTGGTGCAGTTCTTGGGGTATTTGACCTGACACAGGCTTGTGTTTTCTTGTGGTAGTAAAAAAAAGCAAGGTTTTAGCTTGTTCTTCCTGACAGTTTGGGTGCTGGTGTCAGTTTTCCTTGTGCTGTGTTGATAGGGAAGGGAAAATCCCTGCCAAATGCCAGAGATGCTTTGAGCACTGTCCTCTCCCTGAACACCCATTTATAGAATTGTAGAAACTCAGAGGGTTTTTGGCTTAAGAAGGACCTTAAAGATCATCCACTTCCATCCCCTCTGCCATGCAGGGACACCTCCAGATTGCTCCAAGCCCCATCCAGCCTGGCCTTGAGCACTTCCAGGGATGGGGCATCTACAAATTCTCTGGCATTCCTTTGACTATTCACCATATGGGGTTTTTGGAGAGCAATAAAACTGGCCAGGGAGAACATTTAACACCTCTGTTCCTTGTACGGAGCTTATTTGTACAGTTCTCCCAAGTTATGGAGGTTTGGAAGGAACAAAAGGCTTCTAGGAAAGTGCTGGTGCCAGGTGTTTGTGCCCAGGAGCTCAGAAGTCTCTCACAATGGTCTTGGATTTCTTAGAGCTGTGCTAAAGTTGGGTTGGCATGGGCAGATCTGAGCTCTGAGCACTTGTAACTTGTTTTTATGTATTCAGGGACTGAGCCTGAGGTGGATGGATTTTTTGGAGTTTCAGAAATAGGAAAGCAGACAGAAATAAGTGATTAGCTCAGATTAACAGCAGGAATTAGTAGCTGAGAAAGTGTTTTGAATTAGAACGTTAAAGTCTTATTTTCACCTTGGAACCTCCAGAACCAGCCTCCTACATCAATCAAATGTGCTGTTGTTTGAAAGCTGACCTGGCTTGTCTACACAGAGCATTTCTTTAGATTTGTCAGGGTGAAGTGAGTTATTGGAGCTGCATTCAGTCTGTGCTGTATGTGCTCCTTCCCCAGGGAGGAGGAGGAGGATTCCTATGCCAGGAGCTGGCTCAGGGCACAGCAAGGCCTAGGGCCAAAACTGTGGGGATTTTAGTAGTGGAATCCTCACCCCTGGAAGTGTTCAAAAGGTCTGTGGATGTGGCACTTGGGACATGGTTTAGTGGTGAGCACAGCAGTGCAGGGTGAAAAGTTGGACTTGATGATCTTAGGGGGCTTTTCCAAACTTAACAATTCTGTGATTCCACCTTTGACTTTCTCTCAAAGATACTCACAGCAGGGAAGGGCTCTGCTCCCTGTTTTCCTAACACAGGGAAAGGCTTCAACATCATTTCAGTGCTGGGGAAAACAAGCCCTGGTGTGGTGAGAAGAGGCCACCCTTTGTCTGCAGAGGGCTGGAGCAGGGAGGTGGCGCAGGGGAGGACACTCCTGTTCCAGTTAAGTGCAGTCAGCTTAGCTCCCAAAGCTGCTTAGCCCTCGCATTCTGCCACAGGGCAGTTTTTAAAACAGGCAAAGCCTCTTAACCCTGGAAAGGCTGGGATTTGATGGAGGTGCTGACTAGTCTGGGAGAAAATGGATGCAGGAGTTGCTGGCACAGATTTGGAGAAAGGTGATGACCTCTGTGTGTTGGGGGAGAGAATTCTTTCCCCTGTCCTGTCTGAGCAGGGCAGTGTGAGCCTCCAGAACTGAGACTGTCTTCAGAGACATCAGTTTTGAATTAAAACAGGCAGTAATGGGGATGCATTTGGGCTGCTCTCACTGCTGGTGTAGCCTCCAGAGAGCAGCCAGAAATTCCTGGTATTTCAGGGCAGCCTTCATTGAAATTTGCTTCCCCCTGCAGATTATTTGTGCACTCCTGAGGAAAATGTTTACAAGATAGACTTCACCAGGTTCAAAATCCGGGACATGGAATCTGGCACAGTCTTGTTTGAAATCACCAAGCCAGCAGCTTCAGGTGAGCGCACACACAAAATAAGGTTTCCATGAACAACTGCTTTCTTTTGCCTTTCCCCACTCCTTTCACTCCTTACATTTCCCAAAAGTAGCAGAATCTGTCCACTGCAGGAGGGCTGGAGCCCCATCTTGCAGCAGGAATGTTTTTCAGGTGTCTCTTTGTACTAACAGGGGGAGCAGAGCTGGCTGCTGCTGTGCTCTTCCTGTTGCCATCTGTGATGGGAAGGGACAGATGGATGTTATAAACAGGAGCAGAGGAGGAGGAGGAGATCACTGGGTGGTTTTCTCTTGGCTGTTATTCAGCTTGTGCCCCCTGCACATAGTTTAACTGTTGGTTTAACATCTCTCACTGAGGAGTCAGGAAAATGATATTTCCAAAGGGGAGAAACTGCCAACAGGCAAACGAAACAAACTGAACATTTGCCTTTTTTTTTTTTTTTTCTTTTTGGTTTGATTAATTTTTAGGTGTTACTTGTAAGCATCCAAGTGTTGCCTGTTGCCAGTGGTGATAAAAACCCAGGGCAGCTGTTCTTCTCCTGTTCAAGCACTTTTAACCCTTCCCCACCTCCGTGCAGGTGAGAGGAAGTTTTCTGTAGCTCATAGGTAGCAAACCAAGCATGCTAAGGGGAAATGGCTTGTCCAGAGTCACTCTGCAGTCCTGATGTGAGGAATAGAAATCTTCTGGATTTCTATTCCTCATCCTCCAGTGGATGAGGAATAGAAATCCAGAAGATAAGAAATTACTCCAACCAAAGGGCCATCTCTCAACATTCCACCTCTGGGTGACCAGGAGGAGGGGAGAGCTCAGCACCAGAGCGGTTCCCTGGCTTGGGTGGCTCAAGAACACCACCACAAGTGTTTCCCCCGAGTTTGTGGTTCTCAGGCAGCTCTGACAGAGCTTTCTTTGGGCTTTTGCAGAGCGGGAGCACAATGACAGGAAGGACGTGGACCCCAACGCCGGACGCTTCGTGCGCTATCAGTTCACGCCGGCCTTCCTCAGACTGCGGCAAGTGGGAGCCACGTGAGTAACCCCCCTGCTCCTTGGCCTGGCACAGAAAACAGCTGAAATCTCAGGGGAAAAAACCACCCTCTTTTCCATGTTCATCCTGCCAGGAAGGTGCTTGAACAGGGGGCTTTTTCATTTATTATGAGGCTCTCCAAATCTCTGTCGCTTTAGGTTTAGTCAGGGGTAGGCCTGGTGCTGAAGGGAATGATGCTAAAAGAGGTAAAATAAAGTGGGAAGGCTCTGGGGAGACCTTAAAGCACTGTCCAGTGTCTGAAGGGACTCCAAGAGAGCTGGAGAGGGACTTCTGGAAAGGACCTGGAGTGACAGGACAAGGAGGAATGGCTCCCAGTGCCAGAGGGCAAGGATGGGTGGGATATTGGGAAGGAATTGTTCCCTGTGGGTGCTGAAGCCCTGGCACAGGGTGCCCAGAGAAGCTGTGGCTGTTCCATCCCTGGAGATGCCCAAGGCCAGGTTGGATGGAGCTTGGAGCAACCTGGGATAGAGGAAGGTGTCCCTGCCCATGGCAGCTTTAAGATATTTATCTAATGCTGTGGTGTGTCCCTGTAGAATGCTTTAAGGAAAAGAGGAAACAATAATTTGATTAGTGCTGTTGCTTTATATTTTTGGTGCTTTTTTTTCCTTTTTTTTTTTTCAGAGCTCTTTTCTGCCTTGCAGGAATATTGCAGATCTTAGTGAAGCATGAAAGCTCACGTCAGTTTTACCCTTCTTTTTCAGGGTGGAATTCACAGTAGGGGACAAACCCATTAATAATTTCCGTATGATCGAGCGGCACTACTTCCGTGACCAGCTGCTGAAAAGTTTTGATTTTGAATTTGGCTTCTGCATCCCCAGCAGTAAAAATACTTGTGAGCACATCTATGAATTCCCCCAGCTCTCGGAGGATCTCAGTAAGTTCTTTGTTATGAACTTTCATTTCTGGGTTGCCACACCATGATGTTCATCTGAGGTGCTTTGGGGGAGCCCTTTCTTAAAGGCTGTTTCTAGAGAGTGGGTGGGGTAGAATAATTCATCCTTTTAAATCTGTGTTAACACTGATTTGTTTTCTAGTAGGATGTATCTCATCACACACCAGGCAGTTGCTTGGGTTTGTTGTTTTTTTTTTTTTTTAATTCATAAAAGAGAAGCTTTGGTATCAGGGAGAAAAAAGATAATTGTGTTATAAAACAAGCAAAAAATAAGATTAAAAAGACATCCAATAAATGGATAACTTAAATGTTATGATCTGTTTTAATGTTTGATGTGCTATATTGTGAGCTTGAGAGGTTTTAGTATGAACATAACTTTTATTTCCTCTCCTCTCTCCCAAGACACAAAAGCACAAGCACTAAATCTCTGTGATTTTCCTCTTTACAACCCTTAATTGTGTGTGTCAGCACTAATATTGCAGTCTGTGGAAAATACAGTGAAGCCCTGCTGTCAGGCCAGAACAAATTTACTTTGAGTTTTCTGTTTTATCACTGTTTTAAAAAATAAAACAAAAAGAACTCCAACCCAAAATGTAATGGGTTTTTATTCTGAGGTCCCCTTTATATGATGCCATAATATATTTGGATTATGAACATTTTTCATCCCTGAAATCGTTCAAAGAAGGTGTGGATGTGGCACAAGGGTTTAGTGAATTCAGGTTGGATTTTAAGGCCTCTGAGGGCTTTTCCAACATAAAAACTCCATGATTATGCTTGAATTATTTAAAAGACACCAACAAGGAGTGGCTTGGGCAATTTCCATTTGGGTTTTAGTTTTTCCCCTGATTTTGCAGCTGCTTGGGGGATGCTGAACGATGCTTGGTGACTCTCAGCATTGGGAAGTGTCCCTGAAATAAGGGTCTCCTCAAACCAAGTCTCATAAACTCTTGGAGATCTATTTCACACCCAAGATAGCTCAGCTACCTTAGAAGGCATCAAATCAGCAGGATGGCTTCTGTGGTAGTGTTGGAAACAAAAAAGTTTGGATAAAAGGCAAAATATCGAAACTCTTTACAGATAAAAACTGAGCCAGGTGCAAGAGGTCCCTTACCCCTGGTAAAACACCTCACAAAAGCCATTAGTTTCTTTGTTCTCTTCTTTTTCCAGTAAATTGCTCAGGTGGGACTTTCTGGCTCATGTCCAAGTTTGAGGTGAAGTCCCCCAGGTCCTATGAGGTGTCTTTTCACCTAATTGAGGAGAGAAACTTCTGGGCTCTTTTTCCTTTTTGAGGAGACAGAGGACAGTTTTGTCACTCCGTTACCAGGCAGCACATTCCTATGTGTCCCTGTTAATTGGTTAATTGGGTTTTTTCCTCCCCCCTCACAGTTCGAGAGATGATCCTGCACCCCTACGAGACACAGTCGGACAGTTTCTACTTTGTAGACAACAAGCTGGTGATGCACAACAAGGCAGATTATTCATACAGTGGAGGACCTTGAGCCTGGGCTGGGTGGCCCCAGCCACGCTGGCCTCCCCTTCCCTCTGGAAGTCGTCAGGGATCCCAACACCTCCAGCTCCTGCAGTGTCACCTGGACAAGGATCCACCAACCAAGGACTCTTTTGCCACAGTAGGAGTTTCATGACATCTCTTTTGAGCTTGGAAGCAGACCCAGTTCTTCAGAAGTTTTTAAGCTGAAAATGATCTTTGGATACCACTTCCCTAAGTTCTTTTAAGTGTCTGCTTTGAAAATGGCCTTGTGGGACCTGAGGGGTTGTGCCCTAATTCTGTGAATTTATGTTCTTGCCCTCGAGTATCTTTTAGGATTGCTTTCCCAAAGAATGTAATCAGAGAAACCATGGGAGTGGATGGATGCAAAGGCAGAGGTTTGGGTGGTTGTTTCTCTTTGTGGATGCTTCAAAGGCCAATTTAACTTGTCCAGCCTGTTGAAAATATCGAGCAAAACATCTCACAAAGGCAAGTTTCGTCTTTAGACTGGCTCTCTCCATGAGTATTTCATCCTTATTTTCAATCCTTCTGTGTAATGTTCTGTTTAACCTTGGCAACACCAAAACCTGCAATGAATAGCAATAGTTCAGTGACAGAGCTGTGTTAATTGAGTGTTTTTACATTTACATTCCTTTTACATTTCAGATGAAGGTAAAATGGCATTGTGGGTCTATGAACCTCCATAAGTACATTCCATTGATTTCAGTTTTTTGCAGAATATTCAGGAAAACCAGAAGGATTTTAGCTTTGTTTGACACTTTT
This sequence comes from Calcarius lapponicus, assembly GCA_039654755.1. Lineage (NCBI taxonomy): Eukaryota > Metazoa > Chordata > Aves > Passeriformes > Fringillidae > Calcarius > Calcarius lapponicus. The sequence goes on along the minus strand of JBBFKN010000017.1, from coordinate 7,778,705 downwards.
GCTTTATTTAACATTCAGCCTTCTCATGCCACACATTTCCCATGTCTATTTTATTCATCTCTGCTCGATACCAAGATAAGGACTTCAGCACTGCTTGTTAGAGCAACATTTTAATTGTCTAGGGCAGCTGGGGAGTGTGGAATTTCCAATTTTCTATGTGTATCTGCATTTAAAGGAGGTTAAGACAGCGTTTCCCCATTGTTAAAAAGTTTCTCATCAGATAATAATACAGATGAAGCTAAATCTAATAATCTACAACTTTAACACACAGCAAAAAGTTTAGCAAGAGTTCTCTCTTCTCTTCTGGAAGAAGTTTAACACCAATTTAGCCCAAGAAACAGCAACACCAAGAATAAACTAGTGTGGGGTGACCTGTTGTCATGAAACCCTTACTCTGAAGGTCAGTTCACTGAAACTTAAAAAAAAAAAGAAAAAAACAACAAAAAATAAAAGACAGTTGCAGTCTGTAGATATTTCTATAAATACTTGATGTCTCCATGTCTAATTCTGTGAGTTGAAGTGGAACATTCTATGTTAGCCTCAGATAGGTGTAATAATTGTAATAATTTTTATAAAAATACCATTTCCAGTCGTGATGAGCATCTCTGTAGTCGCAGCCTGTGTCAGACAGGACAAACAATTCCAAGTGTAGCCTCAGGCCAGGGAGGTTTTTGTGCTCTTGTCGGGGTTGTGGTCACTTTTCAATGTGTCACCATTTGTATTTGGCTTGGCTTTTTTTGACTGCTGAGAGAGGAGGCAGGCAGGTTTTAAAAAAAAAACCAACCCAGTGATTTTAGGCTACAGCACAGTTTTTATTAAGCTTGGTAGCTACAAAAGTGTGTCAAGTTCACTGATTTTACACAAGGAGTAGCTTGTAGTAATTCTTATCACAGTGAGACTTGTATTTATCACTATTTTTTGTCTCTAGTGTGTTAAATTCTACAAGCAGCCTACAGCTGACTGATCAGTTTGAGAGATACAAAGGATTTCCTCATTATTTGTGCAGTACTTTGAGCTACTGGCCATTAATTTTATAGCACAACAATTACTAAAGATGGAAATAGTTAAAAAGTGTTTTCATTCCTCCCCCAACTTCTTTTTTTTTAATCAGGGCTGTTAAGTCATATCTCCAATGACATTTTGCAAGTTTTAAGTATTTCTGAGCTTTTTTTTCAATTTGCAGGAGAAAAAAATGCTAATTTAAAGATGAAGTAGAGTGAATGTTTATAACTACCACCCTGTACGGGGTTTTTTGGGGGGTTATTTTTCACCTGCTGTTCATAACAGTCACTTCAGTGCATAAAAATTTTTAAAAGACTTTCAGGAATTGAATTTGCCCAGAATTGCCAGTCATCTATTTAATGTGTTGTGACATTAAACTCTGATCCCCAGAGTTTGCCACAAGCAACAAATTCTGATTCCTAAACCAAGGTAAACTACAGAACTTTCTGTGGGAAATGCAATGAAGGTGCTTTTTTCTGTGTCCCACTGAAGCAGTTATCACTGTTATGTCCCTGTTTCACTTGGGAATTATTTGTTAGCATTTCCTCAAGGCCATCCACATCCACCATCTTTGGAATCACTGTCCAGGAGAGAGATTTTGTTCCTCTCCCACCTGCTCATGCAGCAGCATCTCGGGTGGTGTTGACATGAGGCACATAAACAGCACTAAAAGAATGTTTCTTCAAAAACTGTGGCTGTAGAGTTGCTGTTTTCATGCCACTTCTGTCCTTGTTTTGCTTAAAAACCACCTTCAAAATTTAGTGTGAAAGACCAAGCTTTGTGCAGCACCCAATAATTTCAACTTCCTTCTGAGAGGGAGCTGAGTTTGCAGATCAGTTGTGAAACCCACATTTTTTCCCCTTAAATTGGCAGCTGGTTCTTATTATATACCAGTTGAGAATAAAGCCGTAGCAGCATTGTTCACAGAAGAATTTGTTAATCTTCTTGACTTGCTATTATTTTGTATTTTAACATTCATCATTACTGGGTTTACTTTGGAAGTTCATTGCGAAATCACCAAATATTGGCTCTGGGAAAAAAGGAATTGTTGTATTTTCTTCCTTGATCTCATTTTAAATATGACTTTAATTAGCACTACAGCTTTGTTTCAACAAGCCAGCCTGGCAATTTGGGATCTGAATTTCTGAAAGTGAAAGAAAACATCCAAGAGCTAACCAAGATTATCTGCTAATAATGCCCTCTGTTTCCTGTCATAAAACAGGATTAAGTGTGTGCTTTACACAGTGACTTAATCTTGGAAAAATAAACTAAGTCTCTCTGAGTGCTAATAGTGACATAATTTTTCTGAGAGACTGGGAAATTACAGCTCAACACATTCTTTCAGGGAAATTATAATTTGACATATTTTCTTCACTTTGTCAGTCTTGGATTCCTTTTATAGTCAGGGTTTTTAAAAAAAGCAGCAATACATTGGTGGTGAGCTGCATGCTCTAATAACTCACACTTCTGTGCCAGGGAGAGAACCAGGTTTTTTTAAAAAATAATTAACACATCAGCTGTGGCTGAAAATTTAGAAACTTTGCTCTCAGTTCAGTGGCAAAAGCCAAAATTGTTTCTGTGAATTATCCGCTACGTGGTGACACTTCTGAAATAACTGAATGATCCACCCTTCCTGACTCAGAAGAGTTTATTTATTTATTTATTTTAATGTAGAAAGTCCCCCCAGGGTTGAAAACAATCTGCTGGAGTTTAGTTCTTGCTCATAATATCTCTCTGTGTCTTTGTTTTTTGAGCAGGTCAGTAAGATGCTCTATTTGCCACCTCTGTCCTCTGAGTTTTATTCCAAAATCTTGTGTACTGTCACAGTGGTGGCTGGCTGTGTGTGAAGCATGCAGGCAACTTCCAAAATCTCTTCAATTTGAGAAAAAACTGTTGAAGTATATTGAGAATTATCCTACATATCAACCCATAAAAAATAAACCCCAATCTTAAAGACAAAAGCTACAGGGAACTTTTAGTTATGCAAAGATTGGGGCTATTTAAGGTAAGAGAATGCTAATACCCAACTGTCATATTTAGTAAGTATTATAAAAATGCTCTATTAATTATTCATAGCCTGTAAAAGATGGTTAAGAGCTCAGTTTTAATTAGATCTGGTAAGGAAGGAAACCATAGAAATCATTGCTGTCGTTTGGGGCTGTGGGGCAGCAGCTGGAACTGTGTGTGTGGCACAAAATTTGGGCAGGTTTGTCTGCATTTTGGGGGAAAAGTGAGGGAAAGGAGGACAAGGACAGAAAAAAGCATTAATTTCAGCTATTTGGACCCAAGAGCCTCAAGGCCATGGTGAGTGACTCAGTTTTCTCCCGGATCTGAGGCAGCTGGGAGCTCCTGCTCGTGGTTCTTCTCTCTACCCCCAGCATAAACACTGCCTAAATTTATAAAAGATTTTCAATATTAATGTTAAATACCACTGAGAGTTCATATCATTTAATCCACATGGAAATTGCTGATTTATTTGAGGGCTGTGATGCTCCAGGTCTCACCTTGCAGCTCAGTTGTTCTCCCCATCACTGGTCAGTGGGTGAAATGGTGTTTGTGTGTCTGCAGCCCCCCCAAAAACCCCGTGCTCCTGCCTGCTCTGGTGTCTGCTTGTATCTGAATACACCCAGCAAACCTGTTTGAATGTGACTTTTTTTTTTCTTGGTGTAGAAACAGAATTGTCTGTATTAAAATGTATTTATAAATAAAATAATAATCTATTTTTTGTGGAAGGAAAGTAGGATTCTGGTTACTATACCACTGGGGAAACGTTAGGAGCATTTTTACTCAGTTAATTTCTAATTCTTTGTACCTTGGTAGTGATTTGTTTGCTAGGAGAACATCCACTGTGGCCCATCCTGTGGCAATGCAATGCACTGTCATGCAGAGAATCTGGTTTTCAGAAAACTGGGAGTCCTTTGTTTCCTTTTTGGGACAGGAGGGAACTGAGGAGATCACCAGGAATAGAAGAAACCTTGGCACAGAATCCGTTCTGTGGCTTTGGCTTCAGCCTGTTTGACTTTTTGCAGATTAAGTAGAGAGAAAAGATTGAGACTTCAGGACTAAAAAAAAAAAAAAAGAAAAAAAAAAGAAAATTAGATGCTACAATTTAGTCTTCCTGTAGGAGAAGGAGAGTCCTTAAATTAATTTATACAAGGTTTAAATAGGGACTGCACTTGCTTCAATTGGTTTAATATTGGCAGCTTAGTCATTGATGTGCATCCTAGGGAATACGCTTAACTTTTTCCATTACCTTGGAAAATGGTTCAAAAACATGTCACTTCCATTAGCAAGTGTTTCTTCTCCTGTAACAAATTGCAAAATGTGTAAAAAACAAACAAAAAAAAGAAATAAATTATTGATCCTAGAAACAAGGGTGATTGTCTATTTTATTTAAATATTTCTGTGAAAAAAACATTCAAGCTTTCATTTCAGGTCTCTTCCATCAATATTCAAACTCCACCTTTTGTGCAAATGTGTGTGAGCAGCTTCATTTTGTGGTGATTGATGGAAAGACTCTGCAGTGGTTTGGGTAGTTCTGTGGGTAAAACCATCACATTAAAACTGTTCAAGTGGGATTTAACTTTCAGATTGGGAAAATGTCTTGGGGTGCAATTAAAATAAATTGGTATCAATTACATTAATGGCATTTTGGAGTTGCACAGATCACAGCTGTGTATCAGGGTGTGATTTTAAAAACTTTGCAAGTTTGAAAAGTCAGTTTGAGAATTTGAAAAAATGAGAAATGTGAAAAATAAATTAGTTTCAAAGTACATTAACAGAACCTTGGAGTTCCCTGGATCACTCTTATGTTGGGCGCCATCTGTTGTAGTTTGAATGCTGCTAGTAAGTCCAGGGTGAAGAAGCAGAAGAGACCTTTGCACAATGTCCATAGATGTTTAATTCAGCCGCGGCGAGATGTTCCCTCTCCGACCCCGTCCTCCTCCCCAGGTCAAAGTCCGTCCCCCCGGGGCCTCCCAGCAGTCTCCAGACAGCACCCAGGTGAGGCCCAACCAGGGAAAAGGGCCTAAGGGCCCAGGAGCTTAGGCATAGGAACAGGGGAAGGAGCCAGTGGGGCGTAGGAGGCCTTCCAGGGCCTCCACAACTCCCCGTTTTTTACATTATTAAGAAAGCTTTTCTGAAGGATTAACACAAAATGACAAAAACATAAGACAACTTTCAAAATGTAAACAAAACTGAGTGTCCAGTGTCCAAACAGATTTCTTAGAGCTGGCAGGAGGGATATGGCGTTTTAGCACGGTTTTTCAGGAAACTGAGTCCGGAGAAGGTTTCGGCTGTGAGGTGGTGGTGTGCCCATTGGAAACTCCAAATAGAAATCATTACTTCAAAGAGAAAAAAAAAGGGGTGGTTACTTTAGGGACATTTCCTTTCTTTCTCTCCTAATCACGCTCCCTCTGGTATTATGGAGGAACTCTGGGGAAAGGGATTAGTGGAGGCAGACAATGGGAGATGGGAAAGGGTGGTAGGAGTTGGTGGGAACATAAAAAGGGGGTAATAGGACAATGGAAAGGAAAAGGGAAAATGGGATGGGGCCAGGAAGGCCACAGGAATTGGGGAAGGGTATTAGAAGAAGTGGGACTTATCAGACTGGAAAGTTCTTTCATTATTGACATGGGCTTTCGAGTACAGGACAGCTCACCCCTGTTCTGTGCTCTTCTTGCTTTTAGGCTGTTGCTGGGGCTTGATGGTTGCTGGTTTCGGGTTCTATTTCCTTGGTAGGTGTGTGGAGGACTTCTATATTTTGCAGGTTTGTAGTCTGGTGCATGTTTGCTACCTTGAACTGCAACTCCACCAGGCCCTGTCACGTCAGCTGCTTGGGGGCCTTTTTTTCCTTGTATTATATTAAATTCCACAATTTCTCCATCTCCTAGACTGTGGAGATATTTCCTGGGGTTATTCTTTTTTATAGCAGTCTGATGAACAAACACATCTTCTTTGTTATCATTCCGGGTTATGAAACTGTATTTGTTTTTTACATTGAACCATTTTACTGTCCCTAAAACGTTCACGGCAAGGACTTTTTTACTTTTGCCAGGGGGTTTGTGTTGGTGTTGCTGGACACGTAGCTGGTGCTGTGTGAAGTTTGTCCCGCTCCCGGCGCTGGGCAGCCACGCTGGGCAGACCCTCCCGCGGGTCTCTCTCAGCTGGCGTCTGAGGCCGCCACCGATACGGGGCTTGTGGAGCAGTGTTGGAGGGCGGGGGGCGGCGGTTTCTCCGCCAGGACTGCGGCTCTGAGCCATCCCCCGGCAGGGCTGCCCGCCTGCTCCACGACAGCGGCGTCCCGGGTCCGTGCGGGGCTCCCGGAGCAGTGGCAGAGGGTGGGGGGCGGTGGTTTCTCCGCCAGCTCTGCGGCTCTGAGCCATCCCCCGGCAGGGCTGCCCGCCTGCTCCACGACAGCGGCGTCCCGGGCCCGCCGGTCTCACTGGCCCGCCCTCGGCCCGAGGGAGCACTGGACAGCGAGCATGGGCTGGCTCGCTCTGGCTCTGCTGGGCGGCAGCGGGGCGGCCGCGGGCTTTCCGTGGGTGGGAGAGCCACAGCGGGGCACGGAGCGGCGGCAGCCCCGTCTGAAGGGCTCCGACTCTTGCTACCCCCGCCACGTCTTGCGGTGCTACAGCAACCCAGGTGAACGCGTCCGTCGGAGGGGGCGTGGGGAGCACAGGGAGGAAGGAGAGACCCCACGGCTCCTGCCACGCGGTCTGCGCCATCTTGGGCAGCGGGGGTGCAGACGGGAGAACCCCGGGGAGCGGTTTTCGGCTGATGTCCCTCCCCAAGGCTCACAGCGCATTTTAACAGCATACCAAATAAAGAACACAATTCTGTGTTAGTTCTTGACCTTTCATGAAGCACTTGTAAGAATTCATCGGTTAGGACTAAGTTCCGCGAAATATGAGGAAAATGCTTAAATAATAACTGTAAAGAGTACTTCAGGTCCTCATCTGAAGACCAAAAATTTTCTTGAGGAAAAGACTCTTTAAGGTAGAGGTAAATTTCTTGTTGTGCGTGGGTGAGTGTTGTCTCCATCTTAGCTCAGTCTCTTCCCAACACTGAAAAGTGCAAGGAGGAAGGAACTAAAATCTCAAACTCACCACAATGGGGTAGGAAAATTGTCGGGGTTCACCCCACGTTGGGCGCCATCTGTTGTAGTTTGAATGCTGCTAGTAAGTCCAGGGTAAAGAAGCAGAAGAGACCTTTGCACAATGTCCATAGATGTTTAATTCAGCCACGGCGAGATGTTCCCTCTCCGACCCCGTCCTCCTCCCCAGGTCAAAGTCCCTCCCCCTGGGGCCTCCCAGCAGCCTCCACACAGCACCCAGGTGAGGCCCAATCAGGGAAAAGGGCCCAAGGGCCCAGGAGCTTAGGCATAGGAACAGGAGAAGGAGCCAGTGGGGCGTAGGAGGCCTTCCAGGGCCTCCACACAGGTTGTGCTTCTGAAGAATTTCTGGCTGCACTTTGGAGAGTCAAGTTTTAAAATTAATGTGAAAATTGCTGTCTCTGCCTTATTGACTAAAACCAGCAGCTTGGGCTGAAGTGATTTTTAATGTGCTAATTCCATCTTGGTGGCTTTGATATTTTATTCAGAAATTCCTGGGAATACCTGTGTTTCTCTGGGAGCAGAACAACTCTCAGAAGAAGAGAAGTAGGATGGTTTTGTGTGAAAATATCTTCTATAACTCATTTTGATTCCACATAATTCCTGGGGCTCCTTACTGCCACAATATCCTGGGGGGACATCACTGTGTGCAGGAATTTGAGTGAGGAATTTATTAATACAAGGGTTTCCCTTTTGGATTGTGACTTGGAATTCTTGCAAGGACTGGATGCTGATTCACAGAATACCTAAAAAAAAGGGACCAAAATCAGAGCTAATAACTAATAAAGCAGGTTAAACAGTCTCTCTGATTATCTGGGCTTGCCTAGAAATCTTCTGAGATTGCAAAGAACCTTAAAAGAAGAAAAAAAAGCATTTTATTCCCAAGAAAACTCCACAATGTTAAATGTCTGCCAAAAATACCCTGCATTACCAATGCTCCTCCCCATTTAGCTGATTTGTCAGTCTCATTTATTAATAAATATGCCTAATCATTCTGGAGATGGTTTCTGCTTCTCCTCAGATTTGTATTTCCTTTGGCATTTCTCAGCTGCTGAGTTATTGTGGCAAATCTTATGTGTTCACCCCATATTTCTATTTTATTTGTCATTGTTCAAGGGCATCTCTGACTTGCATTCCCTTAATGTTTTTCACTTGTAGGAAGAACACTTCTCAGTGATAAAGTACTCCAAATTTCCCAATTTTTCCCTCTAACACAATAGATCTTCCTTTAAAGATAATTTTAGAGATTACTGAAATCTCTCATTGCATGCTAGGATAACCCAAAGCCATTTATTCTCCCTATTTGAGCCCACAAAATAGAGCAATTCCTTTACAGAGATAATTTTTTCCCCTTCATCAGTGCTGTACAAGAACTTAAAATAGGAGGTGAAATCATCCTGGATAATGTATTTTAATTAAAACTACAAAGAGAATTTAGGTAGGTTGAACATAATTGCAGTTGGATGATTCCCAGTCCATATTTTGAAAACTGACTTGGGACCTTATATAACAAAGGCCTGTTTTATTTAATAATAATTTAATTATTCTAGTGGAGGGCGTAAACCATGTTAATGAAGCTGCATATGAAAGCAATCTGTAGCAAATAAAAACAGGCAGGGAATTTACAAACAGCAATACAGAAAACACATAATTAAATTTACTTTATGAAAGGGAGATAACACAGACAGGAGAGAAGCGTTCCAAACACCTTCAGTTCTTCCTTTCCTGTGGAATGAGAGGATAAATCCATGTGAGGAGAATAACAATTTGGATTAAATTAGATATGAGGAAGAAATTCTTCCCTGTGAGGGTGGTGAGTCCCTGGCAGAGGTTGCCCAGAGAACTACATGTGCCAGACCTGAAAGCTAAAAATAATTAGGCTCTATTTTAGTAGAAAAACAACCCAAAAAACAACCAAACACCAAACCCAAAACTCCAACTCCAACTTTGTTTTTCATGAGTTACATGAAGGGCACAGTCCACCAGTGTCGTGCCTGTGTTACTCTGTTCACTGGCATTTGACTGGGGTTGAAAATAATGTTTTTATTTCCCAAATGCATTCCTTACCAGCCTGATCTATAATTAAGTGTCTAATTAAACCTGCTGCCTGCTTTGATGTCTGCACAGGTTCCTAAATCAGAAGAACAGAGGGTTCACAGTAACCCTTAAAATTAAAGTGTGCACAGAGGCCTGACACAAGTTCAGAGGAACAACATTGCCCCAGATACACCAAGGCTCTTCAGCACTTAGATGTCAGATTTTAAAGATATTTCCCCACTGGAATTCATCAGCTGGCATTGCTCATCACCTAAATTTGAAATAACAGTGCAGAAATATTCCTTGCAGCTGACAAACACAGGGCTGTGCTTCCTGTGGCTGTGTGGCAAGAGGTGCTTGGAGGAAACACAAGCGCAAGTGTCACCACTCAGATAGCTTTTAAGAGCTGTTATTTCAGCCTATGATTAAATTTTTGCAAGATATCTTAAGATGAGAAAGATCCTTTCCAGCCAAAGCAAAAATTTGCACTTTTTTCTGCCTTTAACGCCAACTAAGCATTGCAGTTTTCTCCTAGATCAACTGGATATATGGATATATGGTAGAAATTATTTTTCTGTATGTTCTGTATGTTTTAGGAATATTTTTAATGCTCTGAAGTTGTTCTAGGGGGAAAGGCAAGTATAGAGGGAAAGGCAAGTAAAGTAAAAGCCTTAAGAGATCGCTTGGGCCTGGTGCCTCCTGCAGGCCCGAACACGCTGGGTTTATTCATCTGCTTGAAATTAAATTCCAGCAGCTTCCTGGACAAGCAAGATCTTGAATTCTGTGCTCAAATAGTGTGAATTCCCTTCTCCAGTGGTTTTTTGGGACAGATGTGCTTCTGCCTGGGCTCTCAGTGGGTTTTTTTCCCTCACCCGCCCAGCCCGGGCTGCTGGAATGAATTTCCTGGTGCCGATGGCGTGAGTAAGGAATTAATTCATATGACTAACGAGGGCCTTGGCTGCACAGCCAGGCCTAATTGGTTTTGTCAGGAATAAATCTTTAATGGTTTTTCTGTCCTTTCCTGTGCCCAGGTCACAGCTGGATCGATCCAGAGCAGGATTCTCCCATTCATCCAAGCAGCAAAATGGCTCCGGGGTGAATTTATTGGGGCCTTTACGTGTCCAAAGGGCCCCCAAATGGGCTGGGATGGGGATTTTGGGAAGTCAGGACAAGGGGAAATGGCTTCACACTGAGAGAGGAGAGGTTTAGATGGGATATGAGGGAGAAATTTTTGGCTGTGAGGGTGGTGAAGCACGTGGAAGTTGTGGCTCAGTGTCAGTCTTGGAGCAACCTGGCCCAGAGGAAGGTGTTGGAACAAAATGGTCTGGAGTGTCCCTTCCCACCCAAACCGTTCTGTGGTTTTGTGATTAAAATAAGACCTAAAAATCATCAGTTTCATACTTCAGTCAGCATTTATTATGATTATACCCAATACCTGGTATTTGTCATCAATGTGCTGCTTGAATAAGAGCCCCTGGGTGAAATAAGTGCCATGTGCATTAATGACCTTCCCACTGCTGTAATTTTTAGTAATTTCGGTATTTTCCATGCAAACAAATGTTCTTTGTTTGTGTTTATTTCATTGAACTAAAAAACCAGTCCTTTTCTGCTTCTACACACACCGCATTTAAATTCTGTTTTATGACAACACCATCATTCACTATTTTAGTAGCTCTCAATTCCATTTTTGCTGTGACCACAGATGGAAAATGCTTCTTTAAAGTTTCCATTTATGTCATTGCAGGGAGGGAATGCACAGTGAACCAGAGAGTTAATCTGCTACTACTGAGGGTTTTGGGTTTGTTTGTGTAAGACTGGAAATGAATTAAGAGGTCAGGAAAAACTCATGTAAAAGTGTTTGCTGGTTTTGATATTCAATAGCCTAAACACAAACATTTACACACAACTCTGGAAGCCTGAAGTACAAAAATGGAGCAGCAGCCCTGGTAAACAAAATTCTGGAATCCAAATATTTATTCCAGCAGTTTAAATTTGTTTGAAAGTGCCAGTAAGTCAGTTTCACTTCTGAAGCTTTGTGTACAATAAAGCTGGTGTGATATTCAGTGTTTTATCTGTTCCATAATTCCAGTTAATCACTGCTGGGTTTAAATAGCTCAGTGCTGTGCCAGGGGTTTGAAAGATTGTGCAGAGAGAATTCTCCTCAGATCAGTTCCTATTTCAACAAAAGCAAGTGAATGTTGAGGGGTGATGCTTTTAATACTGAGAACATGCAAATATGGGAGGCAGAAGTCTTGTAATAATTTGGCCCCACGAGAAGAGAAAAGAGCTTCAAAACATGGTTCCAATATAAATGGTTATTTGAATGTTTTGAAGTTTAAATGAAACCTGCAATAAAAAAAAGGTTAAGCTAATAAATCCTAAACTTTAGAGTGCAAATTTTTCCTAATCATATGTTGGAGAGGGCAGCTGTGAGCACTTTCTTCTGTTTGGTAATAAGATATTTTTATGGTAATTACACTTAAGGTTATTTTTTTTCCTAGACAGGTTTGCATAATCTCTTTGGAAGAGGCTGATTAAGCAGACAGCATTAGCCTTGGACTGGGAAAACTTCATTCTTTCCTTTCTTTTCCCCCCTTTTTTCAGAGTGCTGCTTAAAATGGAATTTAATGCTAATGTATCTGAAATAGATTTGCAGTGTGTGCAAAATACTGATTTTGTGGTAGGTACAAAATCAGGTGTCACCAGCTCTAAGGAAATGTTTATGTGCTATCAATATGTCAAGTTATTTCAAAAGTCAAAAATAAGGGTTGCACAAGCTGAGGGTTATTCTTGTATATAAACTTTTTTTAGTGATTGTTCTGGAATTGTAATTTATAATATAACTCTTTCCTCATGAACTCATATTTCAATGAGTTGGTTTTGTGTCTACCAGAATCACTAATGCTAAACTGAAGCAAGAAAATAAAATTTCAGATGCAGGAGCCTGAAGTGGGGCAGGAAAGGAAACCCAAACCCAGACAATTTATATTAGTTAATAACTTGCAGTATTGTTTGTTTGTTTATCTTAATCAGAACTCTTTTTCATAAAAGTCATTATAGGACTTTTCTTATAACTTCAGTGAAATGTCCAACCATTAATTTAATTCCATTAAATATGGAATGCATTGGAGAAAACACTTTTAGGTGCTTTGAATAAAGAACTTCATAAAGGGAGCACAGACCTCTGGTGTGGATGCAAGAAACTCCAGAAAGCACAAGAAAAAACACATTAAAGTGGTTTCTTTCCCCTTTTGTTCTTTATGTCTGATCATTCTTCAAAGACTCATTACAAAAAAAAACCCAACAAAATAGAATAAAGTCTGACAGTTTGATTTCTTCTCTATTTCTTCCTCCCCCTCCAGCTTGTGATCATGTGTGTGGTCACAAGCATGGAATATATTGGTGCCCCTGAGGGAATGGCTGGGCCTGAGGCCACAGAGGACACGAGTGACACACAGGAATTAACAGATCATGGATGGGTTGTTGTGCCCATAAATTATAAATCTTTGACCCAGAAAAAGCAGTTTTGCTCTTCTCGCTTTCAAATCTGTGAATTTGGAGTTTCACAGATATTTAACTCAGCTTGATGATGTTGTCCAGATTTCTACTGTCAGTTTGGATGGATTTTTTCGCATGCAATGGGTTTGCTCTAATCATAAATGATTTATTACATTTCTGTTATGTTTTTAGAGCGATGAGCCACCTCACTGCACTTCCTCTGGTGTGTTCTCATGCATTTTTTTGTTGTCTCCCTCTACCAGATTTAAAACACTGGCAATGCTGCTCATTCTGTCAGGAATATCTTGCAAAAGCCTGTGCTGTTCTGGCCATGGTGTGGTTCACTGTGTGCCACTCAGGAGGGAAATTTGTAAGGAGTTTAAAAAGGATTTAACAAGAATTTGGTGCAAATAGTGACTGAAAGTCATGGAGAACTGAGCATCTCACTCCCTTGGGGTGCTGAAAATGTTTCATGAAATCCATGTGCCAACTCTTTGCTGTTTGCAGAGAAAAGCTTTGAAAAAGAGAGTTTTATCTGGGAATTCCTGTGGTCAGTCAGGGATCTGCGTGCGGAAGATCTCGGTTTGTACGGGCAGACAAGAAACCCCCCCTCACCTCGCAGTCTGACCTTGGTGCTGCACCTGGCAACATCCAATTGGATGGAAGTGACACAGACTGCCGAAGCCTTTATAAACCCCTGAAACCTCTCAATAAACACCATTTTGCTATCCACCATACTGGTGTCTGTGGCATATGGACCGAGTGACCCTGGGCCTTGGGTCACCGTGCCAGCTCTAGAACCAGGTCGCTACGCCGTAAACGGCAACATCCTTGAGGATGGAGATGTGCAGAATTCCCACTGGGACTGAAGTGGCTGAAATGAATTTGAGGGGTTGGGAGGGTCTGGACACCTGGTCCTGCCTAGCACTGGGAGTCCTGGTCTGAGACTGGGATCTTCTCTTGTAATCAAAGCTCACAAACACACAGAGCCGAGGGAACCCACCCCTCCCCTGAGCTAGACCTGTGTCTATATTCTTATAGAACAATATTTACCAGTTATTCTTATTTTTTGGCTTAAGAGTGATGGTGACATATTTTTAAGGCATCAGAGTAGCAGTGTGTTCAGGAGCCACAGGGGTACAAAAACAGTGCCTGAGCACAGGGCAGGGGCTGCTTTGGTTTTGCTTTTCCTCAATGCATGGCTGTATTAAAATGTGTATTTATTGGACTAAAATGTGAATTTTTTAAAAAAAAGGCACTTAGGGTAATAATATCCTTCTAATAATATCTACTCTAAATACTGTGTATTTAGTTGTAAGTTGGTAACTCTTAAATTGCACTGAATATATATATATATGTATTTATATGGTGTTTTTAATATATATTTAGTGTTTTATATATATATATGCATGCACACTGTTTATAAATAGTATTTTTTATGTACATATAAATTCCTGTTCATATACAGTGTTTTATATACACATGCTGTGTTTATATACATTGTGTATATATTACACATATATTTATATTTATATTTTTGTATTTATATTTTTAGAGTTAGATTTATTTATATCTATATTTATATACTGTTTAGCAGCTTTATGCTCACCACATGCTTTAGACTTACCATAATATTCACATTTCTAATAATGTGTCGTACTTAACTTTTTCTGCATTTCTTTATCCAAACCTTAAGATGGCCAAAACCTGATTCCCCCAGCTCTAATATGTTTACATAACTCTCATCCTGCTGGGCTTTTTTTTTTCCTGGCTGCATTTCTTCTGCTCCTTATTCTCTTTGCAGGAAGAGGAGCTGGAGTCAAGTGAGGATTTCTTGGTGCTTGCGTGAGGGATTACAAAGCTGCATCACGTGTGCTCCTCCTAAGTCTCCTTTATCTGTCTGCCCCTAATCTGATTTTAAGTCTGGACTAGTAGGAAAGGGTGAGGGTGTAGCTTGAGGCCTTGGTTTGGGCAGAGCTCCCACCTTGCTGAGAGACAGTGGCCAATTAAACCTCTGTGTCTTTATTTTAACAATTCAATCTCCTTTGTTCCATCCTTGCTTTTTCGTGGTCTAAATCACCCAAGCTGACTCAAGTTTTAACTTCCTTGGTTTAGTCTGAGTTTACATCGTCTGTGAATGGAGATCAGAGAATCCCACAATGGGTTGGGTTGGGAAGGACCTTGAAGGTCACCCAGTGCCACCCCTGCCATGGGCAGGGTCACCTTCCACTGGTCCCAGATTGTCCCAAGCCCTGTCCAGCTTGCCCTTGGGCACTTCCAGGATGGGGCAGCCACAGCTTCTCCAGGCAACCTGATATTTTTTGGGTTTCTAGACTATTTTCCACAGTGCTGCTGAGTTCCTTCTCCAGCTCACTCTGGGTTTTTATTGCATCATTTAAACCAAAATTGTTTTATTCTATTTTATTCTATTTTTCTACTTTTTAAATTCCAGCTTTGTGGAAAATCAGAGGGAGAAGGTTGTTCCTGAAAAACTGGCCTGAAGTTCAGCTCACAGTAGGAACCTGCTGCAAGATTTGGTTCAGCATCACAAGAAATCCCACTGGAGGGATCAGCTAAAACACAGATGCTCTCTGGATCTGGCCAACTGCAATTTCTCTCTTCTTTTTTATTACCATTAAAAAATATGGCTTAATAATTCACGTTAATGTTTAGTTTCTGTGGTAAAAGATAAGAGGCATGAATGGGAATAATTTCCAGCCAAGTAAAAATTCTACTAAATAGTTTTGTTCTTTTTTATTAAAAAAGCAGAGTTTAAAATTTCTTTTTAAATACAGTAAAACTTCGATATTTTCCACTGAAGTATATTTGTTGCTTTGGTTTTGTCTGTCAGCAGCTGGTCCTCTATCTTCTAATACTTGCAGAATTTTCAGTTCACATTTACCAAAACCCAGAACTTCTTTCAAGGGGACTATAAATGTTTTAATAGGTAGATTTTATGTTTTGAATGGTCTGTGGTGGATGTTGTTGCCATCAGTGGCTCCAAGAAATAAGTTAAATTGTTGTGTACTGCGAGTTCTGTGCTCATTTGCAAGCAGCTTTTGTTAAAGAGAAAAAAAAAAAGAAAGAGAAAACAAAGGTCA
Source organism: Calcarius lapponicus (assembly GCA_039654755.1). Taxonomy (NCBI): domain Eukaryota; kingdom Metazoa; phylum Chordata; class Aves; order Passeriformes; family Fringillidae; genus Calcarius; species Calcarius lapponicus. The sequence continues at coordinate 7,762,955 of JBBFKN010000017.1, read as the reverse complement.
AGAAGAAGATGAGTGGCTTCTTATTTCTGGAAGATGAAGAAGATGAGTGGCTTGGTGTTGACAAGTTCAGCTGTTAACCATATCCTCTTTAAATAATATTTTACAATTATTTTTCTAATTTTTTTTTTTGCTTTAATATCAGTCTGTAGAAAATCATCACGGTAAAGCTACATATCCTGCGGGTGAGTTCTGGGGGGGAAAAAAAAGAGATAAAATCCCTGTTCCCGTGGGCGCCGCCTGCGCTGAGCCAGGGCGGTGTGCGGGGCCAGGGCGATGCCAGGGCTGCGGTTCACATCAGGGCGATGGGTTTGGAGCCGGGGGCGTTGCTCAGGTAGGAAGGGGACACCGTGTCCAGCTCCATGAAGGCCGAGTAGAGCGTGGTGAGCTGCAGCTCGGGCGCGCCCCCGTGCGCGCTCCCGTGCGCGCCCCCGTGCGCGCCGGGGCCGCCGCTCTCCAGCTGGCAGTGCGAGGGAAAACACTGCGGGGATGATGAAATGAGGACAAGGGGATCCACGGCCAGGCTGTCGTCTTTCAGCTCCTCCCAAAGATTCCCTGCAATAAAAACAAAATCCCCATGTTGGTTAACAGAATGTTGGAATCCTGGATGCTGAGAATTTTAAATTTTTTGTGCTGAAAGGCACAGAGCCACGAGAGAATAATACTACATTTGACCCAAAAAGGCTTCAAAAATTGACAGAACTGAGAATATGGGTGTGTAGCTTGAATAGAAGTGTGTGATATCACGGGATGGAAAACTTTGAGTTTAAGGTTTATAATATATAAAAAAGATCTATATTATATAGCTATAATATTATAATATAGCTTATGTATGGTTATTATTTGTCTGTCTCCATACATTTAAATCTGGGAGAAAACAGCATTAACTTAAGAAAATTCTTTCAAAAATTCTGGTAGAAATGTGTATTTATGAAGAATATAAGAAGACACCTCAGAAAATATAATTGTTTGGGCTGTAGATGTTATTACTGCCTTGGGAAGAGGGAAAGAGCATCCTTTTTAGCAGAGATGTGGAATCAATATTGGTAAAGAAAAATGCTAGCGTGTTAACTTAACCAAATTTATTTCTCTTGGTGCCTTTCACTCGACAATTCTCTTGTAAGAATGGCACTAAATAGCTGTGCTTGAGTAGCTTTCAGTTGAAAATAGGTCTGAATTTAAAGAACACATTCTAAAAACCGTATTGCAGTATTTAATATCAGCAATTGTAGCCAGGGGGGGGCAGTAGGAATGTTTTTTACATTCCTGGATGCAAATCTGTATCTTCCTTGGGAATCTTTTAAAAGATTTAACACAAAATTGCATCCTGTTTATGTAAAATGTAACCCAGGAAGGTGGGGGTTTGTAACAGTAGTGTGGAGATGGGAAAAAAGGGAGAGAAATGTGTCTTGTGGAGGATGGGATGGAATCCATGGGGTGGGGTGGGATCCATGGGGTGGGATCCACAGGGTGGGATGGGATGGGATGGGATGAGGTGGGATGGGATCCATGGGATGGAATCCACAGGGTGGCATGGGATGGAATAGGATGGGATCCATGGGGTGGGATGGGATGGGGTCCATGGGATGGGATGGGGTGGGATGGGATGGGATCCATGGGATGGGATGGGATGGGATCCATGGAATGGAGTGGGATCCATGGGATGGGATCCATGGGATGGGATGGGGTGGGATCCATGGGGTGGAATCCATAGGATGGGATCCATGGGATGGGATGGGATGGGATCCATGGAATTGAGTGGGATCCATGGGATGGGATCCATGGGATGGGATGGGGTGGGATCCATGGGGTGGAATCCATGGGATGGGATGGGATGGGATCCATGGAATGGAGTGGCATCCATGGGATGGGATCCATGGGATGGGATTCATGGGATGGGATGGGGTGGGATCCATGGGGTGGAATACATGGGATGGAATGGGGTGGAATCCATGGTATGGGATGGGGTGGGATCCATGGGGTGGAATCCATGGGATGGGATGGGATGGGATCCATGGAATGGAGTGGGATCCATGGGATGGGATCCATGGGGTGGAATCCATGGGATGGGATGGGATGGAATGGGATGGGATGGGATGGGATGGGGTGGGATCCATGGGATGGGGTGGGATCCATGGGATGGGGTGGGGTGGGATGGGATGGCCGGTAACCAACCTGACTCTCCAAGACAAAAACACCTCCAAAACCTACCTTGGAGATCAAAATCAGTGAGGGACGGATTGAGAGCATCGATGTCGTTGCTGAGGTCTCCTTCCTGCAGCAGCGTGTCCTGCACCGTCCTGGCCGGAGAATGCTCGGGCAGCATCTTCATCCCGCAGCTCGGGGGGCTCTGGGCCGGCACTGGGGAATCCTGAGGGATGCTGGGCTGAGTCCGGAGCTGGCTTTGAGCCTCCCCGGCAGGGAACAGGCTCGGAGGCTCGGGCGTGTGCTGCAGCAGCGCCGTGGGCATCTGCGGGAAGCCCTGGGGCGACGCGAAGCAGCCGGGCTGCTGCCCCCCCAGCAGGGCGGGCAGGGGGCTCTTGGCGTGCAGCGCTGCCGAGGCGGGGATGCCGTGGAAGCCCTGCGGGATGCCCGAGGAGAGCGAGGGCTCGCACAAGGGATGGGGTTGCGCTGCCATCTGCCTGGAGAGCGAGGCACCTGCAGCGCCCGGCGGGCTGCACGACGCCAGCGACGAGCGCAGCTTCTCGCTCTTGTCGCCTATCAGGGTGTCAAGCTCTTCTGGAAAACAGAGGGAAAGCCCGTGACTGACTGATCCCTGCATTGCTTGCAGCAGGAATTGTGGTGTTACTCAGAAAATGATAAGGGAAAGTCCAAAGCTGACTTATCCCTGCATTGCTTGCAGCAGGAATTGTGGTGCTAGTCAGAAAATGGCAAGGGAAAATCCACGGCTGATTTATCCCTGCATTGCTTGCAGCAGGAATTCTGACGCTACTCAGGAAATGGCAAAGGAAAGTCCGTGGCTGACTTTCCCCGGACAACTTGCAGCAGAAATTATGGAGTTATTCAGGAAATGGCCAACAGAAGTGCTAGTTCTTATATATTAAAACCCCCAAAGCCTGAAATTCTTAGTTGGAAGGGACCCACAAGGATCATCAAGTCCAATTCTTAAGTAAATGGCCCATACAGGGATTGAACTCACAACCTCAGTGTGATATTAGCACCATGCTATGACCAGCTGAGATGTTTTCTTTTAAATTATCGTTGCCAAGTGAGTATGTAATAAGTTCCACTTTTAAAGGTTGGATACTTAGCAGTTAATCTCAGATTTTATTTGATATTTTGTATTTCAGCGTTCTTTTTGTCACGGAGTTGTTTGGATTGGAAGGGATGTTGAAGATCATCTCATTCCACACCCCTGCCATGGACAGGGACACCTCCCACCACACCAGGTTGTTCCAATCCCCATCCAACCTTGCTTTTTATCTTAAAGTTTAGAGAGATGTCAAGAGAGAATATTTTCTTGGTGAAGCTTGTTTGTGCTTATCTATAAACACCTACAAATTTGGGTCTACTTTAGTTCTGCTTATTAATTTTTTTACTTGTTTTGCCTACCAGGAAAAATCCTTAAATATTTTCCTAAATTATATTGAAATTATTTTATGGATCTTGGTGAACAGAAAAATTCTGGGGAGAGCTGTTTGAGAGCTAAAACACGGACAAATGACCGACCTGGCTTTGCCATACTCTTCCTCACAGCAACTGGGTCTTTCCTCTTCCATTTCTGAAGCTCCTCCTGCATCTTGTCAATCTTGGCTGGATTCAGAGCCCACAAACAGCCCTTTCGAGAAGAATTCCCTGACTTGTTCTCAACCTTCTCAAAGCACTTGTTCAAAGATAAGTTGTGGCGCACGGAATTCTTCCAACCATCTGGAGCTGTCTGGAGAAACAAACCCAATGTAAGAACCAGCTAAAAAAAATAAAATTAAAAGCTAAAAAATTATAAATAAATTTAAAATGTATGTGTATATGTGTAACTGTGTTTTGACTGGTGAGGTTACAAGAAATGCTGTTTAAGTCTGTGCCTTCTCTGCAGTGAGAAACTTGAACGTTAGAGGGAAGCCACAAAAATGTTACAGTCATGTTGTGTGGGAAGAGAGGGATCAGATAAAATAGTAACTGATTCTTCCAAGCAAAAAGGTTGTCAGAGACCTGCTGGATCTTTAAGAGTGAATTTGCGCATCACCAGAATTAAGTGTGTAAAAGTTCATGTTCTAGAACTAACAAGAAATTGATCAGAATCTATTTTAGAACACCTGGAAATATTCCCAATTCTTCGTTAGAGTACTTTGTGCTGCCTGGGCTCAAATTCAGTGTCCAGGCTGACTTCAAAGGGATTTCTTATGCTACTGTGGGTGTAACTTTGTGTGCTGGCCAATTACATAACCAAATGGTTTAATCACAAGGCCTCCAGATGAGATACAGGTTTCCATAGCTGATCACTCATCTCTGTGCTTTGCATTGACTTTTAACTCAGCAGTAGAAGCTGGAAGGTTCTTTAAACTGGACCATCAAAATGATTATTTTCTTTTTGCCAAAAAAATCCTCATGTTTTCTTTTCAATTTCTCATAAGAATTGCAGGAAATGAAACAGCTCTCTGAAAGGGGAGGGAGGTTGTCTGGGGCTATTGGTTCATATTCATGGATGCAAATATTTGTCATAATAACTGTTTGTATCAAGAAGAGAATCGTTGAACAGAGAACATGAGAAATAAATGTGGGTTCCCACAGTCTTTTTAAAAACGTTGAAAATTAGAATTTCCCTCTAGGTTCATTATTTTTTTTCCCATTTTTACTTTTTATTACTAGGATCTTTCTCTCATAGAAAGTCAGATTTTTGATAGCTTGATAATTTCTTTAATCATTGTCTAGTCCATCAGACTTCCTCTTAGACCATCAGACTTCCTCTTAGACCATCTTTTATAAATGGATCTGAGCCCATTTTGACTTTCACCAGGCACACTGTGAATTTTGAACATTGATGAAATTATTATATCAGGGTTTCATTTTCCTTTCATGCTTTTATAAGGAACGTAAAACCTGTTGTTTTGTGGCTTGTAAAGAACCATTGTGTGGATTGAGGCATTAAAAGTCTTATTGATAAGATGAGGGTCAAATTTAACACTCACTTTCTTCATTAAAAAATATAAATAGGTGTGGATATTATTTACTAAAAGAGAAACTATTTTCCCTTCAGAGCAGCAGAGCTTTTTCCAATTTGGCCCACCTGATGTCAGCATTTCACTATTCTGTCTCATGGGTGAGACAACACAAATTGTAATAGGAGGGAAGAGAAGAGAAGAGAAGAGAAGAGAAGAGAAGAGAAGAGAAGAGAAGAGAAGAGAAGAGAAGAGAAGAGAAGAGAAGAGAAGAGAAGAGAAGAGAAGAGAAGAGAAGAGAGAAAAAACTCCAAACCTTTAAAGCCTTTTCTGCCACAGGGTCATACTAAACACAACAAATCAGTTTTTTCTCCCTTGCAGATAATATTCAAGTAACTTTCTGGTAGTTCCAAAAGTGAATAAAGCTGTTCCTCCCAGGTAAATTGTGTGTTTAGCTACTGAACAAGCTGACCTGGAAGAATATTCCTGTTTCTTGCCCTGCACAGAGGCTCCCCACACCCCTGTGTACCTAGACAGGATAATTGGTGTTTCTGCTCAGATGGGAGTGGCATGGGCTCCTCAGAGGCTTGCAGAACATGTGGGGGTGTAAATTAGGAGATGGTTTTAGAAACTGTACAAGCAAAAAGTACATGGATTGATTTTGGATGCTGCTGCCAGGAGCTGAGCAGGTTCTTGCATTAAATTTGGGATTGCTGAGCTGTGAGAATTTATTTGCCCAGGTAGGGCTTTAACGCCCTGAGTGTGTCAAGAGAAAAAACACCAGTTTTTAAAGCAGGTGGGATGTTAAATGAACAAACTTTGGCTGCCGGGGTTGCTCTTGAGTGGCTGGAATCTCGTTGCTGTGGCCGATTTTGGTAATCACTGCGTTCAGCACGGGGGGGATGCAAGTGCAGAATCACAAAACCAACTGGGGAACCCCAGAATCACAAAGCCAGCTGGGGAATCCCAGGATCACTGAGGTGGGAAAAGCCCTCTGAGGCCACCACTGACGCTGCCCAGCCCCTGACACTGCCAAGGCCACCACCAATCCCTGTCCCCAGGTGCCACATCCGCAGCGCCCGAGCCCTTCCATCGCACCACAGACCCCTCTGCCCTCTCAGCCCACTGCCAACAACTCCAATTAAAAACATCAAAGCTTTCTGTTAGACTCACTAATCACTACAGAAAAAAAAAAAAAGGAGAAAATTATTGTCCAGCCCCACTGATCCTGACCAGCTCTTGAAGTTTAAAGAGTTTGGTGATCTTGCAAAACCCTTTCTCTTTAAATCTAGGTCTCAAGAGAAGGGAGAGGTACATCAAAGACTAATTCAACTTTAGCTGTGTAGATTTTTTTTTTTTTAAGGACGTAGGAGTTGGATTGCTCTGTTTCAACTAGAAATGAGATTGTTGCATCATAGAAACTGAATTTGCTGTGGCAGCGAATCCCAGTTAATTTGACTCTGCTTGTATCATCCCAGCAAGGCTCTGTGTGCACTTGCTCTCTTTTTTTTCTCCAACCTAAATTGTTTCCCTTGCTGTATTCTGCTTTTTAGTGAGCACTGGTAGCAGCAGCAGCAAAATGGTCTTTGCTGATTTTTATGTGGTTTTATTTTGCTGAAGACTCTCCAAAAGCAGGGAGGATATTAAATTTTGCCATGTATTGGTAATTCTCTGCTGTAAAGACCAGAGGCAGACAGGGATTGATGACTGTAAATGTAATATCTGATTGCTCATTCTCCCCTGGTTATTTTATGGACGTTACGGTCAAATAAATTTGGCTGCATTTGTAAGTAAAATGCAGAAATAAAGCTGCTACAAAATAGGGAATGTTTGGGTACAATCCCCTGCTCTATTCTGTTCTTACAGCAGAGACCTCATTCTCATCAGTTTTTAAATTAATTTTAAGAAAAGACATGAGGTTCTGAAAAACCAGGAAGGACCAGGATGGTGGCACCTGGAGGAGCCACAGTCCTGAGTCTGAGGGATTCTGCCCATGCTGGCAGCAGCAGCAGCAGCATTTGGTTTAAAGCTGCTGATTAATTTTATGATCAATTGTGTCATAAGACAGCAGAGAATTCATTTCAGTCTGATCTGAGGAATAAACTTGCGCATGCCTGTAAAAATTATCAATATTCCCACCTCTCTGCTTGAAATTCTTGCTATTTTCCTGTGGATTCCCCTGGGATTTCTAATGGTAGATTTCTTAATTTTTTTTTTTTCCTCCCTTTTCTCGCTTGTAACAAATGATGGAGTACTTAGTGATTCCTTTGGGAGGAAATCTGGGAGTGTGATGGATCCTGACAGTTCTTCCTCTGTGATAATGTGTATTTTTCTCTGGTTGCTGACATATTCAATCTTCTTTTGTGTGTGTGTGCTCTATTTATCCTCAGCGTCCAAAACCACTGCAGAATTGTATTGGAACATTTATTTTTCATTATTCTCAGTGTTCCTTTATTACAAATGTTTGAACTGCCTTGCTGTGGCTGTTTTAAATTCGCCCTGATTGCTGCAGGGCTATTTGCAATAGGAAACAGCACAGACTCACTGGCTTTATTTTCATTTTTGGGCCTTGCTCACAGCTGAGCTCACCCACTGTGGACTTCAGCGTGGTGCTTTTGAAGAATCAGCAGAAAAATAAAAATAATAAAAAAAAAGCCCTGAGTGGAGCAGCGCTTGATGATTCCATTACAGCTCTTTCAAAAACCTTAACTAATCCTGCTGCTCTTGGGTGCCCATGCTGACTGAGCATTTCCCAGTGCCATTCCAGGTGTGAGGAGCCATTCCCAGCCAGCAGGGATCCAAATTTCAGTGGTGCTGCTGCAAACCACCCACCCCAGCTCACCGTGTCATTATGAGCTTAGTGCCATCATCACAGCTGACACTTCTCTTTGTGCAGGGCATGCAGGGGATGCTGTTGCCCAAGACGAATATCCCAGCTCCAGGATGGAGTGAGATAACCTGGAATTCTGTCTGGAGGTGCTGCTGGTGGCACAGGAAGATACAAGACCACTTCTGCCTGTGTTTGAGACCTTAGAGGAAGCAGGGAATGTGTTTTTTGAATTATTTACCCTTTTTATGGTGAGGGATGGTGGCTGTTATACACCCAAGCTCACAGCTGGAACAGTTCTTAACATCTTTCTTGAGTTAAATATGACCACATGTCACATTTCTGCCCAGGTGCAAAAGGCTGGGGAGCTTGTGATCATGGGAGTATGTAGTGTGTAATTGATTTGGTATTAATCTCCTAAGAAATAATCCCTTTTCATAGCTGGAATCCCATCCCTTACTCCCTCTGCTGACAGATAATCTTAGAGGGAGATTCCCCTCCCCATCCCTGTGGAACTCACCTTAAAGTAAGGGAAGTGTTCTGTCATGAAATTGTAAATCTCACTGACTGGCAAACTCCCTGTCTTGCTGTTTTTGAGAGCCATGAAGATCAGGATGCTTTAGAGAGAGAGAGAAAAAACAAAAGCATTTTAGCCTCTTCTGCCTGAGTCCTCACAACCAAAAATAGATAATTTTTTGCACTGTGTGTACTTATTCTGACTTTCACTGTCATAGCACAAATACAAGGATGATTTTAGGTTTCCACATAGTTGTTATCAACAATCTCCTTAACTCCTACAGGTAATTCTCTCCAGGCTCCTTTAGAAGGTCCAGCCTGGGTTTAAAATAAAAGAACATAGAGAGTAGAATCAAGACCTTCCAATCCTGCTGGTGTGGAGTTATTGAAGGTTTTGTTTGAGTGCTGGAGGCCACAAAGAGAATCAAACTGACAGTGACAGAGGGATAATTAAAATTAAATCCCCTGATCTACTTTGGGGGCTAAACCCATGTGGTGACTGCCATAGCTGATACATTTTCAAGGCATTTCCTTGCTGAAGTAACTGGGGAAAAGAAATCACTTTTAATACAGAATAGACAACAAAGCAGCACCAGTCTTGTCCCGATGAAATTCACAGCACTTAAATTTTTTCCTTAGAGAAATGTGTCAATTTTTTTTGTTTTGTTTTGGGGAGTGATCAAGACTGCTCCCCTGCTTTACAACACTGAATTTCTGTGTGCCTTGGCTGGCCCCAGAGCCTGGAACGTTTTGTGATCCACAGGGACAGGACAGAACACCCCGGGGAGAAGACAAATGGAGCGAACGTGTTGCTGCAAACGATGCTGGAAACAGGCCAGGGGTGAACAGGGTATTTCCTGTAAGGTGAGGGCTTGGAAAAAGATTGGGTTACCTGTAGGAGTAGATGGGCTTGGGGAACAGAGGCTGCTGAGATTCTTGGCTGCTTTGAGGAGCAATCCTTTGGTAGGGGTAGTGCGAGGAAGCGATGTAAGTCACGGGGTAGCTGCCTCCTGAGGGGTACTGGGGAGACAGCAGAAATGTTATTTATTTTAGCAACAACCTCCCAAAAATATTCCCTAATAACAGCATTGTTTCTGAGGGTATTGTGTGGGAAAAAGTATTTTCTTCTTTATCGCCTGCTATGAGGAGTTGTGTCCTATTAATCATCCCCAGATTATTCTTCATTTTATAGACCTAAAGCTTTTCTCCCTCCAGCCATCTCTTTTGAAGTATTTCAGCCTGCTCAGCCTCCCCTGAACAAGCACACAAATAACGAATGGTGTCATTTTATTGACATTAAAACCCCAGACCACCAGAATAAAACACTTCAATGTTCACCTTATAAAAACCAGCTGAGGAAGTAAAGCTCCTAAAAATGTAGGAAGAAACAGGAAAGTTTTGCTTGAGCCTTATTTGGGTTTGTGCGTTTCTTTGTTGTTGTTGTTGTTGCTTTTTTCTTTAGGTGGAGAGGGTACAGAAAGGCAAAAATTGAAAGCATATCATATTTGCTCCTTAGAGAATAACATCCCAAAATCTCTGTTAAAATCACTGTTACTGTGCAAGGCAGGGAAAAACCAACAAACAACAACAAGAACTTGAATGGATGCACCAGAATATATTTAAGATGAATGTATTATTATGGAATAAGTCAGTGATGCCATTCCAGGGGTCAGGAGAGCAGCACATGAGACATTTTTGGGGTGGTTTCAGACTGCTGTCTGTTCCCTCAAGTCAAATCCAGGAAAATCCTTCTCCATAGAGCCAGGAGCTCATGTGCTGTTAACCACCACCTCAAGTGACTTTTCCACTCCATTTTCTCTATCAGAAAGCTGAAAAGAATAGCCAGGACCCCTAAAATCAGACAATATTTAAGCCACTCTTGCCCTTGCCCTGGGACCAGCCACAGGAGCCCCCTGAGGAATGCTGACCTATCTCTAAACCTGTCCCAAGACACAGTGAAGTGTTGGGATCACCAGGATAAAAAGCCAGGTGAAAGATGAGGTGATCCACACAGACAGCCTGGATTGCACCAGAGCTTCCATAGACTTGTCCTCAATTTTTTAACACAGCACTTGGTCTTTTTCATTTCTGAATATTTCACATTTTTCTTCCTCAAATTGCAGTTCAAACCTGCTGCAAAGAGACTTTCAGGAGCAAAGGAACATGATGTAGTTTAGGTAAGATAACATCAGCTGGCTCTCTGGGAGAGAGGAATTTCTGCCTCTTCCAGATGAATCTTGGCAGATGCCAGGGGTGAGGACATGGCCAAAATTAGAAGTTCTGTCACACACTATTAAAAAAATCTACCTGGACATCTCCTTAGTTTCTAATTCTAATTCCTTTATTGTTTTGGATCAATAGTTTTGATTGCTCTTGGTCTTTGTCCCCTTAAAACAGCAAAATATTCAGTTTATTTATTTATTCTGTACTCTGAATAATTGATGTCATCTTCTCGGTAATTTTATGCTGGCTGCTGGAGTTTTTCTTGCCTGTTTGCTTTTATCTTCCTCACACTGAACTGCCTGAAATGGAATGTGGAAAACCAGACTGAATAGACTCAGTTGTTTGCATGGTGAAAGGAATGAAATGTACATAATTAATCATGTCCTGCCTTGTTAAACTAAATATTGGGCACAATTAGAGCCTCCAGAGCAGCTGTGAACTAATTTTTGTGTGCACTGTGGTGCTCCCTGCCTTGTGCACTGGCTGCAGGTTTTCTCCCTAGAGTAGAAAACTAAGAAATTCTTACAATAATTCTGATTTTTATTGGTTTTGGTGGCTCTTTGAAAGATAGGGCTGGTGTTTTGATGTCATCATAAAAGGCCAGACCTGGGTGTTTGAGGGATTATTTCTGTTTTATTGGTTCCATGAATCCTTTTGGAGGAAAGGGAGGCTGGGGAATGGGCTGGAACGACAGGCTGGAGCTGGTTTTACAGTCTGCCATGGCTTGAAAGGTGTTTTATGGTGGGTGGGTGGGTGAGTGACTCCAGCCAGTGTCTGCTCCTCATTTGGGTCAATAATAACTCATTTTTCTTCTGAGTCACCACTCCTGTTGTGTCCAGCCAAGGGGAAGGTGAGGCTGTTTTATCATCTGCACGGAATTAATGAAGGGGCTGAATCCTCTCATCCCTTTAATGAAAACTGAGCTGGGACATCCTTCACTCCAGGGCCCGTTCTGCAGAGTGATTGAACTTGCACTGCCCCATTCCAGCTGGAAATGTAAAGAGTTAATCATGGGGCTGCTCCATGCAGGAGAGCTTATTCCACTTTTCTCAGCTCTTTTCATTTTCCAGCATGTGATTATGGCACAGGGATAGCAATTCTACCTCTTTCACCTATTAGACCTTTTAGATTTGTAAAAATATTTTATTTTATTTTATTTTATTTTACTTTACTTTTATTTTATTTTATATTCAATTTTATTTTTATTTTATTCCTGAGCAGCAGAACACCTTGCCAGACTATCTTCTATATTAACATTAAGCGCAGGTATTGAAGAAAAGTCTGACAGAAACCTGCTGCACTTCAGAGATTTGTCCCAGTGCCAGCCTGCAGGTGGATGGAGGATTTTCCTCTTGGTGCCTGTTGGATCTTGCCTGGCAGCTCCCAGGAACTTTAAATCTGGAGGTTTTTGGAATGTGATCAGCACAGAAACAGCACTGCTGTCAAATCAGCAGGGACAGGGGAAAGGTGCCTGCTGCAGAATGGATAGAGAAATTAAGAATATTCCATGAATTCACAAGTTAAGTGGGGTTTCTGCACACAGAAACGGCATTTTTATAGTCACTGAGATATATGGAACTGTGACATATCCACAATAGTTTATATTTGCACCAGAGCTTTCTTTTGGCACCATTTTGGGACCATTTTCTTCTAAAATAACAATAATGGATTTGTAAGTTAGGATGGTAGTGCAGTATCACCACTCCTTTTAGTATATTTCAATTATACTTATATATTTTATATTTATATTTAACCTTAGTTTTAGACAGTTTTACTTTAAAATACTTTTCTTTGTTTGGTCTGAATTTTAACAATGTATTTGGAGGTTTTTTTTCCCCTGAAGTTAAAGTAAGTTAAGTTAAAGGAAGTTGGTGTGTCACTCTAAGACACACAGTTAATTAAGATCCCGAAATATCAAGAGTTATATTAATAATTTATCTGGCTCCAAAGCAAATTTTCTCGAGTGTAATGGTGAAAATATAAATATCCAGTACCAAGATTCCATTTCCACAAGTTTCGGTTTGGGTTTTTTTTTTCCCTTCTTTTTCTTAATGAGCATCTTAAATTGCGTTTAGCTGTGGTTCTTTTTAGATCTTATCCCCATAAACTGAATGTAGGTATATAAACACGGCCCTGCAAACCCACAAATGTAAAGATATTTTAAAATCCTTTAAAAAATTATGATTTTGTTGCACCAGCTGTACTAACCTGGTGGAAAGGGTGTGAGGAGCAATACATCTGCTGCACCTGGGGCTGGTAGCAATACAAGCCAGGCTGCCCTTCCAGGGGGGATGTCCTGAGCTTCAGCTCTGAATCCTGCTGCAAAACAGTCAAGGAAGGAGTAATTAGAGAAAAACAGCTAAATTTAAAACAGGATAATTAGTCACTGTCTGGATTTGCCTTGGTTGTGTTGAGTTTTTGGGGTTTAATTGTGCTTTGGTGAGGGTTGACAGAGGCTGGTTTGTGTTTTCATGGTGCAGATCTGGGGGTGAGCCATGGACAGGCTGGGACAGTGGGAGGTGATCCAGGTGACACTGAATCACCTTCAAGGTCCCTTCCAACCCAAACCACTCCACGATTCCATGAAGAAACGAACCAATCCCTGCATTTCCATAAAAAAAACGAAACCCCAGCCCACATTCCACGCAGAGGGCAATTCAGAAAACATCAAGCTCTGTTTATATTCTTATATTTTTCCCCCCCTCCTGCACGAACAACCCACACACTCCAGCTTTCATCCCTGAGTGTGCACAAGTGTCTCCCTCGTTTTTCATTCTCCCTGATTTTATCTCGCAGGCTGGCAGTGCCTCCAGCTGCCTCTGGAATTTTGGCAGGTCTGTGATGTACAGGAGAGAGGTGGCAGAGACAAATCACACTGGGCTGGCTGCTGGGTTACACCAAGATGCAGGAAATGTGTAAAAGTGGAGGAATTCAGTGAGAAACTTTTTCCAAGAATCCAATAGCACTTATCCTCCTGCTTTAGAACACAGCCAGCTTTTATGGCATTTTAATCTGTCTAAAAACAATTAATAAATAAACATATATCTGTATTATTTCTTATATATATTTTATATATCATGCATGTCATATATCTAATAAATACAAATATTCAGTATTTTAATGTTATATTATTAGAAGCACAAATTAGACTTGATTTGACACCCACTACCAATAAACATCAGTGCTATCTTGGTGACCACCAGATGAAGATTTTGAGAAATCCCAACTTTCCAGCAGCATGGAAGTGATTTAAAAGTGAGAAGTTGGGTTCTGGCAGGACCCAACAGGGAGTAGCTACACCTGCTTGTAAAGGGTTCCTGCACTGCTGCCTTTGCATCCTGCAGCCCAGGGATTTGGGAAGAAAATGGGAATTTTTTCATCAACTGCTCATAGGTTTTGCAGCACTGAGCTCCTCTGACCTAGATGAGTGTTTATGCAGGAAATAAGAGATTTGGATCAATTTCCTCCTTAACCTGGATGGCTTCAATCCCCAGGTATGTTCCCTGACAACATCTCTCCATTCCCCTGGTCTTAATCCAATTAAGGCTTTTTTTTTTTAAACTCCTCTTCCATTTGTAGCCCTGAATTCCTCCTCTCCCAGCCATTCAGAACCAGCTCAGGGCTCTCCTCTGGCAGGTGGAGTTGCTCTTTTTGGCTGCAGGAGATGATCAAGATGCACTTTGCACCTTGGATCACAGCAGAGATCTTGTGGAGACACTGGAGGGTAATTTAATTTGCTTTTCAGGGATCTCTGCTGCCCTAAATAGGCAGCTGCCTCTATCTAGTATTGAAATCAGCCCAGGTAACTTTGCACTGCACACATAAATGTCAGAGCTGATATTTGTTTTTGGTGGCACTGATATCTTGGAGTTTTCTCTTGTATTTGCACTGAGAAAAGTGCAGGTGAGCTGAGGTGTTGGACCAAATCTGCTCCACATCCTCATTCTTGAAAATATTGTTTTGTGAACTTTTGTCTCTAGAAAACCCCAGGTGATGGCAAATTTGAACATTTAGGATTTGTGTACCCCATCTGATGAAAAATCATTTGTCCTTGTGCCTCTTTCTGAGGATTGTTTGAGGAAAAGACCAGAAAATAGAGAATTTGGGCAAACAAACACAGATATGACTAAATCTGCTTTCCCTGACCTCTCGCCTGTGTCTTGACAGAGTGATAAACATCTAGGATTCGTGTACCCCTTCTGATGGAAAATCATTGGTCCTCGTGCTTCTTTCTAAGGATTGTTTGAGGAAAAGACTAGAAAACAGAGAATTTGGCCAAATAAACACGGATATTTCTAAATCTGCTTTCCCTCACTTCTGGCTTGACAGAGCGATAAACACCAATATAGTCACCACAACAAGAAAACCCTTCCAATAAGAAAATCCTCCCAAAAGCACATTTTTACCACTGAAAACAATGCAAACAACACCAAAACCCCACTGACCATGACCTGAGAGCCGTGCTCCTGCCCCGTGGTGCCGTACTGGAGGCTGTTGCACCACGGCTGCTCCGCAGAGATATTTGGGATGTGGGTGGGAAACGCCTCCGGCTCCTCAGCAGAGCCTGGCAGAGCCTCGAAGCCATCGATGCTCCTGTGGCTTTTGAAGGGAGAAGCTTCTGGTGGCAGGGCCTGCTGAGCTTCCTGGAAGACATCCTCGCTGATCTGCCTCTTGTAAGGGTGGAAGGGGTTCCTGCTGCTCTTGAGGAAGCGCTCGTAGCTGCCGGCCGTGCTCTCCTCGTAGCTGCAGCGCCGGAACCTCTCGGTGCTGAAGGATGCCCTGAATTTGTTCTTGCCACAAGGGATTCCTTGGCTGGCAGGGAACCCACCCTGGATGGGGTCCTGGCACGGGGAAGCAGGGCTGGGGCTGGGAGAGGATTCCGAGCTCGTCCTTTCCGTCCGGGTGTCCGGCTCATAGGGCTGGCAGCTGTAGCTGGGGTTTTCCTGGGATGGGATATTGATTTATTTAAGGTCAGGATTGAAATTTGAGCAAATATTTTATTATTTTTGTTGTCTACGTTATTTATTTATAGAAATTTTAAAATATCAAATTTATATTTTGATTACGTTAAAAGCTGTGATGGAATATTGACATTTATTTAAGGCTAGGATTTAAGTTTCAGCAAATATTTCATTATTTTAATTCTCTAAGTTATTTATTGACAGAAATTTTAAAATATAAAACTTATATTTCAATTACATTGAAAGTGCCGTGGAATACTGATATTTATTAATTTAAGGTTAGTATTTAAGTTTGAGCAGATATGTCATTATTTTCATTGCCTAAGCCATTTATTTATAGAAATTTTAAGATATAACATTTATATTTTAATTACATTTAAAATGACTTTTTAATGGTAATTATGAAATGACCAGTTCTAACCACCTTCATGCAGAGAAGCCCTAAAAAAAATCTCAAAGGTTTTCTGGTTGCTTGGTATCCGAAACTATTCAGCAATTAATTAATAAAAGCAAGGCCAGGTTGGATTGGGCTTTGAGCAGCCTGATGTAGGATGATCTTTGGATGATCTTTAAGTCCCTTCCAACCCAAAGCACTCAGAAAACTGAACTGTCCTTGGAAAACAAGGACACCTTGACTCTGCTCTGCCCATTTCAGGGAAAAGCTGAGGAAGATCAGGTGATGAAAGATTAAATGACAGGAATGTGATAAGTGCAAGCCCTGTCGCCTGCAAGTTTAGTCAAATCAGCTTGATCTCATCCCTGCTGGGCTTCCAGGCTCCAGAAATGTTGGTGCTGACATCACTTCCCTTCATTAAGGTGGCCACACTCATCTGGAGATGCAGGACAGGCTCTGGGCAGACACCCCAACCCTCCTGTGTCATCTCCTCCCTCCCTTCTGCTCTCCAGCAAAGAGAAACCACTCAAGTGCTCTTTAATCTGGAGCAGGGCTGCAGTCTGGGTCCTGGCACTGAAAATATGCATATAATAAAAATACACCTATTTCCCTGGCATCAGGGGTGAGTAATTACTGGGAAGCCTTTGAGAGGACACACATCAGGCAGGAGCAGGTGCTGTGCTCAGGGAGGGGGGAAATGGAATGTCCTGTGCTCCTCAAAAAGGCACACCAGATTATTGAGCGCCCCCTTCCCTCTCCAAAGCTGAGAAATTAGTTATTGGGTGCTCCCTTCCCTCTCCAAAGCTGAGAAATCCCACAAGGAAAATCAGGATAAGCCCAATTCTTTCTACAGTGGGACACAGCACAACTTTCCCATTCATTTTAAGGAATGGAACAGAACATTCAGCTGGAGTTTAAGAAAAGTTTAAGATTAAAATATACATATAATGAAAATATGCATATTTCCCTGATATCAGGGATGAGTAATTACTGGGAAGCCTTTGAGAGGACACACATCAGGCAGGAGCAGGGTGCTGTGCTCAGGGATGGGGGAATGTCCTGTGCTCCTCAAAAAGGCACACCAGATTATTGAGTGCTCTCCAAACCCGAGAAATCCCACAAGGAAAATCAGGATAAACCCAGTTCTTTCTGCAGTGGGACGCAGCACAACTTTCCCAGTCATTTTAAGGAATGGGACAGAACATTCAGCTGGAGTTTAAGATTGGCTGAGCAGGATAACTCAGGTTTCCACCCTTCAGGAATAAAACTCCCAGCATTTGCTCTGTCACCAGTAGGTTTGGTGAGATTCAGCAAGAGCTGAATGTTTATTTTGATCTTTAAAGAGAGAGAACAGGCCTGGGCCAGTTTTACTCACACTCTGCTGAACTGGGGATATTGAATCCCCCTGTGCCTTCATCAGGTCCTGCTGGTCCCTTTCCAGAGTGTCCGAAGCAGAAAATTTAATATTGGACTGGTCCTGGAGTAGCGAAACCATCACCAAACCCACGGCAGACAGAAATCCTGTCAGGGCAAAAATCAAATTACAATAAGCACCTTTAAAAACTTGAACTGTCAAACAAAGCCCCTGTTGGGTGCCATGACTGCACAGGGTGGGATGTGCAGCTGGAGACATCCTGAGGGATTCCTCACACAGTGGGATTATTTTTTAGCTCTTAAAGAAACGTTCTGTAGATGCAATTCCAGTGAACATGTGGTATGGGGTTTCTATGGGTTCACCACATAATTTTTATAAAAAATAAGCACCTTTTTTGTTTTCTACAGGATCATAAATTAATGAAAATGTATTGTTTTGGGGTTATGCAAATTTAGCAATGTCACTTTATTGAGAGATTGGGATGTAAATGCACCCCAGCTGTTTTCAGAGGGACTATATTAAAATAAAAGGATATTTTTCTATCATTACTCAGACTGGTGGCTACAACACACTTATATTTTCACTTTTGTTTTTTATTAGTCCCAATCCCTTCAGCCTTTCTGTTCTGTTTTGCATGACTTAAGTGTATCTGAGATATGTAAATGACTTCATCATTCCATCCCTGTTTTTGTTAGCTGGCTCTCCTCTCAAGTTCCCAATCTTTGATCTTTGGATACAGGAAGCATATCTGATGGTGTTTGGATTAAAAGGAATAAATTTAATCTTCTGGTCTTTTGTTTTCCTTGTTGACTTTAACATTAGAGTAAAACAAAAGTAGAACTTGCATCCTTTTATGTCATGCACCAAGTTTGTAGCTACATGAAGGTGTTCATGCTCATAATTTCAATTTCAGGTGGAAAAATCAGAGGAAAAAAAGCCACTTTAACTCAAGAGTTAATCTGCCAGCTCTTTGCCACGTGTGGAAATAGCTGTTAGGTAAATATCTAAGGGGTTTGTTAGGTTTGCTTAACAAAGATATATCACCTAAAAACCTGGAAACCTTTTTTTGCCTTTATAGTTCAAAGAGAAATCTGTATTTATGATGAGTAAAACTGCACTGCCCGGGGGGATGGAGCACAATGGGGCTTGGAAATCAAGCAGGAGACCTGTAGCAGTACATCAGGGGGAAAAAATGATGTGAGAGAGAGTTCAGAAATGTCTCGGGCTCTTCTCCCAGTGGCTTAACTGGAGGCTGATGAGGGGAGAGATTCCTCATCTTGAAAGAGGCAGGTGGCAAAAACGTCAGCTAGAAAAGATATGAGAGTGTCTAGTTGTAATTTGTGAGTGTCTATTTGTAATTTGTGAGTGCTCCACACTGGCTGCCCTCCCAGTGCTGCTTCCCCACTTATCTTCAGGTTATACAAAGCTGTCTCTGGCCTCTCTTTTACACTGTAATTTTTCAGCCCAGCTGCCTCATTTGTGGTCTGGAGCATTAGAGTTTTAATAAAAAGCTTTTGCGCAGGTACAGCTCTTGCCTGGTGGCTTCTGCATGGTGAGAGGATTTTCACAGATCCTTTCTGAAAGCAAAGTGAATTTGCCAGGGTTGTTTGGAAAATCAATACAGGAAGTCCAGAAAACCAACTAATTCTGAGAGCTTTGCCAAGTTCTGTTGAGAAATTGCATTTTGGTAGGAAAGGAGGAGTCTTAGTCACATTTTAGACTACACAAATTTCCCCCTGTGTAGGGAAACTGTTTTCTTTTTATGAAATGAGAAACAGCCATAGGGAAGGTATTTTTCTTTTTTTTACTGTTAAATGAGAAGCATTTATGCTTAAACAGTGTTGGGCTGATAATCTGTGTTCAGTGGTGATTATTGAATGCCTTTGTCAAGAATCCATCCTGAAGGATCTCCCAAAAGGGGATAAATCCCAAGGCTGCAATCCCAGTGCTGCTTTCAGTTTTCACACTGGCAGCAGCAGCTCACTGAGAGCTGCAGCTCCAGGTTCTGCTCAGCCTGGAACGTTGTGGAAATGTCTGGCTGTGAGAGAAAAAACCTCTGGCCATGTACTTCTGATTTTCATTGTATTCTTGGGGTCCAAACTTCTCTTCAAAAGCCATTTGCAAGCTCAGCCTTGCTGATGCGTCCCACAGCAGGTTGCAAATGCAGATCAGTTTAAACCACCAAATCAGCACAGTGAAAAATCTTTTTGCTGTCACTGTTCATTAAATCTTTTTAAATGTCCCTTAGAGACACTCTAGTTTGTTAAAAGAACATATAACAAAAAACCAACCAACAAACCAAAACCCACAAAAAAAACAACAACAAAAAACCCCCAAACCAAAACAAAAAACCAACTCAAAACCACTTTGCATTGTTAACATGGATTTTAGCAAAGAGAAATCACAACACTGACAAATCTTCTTAAGGAGCAGAAATTACAGCCAGGGGAGGTTGCCAATAATCAGGATTACAATAAATCATTTGCAACAAACTGTTCCTGGGAGACAGAGCTTAAGGAAGTTGTGGGTTGCCTGGATGTAGGATATGCTCAAGCAAACAATGATGCTTTGATTTGGAGAGAGGTATCTGATTATCCCAGCTGCAGCTGGAACCATTTCATGTCACTTTGGCTGCTGTAAATGTTGCGTGACCACGCAGGCTCCTGTGATAAGATAACTACCTGGAAAATCAGAAAAGAGTGAGAAACTGTAACCTCAGCTGGGTGTTGGGGCAAGCAGGGCAGCAGCAGCTGATTTATCAGCTCTGCATGACCGAGCCCCGTGGCAGCAATCCATGGCTGGAACAACCCCTGGGTTTGTGTCTCCTCTGCCTCCTGAACTCTCTGGGCGCTGCTGGGAGTGCCCTGTGCAGCCCCTGGGGCTGGGATTGCTTTCACAAGAGGGGTTTGGATGTTCCTCAGCTCCCAGTCCATCCTCTGTGCCTGCTCCCTGAGCTGGGCTGGACACCAGCTTGTGTGAGCTGCTCACATCTCTGCCCAGGACCAAAAACCATCATTTTCCTCTCCACATCTGATGGTTCCCAAATAACTCTGTGGGATCTTTTTTGCTTTTTCCCCTCAAGGCTTTATGAAAAAAGGTTTCAGAATTCCATCTTTCCTCTTACAGTTAAAAATCCATCACATGTCAGTCAATGATGCTGTGTGCCAAATATCACAGAAGTGCCCAGAGTGTTGTGACTAACACTTGTCATGGAGACAGGAATATTTCTACACATAATTAATTATGGGAAACATTCAGAAAAGGGATTTGTTAATAAGAATCGGCATTTTTTGGAAAGGCTTTTTATGAATTCAAGGGTTTTTTCTAAGGTTGTTCCTGCCAGGTCGACACTGGAGGCTGGGCTGGCTCATCAAAGCTGTCACTGCTCTGTTGATCCCTGACATTCCTGGCACTGAGCCTTGCCCTGTTTTTAGGAGACATTTTCAGGAACAGGATTGGAACCTGCACAGCCCAGCACTAAACTCTGGTTTGGCCACATGAATTCCTCATTGCTTCCTTGCTCCTCTTTACAGGATGTATGGCACCTTGATTACAGGAGACCTGAATAACTTTACAGAGCTTCTAAGGACTTGTAATTTCTTTTCTTCTGGATTTAAATCTGCCTGTGAATTTGTTTAATTTAACTGTGCTGGTTTTGCTTTCTTATTCAAGGGTTCTGAGCTCAATTCTCTCACAGTTAGCTGTGATTGCTGCCATAATTCATTACCTCTGGATATTTAGATATTTATTTACCTTTTGCATATTTAGAGAAAAATAAGGTTAATGTGACAAACTCAAGGACGAGTGAGGAAAATTTGCAATTATAAGACCCTTTCCCCATCCAGTGACATGGGATGTGTTTGCTGCCAGCTAAGCAGTAAAGTACTGAATTCCTGTAAGAGAAGGATGCCATTTTTAATTAAATCATTCCTGAATTATCGGGGTTTGTTCATTAAGGGCTACCTGTAGGCAAGGCTGAATACCAGGTGAGCACAGTGGACTAATTGCCACCATGTCCAGGTGTGCTGTCCAGCAGGAGGGGTTGGGAACTTTGGAACACCCAGGTGCCTCCTGGATGAGGTGGGGAGAGTGTTTGCAGCAGGTTTTTAATCTGCTCTAGGAGCACATTTATAAAAAACTACAACTCTCTGTGAAAATAAACCCTCAAAAGGCATTTATCCCAAATCTATTTTGCGGGGAAAAAAAAAATGTTTTTAGAGGCAGAACCAGGAATTATTTGTTGGATTGCAGAAAATATCCAGTTGATGTTTCAGTGTGTTGCAGGTTCCCATCCTTACATCAGCATTTTAATTTTTCTTCTTTACTTGTATTTTATCCTGCACCTTTTACTTCTGACACCAACAGGGAGGACAGTCTGTCCCTGCAGAGAACTTTGTGAATTATTACATTTTTCTTATTTTTCCCCTTTTTTCCTGGATAAAATGTAGTAATTTCTCATTCTGAAGCCATTCCACACCTTAGATTATACTACAATCCTTTCCTGAAGGATTTCTAGTTCTGCTGACACCTTTTTGGGATGGAAAGGCAAAACCAGCCGTGGTGTTTAAGATGTAGGCACACCATGGTGGTTGCTCTCCAGGCACACAGAAATTCCCTCAAAATAGAGAAAAGCAGATTATAGGGCTTCTTCTCAGCTTCATTGCAGGTCCTCTTTGTTCTGGGAATGGATTTTACCTCTAGTTCTACAGTATTAATTTATGCAGAAGTAGAAATCCTGACAAAAACTCCCACTATGGCTGGAATAACACTGCAAGGACTCCCCTGTTTCTTGTAGACTGGGCAGACTCGTCATCTGTGAAGTTATACATAGAGAAAAGCCCCTGACAGGTGCTGAACTTGCATAATTAACCCAGCAAAGAGGGAACTCAGCACTGAACAGAAACCAAGCATGGAAAAACGTAGCTGAGAAGGTGAATGAGTCTGTCAGGAGCACTTGGTTTTCCCCTCACCTTTTTCCTCCTCATCCTAAACGCTAAAACACCTTTCCAACTCCACCAGTTACCCTGCAAAATAGATGTCAGCTCTCCCTACCAGCCCTGCAACTCTGGCAGTATTTTCAAACCCAATCCTTTGCATACCCTGTCCTGTTTTCTGGATGAATGGTTCTGCTGCTTCCTGAAGGAGGGGTGTGAAATTTCATTGCTTTCTTGTAGACATCTAAGCATGAAGTCAGACACGGTTCCAAGGGCTGGGAGCAGTTAATATGATCCAGAAACTGTGTGATTCTGTCATGAATAACCGGCTGGGTTGGCAGGAAAAACCAGCGCAGGAGATAACGGCGTTCTCTGGCTGATGGCAGCAAATCTGCAACTGAATCCTCTGGGCTGAATTCAGAGTTTTACTCTGGCTCTGGGGAGTGCCAGTGAGGAGACACCACAAACGCAGCGAAGCTATCAAGGCAGCCATGTGATTTATAAAAACAATTCCTGGGAAGAAGCAGGGCTAAAAGCAGCTGCAGCCAATAAATGGGATGGGAGATAAGGAGGTGCCTCCTTCGGCTCAGGAATTCATCACCTGCAGAGTGCTGAAAGCTGGGAGAGTGCAGCAGGGAATGAGCACTTTGTGCTTCTCCAGGCATCCCTCACAGCCCTGCACCTGTGCTCCACTCTTGCCTTTTTTACAGCCCTGTTTCACACCATCGCTGGTGAGCCTCAGTGTCCCTTTCTCCTATAATTATCTGTGATGTCTCCCACGTATTCCTTCATCCTTCCTTTCCTCTCCTCTCCCTGCAGTGACAGTCTGGGTCACTCTACTTTCTTCTACCACATTATAAAGTCTTTTAATATATTCCAATGTATCCCTTTCCTTTCTGTGGCTATTTTGTTTCCTAGTTTCCAAAGCAGCTTATGGGCTACCCGCAATATTTTCTATATCCACAATATTTTGTATAAGGTTATTTTTTTTTCAGAGTCCACCGCTACATTTGCATGAAAACGCAAACACCAGTTGGTTTTAAAACCAGATGCTCAGAGTGGACACTGGTTAACACTTCCAAAAATGTGAGGAGCACTGAATGATTTAATAAATAATGTGGGTCAGGGATTGTCAGCTCCTCCAGACCCAAAACACAACAAGCTGTGGCCCTGCTCCTTGTGCATAATAAAAGATGATTAATGAGCAGCTGTTCCCATGAATTACCTATCGATAGCTCAAGGGCTCTGAGTGCCACACTGCACCCCATTAATCCCTCTGGGGAACACGTAGAGGGGGGACACACAGGGGAAGGACTTTTGGGAGCCTCCTCATTTGTTTTAGGTTCCTTTTTCTCCCCGTGAGTGAGTCACACTCATCTCCCTGGGACTTGAGAGTTCATCTTGGGATCTCATGCCATCTTTGTGTCTTTATGAGAAGGTGTGGATGATGATCCACCCTAATGGTTTCTGTTGCTGGCTGTGGCAGCATGTTTTATGATGGGTGTGGTACATTCCCATTTTCTCTGTTGTGCATGCACAGCCCCACCCGTGGCCACTCCCACCCTCCCACTGGGAATCGCCCACAGTAAGCTCTGTAATTACCTTCATTTGATCTGAGAAATGGATTTGGGAATCTTATTATTACTCAGCACACTCGTAAGCTGAGGATGTTAAAAAAAAAAAAAAACCAACAAAAAACACAAAACAAAACAGAAAAAAAACATCCAACAACAAAAAACCCCTTTTGGGTGGCTGATTCACACAGCGGGGATGTGTTAAGTGAAGAAACATCAGACACACCAAAAACCAAGTTCAGGGGCTGTTTGACTTCAGTTTGCTTTAGTTTTTCCTTGGAAATGTCAGACTACAATAGGTGTAAGCACAGAATTTCACCCGTTTTGAATTCCTAGTGCCAGCAGGCAGAGCTGCCCTGAGTTTGAGTTTTGATTGGAACAGATCCTGTTGGTTTCACATGGAATTAAATGGAATCAGCTCAAACTCCAGCTTGTACATGTTTTACATGTTTACTCTGGGCTACACAGTGTAATTTACACAAGCCACTGAGCTTCTCAAAAAAATCCCAATTTATGCAGCCAATAATGCAGCATTTATTTTTGGGGGGAAAACTTTGAAAAAGGAGGAAAAAAAATCCACCCAAACCCCAAGACTAAAGCTGCTGCTCTGCCTTCAGAAGATCAAAGGCCTTTCAGCATCCATGTAACAACCAGTAGCTAATCCAGCCACTGACAGCAGCACAGCTGATGTGCAGTGATGTGTTCTGCTGACACCTATCCCTAGGCATGCATGAGAAATGGTGCACATAAAGCAGGAAAAATGGAGGAACAGGTCATGGACAGTGACATTTTTTCCCTAGCAAGAACCTCTCTGTGCACAAAGCTACAGCGCTGTTTTTTCCCCACTGGTCCAAACTGGTTCTCATGTTAAGGTTTACTGGGCAAACTGGGCTGATGGTTTGCTTGGGTGAGCAGGAAGAGCTTTGGACAAGATTCCCCCTCAACAGGTTTTAAAGGAACCAAATTTCCACTGAAATCCTGAATATTGACAGAAAATCTCCTTGCATGGATGAATATTTGGATGAAAGAGAAAGTAAATGTGCTGGGGTGACCTTTGGGGGTCTACTGAGATTTTGTGGGGCTTAAAATGTTTCCAAACAACCTGGAAAAAAGAGGTGCAAAGCTCCATGAGAGAATTTGCAGGTGTTCTGAACAGTTATGGTGAAGATGAGATGGGAGGAACAGCACAAAAACAAAAGATGAGGTTCAGTGATGGGGCATGAACAGGTTAAAGAGGAGTGAAAAAACATCGTTAACCAAAACAGGGCTGCAGTTCTGCACCAGCTCTGATGTGAGAGGACTCTTTCAAACACGTAAATATTTCACATTTCCGTGCCATGAATTCTCTGCAGTGTAAAAAGCGACATCATTCCAGAAGTTACAGCTACAGCTGGAGCAAACACTGCTTAGGGAAAAGGGGGAGACAGAACAAAAATGTGGGTGGAAAAATTAAAAAAAGGCAAATGCCTGATTGTCCCAACACTCTTGTCTCCCTTCCCCCAAAAAATTACAAAGTCATTGCCACCCCAGCATCAAGTTGAGAACTCAGTTTGTAGTTTAAAGCATTGTCTTTGGGATTCCAGGAAAAGCACAAGACAGAGAGGCTGAGGAATAAATGAGGGCCAGTTTGGAGACTAAATAACATTCTGGGGAAATACAGCCTGACATTGTTTTGCAAAATGAGTAACATAGAGATATGTTAATCCTTTGGGGAGGAATAACTGCTGGGAAGAAGATGAGATAGAAGTTGAAATTAGGAAGACTGAAAGAAGTGGGGAGGGGGGAGGAAAAGCAAATGTTATATTAGAAGTAGAGGTCTTGCATAAAGGCATCAAACTCCCCAGGAAGGGTTTTGTAAGTGTTGGAAAACTTAATATTTGCTGTAAATATAAGTACAAAGGAGATTCCCAGGAGAAGATCTGAAAATGAGGGGAAATATGAAATAGGCACAGCTAAACCCATCTGCCTTTACAGTCCTGAGGTGCACCAGAGAATCTAAAATCTGTAAATTGTTGCCACATCATTCCTTCCCCAATTCCCCTTCTCTGCCTCCACTGCCAGATGTCCAAGGCTGCTTTTTCTCCTTCTCCCTGCCCATTTCCCAAGCACTCCCACCTCTGCTACACCCACCTCTTTTCCCAGTGCCTCATTTATTCCTCTGAGTGAATCCCTTCAGCCTGAGCACGTCCACTGCACTGATAACTGAGACAACAAATGTGCTTTTAATTTTTTCTATCCCAAATTACGATTAATGAAGATATCTTATGGCAAAGTACGAATAAACAAAAAGAAAAGCCGGATTAAATAAACTAGAAAATGCAAAGGAGGAATTCAGTTCTATGATTTTATGAACGCTTCTCACTTACAGAAAAACAAAAAATAATCAAAGGGATTTCTTTCACCCCAAAACTTGAGGTAATAACACCCTTGAAATAAGGGACAGGAATTTCACAGAAACAGCAAACATCTCCAAACTGTGTGTGCAAAAACAGTTTTGCAACAAACACTCTGAATAAACAGTCCCTGTTTCATCGAGAAAACATCATTTAAGCAAGAGTATTGAATTGTGTACAAGACCTTGAAGCTGTTACAAAATTCTTCATAGAGATGAAAATTAGAAGCAAGAAAATGGTTGAAATTAATTAAGAATCATCCAAGTCCTTCGTTTTCCTGTATCCTTGTGCAGTTTATGAAACCCAAGAGATTCTTTCTGGGAGTCTCTGAACAGGGATTTTGTCCATTTTCTCCTTAGTGTGAAAATTAACTCCTTTATTGTAACAGAATCTTAAATTCTGGGGAGCAGCTGGCCCTAAAGAGGTTGAAACTATGCTCATTTCTTCTCTTAAAATATTAAATATCAGTGATACATAAAACATAATTAACTGATCTAAGGGGATTACCACATTAAAGGCTGAGACATAAAACTAAACCTATTCCAAAAGCTGCTCTGTTTTCTTATACATAAAATATCATGCAAATTAAACTTTTTATAGGTGTTTGTTTTCAACACATAAAGCACAGCTGATAAAGAATATTCATTAAGGGACTAGAAATACAGTTTTGTGTTATTGCTGACGAGGTCTTGTGACAAGCAATTTCAGGAGAAAAAAGAATTGATATTTTAATATATTTTAAGGTATTATTAATTGTATAAACACTCACAAATCTGTATCAAGTTTGATAATGGCAACAAATGGAATTTCTATGTGAGTTTTTGTCAGCTTTGGCTGCTCTTTGCTGGTGAAGTGACACAAATTTCTATGTGGAAGCAACCTCATACTTTGCTTTCATTGTCACTTTTTTTTTTTTTAAAAAGATCTCACTCCACAGTCCAAGACCATTTTCCTCCATGGTTGGAAGTCTTTAGAGCAGAGCTGAAAATTGTTTTCAAAGCCTTGATTTCCAATTCATGCCAAGATTCACAGAGCAGAAATATCACTGGAGAAATTCAGGAAAACTGGGCTGGAAGGGGTTTCTGGAGATGATCTGCTCCAGCTCTCCGTGCCAGCTCAGTTAAAGTGGAGACAAGAGCAGGAAAAAGAATTCAAAAATAAAAAGCACGTGCCTGGTGCCTCCTGTCAGGGAAATCCAGGCCCTGTGTCTGCTCCAAAGCTGTGCCTGATGTTTGGGCATTACCATCCCTAATGAGCCCAGCACCAAACCCGCTCAACCAGGGGAAAGGAATTCTTATGGGTTCTCTCATTTGCTTTTCTTACAGTCCTCCTTTTCTTCTCTCTCTCCAAATTAAACAATGCCACTTGTCACTTTTCTTATTGTGATCCCTGGTATATCTTTTTTTATTATTATTTTTGGGAAACTCAATGCTGCTGGAATAGGGAGTGTGCAAGAATTGCAATTTTAATCTCATCGGGAATGCAGATGTTTGCATTGGTAGTTAAGAAATGAAGGTAAAAACTTGACTCTCACAGGTTTCTTGTAAAACCACAGGCAAATATTATAGATACATCACATGCTTATTTTTCAGAATTTGAAGATGCTCAATTTGATTATCCATGTTGTTAATTTCAACTCCTGTTAAGTTTGCTGAACACTGAGCTGCAGGGCACTCTGTGAGAATGGGCAGAAATCTAGGAAATTTTATATTTTTAAGAAAGAATTCTAGAGTGTTTTAACCATTAAATGAATTTTTTTTTGAGGCAAAGAGCTTTTCCATACAGGTATTTTATGCTGTGTGCTGAGGTGGTATATACCCACGAACAGTAAATTTCCATAGATTTAAATGAGTGGTATTATTGCTCAACACCTCACAAGACTGTGTGCAGACTATCCAAAAAAAAATTACTTTGCATGAGTGGCTAATCTTGGGTAACTTGGTCCTGGTTTATAATTTTTTAGTCCTTTGAAAGGTTCTTACAAAAGATGTTGGACAATAATCCTTGCTGCATGTTCCCAAAACAGAATGCAGGTGTCACAGAGCTGACCCCAAACCCATAGGGTAGAACAGGTGCTCTCTAGACACTCTGCATTTCAAAGAAAAGAAAAAAAAAAAAAGAAAAAAGAACCCATCCCAAATCTATTCCTGGTTGGAAAAGTAGGGCAAACATTAATTACTGACCTTAAAGCACAGTGGAAAACTAACGGGGCATTGCCAAGTCAGAGGATGAGAAATTGTGGAATATTAATGATGTTTGCCTGTGATCTCACCCGTGGAAGAATACCTGTGTTCTCACCTCCCAGAGGACAGGGCTGGGGCTTTGTGAGGTCTCCAGGTTCAGTGGCCCCAATTAATTTAGTTCTGGTGAATTTTAGAGAATCAGCTGAAATTCCTGCAGAGCTGCAGGTCTGGGAAAGGGCTGGGTACGAGTGGATTGAAAGAATGAAAGGAGGTAAATCACTCCCTGTCATCAAAGTAGAAAGGGTGAGGGAGTTACAGGTGGCAGATTTAACTTTAACTCCCAGAAAAGGACAAAATTTTAAACTCACTGAACTAAGGGGGAGAAAAAGGCAAAAGTAGAAAAGGACAAAATTTTAAACTCACCAAACTAAGGGAGGAAAAAAGGCAAAAGTAGAAACTATTATGAATTTGCTAAGGAGGAATTATCCTGGCAGTGTAGTTTCCCTGGGTCTTGGCCTTGCAAGGACAGAATAATACAGATTATACAGCTGGGTATTACTGAGGCTCCTCTGCTTTTGCCCGTGATGTTCCCATAACCAAGCTAAGAAAATATATTTGAGATAAAACTCTAAGAGAGGAGGTGAAGCTGGGTGGAGCAGAGCATTAGGAGGAGTTAGAGACTGGCTGCTGTCAGAATGAAAGGGTATTTGGAGTGGATTTCTTCAAGAGCCTGCCACTACTTGGTATTTTCACTAATGACTCGAGTGATAGGCTGGAGAGGAGCTCTAATCAGATCCGGAGACAACTGGGGATGGGAGGCTTTGCCTCTCTAGGTGGAGGGCAGGATTAATATTCAAAAGGAGCCAGGAAAAAGAGTCTGCAGACAGCAAAACACAGTTCAGTGATAACTGAGCTCAGCATCCAGGCAGGAATAAGGAACCCTGCAGCCAGTGAGGGAGGAGAAAGCAGCAATTCTGCATGGGAACGTCTTGGGGGCTAAAAGGGTTGTGAGCTGAGCCTAAATCAGCCAGGTCATGGCATAATGGACCAGGCAGACAGGCTGGCAGAAATGTGTTCTGGGAGACCTGGGAGGGGAAATCCTCTTGGTCAAGTGAAGGTTTGGGATTTTTTGGGATTTCTTGGGTCAGAGCATTTCAAAAGGTTGCCCTCCAGTTTGAAGTGCACAGGAGAAGAGGGAGGATGCCCAGAGCCCTGGGAATTCTGGCTTGTGAGGAAAAGCTTACAGAACTAAGGTTGGCTGGTCTGAAGGAGAATTTATACTTCAGAACATTCCAGCTCTTTTTTCCCCCGCTCTTACTCGCTCTTCAGGAGGACAGTGCCTTGCTGTTTAATTATTCCAGCTGGGAAAATAGTAAATTATTTCCTTCTATGAATTACTTGCATTCCTGGGAGAACAGGTTCCTGTCTAATATTTCTGGCATCCTACCATTTGCCCACAGAGGGGAATGTTGCAGGGACCTGTCCTGGCAGGTCTGTTGAACCAGCAGTTAAGAAGAGTTTGCAGGGCAGGGATACCTACCCATTCCAGGAGTAAAGTACTGGATAGGTGTGGAAGTTGTAAGCTGACACTGGATGAGCTCCTTTGAGAGGCTCTAACAAACTGGTGAGGCAGCAGTACAGAGGGAAACAAATTGGGTTAAAATGACAGCATGTTTAACTTCATTACATGACTCTGATGGAACCTCACCCTCGATGCTTCATTCATTTCTGAGCACTTCACCAACAGAAAGATAATAATGCTCTGCATTGCAGTGGCCCTGTCTCATCCAAACATCTTTAAATGATTTTGCATATATTTACCGAGCCTCAAAAGGCGCTGCTGAGATTTCTAAAGGCTGCAGCAGGAATCACTTTGCTAACCACATGTTTAGCAGCTCCCTGCAGCCAGCAGGGCCCAGAGAATGCAGGTTTGGTTTGAAAATGGAAGGGGTTTAGGTAAAAGACATATAATGACCTTATGTGTTATTATTTTGTTCATAGAATGCAAAAAGAGGAACCATGCCAGATAGCTCTAAGCCCTTGCATCCTGAATAAAATAAAGAATAATATATTCTAGCACAGCTGTTTGGAGCAGCCTGGTCTAGTGGGAGATGTCCCTGCCCGTGGAACAAGAGGAGCTTTAAGGTTGCTTCCAATCCAAACCATCCTGTGATTTTATGGTTCTGTGTGGGCTCTTTTAATTGCTTTTTTAAAGGAATAATAGTGGCATATATACCCTTGGGAAGGGGGACTTTTTTTTTTTCCAAAAACGTTTTTTTTCCTTGCAAAAAACCAGCAGGCACAGACCTCTAGGTCATACCAAGGCCTCAGCCCTCTTGGCATGATGGGAACAAGCACTGCTGGTATCTCATGTGTGACCAGGAGACTGGGTGCACAAAATGGGTGAAAAAAAAACCCAAAATGGGCAATGTTGTGTACAGGACTTAATTGATTTTAAAGAAAACAACAGAAAACCCAGGATGTTTGTCTGTGGGGTGAGGAGACAGCGGGGGAAGCAGCAGAGGATGTGCTAATGAGGGCACGACTTGGATTCGTGTCTGAAACGTGGCAGAAGAGTTCATTACTGCCCCAATCTTAGAAGTGGCAAAGTGTCTTTGACCATTAGGACTGGCCAAGATTTGCTTTTAATTTCCAACATTCCAACCAGCACACCAGGGCATTGATCCCAGAGTGGCCCAGGAGGGAGAGCAGCGCCCCAAAGCTCTGATCCTGACCCACAAATCCATGGAATTGTTGGGGCGGGGAAGGACCTTGGAGCTCAAACCTCCCACCAGGGCAGGCTGTGGTGATTTACTCAGGGTAAATCACTTTGCCCTGGCAGCTCCCACCCTGCTCTCAAGCAGGGCCACCGTGGAGAATCCCTGGGGAGGACGCAGCCCTGGCTGCGCTCACGGAGGCAGCAGAGGAGGATGTGATTTGTAGCTCCCTCCTAATCTGCATTATCTCCATAATTAATCTCTTTGTCTTTGGAGCTAATGATTTTTGAGGTGCAGGAGAGCAGGGAGGTGTGTTTGACCCAAATCTCGGAGCTGGGGCTGTCTGAGGAAGGAGAATGGGCAACGCCACCACCAGCAAATCCTCTCTGCTGGGAAAAATCCACATTTCCTGTGGCTGAGGGACACCGAGCCCCAGCTGCTGCTTCACCAGATTTTCCTCACATCCCACCCAAATTTTCCTGACTTTCCAAGGGGCACAGGCAGCAGGAGCCAGCTCCAAAGCTGCAGCAGGAGCCA
Organism: Calcarius lapponicus; assembly: GCA_039654755.1. Taxonomy (NCBI): domain Eukaryota; kingdom Metazoa; phylum Chordata; class Aves; order Passeriformes; family Fringillidae; genus Calcarius; species Calcarius lapponicus. Next base: position 7,731,207 of record JBBFKN010000017.1, on the reverse strand, counting down.
GGCTGGAGTGCTTTGCATGTGTAATTGTTTGGTTTGTGAAGAGTATCTGTAAAATCCTCCATGAGACACTTCAGTGCTTTGAGTCCCTGCTTTTTAAAGAGTAAATCCATGTAGTGGTTTTAATTTTTTTTTTTCATTTTGTTCGGGTCTATTTGAAATTTTATGCTTTTTAAAATGTCTTGCATGGACTAATGCAGGACTTGTGCCTCCCAACCTATCGTGGTCACTTTAGGATGTAACCAAAGGATCCCTTTGGTTCTAACATCAATCAATTATAAATATTTTCTGCAGGGGCTTGGAAATTTCTGTTTCAGATTTTTTTGGAGGCCTGATTTTGAAATCAGGTTATGGGAGTGATTTCATGAGTGAAAGTAGTTCTGACACCACTTCTTGTGTGAAATATCTGGAACTTAGTGGCCAAAAAATCAGAATATAGTTGTTGTTGTTAATGTTCAGTTTCCAGAAGTCCTAAAAAATTGTGTTTTCTTTTAATTTCCATTTTACAACACAGATGTTGTGAAAGGACAGAGAATTGAAAGGACATTTTCTGATTTTTCCAAGTGTATTTTTCTCATTATCCTGAGCTGCAAAAAAGGAAAGCCAGTTGTGACCAGGGATGGACCTGGAGGATTTTACTCCATATAGGTGAATCTTCCCTCTCTCTACACTTTCCTCTTTCAGCTCAGTAAAATCAAACGTTTTGTGTGTTCCTGGCAGGTTCCTGCATTGTACAGATATTTCCATTTACTCCCCGGAGTGCTGCACTGACTCCTGTCTCTGGCACGTGGCTGCAGTGACACCCAGGAGCTCAGCAATGTCACACCAGAGTCTGTGCTCTTCCACAAGCCGGGACTTTCTCACACTCTGCTTTTACGTTTGAAGCTCAGATTATTTCATTCACATTAACCCTTCTCCTGCCAGTGCCCATCTCCCCTCACCAGGATAAACAATCTGCTCTAATGGTGTATTTTCTTGGCTGCAAATACCATAACTGGCAGAAAACTTCACAATCCTTTGGTCCCTCAGAAATATACTTTATCCATCCAATATTTTTTTCCTTTATGCCCATAATTAGTTATTAACAAAATTATTACGTTTTCAGCCTACACCTCACCCAGTTCAACATATCTCATATAGTATTCAAATTAGAAACATATGATCCTGATAAACCAAACTGAAACATCTATAAAATCTAATTCCCCGAGATTTAATCTGCTGTCCAGGAAGGCAGGAGGGTCAAGAGTTGAATGACAGATGGTTGTTATTTATAGGTTTAGGTAATTATTGTGTTTGTAACACAAACAGTCCCTTTCTTGAACAGTCTGAAACTAAAAAACGAAAAGAAAGCAATGTAAATAAATAAGAATTCAGTTTCTACTGGCAAAGTTCAAATTCAGCCATTCCTGCCCTTAACACATCCTGGCTCCTCTCTGGAGGTGACTTCAGCCACCTTTCCATATGGGAATAAATCCAAACAAAGTTTTCATCTTCTGCTACAAACCACACGAGGCAGAAGCACCAGATTTAAAACAGCAGTAAAAACAAGCTTGGTTTCAAAACACAGAACTTCCAAGGTTTTGATTCACCACTGGAAAAGCTGGACACAAATCTTTCAAGAATTGGTGAGACACGGGGCTTCCTGAATTTTTTTCAGCAACACTTTTCTTGGTTTGTTGTTCAATTCCCCCTGTTTGTTTTTTTCCTTTCAGGTAATGAAAACACTTCCAGCTTTCTTCATAATTATGGAGCAGAAGGATTGGATTGAGCTGCGCCCGAGACGAGAAAAGCGACTTTTTTTTTTTTTTTTCCTTTGGGAAGGAAAAATCTTCCTTTTTCCAACCTTCCTTTCTCCCAGCACCAATGGATCCATGGACTTACCTGGATTCCCTTGGCTCCTCGCGTGCTGCTGGCTGGTAAATACCTACAGGAGCTGCCGAGGAACAGGATGGAGGTGCTGACCTTCCCTTCCCTCAGCCTGCAGTTCTTCAAAGTCAGCCCCAGGGACTCCACATTAAATAGAGGAGCCAGGCAGGAGAGCTCTGCTCCCCCTTCTGTTTGGCTTTCACGGCTCAGTTCTAAGAAGCTGCTCAGAGGTTTCCTCTTACCTTTCTACTGAAGCACAACGGCGTGGTGCTGCTCCAGGACAGGATTAGGTCATTCAGAGAGCCCAGAGAGAGAGAGAGTGGAGCTCAGAGGCTCCAAAGGCTGGAAAGATCTGATCTTACATCAGGTGAGAGAAGGCAGCTGGCTGGGCAAGCCAATAATTATGATATCAGCTCTTGTTGGCCTCAGGCAGTCCTGCATTTAATAAGAATACAAATATGACTAAGCTGCATTTTTTTTTTTTTTTTGCCTTGTTCTCTTGGTAATTCCTCAGAGAAGTTGGGCAGGTATGGAGCTCTAACTGTCTGGAAAGAGAGAGCTCCCTCTCTCCACCTCTCTGTTTTCCTTTTGATTTAAAACACCCATCTGTTACCCTGTTTTGCAAACCTATTATCCACCTGTGGTTATTAAAAACACTCTTTCCTGGCATGGAGTTTTTGCCAGAGGATCCCAAAGCCTCCAGCTCCCAGAATTAGGTGCCTTTCTTGCATTTGTTCAGCCTGAACTCTCAGCATGGAAAGAACACGTTGGAATGTCAAAACATCAGAGGAGCACGACAAAACCAGGGCACTCAAGATTTTATTTCCTTCCCAAAACCAGAGTGCCTCACTCAGGACTAAAGCAGAGGAATAGGTTGTTGTGGGCCTGATTTTGTACATGTATTTATGTGGAGAGGTCTTTTTGTGTGCAGATCCACGGAGAGGGGCAGGAATTGAAATGTGCACTCGCAGGAATGGGTGTTTGCTGCCCTTACCTGTCTCTGTGCACCCTCTCCAATCCCCTGATCACACCTACTGTAATAACACTCACCTACCTCATAGGGTGTTGTGGGGATTAATTAATGTTTGTAAAGTGCTTTGAAGATGAAAAGCCCTGAATGAGTGCTAAATATAATTATCATCATTCCACAAAACAGTAGAAACATCTCCATGGCCCCCAGGTCATTGTATAGGTACACCCATGTTTATCTGCCACGATTATGGTCAGATACTGAACCAGGTATTGAAACTTTGATAAAAATTCCCTCTCTGCTCTGGAGGATGTATTTAAATTCATGTTAAGTTCATGCTATTTGTGAAATGTTTTTTTGGTGATGCCTGTTGGAGAATATTTTACACTGAACTGTGATAGAAAAGCTCTGCCAGGCCATCCACATGCCACAAAAACAGGTGGAGGAAAATCCATGTTTTCACCTGTGCTGGGTTATTTCCTATCACAAGTTTGCCAGCTTGATTTTGTTAAATTTATCAGAGACTTCTGACGCTAGAAATGAAGACTTTGCCCATTTATCTGCTGGATCTTCTAGCAATGTGGAGTGTTGGTGGATACGCTCTTTCCTGTCTGGAAGATGCCAAAGATAGTGCTGGGTAATGACTTGCCTTTTCCAAGGACTTCCACGTTTGATGTTCCTCAGAGCTGTGTGTCTGAAGCTGCCAGGGAAGGTCCTGAGATGGCTGGGATGGCACCCCACATCTCCACTTCATTATTCCCAAATTCTGCACCACCTTTAATCTCCAGCTCTTGCTGCGATGGCTGGGACAGACAAACCTGAGATGGTTTTGGTGTGGTGACAGCCCAGGAGCAAAGGCAGCCCCTGGCCTGGCTGTACCCCCAGGCTCCTGGGGTGATGCTGGTCCCCAAATTTGCTGTTTTAGCATCAGCCTGGTGGGTGTGCTCCCTCCATCTGGAGTCACAGGTTGGTTGCAGCTGCTGGTCCCCAAATTTGCTGTTTTTACACCACCTTGGTGGGTGTGCTCCCTCCATCTGGAGTCACAGGTCGGTTGCAGTGCAGAGATAAGAGCCTGAATGAAAGTGAAATGACAGGAGGGCATTATCTCTTCATTCCTGGGATGAGTATCAGGAGGAAATACCTAGAGGAAAGCAGGGTGTCAGAATTTGCTGCACGTTTTCCTGTCTCTCTCACAGCCTCGGATCAACACCCACTTTTGTGGGTGTGAGGAGCTCAGCCCAGCCCTGCTTCCTGGGGTCTCTCCTTTCCGGTGGCAAAAAACAGTTTTGTGGCATTTAAAATCAGTAATTTATTTTCCCTTAGAGAGTTTTGTTTAAAGCAGTTTTTTCTTCAGGAGATGAAGCTGAACAACGGGAGAGATCAGGATGTTTAAATCAGGGCAACCTTGGTTCTGTCAGATCCAGACTAGACTACTGCAGTGTGATAACTTTATATCTCTCCTTGGTCTGGGCTCTTATGGAAAGACTGAGCTGTTGATTTGCTGCACTGGCAGCGATGCTAAACTGTTAAATTCTGTTCCCTAATCTGATATTTAATTTTAGGGGGGAAAAATTAAAATTGCAGCCATTAAAGTTGTAAAGTAAATATTCAAAAAGCGAGTCAGTGGAACCCATTCAGTGCTCTCTGGCTGTGTCTGCAGCCTAAAGTAACAACGTCTGGTGGAAATAGTTCCTATCCACTCCCAGCAGAGCTCCTTGTTTTCCACAGTTTGATCCTTGTCCCAGAAGCTTTCCCTGGACTGGTGCTTGCTGCTTTCCAAAGGAAGAGGATAAGCTGAGCTCAAAGCTGTGAATGGCACCCTGTGTGCAATTCAGAGCGTTTGATCAATTTTAACATTGAATATTCTTCAATTCCTTGACATGGAAAAGCAACTGCTGACCTCATTATAAACCCCTCCTGCTATTTATAATTGACAAGAACAGTCTTGTTGATCTGGAAATTTGTCAGCCAGTAGTTCTCCCAATGAACTTCACTTTTTGCCCAGCCAAAGCATAAATTAATCCCTTTGATTCAATATTCCTGCTTAATTTAGCAGTGGCATAATTGCTTATTTTTAATACATTGTTTATATTTTATTATGCAGTGATGGCAGCAGTATTTGTTATCATAAATAGCTTTGTAGCCTTACAATTTTTGTATCCTAACATTTGGATGATAAGCTTAGAAAATGATTTAGGACGTAATCTAACCAGCTATTCTGCCACCATTAAATAGGAAAAGTGGCCCAGCATCTCTCCCTTGGGATCACCTGAGGGAAGACACACCTGGGTGTAACTTTACTCGTCTGCTGGGCTGCCTTTAAATAGTAGTTAGGACTTGCTTTTTATCTTCTGAGATATCCCTAGGGAATACACACCTTGCTTTAACCTACATACACTCCAGTCCATTTCTGTCCCTCAGAAGTAATCACAAGTGCAGTTTGATGTGTGGAGAAAAACACATTGGTTAAACTGAGCTTGGCAGTGTCAGCACCCCAAATATTTCACCAGAATCAGAGGATGCTTTGGGCTGGAAGGGACCTTGAAGACCATTTGTTCCACCCCTTGCCACGAGCAGGGACACCTTCCACTAACTTGTTCCAACCTGGACTTGAACAGTTCCAGGGATTTAAGAGAGTGTAGTTCTCATTCCCTCTTCTTTTGGCAAAATTGATCTGTCTTTTGCCCTGTTGTTGTTATAGAGGAGCTGTGAGCTGGAATGGTGAAGGATAAAATTCACCAGGGAGATCTGAATTACAGCCTCCAAATCTGGCACACCCAGAAGATGCTCTTTTGTTGGCATTTGCAGAACTTTCAGCTTGCTAATTGTTCAATCTTAAATTAAAATACAAAGAACCATCATTACACACAGAAATATCATTTCATGACCAGTGATTTAGTGCTGCCCATAAAGCACAGCATGAGGAGCAGTGTGGCAGCCACTGTAAGGTGTTATTTTGTTATTTTGGAAATGAGGCTGAGCTCAAGATGCTGTTAGACTTGACTCTGTGCCTTTCTGCTCTAGGTGAAATTCAGGAAGGTGATCTTGACACGTGTTCCAGGCATTGTGTCACCAGCACTGGGCTTTGCTTTGCATTTTTGACAAGACTGCTCTTGGTGCGCAGCTTTCAGGGCAGAAGGGAGATAATTAATTAAAGAGAGACAGAGATGGGGCTAATAATTGGGAGTAATAACCTCTGATTGGCCTCACAGGTTTATTTTGTCTCATGTTGAGTTATTTGGTCCTTCCGTATTCAGTAGCAGGACCCTGCATTGTTCCAGGGCAGCTGGAGCTGGATCCTTCTCCTGTCCTCAGGGAGGAATTCCCATTCCTCCTTGGGGCTGATCACTGTAGAAATACAGAATTTCAGACCTCAGAACCAGGTTGGAATGCCCTGTAACAGATGATAAACCTTCTTCCCTCCTCACAGAACACAGTTAGACAAGAGTTGGCAGCATTCTGTCAACTTTCCCCTTTTTTTTGTTGACACTGCACTTCAGAAAAAGCCTTTAGTGATTTTTTTTCCCCCTTTTATTTTTTTTTTTTTTGTTAGGAGGTTAACAGAAAGGGAGCAGGCTTTTCCTAGCCTGCAGCTGCTGGATAAGTGGTAGCTTGGCAGGCTCTCTTTGTTTGTTTGGTCTGATGGCTCCTGCATTTTTGGCTGCCAGGCTCTTCCCAACATCCCAGAGCGAGGCTGTCGGGGGAGTTTGGGTGACACGACAAGGAAAGGAGAGATCCTGCCTTCCTCCAGCTTCCAGAGCACGGGAATTGGGTGGATGGCAAAGCCAGGGGTGTAGGAGAAAGTGGCCAATGTCACAAGGCAATGACGGAATCCCAGCAGTGCTGCTGCTATTGGAGGGGTCGTCCCTCTGTCTCTGCAGCTCCTCCACCTGAGCAGGACCTTCTGAAGGTCAGAGATTCAGAGGAGAATGCTGCTGCACCCTGGTTTTAAGGCCCTGAGGGACTGTGGGAGTTTCAAGAACATGTGGATCTCCAAGGGAGACCTTTGAACCACAGGAGTCTTCCCAACCCGCCCCTGTCACACTCCTGACTCCGAATATGTCATGCAGGTTTGGCCACTTAGTGCCCAGGCATGAGCAGGGAAATGATCACTCATCCATGAGTTCATTCTGTTGTTTTCTAAGGCTTGCTGCCTGCTCTTTTTATTTTCCATTTATTTTAGGCTGAGTGGTGATTTCAGAGGTGTTGAATAACCCACACCTTCCTCAGTAATGCCCAACTTTTTGTTCTTGGGGTTTTTTTTTTTTCTGTTCCTCCTTGCTGATGCTCTGTGGTGAACACACAGCCTCATTTCTGGAGCTGTGGCAGAGCTCAGAAGCAGGATTGGTTTGTGAATAAGATGTTGCTTGATGGTTCAGATGAAAATGTTTGCAATTCACTGCACTTCACAACCCAAGGTGAAACACTGTGCTCTGGCACTGCTCCTCTACAGCAGCAAAAGAGTATTTTGTTTGAATTACTGGAGTGTCCTCTTCACATCCTCAGCTTGCTGAGCCTCCTAAATCCCTTCCAAAAATTATCAATTCAGGAATATTGCTCTGGATTTTGCCTTGCTCAACATATTTTCTGTAGAAGTCAGGGAATCCTTCAGCTAGAGATAAAACACTAAACCCTCTTGGCACCACAACCTTTAACCAAGTTTCTCTCCAGTTAGTGACATGATTGGTTCTAAACAGGATGATTAATATTTAGCCAGCTAGAAGACAGCTAACAGTGTTTTACTCCTGCCAGAGGCTTAGGCTAGCACATGATTATCTTCTTATAACTGGCTTGGCAGAAACGTGTGTGTGTGTGTGTTGGTTTGGTGTTTCTTTTCTTTTTTTTTCTTCTTTTTTTTTTTTTTTTTTTAGCCCCTTAACCATGTCTAATAACCAGAACAACTGGTCTGTCTTCTTTCCTTCTTGGAGTGTGTGCTTGGATGTTCCTGACTGCTCCATGAGCAGCCAGTGCCAACACATGCACACCCTTTTTGTGTTTCCCCACTTCCATAGAATCTGGGGGAATGTTTTTCCCAAGATTTCCAAGGTATCGATGGGAGAAATACAGAATGCATCAGCAGGACTGGGTTGCATTGCAGAAAAACTGGTCTAGGAGCACAACTCCAAGTTAGCTCTCCAGTCACCGAGTCCCAGGATGGTTTGGGTTGGAAGGGACCTTAAAGATCATCCCATTTCAAGCCCTTCCCAAACATTAACCAGGCTGAAATGTGAATTTCTTGGGAGCTCCTGAACACAGCAATACCTGCAGGACTGACAGGGAAGCTGACAGGGGTGTGATACCAACCCTCCAAGGTGTTGTCTCAAATCCTACCAGCCATGATTGTATTGAATTTGAAACAGAAAGGACAACTGGGAAGAGCTGACCTGGGACGTTGGGAAGCAGGGACACGCTTGGGTTTTCCTGACCAATTCTAATGCAAACACAGCCTGGGATGGATTATTTGAGCCAGACCAGAGCAGAGCCTGGATTTAGGGAAATAAGCAGCATGTCCAGCAGGAAGGTTATGGAGTTATAGCTGTGTGTGCTCAGGCTTTGAGCTGACCTCCCAGCTCCTCTGTGCAGGACTTTGGAGCCATCAGGTCAACAACCAGAATTCCCAGGTTCTCCCCATCCTGTGCAAACCATTTCCCCACCTTTCCTGGACCATCTTCACCTTCACCCCCAGCAGTGGAAAACACAAAAACCCTGTGCTTCCTCAAACAGCCACTGGAATCATCCCAGAGGTATTATCTTAAAAATGAGAAAATGATTCAATGAAAGAAGGAGTGAATCACGTAAATACCCAGAGTGTTGTACCTCAGCAATGTCCCTCCCTTCTGAGTACAAAGCAAAGAACAAAAGCAGGCTGCTGCCTGGCATGGGCCCCTCCTAGATGACTTACTGGGACTGTGAAATCATCAGAAGCTTCAGAAAGAAGTGCTTAGGCAGCGTTTATAACTTGATTTTCTTCTCTTCAGTCCTCTGTGAGCATGGACCTGCTCACTGCTCAGTCCATGAGATGGATGAGGAAGGCAAATATTTAATACTCGCTGAATTCTGGATGCCTTTTACATTTTAGAGGTTGACAATTGGTTTTTTAGAGCTAAAACATTGCATGGAGGAAGGGGCATAGACATTATAAGGTCATGAAAATATGAAACCACATTTTTATTGCTGAGGATGATTTTAAACACACTCTTAGGAAACAGGCAATGTGAAATCTGGTCTGTTCAAATGGAGAGTTATAATGGGAGGTAAAAATCCTCAGCAGGCCATTAATTCCTCCCTGGCAGCCAAACCAAGATTGCTTCAGCACTTAGAGGAGCTTCAGTTAGAATGAAATATTGATCTCAGATTGCCAGGTTTAAAATTAAGTGTGTGAGATACAAGAGTCAGAGTAATCCACTCTAAAAGGCATTCAGTGCAAAGCATGCTGCGAAAGATCCTAATTATTTTATGAAAAATCATTGTACAAAAGATGAAAAGACCCAAGGAGGATGAAAAGGAAGTAATTGCAACCCTGAGGTTTCCATTCTAAATTCAGTTAAAAATGTTTCAGCCTAAAACAAGAGTTTTGAGTTCATGTGATTCTCCAAAGGCTCCACGCAGCTCCTTAGGAAGAACAGGATCAGTTCTCCCTCATTGTCAACACTGTAAATCCTGAGTTTTTAATGGTTTATTCAGTGAAATGGGAATACTCTGCAGCTACTCCACGCTGCTGAAATGCCTTTGTCAGTGTTTTTTTTTTTTTCCCCTTTCTCATTGCCCTCCTCAGTTGTTTTTCTGCACTGTGAGCTTTTCACTCCGGCTCTTGTGACATCAGTGGCAAATGTCTGTGAGGAATTGCCCCGGGCCAGTGTGACTTTCAAAGGATAAGACAATTTGTTCCCTTGCCAATGAACAGTTTATTACATTTCTAATTATTGTTATTAGTCTGGCAGGTGGTGCCATGCATGATATTTTTACAACTGCCAAGATGCAGGTACTTCTTTCATGATGAAAAAATAACCTGGGTGAGATTTAAAGGAAAACCAGGTGCTCTGCTGTTGTATGTGCTGGATAATTCTCTGCACTAATGTGGTGTACTGGTTATTTTCAAATCTTAAGTTGAAACATCCTGACTCCTAAAAGATTTTGTTGTGAGACCAATTGTAATTAAAGTGTGTTAGCAGCCTAGGTTAGATATGGAGATTTCTCTCCCTCCCTCTCTCTCAAGTTCTTTCCTCTAATCTTTATTACTCTACTTGTTGTGCAAATTAAAGACTCATCATATTTATAAACTCTAACTCAGAGTTCACGTTAATCACTGCCTAAGAATATTAAATACCCGCTTTCCCAATGAAGATCTGGGTTCCTGAACATAGAGATTTGACTTTCTCTGCTCTGTGGGGTTGCATGCAGTCAGATTAAAGACATAAAAATGATATAAATACTCTGTGCTGGTGCAATACTTTAATATCCCTCTGGAGCAGCCCAGTCCAGTTCCACCCACTGCTACCTGTGCAGAGCAGTTTATAAAACTCTGAGCAACCTGATCTAGTGAAAGGTGTCCCTGCCCATGGCAGGGTGTTGGAATTGGATGGTTTTTAATGGTTTTAGCCTCAAACACTCCATTATTCCATGATAAACTGTGTCATTCCTGCCTTTTGCACTCTCCTGGTATTGTGTGGGAAAATACACTTTCTTAAAGCAGTTTCACACTGTTTATCCAGTGAATCCTGGATGATTTCATGTTGGACTAAAGAGAAGAAGTGAATTCAAAAAGCAATAGAGAAATAAAGCAGATATATTCACTGATGGTTTTAACAGCCAAGCTGACTATAATTAGAAGGGCCAAAGTCCAGTTAGAATTTAATCTGACCACTGCTGTAAAAGGCAATAAAACTGCTCCTATGAATACATCAGCAACAGAGGACGAGCAAAGGGAGATTCTCCCTCCTTTACTGCTTGTAGAGGGAAGCCCAGTGACAACAGATGAGGAGGAAGCTGGCTCCATCCAAGGACATTGAGGATCCAGCTGGAAATGCTCCCTGAGCCCCTTTCCATCCTTCCCCAGCAGCCCAGGCTGACTGGAGCTCAGCAAATATAACACCTACCTCCAAAAAAAATGAAATAAAATCTGAGTGGGCATCCAGGGCATTCCAGAGCTGCCTTGGTGCCAGGACAGGCTGTGGGGCAGCCCCTCAGCAATGGCACCACGGATGGGACGGGAGGTGAAGGAGCACAGCTGGCAGAGATCCACCAGAGGCAGGTCCTGCCTGACCGACCTGATCTCTCCTGACAGGGTCAGGGTGTCAGGAGAGGCTCGGGCACCACTTCCCACAGGGTTCTGCTGGGGAAGCTCCTGGCTTGGATGGGTGCACTGCTGGTGGAGCGCTGGCTGGAGCCCAGGGAATGGTGGGAATGGGGTCACAGCCATTCCCTGCTCAGCACCAGGGCCAGTCCTGGCTCACATCTCCATCAGTGGTCTGGATGAGGAGGGTGGGACAGCCCCAGCAAGATTGGATCACTGGAAGGGCCACCATCAGTGGTGGAGCCTCCATCCCGCAGTGTGGATGTGGCCCTTGGGGACAGGGCTGTGGTGGCTTTGGCAGTGCTGGGTAACGGTTGGAATGTGTGACCCCAAAGGTCTTTGCCAACCTAAACAGCTCACCATTCCACGTTTGGGTTCCATCAGTGTGACCGTGTTCACAGGGGTCTGAGGATGAGGGAAGAGATGAGGATCTGACTCCGTGTTTCAGAAGGCTTGATTTATTATTTTATGATATATATTATATTAAAACTATACTAAAAGAATAGAAGAAAGGATTTCATCAGAAGGCTAGCTAAGAATAGAATAGCAAAGAATGATAACAAAGGCTCTGTCTCAGACTCTCTGTCCGAGCCAGCTGGGCTGTGATTGGCCATTAATTAGAAACAACCACATGAGACCAATTACAGATGCACCTGTTGCATTCCACAGCAGCAGATAACCATTGTTTACATTTTGCTCCTGAGGCCTCTCAGCTTCTCAGGAGGAAAAACCCTAAGGAAAGGAATTTTCATAAAAGATGTCTGTGACATATCAGCACTGCAGCAGGAGCTACCATGTTGTCACTCACGTGGCTGCTGTCTCAACAAGCACAAAGCAGCCCTCTCTGTCATTCTCGTGACAAAAATAAATTTATTCTGGTGAAAAAAATTAATTTATTCTTTTCATATATACCCCTCTTTCCTTCTCCATTTGCCCTGGAATATCAAACAATCCTATTCAGTAAAACCAGACACACAGATTTGCTGTAATTAATGCAAATGCATTTTACTGAGTTGTACTTTGAGGAGTTAAAAAGGTGGGACACTCTTCAATTCTATCCCCTACCCCGATGTTTTATTGTGACAGGACAAGTTTCCTTCATGCCGCATTTTTAACCTCATAAAAACGAGACATCAACTGGGCAGCACCAGAAAATTAGGAATGACCTGTAAGAAAAACAAATCAACAGAACAATTTAGTGAAAAAATTGAGTGTTTTTGTGTTTCTGCGACTTGCAGGAGCTGCAGCTGTGCTGGGATGGGTTCGGGGTTTGGCTGCACCCGCCAGGGCTCCAGGAAAGAGCAGATCCTGCTGGAGCAGGGAGCATGGGCATGTTGTGGAGTCACTCCCTGCAGGGGCTGTTCAGCAGGTACAGAAGGCCAACAGTGGCACTGAGTCAAAATAGAGGCTGCAAAGACATTACAGAGCTGACTGCACCTGGTGTAGAGGAAAATAAAGATGTCAGTGCCCTCCCCTTTCCCCATCACTTGTCTCATATTTCTGAGATACAGGTGTGTGGTTACTGTGTAAACACAGCAAAGATTTTTCTTCTAGGCTAATAAGCTGCATGTTTTGGTTTGGGGTTTGTGTTTTGTTTTTTTTTTTCCTCTTACAGTATCTGTGCCAAATTACAAAAGCTTACAGTGTGAACTCCTGCACTTCCACACCCCCTGTGCTCACTTTGGTTTCTGAGCCAGGATTCAGTCAGAGCCTGCCCCTCTGGCAGCTCTGCCTCAGCCTTGTCTGAATTTATTTCAGAAATTTATTTTGGTCTTGTCCATGCACCAACAGTCAGAGCATCTCAAATTAACAGATAATGCAGGAGCATGAAATTGGTGCTTGGTTTTTGCTGCCCCATTCACCAATCTGTGGTGACCATCCAGGTAGCTCTGGCTGATTTTTACCAATAATTGGGGGGGAATAAACTGCCCTATCTGCACCCTAAAAATCCTGCTGATGTTGCTATCTGCCACAGAGTGATAAAAACATAACGCTGAAGGAATCACAAAGGTTATTGTGGGTTATTTCCAGGTCATCTTGTGGGGCTGCTCTTTCTCCTGTGCCACTCAGTGCTCTTTCTCTCAGTGCCACAAGAGCATTTGCTGAGGTCTGAGGAGAGAAGCAAAGCCCAGGTGTGAGGAGGCTGCCCCTGCCCAGCTGTGCTATTTGGGATGCACACGGGTGATTGATGAGCGCAGCTTTCATGTAGCAGCAATGACATTGCCAGGGGAAAGAGCAAGGAGGGAAACTCAGGCTCCCTTGGGGTGACAGAGTAAAGAAAGAAGGATCCTTTTTCAGCTTTCTGGCAAGTCTCATCAGGAGAGTCCTGGAGCAAAAAAAATAAAAAGGGAAATGTGGCTTTCCTTTTGCAGTCACTGAACTGCCCCAGAATAACCAGCACTCACGAAAAGTCCTCTCAAGGGAAAACTGGGAATACTGGTGCAGCTAACTGGAACACTCTGCACACACCCTGCTGGTCTCACATTGTGCAATTCCATATAAATGTACTTTATTCTCATGGGCAACCCTGACCACTTCTCCTTGCGCTTGGTGGAAAGGAACAAAGATCAGCAGAATTACTGAAATTTGGCTTCTGAATTGGGAAATTACTGAAATTCCCTTCCAAAGAATGGAAAGTCCTAGATGGGGAAAACTTGGAATTGCTCTACTCCTCATGGACTGGACAGGGATCAAGGGAAGTGAGGAAATTCCTGAATTTTTTCCATTTCATTCCTGGAAAATGAAATTTCTGGATTCCCTTCCTGAAATCCAGATGATTTCAGGGCCAGAAATCATCTGAATGGTATAAACTGGAAGCAGAGTAAGTTTCTGATGGTCTAACCAATTCTAGTTAATATTTCAGGCGCAATGACAACTACAAGTAGTTGTGATTCATTGTTAGATCACAAATACCTCACACAGGCATCCAACATCTGAGCCTTGAAGCAGTTGAATCTGGTCTGATTCATAAAAATAAATGTGTTGAACCCTTGAATTAATCATTCTGTTCCGTCTCTATTTTCAAGTTCGTTTGGTTTTGCTGTTTTGATTTTTTTTCCTCATTCGGACAATTTTCATGAATTTTATTAAATGTATGACTCTGCTGCCCTGCATTCCTTCTGAGAGGTGCTCCCTTGTTCCATTCCTCTTTCAGGGAGTTTTCCAAGGGAAATCAGCACGAGCCCAGGTGCTTGGCCTGGATTTGGGGACCCTGGGCCTGGCCTGGCAGTGTCTGCAGCAGGAGGTGACAGCTGGGGAGGGAACCTGCACCTCCTGCATGGTTTCGGTGTCTTAATATGATTAAAGGATAAATAATACAAAATGTTTCCTTAATAGGAGAAAATACCCAGCATTGACAGTAGTGATTAAGTTCCATTAAACAGTTGTTAGTTTGGACACCAGGTGATTAGTACATCCAAACCACTTCATTTCCAGACTTTGGCACCTTGCTCATTACTAACTCAAGCCATAAAGTTCAGTGAATCAAGTTGTAAATAGTTTTATTGGTCCCATGTTGGGGAAAAAAAAAAAAAAAAAAAAAGAGGGTTGTGAAATTCCTGGATGATTTCAAGTTAGGTATTTCTTAAGTCCTTGTGTTTCTGCTTTCTGTTCTTTAGTTATTCATCATTGCAGAGGGTTTTAACTCTGTTTCTGCTTTGGCAAGCACTAAATCCAGTGGGCTAGTTGGGAGCAAAGAGTTGTATTTCTAAAATAAAATAAACCAAACGGAGAAAGGGCTGGAGATGCACCCAGCTGCCAACATGCCATAGTTATCCAAGGGAGGAATTTCCTCAAGGACACCAGAGGAACAGCTTTTACAGCTCCTGGAGAAAGGTCCACAGTTACCCACATGCTGCTAATGATTGAATAAAACAGAAAACCTCATGTTTCTGTTTGTTTGCTGAAAATAATTCTCACCTTTTTTGAGAATTATTTCATGTCCATTTTATGATAAAGTGTCCTTCCAAGTAGCTTTTGTTTATTTAATTTTATTTTTAATGAAAGTTTAGGAATTGAGCTGTATGTCCTGATGTATTTCAAGATGTCAGTGCTATGCAACGAGGCCCATTTTAATACCTCTTAAGTGACTGGGAGCAAATTTTTGGTTTCTCCAAAGCAATTTGAGGATTAGAAAGATGTGCTGGCTTCATCCTGGTTTAGCTTTCAAATTGCCATGTGTCCTGTTAAGTCTGTTTATGATTTCAGTGACCCTTGCATCACTCCCATGCCACTTTACAAATTGCTGCCGAGGTGTTTATGGCCAGGTTTCTTTCCCAAATGTAAGCAATTTTTTTTTTTTTTTTTCAGGAGCCTGCCCAGAAACCATCAGCTTTTATGGTGTGGTCACAGGAATTTTGTGTTTTTAGCAGGGCAAGGCCTCCCTGCTCCCTCAGAGTGCGTGTGTGTGCCTGCAGAAGCTGTGTGTGTGCAAGGCAAGGCAGGACAGCTCCATAACTGCAGGGAGAATCAGGAGGTGACTCCGAGTCACCCACTTACTCACTGCTGGAAACCTGTGTTTTGTGGTTTTGCAGAGCAGTTTTTTAGGCCAAGGCAGAAAAAAAAAAAAAAAAGACACAGGTCCCCTCCTCGTTACCAAATTTATCACTTGTGGAAAAGCAAACTTGGTGTCAGCTGGGAGATGAGGAGCTGCAGTGGGAATCCCAGCTGAGCACAGCAGGTGCTGAGCTGGCAGTTTCACAGCAGATTGTGAAATTTGATCTCACAATGGGAAATGGAGCCACTCCTTGAGGGCAATATCTGGAAACATAATGGGGAACCACCCTTCAAAGGTGATCCGGGTAATAATGGGGCTTAGAAACACTTTCTACCTGCTTTGCTTAGAAAATTATGAAAATTTTTAATAGTGTTACTGGTTTTTTGCACAAGCACACTATATTTAGCTGTACCTCAACTGGTCCTGAGCTCAGACACACCCAAGGCACTAAACTGCCCAGTGCCACCACCACTGCAAGGTGGAAACTGGTCATGGAATTCTCAGTTCTCCTTGTGTCCTGTTTGTTTCTTCTCTTCTCTTCTCTTCTCTTCTCTTCTCTTCTCTCTTCTCTTCTCTTCTCTTCTCTTCTCTTCTCTTCTCTTCTCTTCTCTTCTCTTCTCTTCTCTTCTCTTCTCTTCTCTTCTCTTCTCTTCTCTTCTCTTCTCTTTTTCTCTTCTCTTCTCTTCTCCTCTCTTCTCCTCTCCTCTCCTCTCTCCTCTCCTCTCCTCTCCTCTCCTCTCCTCTCCTCTCCTCTCCTCTCCTCTTCCTCTCCTCTTCCTCTTCTCTTCCTCTCCTACAGATTTTCACCCCTATTTTTTTTCTGGAATTTGGGCATTTTTACACCCTCTGAGTAACTTCCACTGCAGATAAATCTGGTAAATCTGTGCTCAGCCACGTTAATGAAGGTGGAACACCCAGCATTAATGCATTGGCCCCACGACACCTCTCTGCTACTTGGTGTCTCCCTCCTTTCTTCTTGAGATTGGCATAAAGATTGCACCTGTGCTCCTGCAGGTTCTTTATGCACACCACAGCCTCTGAATAATGTAGATTAATAGAAAAGACTTCAAAGAACCATAACAGAGTTTTAAAAGGGCTGGAAGGAGAGGCCAATGGGAAATGTTATAAGAAATTCCACCTTTCCTGCTTAGCTAAGCAGTAATTTAGGAGGACATGTAAAGTCTACAGGAGAATTTCAAAGAAAACAAAAAGCAAACAAAAGCAGAGCACACTGCCCTGATGCTGGAGACAAAGGGAGGGAGAAGGGAGAGGCTCCCAGCAAATCATCTGCTCCAGTTTGGCATTTTTAAGTCCTCAGAGAGAGGGTGAGCAGAGTAATGAAAATATTTAGAGAGATTTGGGTGCTATTTGGTAGAGGTAAAAGCAAAGGGAAAGGAGAGTGGTGTAGCAGTGACCTGAGCAAGTCATTATGTGATTGAAATCTGTTACCCAGGAGCTCATTAGCAGCAGAGAATAAATGCCTTTCCTTCTGGAGCTGTGGATATTCCGCTGGATCTCTATCTCACATCAAATTAAAACTCTGTCAAAGCCACAGGAGGATTAACACCAGGCTGTTCTTTCCAAGAGAGAGATTTCCACAGCCACTGGAACCATCAGGGCTGAGGAATTAATGACCAGCAGACACCAGAATTATCTGGATTTTTGGAATTGGAAAAAAAAAACCTGCTGCAAGTCAGTGAATTTGGACATTTTATGAATCAAAACTACACTGCATGCTGCCCTCATCTCCTAATAATTAGGGTTAATAAATTTTTTTCTTTCTCTCTAGTAATTAGAGAAAGAAAAAAAAGAAAGATTTTGAGGAGAACATACTGTTTTAGAGTGAAATTCCCTCATTTTCACTCTCATGGGACCAGTGTGGAGATCCCAGCAGAGTGGGATTTCGGAGATGCACTTTGTGCACAATTGAAGCAGGAAACAACAGAACAAAGGTTTCAGAGCAAACTTCAGGGGCACACATTGAGCAACTGCTCTGCCTGAGCCCAGCCTCATTTATGGCACCAAGAGATCGTTTTGGCAAAGTGCTTTTGGACATTTTTCAGTTTGGTCATTAGGAATTTATCTGCTACTGAAGTCAGCTCCAGCAGAATAGGGATGAGATATGGAAGAGGATTACATAATTGGCTTTTACAAAGGGAAATCTTGGGCTGCACAGTCCAAGAAAATTTGACTCAGTAATAATAACGTAATTACTACTTTAAAGATAAGAGAAAAACAACTATGCTGATTTCTCTGATTATTTAAAGATATTGTTAAGTGAGAACATGGACAAGCAGTTGATACCTGGAAGACAGAAGCAGTGATTTATAATTAAAAATAAAACCCTCTAGAACACAGGGTACATTAAAAAAAAAACTTTAATTCAATCATACATATTTTAGGACACAGGGATTCTCTCCTTTTCAAGGAAATGTCCTTACCATGAATTTGCAGGCTGCAATTTGACATAAATAACACTGGGGTGGATGTTCTGGGAGAAAATTAATCTTTTACATTCCTAACAAGGGGGACTGCAAATAAATATATTTCAAAATAGGAGGGGCTGACAGTGCTTTCTCTGTGATCACACAACACACAGCTTGCTGTCAGTGCCCACAGAATATATAACAATCATGTACACCTTGAGCATTTACACATATACAGGTGGAGAGCTGTGACAGCGCAGATCTGTGCACAGAATCAGGAACCCAGAGTCTCTCTCCTTCCTTTTCCCTATTCACACCTCTCTCCTTTTTTTTTTCTTGCTGCAGATTTCAGACTTACTGGAAAAGCACTGGGGGCAAACACCCCTGCAGAGGCAGAAAACCTAAAGGTGGGAGGGCTGGAAAGCCAAAAAATCACCTCATCCTCCTGCTGGGGTGGCAGAACCCAAAGAGCAAAACCGGGCAATTTCACTGCTGTCACCACTGGGAGGATTTTGCTTGTCCTTTTGCACAGAACAGGCTTTTCTCTAAAGCCCTGTGGGTGAGAGCCCTGCTCTCCCTGCAGCTCTGACAGGAGCAGTCCTGGCTCTGTCCCCTGCCCCGGTCACAGGCAGGTCCCCGTCCTGTTGGCCCACTGGGGGAGGTCTGCAGCTGGAACAGGGATGAGGCCCAGGTGTTGATGGGCCAGGGGTGATGGTCAGAACTCCCAGAAATGTTGAGTACAAACCCAGCTTTGGCCTAGAATTAGAAAAGAGAAGGGTTGTTAGCAGCTCTGAGTGCTTTTTTTTCCCCCTTCCTGATGGTTTGCATGGTTTGATTTCTCTTTGGTGTGTTTTTTCCACCAAATTGTATTTAAGTTGGTTTTCTTCACAAATATAATTTGTATAAAGGGAAAGGTTTCCACTGGATAAAACTCTTAAAACTACAAGTGCCCAAATCCTTTTAATCCACTTCTCTTCTGGACCTGGTATTTCTCTCTAATGTTACTTTGGGTTTCTTCTTGGGTCAATTATAAGTTAAGGAAGTTATCAAGGGACATGGCCCTGCTGTCCTTGCATCTTTAGGGACTTCTTGAGTCTCACCAGTGAGATGTGCCAGGCTGTTCCCTGTCCCTGCAGAAGGACAGCCCAGGTGACAGGGCCCTTGGACACCCTCATGCTCTACATTTGGGTTTTTCAAGCAGCTAGACATTGACAGCTCTTATTATAAAATCTTCAAGAGGCCCTGGCTGTTCTTTAAAGGCTCATTAGCACCTTTCTAAGATTCTCAAAGTGTATTAGAGACAGTGTGATCCTTTATTAATGCACACACATCTTCTTTCCACCTGACATAAGCCGGGGCACATTGACTTTTCTAACTCTCCGAGAAGAACCAGCGTTAGGAAACGTAAAGATCAAACCTAGGGGTGAAAATTCTGGAAAAAAGTGTTTGTTTGGGTTTTTTTTCTTTCTTACCATATCAATAACTCTGAGCTGTCCATAGGAGAAGACAATGGCATTGGGAGGAGTTGCCACAGGGAGCATGAAGGCCAGAGATGCAGAGAGTGTGCAGGGCAGCATGACATAGAGAGGGTTGAGGCAAATTGCTTCAGCCTGTGCACAAAAAGAGAGCAGAGATGATGGGTTTGACACCCAGAAAGGCACAGAAATCTGGTTGTATTTGTCCATGTCAGAAGGCTCATTCTTCCCCAAACACTGCAGCCACTCATATTTTGCTGCTGCTTCAGACACTTCCAGCATCTTCACGCAGCAAATGCAAGAATCGATTTTGTGGTCAGGGCTTTGTATAAATGGATAAATAATGCTTATACTCAGCTCTAAACCCTGGCTTTGAATTGGTTAAGAACAAAATTAAAGCACCAGGGGAGGCAGGTGAAGCTGTGGAGGTGAGAGCTTTGGTTTAGGGGCTGGCTGGAGTCTGCGGCCTATGCAAAAAGATTTTGGAGGAGCTCATTCCAGTTTCTGTCTGGAACCCAGCTTTGCAGTTTGCAGAACTCTGTCTGCCCCAGCAACAGGAATCTCCTGTGGAAATGCAGAAGTCCGAATTAGTCATGCTACCACCTTCAGAGACTTCTGCAAGGCCTTGGTGGGGGGTGAAATACAGCCATGGAATGTTGCAGGCAAGGAAATGCTGCTGCTGCTGCTGTCTCCGTGCAGAACAAATTGGAAAAAACAAGTACAGCTGGCAGTGACCTCATCTTTAGGCCAGAAGGCAAAGTCTTCATATGCCAATGAATTTAATCCCTTTGCTTTTTCCCCAGCAATGGTTTCAGAAAGGTTTGAACTAAGCACGGTGTGTGTTCCTATGTGCACACAGAGATTTTTGTTTCGGGTCTGGTACCCTGATGGGATACGGGAACCACTGCTTGGCTTTGCCAGTAAATTTGGTCACTTTGATTTTGGCAACTGAGGAGCTGAAAGCTGTCCTTACAGGAAGATTTTGACATGCTGGGACTCACCATAGAAGCCAGAATGGGGAGGAAGAGGGTGGTGGTGGCCACATTGCTGGTGCACTCGGTGAAGGTGGCGATGAGGAGGCACAGGAGGAAGGCAATGGCTGGGTGAGGGATGCTCTGCAGAGGGGTCAGCTTGGTGCCCAGCCATGCAGACAGGCCAGATTCCTGCAGCAGAGCAGAGAGGGGTGCCAGGTTGGAGAGGGAAGAGCCACATCAGTGTTCTGAGGCAGTTCTCATGCCAGTTCAGCCCTCCCTTCTCAGAGCAGTTCTCATGCAAACTGCAGGAAAACAGCCAGAGCTCACAGACAGGATTGTCCAGTCAGGTAAACAAAAAAACCCAACATTATTTCCCATCCAAGGAATTGGAAAGTAGGAGATGCTGCATTTATAGTCCATCATTGACAGCAAGTAATTATTTCTCTGTTCAGATCATTACTTGTACATGATCAATATCTGAGGTGCTTTTTTATATATAAGCAAAGATATTTGAATTCATTTCCTAAAATATTTTAATATAAATCTTATCAGATGCTGTAGTGACTTAATGTCATTTCATCACATTGTCTGAGATCTTGATAACTGCCTGAATCTTTTCACACCCTTCATCCTTGTCAGTCACTGGGAAGTAGCCGCATCCTCCCTGTCATTCTGGGCTTTCTGCAGCAGCTTTTATGTATTTGGCTAATTATTCTAGGATAAATTAAAGTGATTTCTTAAATATTTCCTTTTCCAAACATGTACTTTTCCATTTTAATGTTGATCTTTGATTTCTAAACTAGTATTTCTAGGCACTCGAAGCCTTTTAGAATTCCTTTATTGTCTATAGATTTAATAAATGGATTGTCTGTTCCATCACTTAAATCATTCCTGAAAAATAATGTGTGGCACTGGACCTGAAGTTTCTCTAGCAAACTCTACATTTCTCTTCTAATAGTTGAATTTAAATCCTATTTCCATAAATACTTGGTCTGAAATACTTTGGAGACCCCTCCTGGGTGAACCATCTCATCGTGCCGGCTGCATCCATTACATTTTATTTAAAAAGAACCTTTAATGTGTTTGGGGCAGTTTCTTAATCAGCCACTTTCCTAGAAACACAGCGAATGGCGCTGCCCTGATGGGCACGGGGAGCGAGCAGGATGCGATGCCAGCGCTCCAAGGATGCTCCCAGCGCCAGGAGCTGGGGAAAAGGAGCATTTGATGCTCCCGGTGTGCCCTCTTGTGTCCTGGGAGAGGAGCAAGAAAGAGCCAGGTGGGAAAGGAACCAGCCAGGAAAACGCAGACCCCAGGCGAGCCGAGGGATGTTACCTCACTGCCTTTGGCCAGGGCAAAGCCCCCTCCCAGCAGGAACACGATGTTCCAGGGCATCTTCTCCTGCACCACCTTCCAGTCCAGCAGGGGTGGAGGGGCACGGAACTTCGCCCTGCCCCCTGGAACCCAAAAAAGGAGATTTGGTGAAGCCACAAAAATCCCCAGAGAAAGGGAGGACCTCTTGGAGGGAGGCGGGAGCTTGGTCTGAAGGTCAGGAATCCCAAACTCTGGAGTTATCTCCCGAAGCAAACGCTGGGAGCACCAGCAGCAATGGATTTAAAACTTGGCTTGCAAAAGCTCTAATGAATGATCTGTAGCTGCTCCAAGAAGCTTGGTAGGAGGCAGGGAAGGGTGAGTTAAAGGTGTGGCAGCAGCTCTGTGTGTTTCTGTTAAATTGTGTGCTCCCTCCTGAAGATTCCAGCTCGGAATCCTTTACAAATGGGGATAACAGGGGCAGGAACACTGCTGGGATAAGAGTTTCCTAATTAGTTGATGAGAAGCTGATTAGTTGAAGAGTTCCTGATTAGTTGATTAGTTTCCTCATAAAATGATGAGAAACAGAGAATTTTATGCAATATGTGCTTTGCCAAACCGAATGCACACAGCTGGAAGAGCACTTTGAAGTGTTATTTGATATTTGAAAATTCCTTTGTAAACCCAAAATGTGAACATTTCCCACACACCTGTTCAGACAGCCGATTTTTGGTGCTTCAGTGACTCACCTGTTTGCTCTTGGTCTCTGTCCTGGTTGGAAAAGCCAGAGGGGAGGATGAAGAGCAATATTGAGATGAAGAGGGCGACTGTAGCATCAGTGACATAGCTGCAGGAGAGCAGGCAGGAATTTATTCAGCTGTGATTTCAGCTGGATAAAATCCAGCCTGTTCCATTTTTATTCCAGGTGAGGAGGAGAGGGGGATAGATAATACCTTGTATTATTTTTGTTGAAGAGAACTGTTGCCCAGCCTGGGATGAACCCAGGTTCTCTTGTAAACCACAACACCACCAGGAGAATGAAGAGGATTAAAACCTCTATTTCTGCAAAGCTCATTTTGCCCAGTTTCTTGCTCTCTTCCTTGATGATTTCATAGGCCTGTTTCTCCTTAGCCTTGGCAGCAGGACTGGCACCACAACCAAAATTCTTCTTAAAACTGGAAGAAAATGGATGAAAAAAGGCAGAGAAATTTGCCAGGTATCCAGAGAGTTAAGAATCCAAATTTTATATGCAATCATAATGTCTTTATATGTATTTATATATGAATATTGAAATTAAATATATCATAATTTGCAACCACGGTGAGTAGGAGCTGCATGTCTTAACAAGATGATCAGAAAGACAAGATGATCTTGTCCCTGAAAGCTCATTCCTTAAATGTAAAGAAGTGAGATATCTGGGCATATGAGAAAAAAAATACAGAATCACAGAATGGTTTGTGTTAGAAGAGACTCTAAATTCCATTTCATTCCAATGAATGGGCAGGGACACCTTCCTCTAGACCAGGACAATGTTAATGTGATTGACAAGGCTGTTTGATCACTTTACTAGGAAGTAAAGAGTTGCCAAGCTTTTTTAAATGCAGAAAATGAGAATTTTAAAGGAGGAATTTGAAGGTGAAAAAGCGTTTCAGGTGTGACAGCACTCTTTCATATAAAATGAGGGAATTTGGGATAACAGAAACGTGAAAAGCTGAGTGTTAAACAGGCAGGAAATGCAGGCTGGTTGTGTGGGGTGATCTGCTCCAGATCCAGCCCAGAACTAATCCTCTAGGTCTGAAGCAACCCTGGTCACAAAGGCATTTACAGCTCTCTGTAGAAATCAATTTCCTTCTCTGGAGCACAGCAATCTCCTAGGACATGACAGCAATGCTGCAGAACAGGTCGTGTGCACTCACAGCTCCCTGTTTTCAGCTACAGGGTACATTTAGCTGGGATTTAATCAGATTCCTCAAGGGAAAACTGCAGAATTTTAACAGGAACCGAGAGTGTGCTCTGGTCTCTGTTGTATGTCTGGATTTTGCCGCCGGCTGTGTGATTTTTCTCATCAATAAAAGGGTCCCTGGTGCTGAACAGGTCCTGGTCAGAGCCCCCCAGGTGCATGGCAGGGGCTCTGGGTACTCACTTGAAGCCCAGGTACAGGATCTGCAGCCAAATCCAGGCCAGAACCAGCAGCACCAGCATGGTGGGGAAGGCAAAGGAGAACCAGGAGGCAAAGTTGATGATGCCACCGTTGTCTGGAAAGATGCTGGAAAATGCAGGTGGCTGTTAGCATCCAAAATTCCACACTCTCTTCTGTCCTTCATTAATGAGCCAGAAAAGGAGAGGTTCTGTGGGGCCCATTAGGGAAGAGAAGCTCCCAGGAAAGGGACCAAAGTGGCATTTTCCTTTCTCTGTGCTGCCTGGGAGTCAGCTGGAGCAGAATGCTGCAGTTTGGAGGGTGTTTAATCCCAGACTTACTCATTAACTTGTCCTTGCAGCACCAGATTCGGGGTTGTCCCAGTCAGAGTGGCAATCCCTCCGATGCTGGATGAGTAACAAATGCACAGGGACATTCCCTTGGACAGCTTCAAGTGCTTCTTCTCAAGCTCTTCATTTCTCTTTCTCTCTTCCTCAACCACCAGGACGTGAGAATTACCTAGATCCCAAGGAACAAAAGAGCTGCAGGAGCCATGATGGACAGGAAAAGGCCTTGGGCCTGCAGAATTCAATATTTCAAGGCTAGGACACAACGGGTTCAAAGCTGAAGGAACTAAAATTCCTACTTTTAAGGCTGACACTGTTATTTTGTTTTATCTTCTGCCATTTTCACAGGTTGTCTTGGCCCAGAGCAGTTTTTCAGAGGGGAATTTGAAAGGTGTGCCTAAGTTTGACACTTCCTTGTGAATGAGGGCGATGTCTGAACTTTGCATGGAGAGGAGTGAGGCAAGAATTCAGGGAATTGTAACACAGTTGGAGGAGCTGGGCTAAAAAGAACTTTTTCTGCACCAGCACCTGTCTGCTGGCACCGAGATTTATGCTCAGAAACTCTGGAATCACCTCAAAAATGGGGAGAGGGCAAGACAGCTGGTAAAGAGATATTGTTGCTTGATTGTGTACCTTTGGATTAGAAAGATCTTTTTAATCCCTAACCTTCCAGCTGGAAATAGGCCAGAAATTTTGCCTTGGGAATCCCCTATGATATGATAAGTTACACAGTAGATAATAATTGAACTAACATAAATATGCAGGGAAATAGCAAGCCTGATATAAAAGCTTCCCCTAGTGGAGAATTTGCACTTTTTGTCAGTCTGTTGAGTAGTTATAACCTTTTTGTATTTTTGATTTAACTTTGGCTGAGTCAGAATAATAATAGTAATAATAATAATAATAATAATAGTGGTTTTGTCTGGTTCATGGAAGAGCCTCATCAGGGTTGTGTGGTGCAGTCAGGATGCTTTGGGGACAATTTTCTTTTAGGATTTACTAGGAACTGCTACAGCAGAAGAAAGGCTATCCTCCATCACCCTGAAGAAAAAACCACCCCCAACCCATTCACCTTTTTCCTCTGGCTCTTTGGAGCTGTCAGGTGACTTTTCCTGCAGCTCAAAGGCTTTGTTGGTGTGTTCAGACACCTGGCCAGTGATGCCAGACTCTGCTTCTGACTTGTGCAGCTGCTCCATCACGGCCTGGGCGATGGGGACCATCATGGCAGTGGTGGCTGTGTTGCTGATCCACATGGACAGGAAAGCTGTCACCACCATGAAACCCATCAGGAGCCTGCAAGGAGAAGGTTTGGAAAAGTTGGATCAGGACCCAGCCCCTCAGTGCTCTTTGTTTTTGTTGCAAAGAGCCAGCTGAAAATGCTGGCTTTGGAGAATGCTCAGCAATCCCCACCCAGCATTTCCTCCTGCCCTGGTTTGCTTTGTGAGCGACCCAGTTAAGATTTAACATCAATTTCTCTTTTTCAACCAATTTTTTGACATTCTTATGGCTAAGGAAGTGGAAGCTGGTAGGTTGGAGCAAGCAGGTTATCCAGTCAGATCCTGCTTGTCCCACAGCATTCTCAGGAAGACATTTCTCAATAGCACATGCCAATGCATTATAATAGATTTTGAAGAGGGATTGCAAGCTGAATTTGATCCCAAATGGCAATCAGTTTAAGCCATAAGGAAGATGATCTCTCTTTTTCCCTCTTGTTATTTTATCCCACCCCTATTATTTAAGATTCTCTTCTGACTCATCTAAAATTCTAATCCTCATTTCAGTATTACTCTGTTATTTGTCTCAAAATTATTCTTTAGATGAGATGTAGATTATATATGAGATGAAAAGGGGTTTATCTTGTATGCATTTTTATTCTATTGCTTTGTAATTTCCTTCAGTATTCCCTCTTCTTATGAGCTGAAACTGATTAAACAGGGTGGTGTAGCCTGTGCATAGCTTAAAGTTCTAGTCTGGAAAACATTTGTTGTTTTCCAAACATGCATCCTCATATTTTCTCTTCTCTGTGCAATCAGCAGCAGGCAGAGAGTCCATGTCCTCTGTGTCCCAGCTGTGGTTTTTCCTGACTGTCCAAAGCTGTGCTCCTGGCCCAGCCTGGCAGCACCCTTCTCATTCCAGCATTGACTCCCTTGTTGCTATTTCTCCACCTAAAAGCCTTTTGGAGTTGAAAAATAAAATAAAATAAAACAAAATAAAATTAAATAAAACAAAACAAAAAAAAACAAACAAACAAAAAAAAAACCAAAACAAAACAAAATAAAATAAAATAAAGACACACCAGGTGTGTAACACCTCAACATTTGCAAGGCTTGCTCAGGCACTGACTCACTTGGGCTGCAGGAAAGCATTTTCAGGGAAAGCTTTGCAGGTTCCCATCAGAGATGGGGTCTAATGCCATAAAATCCTTCATCCCACAGCATTTCCACCCCTGTCACTCACAGGGCTGGCCTGACACCCGTGATCAGCAGGACCCTCAGAGCCACTCGCTTGTGCAGGTTCCAGGTCTCGATGGCAATGGCCATCACCAGGCCCCCCAAAAAGAGCATGTTGGTGTCCTTCAGGTACTCCTGACACACCTGTGGGGTGGGAGAGGGGAGAGGGAAGAGTCACAAGAGAGGGGGACATTTTCTGAGGGAGTTTATTCCAAAGGCATTAGCAGCAAGTAACTCTGGGTTCCATCTGAATGGGGAATTTGCTTTGATTTCAGATTAGCAGCTCCACCCAGAGCTCACTCTGGGCTCATGCAAGTTCTAGTCCATGGAGAAGACAGAGAATAATAATAATAAAGTTAAAATAATAATACTATCAATAACATAAATATAATGATGGTCATCATATAATCCTGGGGAACAATCCCAGAATAAAAGCAGCTGACTGATTAACACATGGAGCAAGATCTCTTACTGTGGTTGAATCCATGATATTCATTAGTGGGAACAGCAGGACGGGCAGGAGAGCTGTGACAGCCAAAGGCAGAGCTTCTGTGCACCAGAAAAGTGCCATCACTATGATCACATAGCCACACAGTGCCTCCTGCCAGGGAAGGGGACAGCAATCAGAACACGCTGAACATCGAACCTTCGGCTTCACTCAAAGCCAAGGCCTCCTAATTACATTCACTGCCTGATAAAGGGATTAGAGAAAAGGTTATTTCCTGTGCTTCTCTCCCATCTAGCCTCTGACCTATGCAGATCTTAATCAAATGTCAAACCGTGCAGCAATCTCATCAGAACTCTGAGGAGCAGATGAGACCTTCAGCGGGGGCAAAAATAGCACCAGCGGAAAAGAAGCGTGGGTGACTTTGGACCTTTCATGATAAGGGATTGGCAATCACTGAATAGGCTTCTCCATTGTGCTGATGGTGTTATACTCTGATATTCTGATTGTGCTGATGGTGTTATATTCTGTATTTATGTCCTTGAGTTGTAGAATCCGTTGCTGATCCAGTCAAGTCTTCTCCATCTGTTTTCAGGTCATGGCCCAGGTGAACCACAGCTAATTTCAAACAGCTTGGACTCCTTGTACTGCAAATACTTTTATAACTTTTCACTGGATTTTTAGCTTAGTAGAGACTTTGAAAGGCTTACTGGCAGACTGGTCACAGATCATTTCAGCTTCCACTGACTTTGTCTTGTTTGTTTGAGGAAAGTGAGATTCCCTATTTCATGTCACTCTTTTTCTGAGGAAACCTTGATTTAAATTCTGCTTTGGACAACCCCTCCAAATTTCATGTAGAAATTATTCAGACAGTCACTGTACACTGAAAAGATTCAAAATTACTTGTCACAACAGTAACATTTGGTTGGGAAAGAAAGTAAGAGGAGGTTTTGGTGTCTTCTGTGTTTTGGAACTTGCACAGCTGTGGGAGACACCAAAGCCAAAGGAAGAAAAACCATGGATGTGTGGTCTTGGATAAAGGATGTCCACTAAAATATACTGCTCAGTATGGATGAAACTGTAGCGCTGCTTTTGGAGGTTGGATTACAGAGGATTAAAGCAAGGAGCTGGAATAACGGGTGGCAGGATTGAATTTGAGACTCTTGGGAACAGGCTCAGGAATTCTGAACGTGGTGTGGAGGTTACAGAGCTGTGAAGGGGGAGGCTGAGCAGAGAGCTGAGCAGTCTGGAGGAAACAAGAAGACAGCAACCTCGGTGTGAATTGTCAAAGCAGCCAGGCTGAAGAAGTAAGTCTGAGAGATTCCCAAAGATACTAAAATATTCCTTTTTGAGCCTTATTTTTGAAAAAGAGCATTAAAAGCCCTAATTATTCATCCCACTGATCACTGAGAGCAATTTGCCCTTTTGAAAATGCTTTTTCTCCATGTTTGTTATTAAAAGGCACAGATGGGGGCCTTTTGAGAGACCCTGGCAGAGCTTTGGGATGTATCTCATGGGCACAGTGCCATTGTCTCCCATCCTGCTGCGAACAGGCTCTCAGGCAAAGCTGGAAAAAGGGTTTTCCCAAAGTCAGACACCCTGTAAGGACACTCTTCTGCCTTTAAGCAAGATTTTTAGCATTGTTTGCCCTCAATTATAATAGCTCAGTGTCCAGTGCTATGTCATCTTAGGGCAGGTTAATAGATGAACAGAACAGAAAAAAATGTGAAATTCCACCCTGTAGCTGCTGGCTCACACCACCAGCTTTTCCTGCTCAGCAGTGGCACAGTGCACAATTTAACCCCAAAAACCCCTTCTCAAAAGTTTCCTTAAGTGGCAAAGATCCTGGACTTTTTCTATTTTTGTCTTGTTGCTGACTGCATAGAAACCAGAGAGAGTGATTTTCAAAGAGCAACTGAACCAAGACTGCCAAATCACCCCACAGGTAACTCCAAGGACTCACTGTATGTAACAATGCCTCCAGTAAGTGAGTTTGAACTCATGGCCTCAGGACAAGGAAAAAAAAAAAATCACTCTCTGTCTCCTTAGAACTTAGAACTTTCCTGATCCTGATCTCTTTTCACTTCAGTGACTCCTTTGCCTACTGAACGTTAACTAGCAAAAAGAGGTACTTCTTATTTTTCTTGTGTTTTTCGGTTTTGGTTTTGTTTTTTTTTGTTTTTTTTTTTTTTTTTTTTTTTTGTTTTTTTTTTTTTTTTACTTCCTGGTGAGCTTTTGAGTAATAATTTAAACTATTTTATTTACCTAGTGAGGGAATGAGAGCTGACCAGCTGCCACACTCAGAGCTGAGGTAGGGAGGGAAGGGTTAGGGAAGTAGAGAATGGAACTTGGAGAAGGAGTCTAAGCTGGGAATCAGCAGGGATTGGGAGGCAGAGACCAGAGGGAAGAGTTAGGATTTGCTGTCCAAAGAGAAGTGACAGGAGGGGCAGTCTGGGATGAGCTATTTCGTGGTGCTGGGGCTGAAACAAGAGACCAGAGATCAGATCTTTCTGCATGAAGAGGTTGGGAGTGCAAGGCACAGTGAAGAAGCAGCAGAAGGCTGGGAGTCTGTCAGCTCACAGCTCTCTCTTTAAATGATCAATACCCCAGAAATACCAACCCAGGTACTGCAGCTCCTGAGTCAACTTTCCCTGAAGGAACCCTAAGCCAGGTGTCTTCCAGAACTTGGTGCTTTACATTTAAAATCCTTGTTCGGGAGGATTCTTACAGAAATAAGTTAAAGCAAGACTGAGATGGATGTTATCTTCCCTTATGTATCAGAATGCCTTGTCTGTCTAAAAATGCCTCTTCTAAGCAGCACTGACAACAAGGAAAAAAATAAAAAGAAGATGTGGACTGAACACTGTTAGAAAATGAAAAGGGGGATTAAAATCGGGCTTTAGGTCCACAGGAATATCTTCAGCATAGAAAGTCCTCATAGAAAGTCCTTTTCTAAATCAGCCAGATGCAAAGCAAGAGTCCCAAAATCTCTCTCAGGTCACTGAGCGTTCCTCTAGAAGATGCAATCACACATGTAGCTCCTCATCCATCTATGCCCCACTGCTGCTTTATTGCCCCAATATACTCAGGAAAAAAAAAAGAAAAAGAAAAAGAAAAGAGATCTCCAAGCAGCAGATGCAGGTGCTCTGAGAAAGAACCTCTTCCCCCTCGAAAAGAGCAGCTCTGAGACGTGGAGGCTTTGAAACTGAATTTTAAAAATTCCTTACCTTGGTGGGCAGAACCAGGGGCAGAGGGAGGAACACCAGGGGTACCAGGACGATGATGAGGTATTTCCTGCAGGCCAGCACTGCCTGCCAGGAGAAAGCCATGGTGCTGGAGCTGGCCCAGTGCTGAAGGGCCTGGAATCTGCTCTTGGAGCCTATATAAACACCAGGGAATATTAACCATTGACCTCGGGAGATTGGGTGTTGTTTTTGGAACTGTAATCGGAGAAAGAAGGAAGCGAACAAAGAAGGGAGGAGACAGTAAAAGAGTGTCAGAGCAGGAACTTTCTGAAGAGAATCTTGCAGAAAGGTGATAAATCTATCAGAGAATTAATTCCTTGTGGAGCAAGTGGGTTTTTCAAAGCATGACCTACACTTTTAAAAGCATAATATTCATTATTTTGTCTCTAATAATGCCCTTTTTGAATAGCTGCTGTTATTCCTCCTGTTAAAAAAAAAAAAAGAAACTGCTCCCTCCAAAACAGGTTGAAAAACAATTTGAATTTTCAAAGAATATGTGGGGAACACTGAAAATGTCATCTGTAATGCTCAAATGCAGGGATTCAAGACACCAGTGTAAAATGTTATGTAAGCATCATTGTTTATGATGTTTGTGTTTGTTCACTGAAAAATTCACTTTGGGTAGCAAAACCCACTGGGCAGAGCTGGTGTCACCAGGTACCCAAACAAAGGGGACTTGTCACATGCAGTCCCCAAACAGAAAGGGACTGACAGTCCTTACCTTAGGTCTTAGTGGATTGGGAAACACTTGGCTACAGGAGATCTCTTTGCAGACACTGGGCTATTTTTTTATATTTTTTTCCACATTTTTGATCTTGCAGGTTCATAGGCAGAGCTTTGGGAACTTGCAGGGTGTATTGGGGGTGAGGAAAATTAAGAAGAAAAGGTGCTACAGGGAAATTACCAGTGATTCTTGTCCCACTTGCAGGCAACTTCCAAAATGCAAGCTGTGAATCACTAGATTCTACATGTGAACAGGAAAAGTACTAAACATTTTAAGTCCAAAGGCTAATAAATTAATAAAAGTAATACTACAATAAGAATAAAATAAATAAAATAAA
This sequence comes from Calcarius lapponicus, assembly GCA_039654755.1. Taxonomy (NCBI): domain Eukaryota; kingdom Metazoa; phylum Chordata; class Aves; order Passeriformes; family Fringillidae; genus Calcarius; species Calcarius lapponicus. Next base: position 7,699,718 of record JBBFKN010000017.1, on the reverse strand, counting down.
TAAAATAAATAAAATAAATAAAGTCCAAAGGGCAATTTCTTATTGATTGCTTTATTAGATCATCTGGGTACATCCCTCAGTTAATAATGATAACATTTCCATTTGATTGCTATAAATTATCTTGCAACTGTTTATACCTTACTCGAGAGAGACAAAGGGAAGCACAGCCATCAGGTCATCTGATGTCAGCTCCACAAAAAGCTTCTGCTCTTTCTGCCCCCTTCCCTTTTCTGCCAGGGCTTGTTTTCTCTCAAGAATGTGCTAATGACGGAAATTCAGCTGCCAGATTTGCAAGCTGGGCTTGGGCATATTGCTCACAACAAACAGCATCACGTTCCTTGGTGCCAACCCTGAGCTTCAGCATCTCACCCTTGGTACAAAAAGAATGAGAAAGAGCTTTCAGATTAATTCTGTTCCCCCACATCTTGCATCCATTGGATGTTTAATTGCTGTCTGACAAGGTGCAGTGACAGCAGCCAACAGCAAGGTCATTTTTCTGCTTTTTACTCTTATGCCCCGAGGCTGTGATGGAAATCTAAAAGAACACCTCGTTTTTGTATCTCTGGAACACAAACGTTGGCCCCCAGCTGCAACCTCATTTGCGGAATGCAAATACCAGTGTGGGAGGGTCTCAGCTGAAGAACTGTGCCTGTCCTTTAACAGCAGCGCCTCCACAGAGATGGTGGCCACTGTCATGTGAGTCACAACACTTTCAAATGCACCAAAAATGAGTTCGAGAAGCGCTTTACTGCAAAATGAGTGGTTTATATCTTGTCCAAGCTTTTCCTGTGGCCCATGAGCACCTGGGTGCTGTCAGAGGAGCGAGGCCAATTTACATTATTTTGGAACTTTTCCACTTTGTATAAACAGGTGCAGGAACTGCTCCACTTTATATAAACTAATACAATACTCTGAATCATGTGCTTTAAATTTCAAGGACAACTTGGTCTTTGCTTCCTGATCTGCTTTTCGAGACAGCCAAACCTCACAGGAGAGCAAACAACACAGCCAAAACCTTCTTTATTAACTGAGCTTCTAAGTTATTTTGTCCTTTATAAAAAGCAGTATTTTCTAAAGTGCTGTGAATTAATAGACGTGATTGTATATTGCTAAATACATCATTTTGCTGATCCTAGTGCAGTTAAAAGGTTGATTTATGTTTTGCTTGGTTTGTTGAGCCCGGAGAGCACTGAGGGGAGCCTTGGTGGCGGTGGCATCCTGCAGCTTCCTCATGGGGGTGTTGGAGGGGCAGGGGCTCTTCTCTCCTCTCTGGTGACCAATGACAGGACCCGAGGGACCAGCTGAAGGCATGTCAGGGGGTTTAGGCTGGATATTAGGGAAAGGTTTTTCACCTAGAGGGTGTTTGGGCAGCAGCACAGGCTGCTCAGGGGTTTAGCTGTGCGAAGGTGTTGCACTTGGGGACACGGTTTAGCGGTGGCTTTGGCCGCGCTGGGTTAACGCTGGGCTCGATGCTCTCAGAGGGCTTTTCTCGCCTCAAAAATGACATGGTTTTGTGGAACATCATCCCCCGAGAGCTGCAGCTTTAGCACCGGGCTCGCTGCAGCGCCAGCGCCGAGGGGCCTCGGGAACAGCCGCGTTCCGCCGGCGGCGGAGGGAGCGGAGCCGGTCCCGTTACGGGCTCAGCGGAGCCTGAACCATCCCGGGAGCCGGTCCCGTTATGGGCACAGCGGAGCCTGAACCATCCCGAGCGGAGCCGGTCCCGTTATGGGCACAGCGGAGCCTGGGCCGTTCTGAGCGGAGCCGGTCCCGTTATGGGCACAGCGGAGCCTGGGCCGTTCTGAGCGGAGCCGGGTCAGCGCCATCCCGGGTAGAGCAGAGCCAGTCCCGTTCCGGGCGGAGCCGAGCCAGTCCCGTTCCGGGCGGAGCCGTGTCAATCCCATTCTGAGTGGAGCCGTGTCAATCCCGTTCCGGGCGGAGCCGAACCAGTTCCGTCCCGTGCGGATTCGAGCCAGTCCCGTTCCGGGCGGAGCAGAGTCAATCCCGTTCCGGGCGGAGCCGAGCCAGTCCCGTTCCGGACGGAGCCGAGCCAGTCCCGTTCCGGGCGGAGCCGTGTCGGTGCCATCCCGTGCGGAGCCGTGTCAATCCCGTTCCGGGCGGAGCCGTGTCGGTGCCATCCCGTGCGGAGCCGTGTCAGTCCCGTTCAGGGCGGAGCCGTGTCGGTGCCATCCCGTGCGGAGCCGTGTCAATCCCGTTCCGGGCGGAGCCGTGTCGGTGCCATCCCGTGCGGAGCCGTGTCGGTCCCGTTCCGGCGGAGCCTCCGCCCCGCCATGGCCGCCGTGGCCGCCCCGCCGCCCGCCGAGCCCCCGGTGCCCCCGGGCCGGCGCCGCCCGTCGCTGCCCGCCGTGGAGCCGCTGCTGTTCCTGGCCACCGTGTCGCTGGGGCTGCAGGGCCCGCTGGCCACCCAGTACCTGTGGGACCGGCTGGGCGCCGAGCGCGGCTACAGCGACCGCAACAGCACCGACTCCTCCGGCTGCGGGGACGGCAACGCCACCGCCGACCCCCTGCGGCAGGTGGGGACACCGGGGGACACGGGGGGACCGGAGAGCCCGGGGAGCTCTGGTGTGGGTGAAGAGCTCAGCGAGAGAGCCCTGAGGGGAGGCACGGCATGGATGGGGACCGGGGGGAAAGGCGGGTCCGTGGGATTGGGGAGCCCCGGAGGGAACGCGGGGCTCACGGCGAACGGGAGGTCCCAGGGGAGCAGGGGAGGAGAGGTGCCCCGGGAGAACGGGGAGCCCCAAGGGGAACAGGGAGCTTGAGAGGAGCTGGGAGCCCCTGGGAGCAGAGTCAGGAGGGAACGTGAAGCCCCAAAGGGAGCTTGAGAGGAGCTGGGAGTCCCTGGGAGCAGAGTCAGGAGGGAACGTAAAGCCCCAAAGGGAGCTTGAGAGGAGCTGGGAGTCCCTGGGAGCAGAGTCAGGTGGGAACGTGAAGCCCCAAAGGGAGCAGGGAGCCCGGAGGGGAAGAGGAGCATGGTGGAAGCAGGGAGCCCCAAAGGGGAGCTGGGAGCCCCTGGAAGCAGAGTCAGGAGGGAACGTGAAGCCCCAAAGGGAGCAGGGACCCCGGAGGGTAAGAGGAGCGTGGTGGAAGCAGGGAGCACCAGGAGGAGTGGGGGGCCCGGTGGGTGCTGTTGGAGCTGCTCAGCTGCCTGTTTCTCCTGCAGGAGGTGGAAGCTCTGGTGTCCCACTGGAACCTCTACATCAACCTGGGAGGTTTCTTCGTCAGCCTGTTCTCCGTGACTCTCTTGGGCGCGTGGAGCGACAGCGTGGGCCGGCGCCCGGCGCTCATCCTGCCCGCGGCGGGCATGGCCCTGCAGACAGCCATCTACCTGCTGGTCATGTACCTGGAGCTGCACGTGGCCTTCTTCCTCCTGGGGCGCATCCTGAGCGGCCTGACGGGCGACTACAACCTGATCCTGGCCGGCTGCTTCTCCTACGTGGCCGACACCAGCGAGCGGCGCGCGCGGACGTTCCGCGTGGCCATCCTCGAGGCGTGCCTGGGCACCGCGGGCATGGTGGCCAGCATTGGCGGCGGCCAGTGGCGCAAGGCCCAGGGCTACATCAACCCCTTCTGGCTGGCCTTCGCCGCCAGCCTGGCCGCCACCCTCTACGCCGCGCTCTTCCTGCGGGAGTCGGTGAAGCAGAAGAAGGCGGCCAAGCTGTTCACGCTCAGCCACTACAGGGCTGTGTTCAGGCTGTACACGGCCCCCGAGCACCGGAGCTCCAGGTGGAAGCTGGCTCTGTACTCGCTGGCTTTCTTTCTGATTGTCACGGTGCATTTCGGAGCCAAGGACATCTACGTGGTGTACGAGCTGGGCTTCCCTCTGTGCTGGGCTTCCGATCTCATCGGGTACGGCTCGGCCGCCAGCTACCTGGCTTACCTGAGCAGCCTGGCGGGGCTGAGGCTGCTGCAGCTCTGCCTCGAGGACACCTGGGTGGCAGAGATAGGATTGATCTCCAACATTGCTGGGCTGGTGGTGATGTCTCTCGCTACCACAACGCCACTGATGTTTACAGGTGATGCTGGAGGCTTAAATCCCTGTTTCTGGTGGTGTGCTTCATGGGGAGTTCAGGCACGTGAGGAAGTTCTGCCTCGTGCACCAACAAAACTGTGCCTTGCTAAGGGCAGTGTTGGCCAAACACTGAATTTGGAAGTGCATCCATGTAGTTCCTAGAACATTAGGCTTCCCAGAACTGTATTATACTGCAGACACAGACTGAAGTGCCTTATGAGATCCAGGAGGGTGAATTGTGTCTAAATATAGCAGGGAGGCACTGCCAGCAGCTGCAGATTTCTGGGGCTGACTTGGGAGGCTTTATTTTTCAGGTGAGCTTTCCCTAATGTGCTGTGTCTGGCCCACAGGTTATGGGATTCTGTTCCTTTCCATGGCAGCCACTCCAGTCATCAGATCCAAGCTCTCCAAGCTGGTCAGTGAGACAGAGCAAGGTAAGGAATTAACCACTGTGCTTAAGCCAGATCCTGAAACACTTTTTTCGTGGAATATTGAAACCAGACTCTGGGGAGATTAGGAGCTCCTTGGCTCCTGCTGGACTCCTGCACCCCTGCATTCACCAGGCCTAGGGTAATTTTATCTTTTTCCCCCCCCCAAATAATTGCCATTCTTTGATTCAGACTCACTGCATTTCCGACATGAGAACAAAGGAAGAAAAGCAGGAGTAGTTCATTTCATCCACACATTCATTTCCAAACCTTTTACAAGGAGCAATGGTTAAAATGGATTATATAACAAGGAGAAAAGAGTCATTCTCCTGACCATAACTTTCCTCTGTAGATCAGTAACAGTGGGGAGAACCAGGTGTTGTTGGAGGGTTGTATCATTGACCACGGTGAAAGATCACGGATAACCCACAGGAGGAGCATGTTTGCCTTTTGTCCAGTTATGTGTTTGGAGGGTTTGCACTTGCTGTGAAACACTGCACAGGAATGTCTCTGGGGCAGACAGGGGGAGGAGGGAGTCCAGGTGGCAACAATGGAGAGGTGATTTTGCAATGCTCAGGTTTCTTATTTTAGTACGGCGATGGCACGTACAGCAGATTTATGGTGCTAAATCTTGTGCTGTACTTAATGTTTAACAAGTGATAAGAGGTGCCCTGGCCTGGAGCATTTACAATCCAGCTGATATAATGTCCTGGTCATCTCCTGATACAAATCCTGCAGGTTGGTGAGGTGGTCATGGCCACAGGCTGGACGTGCCGGGCCAGTCCTGTCCCACCTTACCACGCTTGATATTCACACACTTTTCTGATGGCAAGTGCAAACCCTTGGAAAGATTGTCAGAATGCACTGAGGGTGATGTGTTGCAGCTGTTTACAGGCAATAACCACCTGCCTATCTCACCATTAACCTCTTATCTCTCTTTTCCAGGTGCTCTCTTTGCTTCTGTTGCCTGCGTGGAAGGGCTGTGTTCACTTGTGTCCACAGGAGTGTTCAACTCTCTCTACCCTGCCACCTTGCACTTCATGAGGGGATTCCCATTTCTCTTTGGGGCTATAATCCTCCTTATTCCAGCAGCTATCCTTGGGTAATTTACTTCAAATGTCCAAACTTTGCCATGCAATGTCATATGGAAAATACTATTTGCTCTATTTACTCTTAGGATAGAAACTGGCAGTTTTTAAGGCATATTTTCAGTTCTGGTTGTGAGAGGGTGTCTGGTGCTCCAAGAAAAAGAGGGGCAGGTCATTTCCTTTGGAATCTGAATCCTAGGGATAAACCTGCAGCCTGAGTAATGTAGCTGCCAATATTCAAAGTGCTCCAAAGCCTCACTCCAGCCTCAGTGGAATCCAAAATCTGGAATTTAATTTGAAAGTTCTTCATGGAAGAGGTGGAGCTCTCTCAGCAGTCTCTCTTCCTGTAATTTCTTTAGTAATTGAAGCTGAAGTTTTGTTGTGACAGAAAACAAATCCCCTGGTAGGCTCTGGGAGAGGGACTGTATTTGGATTTGCAGAAGTGCAGCAGCTCCTGGCAGGGTCATTTTGGTTTTTTCCTCTGAAATTTTTAAGACTTACTCAATTCAGCAACATCCCCATGTGCCTTTGGAAGCTGAAACTGTTCATTCTTTTCTAGGTGGATACAAATCTGGGATTCAAAACACGACTACAACCACTTCCAAGAGGCTTCCCTGTCCCCCACAAAAGACTGAATTTAAGGCCAAGGAATTGGCCAGCACGGCAGTGTCCACCTGAGCACTGCACTTCATTCTTCCCTCAAAGGACTGATCAGTGTGGGAGGGACACTCTGCTTGTCCTTACCGACTTTTAAATGCCAAATAATTGGAAATCACTGGAGGAACTTGATTTGGAGCTGTGAATGCCTCCTCAACATTGTGTTGGCTCATCTGTCAGAGAAAACCCAGGAGACCCAAGAGCCAGTCAAGCTGTTGTGGGCCTTTTGCAAGGCTGCTTCGTGGTTTGGGGTTTGGTGGGGCCAGAAGGCTCTGCCATGCTTTTAGTGGGGAGAGAGGACTGAGTTTTGCTGTAATTGATGAGCATTTTCCCCTCAAGGTATTCCAGTGTGCAGGGGTGAGCTGTTGGTGTGGGCGAGGCACCCAAGTGTCCTCCTGGCAGGGAAGATCTGTGCTCCAAATCATCACATTGCCAGTAAAAACCCAACAAATGTGACGTGCCAGACCACAGAACTCCTTTTGGAGAGGGGTAGTTTAGCACAGGAGTGCTACTGCTGTCCTTACTGCCTGAACCAGCTTTAGTTTTGCAAGTCAGAGGTGTCCTAAGAAGAGGATCTAATTCATGAAGTGTTGGTAGGAGTGCCAGTGGTATGTCCTGCCTGGCCTGCAGCTCAGCCCAGGATCTCAGAGGTGGTTTTGAGAAGTAGCAGATCATCTGAGAATACTGCAGGGCCAGTAGAGTAAATCCTGGGTTGGGAGGGACCCACGAGGATCCTTGGAGTAACTCCTGTAGGTGCCTTAATTGACATAAAAATTGACATAGCCAAAAGCTATGAAGTCAAGGAGAAAATTGTCAGAATTGTTCCCCCCTTACACTGCAGACCTGAGCCCCAGCCATGTGAAATCCCTGCTGTGCTTATCCAGAGTCCTTCCTCAGCAAGATGGGGACAGGACTAGTGTCTTTAAGATTAATCTTTTTTGTTGTGTGTGGCATAATCTTGTGTTAATGACCTCAGTGCTGCTGCTTGGGATCTGTTGATGCCAGCAAGCAAACTCCATGTCCATGGTACTTAAATTGTTCTTTCCAAAGCATTACCTGTCTTGCTGCAATCCTTTTTTTTCTCTTCAGTGTGCCATTACCAGCAGTTCTGTGTATACTGCACTGCACATGCTGTTCAGGTACATGCAGTAATGACTTTACTGTTACTCTCAGAATGAATAAAACCTCCATGCTCTTTTATGGTTCATAAAACTCTGTGGTGCAGTGGTTGATATTGTTTGTCCTTGGCTCATTGGAGGTTTGTCTCCATTATTTTGCTTCTCAGTCCTTTATTGAAGACTGCAGTAAAGAAGGAGCAGCAGGAATTTATCTGTCTCGTGGAGAATGAGTGTGTGAAAGTGGAAAGTCAGGGAAAATGCAGGTTTGGGACTTGCAAGCAGCCAAAACTTGCTTTTCCTGACCACCAGAGTAAAGCTTGCAGGAGAGCTTCATCTGAAACCTGTCCTTCAGCGTGCAGAAAATGTGAAATGCTTTAACCCAGCTTTGTCCCTGTCCATTGGGAGTCTGTGGTAAAAGCAGAACTGGGGAGCAGAGAAGCAGGGAGCCTTGAAGAACTTGGTGATGTGCCACTTGCCCCAAGCAGCTTTGCCAGGGAAGGTCGGAGTTACAGGTCTGACTGCTGGGCTCAGCCTGGAATTGGCCTCCCTGAGGAACAGGGCATGCTGTGAGCATTGCAGTAGATGTTTGTGGCTGAGCTGATTGTGAATAAAGCCCTCTCCACCCCCTGGGTGCCAGCTCAGGCAGCTGCTCAGTGTTGTGCAGGGAGGTGAGACCTGGCTCTGCATGGGGACACATTCAATGGCAGCTATTATGCCTAATTAAAAAAATTAAACCAAAGTTTTTCTAGGCCACCCTCCAAGAGTTACAACAGTGGAGCCGTGGCTGGTGAGAGCAGGCAGAGTCCCTGGGGGTGCAGGGCATCAGTCCATGCAAAGGTGAGTGGGAAGTGAGGGGTTCCTGCAGGAATCCTGCTTGGGAATGTCAGTTCTGCTTCGTGGTGGCAAGGAAAAGCAAGTGTGAGAAGCCTGCACGGAGAGAAGCACGTGATACAGACAAAGAGGAAGGGATTTCGAGTAAAAACCAGATTTATTAATAATGCCTGATTGAATAACTCCAAACACTTTTGACGTGGCAGAGCAAAGGAACGAGGGAGGGTGAGGACAGAGGAATTAATTTCCTTGGGTCTGCTCCAGCTGGAAGGGGCTGGGTTTGGGAGGCTTTGCCAGAAGCAGGGCAAGTTCATTAAGGTGAAGATAATGATGGGGAACCAGGAGGAGTCACAGTCCAGGCAGCTGGAGCAGGAGATGGGATCTCAGGTCAGGTGAGACACCTGAGCTGTGGAGAATGAGTAAATCTCCACACTGGGTGCTGGGTGAGGAGGCTGATTGCTACAGAGCTCCTGGAAAACAAGACGCAATTATTTACCAGAGTATTGCAGGGAGGAAAATCCTTAGGACTGTTTGTGTGGCCTCCTTCAGTGGCCATGGAGGCCCTGGCATTCAGTTCCTGGAGGCTGTTCCCTGAAGCAGCTCACAAGAGGCTTTTATCCTTGGGCAGATTCACCTTTGGGCTCATCTGCTGCCTTCTTGTTATTTATTCTGGAGATTAGATGGATTCTAAATCTGATGAATGCTGGGCAAATATGGCTATTAACCTTTCACTGGAGAGCAAAGATGCCATTAACTGGGAGCTGATAAGAACTATCCATAAAGCACCAGAATTAACTTTTTTTTTCCCTGCCCCTGTTATGTTTGTGGATCCAAGCCAAAAGAAGAAAGTGTTTGTGTTCCTGACAGTTAAAGCAGGGCTGCAGGGAGAGCCAGGAGGAGGACAAGCTGGCTGAGACCCTTTGTTAGCTCCTGAAAAGGTTGAGTTCTTCTTGAGCAAGGATAGGAAGAGGAGCCTGTTTGTTTTTCAAGGTGATTCAGCAGCCTGGAGTGTGGGACGCAGGGATTTGTGTCAGGATGCCCATGGTTCCTCACCTGCAGTGTTGGCAGCAGGCACTGATGGTCCTGGAGCAGCCTTTGCCAGCCCTTGGCAAAAACTCCACTTTTTCTGGATATTTTAAGGTGAGGAGCTGCAAAAAGCCCAGGTGGGTGTTGAGAAGAGGTTGACAGGAAGAAGCAAGTGCTGCTTGAATTGCATCCAGCAGTGAGCAGGGACAGCCCCAGGCAGCTCAGCCAGGGCTGTGGGGGTGTGGTGGTCAGCAGAGAGATTCACCAGCTCCTGCTGAAGGCACAGACCACAGGAGCAGGATAAAATACAGCCCCAGTGTAGAATAACTCCAGATGCAATTAGCATCTTCCCTGCATGGATTTAGAGTTTTCCAGGGTCACAATCCAGCCTCCAGTGCCCTGGAAATACAGACCTGATAAAGTGGTGAAGCTGAGACTTCAGATGGAGGGAAGGAGGGTATTTGAAAAGCACTTTTTGCAGGGATCCTGCAGAAGCTTCACATGGTCTAACCCCAAATTCCCACTGGCAGAGGTAAGAGCACAAAGTGGTTTTGCAGCACTGGGAGGTGGAAGTCCTTTGAGGAGGGAAGGAGCTCTTGTGATAAAGGGGCATTGCTGGGAAAGATAAAGCACTTCAGAAGGCCCCTCTGGGTTATCTTTCCCAAACACAAAGGTTTTGTTAGGGCTTAATTTTTATTTGCCCTTTCCTGCTCTCAGTTTCTCACCACGAGGATACTCCTGGGGCACACGGCAGAGCCTCACCTTCCTCTCAATTGCTCTTCTCTCCCTTGTGTCCTCTAACGACGGATTCTCAACACTCCTCCAATTTTCAGTCCTCCAAAGATTCTCCCTCTTTGGACGTGTTTCTGGGGGAAGCTGCAGCTGCCTGTGGAGCTCTGGATGGTGCCAGTCTCCCTCACACCCCACAGGAGAACGTGGAAGACACATAATCCATCCCAGAGTCCAGCTTGGCTTGGCTCCCCAGGCGCCGGCGGAGCGAACGCTGGGGCCAGGAGCTTGTATTGGGAGGGAGCAAGAGCCACAGGTTTTTCTCTCAAGGATGGGAAGAAGTCAGGAGGGATAAATTTGGACCCCCACAAAAAAAAAAAAAAGGGGGGGGGGTCAGCTGTGAGTCTCTGAGGCTGCTGTGCTGGCTCTAGCCCTGCCCCAGGGAGTGCAGGCAGTCCAGCCCGTTCTCCGAGCCAGCCGAGGAGTCCCGCGAGGAGCGGCCCTGCAGGAAGCGGATGATCTTGTCAATCGTGGCCTCCTGGTACTCGTGGGACCACCTGAATCGAGGGGAAAAACGTGATGTTTACTTTTCCTGCTGTGTGTGGGGGGTGCCACAAGGTAGCTCAGTTCATTTGGGCCAGCCAGAGACCCCTCTCCTCTGCCTGTCTTTTCCCCATGGGTGCTGCAGGATGCTCTGACAGGTTGCACAAAGGGAAAGCAGGGGCGGGGGGAAAGAAACCCAGGTGAGCTGTAAAACCTGCCAGCATCACTGAGGATGTGTGTCCTGCCAGCAGTGTCCCCTGTGTCACCCAGAGGAGCCCCAGCACAGCAGCAGCAGCAGGGATGTGGTGGGAACCTTTGCTCCCTGCAAGCTCCGGAGCACCTGGAGTGACTCAGTGTCCCTTTGACCTGTTCTGCCACCCTCATCTGTTTGTCCCAATGTCCTTGGGCTCTTTGCTGCTCCTTATGCAAGCTGTTCTCCCCAGGTGTCAAGGAGCCCCATGGCACAGGTGGCTTTTACTTACATGATACCATTGAATTTCAGGACAGCCCTCATGTCCTCGGGGAGCGTTTCTGGGTCTGGCCACTCAAAATGGTCTGTAACAGGTACAATGTTCTTCCCAGAGTTCAGGGCTGTCACAATCTCCTGCAGGAGCAGAACATGCAGGTGCTCATGGCCTGTATCAGCCCCTCACCAACTCCCTCCCACCAGAGGTCCCACCTGCTGGCATCTCTTACCTTGTGTACCCAGTCCTTGCACTCGGGGTCCTCCATGCATTTATCCAGTGCGTTTTGTGAGAGGACCAGCACAAAATTCCGGGCACTCAGGACACTCTGGATCAGCTTATCTTCAAACTTCCCTGCCTCCAGCTTCTCCACATCAATGAACACGCTGAAGCCGTGCAGCTGCAGGTGGACCTTCAGCAGGCTGGTGGCAAGAGGGGACAGCACCATGAGGAGAGGTTTCATTTGCTGTCTCACCACGTTGGCTGAGGCATGGGGAGACAGAAGAGCAGGGAATGAGATGCCAGCTCCAGCCCAGCTGTCTGGGCACGTGCAGAGAACACGAGGAGCTGACATTGACTCCATGCTGTGAGCTCTAGGAGCATGAGGAAAAGGTCACTCAGTGCCAAGGTGGTATTGTAGCAAATCCAGGGAATGATGTGCATTGACTCCAGTGATTTCAAAAGGCTGAAGAATTGCTTTATTAAGTTATACTATATTATACTACATACTATAATATATACTAATACTATAAAATACTAAAGAAAAATATATAATATATAAACTATAATATATACTAAAGGCTGAACAATTGCTTTATTAAGTTATACTATATTATACTACATACTATAATATATACTAATACTATAAAATACTAAAGAAAAACCCGTGACCCCTTACAGACAGTCACGACACAGCTTTGGCCTAATTGGTCAATCAATCAATCAATCAATCAACACAACCATCACCACAGTCTAATTAACAAATCTCTTTTGGTAAACAATCTCCGTAACACATTCCACATGTGCTAAACAACAGACCGCAGCAAGTAGAGATAAGAATTGTTTTCTTCTTTGTCTGAGCTTTGTCACAGACTTTCCCCAGGAGAAATCCTGGGGCGGTTGTTCCTGCTGCTCTCTGTGAAGAGAGCTGAGGCCACAAAGTGGCGGCGGCAGGGCTGGGAATTGGCCTGGCCACTGTGCAGCTTTTCACGTGGGCTGTCCCCATTTCCTCTGCGGCTGTTGGCGGCCTCTCCCTCCTCCCCGTTCCACGCTTTTCCCACAGCTGAGCGCCCACCTTCCCTGGGGCCCCCTCCATTCCCTCAGGGCTCACCTGGCCAGCTGCGAGCCGGTGCTCCTGCGGTAGCTGATGAACACGTCGGTGCCGTCGGACGCGGTTTGCAGCGTGATGGGCGAGTGCAGCGTCTCTAGACAGCACAAAACAACCGCCACGAGTTACAAACCACCCGCCTGTTGCGTTGTGATTCCAGGGTTTACTTCAGAACCTCGGGTCCCTGCCCTGAAGATTCCCTCCCAGGTGTGTCAGTCACCTCTCCTTTCCCCTCCCAGCACTGTCTGTCAATCCTGGAATTCCAGAAGGCGTTGAGTGATCAGCAGAGTCACAGGATGCCCTCTACCCCTGGGGGGCACTGGGCCATCCAGGTGTCCTTTGTCCCTTAAATTCTCCTCCTATGTACCTGGTTGGTGGCTCCCTGCCCCTTCCCTGCCCCTCTCCCCGGGGTTCAAAGGAGCAGCAACCACAGGCTCAGGGAGTTCTGTTGGAGGAGTTGCTGCATTCAGAGGCTGTGGGCCAGAATAAAGTTCTGGATCCAAACCCTCCATCAGAGCCGACTCCTTTCCTTCACCATCGCCTGAAAGCTTCTCCAACAGAGGGAAACCTGAGGAGCAGCCCCTGTTATGGGGGGAAGCTCCATCCCACCACCCCCAGAGCTCCTGCAGGCCTGGACTGGTCTCCACGTGCCAACTGCAGCACCCAGCCAGGCAAAAGTGTCTGTGGGGTGAAACACCACACACCCAGCCGGCCAAAAGTGTCTGTGGGGTGAAACACCACACACCCAGCCAGCCAAAAGTGTCTGTGGGGTGAAACACCACACACCCAGCCAGCCAAAAGTGTCTGTGGGGTGAAACACCACACACCCAGCCAGCCAAGAAGGAACAACATGCAGAAGAAGTCTGTGCTGTGAAGAGCTGCCCCTAAGAAACCATTGAGAAGGTACGTGACTTTAGAAATACAAGCACAGCAGGATGGGACTCTAGAAATCAGATAACAACAAGCTAACAACAGAGAATCATCATAAGAACAACCAAGTTTCTGAAGTAAATCCTAAAATCACAACAAGACTCCAGCAGCAGCTCCTCCCAAGCACCCCTCCAGGCGGATCCCCGCCGGGCGGGCGCACCCCTGGCCGCGGTGAGGATGCGGACGCGGTGGAAGCCGGTGTGGATGTGGCAGTCCTCCTGCAGCTGCTGCTCCGTCACGCGGTGCAGGAAGTTGCGGTCGATGCCGCAGGTGAGCAGGTTGTAGGTGTACTGCCGGAACTTGGGCTCGATGCCCCCCAGCCAGTCGGCCAGGTTGCTGCGGTCGCAGGTGGAGTAGTTGGCGAAGGTCTTGAGCTCCGTCAGCTCCCGGAAAAACCTGGTTGGGGGGGACAAGTGGAGCAGTGTAGCAGAGATATTTCCTGAAAAATCCTTTCCTTAGGATTTTTCCTCCTGAGAAGCTGAGAGGCCTCAGGAACAAAATGTAAGCAATGGTTATCTGCTGCTGTGGGATGCAACAGGTGGAGCTGTGATTTGCCTCATGTGGTTGTTTCTAATTTAGAGCCAATCACAGTCTGTTACGGTGTTCACAGGGGTTTTCAGATGAGGGAAGAGATGAGAATGTTGACTCCATGTTTCAGAAGGCTTGATTTATCATTTTATGATATGTATTACATTAAAACTGTACTAAAAGAATAGAAAAAAAGGTTTCATCAGAAGGCTAGCTAAGCTAAGAATAGAATAGAAAGAATGATAACAAAGGTGGCTCAGACTCTCTGTCCGAGCCAGCTGGGCTGTGATTGGCCATTAATTAGAAACATCCACATGAGACCAATCACAGATGCACCTGTTGCATCCCACAGCAGCAGATAACCATTGTTTACATTTTGTTCCTGAGGCCTCTCAGCTTCTCAGGAGGAAAAATCCTAAGGAAAGGATTTTTCATGAAAGATGTCTGCAACAACAGTCCAGCTGTCCCGACTGTCTCAGTCAGACACAAGCCTTTGTTATTCATTCTTTTTCTATTCTTAGCTAGCCTTCTCATGAAATCCTTTCTTCTTTTAGTATAGTTTTAATATAATATATATAATAAAATAATAAATCAAGCCTTCTGAAACATGGAGTCAACATTCTTGTCTCTTCCCTCATCCTAAGGCCCCTGAGAACACCACCACACAGCAGCACTTAGAGACACGTGGTACTACTATGGGATTTTTCAAGGAATTTAGAGTGAGTTAGAGATGGGACCTCTGAGTTGTTTTAGGGGATGTGGTTTATTTTTCTAATCTTCTGCATAGGTAGGAAGGGTGAGTTCAGCTCACATCTTTACTGCACGGTTCAGAAGGTCACAAGACTTACAGTTACAAGACTTTTAAAGGATTTATTGACCAATAAAACACTGCTAACAAAGATACTTATGCTTTTAACTTAATCCTTAATCCTTAACTCAATCTTCCTATTTTGTCTTATGGACTCATGCTACAATGTAAGTTTTCTTAACCAACTATGTTATAACACACAAATCTACAGTACTGAGTTCTAAACTTCTTGTTTACCTTTGTAACTACTTTTATTTTTTCTATATCTTAAACTCTGAAACTCTAAACTTACCTCTTCTTAACTTAACGTGTCTCTACTTTAAAGTATAAATCCACATTCTCGCTTCTAGCACCTGAGATTGGAAGCTTCTTCCAAGGTATAAAATCAAATCCTGCGTTTAATTCTAAGCTTTGGCTTACAGGCCCAAAGCTCTGAGAGTTCCCTGCATTTCGTATTCCAACACTTTACCTGCTCAGGAGGGAGTGCAGCTCCACGCTGGGGTGAAGGACGAGCTCCAGGAAGAGGAAACAGAGGAGCAGCTGCATGGGAGCGCTGGTCCTCAGCACACCGAGGTGTGAGCAGCTCAGCTAAGGGTCAGTTCCCATCGTTCTGGGTAACTTGCAGGATCCCACCTGCCCTGTGCCACAGGTGGGCTTTCCCCCACCCACACCTCTGCTGTGCAGCGGTCCCATTACAGAAATCTCTCTGGGACTGCAAAAAGTGCAGTGGAAAAGCCCTGGCAGACCAGGTTTTGCATTTGGAGGATCTCCGTTCCTGTTTTTGCAAAAAGGGAAGGGCAGAGACCTTGTCCCTGGCTCTGCCACTGTGGTGGTGGCCCTGAGGCAGTCCATGTGCCCTGGTGGTGGTCCTACCTTTTCCGAGTGATGCTGGAGTCCATCCCCAAGTCCTTCTGCAGCTCCTGCTCTGTCAGCCTCAGGAGAATGTCCCCATCCACCTGGTGATCCTGCCAAGAGAAATCCAGGCTGGAAAGGTCCCAGGAAAATCTGGGTGAGATGCTTGCACCTCTGCTGCAAGATGGGGCAGAAATGTCCATCCATGTATCCCTCCCCCAGCACAGACTCCTACCAGGAATCTCTGGCAGTAGTTGTTGAATCCGATCTGCTGCAGCCACGTCTGCACCTCGCAGGATTTCCAGTTGGGAACCGTGGGCAGGATGCGCCGAGGAACCTCCTCCCCTATCAGGCGCAGCACCTTTTTGGCCAGGGAGGAGGTGGTGCTGCTGGTGGAGTAGCACACAATCCTCTTCAGGCTCTGCGTAGCCCCGATCTCACTGAAAATCTGGGGACACGAAGGGAGGAGATGTCACTGTGACCGTGTTCACAGGGGTCTCGGGTTGAGGGAAGAGACAAGGACCTGACTCCGTGTTTCAGAAGGCTTGATTTATTATTTTATGATATATATATTACATTAAAACTATACTAAAAGAATAGAAGAAAGATTTCATCTGAAGGCTAGCTAAGAATAGAATAAGAAGGAATGATAACAAAGGCCCTCAGACTCTCTCGGACTCTCTGTCTGAGCGAGCTGGGCTGTGATTTGCCATTAATTAGAAACATCCAACATGGGCCAATCAAAGATCTGCTTGTTGCATTCCACAGCAGCAGATAATCAATGTTTACATTTTGTTCCTGAGGCCTCTCAGCTTCTCAGGAGGAAAAATCCTAAAGAAAGGATTTTTCGTAGTAGATGTCTGCGGCATGTCTCTTTGCCTCCCTTCATCCTCTTCCCTATTGTTCCAGAAGAAGGAAGGAATGATAAATCTGACTCCATGTTCTTAGAAGGCTAGTTTATTATTTTATGATACTATGTTATATTAAAGAATACTAAACTATACTAAAGGATACAGAAAGGATACTCACAGGATACTTAAACTATAGTAAATAATACAGAAAGGATACTCACAGGATACTTAAACTATAGTAAATAATACAGAAAGGATACTTACAGAAGGCTAAAAGATGCTAATGAAGACTCAGTGACTCTTTCCAGAGCCCAGACCCAGCTTGACCATAATTGGCCCGTAAGTCAAAACAATTGACATGAAACCAATGAAACAAACACCTGTTGGATAAATAATCTCCAACCACATTCCAAAGCAGCAAAACACAGGAGAATCACATGAGATAATATTGCTTTCCTTTTTTTTTTTTTTTTTTTCCTGAGGCTTCTCAGCTTCTCAGGAGAAGAATCCCGGGCAAAGGGATTTTTCCAGAAAATACAAACGCCACACTTCCCAACAAGCTGGGCTGGGCTAGGCAAGGACCAAAAGACACCAAAATGCAGCTGTGCCACCCCTTCCCTTTGCCATCACCTTCCTCCAGGCCAACCTACCCTTTACCTGTGTTTTCTTCTGCCTGGCTTTGATGGCAGCCTCAGTGCACAGGTAGAAGGCGGCGATGCACTGAGCCTCCAGCCTGGAGCTGTCCAGCAGGGGCACCAGGCGCTGCAGGTCCTGTGCTGTCCTCCCCTGGATGTTGTCGCTGCTGCCCAGCATCTGACAGGCAAACTGCTCGGGGTCCAGCGAGGCGATGAAGGGCTCCACCAGAGCCAGCGTCCCCGAGCGCTCCACCTCCTTCTCGATCTCCTTGTTGGTGGCCAGCACCGTGATGGCCAGGCAGGCGTGCAGCCGGATCAGCTCGTCGTCTTTGGAGAAGGCCAGGGGGAAGAGCCACTCTGCTGCCTTCTTCTCGATCATCAGGCGCTGGTTGGCCTGGCCCCCGTACATGGCGCAGTTGGCCAAGGCCATGGCGCAGTGGCGCAGCACGGCGGGGTCGGTCCAGCGGCACCAGTACAGGATGGTGTCCAGGCCTCCGTCCGAGATGAGCTGGAAGCAGGTCTCCTCTGTGTGCTTGAACATGTGCTCCAGGATGCCAGAGACGCTCTGGGCCAGCTGGGGGATGTCCCTCTCCTTGGCTAAGTTCAGGATCACGCCCAGGCCGATCCGAGCGATGCGGGTCCCTGTGGGGAGGAGAAGGGGCAGGTGGATGTGCAAGGGGTGACAGCAGTGCCTGGTGTGGCCCATGCCTTGTGACATTTATCCCAGGACAGACGTTTATCCCATTGCCAGATATGCAATGCAGCAAGGTGCAGCAGGCTGGTGTTGGAGGAACCTGTGTGGGTCTGATGGAAGAATTTGTGATGGCTTGCCCAGCCCAGAACCCCCTCACTGGACGCTCTCGTGCTCAAAGTAGGATCTTCATAGCAATTAACAGGCAGGGTGGGTTAATGCCAGGCTGGAAATGGATCTGCTGGGCCAGCATTGCTGTGATGTGGAGCTGTTTTGTGTTTGGGAGTGAAACCTGTTTGTCCCCTAAGCCCCACTGTCAGGGCTGTCAGGACAGGGCTTTCACACCTGGATGAGCAGCCAAGCAGCCCTGTCCACAAATGGGACACAGGGGTTTGACTGTCCTGGGATGGCAGCTGGAGGGAAGCTCTATTTCCTCACCCTGCACTCTTCTGGAAGAGAACAGCAAGAGCCAGGGGTAGATGGCCAAGGGCCACCAGCTGCTGCTTGGCCATGGCTGGTTTTGGGAGGCCTGTGCTTAAAACAACACCTGAATGGGGCTGTGCCTTGAAAATGCAGTGAGGAGGGGGAAAATCAGGGTCATAGAATGATTTGGGTTGGAAAGGATTGGAAAACTCATCCAGTTCCACCCCCTGCCGTGGGCCGGGACACCTTCCACCAGACCAGGTTGCTCCAAGCCCTGTCCAGCCTGGCCTTGAACACTTCCAGGAATGGAGCAGCCACTGCTTCTCTGGGCAACCTGTGCCAGGGCCTGCCCACCCTCTGAGATGAGCTCTTGGCTGTGCTCCCATGAGTTTCCTGGGGTGACTGGCAGCTCCAATCCTGCCCTCAGCAGTGCCATTTGGTGCCTCTGTGCTGGAGCTGCTCTGTTAGGGAGGCAGCCCTGGTGCCCCATGCCCTGCTGCTCAGGAGGGCAGTGCCACACTCACGGTGGGGCGATGGCACGCCAGCCTCTGTGCTGGCAGGCAGGAAGAGCATTTCTGGGAAGCCTGTGACCCACAGGGCTCTTGCTGACCTTGGGGTGGGTTTGACAGGAAATGTTGTGGAGAGCCCTGGGGACAAAAAAAAAAAAAAAAAAAAAACCAACAAAAAACAAACAAACAAAAAAAACCCTCAGCCTGGGTCTGGCTGCGAGCCCGGACTCAGCCATGGAGCTGGATGACAAACACAGGTCCCTGACTCCCTGCAGCTGCAGATGGAGCCAGGACCTGTCCAGCTCCCAGCTCAACACCTCTGCTGCTGGGCACAGAATGGGAGAGTTCTGCAAGTGAGAGGTTGGGCCCAAAGGGGAGCCCCACGCCTCCCTGCCATGGCTCAGGAGGGGCTGGAATGCCACGGCTGCTCCAAGAGCATGAACTGCTCCTGGAGCAGAAACAACAACTCCAGCAAATGCTTTCTCTTGCTAAGGAGCTGAGCGCTGAATGCAGACCATGCCAGTGATGCTTCCTGGGATTAAATTCCACCCTAATGGGCTTTCCTGATTTAGCTGCTGCTTATTTTTGCCTGCCAGTGCATGAAGTGAGGCCCAGGCTGTGAGGCCACAGCCTTCCAGCAAGAGACATCCCCCAGGAAACTGGAACAATACTTTGGCCAGGCTCCCTCCACATCCTTTCCAGAGCCCTGGCTGGGCTGGGTTGGGGTGCTCTGAGGGACAGCAGAGCTGTCAGAGTGCACTTGGGGTGTTGGAAGGGTGAGCTGTGTGTGGGTGCTGCGATTGGGATGTGTCAGGTGTGCACATGCACCTTTGTACACACACACACACCGTGCCCATGCTCTGTCAGAGGCACCCCAGCCCCTCTCACCTGTCCTGGACAGCAGCACACACACCGGAGCGTGGGGCTGAGGGCTGCTGACCCCTCCTTATGGCTTCATGCCAGCCCTGGTCAGCAGCAGGAAGGCTCTGGGGAGTGGCTTTGTCCTCCTCGTGCTGCAGCTATGGCTGAAGGAGAGTCACACCTTGTCCTTTGGGTCAGATGCTGTGAGCCAGCCAAACTGACTCAGCTCAACGTGGCTGAGGGGGGCTCAGGAGGACACCCCAGTCCTCACCAGCACCCCTGGGCTGGGGCTGCTCCTCCTGCCTCCAGCTGTGGGGCAAGGGAGCAGCCCACGGTCATTGCCTGGACACGAGTCAGGGACCCTGTGCACAAGCTCTGGGGCTTTGTGCAACTGAGAGCACCCACAGCAGGGAAATCTGGGGCGTGTGGGGATGGGTGAAGTAGGTCAAGGCCAGGTTGGGTTGACTTGAAGCAACCTGGTGTGTGGAAGGTGTCCCTGCCCATGGCAGGGGGTTGAGGTGAGGGGGTCCCTTTGAACCCAGCCCGTTCTGGGGGCCGTGCCGGGCAGGGTGAGGCGGAGGGGCTCTGTGCCGACTCACCTGTTTTCCGCCACCAGGATCTGCTCCAGGAGCTGTCCTGCCTGGCACTTGGTCTCCAGCTCGGCGGTGTAGAGCAGGTTGAGCAGCAGGTCCAGGCCCCCCTCGAGGCGGATCACATCGCACAGCACCTTGGCCACGTCCCTCCCCACGGCGGGCATCCCCCAGGCCTCCTCCACCAGCCGGAACACCTCGGACAGCGCCGCCCGCAGCCCCTGGGCCGTGTCCGCCCGCGTGGCGTGGCCGATGGCCCTGCGGAGCACGGGCAGGACCCGCTCCAGCGCCTCCCGCGCCTCCGCGCCCACCCCGGGCGAGACCCCGCCGCCCGCGCAGCCGGGCACCTCCAGCCGCTCCGAGCTCGCCATGGCCAGGGACCGGCCCAGCGTGTGCAGCGACAGCAGCAGGGCGAGCATCGGCGGCGGCTACCGCGGCATGCCCGGCCCCGGCCCCCGGTGCTACCGGGACACCGCAGGGACCGCGGCGGGGATGCGCTGCCCCCGCCGCCCGGCCGGGATGCGGAGCTGGAAGCGGGGCGGGATCCGCCTTCCCCGAGCCCGGCTCAGCATCCCGGGCCCCGGGGCTGATGTCACCGGGCGCAGGCGCCGCCTCTCGCCGAGGAGGGGCTCGGTGCTGGCGGCTGCAGCCCCCTCGTCCCGCTGCTGAGACCCCCAGAGCCCTCCGGCCACCAGCCCCGCAAGGGTTTAACAGAATGGGGCATGTGGCACTTGGGGATGTGGCTCGCTGGTGGGCTTGGCAGTGCCGGGATAATGGCTGGAGTCAGGCTTAGAGGGCTTTTCCATCCTAAATTTTATGTTTCTACATTGTGGCCTTTCCGTGCTTAAATAGGGCTTAATAAAAGGGGAAGTGACTTTTTACATGGATACCGATAGGACAAGGGGGGACCGGTTTTAAAATAAAAGATGAGAGATTTAGCTTAAATTCCCGGAGAAAATTTTTATTTGTGAAGTGCTTTTTCAGGGAAGCTGTGGGTATCCCAACCCAGAGCCCTCCGGCCACCAGCCCCGGAAGGATTTAACAGAATGGGGCATGTGGCACTTGGGGACGTGGCTCAGTGGTGGGCTTGGCAGTGCCGGGATAACGGCTGGAGTCGCTTTTCCATCCTAAATGAGATGGCTTTTCCATCCTAAATTTTATGTTCCTGCATTGTGGCCTTTCAGTGCTTAGGTAGGTTTCATTAATAAAAGGGGAAGTGACTTTTTACGTGAATAGATACTGATAGGACAAGGGGGAGCAGTTTTAAAATAAAATATTACAGATTTAGATTAGATTCCAGGAGAAAATTTTCACTTGTGAAGTGCTTTTTCAGGGAAGCTGCGGGTATTCCAACCCAGAGCCCTCCGGCCACCAGCCCCGGAAGGGTTTAACAGAATGGGGCATGTGGCACTTGGGGATGTGGCTCGGTGGTGGGCTTGGCAGTGCCAGGATAACAGCTGGAGTCGGGCTTAGAGGGCTTTTCCATCCTAAATTTTATGTTTCTTCATTGTGGCCTTTCAGTGCTTAAATAGGGCTCATTAATAAAAGGGGAAGTGACTTTTTACATCAATAGATACCGAGGACAAGGGGAAGCGGTTTAAAAAAAAATATGAGTGATTTAGATTAGATTCCAGGGGAAAATTTTTATTTGTGAAGCGCCTGTTCAGGGAAGCTGTGGATGTCCCAGCCCTGAAAGTGTCCAAGGCCAGGTTAACGGCGCTTGGAGCAACCTGGGATAGTGGGACGTGACAGGATTTGGAACCAGACAATTTTCCGTTTTCAACCCAAACCATTCTATGCCGCAGCCCTCCTTGTCCAGCCCGAGCTGGGGCTCATCCTGCTGTGCCCAGGGCTCACATCCCCCTCTGTCCCCGAGCTGCTGCTGCGGTGTCACCCCCGTGGCAGGCAGGGACCCCCAGGCTGCTTCTGCAGGACCCCTCTTCAGGACCCTCTGTGAGCAGCGAGGGGACACAGGGTGCAGGTAAAGGGCCCCAGGCACCGTGGCGGTCACGGTGAGGCTGTGACCACCCTGGCACGGTGTTCTGAACCCGTTTGGTACCAGCAGGAAGCAAATCCCCTTTGCTCGGTGGAAATTCAGAGCAGCTCTTCTGGGTGGGCTCGGGATTTGCATGATAAAAGAAAGAGCAGAGGCAGCCTGGGCCTCTTTTGTTTTCTTTTTTCCAGGCCAGACGTGCTCAGGGCAGAAATGCTTAAACGCTTTGGGCATTTCTCGGATGTGCTGGGAGGAGCAGCTTAAATCCTTGACTCCAAAACCAGGTTGTTGCCAGGTCAGCCTGAGACTTAAATTCGAGTTGATGTTTGGATGTGACAGAGTCGCTCTTAATCCTCTCTGAATCCACTTCGAAGGGGCAGACAGAGGAAAGGGACATCATCCCACAAGGAGGGACGGCGAACGAGGCACCCCGAGCAGAGCAGAACTGCGGGAGCAGCTCGGCACAGAACCAGTAAGGAATTTCCCGATAAATTATTGTTAACCAGGGGTAACCGTAAGGGCTGTTGCAGTGTGGAGCAGCAGAGGGTTTGCAGCAGAATTCAAACCATTCCCTTCGGCTTGTCCCGGCTAGCCCAGAGAGCTGAGCTTTGTTTTGCTTTTAGTTTTGCTTTGCTTTGCTTTTTTTGGGGGAGAGATTTCAGACCCAGCAGCCTGGCCTCTGGAACTGCAGCAGTTCCCAGCCTTGCCCTGGGGTTTCAGCCCCATTTCCCGAGCTCTCCTCCCTGGCTCTGCTCAGCCCTTGGCTGCAGGAGCTCCCCGGGGCCCCTTTATCCGACCAACCCCTCTCCTGGGATCCGCTCCTGGCAGGGAAGGGCTCGCTGAGCCTTCCTGGGGCTGTGGTGGTGGCTGGGAGGCTGGAGCAGCAGGACGGAGCTTTGTCTCAGCTGATCAGCCAAAGCAGCTCAGACAATGCCCAGCCCTTCTCCCCCAGAGCCTCCTGAACCCTGGCAGGGCTGCTGTCCCCCAGGGCTGGCTCAACAGGGATGGGATGAAGCCCTGGTGCAGCCCTTGGGGACAGTGCCAGCCCTGCCATGGCTGAGGCCAGGGGACAAGGAGTGGGGTGAGGGCTGCAGGAGAAGTTCTGCCCCAAAAGCCGATGTCTGGTAGCTGCCCTCAGCTCCCCAGGGCTTCCAGGTGGGAATGCCTGTCTCAAAACCAAATAAAGCTCTTTCCAGCAAGATACCAGGAGCAGATGACGCCAGGAACTGCCTGTGTCTGAGCTGGTAGAGGAAAGACCCCTGGAGAAGTGGGCATCCTGCTCGGGTTTCTCTCCCCTCAAAGGCTGCACCACTCCTGCCCGAGGGCTGGGACAGATCCCTTGGAGCTCCTGTCCCAGCAGAGGCAGAAGAGACAGGATTGCTGCAGCCTCGTGTGCATTTGCTCCTTGCCCCCGATTAAATAAACATCCCAGAGATATCAGGAGCTGCCAAAAGAGCTGAGTCGACATTAATTAGTAACTGAAAGATTGGTTGGAGAGGGAATGACGGGAGCAAAATACACAGGCCTTTGTTTGCCTTCTGCAGTGAAAGTGCTGAGGGCTCCTGGCCCCGGCCACTCACCTCTGGCCTCTGGTCCCCAGGCATGGAGGTGGCATCTGCCCCATCCTAAGCCACCCTGCCTTGGGGCTCCTCAGGTCTGTTCCCAGCCTTGACACCTAGAAAGCTGAAATCCCAAGAATAAACCCTCCAAAATGGTGATATTTTGGGCAAGCATAAGCCTGGGGCTTTTCCCTTTGTCTTCTGAGCATTGCTCCCCCATCCCGTCTCATTTGGGTTTTTGGCTTTGCCAAGACCAGGCTTGGAAACAGCTGGCTGCTTTTAGACCATGAGGTATGTTATGAAATGAGCGTGGCAGGACCTCAAAACTGCTCCCTGACTCGTCTTTCTGCTGTCCCTGCCCACTCTCTGAGCAGTGCCCACCCTGCGCCGGGGCTGGGGAGGAGCTGCTTACACCCCCTGTCCCCCTGCAGACACCCCCAGTTCAGCGTGGGCTCTGGGGGAAGCTGGGTGGCAGATCATCTCTGCCCCTTTCCCCTGCACCGACCTTGGGCTGTTTGCTTTCCCCTCCGGGGCAGGCTGAGCAAACACTGGGCGCTGGGGCTCTGCCGTGCTCCAGCCCAGTCGCAGGAGGGACACCCAGGATGAGGCTGCTCTTCCCTGCCCTCGTGCTGGCCCTGCTGGCCACCACCCGTGCTGCAGAAGGTGAGCTTTAGCCAGCCAAACCTTTGCCAGGTGCTTTGGGGATGGAGAAGGAGAGGTTCCTGGGCTGGTGGAGGGGCTGGGCAGGGCGGGGAGGGAGCGGATGGTGGCCATGGCCGCGTTGGCTGCACCCTGCAGGATGGGGAGGAAGCGAGCGGGCAGCGCATGGGTGTCAGTGGTGCCTTGGCAAATCCCTGCCCGTGCACAGCTGGGCTGCCAGCATGGAACTGGGAGCATGGCACAGCCAGTCCATGGCTCCCATCCCAGCAGGACCTGAGTGGAAGCAGGGCAAGGAGCTGCTGTAGCCCCTGGTGATGGATTTGACCATGAAGGGTGGGGTACACCCAACCAGGACATGCCCAAGTTTGTTTTCCCCCGTGTGGCTGGGCTGGAGGGGAGGCATGGGCTCCACTGCCCCACTCCACATCACCCCTCCTGAGCTGTGGGGTGGCTTTTGCAGACTCCTGCGAGGGCCGCTGTGACGAAGGCTTCGATGCGGGGCACAAGTGCCAGTGTGACACCCTCTGTGTGTACTACCAGAGCTGCTGCAGTGACTACTCCACGGTGTGCAAAGCCAAAGGTACTGTCCCCATGGCCACCCTCCTGGCCAGGGCACAGGGGGAACGGGTGCTCCACAGCGTGGGGTCTGTGCTGGGTCAGCTTTGGTTGAGGGGTGAAGTCAGCACCGGGATTTGCTGCAGCACAGGGGGATTGGGAGCTGGCTCGTTGCCATCTGGAGGGTAGGATCTGTGCTAATTGGATAGATTGGTTAGTAGGAAAAATGTTTTCTCTGAAAGGGCATTCAGGCATTGGAATAGGCTGCCCAGGTGGAATCACCGTCCATGGAAGTGTTCTAAAAAATGTACTTGTGGTGCTTGGGGACACGCTTGGCAGTGCTGGGTCAAATTGGACTTGATGATGTTAGAGGCCTTTTCCAACCTTAATGACTCCACGGTTCTACAAATCCCTATTGCCTGGGAGGGAGCATCTCCTGCACCCAAACCCAGGGGGAACCATCCTGCTCCCTCCTGCAGTGACCCGGGGAGATGTCTTTGCCTTGCCGGAGGACGACTACCTGGACTACAACCTCACTGTCGACTTTGTCACCGAGGAGGTGCCCGTGGCAGACCCCACAGAGCTGCCCACAGCCCCAGTGCCCGTGGAGACCACGCCAGAGAGCAAGCCAAACCCCGAGGAGACACTGCCAGAGGTGCCCAACACCACCCCAGGTGTGCCTGAGGAGCCTGAGGAGCTGTGCAGCGGGAAACCTTTTGACGCCTTCACCGACCTGAAGAACGGTTCCCTTTACGCTTTCCGAGGTACTTTGGGGACCTTCCCCAGGCACGTGGGACATGCTGCCACGCTGTCACCCTGTGCTGGTGTCTGCAGTCCCTCCTGCTGCCCCTGCCTCTCCTCTCTCCCCAGGGAAGTACTTCTATGAGCTGGACAAGAACACTGTGAGGCCTGGCTACCCCAAGCTCATCAGTGATGTCTGGGGCATCGAGGGCCCCATCGATGCTGCCTTCACACGCATCAACTGCCAGGGCAAGACTTACCTCTTCAAGGTGGGCTGCAGGGCTAGAGGTACTCCCAGGGTGGCCAGCACAACCCCCAACCCACCCCATATCCCCTTCTGGCACCTCCCATACACCCACAAACACAGTGGTTGCCAGAAACCCCAAATCCCTGTGGTTGTTTTTGGTCCCCAAGCAACCACAGCCCCGTGATGGGGCTCCCCATCATCCACTCGCTCCTCCTGGCAGACCTGTGGCTGGGGGATGTTGCACCTGCGACCCCTCTCTGTCCCCCACCCCCCAGGGCACCCAGTACTGGCGCTTTGATGACGGAGCCCTGGACCCTGGGTACCCCCGGGACATCTCCGAGGGCTTTGAGGGCATCCCCGACAACGTGGATGCGGCGTTCGCCCTGCCCGCCCACAGCTACCATGGCAATGAGAGAGTCTATTTCTTCAAGGGTAAGGGGGCAGAGCCTGGCACCGCTGGGCACAGGCTGGGCACCCCCGCAGTGCTTGTCCTCCCTAACACCCAGCTCATCCTCTCCTAGACAAGTACTACTGGTCCTACGACTTCGCCCAGCAGCCCACGCAGGCCGACTGCGAGAAGTCCTCCCCCTCCACGGTGTTCAAGCACTATGCCTTCATGAACAGGGACAGCTGGGAGGATGTTTTCCAGCTCCTCTTTGGCAGCAGGATGCGTAAGGCCTGGGAAGGGTTGGCGGGTCCCAACAGCGGGCACTGACAGGGCACAAGGGATGCAGACACCCAGGGAGGAGGGAGCGATGCCTGGAAGCAAGGGTGGGCAGGATGAGCCATCACCTCCTGCCCAGGCCATGAACAGAAACCCCCAGGCCACAGCTGCACCTCCCACAGCATCCCAAATCCCACCTTCACAGCCCTTATGCCCCCCCATGACCAAACCCATCACCATGGTGTCGCTGCTGGGGACTGTTTATTGTCACTGGAGCTGGAGATGCCACGTCAAAACCCCAGCCCTGAGCAAGGAGAATGAAAGACAGAGAGGAGGAGAGGGGGGCTCAGCAGATCCCAGCCAAGGGGGTGGGGGGCCACTCCCGGCTCAGCCTGGCCTGTGTCACTGTCACACATCCCATCCAGGCTGGGATCCCTTGGAGCATTCCTGTGGGTCTCGGGCACGCTGCTGCCCCTCTCGCTCAGCCTCTGCTCCTTTTGCAGCCGGGGCAAACGGCCCGTGGTACATCAGCCGGGACTGGCGGGGCGTGCCCGGCCGCCTGGACGCTGCCATGGCCGGCAGGATCTACGTGGCCTCCCAGCAGCCCCGCAGGAGGAAATCTCGCCGCCAGCGCAAGAGGTACAACCACCACCGCTCGCTGAACCTGGGATTCTGGAGCTGGCTGCAAAACGACCCCGACTCATCAGCTGTTGAAAGCGATGGGCTGTCGGGCTCCACGTGTGAGATGCTCCAGAGTGTTTACTTCTTTGTGGGAGGTGAGTCTGGTCTGGCAGGATCCGGGAATGATGCGGGATCAGGGCTGCCGGGGCATGGGGAGGGTTCCTCTCTCTCTGCAATGTCTCAGGGCTCCAGGAAGGTGCTGGCAGTGAGGGCTGGCAGCTCCCCAGAGCTGGGGACAGTCCTGACTGCCGTGTCCCCTTCCCCAGACAAGTACTACCGTGTCAACCTGCGCACCAAGCGCGTGGACTTCGTGCGGCCGCGCTACCCCCGCTCCATCGCCCAGTACTGGCTGGACTGCCCCCAGCCCGGGGAGGAGAGCACCTGATGGGATCCCTGGAGGTACCAGCAGCACAGCCCCAGCTAGACAGAAATAAACTGTGAGGGCCATGCAGGCTGGAGAGCTCTGTCTGTCCATCCATCCAACCGTCTGTGCCATGGTTTGTGCAGTCCTCGCAGTCCAAGGTCCCATGTCCCCCAGGGCTGTGGTTGTCCCCCCCAGTCTGTGCCAGATGCCTGATGCTGGCCCCATCCATGGTGTGCCTGTGGCAGCTCAGATCTGCTCTGCCAGCCATTCCAGTGCCTCTTCCCACTGGAGGAGAGGGACGGTGCCAGCAGCTGCCAGCAGGGAGGAGCAGGGTCAGGTCTCCATCGCCCCAGGATCAGTGCACAGCCCCACGTGTGAGAGGCTGAGCAGGGATGGGTGCCCATCCAAAGCCCTGCCTGCTCTCCCAGCACTGCTCTGCTCACCTCTGGGCTCTGGCAGCCCTGGCCATGGTGGTGCTGAAGGGATGACCCTTCCCTCGGGGCTGGGGACGCGCTCAGGGCCTGGCAGCTCTCGCTGCTGAGACAAACTCCTGCTCCTGCCACGACTCCTGCCATGAGGACGCACGAACAAACCCTCACCTACCATCCCACCACCCCCCAAAACTCCAGGGAACTCCTGAGCTGCAGCTGATGCCCAAGGAGTGGCTCTCACCGCTGCCTCTGGTGAGGCTGGGGGTGATGGGAGCCAGGCAGAGCCGTGTCCTCCTGTCCAGCACTTCCCTCGGGGGGCACTGGCTGTGGCACAGCAGGCACTGGCAGCACCTGGGGGCGAGCAGAGTGGTCAAGGTGGCTGTGCCACCCTTGTTCCACCCCTCCAAAGAGACCCCTGGGGCTGTACCTGGAACATGGTGGCATCAGCTGGCCCAGGGCAGCACTGTGGGCAGCTGGGGTGGCTGGGGGCAGGAGGGAGCTTCTGCAAGAGAGGACAGCAGTGGGTGGGGGGTGTGTGCATGGGTGGGGGGGTGTGTGCATGCTCTCCTGCCGTGGTTGCAGGCTGCAGAGCCCTCCCTCTCACCGGCAGCCGGGGCACAGAGCCGGGTGTGGTGTCAGGACGCCGCTGCCCCACCGAGAGCCTCTGGGGGATGTGCAGGCTGCGGGCACTCGGGAGCAGGGGCTGGCTGTCAGAGGAGCTGCGGGTGCCTCTGTGGGATGGGCCAGCTGGGATGTCACCTCTGAGGTGTGGGGACAGATGGGGATGCCTGGGGAGCAGTGAGGAAGCCCAGCAGGGCATTGGCAGCCTCCAGAGAGCCCTGCCCAGCCCCACGGAGTCACCGAGGGAGGCGGGTTGGTGCAGGGTGCTGCCCAGCCAGGGGCTCTGGATGCCCTGGCAACCCCTTCATCCCCTATCCAGGGGTCCCACACAAGCCTCCCATACCTCATCTGCTCGTTCTCCACCACGAAGTCCCGCAGGAGACCGTAGAGGCTGGGCCAGGCTGGGGTTCCCTCTGGTGGGAGCTGCCCTGCAGGGCCGTACCTGTCTCCAGAGCCTGCCCACGCTTTTGGAGGGTTCCCTGCGACCTCTGTGCCCCTCACTGGCACTCTGGGCAGGCACAGCTGCTGGCGCAGGGAGAGGTTTTCCAGCTGCAGGGCATGGATTTCTCGCTCCAAGGTTTGCAGCAGCTTCTCCCGGGACACCTGGGAGGGTGGGTGGATAAAGGGGTGGGTCAGGGGGGCCCCAGCAGCAGGGAGAGGAGCTCAGAGGGTTCGCTGTCTGCAATACCCTGTTGGCCAGGGGCCTGGTGGTGACCCTGCGGGCACGGCTGGCGTAGTGCAGCGTGCTCAGAGTCTCTGAGAGGCAGCGTGAGGACGGGGAGATGCAGGCGACCTGCCGACGAGGAGGGCATGCAGGTGGGCTGTCATCCAGAGGGTCACCATCCTTTTCCACGGGGTGAGAGCCCTGCCCGGCCTCCTGCGTGTTTTACCATCAGGGTGATGCCCGAGCCGCCCAGGGAGCGAGCCAGCAGCCGGGTGAGCTTGCTGTCCCGGTAGGGGATGTGCGTTCGCTTCCCTCGGGGTTTGGCCAGCAGGGAGATGCAGTGTCCTGCCGGAGGATGAGCCACACAGGATGTGACAGGGCTCGGGTGGGGGCGCTCCCAGGGCGGGTTCCCCGGCCCTTACCCAGCGCCAGGAGGCTGCGGTTGATGCTGTTGGCCTCCACGGAGAGCTCCCCGCTGGAGCCAGTCTCCTTCACCCGCTCGCTGCCAGCCAGGTCCACGAAGCACAGCGTGCCCTGCTTGCTGGGGCAGGCGCTGGCCTGGAGAACCACGTTGGGGGGTGATGCTTTGGCACCCCCATCACCCCTTCCCCATGGCCCACAGCGCTGTCCCGACTCCTGGGTCTCGGACAGGATTCCCGGCTGCTCACTCCAGCCCCACCCAGGTATCCTTGAGGAGAGCATGACCCCCCCTACCACCGTGGGGCTGTTTGCACCCCCGCGCTGAGCCCTGAGCCCCCCAGCCCTGCCCAGGAGTGGGATGCGCGCTCACGGCTCGGCTGCGGACGTGGATGGTCAGCAGGGCGTGGCTGCGGCTCGAGTGCCTGTTGAGGGCATGGGCCGAGGTCCGGCGCCTCTGGGATCCTGCCGAGGGAGGAATTGATTGCATGGCACCCCATATCCCTGCCCCGACCCCGCAGCATCCACTGCCCGGCACCCCCTGCCAGACCAGAGCTGCCTTGGCCGCTCCTCTTGGCTGCCATCAGAGCGCCACCAGCCCCGGGACGGTCTGCGAGGGGCTGAATCCCCCCACGCCGGGTCTAGCACGTCCTGAACAGGTGCCAGCCCGGTGCCTGTGGCTCAGCACCTTGCAGGAGCAGGCTGACGATGGCCTCCAGGCTCTCGAATTCCACACTGAGCTGGTTCTCCACGTAGAAGCCGCGGGATTTGCTCCAGCGCAGGGGCAGGGCGCACGGCGGTCCCGGGCTCAGCAGGTCCCGGACCTGGGATGTGGCGGGGGGAAGGCACCGGGAGAGGGGCACAGGGTGCCAGCAGGGCCGGAGGGGGCGGCTGGGCAGGCACTTACCTGTTCGTTGTAGATCTCCAGGTAGGAAGCGCTGAGAGCCAGGTCAGAGGCACGGCTCCGGCTCTGCTCCAGGAGGCAGGTGAAGGATCTCTGCATCAGCCCCAGCAGGGCCGGGGACGCCGGCTGGGTGTCGCTCTGCAGAGATGCCAGCATGGTGAGCGGTCACATCGGGCACTCGCCTGCACCATGAGCGGGTGGGAAAAGCTCATCCCACGGCCAGGATCCCGTCAGATGGTCAGCGTTGTACCTGGCCGAGGGGTCCCATCAGGGTGTAGGTCTTCCCCGAGCCGGTCTGCCCGAAGGCAAAGACGGTGCAGGAGAAGCTGTGGAAGATGCTGAGCGTCAGGCACGGCCGCAGGCGGTGGCACAGCGATGCCACCTCCCGACACAGCCCGGGCAGTGCAAACCCGCCGGAAAGGCCCGGAACGGGCTGGCTGGAGGGTCGGGGTCCGCGGGGGGCTCTCCGGGACTCACCCGTCCATGGCCAGCTCCACCAGCTGCCTCATCCCGCTGCCCTCGAACACAGCCTCCTGCGAGGCGCCGGCGTCGAACACGGCGCTGAAGCCGAAGGTGGCATCGTGCCTGGCCGCGCTCACCTGGCCGTGGGGACAGCGGGGGGTGTCACAGCCTCCCCAGCCCGACACCCCCACGGGGAGGTGGCACTTACGTGCACGGCGCCGTCGCCGAGGCTGTGCACAACCCGCTGGTCACCCCGCCGCGTCTCCGTGCAGGTCAGTGGCCGGACCCTGAGGGTGGGGTGTGGACGGGGACACAGAGGTGTCGCTGCACGGGGACCCTGCGGAGCCCTGCTGTGACCTCGCCCCAGGCAGGGAGGTTCCAGCCGCGCCCCTGAGCCCTTCCGTCTCCCCTTACCTTAGCACCACTCTCAGACGCGTCTCTCTGCCCTCCACGGGCCCTGCCCGCTCCTCTCCAGGACTCCTTGGGGGAACAGAGGGCAGCAGGGGGGTGCGTTCTGGGGGGTTCTGCCCGCGGGCACCCCGGGGGCTGGGGTAGAGGGACCCCCGGTCATACTGCGCTCGCACCGTCCTCCCACCTCCACTGTGCCCTGAGGCCTGGCCGGGGGCAGAGCTCACTGTCCCCGCCGTGTCCCCGCAGAAGGACGGTCCTGTCCCTCCCCAGCCTCTTTGGGATGCCACCCCCCGCTGCCTTTATCGGTCGGGCAGTCACTGCCCAAGTCCTGCTGTTCCAGGACGGGGTGGCCGCTGTCTCCTCCTTCTCCCCGCCAACTTACGGTCTGTCCTGGCCCCGCGGGAGCGTTCTGGCCCGGGGGTCCGGCTGGGGGTCCCCGCCCCGCTCCCCCTCTGGTTCCATGCGGCCCGCAGCACCCGGTGCTCGGGGTGCCCGCAGCGCCCGGCCGGTCCCGGTGGGAACCACCCCCGGCCGGCCCCGGCTGCCCCGCACAACCGGTACCACCGCTCCGGTTAAACATTGACCGTGCCAGCCCTGCGGGAGAGCGGCGGTCGCACGGCGGGGGGCGAGCGGGGGAGGGAGCGCAAGGGGCGGGTGGCAGGTGGGTCCCCGAGCCCTGGGACCCTCCCGGGCCCCACCGCGCCCCGACGGCGGCGCGGGGAGAGCTGTACGAGCAGCTGGTGTGGGTACCGGTCCCCGGGATGCTGGGGAGTCAGTCGGGGCTGTCGGGGCTCTGCCATCGGGGCCGCGGAGCCGGGATCGGCCCCGGGAGCCCTTGGGAAGGGCTGGGGGGGGACAGCACCGCCCGCTCGGGGCGGTCCCAGCCCGTCGGGGGGGACCCGGGGGGGATAAAAGCCGGGGCGGCGGTGGGCCCGGGGGAGCCGGGCAGGATGAGCGCGGCCCCGGGCACCTCCCGCGCTCCCCAGCCGCGGCTCCGCTTCCCCGACGGGGCGGGCGGGCCGGGCGGCGGGCGGGCGGCGGGCGGGGGCGGCGCCCCGGGGCCGTGCCCCTGTCCCTGTCCCTGTCCGGGGGGGCCGCGGAAGCGGCGGCGGACCACGTTCAGCCGGGGGCAGCTGTCGGAGCTGGAGCGGGCCTTCGCCGCCGTGCCCTACCCGGACATCGCCACCCGGGAGCGCCTGGCCGAGCTCACCCAGCTGCCCGAGGCCAAGATCCAGGTGAGAGCAGGCGGGACGCTCCCCTCCATCCTTTCCTCCTTCCTTCCCGGGGTTCCCTTTCCTCCGCGGGGCCACCCTGTCGGGGCGCTGTCGGTGTCTCACAGATCCCCTCGCCCGTCCCAGGTCTGGTTCCAGAACCGCCGCGCCCGCAGGATCCGTAGCGCCAAGCCGGAGCCGCCCCCGCTACCGCCGCTGCCGCCGCCCGGGGAGCGGGGTCCCCCCGCGGCACCTCCCGACGGCAGCATCCCGTGCCCGGCCCCTGCCCTGCCGCCGCCGCCGTCCCACAGCCCCGCTCGGGGCCTCCCCACCTCGCTGGGCTCCATCTCCGACATCATCTACAGCGCGGCCATCACCAACCTGGGCGAGCCATAGCCGTGGCAAGGACCCCTGGCTTCTAGGGATCCTCCTGGCACCGCGGCCCCCCCGGATTAGCGCCACGATTTCATTAGGGTGTGGAATTACTGCCGGTCCCAAAGGCTCCGAGGATGTCATCCAATATCCTAAATGCCGGTGCGGCCACAGCAGGGGTAGCTCCCCATCAGCTCCCTAATACCGACTAATCTTTTGGAAAAAATACCTTAATCTGAGGCCGTGTCCAGGGATGATTGTGGCGCGGCCGCCCCTAATCCGCAAGCACGTTCGCAGGTGCCGGCAGATCTCCCTGGATCAGATATTAAACCGTGTTTCCAGGGGGGCTTAGCTGCCATCAGAGCATTAATCACTGTGTCTGGCCCTGGCAGAGAGCCCACCCGGCAGGTGTCCGGATCCCAGGGCCTGCTGTGGGTGTCCCCTCCCCGCTGTGGGTGCACTGAGCTGGCTCTGCTCTCTGTCCCACAGCACCTGAGAAACCCCTGGGGTCAGTGTTGAGGGGTGTTCCATCCCTACCTCCAGAATCTGGGCACCCTTTGGCAGGGGGTTGGAAGCACCGTGCATCCCTCACTGTGCAGGGACAGGAAGGTTTGGACAGGAGATGCAGAGGGAGAGGGAAGATTCACATCTCTGCGGTGTCTTAGATGCCACATCAATGTTTCTCCTACCAACAGATACCTCCCAACACGCAGGAACACACAGTGTTATTTATTCCCAGAATAAAAGGACAGGAATTTCCCAGAACAGGGATGGTAGGAGCTGATGCCCCTCTCCTTGCTGGGGTGGTCAGAGTCCACAGCCATTCCCTCTCCTGTTCTGCAGCTCTGGGATTTCCAACCCATGATTCATTTCAGGAGCGGGAAGCAAAGGACAAGCCTGAGGAGTGCAGCAGGAACAGGCACAGACAGGACAAGATCTGTCCCAAATTAGCAGCTCCCGAAGAGGACAAAATCCTCCAGCATGAAGCCTGCAGTCCATGGTCACAGTTTCCCAAGGTCCCCTTCGAGGGTCCGCACCATCACGTACAGCTCGGCCAGGCCCACCACCGAGGCCACAATGACAGCTGACAGGACACGCTGGGGACACAAGAGAGACAGAGAGGTGACCCTGGGTGTCCAGCCCGGCCAGCACACAGCACAGAGGGGCTCCAGGGGCTGGCTCACTCACCGCCGCTGTCTCTGCAAAGACGTACTGGCTGCCCAGGTAGGTGCAGGCAAAGGCGGCCACCACGGTGACAATGAAGTTGAAGATGGTGATGACAACGGCTTTCACCGAGCGAACTGGGGACACAGGGGGGCAGGAGCTGGGTTTAGCTAAGGCTGGGGAGTAGGGCTGGACTCAAAGTGTAATCATGCACAGTTGCCTCAGCTGTAGATGTAATCCTGGGGGAGTCACACGCTTGGTGCCTCCAGAAATATTGGTGAGAATGACCAAGAGGCTCCTTTATTCAAGGAACACTTCAGTGCATGAAAGCCTCCTGGTGAGATATTCCGAGAGGGAAGGGCTGTCACCAGGTGGAGATGGAACAGTTCCCATGCCTGACCTGCCACATGCCAACAGGACAGGGAGCCACTCACCTTGTCTCCCAAATTCAGCCAATGGCCCGTTCATCTCCTGAAAGAAGGGATTGAAATAGCATGTGATCACTTGTATTTTCATGTTAATAGTAATGTTATTACTGTGTGTGCAGAATAAAAGCAATGCCAATGTCCTGTCCTGTCCACAAGACTCTGAGGTTTTGGGTGGGTGGGCTGTGGGGGAGCAGCAGTTTCACAGCACACACAGTGTGTGTGTTTCTCTGAGATTTTGCACAAGCTCTGCTAAAACCACCCTGGATTATAGATCACAGCATGGCTTGGCTTGGAAGGGGACCTTGAAGACCATCTTGTTCTAATCCCTGCTATGAGCAGGGACACCTTTCACTAAACCAGGTCAAACCTGGAGGGGTCCAGCTTGGCAGAGAGCAAAGCAGATCTTCCCATGAGAGTTAATGTGCCCCTGGATGCCAGGTGGAAGGGCAGAAGGGGATCCCAAGGAATGCCAGCAGGAAGGGATGCTGACTTGTCTGAACAATCATCCTGCCAGAAGACCTCAGCTCTCTCAGGAAAGAATGAGTGCCCACATATGATCTTGTATTTTCAGCTTTTACCTTAACATGAATGAGGCAATTTTAAAACTATGACAAAAATTTAACCAGCAGAGATGCTCCCAGGCAAACATTTACGGCATGTGCTCAGTCTCCCAGAACAGAACCTGAGATCTCTGGCACCATGAGCAGTTCCCAAGAGTCAGTATGTCTAATTCACCACCCTGTTAACCCCGTCCTACCTTTGTCCTCAACACCGGATCTGTTGTTCCCGGTGTGTTTACAGTGTGCTCTCCTCCAGTGCCTGCCACATCCCCTCTGCACTGCACTCACTCTAAGGGGGAAAATCTCCTTTGCTCTCAGGTGTTTGAGGGATGAATCCTGGCACTGCAGCAGCCCCTCACCTGGCCGGTGATGTTGCGTGTCATCCGCTGGTACTCCTCGTGTGCCAGCTTGGCCTTGATCCGCTCCAGCCGTGCCACCAGCTCGGGGTTCTGCGGGAGGCACAGACCCACCGTGAGGCCCGGGAGCCGCCGCCTCCTCCCGCGACTCCGGCCCGGCCCTCACTCACCCGCGGCGGCACCGGCACCTCGGGCAGGTGGATCTCGCATCCCTCCAGCAGCTCGTGTAGGTGCAGCGGAGACCCTGCGGGCGGGGCACGGCGCGGTCACGGCGCGATCCCGGCCGCGGGCACGGCGCGCTCCCGGCGCAGCGCGGCCTACCTGCCTCCCGCAGCGCGGCGTGCAGCCTCCGCAGCAGCCCGAACGGCACCAGCCCTCCTTCCTCCGCCAGCGCCGCCTCCAACTCATCCCTCAGCCCGGCGGGCAGCGCCGCCAACTCTCCGGCCCGCACCGCCCGCCGCAGCCGCGGCCCGGCCCGCACCGCCGACGCCATGTTGGGCCCGGCCGGCGTTGCCGGGGCGACCGGGAGGGGCGGCGAGGGGAACCATAGAGACGGCGGGGCGGAGCGGCGCGGGCGGCGGGCGGGCGGCGCGGGGCACTGTGGGCCGCGGGCGGTGGGATGTCGGGCGGCGCGGCGCGGCGGTACGTGGCGGCGGCGCTGGGCCGGGCCCGGGCCCGCGGGCCGCCCCCGCTCTGGGAGCCGCCCCCCGCCCGCCACCTGAGGGCTCTGGGCACCGGGGGGGCGGTGGCGGCGCTGCCGCCGTTGCTGCTGCCGCCGAGGCGGCACCTCTCGTCGCGGTGAGGCCTGCGCGGGGTTGGGTGACGGGGTGATTGAGGGTGAGGGGAGCTGGGGGGTGGGCTGGGGTCTGTTGAGTCGCTGGGGGAAAACTGTGCGAGAGCTGGGGGCTGTCAGCGTACAGATATGGGAGAGGAGGATCGGGCTAAAGGGACAGCTGGGAGAGGGTGTCCAGGGCAGTGGGGAGAGGGGACACTGGCAAAAGGTGGAGGGCAGAGGAGGGACTGGGCTGCTTGTGGGGTGCCCGAGGGACACACAAGGTGGGCAGCAGTGTCCCCCTGGGCTGGGGGCTGTTTCAGCCCCTGCAAACCCTCCAAGCTGCCTCTCTGCTCGCAGGAACCGTCCCGAGGGCAAAGTGCTGGAGACCGTGGGGGTGTTTGAGGCCCCGAAGCAGCACGGAAAATACGAGACAGGCCAGGTAAGGGGTTCTGGGGGGCACAGCTGACCCTGCAGGCTCATGCCACAGGGATTGGGCAGCTGAGGGATTTCCTGTAAGGAAAAGTCAGCAGCAGGAGGCCGGGAGTTTCACAGCTCGGTGCTCCTTGTCTGTGCTGTGTCTGCAGTTTGTCAGTCATCTGACAATAGCAGCTTGATAAGGATCTGCAGCACAACACAACTGTTGTACAATGGCTTTTGCTCCACTGTCTTGCTTTGGGGTTTTCTCCCTCGAGGTTCCAAAGAGACAATCAGTGAATTTGAGAAATAAGAATTAAACTTGTAATTCCTGTCCTGAAGACTCTCAGATCTGTTTGTGAGCAGTCTCTCCTTTCCGCTGCTCTATTACTGGTTTAGTCCTTTCCTTTTATGGGGTAGAGATGACATGGATTTCTTCTCCCATCCCAAACTGTTTCTCTCTTTATGCTCTGGGTGATTCTCCCTGTATCCCCATCCCACACATTAAACCTTTTGCAAATGTTTGTAGTTTTACCTCAGATAATAGATTTTAAAAATAATTCAGCTGCAATTATTTGTTCCTTCCAGCTCTTCCTTCACAGTGTGTTTGGCTATAGAGGAATAGTCCTGTTTCCCTGGCAAGCCAGGCTTTATGATCGGGATGTGGCTTCTCCTGTCACAGAAAAGTAAGGATTTGAGGATTTGGACTGTTAGATTTGCATTTTGTAGTGAGTTTCCTATTTGGGGTAAACAAGTGTTTTTAAGGAGGGGCAATGGCATGGGTCTGTTTGAATGAGTGTGAACTAGGAGAGGTCATTAAAGAGGAGATACTTCATTATTAAGTATTAATTAGACATGATGGAAGTATGAAAGATAAAAGTGTGTGTATGGAGGAAATAAAAATCAATTTAAAGTTATGCTAATGGCATTTTGTATTATACAAAAAGGCCCTTTTTGAGTTAGATCCAGGCTCCTGTGTTACCATTTGGAGGCTGCTGTAGATTGCCAGTGAGTTGGGTTTGTCAGCTTCTTCCTCAACTTCAGCCCACTAAGCCAAGCTCATCCTTCTTGAGCTGCTGTTCAGTTCTCTCCCCTCTTGCATCTGTGCTTCCCCTGGCCTGTGATCAGTTGTGCTGGGAAGGAGTGAGGATCAGAGAGAAAATCAGAGGGCAGTAGGAGTATCCACCCCAGAGAGGAGCCTGCACTGAGCAGGAAAAACCTCTGTGCTTCTGGAGCTGTGTCAGACTCCACTGATGGTCATCTCAGCTCATCTGTCATTGTGTGGGTGGCTCGTGGGGCTCTGGTTTGGGTGCAGCCAGATGATTACAGGCTGCAAAATGTGGCTTAAAAAAAAAATCATTGTTTATAAGTGCTTAGTCGTGGTAACAAGAATTTGCTGCCATCCTGGGCTTGAGCTCAGAGCTTTGCTTTTCTCTTTAGGAGCGAGAATGTGGCAGGCCATGGTTCCAAAGAGGTCAAGGGTAAAACACACACTTACTACCAGGTGTTAATAGACGCCCGGGACTGTCCACATATAGTAAGTAATGAGTAATGTTGGTATTGAAACTTGAGTATCTTCTACATGAGTGGTTCAAAGGGACAAGCACTAAAGGAAAATTACTTTGGTGGCTAACTGGATTGGTTAGGATTTTTGGATAAATTTGTTCTTCAAGGCATGCTTTCCCTGAGAGAGATCATCTGGAATGTCATACAACTGTTTGCTGGAGCATGTTTCCCCTTTCCAACCTCCTTTTCCTCTTCCTGGTGCTGTTCCCACACTGTTGCACACAGGTCATTAGGAGTGTGGGCTGCAGCACTGAAAATGCTTCTCACTTGTCTGAGGGGGGGGTTAGCCCAGAGGAATTAAATGGAGAGAATTCTGAAGTGAATTGGTTACATGAAATAAACATTACATGCTTTATAAACCACACTAATGAGCTGAAATGTGACTGGAAACTGTCCTGCAGCAATGCACACAAAGACCTAAACCTCCCTGTTTCTCAGTCCCAGAGATCACAGACAGAGGCAGTGACGTTCCTGGCAAATCATGATGACAGCAGAGCCCTCTATGCCATCCCAGGTGAGTGAAATCCTCCTGCAGCCTCTGCTCCTTGTGAGGTGAGGTCAGAAAAAATATCAGTGGAGCAGCAATTCCTACAGGACATTCTGTCGTGGATCTGTCCATAGCTTAGGGCTGTGCTGGACACAGCAGAGTGACTAAAGTACAGGAAACCCTTTGGATAGCTGCAAGTTGGGCCCTCTGTGATCAGACACAGCCATGTCTGATTTGAGCTCTTGAGGCATAGATCCCATACCAAGTTGTATATGGGCTGTTCTGCTTTGAGGTCAGGACAGCTGGATTTATTCCTGTCCTGAGCATTTCCTGCCCAGAGTGCTTTTGGGGCAGTGCAGGCACTTTGCAGGGCAGTGTGTGTTTATCAGAGGAGTCACTCCATGAAAAATCTCACAGGAGATTGTGCCAAGAGTTATTCCTGGCACGTCTCCTCCATTCTTCATTGCAGTTGTGATATTAGCTTTGACTTCTGCTGCCCAAGTCCTTTTTTCTCACCAGTGTGATCAATTTTTCTGCCAGGATGCTTCTGAGCTGCTCTCTGCTGGGGAAGTTCCATAGCTTTTGGTGTTTCTTTTTCAGGTTTAGACTATGTAAGCCATGAAGACATCCTTCCCTACAGCTCCACTGATCAAGTGCCCATCCAGCATGAGCTCTTTGAGAGGTTCCTCATGTACGATCAAACAAAAGGTAAATTCTGGCTGCACAGGGAATTCTCCAGAGCCAGATGCTGCTCTATAAAAATACCCAAACCCCATCATCTTAGATATGGTATAAAAATCATGTCTGGCTTGGGGTTTGTTACACTGAAGCTGCCTTTGAATGTGTTTGTTTAACCATGTGAAAGGAATTGAGTTGAGAGGAGAGCACTCCAGCTACAGTGTTTCCTCTCACCTTTCTCTCCCCACAGTCCCACCTTTTGTAGCAAGGGACACTCTGTGTGCGTGGCAGGAGAAGAACCACCCCTGGCTGGAGCTCTCGGATGTGCACCGAGAAACCACGGAGAACATCCGTGTCACTGTTATCCCCTTCTACATGGGCATGAGGGTAAGTCTGTGCTGCTCTGGTAATTCTGCCATCTGTTTCACTGGCTTGTTTTTGTTAAGACTGGTTTGCTGCCTGAAGGTACCTTCTGCTTACTGGAGAAGTGACATTTAACCATAGTTGCCATTTTGTTCTCATGAGTATAAACATGAAACTGTTTTGTCATATATTTTTGGAGAACATCTCCTGCATATTGGCTTTTGCTGGTTATCAGTAGGATGAGAAATAACTTGTGGTGTTCTGCACAACAGTCCTAGCAAGATATTTTGAATTGGTCCTGTTAGTGCCTCAGTCATGTGAGGTGAGGCTGGGGCCATCTGCTCTGTAACAACAGCCACGTCTGTTATCCTGCCCAGTGATGGGCTGCAGTTCCCTGCCCCTTTCCTGCCTCTAGTTTGGCTTAGAGGGTTTGGCTAAAGCCTTCTGGATTTAGCTGATAACCATGTGCTCTTTATAGCACAGAACTTCACGTGGACCATCCAAAATAATGCAGCTCCAACAGACTCCTGCGTGGGAGAGCTGGGAATTCCCACAGCAGTTTGTGATTTCTGAGCTGTGGCAGGTGCACGTTTTGGTGTGGATTTGCAGCTTTTGTGGAGTGCAGCTGATGTTTGTCAGAAAAACAGGTGCCCAAAGGCAAGGAAAGGGGTGTTTTTAGATCTGTAGAAAGTGCATAATTAACATGGAGATGAACCCTGGGGGTTGTCACGAGCTCCTTGCAGATCTCCCACGTCATGATTAGTGTAGAGCAGAGGCAGTGCCAGGCTCTGTTGATGGAAGCCTCAGAGAGCAGCTGTCTGTGCTCATGTGAGTTGTCTGCGTCACCCTGGCACGGAGCGAGAGCCCCTGTGCCGGTGCTGTGGTGACAGCTGAAGAGGTTTTTGGCACCACACGTCCAAGGGCAGCTGCTAAAGTCTTTTGTTTCTCTTGACAGGAAGCCCAGAATTCCCACGTCTACTGGGTAAGTGCCTTTTGTATCACGGAGCAGCTAAAGGGAACGAGTTAATTTGCTGTGGCATCACTGCAGTGTGATAAGCTCTGAGGGACAGTAGCCTTTGCCTGGCAACTGTTTCCCAGTACCAGCTGTAGGTTATCAACTGCTTGCAGCTGATTCCAGCTCTTGATAAGAGTCTTTCTCCTGCCCAGTGGCGCTACTGCATTCGCCTGGAGAACCTGGACAGCGAGGTGGTGCAGCTGAGAGAGCGGCACTGGAGGATATTCAGCTTGTCTGGCACCTTGGAGACAGTCCGGGGCCGCGGGGTTGTAGGAAGGGTAGGTACCATCCAGCCTTTTTTTGGGGGAGACACAGCCCTTTGCTGGAGTTCTCTCACTTGGTTGTGTGGATTTGCCAGTACATTGCTTAGTGGGCACTTGAAATAGATGGAGTGGGAAGCTGGCAGTGAAAAAAGTCACGTGAGCTTTTAATCTGTTGTTTGTCAGTGTGAATTGAAACTTCACACTGAGTATTAGAGGGTGATCCTAAATGACTGGTTCTGGTGCTACTCAGTGGACAAATTGTTTGCTGTGTAATTGGGAGAAATGCTGGGATGTAGGTCTCTGGTTTTGTTTCATGCTATATACATTTCCTGTTGATGCCTATCTGTGGTAGAATTGCTGATGCCCAGTGGTCTCTTGTTTTCTCAGGAGCCAGTTTTGTCCAAAGAGCAGCCAGCATTTCAGTACAGCAGCCACGTCTCCCTGCAGGCATCCAGTGGTCACATGTGGTAAGAAAAGCAGCCCTCATTGCTGCAGCAGTGTTTTGGGTGTAGGACCCCCCAGCAGTGAGCTGGGGTGCAGTTTGCAGCCTGGGGTTGTGGCTGAAAGCTGGGTGGAAGTGGAGAGGACAGGGCATAGTTGGTAGCTAAAATCTGATGAGCTTCTCTCTAGCTGTATCCTTGTTAGTGATAAGATGATCCATTGGTTTTCTGCACCAGGAGGGGTTCCAGGATAATTTTTCCTCCTGCTGTGGTCTGTGCTAGACTGGATTTAAAGACATTAAGCAGTTATTCCTTTTGTCCTTGGTGCAAGAGCCAAGGCCTTGTGCTGGTGATCCCCTCAGCAGCAGGGATCTGTGCTCTGGTATCTCCTTCCTTGAGAGAGGATTGGGCTTTAACTCCCTCTCCATGCACTCTGTGTCAGGAATTGGCACGTGAGGGTTTTCCCAGTTTAGACCAGGTAAGGACTTCAGTCTAACTGCTGTTTAAGTTTCTTCTTGTGTAAGTGCAGGGAGGGAAGTGCCCAGCTGAATTGTTCTTTTCCTGTGCCTTGGGGTTAAAGCAGCTTCCCTTTATTTGCCTTTTGGCTGGGTTAGCACATTTAGTGCCACCTCTGTGTGGACAAGGATTGCACAGCCACATCTTGCCTTCTGTATGACAGGTCCTTCTGCATTTTTATAAAGAAACCTCCTTCAAAGTTAGGTTGCATTTGAGTTTGGAAAAGCAGGAGAGCAGCTCTTTGCATATAGGGTGTACCTTGTTTGACATGTGAAGTGTTTTGAATTGCCTGAATGGATGCCCTGGGAAATAAAACCAGATGGTCCAGGAGTTTTTCCCTCTCTGCATACATGCTGAAGGCAAAGAGACAAAGGTTCTGCAGCTCAGAAGCTGCTCAGCTGGACTTCTGGTGTTCAGCTGTATTCTCTCTGTTCTGAGAACCTGTTAATTTATCTCCACTGCCCTCTGGCCCATGTTGTGTTCTGCAGTACAGTTGTCTGTAGTTCAGAGCAGTAAACAAATGGTTGTACCAGGACAGGCAGGTTCAGTTCTGAAATGCAAAGCTGAAACTGTTCCAAATTATATCTGTGATGAGATTTCTTAATGTCATAGACAACCAGTGGAGCTCCTGCCAAGAAACACAAATCTGAATTTACATGTAACCAGTCTGTAAAAATAGCTCAGATGGCTCTGTGTCCTGGGGAGTGGGAGTTGGGTAAACATCTCTGCAGGTGCATGGAGGGTGCTTGACTCCTGTGGGCTGCAATCATCACAGCTTTGTGCAGGAAATGTGTCAGAGATGTGCTGTAACAGTGCCCAGGAGTCCTCCATAAATGAGTTATGTTTGCAGCTGAGCCCATGTCCTTGCTGCTGGACCAGCCTTGCAGATGCATCCCCAGGATGTTGAAGAGCTCAGGTCTTACCTTTTTGCTGATGCTTCCTAGGTGTGTTTGTCCCTGGCCTCAGTGTGACCTCTGCCATTATTTTTGCAGGGGCACTTTTCGATTTGAGAGGCCTGATGGCTCCCACTTTGATGTGCGAATCCCACCCTTTTCCCTGGAAAGCAACAAAGATGAGAAGACCCCTCCCTCTGGCCTTCACTGGTAGATCAGAGTGCCCAGAGCCACGGAGGCCTGTGTGTGTTGTAGACCTTTGCCTCCCCTTTATGCTGCAGCCAAGAACACACAGAGCTTTTAAACATTTTAAACCATTTTTGTTTTAACTGTTGTCTGCCAGGGAGGCTTTTTTTGGAACTTTACTACTGGCTCTTCTCTCAGGCTGCTTGTAAAACATAAGCTGTGTTCCAGGTAACCCTTTCCCTCTGTGGCACCTGCTGGGTTTTTGGGGTTGGGGGATGCAGATCTGTGCTGCTGCAGAAGACTGGCCCCCCCTCAGCAGGCCTGGACCCTTTCCAATGTGTTGTGACTTCTCTGCAATGTGAGGTTTCTCTAATAAACTGGCCCTTCCAGTTGCAACCAGTCTTCCTTCCTAAGCCAAGGCCATGGCTTTGCATCCAGCCTGTCCCAGCTTGTTGCTCCCCCAGGGTTCTTGCTGCTTCAGAAGAAGCTCCTCCTTTAGGGAACAGGAATGTGAGCTCAGCTTTCCTGCAGTGCAGCTGCTTTTTGGGATTCAGCCAGGGCTGGAGCAGCCTGTGAGCTCCATTCATGGCACAGCTTGTCTGGGCTTTGTGCTGTGATACAAAGCCTGTTCTTTTGTTCTTTTTGGAGAAGAGGGCGCAGAGGGGATAAGGTGGGTGACATATGGTGCTGTCACAGTGTCCTGTGTGTGCAGAGCACCAGGCTCTGAGCTGTGATGGCACTGGAGAGCTCAGGGGAGCCCTTCCCCTGGCAGGGCTTTGCTTTGCTGCCGGGATTTCCATCTCAGCAGCTCCCCAGCTCACACTGTGGCTGCATCCATATTCCCTTGGTAGTTCCTGCTTGTTTTCACCTGGAATGCTGGGAGGCAGTGCTTGGCTTTCTGCTCCTGCTTGCTCTGCTTGGCAGGTTGTGATTTTTTGGTGGCACGTGTCTGGAGGGCCCTGCAGGACTGTGAAATCCCTGTAAGATGACAATGTATGGATGTGTGGGAAAGCCAGAGCAGCTCTGAGGATTGCGAAGATCATCAGCCCCTTCTGGCTGCCTCTGGGTATCCAGACTTCTGCATGACTCTGAGGCAGGAGTACTTGGCCTTGTGATAACCCTAAGAAGAGTTTCCAACCTTCCTCCTTCCCTAGTCTTGCATAAATGACGAGGTGTAACTAACTCACAGGATGTTTTCCTTGATTTAGAAGTATCCCAGCTATTCCCTGTTCCCTGGAACCCTCTCTGAGCAGCCTGCTTGCCTTGGCTCTGGAGGGCAGAGCTGTGAGCAAACAGCCTTGGGGGGAGACTGATGCTGTCCCACAGGCAGTGGGTCCCTGTTTAGAGAGGCTCAATCACTGCAGTGTTTATCTGTCACCAGTCTCTTCAGTTTTGT
Source organism: Calcarius lapponicus (assembly GCA_039654755.1). Classification (NCBI taxonomy): domain Eukaryota; kingdom Metazoa; phylum Chordata; class Aves; order Passeriformes; family Fringillidae; genus Calcarius; species Calcarius lapponicus. Next base: position 7,655,345 of record JBBFKN010000017.1, on the reverse strand, counting down.
GTCTTCCTTCCTCTCAGGTAGTCCGTGCTCAAATTTAGACTTTCAAAGGTTCAAACAGCCAGCCTGCTTTTAGGGGTAGAAAAGGATCCCTAAAGACCATTCACAGCTGACAACCCCCCACTGCTGCTGTCATGCTGATTTCCTCTCAGGAGGAGGAGGTGGGAAGATGCCTCGAGTTCAGAGGCAGCAGGAGCCCGTAGGACCCTGCTTTTCCCTTCCCATGCAGCTGCCCTGCCCTCCCTCGAGCTACTTTAGCTTTCCTGGCCATTGCAACACCCCTGTGAATGTTTAACCTTGCTGCTCCACCCCGAAGGGATGGAGTGATCCCGGGGCGGGCTCTGCTGGGCTTTGGGGTGATGTCCCATGGGGGCTGAGGCAGGAACGGACATTCCTGCCTGGATAATCATTGGCGAGACCGAGGTCACCGCGGTAACACACCGGGGCACCGCAGGAATGTTCCCACTCCAGCAGGCTTTGCCGTCCTGTCCTGGCGCCTGGGCGCGATGCCAGAGGCTCGGCAGGGCCTTTCCCCAACCGCTTCATCCCTCCGGTGCCTTCCCGGAGCGCGGCCGAGTCCCGAACCCCTCTCGGTGTAAATAGCTGTACAAAGAACCAACCAATAAAGCGCTGAACGAACGCCTCTGCCTCCCGCCTGTCATTGCCCAGCGGCGCTACGGCCACCAACCCCGCTGCTTTTCCCTCCCCGCCCCGGGGCTCGGCCCTGCCCATTCCAGGGGCTCGGTCCCGGTCCCGGTGCCCACGTGGATCCCCGCAGTCCCCGTCGCGCCGGAAGTGACGCGCGGCGGCCGCGCCGAGGCGGTGGCGGCGAGGCGGCAGCATGGTGATGGCGGCGGCGGGCGCGCACCGGCCCGGGCCGCTCAAGCAGCAGAACAAGGCGCACAAAGGCGGCAAGCACAGCGGATCCTCGCAGCGCCGCGCTGGAGGTGAGGCGGGACGGGCTCCCCGCCGCTTCCCCGCCGCTCTCGGGCAGCCCTGACCGTTCTCTTTCCGTCCCCCCCTCCCCCAGGCCGCGTCCCCGTCAAGGCCCAGCCCCGCCGGCGGCTCCGCGACTTGAACAGGGTGGACCGGCGGCATCAAGCGCTGCAGCTCCGCCGGCAGCGCAAGGAGGCGGTGAGGCACCGGGGAAAGCGGGCGGTTGTTGCGGGGGAGCGGGAAAGGGCTCCGTTCGAGTCTCTACCGGAGGGGGCTTGAATTGGGGCGGGGGGGTCTGAATGTGGGCGGTGCGGCCGAGCCGGTTCGGGACTTTGCGGGGGAACGAGCGGGGGTCGGGCCCGGTTGGGTTTGGGTCAAACGGAGCGTTACGGACCGGCTGCGTTCGGGCTGCGGCGTGGGGGAGCCCGGCCGGGTCTGGGGACGGGAGAGGAGCCGCGCTCGGGCTCTGCCGTTCCGGCGCTGCCGTTCAAGCCCTGCCCCTGTGCCCGCAGGTGCTGGCGGAGAAGCGCAGCCTCGGCAGCAGGGACGGGCCCCCGCACCTCGTGGTTGTGGTGCTGCTGCACAGCAGGGCTGCGGCCCAGGATTCGCTGCGGCTGCTGCAGAGCCAGGACTCGGCCGCTGTCCGTGCAGATGAGGGCGGAGCTGGCGGCTTTGCCCTGCTCTGCCCCCGGCTCAAGCAGCGCTGGCGCTTTGTCACAGCCCAGGCAGGTGAGGAGGCGCCGCTGTGGGTTGGGTTCATGGTTATGGTGCCTCTGGCAGCCCCACTAATGGAGGTGTTTTGGGTGCAGGGGATCTCCACGCTGTTTTAGACCTTGCCAAGGTTGCTGACTCCCTGCTGTTCATCCTGGACCCTGTGGATGGCTGGGACAGTGCAGGGGAGCACTGCCTCTCCTGCCTCTTCGCACAGGGCCTGCCCACTTATGGTGAGAAATGTTTTGGGTTTCTGGGGGTGCTTAATGGAGATTGAGTGTCACTGTAATTAAATTTCAGGGCTCTGTCACCTTAATGGAGATTGAGTGTCACAGTAATTAAATTTCAGGGCTCTGCCACCTTCAGTGAAAATAATATTTTTCTTATGTTGAGGTGGAAGTTCTTTCAGTTTATGGCTATTGCTCCTTGTTCTGTTGGGCACCACTGAAACCAGTGAAACTCCCTTTGTACCTGTGGTGCAAATCTGGCCGTTTGGGCTGCTGACATCCAAATATTTGCCTGTGTTTGGTAAAAAGAACAGCAGAAAGTTTAGGATTTAATCCAAGCTCTGTTCTCTGCTCGCCAGCTCTGGCTGTCCCAGGAGGCACTGACCTGCCCCCTAAGAAGAGGATAGATGCCAGGAAGAAACTCTCCAAGTGCATTGAGAAGCGTTTTCCCGAGGCCAAGCTGTTCCCACTGAACACAGAGCAGGAATCCTCGCTGCTCCTGAGGCACCTGAGCTCCCAGAAGCAGAGGCACCTGGCCTTTCGTGCCCGCCGCGCTCACCTGCTGGCCCGTGCCGCTGAGTTTGTGCCCAGCCAGGACAGTGACCTGGTGGGGACCCTGAAGGTGTCTGGCTTTGTCCGGGGACAAACCCTCAACGTGAACAGCCTGGTGCACATCGTGGGGCACGGGGACTTCCAGCTGAGCCAGGTGGATGCTCCCCCTGACCCGCTCTCTTTGAACCCACGCGTGCTTAAAGGGCAGAAGAGGAGTCAGCAGGACATGGAGGTTCAGGTGTGTGGGGTGAGAGCTTTGTCAGTCCTTTTAGAACACAAGGTTTCTAAAATTTCATTGGGGAAGATACACCTGTGGGAAACATGTGGGTGAAGAGAGGGGAAAGGGAGTTTTGTCTGTGTTCTGATGCTGGGCTGAGGTTCTGTGCCTGCAGTGTGTAATGAAAGTTATGTCACAACATCACGAAGGGAGTTTCACCTGAGACTGATTGCAAGCTTCAGCTTTGGGTGTGCTCAGATCTAGGAGCTCTGCTTTTCCCCTTCAGGATGACTCTGGAAATGGTGCTGTTGAGATGGAGGAAGATGTCAAGGTGCTGATGAAGGCAGATCCAAGCAAGCAGGAGTCTCTGCAGTCAGAAGTGGTTCCTGATCCCATGGAAGGGGAGCAGACATGGCCCACTGAAGAAGAGCTGCAGGAAGCAGAGGGTGAGAAGAAGCAATAGTTCTGTATTTCTTCCTTGTCCCTCTTAGGAGGGTTGTTAGAAACTTCTGTCACCTGGGTGGCTCTGAAGAAACATCTTAGTTGGGATGGTTTCCATCCCCAGTCCCGTCAGGTGGTTTGCCTGGCAAGTTAGCAGGTGTTGGCTGTCCTGACAAATTCTGTGCTGCAAAAAAAGCAATTCTAGTCTAGATCTGGTTTTGGCTGTCCTGGTGTAAATGTTGCTGAGGGGAAGGAGAACTGTTCCTGTACTAACCACGGGTGGGAATCCTACAGATTCTCTGAAGGCAAACAGGAGGGTGGTGAAGGTCCCCAAAGGCACATCCAAGTACCAGGCTGCCTGGATTGTGGATGATGGAGAAGAAGGCAGTGAGAAAGATGATGATGATGATGAAGAAGATGACGACATGGATGATGATCTGATGGAAGAGGCAGTTTCTCAGGTACCTCCAAGAGCTGATAGTACAGGTGATCTCCAGGCCATTATTGCATGTTGTAGGAAGATTCTGTCCTTCCAGCTTGCTTTGTCTATGCAAGGGCATGATGCAGAAGCAGGGCTTGCTTGGATCTCCACTGTGAAATCCCTGCATGTATCACATTCCTTCTTTGGCCTGTTAGACCCCAAAATGATGGGCTGGGGTCCCAAATCCCACAATGTGAGCACACCCAGGTGCCAGTGCTGCATGCACAGCTGTGTGTGCTCACAGGCTCTGTGCTGCCCTGTGCCAGGAGGGGGAGAGCAGTGAGGAGGAGGAGGAGGCTGGGGAGGAGGAGAGCGAGACCATGACCGTGTCCGAGTGCCTGCGGGATGAGCAGTACGATGAGAAGATGGAGGAGGATGAACAGATGCTGGAGAGATACAAGCAGGAGAGAATGGATGAGATGTTTCCAGATGAGGTGGACACACCACGGGATGTGCCTGCCAGAGTCAGGTAAGAAATGGGATGCTTTGCTGGGAGAGGAGCTGGAAGGTGCCTTTCTGTTTAATTTGGTGAGGAAGCCTGTGATGTCTTAGCCGTGGTGTCTGAACCTGGCTGAAGGACTCTTGTGAAGACTCTTTTTGGCTCTGAGGCTTCCAGAGCAGGCACTAGTTGACAGGGAGAGCTGGGTCCTGACCTGGGAGAGAGAGAGGAGGATGGCCCTGAGGCAAGGACAGGTTGTTTGGGGATTTGGGTGCTGGTTTTAGCTCTCTTTGTACTGACATCTTTCCTGAGGGCTAATATTTGCTTTGCACCCTTTGTCTTCCCTGAGGGTGTGAGACCCTGCAGACCACAGTTGGTGGTAAAGGGTGGGATTCACCTCAGTTGGTGAAATTATTTGTCTTTCCTGCTCTCTGTTTTCAAGGTTCCAGAAGTACAGGGGGCTGAAAAGCTTCCGGACTTCTCCTTGGGACCCCAAAGAGAATCTTCCAAGGGATTATGCCAGGATCTTCCAGTTCCAGGACTTCTCCCGAACCAGGAAGAACCTCTTCAGGCAAATAGAGAAGGAGGAGACTGAGGGAGCCTCGGTAATTCCCTTTTGCTGATCCCTTTCCTTATTGTGTTCCTTTGCTCCCAGTAGGAGTGACTAATCAGGGAGGTGGTTGGGTGGATCTTTCAGCCAGCTGGTTCTTAGCATGAAGCCCTAAGTTCAAACAAGTTTTCTCCTGGATTTCTTCCCTAATCCAGGCACATCTTCTGACACTTTTTTCCTGTTGAGAGAAGTGTTCACAACTGCTTCTGTCTTGGCAGGTGGGCTGGTATGTTACACTTCATGTCTGCAATGTCCCTGTCTCTGTGATGGAGAGCTTCAAGGAGGGGAAACCCCTGGTGCTGTTCTCACTGCTTCCCCACGAACAGAAGGTGAACCCAAGGGATATACCTTGGAGGGATGTGCAGCTCCCTGCTCCTTCAGGCTGCATGGCCTGGGGAGGGTTTGGGCTGAAATCTCCCCAGATTGCTCCTGTTTCAGAGCAGAAACTGCTGGGGGGGTTAGGAGAAAATATCTGAGCCTGGCACTGGTGACCAGTGACCTTTTGGGACCCCATATTTGAGGACATTCCTCTCTGCTGCAATATCCTGTTGTTTTCTGCTGCACTCCATCCCCTGAACTGTGCTGCCTCTTGCAGATGTCCGTGTTGAACTTCCTGGTGCGTCGGCATCCGGGCAACAGTGAGCCAGTGAGGGCCAAGGAGGAGCTGATCTTCCACTGCGGGTTCAGGCGCTTCCGAGCATCCCCCCTGTTCTCCCAGCACACCTCAGGTTTGTCAGGGACTGGGTACAGCAGGAGTGGGGCTGGGAATTCTGGAGCAGGAAGCCTGTGATGTCTTAGCCACGATGTCTGAACCTGGCTGAAGGATTCTTGTGAAGACTCACTCCTAGGCTCTGAGGCTTCCAGGCACTAAATTATGGGGAGTAGAATGGCTTGGGAAGGGTGGTTCACTGATCCAGGCAAGGTCCAGGTTCCATTCCAGAGGATCACCTTCATTCCCACATACATACTCAGTGCCAGCAGAGGAGGGATGTTTGTTGAACAGGGAATGAGCTGTGGGGTTTCTCACAGCTCTGAGGGCTGCTCGTGGCCTGAATTTGGTCATTGCTGTTCTGTCCTAGCTGATAAGCACAAGCTGGAGCGTTTCCTGCGCCCAGATGCTGCCCTGGTGGTGACTGTCTATGCTCCCATCACTTTCCCTCCTGCCTCAGTGCTGCTTTTCAAACAGAGGAGTAATGGTGAGTTGATAAATGCTGAGGAGGTGATGTCTGGAACACAAACTGTCCCCATACCTGCTTACAAGTACATCTCTCCAGAAAGCATGACTTGAAAAAGCTGTTCCCTTCCTGCTCTTTGAGATGAGCTCATCTCCATCCCTGTTGTCACGTGTCTGTCCCTGCTGTGGCATTGCTCTGGGCCTGCAGCCCTTTGGGGAAGGGGTTTGTGGTGGGGAGGGGGTGATGGAGGCACCTGCCCTGGTGCATTGGTGACTCTGCCTGGCAGGAATGCACGACCTCATTGCCACGGGCTCCCTGCTCTCCGTGGACCCCGACAGGATCGTCATCAAGCGCCTGGTGCTCAGCGGCCACCCCTTCAAGATCTTCACCAAGATGGCTGTCGTGCGATACATGTTCTTCAACAGAGGTACAGCTGGTCTTTGGTGGGAGGAGGGGTTCTGGGAGTTCTGTCCCTGTGCTTGTGTTGGTGCAGCACAGCCTGTTCCTTACCTGCCTTTCGTGTTTCCATCTCCAGAGGATGTGATGTGGTTCAAGCCCGTGGAGCTGAGGACAAAGTGGGGACGCAGGGGGCACATCAAGGAGCCATTAGGTAGGTTTGATTTGGTGTTTATCTCTGTGTTGGTGGCATGGTGTGATCCTCCTGTGCCTGAGAGACTGCTAATGGCCTCTTCTGCCCTCTGCCTAGGGACCCATGGGCACATGAAGTGCCACTTTGATGGGCAGCTCAAGTCCCAGGACACGGTGCTGCTGAACCTCTACAAGCGCGTTTTTCCCAAATGGACTTATGACCCTCATGTCCCAGAGCCTGTGCCGTGGGTGAGGAGTGAGAGTGCACTGCCAGAGCAGGAGGTGGAGATGGAATGAGTCTCCAGCATGGCTGGAGTTTGTGCCTTGGCTCCCTGGATGCTGTTCTTGGCCCGTGCACTGTGAGGACAGCACTGATGCCTTGGACGTGTTACTGCTGGGGTCTGTACAGGGGCAGCTGTGTCGCCAGCTGCTGCTCAGGTACCAGCTATAGCTATTTATTTTAATGGAAAATGTCAAAAATGCCTGAGTGCCTCTGTTGTGGTGGTGGCCAGGAGGCTGTGAACACCCCTTGTCCACTGACCCCACTGGGATTGTTTCAGTCCCTCGTGCCCTGCCACGTGGGGTGAGGGGGATTTTGCTGTGTGGAGGAGTTTGCTGGCAGTTCCTGTGCTGCTGAGAAAGAAGAGCCAAGTAGCAGCTGGGGAGGGTGACTGAGTGCAGCTCTCTGGAGGCCTGGGCCAGAGCAAGGCAGCTGGGGAGGGGAGAACAGGCACTGCTTTGTTTCCAGGCCCCCCCACAGAGACCAATGCCAGCTTCCCTTGTCCCTCCACAAAAACTCCCAAACGTTTGGACTCGATCTGTTTTTAGTAGCGCACAAACCACCGCACCAATTCAGAGTGAGCTTTTCATTCCTTGAAACACCACTCCATCCTCATTCTGCTTTCCCAGAGAGGTCTGTGAGCCAGGTCAGGGCTCTCAGGTCCACATTTCCCCCACACAGCACGATGCAAACGTTCTGCACGTCCCGGGGGACTGCCTGGAACTGCTCCGAGAGCACGGCCGCCAGTCCCACGCCTGCAGTTGGCTCGATCAGCAGCTTCATCCTTTCCCACACCAGCCACGTGGCTCGCTGTGGGGACAGGGCAGCAGCTGTCAGCCCAGCAGCCAGCACAGGCTGCTCCAGGGAATCCCTGCAGCACTCTGGGAAGGGAGGGCAGAGCTCCCAACAGCCCTTTCCAGCTGGAGACAGCGTGGGTGTCACAGCTGCGGTGGTGCACGGGGGTTTGTGCTGCTCTGGGAGTGTGTTGGGGTGAAAGCAGAGGGGCAGGACAGGGGTGGAGGCAGCTGCCTGCTGGCAGCTACCGTGAGAAGGGAGCTGGGAGCCTTTACCTTGATTTCTTCCTCTGAGACTGTCAGGACATCATCAACCAAATCCCTGATGATGGGCCACGTGTTGGGCCCGATGCTGGTTTTGACTGCGTCTGCGATGGTGTCCCGCGGGTGGAGGTTGGGGGTCAGCTCCCCTCGGACCTTGGACTGGTAACAGTCATCCACATTGCTTGGCTCTGCAGCAAACACCTTCACATCTGGCCTCAAAGCCTGGGGAGAGCAGGAGGAGCCACCTGAGCGACATCAGTATGTGCCTGTCCCGTTTCTGTGTGTGCAGGGGGGTAAGCAGGCCCTGCTGCTGCTGCCATGCAGACTTTCACTGCAGGGTCTTTCTGTTTCTAAAGTTAAAAGCTGCTGTCTGCCTTGAGAGTCCTGCCCTTCCCACAGGGAGATTCCTGGATGAGCTATTACCTACCTTGATGGCAACTGCTATTCCTGCAACCATTCCTCCACCTCCAACAGGAACCACCACTGCATTTACCTGGGGTGCCTGTGCAGAAAGGAAGTGTGAGGGCTTCTGACACTTCGTGTCTCCCTTTTTGCTGTGCCCCTGCAGGGGCTGGCCTGTGCATTTCCCTCACCTGCTCCAGCACCTCCAGGGCAATGGTGCCTTGCCCTGCAATCACTGCCAGCTCCTGGTTGGGGTGCACCAGGACTCCTCCTGTCTCCTGGACTACACTGGATGCTGTCTCAGCTCTGGACTAAGGGAAAGCACAGCAGTCACCTCTCTCTCTGCCTAGGCAGTGTCCCTGGCCCATCTCCCCTGTGCCTTACCTTGTCACTGGGGTCACATGGCACCAGTGTGGCACCATAGGCACGAATGGCATCTTGCTTACACTGTGGGGCAGTCCGGGGCACCACGATGTAGGCAGGAATCCCTGTGGCACGAGAGAGGGAGTCAATCCAACAGCCCAAAAGCCACAGCAGCCAGTTCAAACTACAGGAGCAGGCAATGCCTTGCCTATGCCACCTCCTGCATGGGTTCGGGAGAGGGATCTCCATCCTCTCCAACAGAACCAGCTCTGAATTTACCCCGTGCTGGGTGGGGATACAGGTTACCTTCTGCCTGGGCAGCACAGGCGAGTGCCTGCCCGTGGTTGCCGCTGCTGTGTGTGACCACAGCGCGGGGCAGCTCCCGGCCCGTGCGCTGCCGCTCCTCAACGAGGCTCCTCACGGCGTTCAGGGCTCCGCGGATCTGCAGGGAGAGCGCAGGGCTGGCTGTGCTGGGCTGAGCGTCCTCCTCACACCCCTCCCTGAGCCCTGGGCTGCACCGTTCACCCCAGGGAATTGACAGGGCGGCAGGAGCCGGTGGGTGCCGCCGGAACGCGAGTTTCCCTCTTGCAAAAAGCGACCTTTGCCCCGGGGCTTCGCAGTGGCGCCATCCCCGCGCACCTTGAAGGATCCGGTCTTCTGCAGGAGCTCGCACTTGAAGAGCAGCTTCCTGCCGGCCATGCGGTCCAGCCCGGCGCAGGTGAGCAGCGGGGTGCGGTGGATGCGGCCCCGCAGCCGCCGCTCCGCATCCCGCACCTCGCTCAGCCCCGGCGGCGGCGCGGCTCCGTGCGCGGCCATGTGCGTGCGCGCGTGCGCGCGGCCGCGCCGGCGGTTTGTCCCTGCGCGGCCGCCGTCGGCGCCGCCCGCCCCCGGCGCTGCCAAGATGGCGGAGGGGCTGGAGCGCGTCCGCGTCTCGGCCGCCGAGCTGCGGGACATGGTGGCGGCGCAGGCCCGCGCGGCCGGCGGCGGGCGAGGTGAGGGGCGCCGGGGGCACTCGCGACCCGCTGCCGGGCCGGCCCTGCCGCGCACAGGCGGCTGCCCGCGGCCGCACACGGCCCCGCGGCCGCGCTGCGCCTGGGGTAGGGCTTGGGGCAGAGCTCCCGCCCCGCCGGCGCCGGCACGGGCTGTCCGGGCTGGGAGCGCACAGCACCGACCACGGGGAGGCTGCGGGGCAGGCGGAGGCAACCGGAGCGGCTTTGCCTCGAGATGGTCGGTCCCAGTTCCTCGGGGTCCTCCGGGCCGAGCCCCGGTACCGGCGGAGGTCGGGGCTGCGGTGTTGAGAGGGAGAAAGTTTGGGGAATGCAGCGGCGAACAGCCCGGCTTTGGTGGAGCGTTGAACCGTGCGGGGTCCGGCCTGGGCTCTGTAACGATTTTTTTTTTTGTAAATGCGGTTAAAGGAGGAGGAGAGAAACGTTACCGGATTGTGAGCAATGGGGAAAGGCGCCTTTGAGTCAAACGGTCCGGTGGCAGGGCGGGCGCTGCTGGGGATGGCAGCTCCTGCACCCACTGCAGGCTGTGACTGCTGCTGAACCTGCCGTGATACAACTTTACTCTTGCTCCTTGTGCTCAAGTCTGGTGTTGTGCTTTGGGGAAAAACCTGTTGCAGGATGGGATTGGTAAATAGATCAGGCCAAGAATTTGGTCAGTTGTGTTAGACTTTCTCATTTTCTACTCTTTCTCTTTGATTTCCCGTAAATATTGACATAGATTTTCAGATCTCTTCTGGAGCTGCTCTGAGGGTGGCAGGATCTTCGCCTTATCCTGAATATTTGCCATGGTATTTTTTGGTCTGGGAATAACTTTCTTCTGTCTGTTTTTCCCCAGAAAACATGAAGGAGGTGAAGGAGCCGAGGCACCGCAAAGACAACAGGCGCCCAGACCAGGAGATTTACAAGCCTGGCCTCTCCAGACTGAGGAGCAAACTTGTATCACCAAAACAGGAGGCCTCAGAGAAGGAAAGGAGCAGAGCTGAGGAGGACAAGGAGGAGAGTGCTGGGGACAAGGATTCTGTGGGAGTGGGAGCTCCAGCTGTGGAGGACTGTGACAAAAGCGATGGCCCCAAGCAGAACGGTCCTTCACAGCAAAAGGAAGAAAGAGAGACCAAAGGTGGCCTGCAAAGCCAGGAAAACCCATCCAAGCAGCCCATTGTGGATGAGTGGTGCCCAAAGGCCCCCAGGAGAACCAAGAAGCCAGACCAACAGATCTACCAGCCTGGGAAACGCCTGCACTCTGCTGCTAAAGAACCCTCCCTGCAGTCGGCCAGCGAGGAAATCACCGGGAGGATGGAGCAGCTGAAAGTCGAGGGAGATGAAGAGACTGAGAAAAGCACTGGAAAAGACAACAACAGGAAAACCAAATCCAACAAGGAGGATAGAGAGGGGAGCCAGGCAGGGGAAGCACTGAAAGCCTCCAGGGGGGATAAAGGGAGGCGAGCAGAGCGGGGTGACAGGGCGAGGAGGGCGGGGGACGAGGCGCTGCCGGGGAAGCTGGGCTCCACCAAGCGCTATTCCCGCACGGACAAGCGGCGCAGCCGGTACCGCACCTGCAGCACCAGCTCAGCCGGCAGCAACAACAGCACGGATGGAGCCCTGCTCGTGGATGGCGTGGAGAGGAGGCAGGAGCGTGCCAGGGAGAGGATACGTCCCAGGAAGCAGCTCTCTGTGTCCTCCACAGACTCCCTGGATGATGACAGGATCGATGAGGCTGAGGTGTACGTCTCCAGCAGGAACTTGGACAGGAGGAGGCATTCGGAGCAGAGGCGAGCTTCCAGGAGTGAGAGCGAATGGAGCAGCAATGGCAGGGAAGTCAAGGGACCCTTTCGAGTGACATTTGACAGCAGGACCATGAACAGGGACATTGGCCCAGCAGATACAGATAAAAAAAAGTCCCTGAAGGCATTAGAGGTTTCAGAGGCGAGGAGCCAGAGCAGGGAGCCCCAAGGGAGGGGCCGTGGGATTCTGTTCCTGCCTGCCAACACGGACCTCTCTGCCAGCTCTGTGGGTGTCCCTGAAGCCACTCACCCTGGGCCCAGGCTCCTGCTGGGCGGGGCTGGCAGCAAAGGCCCCCGGAGCCGGGGCCGAGGTGGCACTGCCCGCCGCCTGTGGGACCCGAACAACCCGGACCAAAAACCCGCCCTGAAGAGCCAGACTGCTCAGCTTCACTTCCTAGACACGGATGATGAAGTGAGCCCCACCTCCTGGGGGGAAGCCCGCCAGGCCCAGCCCTCCTATTATAAATTCCAAAACTCTGACAACCCCTATTATTACCCTCGTGCCTCCGGGCAAGGCCCCCAGTATCCCTACAGTGGATATTCCCTGCAGTATCCTATGGGTCCAACCAACGGGGTGTACCCAGGAGCTTATTACACTGGGTACCCTGGCCAGGCAGGGCAGTACCTGTGTGGCCCACTCCCTCCTACTCCCCTGAGCCCTGAGATGGAGCAGCAGATGAGGAACATGCAGCAGCAGGAGCTCAGCAAACTCCTGCGTGAGGCTGGGAACCAGGAGCAGCAGCTCAGCAACCTCCTGTCCAGAGACCGCATCAGCCCCGAGGGGCTGGAGAAGATGGCCCAGCTGAGGTTGGTGGGTGGGCTGTGGAGGGGGGAGTGAGTCATTTCCAGGGTGAAATACAGGAGAATGGTGTCTCCTTGGGGATCTCAGTGGCTGGGAGATGTGGCGCTGGGGTGTCAGTTTTTGGTGTGCTGGGTCTGTTTGTTGTGTGCCAGTGGTGTGTGGGTGGTGGAAGGAAGCTGTGGGTGAGGATGGATGTCACTTCCCTGTGGCTACTTGGTAAATGCCTTGCAGGGACACAGAGGAGCAGGACAAGCAGCTGCTGAAGATTTTTGGTTCTTCTGGCTCTCGCTGGAGCTGATGTTTCTCAGTTCCAGTGCTCTCAGTGTTTGTTGTCAGACTTCTGCTTTCTTACCTATCCTTAGTGTGTGCTCAGGAAGCATTTTGTGTGTTCCTGGTGCTGTCAGTGGCAGTGCCTTTCCAGTGCTGTGTAGTTTTGCTCTTGATGCCACTCAGCGTGGTGAGGCTCCAGTGGGAGTACCCTGGTGATGCCAGTCTGTCAGGAGAGAAGTAACACTGTTGCTCTGGGGGGTGGTTAATGTGGCTGCAACAAGTTTCTACTTGGCATCTTTCACGTTTATTTGTGATCTCTGTGTCTGCAGGGCTTCTCTGGAGGCTTTTTTCACAGCTGACTGACAGCAAATCTAGCAAGTGAGCTCATTCCAGGGCTTGTTCTGTGTTTTGGACACTTGTTCTATAAACCATGGGGTGGAATATGTCTGTGATTAAAGCAGCACTTGAGGTTTCAGGTCTTCCTCAAGGAGCTGAGCTCTCCCAGAGCTGTTGTGTGGAGGGAGAGGAAACACTGGAGTGCTGCTGTGGCCTGTGGAAGCCCACCCTGCCCTGGGAGTGTGGGCACAGCTGACCCTGTCCTTGCTGGCAGTGCCCCTTGTGTCCTGCCTGTTGCCAGCTCTGTGGGGACTCTTACATGGCATCCATCTGTGGAAATGTCCAGCTCCCTTGGTGTTTGTGCTGTCCAGGTGTGTGTGCAGGGTTTGGGGGCTGTGTGGGGTCAGGCAGCCCATCCTGCCTCTGTGCTTTGGGCAAGAACCCACCAGCATTTTTCTCTTATCCTGTCAGGCTCTTCCAGGCATTGCCATCTGGCTTCGCTCCAGGCTTTACCATCCACACTCTCCAACTGTTTCTTGAGTACTTGAAAGATTATAAGGAATAAGGCAGGAACAGCTGAGGATCCCCTTTATCATTAACTTGCCCCAAATATTTCAGAGCTGTTCCTAGTCTGAAGCTATTTCATTAAATTTGGGGGAGGAATCATGCTCCAGCATCCAGGCAGGGCTGTAGGCAGCTGAGAAAGGAAATGTGATTTCTGGGACTCTGAGGCTTTATTTCCATTGTTCCCAACTTGTTCATTTTTGAGGAAGTGTGTATTTTGTTGTATTCTGTGTATTTTGCTTGGATGAAAGGGGAGTGGGGATCATTTTAATGGCAAGATCTGTGTTGCCCTGTGATTCTTTGTGTTCTGGTTCCTGGCCCAGACCTTGTGTGTGTTTAGAGCAGCGTGTGTGTTCTCTGTGTTGGATCAGGAGACACTTGTGCCTTGCTGTTGGCAGAACTGTAACTTTGCTCCTTGCTCTTTGCCAAGCCTTGATCCATTCTGAGTCACCTGTACCAGGGAGATGCTCCTTTTGGATTTGCCCTCTTGGAGCAAGGAAGGGTGTTAGATTGCAGCAGCTCCCACCTCCCTGGGGGCTGTGTGTGGAAGCAGTGAGTGCTGCTGGCAGCTGGATGCGAGCAGCAGGTGGTTCAGCACGTGTTCCCTGTGTTCTGGGCAGTTGCTGTTGCACTGACCCCTCCCTGTGTTTGCTGCAGGGTGGAGATGCTGCAGCTCTATGAACGGTGCATCCTCATGGATATTGAGTTCTCTGACACCCAGAACGTGGACCAGTTGCTGTGGAAAAATGCTTTTTACCAGGTGATTGAGAAATTCCGGCAGCTCCTCAAGGACCCTCAGGGGGAAAATGCCCAAGAAATTCGGAACAAACTGCTCTTGCTTCTAGATGAGGTAAGAAGAGAGAAACATCCAGAGATTCCACTAAACCTTTGGGTGGGATTGACTGGTTTTTAGAAAGGGGTGGTGCAATGGGGCAACCAGTCTTCTTGATCTTATTCATGTCATCCTTATGTAGAGAGGATGCTCAGACACATTATGGTTTAGTGGGGCAGGTGTAGGTCGAGGGAGACATCTGTTACAATTTAAACCAGTTTGTTTTGGTGTGTTTGTGTTAATTAGAAATTGATTTAAACTAAAGTGAAATTAATGCCCTGAAGTGAAGCTAAACAGAAGCATTCCTGGAGGTGTTTGTGGCAACTTTACCAAATTTGCTTGGAAGTCATTCTGTAAAATTGCAGCTCAGTTTAGTCTTTGTACCAGGTAGACTGACAGACCTGAGAAGATGTGTTTTAAAGAATTAGGGTGAGAAAAGGAACTGCTGAAGGCCTTTAGTCCACCCTCCTCCTCAAAGCAGGACTCCTTAAACACTAAATCCAGTCAGTCCTGATTTTGTGTAGCTCAGTCTTAAAAACCTCTGAGGCTGGAGATCCTCCAACCTCCTTGTTGTGTTTTGAAGAGGAACAGCCCAAACCTCAGGGAGATGGAGCTCCTTTCTTGCACGTGGCAGGGCTGGTGTGGTGATTTTGTGCTTGTCATTAGAAAGCTCCTAACATCCAAGTGTATGTGTGTGTTTTGCAGGGCTCTTCTTTTTTTGATGGCCTCCTCCAGAAGCTGCAGGTCTCCTACCAGTTCAAGCTGGAGGACTACATGGATGGGATGGCCATCCGCAGTAAACCTCTCAGGAAAATGGTAGGTTGGCTTCCTCCTGGAGACCTCTCATCCTGGTAATCCTGTGCAAGGTGCACAGGTGAATGTCTGAATGCAAGGGGCTGTACTCCAAACAGAGCCAGTTTGTTTGCAGGGAATCTTTCTCAGCTGCTGGAGAACTCTGCACTTTGGTGCAGTAACATTTCTTAGCTTCCTTTGCAAAGAACTTGTTTTGTACCAGAGCAAATAAAGCAAAGAAGTGTCCAAAGGCACCCTGACCTTTCCTGGGATATTGAACATGTTTTTTTTCTGCCTGTGGAATCCAGAATAATGAGGGAAAGCTGGCAGTTGTGCTGCCTCCCTGACGTGTTGCCCTGAGCTGTGAGTGCAGGTGCAGGGACAGCTGGGAAAGGATATTTTAGTCCAGCTCCATTCCCACAGAGATGTGTTTATCCAACAGCTGTCCTCAAATTGGTCGTGGACTGAACAGCCCCCTTCTGGAGAGAGGTGGGGTATTGTGTCAGAGAGGAGGTGTTTTGGGGATTGGCTTGGAACCTTGTCATTTCATCCTGCTGCCCTCTTGTGAGACCTTCACTGTGTCACTGACCTCCTGTTGTCTCTGTACAGCCCCTGTGGGCTCTCTGGCTCTGCAGGTGAGTCAGAGCTGTGTCCCAGGTGCTCCATGGCTGCTCCTTTGCAGGTGAAGTACGCCCTGATCAGTGCCCAGAGGTGCATGATCTGCCAGGGGGACATTTGCCGCTACAGGGAGCAGGCCAACGACACGGCGAACTACGGCAAGGCCCGCAGGTAGGGACCAGCTGCTGTGTTCTTCCAGCACAGCTCTGCCTCTGGATACCAGGGCTGGCTGTAATTTCATCCCTGAACTTGCCTCTAGCCAAAGAAGTCTTTCTCTTCCTTTATAAAAAGTCTTTCCACTCCTCTGTTGTATGGCAGTCCTGTAAAGGTGAAAGGTGTAGCTGGGTTTTGCTGTTCCAGAGAGCAAGCTGCCAGATCCAGTCATCCTCCATCTAGAAGTGGAGGTGGGGGAAATTGTCCTATGCTGATCCTGCAGCACAGGGTGGGGGTTTAGACCACTGAGCCTGGCAGATTTGCTCGTGTGTTTTCTGGTGGCTTTTGCATCCATATGCTCTCACTCCATCAGAACTTAGCAGCACTTGTTGCCTCATCTGTGGGGTGAGCCAGGGGTATTTCCTTCTGCAGCTGGATCTGCCCTCTCTTGCCCAGTGCCAAGAATGGGCACAGCTCACAGTCTGTGCTCACTCCTGCAGGCAGAGGGCACTTGTGGGAAGGGCCAGTTCCCTGCAGAAATACCAATTCCAAGGGGAGTTCTGCACCCTTGAGGACAAGGAAGGCAGCCTGATGTCTGTCCTTTCAGTGACCTTTTCTTTCTGTTTTTTCCCTTCCCCAGCTGGTACTTGAAGGCTCAGCAAATTGCTCCCAAAAACGGCCGCCCGTACAACCAGCTGGCACTTCTGGCCATCTACACGGTAAGATGCTCCTCAGGCAAGGATGTGCAGGCACAGGGAGAGCCTCTGGGATGGCTGGGAGATTCCATCTGGTGCAGAAATGGATTGTTTAGGGCAGTGCTCAGATGGTTTGGGTTTTTTCTTAAAAGAAGAAAGAGGCTGATGGCAGGATGTGCTGTGTGGATTCCAGCTGCTGTGGCTTCAAGCAGCTTTGTCAGATACACGCTACTCCCTCAGGGATTTTGGGGACTGTTTTGTGGGCTGTTGAGAGTGTAATTGTTTTAAGTTGAAAGCACAGCCCACTTTTTGCATGAGATTTTTGTGCTCAGAGCCATCTGTTTGCTGTCTTATCACTGAACCTGTGGGCATTGGTCTGAGCAACATCCCCACGTGATTTCCCCGGGTTTCAGTTGTGCTGGCTACTCCAGCCATGCAGGAAAACTGACTTCAGGGAAGATGTGGCAGCAGATAACGGAAGCATCATGCTGGGACACAGTTCCCACCACTGGAAGATGCTGGTTTAAAGTAGAGCAGTTCAGAAGCACTTTTCCTTCATGACCTTTCTCATTGTGTTTGTCTGTCCCAGGCACTATTGAGGCAGAGAGAAGGGGAAACACTTGGGAGCACTGGGGCTTTGGATGCCCCAGAGGAGTGGCAGCTCTGAGCCACTTGTTCTTGTTTTGTTGTGTTTTTTGCAGAGGAGGAAGCTGGATGCTGTGTACTACTACATGCGCAGCCTGGCTGCCAGCAACCCCATCCTCACTGCCAAGGAGAGCCTGATGAGTCTGTTTGAGGAGACAAAACGCAAGGTGAGTCTTGGAGCTGGGCTCTGATGTGCTGCTCCTGCCTGTGCTGCAGAGCATGGAGAGAATGGTGGCTTTTGGACTTGGAGACACCCCTTACCTACTTCTAAGAAATTTCATGACAGAGGGAGCGTTCAGAATGGTGGTTTTGGGTAGCTGAATCTTTTGTTTCTGGGTCAGAAACTGATTTAGCTGAGCTCAGCAAGGGCTGTTGGTTGCTGTGGTTTGCAGCATGGCCTTGGCATGCAATCATTGCTTTATTCCATAGGTGTCCCTCACCTGTGGGGATGGGTAAGGGAGCATGCAGTGCCTTTGTGCCCCAGGGAGTCACCCCAAATACAGCACATGGGCTGCCACACACTCCTAGGACTGGATGCAACTTTTCTTGTCCTGGAGTAGCTGGAGTTGAAAACTGCTCACCTGCATCTCCTGCAGAACCAAATTCTTGACGTGTCCATGAGTTACTGTTGTTGTGAAGCAGGGGAAAGGGCTAATTTTTCCATGAATAGGAAATGATACATTTCCCCTGACCCTTGATCCCTGGGTGATCTGAATGTGTCCTGTGTGCCCAGTCTGAGCAGATGGAGCAGAGGAAACATCAAGGGCTGGATGTGAGCCCCAACCGCCGGGGCAAGGGCAAGAAATCCACCCTGAGACAAGTGGGAGACGACGCCACCAGGCTGGAGATCTGGATCCATCCCTCCCACCCCCGCTCGTGCCAGGGCCACGAGTCCAGCCGGGATTCTGAGCAGGACAACGGGCTTGGGAACCTCAGCCCCAGCGACGTGAGTACTGCACAAGGCGGCCGCTGCCTTCGCTCTCATGTCTTTGGAATGCAGTGGAATGACACTGGATCTGTTTTGCTTTCCTGTTGCTAAATTTTCCAGTGTTTTGGCTTTCCCTGTGGGAGCTGTGCCTGGGTCAGGCTGAGGAGCTGGTGACCTCGTGCCTCTCGTGTTGGCCCTGATGTTGTTACCATCCCTTTCTTGGCAGCACGCGCTGGCGTGGCTGATGTGGAACAGGAGAGAGGCACAAACACGAGATGCTGTAAAATGCTGCTGCTCTCAGGGCTCTAACTTGGGTGAGGTTCCCGGTGGGAAATGAGGTCAGGTGCTGGAGACCAGGGTTAACAGTGACCCTGGCAGTTGTGAGGCTTGTTCTGGAAGTGTGTCACTTGTCCCATTGCCAGATGATCACTGAGAACGGGAAAACCGTGGTTTCAATTTCCAGTGTAGGTGTTACATTTGCATAACTTGCTCTGCTGAGAGGCCAGACCAGCACCTTTCTTTTGCAAGAATTAAAAATATAATGAAGTGGTGGTGTCTCCTGTGAGCCTGTCCAGCTGTACCTTGCAGGAGGAGCATGGGTGAGCTCTGTTTGTCAGGCCCAGGAATGCGGGCAAAGGCAGTGGTGGTTGGGAGCTCATCCTCCAGGAATCTTTGCACTGCTCTGGCACATTTGACTTGCAAGAGAACTTGCCAGGGAGCTCTGGGCTGCCTGTCCTAAAATGGCTGTTAAGGATGGGAGTTTAGGAGAGCTGGGAAAACCTTCCCTGCACACTGTGGGGCCCAAAGCTTCTCAGATTTGTGCTTTTGTAAGAGTTTGTGACTTCAGCTGGGCGGAACTGGGGTGAAGTCTTGGGGCTTTGAAAGATAAGCTCTGGCACGTTGCTGCAGCATTTTTCAAACGTCCCTGCCCTTGGTTATTTTCCCTCTCCTCAGCTCTTCTGGGGACTTTTGCTTCCTCAGCATCACTGAAAGGAACGTGCCAAGCTTTAGCTTCTCCATCAATCACAGATGAAGCTGCTTGGCATAAGATGCTGTCAGTGTTTTTGGGGCCCTGGTGGGGGTTTCTCTTTTGCAGTGCTGTCACAGGAGGCAGAGTAGCAGCTGGCAAAGTGGGAGGCAGGGATGTGTTTGTAGTGCAGCACTTTGTGCTGGAGCTTCCCCTTGCTCTGTTCACTGGGGTCTGTGCTCTCTGAAGTGCAGCTTGTCTGTACACACTGTCTGATATTTACCATTGGTCTGGATTTCTTTCTTTTTGAAACATTGGCTCCTGAAAAATAGGAGCTTTCTGATCATGAAGAAGCCACGCCATGAGAAATAGAATGGCAAAAGGGAGCTGAGGGCAGAAATAGCATGGCAAAAAGGAGCTGAGGGCCTGGGTTTGGGCACTGTTGGTTTTGGCAGCCAAGATATTTATTCTCAGGCTGCCTGTGCCTACTGTGGGGCAGCACTAGAGTTGGCACAACTGCTTTTGGGACCGTATCACCCAAAATAACCACGTGGAAAGGAAACCTTAAATCTGTGTTGCTGCCAAAGCTCCCTGAGCTGTGAAGCCGTGGGCTGGATGAAGACAGCAGCTCTTGGGGAAGCTCTGGGCTCCTTCCTCATTGGAGCTGTAGCCCCTTAGCCTGCTCCTCGCAGCATCCCCGGCTGTTTTGGAGCCGAGCAGCCCCGAGTTGCCACTGTGTGGCAGTGTTTGGCCTCGGAAGGACGGGAGCAGGAGCAGCCCTGGGATGGCAGCACCTCTGCCCCACATCCCCGGCCGGCAGGAAGGGAACAGCTCTGCTCCCAGGGGACGTGTGCCAGCGTTTGTGTGTCATTTTGGGGAAATGAGGCTAAATGTGTCATTGCCTGCCCAGTCCCTTCCTTGCCAGCTTCAGCCCTTGAAAAGGCAGAGACAGGCTGTGTTCTGTGTTGGCCCTGGTAGCTGTGCTCAGCTGCCTTTGGCAGCTGATGCAGACCCACAAAACCCCTTTAACCCCCTCAGAAATGCCCTAAAGCCCCTCAGTGCACCCCCCCCCCCCCAGAGATGTCCTAAACCCTGATAATGCTGTCATCCTAAACCCTCTTGCCCCCTTTAATCCCCTCACATCCCCCCCTAACCCTGTCAGAGACCCCTCTGCACCCTCAAAATCACTTTAACACCCCCTAAACTCCCCCAGCGATGTCCTTAACTCTCTCAGACATCCCTGACTCCCCTCTAATGTCCTAAACCACCTCAGAACCCCTCCTAAACCCTCTCAGAGATGCCCCAAACTCCTCTCAGTTTCTGGGCCAGAGAAGGGGATGTTGCAGGGCAGAATGGGTAAGTTCAGATGCCAGCAGCAGATGTAACACTGCAAGTAGAGATTTGACAGCTCTGGGTGCATTCTGGGCAGGCTGTGGGACAGAGGCTGTGTGCACCCCTCAGCCAGAGGCTGTTGTTTCAAACCCAGCCACAGGTGGTTTGACTGTGAGGATGCTGGTTGTTCTACAGGTGGCAAGAAATCGATTGGGGATGTTTTCTGTCCTCAGTAGTCACTGTCTTCTCTGTGCAGGTGGTGAGGTGCCAGCCCTGTGACATGACACACTTTGCAGGAGGTGCTGCACGATTTACTCTGCCAGGACCTGCTGCTGTGTGTGCTGTCCCTGTCAGCACATGCTGACACATCTCTGCCCAGGACTCACTTCATTCTCCCTTATGCAGCTCTGTACAAAGACCCCAAAACTGCTTTATTTCAGGGTCAGGAGCCCACAGGCTGGAGTTAGTGATGTGGATGGCAAGGGTGAGAAGGGCAGCTCAAACCACAGCCATTTCTGGGATGAGGGAGGCGTGTGGGGCTGGCAGTTTGCCTTGCACTGTGCTTTTAGGTAGAGGCTTGGCAGAGCTGCCTGTTTCACAGTTTGCTCCGTTCCCTTTTCTAGGAAGACGCAGAACTGGAGGAACACACCACCTGTGCACACCAAGGGGTGTAAATCTGTGTTTGGCCCCTTCCCCTGTCACTGGGTTTGGCACTGCTGGCACACAGGACAAGGGACAGTTTCAGAATGAGCTGAGGAGGTGTTTGAGTTGCAGCCTGACTGTTTTGTGCTCAGGGTTTTAGCTGTTTTGGCCACAGCCTTTTGGGGTTTCATTCTGTGAACAGCTGCTCTCTGTGGTCTCTTGTACGTTGCACGTTTCTGGGTGTGCAGGGGCAGGAGGGCCCAGGCTGACCCTTCACCTGGCAATATCTGGTCACTTTGTGTGCAATTCCAATGAGAAATGCTAAAAAAGGAGGCTGAGCAAGTGAGCACTTATTGGTGAGCTGAAGAACTGAACCTTTGCCATTTCTTCTCTGCCACTGGTTTCATTTGCCATGGGTCTGTATTCATCTTAAATCTGATAGTACTGTAAGCAGTTTGCTCTGCAGGCTGTGAATTGGTAAAGTAAACAGGGCAAACGGGCTGTCAGTCTCTTGAGAAAGTGCTAATATTACACTGAGTTTGAGATTTTAATCACTCCTGTCAGGAAATGCTGAGTTAAGGTTCTCACAATTGCTGCTGCCTGCTGCCTGTGCTCTGCAGTAGACACTTCCTTGTGTTACACACAGCATGCAGGCACTAATAAAGATTGCTGCAGCTAAGATTAGGGAAGAGAGGTTTTCCCTTGGCAGGCCAGTAATTGAATAATACTTCTCTCCAGATGGCTGAATACTTCATCATCATTAAAGAATTAAGTCTCTTAGCCTCTTTGTGAGAGGTCAGTCTTGTAGAACCATCAAAAATTTGGTAGGGCCACCAGAAAAGCTCTTGGGAAAGCAAAGGGCAGAGTCAAGATCTGCTGTCACAGCCCTGTGCATCAGCTGCAGGAACATTCCCATTTTCCTCCAGCCTGCAGGTCAGGGATAGAGGTTTTGGGTTTGCCTGGAGCATCAGCCTCTTTGCAGTGGCAGAGAAATTGGGGTGGAATCATTAGCTCTGGAATTCAGAGCAGGTTTTAACTTCCATTTCTTTACCCAGTCTTTCTTCTCAGCAGCAGGGAGTGTGGAGCACTGCACCAGGGTTTCCATGAGTGAGCAGTAAATACCAGCTGTATTTTGGGCAATTTTGGGAATGCATGTGCAGGAGCTTGGGGCTGCCCAAGCTGCTTCCTCAACAGAGACCTCGTGTCCTTAGTGAGAGGGTCCCTGTCCCAGCCAGCTCCTGCATGTTT
This sequence comes from Calcarius lapponicus, assembly GCA_039654755.1. Classification (NCBI taxonomy): domain Eukaryota; kingdom Metazoa; phylum Chordata; class Aves; order Passeriformes; family Fringillidae; genus Calcarius; species Calcarius lapponicus. The sequence continues at coordinate 7,633,256 of JBBFKN010000017.1, read as the reverse complement.
CACATCCCTTTTTCCTTGGTGATGTTTGTTGTTCCTGCTCTGTGCTCTTGTTCCTCTTGGGCAGAAGCCACTTGGGTGACTGGGCTGGCTCCTTCTCCTGCCTGGTTTCAATCCATGCAGTTTTTCATCTGGTGGAGCTTGGGCTTTGCATCTGGAGGGATAAAAACTCCTTTTAGTCTGGGAGCAGCTGTGCTGGGGGTTTCTTGGCCATTCTGCTCCTTTAGCCTGGAGCAGTCACACACGGGGGCAGAAGTGACCCAAGTTCAGAGTTGGGGCTGCCTGGATGTCACTGCCCCTGCTCCCTGGGAGTGTCTGCTTTGTTCAGAGGCTGTTGTGGTGTGAGCTGGGTGTGAGCATGGCCAAACTTTGCTCATGCAAATACACCCCACAGACACCCCTGTTTCTGAGAGCTTCCCCCTCCACTCTCAGCTCTTCCCCTCACCTTGTTACTCTGTTCCATTACACATGGCTAGAGGTAAGTGGCAGGCAGAAGTGGAAATGATGTATTGCTGTAATGATGGTTGTTCTTCCATACAGATGCACAGAGAAGGGGCTGCTTGGGGAACTCATTATTTTTGGTGCATCCCTGCCAGGCTGGTGGGAGCATTTCTCCTCACTGCCAGCACGGTTGGGTGGTTTCACTCAGGACAGTGAAAGATTGATCTTTTCTTTGCAGACTCCTATAAATAATCTTTGCTGGATGAAGTGCAGGGCTCCTACAGGGCTCTCTCATTTGATCCTTCCATGGTGTCAGGTGGAAAAAGCCCTCAGAATGTTCCATTTTAGGATCTTGTGATCTGGAAAATGAGCCCAGGCAGCTGGGGCTGTGCCTGTGGTTTAGATGGGCATGGTGAAAACACAAATTTGCTGCCTTTCCCCCGACTGCTGGGGCATGGCTCCCCAAAAAGGTAACCCTGCAGCCTGCACATGATGTGCTGTGCTTTTAGGGGTTTTTTAACCCAAAACTAGATGCTGGTGCAGAGAGTGGAGGGAATGGGCCCCAGTAGCCCAGCAGTGCCTGCACATGCCCTGTGTGGTGCTGCTGGAGCTGTTCCCACAGCAGTTGAACATCTGAGCCCCAGCAGAGCAGTGGTGTAGGTGTGTCCCCAAAGGGAGGGAGTGTCCCCTGGGGTTTTGCTCATGGAAGGAGCCAGTGGGATACACACAAGCTCTTAGAGTGCCAGCACCTTGTCACAGGAGGGTGACTTGTGTCAGGAAGTTTGTCCCCTCTCTGGTTAGATGCTCTCTAGTAGTGAAGTGAGTGATTCTGTGTGAGGTGTGCTGTGCTCTGGGCTGTCCTTGCTGTCAGAGGATGGCAGTGCTTCCCCCCCAGCCTGCTCCTGATCCACACCTCTGCAGAGCTCCAGCACTGCTGAGCCTCCCCTGCAGCACAGCAACAAGCAGAGCTGCTCTCTGGGGTGGGAATGCCAGGCACCAGCAGCCAGCTAAGGGCTGCCTTCCCTTATTTCTGGCCTTTCTCCACCACCCACATGAGAGAACAGCAAGAGCTGTTGCATCCTTCATCTTTGTGCCCAAAGCGAGACTTGAGAGGGAGAAGTGTGGAGTTCCCTCTGTCCTGCCCTCATTTTCCTCACCCCCACAAGTTTGCAGGAAGCTGTTGGGTTTGGTTACTCATTCATGGAGGTCAGGACTAGGTCTGGGGGTTTTTTTTTTTCCCTTTGTGTTTAGGAAACAGTTTACAAACTGTTTTGAGCACGGGGGAGCTGGTGGCGTGTGAAAGAGGCCTGTCAGCCTCTTTATTGCTGGACTTGCATTAATTCTCTGCCCTGCCTCCTTTTCTGTAATCTCTTTCTTGGTTGGCAGCGTGAGTATTTCTGAGTGCTTTCCCCTGCCTGCAACCCCTCTGCCTCCTGATATGACCTCAGCCACCAAACCACCTTGGGGCTTTATTTTTGCTCAAGCCGTTTTGTTTCGCGTGATGAGGTCGCTGTCTTTCCCTCAGCAGTGAGAAGAGATCTCTGCAGAGGAAGTAAAAGAGTGCCAGGCTGCAGTTGAAACTGGTTAAACACCAAAACCACACTCCTGGTCTCTCTGGGTTTGAGACGTGACACTCAGCCATGCAGTTCAGCCCTGGCTTTTTTTGCCTGCCAGTTGTGCACCATCCCTGCTTGCACTTGTTTTTTTTAATAAATTGTGTTTTCACTTCAAATTGCTGATAAAAACCTTCTCAGCTACAATTCCTGTGTTAGCAATCCAGCCAGAAAACACTGTTTCCACTTTGCCTGGGCTTGTGATGTTCTGTGGATGCTCAGTGCTGCTCCACCAGAGCCCAGTCCAGCCTGTGCACTCATGTCATGTAGAACCCAAATAATCCTTCCCAGCACAACTTGACCTTTTGTCACTACCCAGAAAGTGAAGACTGAGCTATTTGTAACAGTTTCCAGAAGTTGGTGTTGATAATTCCCCCCCCCCCCCTTTCTTCTTTTTAGTTGGTGGTTTTATTTAGCTGTGAAGAACGAGGCAGGGACTGATGTTGCCTGAATGGGAGAGAGACCCTGGCATGTTCTCCTTCTGGCAGCAGGCATCTGGTGCTAATGTGTGTGGTGGATCAGAGGTGGGAGCACTACAAGGACATCAATGACTTGTGCTTTGTGAGGGGCTCTGCTCCATCCCTGTGCTCAAAGAGGCTGCGGTGAGGGGAGAGAGACTCCGTGTTCCAACAAGCTTCTCATACCCCAAAACCAAATACAATCATCCAGAAACCGCCTTTCCCTGTCAGTCACTCTTCCCTCATTTCCTCTCCTGCTGGTGCTGATCAGGCAGGGATTTGTGTGTAACCAAACCCCTCCTGCTGCTGCACACGAGGCCTTGCTCAGAGCCCTGGGTTTGATGATCCTGGTGCTGCACAGTGGTGTTGGGAGGGAGACCTTGCACTTGAGATGAGAATGCTGCCAGAATTGGCAGTACTGGTAAAGGAAGTAAAATATCTTAATAGCAGGATTGGGAGATTTTCCAGAGCAGGGTGAAGGCTGTAGACAGAGATTTCTCTTGAGATTTTTTTTGTTGTTAGTCTAACCTTGATCTTTGTCTGAAGTTGGCCCAGGCCAACATTTCCTGCTGTCTGCTGTAGACTTTTTGAGATTGGCACCTCGTATCCCACAGCCAAACCTCTTAATTCTGCCATGGGGAATGTTTATTCCTCTTCAATGTTGAATGAGCCATTTCCAGACAGGCTCCTATCCACTGTGGAGGTGGGTACTAGGAAAGAAACTTCCTTCCGGAGGATCAGGGAGTGGAACCTGCTGGACTCTGTGTCATTTCCTCTGTCCTTGGCTCTCCTCTTCCTCCCCAGCAGATTTCACTGCTGCATAATTCAAAGTGGAGAGGGAGATGCAGCAGGGTGGACAGCTACCTGTGGGAGCAGCTGGCTGGGAGCATCTCCTGTTGTCCTGGGTGGGGATGTAAAGGCTGTATGAGATAATGCTGTCATCCTTCTGGAAGGTTCTGTCTCTGCTCAGCCTGGTGGCCAAATGTCTCCTCTCTTGGCTCAACTCCATGCTAAGCCTTTCAGGGTTCCATCTCTTCAGTCTTCACCCTTAATTTCTCACATAATCTCCCTCCTTTGTGCTTTAACCCCCATGTGTAATCTGGAGTAATAAAGAAGGCTGACAGCACCCTGAGCTGCCTTAGCAGCTGATCTCTTACAACCAGAATTCATCCCACATTTCTCTGTGTCAGTTTTCTGTCACAGAAAGGTGAATGCTGTTTATTCCTGGCAAGCAGTGAGTGCTTGAGTATAAGCTGCTTTTGGTTGGGGCTGCTTTAGTGCACATGTGGCCTCCCCCTTACCTGCTGGACACAGAAAGCTCTGCCTGGGCTTTAGTGCTTAACCAGATGCAGCCTTGAAGAGCTGAGCTTGTATCCTAAACGACCTGCAGCACCAGAGCCAATTTGTGAAAAGTTTTGTGTCAAAAGTGAACTTGATATCTCAGCTGAGGACTCTCTGGCGTGTTTGCATAGATTCAGAGAGTTTATGGTCAGCAGGGACCATTAGATCATCTAGTCTGATCTCCTGTATATCACAGGTCCTTAAATTTCACCCTGCTACTCCTATATGAAGCCAAATAACTTGTGTTTGGCTAAAGCAGGACTTCCAGAAAGACATCCAGCCTTGAGAATCCACCCTTTTCCTGGGGAGTTCATTCCAGTGATAACTGCACTGGCTTTGAGATGCTTTTACCTTATTTACAGAGTGAATGTTCCCAGTTTGTTCCCATGCTTTGCTCTTCTGCAAGTGTAAAGAGCCTTTAAGTACCACGGAGGCATTTTACACCCAGCAATCCAATCTCCTCCCAGTCTTATTTTGATAACACTGAACAGATTGAGCTGTTGAAATTTGTCACTGCAAGGCATCAGTTCTAGCCTTTGAATCTCTTTTATGGCTGTTTTTTTGGATCCTTACCAATTTTTCAGCATCCTTTTAAAAAGAAGGGCACTAGAGCTGGATGCAGTATTTCAGTGCCATCCCCCACAGGGCTGTATTTAGATGTGAATATGCTGTCCAGTCCCTGCTCTCCTTGCACACCCAAGGGATGTGTTTAATTCTTTTTGCTGGACATTGCATTGGGAATTCAGCCATTGTGGTCCCTAAAGGCTTTGTGGAGAAGCTGCCTTGGGCACAATCTCCTGGAGACTTAATTTTCCATGTGGTGCCAGATGAATAACATGACATTTGATGCTGGAAACCCCCAGATTTTGAAGCTGTTATAATAAACTCTGTGTGAATGTTCTGTAGCCATCGTTACTTACTGCTCCAAATGGGCAGTTTGACAGCAGAATTTCCTTTTGTTGATTAAAAATGTTGCTAGTGAGCCTCTACCATCCCCTTTCCATCCAGTTCAGTGAGGGTCCCTGAAGTCCTCTCTTTAAGAGGTTACTGAATCAGTTCATTCGTTTAATGATAATATTTTTTCAAGAATGTTGCATATTACTAATTCATGGAAACCAAATTTAGATACAAGCTTGGTTGAAAAGGAAGTAACACACATATAAATATTCTATTTGACCTGCTTTCGTTGAGTTGAACGTTCTGCTAGTAAATTTGGTACTAAATTATGCTGAATTTATTTAGAAGTCAGATACTTGTTCTGGAGCCAGTGAAGTTACCATAGCTTGATCTTTATGTTACTAAAGCAGATAATTTCCTTCCTTAACATTTTTCCTTTCACCTGCTCCCTGCTGGGATGAAGGAAGAACTCTAAAGCTCATTGCTTTTGCCAGGGAGCTTCTTAAATTCCTCTTTTTCTTTGCTGGGTTGATGGCTTGTAACTTTTATAGCCATGGAGCTGCTGCACTGCAAAAGACCAGGGAGCTGCAGGAGTGTCTCAGTGTCTCTTTACCTGTAAATTATTTTTTTTTATGCCTCAAGGCCATGATGCATCAGGGTGCCCTCTCTCTTCCATGTCACAGCAAATTGGATTTTACGTTTGTGCGGTGTCTGATGTTAAGTAGCAGGATTTTCACTGGAATTGCTTTTACTGCTACAGAAATGAATCCATTTGAGGGCAGGACATTGCTCTGCTAAGCAGCAACCTGCACCAAACACATGGCACAAGGCAGCCAAGGCAAGCCCTGTATCCATTTGTGGTTGCAGGTGGGATATGAAGAGAAGTGATTATAGTAATTAGCCCAGCTGGAATTTGCCCACAGCTCTGTGGGTACCTTGTAAACACTGCAAAAATGCCAGACAATTTTAACAGCCCTTTTGTCTCATCACCTTTATGTAGGTAGCCATTTGCACAAAGCCCTTTCCACCAGCACTTTGGTGGGGTTACACCTGTAGCAGTAACAATTCCTCCTGCTATCCTGCCAGTTGAGCCCACTGCAGCATTCTAGGCTTTTCAGGAATCTCTGTATCAGTGTTGGGATGGGCGCTCTGGGAGAGCTGCCTGTGGAAAAAGAGGAACAATTTAATGTGGTATATCTAACCCTTGAGCTGGGAGTGGGAATATGGCACGTTTTGAGTGCCTGGATGTTATTTCACACAGTTCTCAGCAAGGAAGCTGTGCCTGGAAAAGCCTGACTGCCCAAGAAACCCTGAAAATATTTGGGATGAGTGTGGTACGTGTTTTGGAGCAGAGCTGTGTGGCTCTGTGGTCTGTATCCCAACCCCTTGTCACTGAGGAGACCCTTAGACTCAGGAGAACGTCCTGCTGTGCTCCAGGCCCTTCCACTCCAGTGGAGACAGCACATTTGTTACAGGCAGTTTTGCATCTGGTCTCTTGATTAATGGACTTGTCTCTTGCAGCCTATTTTGACTCTGACACCGCTTTCTGCTCCACAGATGCTTTGCTGATGTTGAAGAAAGTTTGCCTCACTTGATAAAGACCAGATCCTGGAATTTACTTCCAAACCTGAAGTAACAATTTTTAACTTGAAATGCTTTTTCCCCAGGAGTCACTTCTCCAGAATCTTTCCCTTATTTGGTGCCTCCTTCCCAGCTGGGGCTGATGCTCAGGTGCCAAAGCTCTGTGCACTCCTTGCCCGGAGACAAACGGGTTCCAGCCCTGATCATGGCACTCCATTTCCTGTGCCCTGCAGTGGCATTTCCAGCATTGCTGGGCTGGAGCTGGGGTGGGGGACTGAAAATTCACCATTTTCAGTGCAGGATCTGGAGGTGAAATGTTGCTTTCTTCTCTGCTGGCTGGAGACAATGCAGACCTTTCCCAAAGCTGCCCCAGCAGTTCCGTGTTGCTGTCAGGCCGTGCTCCCCGTGGCCTCGAGGAGATTTGAGCTGGCTGTTCAGCCCTGTTGCTATCTCTGCTCTTTTAGCTGCTCCACAAGAAGTTGTTAGTCACTGTTGATTCCTTCCATGGCAACAAATCCAGTTGGGTTGGCGGTGAGGTGTGTGAATGCTCCCCAAGCAGCACTGGGCTGCTTCCTCTGGTGAGGTTGCCTCTTCCCAGGTGGATTTAGTCTGTCTGCACATGCTGACTCATGACAGCTGAAACAGCTGTTTTCAGCTTCAGGCACTACTGTGTGCAGGGACCCCTTCTTCTTCTTGACAGCTGGTTTGTTTTTGTAACTAATGCCTTCACTATATGCTCATAACTTCCATATCGGCGATGCCCGCTTTTCAGCTGCAAGGGCCAAAATCCAGTTTTTGACATAGTTTTGTTGTTGTATAAGCTTTTCTTGATGGGCTTTTCCCAAGTGGGCAACTGTGACGATCCAAATTTGGTTTCCTGACCCAAGGAGCAGCATTGCCCACAAAGGGCAGCAGTGTCAGTGTGCTGGGAGTCCTGCTCTGGCATCCTGATATCAGCATGAGGACCATTTTTTGGAAATCTTTGGAAGGGGCTGCTTTTGGGCAGTGAGAAGAAGTTGTTGTGGGTCTCATGGCAGCACTGTCAGGGTAGTGAGCATGCTGACAATGCTTCTGGGAAGTGTTCCTCTCCACCATGTGAGTGCAGAGCAGCAGGTGACAGAACTTCCTCCTCTGTGCCAGGCCACTCATGGAGGTCGCTGTTTCCCTCTCCCCGTGAGAAGCTGAGCGTGATGGGAGGAGCTGGGAGGGCTCCCAGAGGCTGAGGGACAGGTGAGTCAGTAGAGAAACAGTCATCCAGAGAAAAGCCCAGTCAAAGCAGCCCCATGGCCTTTGCGTGAACCCGAAGATGAAAGGTCCAAAGTTGAGTGATGAGCTCGTCAAAACCTCGAGGCTGTGAGAGAAAAAGTGGTGAAAAAAAGTGTGAGGTGCCTGCTTGAGATGCCACAGTGCTGGGGCACACAGGGCTCTGCCTGGGCTTGCTGGGGTTGTGATTTAAACTGGCAAGAAGCATGAAACATGCTTCATTCCTAGAGGCAGGTATCACATTTCCTAAAAACAATTATAAGCAAGCACGTATCTGTATCCCAGTTCTGTACTGGATGCTGGGGAGTGTGACTGGTTAGTCCTTGGGATTGTGAGTGAAAAGACTGAGTGTGAAACTTGCTGTGAGAGAAAATGGGGGTGAAAGCAATGTCCTGACAAGCCCTCCTGGAGCTGAGTGCCTGTGGACACACTCTGGGCGTGTCCCTGCTGGGTGTCACTTTCCATTCAAGGTGGGGAATTCTGGTTTTCCCCCACTGCCAGTAAAGTGTGGGGATTGCAGAGCACTCGTGGGTAAATGTGGGCCTTGGAGGAAAATTTCTGCCTCAATTTCTTCTTTCCCCCACCTGCAGCCTGCCCATGAGTGCTGCTATTCAGTAGAGATGGGTCAGGCCATGAACTCCTTCTCTTTTCCATATTTCCCCTCAAAGGATGCAGAGCATGGACCCCCTCTTCCAGCTCTTGCACAGGGTCTTGCTGTGGGGCACAGCATTCCCCACCACCCCTTCAAGGCTCTTGCACTGAGCTGGGGCTGTGATTCCTTAGGCTGTGTCTGTGTCAGGGTCTGTGATTTCAGCCAGAGCTGGTCACAAACCAGCTTTTTTGCCTCCACAAGCTGTTGCAAAAAAAAAAAAATAAAAAAGACCTGTTAAAGGCTTCAAGCTCTCAATTACCATAGTGTCCTAAGGTGAAGAATCAGCTATATCCAGACCTCACTGCCAGAATGAATAAGGGCTTTGCTGTGCTGTCCCAGTATTCCCCAGTCTCTTCTGGGTTCCATCTGCAGAGTTAATAAAATGGTGGCAAATCAAGTTGAGTTCTAGTGGAAAGGGCTCTTTAGGGCAGCAGTAAAATAGTGAGTAAGCAAGAACCCCTTGCTGCAGGGGCCAGTTTAATTGGTCTGGCTTGTTTTATGAGACAGGTTTTATGTCTAAACTCGCACATGGCCCAGGAGCAGCTCTGCAGCAGGGCATCATTCTCCTGCATGGATCCTCTGGGAACGCAGCCGGGTTAATTACACCTCACTGGAGGGGCAGAGCAGCTGGCATCAGTCATGGCTTGAGCCCAGGGGCTCAGCAAATGGGGCTGGGAGGTGGCACCAGAGCTGGGATGCCAGTGACAACTGTCCCCTGTGGCCTGGCCTGGCAGAGAGCTCAGCAGGCTCTGGTCAGTGCCTGCCCTGCGTCCTCTGGCGGGTGCCCAGCTCTTGGCTGGGCACTGCCACAGCCCTGCCAGGTGATCTTATCCTCCCCCTGTGAGTGCAAGTGGGGGAGTTGAAGCTGTAAAAGCCCTGGGTGGATTGGAGCAGCGTGGTGCTGCTCTGGGTCGCTCCTGGCCAGCGTCTCCCTCGCAGCACTCGGGGCCTGGCTTTTCTCAGCACGCTGAGGCTGTGCAGGCGCAGGCGAGAGAGGAAAACCTCCTGCTCTGGGGAAGGTAAAAGTGAGGCCAGTCCACTCCTGCTGTGACACAGCCACCCCCAGGGCCAGGCTGAGGGAGGGCTTACCCACCCACAGCCATCCTCAGAGCCGTGCAGATAAGGACTGGGAAAGCCCAGAGCTGTGCTGAGCGAGCAGAGCTGGCCTGCAGCGGTAGTAAGTAATTATTCAAGTCAGGTTTTGGAGTCAGGGGACCAAAGCAGGGCAGGAAGCTGCCTTCACACTCTGTGCTACATCCAGCTCCGTGTCCACAGAATAATGGAATGGTTTGGGTAGGAAGGGACCTTAAAGCCCATCTAGTTCCAACCCCCCTGCCATGAGCAGGGACAGCTTGCACTAGAGCGGATTGCTCAGAGCCCCATCCAACCTGGCACTGAACACTTCCAGGAATGGGGTATCCACAGCTTCTCTGGGCAGTTCAGTAGATGTTGAAAAGGCAGGGTCTCAGAGGCTCTGCTGGCACATCTGAACACTGTCTCTAGCACCAGATAAATGAGGGGATGCAGCATCACCCCAATCCTCCCTGGCTTCTGGAAGCTGCTCCTGGCAGGGCAAAGACAAGTGTGAGAGCTGCTGCTGAGCTCTCTGTGCTGGCTGCTCTGCACAAAAGTGCTGGGAGGACATCCTGCTCCCTCTCTGCCTTGTCCAGCTGCTGCTCTGCCTCTGACACAGTCAGGAGCACGGAACAGGCTGCTGCTGCTGCTTGTGGGGTTGTGTTTTTCCATCAGTGGGAACACTGCCTTTGGAGACTCCTTTTCCAGAACCACTTAGGCTGTGCTAAGTTTTGAATTGATGAGACGGGGGGGAGGAGAGCTTTGCCTGTCAGTGCCTGGGGTGCAGGTATCAGCTGTGGGTTGCTGGGGTGCAGGTTTGGGGTGCCCAGGGTGTGGGTTTGGGGCTCCCGGGGTGCAGCAGCCCTGTGCAGGATCACAGGACCCGGCAGAGGGTGCTGTGTCTCCACCGCCTCTCCCGGCTCCGCTTCCAGCTCCAGCTGTTTGGCACTTGCCTCTGCCTCTGTGCATGATGTTTGTAAGAGTTTGGGCATGTCCATTTGGTTCCCATCTCCAGTGCCACCCCCAGCATCCAGGCCAGGTTCTTCTGTCACTGGGGACATTCTTAATTCACAGGAAATAGGAGAGAGTTTAATTGTTTTCTCCTCTCTCTCTTTTTTTTTTTTTTTTTTTTTTTTCCCATGCAGCTGAACAAAAGGTTCATCCTCAGTTTTCTCCATGCCCATGGGAAGCTGTTTACCAGGATTGGGTAAGTGTGCAGGATGTTTATTTTATTTTCCTACATTACAAGTCTTTTTGGAATTTAATATTGTTAGCAACTAAGCTGTGTTTGGAGCTGAGGGCACAGGGTGTGAATTCTTGCAGGCCTGGCCTCCTGGTTCTTATTCTCCTTACCCGCCCTCCAACCCACACTGGCTGGAGCTTGGGCTTTTCCTTTCCCCCTCCTCAAAGCCCATTCCTGCCCATGCCCCAGGACCCTCTGGCAGAAGCTGAGCTCAGATGGTTCACACACACAGGAGGGATTAGAGGCTGTTTTCTCTCTCTCCCATCACCTAACTGTGCCCCCTCCACCTGAATTTCTGGGTTTAACCCCCTCTGTTCCATTGCCCTCACCCAGTGCAAAGGTGGCTCCTGGGGGTCTCAGTGGCTGTTGCCTGTGAGGATCACAAAGCCATGGAGGCAGAGCCATGTGCTGGCTGAAAGCTGCCATCCAGAGCATGGCAAAACAAGCCTTGCCCTTCATCTCCTTGCTGCCATTTCAGTGAAAGCCCCATAGCTGAGAGCTGCCCTGGCTGTGGGAACTGCTTTGTACAAAGAGCCCTTGGCAGTGGCTGTCAGAAATGGGTTGCAAGTAATTGAACAGCTCCCCTTGAAGCAAAGCAAGCCTGATCCCAGCCTGGGCTGAGATCCCAGCCCAGGGGACACCCTTGTGGCCCCAAGGGCAGAGCTCAGCCTCGCAGCTGATGGGCTTCCCATGGAGCTGCCTCTGCTCCAGGTCCAGGCTGGGCCTCGCTGTGTGGGAGCAGCTGCTGAGGAGAGACCCCATGTGGGTCTCTGGCAGTGGTGGTCTCTGCTTGAGCCTGCCAGGAGCTCGGAAGCAAGCAGAGTCTCCTGAGCTCTCTTGGCTCCTTCATTCTCCTCTGGAACTGCTGGCTGCAGGTCACAGGGCTGAGAGGGTGCAGCCTTTTCCAGGCTGTGTGGGTGCAAAGTGTCAGCTTGTCCCTGCCTGGAACAGCTCAGATCCTGCCACACAGCAGCAGCTCAGCACTTGCTGTCTCCAGTGCTTACAGGGGTGACCACTCAGGAGGGGCACTTTGGACCCTTCACAAAAACCAGAGAAGCAGGGGCTGGTGATTTGCTGGAGATCCAAGTGTCTGAGGGTCACTGCTGATCTCTCCCTGAGTCACAAGGTGCTGATTATCCCCTCATGGGCCACCAGGCTGGCCTGCAGCGAGGAGGCACAGCTGGGTGTCCTGCCTGCAGGAAACGAGGAGGAGAGCTGCCAGAGCCCAGGGAAGGTTTGGGAAGTGCAGGGTCGGTGCTGGAGGGCAGAGCATCCGGGGAGCTGCTGGTCCCCGGCGCTGTGGGGCCGCGCTCGCGGTCGAGCTCCGCTTGAACGGATGCCAGCAGGGGATTAATGGGGATGTAGCAGAGATCAGTTGCACATTTGGCTCCTGAGGCTTTTGTGAAATTAAGATGCAGCGTTTCAGGCAGTTGCTTCCCAGGACAGTCATTTAGAAAACCCAAGTATGTTTAATGGTACAATATGCCCTGAAGTACTTAGAAGGGAACTAGAAAGTAATACCATGACACAGGAAGAGAAAATCGTCCAGCCCTGCTAAACAGCTTCCGTGCTTAAAATAGGTAAAAGGTGAGGAATAGCCAAGTCCTTTTTGGGCAGTATCTCTGGTGATTTATCTGGAAAAAATATGGAAAAGATGATGTTGTCCTAATTGGACTCTTGCTCCTAAAACCACAGGTAAGCAATTTATTAAAAGCTTCCGCTCGGCTCCTGACCTGCTGGTTCTGAGCTCAGTGGGGTTACTGCATGCTGTTCCAGATGTGCTGTGGTATCAAAGCACAGGTGGTGGAGCTAAGGAAGCCCTCACTCCTTGTTGTTATTCCTTGGCAATAATCTTCATCTCCTCAGTAACAACCCATCCTGCAAAGAACTCCTCCATCCCCAGAGTGCTGTCTGCCCTAAGAGGATGTTGCTGAATACACTGGATGTGGTCTGAGATTTCTCAAAATTAGGAAGTCTTTAGAAGCAATCAGTTTGCTCTAATTCTCTGGCTGTGCCCCAAATACAGGGAAGTTGCCTTTTGCAGGGAAAGCAGTGCATTTGTACTGGCTGAGCTGCTCCATTCTGCACAGCTACAAAGTACAAGGAGACCATTCCAGCCCATGTTTTTGGGAAGGTAACAGAGACTTTGAACTGCTCCAGCAAACAGTGCCCAGGGGGAGGGTACCCTGCTGGTAGGCAGACCCAGGTGATGAAAAGCACCCATGAAATATGGCTAAGAAGAAAGTCATTTCTATCTTTAAAAATAAAACCGTCGCTGTCCTGAAGTCTGTTGGGGAAGCCCAGCAGAATTGCCCATGTGGGTTACCAGAAGTGGCTCATTAATCCAGCCCGTGGTGATATCACAAGATCTGAATCTCCTGGGGGGAAGATAGAGGAAATTGCTATGGAGGCCCCTGAGGTCGCCTGCCCCAGCTCCAGATGCCTCACCCTCTGCGGGTTTTGGCTCCCTCACTCCCATGTGGGCACTTGATAATGTAACTCATAACTGGTGTGGGCACTTTCTGGAAGATATTCAGTCTGCTGGATCTGGCTGTGGCTTTTTCTAGTGTAGGAACAACAATCAATACAGCAAACTCTGCAGAAGAGACAGTGGGAGAGGAGGACCTCCCCCCTCCGTAGTTCCCAAGGTTTTGGGCAGCTTCTTGGTTATAAAATTGTCTTCATGGGATACCAGGTGGGGACTGTTGCGAGCAACCACACCTCAGTCATTTTTGGGGTTTGACCGTGCTCTTTGCAATAATTTCTGGGAGCTTGCTGAGGATCCAGCAGCTTTGATAAGTGACCTCAGCTGATTCCCTCAGCGATGAGGAGCAGGATAAAGGTGTCAGATTTCCGTGGGCGCTTGTGAGGGGTGTTGAAAGCTCACCCCATCCCCAGGCGTGGCCCCGCAGCCGCGGGCTGCCGTGTCCTGACGCGCGGCAGCGGCTGCGGGGACCCGCTCCAGCTTTGACACTGTCAGCAGCTCCACCAGTCTGAGAGTCCCTGTCCTGTGGGGCTCGAAGTGATGAAGTTTAGGGGCTCAACCACAGTGCTGGAGAGTGTGTAGCCTGGGGGAGACAGGGCTCGGTGCCATGTTGCAGCGAGGAGTTCTGGAGGAAGCACGCTCTGGCCGGCGTTCAGCGCACTGGAATTGCCACATCCGCAATGTGGCACCAGTGTGTGCATTTTGCTGCAGCCTTGGGAGTCCCATGGGCTGCTCCTGGTCCAAGTGAGCTGCTGGCCCCTTGGCACCTCTCCCAGATTGGTAGAAGTCAGTAGAAAAAAATGGTTGGTCAGAAATGACTCATAAAGGCCGTGTTTTCCTGCCAAAAGAATGCTGCCTGTCGATCACAGAGCAATCCCTCACTGCCCTCTCGAAGGAAGCAGCCTGCACCTTCATTCCCCACCGCTCCTGGCTGGGAGGACAGCACTCCCGGGATTCCCCCTTTCCCAGGAGATGTGACACGGGCTGGGCCATGCCCACCTCCCAGCCCTCATCTCAGGGCACAGCCTGCTCTCTAGAGCCTCTCTCTCTGTCTGCAGGATGGAGACTTTCCCTGCCGTGGCCGAGGAGGTCCTGAGGGAGTTCCAGGTGCTGCTGCAGCACAGCCCCCCTCCCATCGGAAGCACCCGCATGCTGCAGCTCGTGGCCATCAACATGTTTGCAGTGTACAACTCCCAGCCCAAAGGTACCACGTGCTGCTGGAGGGGAAACTGGATGGGGATCAGCCATTCCCCACGTGGAGAAGGGTGGGGGACACACCAGATGGGGAGGTGGGAGTGGTGGTTGGATGCCTGTGGGTGTCAACACAAAGGGACCTTGGCTGGGCCTTTGGAGCTGGCTGAGGTGTCTGAGGAGTGAGCAGGCATCGCATCCCCCTGGAGCCTGAGTCATCAGCACAGAAGGAAAATGCTGCTTTATGGCTCTGCCTTCCCAGCGTTGAAGCTGGGCCCTGCTCGGTGCCTGTGCTGGCACCAGGAGGGCTGGGACAGTCTCAGGGGCCTCAGCTGTTGGCTGTGGCTGTCTGTGTCCATGCAGGTGGGTGGGGATGTGATGCCATTCTCTGAAACACTGGGTTGGAGCCTGTGCCCCGTGGTAATTCAGAGAACAACATAGATCTAGTGTTAATTACTCTCCTCTTCTCACTTCTTCCATCCACCCAGCAGCCTGGATGGTCTCTACCATTGACAAGTTTAATGTGCCACCAAACCAGAGCCTCTTCACTGGGTTTAAAACGATGCTTCCAGGGATTGTACTTTTCCCTGTGTCCCCTCCAACACACACTCAGCAGCAGGTACCCAGCTCTGCCTGAGCTGTGAGTTTGGGAGCAGGGATGGGGCTGCTCTCCCTGGGTGGGAGGAAGCAGCATTTCACATCCTGATGCCTTGGGATTTAGATTCCAAATATGAAGGCCTCCAGCTGATGGATTTCAGCTAAGGCCAGCATGTGGGTGATCAGGCTGAGCCCCAGAGAGCTGCTGCTGGAAGATCCCTCCCTCGTGAGCCAGTTGGCCACTGCTCAGGCTGGTGGTCAGTGGCCAAGGTCAGCTGATGGAGCAAACCAGCACCAGCTGGCTCCTGTGGCTGCCTTGCAGTCACTCTCCTTTCCTGGGGGGAGCTGTCAATCCCACTGGAGAGGTAACCATGCCCTCCTGCCTGCCAGATGCCAGCCAGTGATGGCGTGTTTATCTTTGAGCTGCAAAGTACTTTGTGATTATAAGCAAATGCCTCTGCGTGACAGTAATTATTGTATTCATGATATTAATAATACCCCTGGTAGGTAAATTAATAGTGGTGTCTGTGCCACAGACAGGGGCTGGTGGGAAGCAGAGGATGAGATTTGTCTGGGATGGATGGCAAGCCCCCATGGCAGAGCTGGAAGCAATCCCAGCTCTCAAACCACTGGGCTGAGCTCGTCCCTCCGCAGCCGAGTTGTGGATGTGTGTGAGTGACGGAGGGAGTGCTTTTTATCTCATGAAAAATAAGTATTCTCAGAGTTTTCTGCCTCCTGTGTGGGTAGCTGCCAGCTGCTCCCAGCTTTTGGATCTCTGGAGAAAGCAAACCTGTTCCTGCCGGGGCCCGCGGGCTGCGTGCGGAGCAGGTGGCAGCTCCTGGAATGCCTGCAGGTTGGATGGCACCACGGCTGCCATCTGATGCCAAGGGCCCTTCAGGGATTTCCCTGAGGGCTCTTTGCTCTGGTGACCCTGAAATATCGCTGAGAGTGGTGTTGGCAAAGCAAACCCTGCTGTCAGCACAAACGCCCCGGTGGTCTCGGAGCGCTCGTACGCCGAGTGCTGGCACAGCGCAGGTCGGGCTCGCTGCCGACGCTGCCATCCTGGGAAGAGCTGGGTGCAGATGGAAATGAAAAGCAGAACAGCAAAGGGTCTGGAGTTTTGAAGGAAGGCAGGAATGTTGGAAGGGTTTCGTAGTCCCCTGCGTGGAGCGAGGGCGCTGGCTCGCTCCCCAGGCTGCTGTGGGCAGAGGCCTGGGGGAGCGCGGCAGGAACGCTGTCGGGAAGGTGCTGTCGGCTTTCCATTTCCCAGCACATGAGTCACCTCCCTGTGCTGCAGCAGCAGCAGCAGGGGCAGCAGGGAGCCAGGGGGCTGAGCCGCCCCTGTGGGCCTGTGGGAGGCTGGCAGGACGCAGGGAGCAGCAGTCCCACCCTGCCTGCATCCCAAATTGCCAGGAAGCGTTGCTGGGGAGCCGGCTGGAGTCAGAGCTTGGCTGTGTCCACTCGGCAGAGCTCGGATGTAACTCTGCAGCTGGACCAAACAGCCTCCGGAGATCTCCTCCCACTGAAATCCTCCTGCAAATCTGGGAGCAGAGCGTGTCCGTGTCCTTCCCATCTCACGGGCCTGACGCTCAGTTTGCAGTAGCAGGAGGAGATCTGTGGGTTTGGGGCTGAGAGGGAGGTCTGAGCCTCTCTTCCCTGCTGTCCTGGGGTGTTCTCTTCAGGGATAGCTGCTCCCTCCCTTCCCTGCTGTGTATTTCCAGGTCTCTGGAGCCCCAGCTACTCCTGAGAAACTTGTAAATGTGCTTGTTGCTCCACGTCTGGTGCGTAACACATCCCTGGTGCTGAGATCCAGTGGTGCTGGAGGTCATGGTGTGGTGTCACTGGCATAACAGTCACAATGTGGGGAATTCTGTGAAATTCTTAACCCCTGAATAAGAACTTTTAAGTAAAGAGTCAGGTATTAAGAAAAAGGGAACTTAAATGCTGTGTTAAGCACCTGTCCTCCCTCTTCCTCAGGCTTGTGCTAAACACAGTCCTGCCCCATCTCAGCCTCAGTTTCTCCCATTTTTGGATTGTCCTTGGTCTGTCCCAGACCTTCAGTGAAGGCAATGGACAGCACAGGAGGTTGGAACCTCATGCATGATAGTTTGTATCTGCTGCTCTTTGCTTTTTTACTCCTGTTCTTTTGCTGTGGTGTGGGTTGGCCATGACCCCTCAGGGGTGCCCTGTCCTGGCACGTGTCCCCTCTGGGATTTGTGACATTTCCTCTGTGTCTCTTCTCCCAGCCACTGCCACTTTTTCACAAACCAACCAACACCAACCGCAAGGTCACCGTGTGCTCTTCTGACAGGGTGACTTTTTTTGTGCTGTGTTTAAACTGGTTTCAAAACCAGCCAGCTGTGAGCAGCACGTGGCATTTCACATCCTCCTCCCACGCAGCTCACTGCTGTGGTTACCTGAGCCCTGCAGTGGGTGCCAGGGCTCAGGTGAGCACAGGCAGGGCTCTGTGGCCCGTGCCCAGTGCAGCTGAGCTGTGCTTGTCCCCAGGGACAGCACCAGGCACGCTGGAGCTGGTCTCAGCTGCCTGTGCAGCCGGGCAGCACTGGGAAGATCCTGGGAGATGAATTGGATCTGTTGTTTTCTCTGACAGAGGAAGCCAAAGAATTCCCACATGAAGTGCATCCCCTGCTGTTCAGCATCAAACAGTGTGTTCCTGCTTCATCCAGGGAGGCATGGAGCCAGTGAGGGTCCCACTGACCCACCTGCCCCCTGTCAGGAGCGCTTCAGGTGTGAAAAAGCTTCTTGCAGACCTCAAGCCCATGGGGCAAGGAGTCCCCACCTAGGGGAGGGAGGCAGAAGGAGGTGGCCACTCTGCATGGCAGAGACTTGCAGTTGCTGGTGCTTCCAGGGTGGGACATAGGTGACCAGCCAGTGTTTTGGGCCATCCTGGGCTCTGGCTGGGGTGGGGTCCTAGTGGGGTGGCCCGTTTTAACAGTTTGGTAGCCATCTGCACAACCAACTCACAGAGAAGTTTGGATCCCTTTATCCCGACCACAAACACTCCAAGAATTTTAATTTTTTTTTAATTCTGTAATTTGGGGAAATAAAACTCTGGTTTCTGAAAAGACTAATTGAAGCCGTGCTTGCGGCAGGGGCATCTCGGTGAGTGGAGAGAGAGGAACCCCCTCCCAGCCCATCTGTGCCCAATTTACTCCAATCTGGCCTCTCTGAGGCTTTTTTCTTTCTCTCTCTCTTTAATAATTTGTTTTATAATTCCTGGAATCAAACCCATCTCAGACACACTGTTTTATTTTACTGTATTATTGGATTATACTTCCTATAAATCACTGGATGTTATTCATAGGCCACCACCAGAATAACTTCCCCTCTCCCCCCAACACCCCCTCCTGACGGCCCTGCATTCCAAACAAGCACACACCAAGGTGGGGGTGCAGCAGCACGGGGCACCCTAGAGACACTTCCCGGAAATCCCAGCAAATTTGCCTGGCTGTGGGTGTGAAGCATCAGGCTGCAGCACCTGGATGCCTTCTGGCACTCTGGGCCGGTGGAGTTGTGCAGTGTGGAGGTTGTTAGGAGGTCGGGCTTAGGTGGAAGTGGAGAGGGGAGGGGGCTGCCATATGTGCATCCTCAGCACATGTAGGGAATGAAGTTGCATCCCCCAGGGCCCAGCAGAGTCAGGGCACAGAGGCACAAGGAGGGTCTGGCCAAGCGTGTTGCTTTAGCTGAGGATTGGGAAAGTGCAAAGTGACAGTTTGGGCAGGGTGAGCATCTGATCTGCCAAGGGGGAAAAACTACTCGTGCCCTAGCAGAGGGACTGTGCTTATCTGGGTTGTGAGCAGGTCTCAGTGTGGCAGGGGTAGGCTGAGCTCTGTTCTGCACACCCTGGGTCTGTCTTCCTGAGTGGAGCAGGGTCGGGTTCTCTGTGCAAGGTGGTGTCAGCTGGGACACCCTGAAGGCTCCTGCAGAAAGGGAGGTTTCACAGCAGCAGCTTCTGAGCACTATCTGTGCCTTCTGCCACACTGGTGTCCTCAGACCTGGGCAGAGCAGGTCGGTGCTGCAGGGGTTGGAGAGACTCTGCCTGGCTCAGAGAGGAGCTGCTGCCACACAGCTGTGACTGCAGCCTGTGCAAGGGTTTGCTAAGGCACATGGCCCTGCTTGTTCCTTGAACACCAGCTTAAGATGCGGATCTTGCCCAAATCTTGATACACACAAGGAAAGATCTGTAGGTCAGTGCAAATCCCCTGCAGCTCTTAGGCAGGTCCAGGACTTTCTGTTTCCATTGGGGAGGTCAGAGCTCTGAGATGAGGCTGTGCTGTGGTTATCAGTAACCAGCTCTGCTGCCATTCCACCCTCCTCACAGCCCTGTGCCGGACACAGCAGGTCTCGCTTTGCTGACCACACCTGCTCAGCCTTGCAGCCTAAACCCTTAAAATATCCCTAGAGATGATGCAGAGGCTGGTGGTGTCTGCCTCAGCTCTGACCATTGCCACAGGCTCGTTTGTGCTGCTCGGACCCAGCTCTGCTCAAAGAGCTGACTGCAGCATCAGAGAGGCTCGGAGGAAGCACCTTCTGATCACCTGCGGCAGCCTCATCTCCACCTCTTCTCTTGAAGCTCTAACCACATCTTGCTTGTTGGAGCTGACAAAAGGTGGGGGCAATTGACTGCAAGAGAGTCCAGTGCATTTGCCCGAGTTTAAAAATAAAGCAGTGCTGTGGGTAACTGCCTTGGTTTGGTGGAGTTTTAAAATTAGGCACAAAAGAAAGCTTAATAAACCTTCGGCTATAGATAGCAGCAGAAGCAACTTGATGTGTCCCTATCTGGGGAGCAGAACTGAGTCCTTTTCTCTGAATTCCCCTCTTTGTGTGGTAAATACACACTTCAGCTGTGGGCTGTGACACCTTTGGGCTAAACAGCCAGGAGGGTGATGAAGATGTCACATTGCAGGGCTGTGTCGGGGGGACGCTGAGCATCTGCAGCCCTGTGCTCCAGTGAGAGCAGAGCCTGAGGTCCCTCCACCTGCCTGGGGGGCTCAGTGTGTAGTGCAAAGCCCACTTGATGCAGGGAGGCTGGAGTTGAGCAGTTTGACATCTGGCTTTCTCTGGGTGCTGGGGCTTTGGTTGATGTACAGCAATTGTGGACTGAGGGGGTGTGCACTGAGATCTCCAGCTGCACCTGGAGTCGCTGTGTGACTTTCCCTCTGGGATTGGGCAGTGCTGTCTTTAGTGAGGTGGTGTTAAGACATAACACTTCCCAAGGCCTTAAGTTCGGAGGAACTGAATGTTTAATTTATCCTGCCCCTCCTTTCACATTACTGCTTGTATTTGCTTTGCATTCGAGTGGTATTTAGGAGAGGAAACTCAGAGGAGGGCTGCATGATTCTGGTGTCCATCCTTCCCCTTGCTGCCTGCCTTGCGCTGAGGCTCCTGAGCGAGCTGGCTCTTTGATGCCACTGCCTTTACAAAGGGCTTTTACGCTGAATTTAGTGTTATTTAGTGATATCTGCTACTCCCTGTGTCCAGACACAGCCCATACCCTGAGATGTGTGAGTAGGAGGAAGTGCTGAAGTGGTGCAGGGAGCGCTACCTGCTTTGCTCATCTCAGGAGCCACACAACTTCCTGTGCTGAGCCTCCTAAGGGACACGGACGTGTCCAGAGATGGCAGCTGACCCTCCAGGGTTTCTCTTCTGAGCCACTGGGAGTGTTGGAGGTTGGCACAGTTGCTGGGAACTGTCAACGCCTTTCCCTTCAGGGAAGGAAGCTGTCTCGGACTTGAGACACATCAGTAAAGTTCAGGTAAAATAATTCTGGCCCAGACGTGTCTTCAGAGTCCTGCTCTTGGGCTCTTGAGGCTGGTGGCAGCAATGTTTAGACCAAAGTCTTCCTTTGCTTATTCCCCTCTGTTTCCTGTTTAAAAGGCAGATTGTCACATATTTGGGGATTTATTTACCGTAATTGGAGTTATTTTCCTGGCTGCTGGCTTCTGCCCTCTGATGCAAGACTCCTTAGTGAAACGTGTGTCCAGAAAGCCATGTGACTTTTTTTTCCCCCTTGCCACAAGTGCCAGCAGGAGATGCAATAATCAACGCGCTGCAGGGAATTTCCACTGGCAGTTCAGGTTTCTGAAATCTAGACCTTGGCTTGGGAGGCAAAAGATTGAGCAGGGCTTTGTGGCAGCGAGGGGAAAGGTTTCCAGCAAAATTGAGCATTTGCTGGTGTGTCAGACTCTCCACTCCTGCCCTCCAGCTCAAGTGCAGCAAAGTCCACATCAAGTGGTGTTAGATGAGCTTGCTGGGGGCTTCTGCCTGCTCTGCCTGTCACACAAGCACATCCTTACATCTGCCCTTGAAGCTGTTCCATGAGGTGATAGCAGGATCTCATTTCAGGGCAACAAATCGAGGGGAAATGATTTGTAAACACAAAGCCTGAGTCTGCTTTAGAGCCAAGCTTCAGCAGCCCAAGCAGCAAATCAGGACAATCAGTGACAGGTGAGGTGAGGTTGGAGAGGCTTTGCTGTGGTTCCAAGGCATGGCCAGCTCTGCAAACACTGAATCCAGCCACTATTTGGATGAAGAAGCAGCATTGCTGTGTAAAATGAAAGGCAGGAAATGGAGCAGTGGCACACTGTGTCCGTCTGTCGTGCTGTGGAACAAGAGAGGAGGTGCTGAGGCAGCTGTCCCACGTCTCTGCATCTCCCCAGCTTTGGTGGTGGAGAAAGAGGGGTGCCAGGCAGTCAGAGTGAGGTGCACCAGGTGCAGCAGCTTTGGTGAAGCTTTAGATGTTTGCAGCGTGACAGGAAGTCCTTTTGCTTTTGAAGAGATATTTCTGATTCTTTAATGTGCCTTGCACCTTTGATTTCCTCATGCTTTTAAGTAGCACCAAGTCAATTACTGTATTTCTGTTTAATTCTCTGAGAGAACACTGTATAATTAGGCTAATTATGCTGCTTTGTGAAGTTGTAAAACTCCTGATTGAGCTTGAGGGGCTGTTTTATAACCTTGCAGGTGTAGGCAGGGAGGGCTGCCCGCCCCATGCCCTGTGCAGGTTTGGGTGCAGCCTGCCAGCTCAGTGAGGGTAGTTCCTTCCCAGGGGCTGCCCCACAGGCTCATCCCCTGCCAGCTCCATCCTGCCTTCCTCTTTTCCCAGGCTGCAGTCCCTCTGGGAATGCTGTACCCAGTGCTAGGGGAGCTTGTTGGGATCTCTTTTTGCCTTAATGTTGAGATCAGGAATGGCAGCATAGCCGAGGCTGTGTTTCTGCTCTTGAGTGTGTCTGAGGAGGTGACCCCATGCAGGTTGAGGTGTGGAGATCTTTTATTTTCCCAAATTAGGCTGTTGTGTTCCCTGCCATGGGTTCTTGGCAGCACAGAGCTGTGCTTAGTGACAGTCAGGAGGAAGGTGTGACCTTCAGGTGTCACCCTGGCTGTGTGATGCTCACTCCAGCTTCACTGACCAGGACAGTCTAACCCTGGCTGAGTGACAGCCCCGAAGGCACATGGCCCATCTCTAATGGAAGGGTCATTTTTAATGCTGGTTGGTGTGGCTGATGATGGCTGTGGTGGCCTTAGGGCTGGCTGGCAGGTGACACACAGAAGGCACAAGTGATTTGTCTGCCCCTGGGTCTCTCAAGTCCCACCCAGAGAAGCAGCCAGGAGCACATCACTGTGGAATGGGAAGAATATACCCTACAGGGATGGGTTTGGCTGTGGAGTTTCTCCATTCCCCCTTCTCCCATCCCTCCTGGGCTCATCTGGCCCCCTGACCCTGGCTCAGTGAACTCCTGGTGCTTCTCTGGCAGCCCCGGCAGCAGAGCTGGGGCGTCTTGCGAAAGCAGCGCCTGCTCCCCGGCTAATGGCACAGGGGATGGAGAAGGAGGCTCCGGCTGCCAAAGGCGGGTTGGGAACAGCATAAACCCTTCAGCCCGAGGAGCCAAGGGCTGACAACCCTCGTGCCTGGTGCTGGGAGCCGAGCTCGTCCCGCCCGCCCGGGGGGCCCCAAGCGCGCTCGGGGCCGCGGCGGAGAGCGGCCAAAGGCGGCCACATGGGCGCGGGTGGCTCGGCAAGCAGCGCAGAGGAAGTGATGCTCCCAAACCCATCTGCACGGGGAGCGGGAGACGCGCCCCAGCTGGTGCGAGGCCCTGGCAGCCCCGGGAGCTGCCGTCTGTTGGGCTTTACTGCTGTCTACGTTGAAACACGGCTTGGGAAGGGACGGGAGGGGGGTCGGTGGCACGGTGCCAGTCCCGGTTCTCCTGGCCTTCTCGTTGCTCTCTCCTCCTCCTCCTCCCCGCTCCCTCCAATGCTTTAAAGTCACATTTCCAGGCCAGACATAGAATTAATCTCTGGGCACTTCACATTGCTGGCAGCGCAAAGCAGGATGTGGGATCTTTTTTTCTCTCTCTCTGCGTCTTGGCTGACTTTTTTACCTCTCGAAGAATTTGGAAGGGCCGTGAGATTCCCCCCACCCCCCCTCGCCTCAGTGCCGTGCAGTTTTTCAGCACGCTGATCACCCTGCTGTGGCTTCACCCTAATAGATTTCATATGCTGACACAGTTGACATCAGTACCAAACTATTTTACATGTGATCTGGTGTATTTCCTGAGGAAATCTGCAAGATATTTATTAAGAACTAATAAAATAAACCTCTCCATGAGCTTTTAGGTAGTTTTCAATTTTTCATGTCTCTCTCGTTTCCTCTTATCAATGAGTTTCTATTTTCTCCCTCCTCTCTGACCATCGCGCAAGGAAACAAAAATAAATGTTTTAAACCGTTCCTGAATGGACACTGGGAATATTTCTGTAGTGATGTATTAGCAAAGTCGTATTTTTAGGGCTGTATTGTCAAGACTAAAAATATCCCACTGCAGTGCATCCTTTTTATAGGGCTTTGTGTGTGTGTGTGTGTGTGTGTGTGTGTGTGTGTGTGTGTGCGCTGAGCGTTGTACAAGTTTGCACCAACGTGCAAAGGTTTTTGTACTACTGCAGCGTTGCCTCCCCATCACAGCTGGACTCCATTAGGCCTTGGAAATTAGTGTAATCCCGGTTAAGAAAGGGGAAAAAAAAAATTAATCAATCTTGCAGAGCCGCGTTTCCCCAGCTGAGCCGGGATACCTGCGTGGCAGCCGCGCTCCGGAGGGCTCCAGCAGCCGGTGGTTTTGCCACGGCTTTCCTGCCTCGGAGGGTGTTCCCTGACAGAGAACAGCGGCTCTGCTCTCCCTGCTTCCCCCGGAGCAGCGGGGTCCAGGCAGGACGGGCTGCGGGCTGCAGTCACCCGGTGGGTTCTGCTCATTTGTCACACCCGGGAACCCCTTGGGGCTGCGCTGTGCTGGCAGGCAGTGTGTGTGCGTGTGTCTGTGTGTGTGTGTGTAGCAGGGAGCAGGCTGGATGCTTCGCATTCTCCGAGGGATTTTCTGCCTCCCTGCTATTTGTGTCTCCTTCAATTAGCTGCGATTGGAATGGAGAGAACCAAAGGTGGGCGCCGGGCTGAGAAGCCGCCTCCCCTGCGCGCTGCTTGCGGGGGGACCCCTGTGCCGCGCCGGGAGGCGGCTCAGCATCTCCGTCACGTGTGATTGATGCAGCCCTTTCCAAACACGATTTCCCCTCCGGCTCGCGTCCGCGGATGCCGGCGTGGAGCTGCGGCCGTCACTCCTGTCCCCAGCAGCAGCAGCCCTGCGTCACAGGTGGTGGGTGCAGCGGCTGACGGGGGCTGACGGCCGGGCCAGCGCCGTGCGCATGGCACACGCGCCGCGCTCCCCCTCCATCCCCTGCGTTCACTCGCGGGCTCCTCGCCGGAGCTTTCCTGTCTGCTGCTGCTGCTGCCGTCTGGAGAGCCACAGCCTCTCTGCTTCCTGTAGAGCAGTTCAGCGAAAGCAGTAATTAGGGCCCGTAAAAATTTATTTTATTAGCGAGAAGTGTTGGTGGGTAATTGGCCATAATTTGAACCCAGCCAGATTGGAGATTAATAAAAAAAATCATATACATATATATATATATATATATATATATATATATAGTAAAAAAAAAAAAAAAATCACAGAGAGATCTTTTTACCAGAAACACCAGGGCTGTGAGCTGGAAACCCTTCCCAAGGCGGGTGGGACGGGACGGGATGGCGGCTGCGGAGAGGGCGGCCGGCAGCGAGCGCCTGTGCTGTACCCGTCCTTGAGGGTGTTTGACACTGGCATGGGAAGAAAGGAAACCTTGTTTTCCAAGAACTCTGCTCTTTCTCAGCTTGATAAGCATTTAAAATAAAAGCTGCACAATTGGAATTGGCAGAGCATCCTCATTCTTTTGTCTGTCTGTTTATTTTTTTCCCCTCATCCCTCGACATGTGTGCTACAGCCCAGGGTTACTACACCCCGTGGAACCACAGGCCTGGAGCTCTGCAGGCGCTCGCCGAGCTCTGCCCACCCCCGGCCTGGCTCTTTGAAGCCTGGCAGAGCAACAGAGATCCAGCCCCGACCCTGGCAGCCTCCTGATGGCCAGGGCACTGAAGTCTTTGACAAAACGTGCGTTCTCAGCCCCTTTTGGCTCCCCCTTCACTCGCAAGGCAGCAAACCCAGGGCTGCGCCTGGAGCCCGAGCGGCGGTTTGGAATCAGGCTGTGACTGCACTATATGGACCCGATGGCTTTGGTATTTATAGGCTTGGTTGGAGCAGCTTGAGCGTGGCCAAGGGAGCGGGAGCGGCTTGAGGGCCGACGCTCATCCCGACGGAGGGTGATTGGAGAGCTCCCCGCTCCGGGAGGACGGAAGAGCCAAGCCCCTCTGCACACATGTCACGCGCGGTTACTGCCGGTTGAATCACACCAGGGAGTTACTTCAGGCTACTAGCCCTGCTTGTTGCTTTGGTGTAAGTTACTCGGGGCGTTCCTTCAGGTCCGTAGTGCTTGTTTTTTGCTTGGCAGCCTCGGGGCTGGGACCTGGTGTAACCGTTTCCCAAGGAATATTTTTGGTTTGAAAACTGAAGGTCAGCAGTTCGCGAGGGCTGCGCTCGCAGCCAACTCTGTGGTTCGCCTTGTGCCACCGGGCCAGCAGCACTTGAAATCCTGATCAATTGATCTGCAACAATATGAAACCACGAAGGGTGACTGCCAGTTAAAACTCCCCGTCTCGCCCCATTTTCCCCACCCAAAGTGTCTTTCTGCCCATATCCCCTTTCTTGCCGCCTGTCTCCCTCCCTCCCTTTCGGCTGTGTATTGGAGTTTTTGTCTATCTTTTTCCATCTCTCTGTCTCTTTTCATAACAGTTTTTAATAATGTTTTAGTTAGTTCCAGCCTTTTCCCTCAATGGATCCCATTGGAAAATACATTTGAAAGGAAACAGTTATACACTTCCCTTCCTTTGAAACTCTGTTGGCACCTTTTCCAGTGCAGTAAACCATACAACATGGATTTTCAAAGTTTCCAAACACAGACATGCTGGCGTTAAATTTATGAAAAAATATTTTATTCGGCTGTATAGTAACTATGAGTCTCCGAGCTGCTGGTCACAGTGAAATCGAAGCTCGCTTTGGAACTGCAACAGGTTTTCAAATCTCTGCAGGAAACGGTGCTGGAGCCTGCAGCTCCCTCGTGTCCTCCTGCCAGGAGGCACAGCAGCAAACAAAAGGGGTGCTGGGGCACCCCATGGCCAGCCCACCAACCCCCAGCACAGCCTTTCCCTCTGTATGGCCAACGGGAGCTGCAGGGAATATCATAGTTGTGCCAATCCTATCTCAGATCATGGGGGAAAAGAGGAATTTAGCATAAAAGTGTGATGTGTTTGAACGTGGAGGGTTCAGGCTCTTTAGTTGCTGAGTGCTCCATCGCCTGTGTGAGCCCGCATGTGCGCTGGGAGCCGGGGCTCCTGCTCCATGTGAGTTGTTGGAGCACTGAGATCGTATTTTCTAACAGGGGGGCTCGGATGTTGAACTTCCTGGAATGGTTTCTCTGCGTGCTGTGGGTTTGTGCCTGTGGTCGCGGCCCTTCCCGCAGGGAATCGCTCGCTCGACACCTGAGAACCTCCCTTTGCGTGGCACCGCCTGCAGCTGAACTTCTTCCAAATTTCCACACAAGACCACAGCCCTCATTCACCACCAGAGGTCTGGGTGGTGAATCTGGCTGTATCTTCATGAGGAAGATTTTGAGGGGTTGTTTTCAAACAGAGCAACCCTCAAAGGCTGCACCCAGTGGCACTTCAGGTGTGGTGTAAGGCACACAAGGCTTCCTGTGATAGACAAGGTGATGACAAAGAGATCCCAGGCTCACTTTTCCTGTTGTCATTTTGCTTGTCAGATTTCTTTCTGTTCTCATGGGAGTTTTTCAGAGAAGCCACTTCCAGAGAAGCCACTTCTGAAGTGTTGTTGTTGTGCTCGGTGCCACATGGAGTGCAGGAGAAGCTACAAGATTCAGGACCAAATAATTGGATGGTGTAAACTCACTGGTGTGTGCTCAGAGTTTGGGTTTGGGTGCCTTTGTACATGGTACTGATGGGGAACTGAGTTTAGGGAAAATACTAAATTTTCTAGTCCCTTGTCTGCCCATCTTGAGAAGCAAGAGATGGAGTTCTCCGAAAAACATAATCCTTCAGGAGCTGCCTTTGATCAAAGCAGAGTTGCCCAGTGTCTGCAAATGCCATCCCCTCTGTGTCACCAGCCAGCCAACAAGTGAGGGACACAAAAATAGTTGAGCACATGCATTGGGAGGAGTTCAGGGGACTTCTGCATCTCCCTGAAAGTTCAGGACCAAGGCGAGGAATGGAATCGAGTTCTCCATCTTAATCCCCCCAACCATGACCTGGTCCTGCAGCTCTGAGGCTCATAGAACACGTGCACATTTCAGCACATCAGAACACTCTGCAGGAGGGTCTCTGCTGCCTGTTAATTTTCTGTGTTGACTGAAAATGGTACCTTGAGGGGAGAAAAAGTGACGTGTCGTTAGGACGGCTTCATGGTGAGTAAGTGCGATGGAGCTGACTTGAAGCTGCATAGATGCCTCCAAGTCTGGTGTTCTGAGACTTTTTTGCACATGTAGTTTCCATAGTTTTCAGAAAAGCGAGCTCCCCCGTGGAACCAGGCTGACCTCATCTGGGATCCTTGGCTGGCACGTGAATCTGGATGCACCACACGAGGCTCTGCCACGGCAGGAATGCTGCACGTGTGGGGCTGGGATCCTCTGGGAGAGCAGCCACTGGTGGTGCCAGCAGAGCAGTGAGGGGGCTGGAGAAGGGGCTGCTGTGCTGTTCTCTGCCTCTCTTGTGCTGCTTCAGCCCCCTTTCCCACCTGCTTTTCCCTCTCCAGTGCCTCACCTGGCTTTATTCTTCTGTCCAAGCAGGTGAAGCAGCTGCTGCTTTTGGAGTGGCATGAGAGAGCTGCCTGATAGTGAGCACCCAGATTTCCATAGGCCCCCACCTTGGCAAAGCAGGATGGAGATGGCAGAAGGCACACCCAGACCCCTCTGCTGTCCCCTGCCAAATTTCTGGTTCCTGCTCCAAGTGTGAAGGTGCTAGGGATTTTGCTGAAATGGTCAAAAGAATTTTTAACTTGAGAAGAACAATATATTTTCCCTAACCTCATTCTGGCAAATGGCTGAACCTTTGTAGTTGAAATTTTCCCAATAAATTTAGCTCGAAGAAAGCTTTTGGCATGAAGGATTGCATCCTAAATGGTTAAAGTTTGGCAAAGTTCTTAGGAACTGAAACCAAGGTCTTATAATGGAAATTGTTAAGTAAGCATCACTGCAGGCAGAGTGGCTGGGCTGTGCCCCACTTGGTGGGGTGTCCTGGGGCTGGGGGTGCCACTGCCATCAGCCAGGGAGGCTGGAGGGACCAAGCAGGGCTGGACTGGGAGATGAGGAGGCAATTCAGGCTTGCAAGCATTTGATGAAAACCCTGGGATTTCCTGCTTCCCAAGAGCTAGGAGGAGGGCATGGATTTCACTTCATGTTTTGGCATTTGCTTTGCCAACACTGGGCCCTCAGGAAGCCCTAGGAAGACGAGCAGCAAAGGAGGGAATGTGCTGAAAAGGAAGCTCCACACTTTGCTGTTCCTGCCCCATCAAAGGCTGCTTTCTCTGAATGCTCCTGTCTGCAGGCACTTGCTCTCATGAGCTTTATCTTCAGGCTCAAAGTGTTCACCCAGGTTCACACCCAGAGAAGCCAGTTCCAGGCTGTCTGCTCACATTTTGCTGCCAAGGACATGCCCACCCCCAGCAAGAGCTTGGGGGGTGCAAAATGCTGCCTGTTATTTTGCTGCTGTTATTTGTCCTTATTTGTAAACCTCCCTCAGGGCTGGAGGAAATCTCTTGGGAAGCCCTGTTCACACCTCCTCCCTGTTGTAAATAACATCTGACACAGTTACGGCTGGGCACACACAGCTCCTGGAGGGATGCTGGTAGCTCTTGCCATGCTGCTGTGTAGCCCAGCCAGGCTCCCCAGCTCCTCACTGGCTCTTTTGGTGAGGTTCATAGCTCTGGCATCTTCCAAAAGAGCTGACAGATCCGTGCAGACAGAGGATAGGCCATCAGGGGTTTTCTTTTTCCATTCTGCATCACTGCAGTGCCCCTAAAACCCTTTTCCATTTCTATCATCCACGATTTTTCTTCTTTCATTCCCTATTTCATCTGAACACATCCTGCTTGTGCATTTTATGGCAAATATTCCCTCCACAGGAAGAGACAGCTGGTGCCAGGCTGGTCTGGAGCTATAGATATGCTGATGAGCTGGCATGCCAGCTTGAAGGGACACACTTCCTTATGAGCCAGCCAGGAGTTACATGCATTTAGATTTGCCAGCCTTTTAGCTGCCAGACGGGTCAAATTCACGTTGCTGTCAGTTGCTGGCAGCAGAACCTGTGGCCCTGGGGATCTGCTGTGACACTGCTGGCACTTTGCTGTGCCTTTGTCACAAGTGCCAGCGTCAGCTCCCGCGCTCAGAGCAGCTCTGGTGAGGGCAGTGCTGAGAAATGAGAGTTTTTCTGGCAATTCTCCAGGTTTGCCAGCATGGATGAGCCTGGAGGTGCCTCTGCTCCAGCTGTGATGGTCAGGGACTGGCGTGTCTCAGTGCAAATGTGACTGGTGACAACTGGGATGGATGTGCCTCCCCAGGCAGGGGGGAGTGTTTCTGAGTCTGTATGGGCTGTTCCACATCCCAAACTGACTCCCACAGCCTCGCTGGGGTCAGGGGGGCAGAGCAGGATCCTGCCCTTGCTGGCTGGGTCAAGCACCCCAAGCGTGTAGGGAGAGCTCCGAAGTGCTGCTTAGTGCAAGTGGAAATGGCTTCAATCTGTGTTTTGACTGATGGGTCTTTTCAGGAAATTTCTGAGAATAACATTTCTAAAAATGGCTGCTTCTTTCCACTGATATTTCCTGGAAAAGGCTGTAGTTAATTTTAAACCACTATCCTTTTCCCTTTTCAAGTGGAAATGGCTTTGTGCTTGTCCTCAAGGCTAATGTCATTCTTTCTGACCTAGCCCGGGTTGTGTGCTGGGGAGGGACATTGTGCCATTGCCATTGCCTCCTCTTGCAGGTCCTGTTGGTCTCCCAGAGCTTCAGAAGTTGGGGTGTTGGGGACACTCTGTGCACGTGTCTGCTTTCCCTGTGTAAATTAATAACTTCTTATTAAGTTAGCATTATTAATAGTCACTTCACAATGATGCTTTTTGCCGTTGACTCCTGGCCAGCCCCGAGTACTCAAGAAAGCTGTCCCTAAAGTCGTTCCCCAAAGCTTTGTTCATCAGGGTCAGGAAGGATGTACTGAGCTGGTTATCGCACCCCAGGTGCAAGGATCCAGCCCTGCCTGGGCTGAGGGACAATCAGAGCCAGAGACAAGCTCCTGGATCAGCCAAAGGGAGCTGGCAGCACAGAGCTGTCTGGGGCAGGCAGCCCCTTCGCGTTGGGCAGAGCATGGCTTCCCCTGTGGCTCCTGGGCAGGCTCTCTGCTTCGGGTGGGAATATGTCATTAATTTTTATACCTTCCCCTGTAAACCATCGACCCTTTTTATGATGTCATGAGGGATTCCTTAATTTTG
The DNA here is from genome assembly GCA_039654755.1 of Calcarius lapponicus. Classification (NCBI taxonomy): domain Eukaryota; kingdom Metazoa; phylum Chordata; class Aves; order Passeriformes; family Fringillidae; genus Calcarius; species Calcarius lapponicus. The sequence continues at coordinate 7,602,447 of JBBFKN010000017.1, read as the reverse complement.
CAGCTGCTTCCTGGTTACGTCAGAGAAGAGCCTCCCGTCCTAGAGCCCAGCGCTGCAGTCCAGGACGGCTGGAAACAAATGAAGTGTTGAATATCTAATGGCTTCCACAGGGAGAGCTGCTCCATCCTCCCCAGGCCCCCGGCATTCCTCACCTCCTAGGCCTCCCTCCTTCCTTCCCTCGGACAAGGCAGGGTTGCAGAGGGAGCTGCAGGCTCCTGGGCGGCCCCAGCTGCTCTGGGAACACGTGCAGCGAGTTCCCCGGTGCTGCTGCTGTGACTGAGACCCTCCCAGGGCCTTCCTGCCTCTCCACAGGGGGACATCAGTGCAGGGAGGTGGTTTGGGGGCATCCAGATTATTACTAAAATCCAGAGGTTGCTCTGGGAGGGGTCCAGCCCTGTGTGCTGCAGGTGGTGATGTTCAGCTCAGCTGCAGTGCTGGAGGGGCTGGGGCTGCCATCCTGTTTGCTCAGAGTGTGGGAGCATCCTTCCAGGAAAGCTGCCCATCATTCCCAGGGCATCAGGCAGGGCTGAGCAGTGCCTGCAGGTTCCCAGGCTCTCTCAGGGGCAGATGAGTGCGTGTGTGACTCGCCAGTTCCCAGAGCTGGGAGTGCCAGTGACTCACAGCTCTCCTGCCAGGGGCTGCTGGGGAAATGCCCCACAGCTGTGAGCATCCCCCTCACTTTTGCTGCTTTGTATTCCCGTGGTTGTGTGCGGTCTCCACCGGCCTGGGCCAGCAGCTGGGCTCTCCTCACCCATTTCCTGCAGACGGCCCCACCCGGGGGGGCTGCCCTGTAGCCGTGCCAGGGCTGTGTCTGGCAGGAGGGAGTGACTCACGGCGGGGAAAGCTGTGTCTGAGAGTCAGGGAGCAGAGGAATTGCCTTCAGGTGGTGTCAGCTCCGAGGTGACCCCAGCTCGGGTCTCTTCCCCTCGGGGCAGCAGCCAGCTGGTGAATCAGTTGTCTGTGCCTCCAGAGCTGATGTGCTGACACATCAGGCGGGTGCCTTCGCCCCCAGCCCTGTGCTCACCGAGCTCCTGCAGCTCCTGTGTCCCCTGGCCAGCCCCTTATGTCATCCCTGGGACTGTGGCCATGGAACTGTTCGTTCTTTTGAGTGCCTTCCCATGCAGTCCTTCACCCTGTCACCAGGAAAGGTGGCTTCAGCTGTTGTTGCCTGGGAGCAAAGCACATCCCTGGGATCACCTGCTGCCAGCAGTGCTCTGGGCTTCCCAGCCTGGAGCCACAGCTCAGGTGAGGACAGAGAGGCCAGCATGGAGGCTGTCCCACTGGAGCCCTCCTGACCCTTGGCTGAGGCAGTCTGGTTGCTTCAACCAGAGGAATCTGGTGTCCTTTGAGATTTGTTGGCTGGGATTGTTTTAACTGTGGAAGGTTCAGCATTCCTTGTGTTTAGTTAGCTGGCATGGGTGGATGGAGGGACATACCCTCTGCTTGCTTGTAAGCTTGGGGGTTGCTGTGGCTCCTTTCCACCCAAACTGGGGGCACACTCAGAGCAGAACAGCTGGGGGCCCTCACTCCCATCCCTGTGAGTAACCCACGTGTCCTGTGCTGGCTGTGCCCTGATTGTCCCTCGCAGGATTTCCTTCAGCACATGGCACTGCAGCAGCCACGAGAAGCTTCCTCCAGCAAATCCCTCTCCTCGTGGGCGGCTGCCCCTTGCTCTTTTCCCATTCCCATTTCCTGTGGTTGGTCGTGCTGCCCTAATAAAGCTTTGGCACTGCTGTTTTGCACACCCTAGTGGGAGAGGGGATGTGTTTATCACTTTTCCTGGAGATTATCTGTTTAAGCACTCTCTGACAGTTACAATAACAAGGGCAGCGCGTTGTGTTTCCCAGCAAAAGGACACTCTCTGCTGAAAGATGTATAGCACTAATTAGAAATACATAACATCCGGCCACATGGCAGCCTTCTCCCGGCCGCTCCATTTCCTGAGCTCAGACGACTTTGACGACAGTTGGTTTATGTTTTCCATGAATATAACCTTCTCAGAGAAACACCAATTTCTCCCCGCTACAAAAGTCCCCTTTTCTCTCTGCCTCTCAGCCTCTCCCCCGTGGAACAGGTAGATTTATGGCTGCAGGAGTGCTGGGTCGGGCTCTGCTGCAGGCTGGGTGGGAGCAGAGCCCGCAGAGCCCGGGAGGATCCAGGTAGGAGCTTGCAGAGGGCGCTGCAGCTGCTGATCCACCCAGCTCCCTGCAATCCCTGCAGGAAACTGCCTCCTGCTAGGAAAACAGCGCTCCCTGTGCAGCCCAGACCTCAGCTGGGAAAAAAAAAAAAACCTCTTTCCTACACGCAAAGAAACAGGAGGACTCCTCTTCTTGATCTTCAGAAAAACCAGTCGCTGGTTCCCAGTTGCTTTTGCTCTGTTCTTGCAGTCTGATGTTCATCAGCTCCCGTTTTTTCCATCCCATCCTTCTCCCTCTCTCACCCTTCAGAGCAGATCTCCTGGGCACCGGTTGGAGGAGCCTGGGTCCAGTCTCCAGCTCAGGCACTCGTACAAGGACATTTTTACACAAATCCCCACCTGCTGGATGGGAGCAGGGCAGTTGCTCTGCTGCCTGTAACACAGGTGAAAGGGAGGTAGGAAGATGGAGCTTGCTCAGGGAGGTGAAATCTTAGCAGGTTTTAACTGTTGAAAGGAATTCCTATGGAGTATGGAAAAACTGCTGTCTTTCAGATGTTTATAGCTTGGCTAAGTGTGGACAGATTTCTAGTAGGACAGGAAAACTCACTGTTAAAAAGGTTATTCTGCAGCAAAATCTCAGATCCTTGTTCCAGGATTTACAGTTGCTAGATTAGCAGAAGGAAAAGGTTGTAAGTGTTTTTTTTACAAACAGGGGTAAGCCACTATCTTGTTTCCTAGCCTCATTCTCACAAGTGGCTGAGCTGTTCTGGCTGAAGATTTCCAGGAGAATTCAGGCTGACACAGGCACCTAGCATGGAAACTTCAGCAAAGTCTGGGCCAGCTAGAAAAGGGGCTGACAAGTGGCAAGTGTCAGGCAGGGTGCTCAGAACTGTTCCAGCTCGTGTCCTGCTGCCAGTCTGGCCTCCAGAGCCCTGACCTTCACAGGGGCCTGCAGGGCTCTCATTTATGTTTCTGGTGCAGAAAGACAGATCTTTGAGGCAAATTCAGCCTATGAAGTGTGGGGGAGTGCAAGTCAGTTATTTCACAGTGTTTGGTGACTGCTTTAAAATGCTCTGCCTGCTCTTTCCTAGCCCCATGCAGTGTTCCACAGACTGGACTTCTGCTGATGTTGATGTGGGGCTACAAGTGGTCAAGAAACAACTCCAGCTTAAGGAAACTCCCCAAAGGAGGCTTTTTAGGCCAGCCCAGCTGTGTGTTGGTACAGCAGCACAGACAGGGCTGTGCATTTACCCTGAGTCAGTCTTGGCTGTGAGTGCAGGAGCCCTGAGCTTAGGTTGTGGTTTAACAAGCAGTTATTGAGGCAGCAGTGCCAGCTTTGCCCACCTGCCTCTGCACCCACGCAGCACCTCTGGAGGCAGTGGCACAGCTGAGAGGTGACATTTGTGAGCCTGCTGAGCACTGGTGTTCTCAGAGCTGAGAGGTGACGTGACAGGAGCTGTTTATCCAGGGCTGGCATTAACAGGGACGTTTGCTGGCTTACAAGGGGAGAAAGGTGGAGGGGGAATGTGTTGTGGTTGATGGTGTTGGGTGATTTCCTGTGGAGTGTCACTGCTGTGGCTGCTGGTGGCACAGAGGAGCCACAGCTCCTGCTACCTCAGAGCTTGTAACCTCGTGGCCCCTTCCTTTGTGTGTGATTTCTTTCCACAGCTGCCTGACACCTCCACGGTGTGCCCCAGCTGTGCAGCGTGGCTGGCTGTGAATTGGGAGGGTTATCTGATTACAGCCCCATTTGGGGTTTCAGGGGAGGAAGTGGAGTGGATTTGTGGCAGCTTTAGCTGTTGGGGTGCCATTGATGCCACTTGAAGTCTCTGTCACTGAGCTTTTGGTGACAGCCTGCGGGGGTAGGGTGCAGGGTTGCATGTGGACCTGACACTCATTCTGCTTCACCTGCACCCACTGTGGATCTGGGAAAACAGATCTGGGAATTACAGTTTGTCCTGACTTGGGCAGTCTCTCTGCCTGCTCTTTTTGGTCTGGGGCAGCTGGTATCTCCATTTTTACTAGTGCTGTGCAACTGCATGGACAGAAATGACCTAAGTGTCACTCCATCCTCCAAAAACATCTCTTTTCCAATAAGTTTGTGTCTTGTTGTGCATTACCAGCAGCACAGACGTAATTACCAGCTCAGCTCAGAAGTAATGGTGCCCTGTGGGCTCCAGAGCAGATTTGTTGCTCCAGCCCTCACTTCAGCATATTTTGTACAAAATGTTTTCCTCTTAGTGCCAGGGTAGGCTCAGACACTGAGTGCGTCCAGAGAGTTCGTTTCCTTATTGCCCATCACTCAAAACATTTTAAATTTCTGTTTAAACACCCCAAAGAACTTTCCCCTTTGATTGTCCCCTCACCTTGTCTGTCTCCTGTGGCAGGGGTAGCCTGGGGTTTGTCCCCACATCCTCTGTTAGCCCTGGCCACTGGCTCCCAGCTTGGGGCAAGCCAGAGCTCCCAGCCTCCCGAGGAAAGTGATGAAAAGGCACAGAGAGAAAGTTTCTCCTGATTTATGGTGCTTTCCTCTTTTGTCCTACAATTAAGCTCTTAAGAGCCTTTGCTGGTGCATGTTCAGGGGTCTTGAACAAGCACCCACCTGGATGTTTGTCTTTCTCTGCTGGAGGAGCCTCCTGGGAATGACGCTGATGAGCTCATCCAGTCAATGAACTTTCAGGACTGGGGGAGTTTTGTGCATTTTATGAGTTTAATGATGAGCTGACAACACCCATGGTAGCTGAGCTGGAGCTGTGTGACAGCAGCCCTTTCAGTGTGGGTGTCCTAATGCTCTTACCTGCACAGTGGGCAGCTTTGCAGGCTGTACCAGGGCTGAGCAGTGTTGGGGTACATTGGGGCACCTTTATGAGCTGGTGGGCACACAGTTCATGTTTGCAGCAGCACAAGGTGTTTGATGGACAGCTGTACTTGCCACAGCTCAAGTGCAGAAAACTTTTTTGTGTATTTTGGCTGTTAAATGTTGTGTGGGGAGCTTGTAACCTGCAACAAGAGCTGCTGGTGGCAGTGGGAAGGGCTGGGACCAAGCCTGGTTGCAGCCACCACAGAGCACTGGTCCAGCTTTTGGAGCCAGTCTCTGAAATACACCCTGAAATATGGGATGCTCATCACCTTCACCATCACAAGCACTGAAGCAGATGTTTTAAGCTTTGCCTGTTTTGGAGGGGGGTCAGGATGTAGCTTTTGCACCAGCTCAGTTTGAGGGGGGGTCACTGTGAGTGCAGTGCCTGGCGTCCCAGGGGCTGCCCACTCAAAGTGTGGGGGTCCATGCTGAAATGCCCAGAGATTTTCACCACCCTGGGGACTTGCCAGACTCAGATGTGGCAGCTGGACCACCGTGGTCTTGTTGTGTGTCCATTTAAGACAAGAAGGGAAGACTCTCACAGCATCTCAGCCGAGTGCAGGGGGAGGGAGTGCAGGGAAGATGACTGTAATTTCTTGGACTGGACTGTGGCCAGAGCACTGGGACTAACACTCTTAATTGTGGGAAAGGCTTCATGAAAGAGATTTACTGTCCCAGAGTGGTCACATCTTTAGTTTTATGTTTCCTCCAAAAGCTGACAGCCCCTGTAGTACAGCACTTCCTACCATTGCTCTGCAGCACCAGCTCAGCCCTGGCTCCACAAGCACAGCACCCTCTTTCAGCTACCAGGTGCCTTTGGTGCTACCCTGGGTTACCCTCCACACTGGGTGCTGAACTGCTTGACAGCTGTAAGAACTGTCAGTCCAGCCTTCAGATGTTCCTCTTTATTTTTCCTGTATTTTCTTGGTGCGTTCTTGTCTTTTCTTGGATGTTTTTAATCTCCCACCCCACTCCTCTGAAATTATCTGTCCTTAAAACCCCTCTGTTTATTCTGTGCACCTCAGGTGTTTTGCTAGCCCCTGCTTAAATGTGATCTCAGTGTCTTGCTCTAATCCTTTTGCTGTTTGCTCAAAATCCCTGCTCTGCCACATCTGGGCAGTTGAGCTCCCAACACCTCCTGATGATCTCTCCAGCAGAGCTGCCTGGGAGCTGGGGGACTCTGGGGGCCCTCCCTTCTTTACTCAGCCCTGGGGCTTCACCATTCAGAGCCAGTAGCTGTGGGTTTGTAGAAATCCTCTGCCTGGTTTGGGGCAGCTGTTCTCAGGTGGAAGCTCTGATGCTGCAGTAAGCCAGGGAGGAGCATCCTGCACAGAGCAAAGTGCACTGATGGGTAGGAGCCCAGTAAATGTGTGGATTCTCCCCAGCCAGCCACTCCCCCACATCCTGGGAGGATGTGGATGGGGAGTAGAGGGGTTTGGGAGGGCAGAGGATTCCCTTAAGGCTGAAACCCCTTGTGAGAGCTCTGGGGCAGGCTGGCATGTCCCAGGCACCGCCGGCCTCCCCAGCCTAACCCAGGCTGGCTCCAGGCAGTTCCCTCGAGCCAGCTCCCCGCTGCTCTCAGCAGCCTCAGAAGTGGTTTCTGGCTGGGTGTAGATGTGCTGGGGGGATTTGCTCTCACTCTGAGCCAGCTCTCTTTGGAAGAGCTGTGGTCGTGTGGCATCTCCTTGAGTAACAGTTCCAATTAAGCTCTCTTGACAAGCTGTTGTGTGACTGTGAAACTAATGGGAGGAGCCCCCTCCTCAGCTGCTGAGGTTAAAACTCCAGCAGGGACAGAGATCAAACATGCAGCTAATTACCCTTTTAACACTTAAACATCCCCTCCTCCTCAGGGGAGGGCATCAGCCCCAGCAGCAGCTTCTGTGCTGGGAGCCCTGAGTGCCAGCAGGGTCCTGGCTGGCTCAGCACATGCCATGGGGTTGGGCATGGTGTGGGCAGGGGGGCTGCAGCCTCCTCCCACTCCAGAGCAGCCCCTCACCACCTTTTTCCTCCCTACATGGCACAATTGTGTCTGGGACAGGTGTAAAATAAGGAATTGCTCACCCCTGCCCCTCGTGGGATGCAGAGAGGGGGGCAGTGAAGGTGAAGCCAGATGTGACCCAAAGCCTGTGTGTCTCCTAGAGTGCATCTCTGAGGATTGCCGCTCCGTCATCCAGGAACAGGCCACTGCCCTGGGGCTCTCCATGTTTGCCCTCCTGGTGAGGAGGTGCACCAGCCTGCTGAGGGAATGTGTGCCAGGTAAGGGCTTAGCAGCAGGGTCCATGCAGGGGCCCACGAGGCAGCCTGGTGGGGGTCAGGCTGGTTTTTACATCCCTTCCCCTCTCTTGGGGTCTCAGGATTCTCCCCCAGCATCCCAAGCTCTGCCCAGGTTTCAGTTGCAGCAAAGCCCCTGGTGTGTGCAGACAGAAATGTTTGGAAGAAAGGGGTAGACTGAGGCCATGCTTTCTGCCAGCAGCTGGGAAACTTCCCAAACTGGGACCTGGGAATCCTATCTCTGTGATTGGTGCAGTGGCACCCTGCTGCCCTCAATAAAGGGATCACAAACACCCTGGCTTGCCCTCCAGGGCAGTCCATGGAGGGAGAACAGATCTGTCTTTGTGCTTGCTGTGGGTTGTGGCTGTTCCCTTGTGCGTCCCAGGCTGGGATGTTGGGATCTGTGTCATACTTTCCCAGTCCCTGCCTGAGCCTGGCTGTGGTGAGCTGCCTCAGCTCTCACGTCTTCTATTTGCAGTTCAGCCACAAGAGATGGAGCAGGAGGATGAGGAGGACGACATCAAGGTCTCTGCCTTGCCCCAGGACCTGAAGGAGCTGCTCCCCAGCGTGAAGGTCTGGTCGGACTGGATGCTTGGCCACCCGGACACCTGGAACCCTCCTCCAACGGCTCTTGAGCTCCCCAAACAGTACGTGCACCCTCTGGTTTCTGCTCCCTCCCTGAGCTCCTCGTGCCACCCTTCCTCCCTTGCTCATGCTTTACTGCTGGCTGTGGCACCCAGGCAAGGCCCACTGCCCAGGGAATGTTGGGAATTTGTCACCCTTGGTGACACAGCGACCTCTTCATTGATGTGTGAGTGGGGCTGGAGGGTGCCTGGTGGCTGCCCTGTGTTTCCATGTGTTAGAAGATGGCTTATGAGGTGGATTTTGACTTTCTGCTTAGGATGTGCATCTGGTTTTGTTGGGATCCCCTTCCTTTAGGTGTTCAGCTGGACAGGCAGGGCCCTCCTCTGGACCAGAGGGAACTCCATTTCCAGCATAAGCATTTTGTTGCCTTTTTTTTTGACTGAGTCAAGCCAACCTTGTTTGGGCTGGGCTAGCCTGGAGCAGCTTGCCTGTTCCTGGAGCTCCAAAAGTCACCTCCCCTCTGCTTCAGAAACCGCTTGTCCCTACCCTACAACACCCAAAAGGGTTAATTTTCTAAACTGGCCGATTTCAGCCCATTAGTCCATAATGCGGACTAGGCAATTTGCATATTTTTGGACAGAAAATTGAGTGAAGGGGCCAAGTATGGAGTATGCAAACGGCGTCTGAGCATGCTCCGTAGCTGCCTTCCCGCAGGATTTTCCATCTGCCTCCGGTACTCCGGATCCAGAGCCTGAAATCACGTCTTACTGTTAATCCAAAGGAGCCAGAACCCTGGGTGATGGGAAGGAGCATTAAGAGTAATCCAGCAAAGTGGCTTAACCATTAATGGGTCCCCTCTCCGTGCGTCAGGTCCAGTCCCGCTCTCCTGGTTTATTGCCTCTTACTCCAGTTCTTTTTCATTTGGCTGAGGAAATGGAAATCTCACACAGGAAGTTCTGGGCCTCATTTTGTGGAGATGGAGTCTGTTTTCTGTTTGTCGGCTGCTCGGTGTGGGACCGTTGCCTGCTCATGTGAACTGCTGCCCATCTTTGGGCAGGAACTCAAACTGGGATCCATCACGTGAGCCTGGCTGCACCAATCCCCCCTTCCCCTCGCAGGGAGCGCCGAGCCCTTGGCCAGGGGCAGCCTCAAGATGGAATTTCTGATTGGCTTCACTCAGCCAGCGCTCTGTGCCGGCCCTGGGACCAGCTGCTCCCTCTCCTGTGGGGCACAGGGCTGTGTCCATGTCCCCCTGGGGTGATGGAGCAGGTGCAGGCTGCTGCTCGCCCCTTGGGGTGGGAGAAGGTGCTGGTGGTAGCAGCCCACCCCAGAGCTCTTGGAGGAGTGGTGGGCATAGACTTGGGGCTCTACTCCACAAGATCCTGATGTGTTCAGTGGAGGAATGAGCATCTCTTGTCTTGCTTGGCCTCTCCATGGAGGGTGTCCCACTTGTCCCACTGTGCCCATCCTGTCCCCCATGTTGGCTCCCAGCTCCTCCACTCTGGTGCTGTTTGGCTCTCATGGAGAATCTGCCTTAACCACACTGCTCTTCCAGCCCAGACCTCTTGTATGGGTGGGTGCTGGTGGTCCAGGACTCCGGGACAGCAGTGGTTGGGCTTCCATGGAGATGCAGGTAGTGGTGAACAGCAGGGAACCAGCTCTGCTCTTGGGCATGACCTGGAATTTGCAACATTTGCCCTGAGGATAGGAAAAGAAAAGGAGAGCACTGGGTTAGTGTTTCAGTTCTCTATTGACATAAGCCTGCTGGCTGCCCTGGGGCTCTTCAGGAACCAGGTAGAGCCACCAAGTCCAAGGGTTTAGATAGGAACAGCTTCAAAGAAGTTTAGAAGTAAAACATGGGTCAGAGCAGCAGGCGTGGTGGAGTAAGCCAAGGTTTATGGGCAGGGTGAGCTCAGGAGCAGGGAGAGCACGTGAGGAGCAAATGCAGATGCCAAGTTAGAGCTGAGTGAGGGGCCTGGGCCATGTCACACATGCTCCTGCCACTGGGACATGCTGTGAGATGCACCACTGCCAACAGAGAAGCTGGTTAGATATTCTTAAACCACTTTCCTTGCCTCTTGTGATGGCATGGGCACAGAGAAAGGATGTAGAAATCCCCTGAAACACAACAGCACCCTGCAGAGATGCCATGAATGTGCTAAAGCTTCTGGAAAAAACAGGCCTCATACCCACCTGGAAGCCCACTCAGAGCCCAGAGCTCGCATCAAAGTGCAGCTCATCCAGGGCCAGAGCGCTGGGCTGGGCTCGTGGCCAGCAGGGCAGCTTGGCAGGGCTCAGCCGGAGCTTTGCGCTGGGGCTGTGTGTCCCAAGGCCTCTCTTGCCATGTTTGCAATCGCTCCTTCTTCATATGGGAGAGAGCTGGGGGACTTTGAGAACGTCTAAACTCAGCCCAGCTGTGGCAGTTGGTTTATTGCTTTCAGCTGGTACTTGAACCCAGGTCCTGGTCTTGGAGTCTTTCCCAGGTTTAATCCCCGGAGCTTTCTCTGCAGCTGTATGACACTGCGCTGACCCCGAATGAGGATAGGAAAATAGAAACGGTGCCAAGCCAGAGTCTCTTTTTCATTTGGAGTCTGGCTGTCTGCCCATGACCAGGGTTACATAATGGGAAACATAGCTGGGGCTCTGGAGAGCCCGCGTTTCACCACGCTGCCCAGACCTTCGCGTTCTGATGCTATATATCTTCCTAATTGTAGCTCGGATGCATTTATCACACTGCTGGATTTGAGTCCTTACAATAAAAAAAAAAAAAAAAAAAAAAAGAAAAGGAAAAAAAAGGCAAAACCAACCCCACACCAAATTCCTCAGCTCGCTGCTTTCCCCCTTGGACAGAGGCGGAGGGAAAGGTGTGAGGGGTGAGCGCTGCCGAAAGCCGTCAGATGGATGTGAGCCATGCAGGAGAGGGCTCTGTGGAGTGGGATGAGAGGCTCAGGAGGCTGTGTCTTCAGTGTCCTTTTTCTTGGTGGGAGCTTGGGAATGAACCCTGCTTCCTGGCAGGCAGCCTCTCCCTACCTGGGGGCTCAGCAGTCTTGAATTCAACCCAAGCGAGAAGCTGCGTCTTTCCCCAAATCCACCCTTCTTCTTGGTCTGGTGCACTCCTGCAGCTCCTGGCCACACTGCATGGTCATCACGGCTCAGGGGATGCTCTGGAACAGATTTTCAGTTGTTGGACTTCCTAACTACCTCTCTGTGTGAATTTGAGAGGTGAAAGGTGTCCTTCCTATTTTGGAAGAGGGGCTCAGCGAGCTTTCCATGACTCTTTCCTCATGTCTTTCCAGAATAGGAGCTAAACTTAACCTTGGACATCTCTGCTTCAGTGCCTCAGGAATTGTGTCTCTGAACCAGGTGTTGCCATGTCTCCTAGCAGCAAGCATCTGTCACTTCTGTATCTTAAAATTAATTTCTGTCTTCATGTTTCATGGCAAACCTTGTGTCGAGTTCTCTACAGGCAGTGGTTTAAGGCAGTTGGAGAAGCATCTTTCAGACCAAATGTCCCCAGGAGTGAATTGCAGAGATTGGGGTGTAAAAGCAGGGATTCTGGGGAAAAGGGAGCAGGGTGGCTCCCCTAAGGCAGAGATACTGGCAGTAAATGGGTCAGAAGGTGGATCTCCAACGAGGCTGCTGCATAAGTGACTCCATCCCCTTTTGGGACATGTGGCTGGGAAGAAGGTGAAGAGGGCTGGGCAGAGCTGCTCCTTGCTCTGTTCTGTTGCCACAATTAATCCACTCCTAAATGAAGCACAAGGACTGATGGGGAAGCCACTGGCTAGACACACAAACTGCTGCAGGGCTGACCCTGGCAAATCCATGCTCCTTCCACACGGGGCCAAGGGCCTCTCAGTTTGTGGAGACTGTCTGCAAGCATTTAAAAATGGTTAATTTAAACCAAGTATTAAATTAAATCCAAAAGCTGTGAGCACATTCTAGAGCTTACCTTCCCAGAGAGATGTGCCAGATCGCTCTCATCACTTCGCTCTTGCAGAGAAGTGTCACTGAGATGGCAGCTCCCACTGGGAGGGATGGACAGAGTCTTGCACAGAGGTGCCAAGATATTGCTGGAGTTTGCTGGAGACTAAATGGAAAATCCCTTTTGCAGATCCCATCCTCAGTAACTCTGGCCACCAGAGTTTCCCTATCGAGACATCAAAGCCAGGGTTCAGAGGTGTCTCAGTAGTGTAAACCTGGCTGAGATAGGAGATAAAGTCAACCAAAGGAGAAGCCAAAAGTCTCTGTGGCGAAGGGGGCTGCGGCAAAGCAGGGGCTGGCTGGGAGAAGACGGCACCTTTCCTGGGTAAAGGAGCTCAAAAGGTGGGTTCCAGGGAGAGGAAGGGCTTTATGGATGCCTGGCTGGCCAAAGGGACCATGTGCAGGGCAGAGTGGGGGAAATCACTGCTGCAGAAGGGCTGTGACCGCCTCATCCTGCTCTGTCTGAGCCCAGACCAGGGCTGCTGAAGGCCTTTGGGAAGAGCTCCCATGGCCAACCCTTTTTACTCCTTGCAAAGGAGCCGCTTTTAGTTCAGCTTCCCGTGGTCCAGGAGAGAGGAAAGGCAGGAGGAGGAGGAGGAGGAGGAGGAGGAGGAGGAGGAGGAGGAGGATGCAGAGCAGCTCATCCTGTGGGCACGGGGAGCCGGCGGTGCCCGGCCCCGAGAGCAGCAGCCCGGGGCGTTTGCCATCTGCACGGCAGTGCTGGGAACACAATGCAGGGCTTCTTCTGCGCCGCGCTTCCCGGGTTTGTGCTGCAGCTGTGCAGTTTGGATGTTAGTGTTTAAACAAGCTGGTATTACACAGGAAATGGCCACCTCCACAGGCCCCCGCAGGCTTGTAACGTGGGGTCATTGTGCTTGATATTAATCACCAGGCAGCGCGCGCCCCCGGTGAGGATGGCGGGGATTCGGTGAGCATCGGGCTCGCCCTGGCATCCTCTGCTCTCTCCATGCTCTGCTGTGTGCTTTTTGCCTTGTGGCGATGCCCATCTGGGCATTATCTCTGCCAGGAGCCCTCCCCAGCCTCGCTGGGGCAGTGCTCAGCCCCAGGGCTGTGGTCCAGCTCGCTGCGCGCTCGCCGCTGCCTGGCCGGGCCGTGTCCGTCGGCGTTGCAGCTGGGCTGCGCTCACACTGACAGCTACATTAAACCTGGAATCCTGAGGCAATAAAAAAGAAATTAACTCTTATTTTTTTTTCCTGTCCTAGTGGAATAAGCAAATGTAAATGCGTCTGTGGGGAAGCGAATGAACCCCCGTTCTGAGGAAAGACCTCGCGCTCACCCCCTTCTCGCTTCCTCGGTTAAAAGCTCTGGGAGCCTCGTCCCCGTACCTGGGAGCTGCGTGCCTGGGCTCAGTGTCAGTAATTCGGGGCCTCCCTCCGCACAGGGACGGTGAAGCCGTGGCACTGTGCATGCACAGAGCTTCCAGGCACCTGGAGCTGCCTGGGCTCTGCACAGAGGCTCCGGCACCGCCGCGCCGTGGGGGTGACATAAGCCAGAAATGCTTGGGGGTGGCCGTGAAGTGGTCCTGGGCAGAGGCAGTGGGGAGAGGGAGGCTGACAGGGCTCACAAGTGTTGTGTGACCTTCCAGGGCAAGTGCATGTCCCAGCAGGAGATTCCCAGGGCTGTAGGTGTCAGTGGGAGCCGTTTGTCCTCACTGGCTTTGCCAGCAGTGGCAGCTGGTGAATGATGTTGGTGGTGGCAGTGATGGGAGATGAGCTGCAGAGGAGGAGGGGGTGGCAGAAAATGGTCAGAATTGATCTCTGCAGTGCTGCCTCTGCCATCACAGGAGAAAAACAGGGAAAAACGCCAACACTACTTTCTTCTTGGCTTTCTGAAGGCTCTGCAGGGTGCTGCTGGGGTAGCAGTGCAGTGAGAGCTGGCTACCCAGGGAGCCAGCAGAGTCTTGAGGTTTGACTGAAGTGGGAATCTGTCATGTCCAGGGCAAATGGGAGATGTGGCAAGGCACTGTCAAGCTGTAGGTGAAGGATGAAGACAGGGGCTGCTCTCACACTCAGGAGTGGTGAGGGGTGCCCTGTCTGGCAGTGCTGCTGAGGGGGAGAGGAAAGGGAACTGCTGGGCTGGGTGTCTGCAAGGGCATTAGCAGTGCCAGCTCAGTGACTGTTCCTGTGGCATTTTTCTGACTTCAGATGCCAAGCCCTGTGGAGGGAGATGCTCCCTATATTTTATCTGTGCTGATGCTCCTGCCACCACCACCCTGGCCCTGCAGTGAATCCCAGTCCAGCCCAGCATCCTGCCACTGCCCTCTGCCTCCCTCTCACCCTCACTGTCATCATCATCCCCTGCCTGCAGCTCTGTTTTTTGGGAATATGGGCGAGCTCTCTACAATGTGTTCCTTTCCCCTCTCCTCCACCACGACCCCATACACCTGGCTGTCCCAGCCCCCCTGGAAATGTCCCCTGCATCTCTGCCTGTCCCCAACACCCCAGTGCTCTCATTCCCCAGCAGTTTTGGGCACTTTTCCCATTCCTCTCCCTGCTGATGCCTCTGCACCTCCTTCATCCCAGCGAGCCCTCGTGGCCGTGGGGCCCCAGCAGTGCTATGTGACTGGCCTCAGGCAGCCAAGCCCAGTTGCCAGCAGGGCACCGGGGGAGGCTGAGCCTCCCAAGCCCTGTGCATCTCCCATGGGCAGAGCTCGCCTTGGAGGTGGCCCAGAGCAGCCCTATCACATCCGGTGCTTGTCTCTGCAGCCTGGGCTGGAGGATAAACTATCAGGGCTGTGGGGCAGTGGATCATTCCTCTTATTATTTTCTTCTTTTGCAGATAGGGGTCGTGGAAAGTTCAGTTCCTTTTAACCCTCGCAGCTCTGTTTATTTTCCAGCTGGTAGCACAAACGCAGCGTTTCCCATTACATCACAAAGGGCCTCGGACAGATCCCTCCGAAAAACGTGTTGCAACTGTTTATTTTTTTCCATATTTAAACATTTCTGACAGCCAGACCTGGCTGAGCCAAGCGATGGAGCTTTGTGAATGAACCCAGCTCCTGGTGTCTGTGACCAGAGGGTTTTGAAGGACCTCTCCTCCTTTGCAGGACGTGGGCTAGGGCTGGCTCAGGGACGTGGGCGACTCTGCCTTACATGTGCGCTGATTACGTGCCGGGCTTTGATTAATGGCTCCTCATTCTGCCTGGCTCCCAGGACGCTCTTGAAAACAAGATGTTTCATTTCAGTGTGCTTTCCTGGTACATTGATTCCCGTAAATAACCCAGTGCAGACTCTGTCCACCTGGAGCAGTTCAAAGAGCAGGGGGCCTCCCTCCAGCCCTGGGCTGCCTCGGCCCGCACCGGTCACTGCTGCACCCCTGGGGATGCTGGATTCCCTCTGCTTTCCTCCAGGGGTGTGGGCTGGAGGAGCAGCCCACCAGAAGCACATCAGCCCCAGTTTCCCCTATTTCCTACTTAAATCCCAGTTTACATCTTAAAAAAAACTCAAACTGAGTGTTTGTAGGAACAGGAGGGGGAAATGCAGTGCGAGGCAGCCTGGTCAGCTGTAGTACCCCCTGCTTGTTGCTTGTTTCCCTGCTTTCTCCACACTGGCCCTCTCTGGGGTGCTGGGCCTTCCCTGGGTTGTGATGTGTGATGGATGTTTGCACCCTGGGCATCACTGCCACTCTGGGAACGTGAGACATGGCAGAGGCAGCTTTGCAGGTCACTCGTGAGAGTTGAAACAAAACACAGCTTTAACCCCCCATGCCTGGGTTTTAGCTGTGAAACCTCTGTGGCTGCAGTGCGTGGTCACAGCAGATAAGAGCTGTGTGAAGGAGAGGATGCTCCTCCAATCCAGGGTGGATTGGAGCCCTCCAAGAGCCCCTTCAGCCCCGACAGCAGCGCGGGTGTTTCACTCTGTCCTTCCAGCAGGCTTTAAAATTGAGTAACATCATCAGGAACGCGCCGGGCTCCGCACGGGGCAGTGCTCCCGGTGGGCAGAGCAGCGGGAAGGGGCCATGCCGGGAGCTGTCCCCATGCAGGGGGACGGTGGCCGGGGTGAGGGTGGCGGTCCCTGCTCCCTGCAGGGTCGGTGCCAGCGCAGCTGCGGCGGGGCCGTCCCGCGGGGCAGGGCAGCAGTGCTGGGCTCGCCTCGCCTCACCTCTCTGGTATTCGCTGCAGCATTGCAGGCAACTCCCAACGCATTCCAGCCCTGAATTGCTCACGTCTCTCCTCGTTCTCCCAGGGTCTCAGTAGATGTGTGGGCGACGCTGGCTGACTTCTGTAACATACTGACCACAGTGAATCAGTCGGAGGTGCCCTTGTACAAGGACCCAGATGACGACCTTGCCCTGCTTAGCCTGGAAGAGGATCGGCTGCTCTCGGGCTTCGTTCCCCTGCTGGTCGCCCCCCAGGAGCCCTGCTACGTGGAGAGGACCTCGGACAAGGTCAGCAGTAGGCCAAACATCCCCCCTCGATTCCTCCAGACTTTTATTCTTGGGAAGTTTTCTGTGCAAACGGAACACGATTAAGTCATTGAGAAGGGTGTTAAGGGAAAATATCGACCTTTCAGCCGCTGACATCCAGCTCTGTGTCATGAAAACCCCTCTCGACTTCCTCTGGTGTGTGTGTGCTCGCTGGCATGTTGTATATACGATCATTTCCTCACTTGTTTAAATAGTGCAGCTTGTGTTGGCAGAGCTCTCGGTGCACTCCAAATGGTTTGCATCATGCTTAAAGCACCCTCCCCCTCCCCCCGGCCACAAAACTCTGCCTTAGGAAGGCAGCCAGGACTTTTTTCCTTCTCTAAAGAGGAGAGTGATAAATAGGTGACTAGAGAGAAGCAGACACCATGTGTTAACGTACAAAAGGCTTTTAGGAATATGAAGCATTCCCCACTGCCCGCTCTCTATTTTCCTTTCTTTGCTCTAGGAGCCCATTCTAGGCTGAACTTTCCTTTGGCTGTTTGTTTTTAGAATAATGAAATCAGTTCCCTTGTTGATGTGGGGTTTTGGGTCTGCTCTCTGCCACCACCTGGCCAGGAGGGATCTGGGGGCTGCACTTGGAGAATGTGTGTGAGCCTGCTGGGGGATGGAGGAGGCACAATGGCATTTGTTTTGCACGCCCTCGGAGGCACGGCAGGATGAGAGTGGCTCTCAACAGTTTCCTGCTCGGAGGCAGAGCTGCAGCTCCAAAAACGTGGCTCATCTGGGAAGCTGCAGTGTCCCCTCCCTGAGGGGTTGATGCTCCAGGAGGAGAAGTGGGGATGCAGATGCAGTTTCTGTGGAGAGCCTGCGTTTGACAATGGCAAGGTGCCTTTCCCTGTGCCACTTCTTCTTCATGACATTGTCCTGAAATGACAGTGAGAAATTCAGGACCTTTCTCACAGAGGGACTTGAAGGTGCAAATTTCTGTTTCACTTCCCTGTCTGCCCCAACCTGTGCTCACAGCACTGCCTGCAGCACAGGCTTCCAGTAAAACCAGGAGCTCTCTCAGTTTGGGGAAGCAGCTTAGTCCAGGAAGTGTCTGTGGAAGCATGAATTTTCAAGGCTCTATTTGACAGGGTTAAAATAAGAAGTGTGCAGTTGTTTGCCACTGCTGCCCTAAGGTTTGCCCAGTGTTTGGTAGCCTCAGGGGGGTTCTGCTGGGGACAATCCAAGTGTCCCTGTACAGAGATTCTTTTCCCAGCAGCCACAAACCAGAGCCCCCAGCAAGCAGATGAGGTGGCTGAACAGCTCTGGTGCCCTCTAACTTGTGGGAGGGGGTCATTATTCCCTGAACTCTGCCTCATCTAAGCACACACCACTTTATTTGGAGTGCCATCTACCTGCCCTGCCAGGCACTTGCACTCATCTTTGTGTCTTTGTCCTGTAGCTACACCTGAGCTACCGAGCTGAATTCTCCCTGTCCCAGCTCCCTTTGGCTCTGGTGCTTTGTAAAGAAACTGCACAACTCCACAGGTGGGAGAGTTGGTGCTCTCACAGCTCAGCACCAGCCAGCCAGGAACTCTGGAATATCAGGCATGGTGTTATCTCAGTTGTGGTGAAAAAGCAGCACTGATCCCTGAGGGAAAACAGCCAGGCCTGGCCGTGCCTGCGCCCCTTTCTTTCTTTCTGACCAATGTTTTTATTAATGGTCAGACTGGTGAGACAGCAGGTGTGCATGTTCACTGTGCAGAGCACACCTGAGAGGATGAAGAGGAGGACAGTGAGTTAGCAAAGAGAGCTCAAAAGCCTCATTTCCAAGAAGAGCCTTGGTGAACTGAGGCTTTTTTGTCTAAAGGAAATTCGGGGAAGAGGCAGAGAGGAGAACAAGGTGTCCTCCAGCTCCATGCTGAAAAGCACAGGAAGGAACAGGCAGAAATTGTAGCAAAATAAATTAAGAAACTTCAGGAAAGGTTTCATACCTTTGGGTAGTTCAGCACTTGAGAGCAGCCTCCTCAGTGAGTCTTCAGGAACTCTCCAGCCTTGGAGATTTTAAAAGCAAGCAGGGTGACTCTCTCAGGTACAGCTTGGGCTGAGGTAAACACCTTGGAATTGAAGGCAAAGTGACCTCTTTGGATGAACTCAGCCCATTTTCTGCCATTTGGAAATGCTCTAGGAAGAGACTGCAGTGGCAGCTGCGTCAGTCCAGTCAAGTGACTGCCCTGTTCCACAAATGTGATCCCTCTGCAGCATTAATGAAGGAATTGTTGGGCTCTGCAGGGGTGGGGTGTTGCAGAGGGCACTGCAGAGCCAGCCAGGTCTGAGAGGCACAAACCCACATGGGACTGGCTGTGAGCAAGGTACAAAAAGGCACTTTCTAGCAAAGAATCCCCCAACCCAAGCTAAACTTGTGTGCCATCTCCACTGCACCATCTGCTCCTTGCCCTCCCATGCAGAGCCCAGGTGAGTTCCAGCTCCTTGGCAGTTCACCAGTTCAAGGTTGGACAGGGCTTGGAGCAGCCTGCTCCAATTAGTAGGAGGTATCCCTGTCCATGTCAAAGGCTTGGAACTGGATGGTCTTTAAGGTCCATTCCAACCCAAACCATCCTGAGCCTGTGGGATGCATCTCTGGGCTGTTTGCAGTGGAAGGTCTGTGCTGAGCATGGTGGCATTTTGGGATCTGTGTCCCTGAGCCTCCAGCAGGCAATGGCAGCAGAGCAACTCTCTCTGGCACTGATTTTTTTCCCATACTGATTTTTCATTGCTTTTTAGCAGGAGTTATTTTTTGCACCAAATTTCTTTCTGTTGTGTTCTCAGTCTTGGCCCAGTTTTCAGCCCAGATTCTTTGCTGGAGAGGCAATGAGAATGTACTGCTCTTTATATGGCACAATGTGAATGTCTTGTGGGTTCTGGTGTGCCAGAGTGACTCTGGGTCCTTTTTCTACCACTTGCATGGCTAGGAAGAGGCAGTTGATTTTACTACAGGGATATCTCACCTTACTTGCTGATGCTCCAAATCTTTTGCCCATTTTTTTACCCTCTAGCTTCTTAATTAATTTGTAACATTTCAGAGGAAAAGAATCTGTTGAAAGGCAGGACCAGAAGGAATTGGGCTTAAAATGGTGTTGGGCTCTTTGCTCTACCAAGAGGGTGATTGTTTTGTAAGCTGCATAGGACAAACACTGTGCTTCCCACTCCTTTTTGTTCTCCACGTCCCATTTAGCAGATGGAGTGCAGAATTCAGCCAGAGTTCCTCAGTAAGTTTTTGAGCATTTGGCCTGGCTCTTATTTTGAGTGAAAACGTTCTGACTCCGTTCGCTGCCATGGAGCCGCGCGTTCGAATTCCTGCTGGAGCCAGTGGGACACTTAGAGCTTCCCATCGTCTCTTGCACTGTCATTGGAGCTGTAACCAACAAAAGCTGGCTCTGGGGTGAGCAGAACTCAGAGTTGTTTTCCTGGGTGTGTGTGTTGGGCACATCTCCACTGCAGCTTGTGTGATGGAACACCACCGACCGTACCAGTCAGCAGCAAACTATGCAGCCTGGTGCCTGAGCTGTCAGCTGTGTCTGCAGCCTCTGCAGCCCAAGGAGACACTGCCAGGACCTCCCTCACCCAGCCTTGGACCCCAGGCAGGAGCAGGGAGCAGCAGCATGGCTGAGTTAAGATCGGGAAGGGGCAAGGTGGCAACTGTGGAGTCACGGTGCCGGTGATGGAAAACACTTGGGTCGTGTTGAGGTTAAAGAGAGTCCTGGTGATGGTGCGTGGGTGCAGCCCTGGGAACCTGGGGCACGTCCTGGATTCCTCAGCTCTCACTGGATGCTGTTGTCTCGGGAGCATCCTGCTCTGCAGTGACCCCATGGAGCTCGTGGCAAAGCTGGAAGAGGGCTGCAGCTATCCCTGATGTGGAGCAGAGCAGGGAGGTTCTCCTCTCTGCAGGCATGGATTGCCCACATCCCTGCAGGCTCTTCATGGGCTCTGCGTGTGCATCCTCCAGGCCTGTGCCTCCAGCACACCCTCTGCCACATGCCCCAGCCATGGGCAGATGTGGAGGAGAAAGTGTTAATGTCCCTTCCCACAATAAACCTC
Source organism: Calcarius lapponicus (assembly GCA_039654755.1). NCBI lineage: Eukaryota > Metazoa > Chordata > Aves > Passeriformes > Fringillidae > Calcarius > Calcarius lapponicus. Next base: position 7,582,141 of record JBBFKN010000017.1, on the reverse strand, counting down.
TCTGCATGGGGGGTCCTGAAACCTGAGCCTGTCTCTCCTCCCCCAGCCCTGACACACGTTAATAAAAGGTTTTTAAACGCCAATAAAAAGGCAGCAGCCCCAGCTCACCAGGTCCGGGGCCCAGGGTCCTTGGGAAGGCACTTCACAAATGTGTTTTTTGCATTTTCAGGCTTTTGGCTGGTGAATAAGATTGAGGAGAAATACTCCTTCCCCTGATAACAATACAGTGAGACGCAGGATCAGCAGTGTGTGGATTAAAACCAGACGGTGCATGATTAATACATGTGCTTATAGGGCCAGTCACCGTGGTTCCCTCCTCTCAAACAGAAAGGCACTTTTTTCCTTTCCCTCATGTGCATGCTCATGTGTGGAGTGGACTGTCTCAGATACTCACCACTCAACTGGTCTCAACCCTGTCTCACCTCACCAGGCAAATGAAAGCCCTAAAACGCGAGGCTCTGAAAATTAATTAGCAATATTTTACTGCCAGACCTACAAACTGGGTATTGCGTGGCTCCTCCTGCTCTGGGGTGGCCAGTGAGCTTCCCACACTTGGTGCTGTTCCTTGTTTCACTCACCTGTCAGTGCAGATAGCCTAAATCCCAAGCTTTATTCTCCTTAGAAATCCCAAATCTCCTTCCTCTGCACTGTCCAGCCCAGGTGGATAGTTCAAATGTGACCCTCTCTCTAGTTGCCCCAACATGCTCAAGATTGGGCAGTAGCTGTTTAGGAGCTAATTATTATTTAGGCTTGGGCTAAAATTAGTCCTGTCTTGTTATTCACTGTACTTATTTATGGTATTTCAGTCTTCCTAAAACTCTCAGAGATCTCTTGGCAGCGTGTAGTCATGTCTGATGCTTCTTGGAAAGGGAGCCCCAGGTTTAAAAGCCCAGGAGGAGTAGCTGTTGGAGTGACTGGGCTCTGTCATGCCTCTAAACACCAGGCTTTTTGTCTTTTCTGAGACTTAATGACTCCTGGAATGCCAGGGATTAAATCCACCTTGGAGTGGCCACACCGCAGTGATTTTGGGAGGACTTTTTGCAAGGCATCAGAGAAAAAGGTAGCAAGACCAGGGCTCTGAGAACACAAACTCTTTGTAAGCGGAGAGAAAACCCCAGTGAGCAAATGTAACTTGTTTTCTCAGCATCCTTTCCATATTCCCATTCCATAGCCTTGGAGCATCTCCCTCCAGCTGGCAGGCAAATGCTCTCAGCCCATGAGAGCGAGAGCTTCCAGCTTGGAGTTTGGTCCAGAGAGGAAAAGGGAAACTGTGAGCAGAGATGGGAGCCCCAAGGAGGAGAGTCCAATGAGGAGTCATCCTTGAAAAACTCCTTCCATTCCTGCCTGCCTTGGTTTCCAAACAAGCAGTGAAAGATCCCTGCCACGGGCAGCCCTGCTGGGAGTGGGGATTTGGCAGGAGCTGGCAGCCCCGAGGCGGCAGAGTTCGAGGTGTTTACGTTTTCTGACCAGTATCTGAACTCCATCCCAGCCTCGACCTTCTCTTTCATGTGGTGCCTTTGGATTGTAAAAGGCAATTAAACTAAATTATGGGCCATGTTGGAAGATGATGTCACGGGGTGATGGAGGAGAGGCTGGATTTTATGCCACCACGAAGGTACTGTGGGGAACATCACCTGCTTTGAACTCCTCAGCTGTCCTTGGCATCACCTTGAACCACCAGTGCCAGGGGCTGTGTGGGCACCGTGGGAGCCTCTCTCTGCCTTTGCCAGGTGCCTTTAGCACAGTGGGAAGTGCCAGGCTCAGTCCATGTCCCCAGGTGTGGGTGGCAGAGGAGGCAATGCTGGTGTCTGTTGTGCTGTTTTAATGCAGCATTGTAGCAACAGGCACAAGTCCTGTCCAGTGACTGCAACATCTCCTTGGGCTGTGCAGGACATCTTCCAGAGAAGAATCCTGTTCAGTTATTGTTTGGCCTCAGTTTTTAATCACTTTTTAAGCCAAGAGAGTTCTGAGGATATTCTTAAAATTGAGTTTCTGCAGCTGAAGGTGAAGCGAACCGATGGCAAACAAGCACTAGCACGGCACAAGGACGCTGAATCCAGCACTGGAGAAATCTGCAATGTGGAATAACAGTTCAGCCTCTTGAAGGGGGGGGTGGGTTAAAAAGAAAAAAAAAACCTGCAATAAATCTAGCGAGTGGAATCTGCGGGAAATGATCCCATCTGGAAAACTCCAGTGCTGGTGCTGCTGAAGGCTTAAGGAGCGATGCAGATCACAAAAAGCAAAGCCTGCAGTCTGAGGATGACAGGCTGCTTAATTGATGTCCATTGCAACTGGTACTCTGCCAGTTTATGTTGGCCACCTGCCAGCGTGCTGTAATTTTTGGGGCCAGGTGTGAAGCGTTTCTGTTCCATCTTGTTCCCAAGCACCTACAGAAGCCTCACACATCTCACTCGAGGCTGCAGCCCTGTAGGAAACAGCTGTACAGGTATAGGTGAAAGGAAATGTCACAGCTGGGCTGGGAGCCCTCCCCCGTGCCTTGCCCAGGGCTGTGTTTGGGGGGCCACCCCCTCCCCTCCGCCCCCACAGCGGCTTTGGGGAGGTGGTCACTGTCACAGGCACACCTGCCTGTCTGTCAGCAAGGTGCTTTGAACATCAGGGAACTGCTGGGAAGAATGCACAGGTCAGAAAGCCCCTCTTCAAAGAGGAGCCCAGGGTGGTGTGTGTCAGCTCTGGGGATGGGGAATCCAGCCCGGGAGAGCCCCGGATGCTGGCCAGCTGGGGAAGCTGTGGCCATCTCCACTGGTTTTTTCTGCCTCATGAAACCACAAGGAAATTTCCAACAGCAGGTCTTGTAGAAAGCACAAACCCTTGATTCTGGAAGGCTGAGAACCCTTCAGGATCCTCAGCAAATTGTCACCAGGCCCAGTTTCAGTCGCTGTTAAAAACACGCATTATTTCCCGGCTAGATTTGCTTTGTCTCAGTTTCAATAATTGACTTTTGCTGTAGGTTGGGAAGTTGTGGGTTGCTGCTCTAGCTCTGATATGTAAATGTGTCCCAAGTCCCCCCAGTTCCCATCCTGTTTTTTATAAGCTGAATAGATGGAGGGAAAGGCAGAACAGTCTTGGGCATGGTTTGGATCCCCTGAGCTGCTCTCCTGGTGTGTTTGTGACTGTCCAGGCTCCACATGTTGCTCCTCAGGAGGGAGTGACATTGTGCTGTCCCACTGTCCTCTATACCCATGGACAATTCCAGTGTCCTGCCGCCTTTGCTCCTTCCTGCGGGCACAACTGTGGTAAATAGCATGGGGTTTGTTCCTAACCAAGTGACTGAGCAATCCCAAGTTTTTGCCTTTCACTGAGCTGCTCTCTTGAAACCTCGGGAGGGTTTGAGTCAGTGTCTAATCTGCTGGCTTTATCAGGAGAGGTTTTCTTTGTCCAGGTCACTGAACCTATTGTTAAGCAGCATAAGCCCGAGCAAGCTTCCCTGTGGCCCCGCCAGCACTGCCCTCCTGTTTACGCTGACATTTTGAGACCTCTGCTGACCAGATTTTAATCCAGGCCGTATCCTGTGCACTGCAGTCTCTGGGGCATAGGAGCTTTTCACATCCTCTGGCCTGGCCACGAGAGCTCGGGGCTGCTGACGCACGGCCGTGGCATCAGGCTGTGAAAGGCAGCAGCAGTTCAAAGTCCTGCAGCCCCTTGGCCACAGCCAGGTGTGAACAGGTCCTTCCATAGCCCTGGGCAGGCAGGGGGGCCAGGAGGAGCAGATCTAACAGCAGCCCCACCCCGTGCAGAGCTGGGGTCCCGCTGCTTTGCCCGGGGCTGAGGGCTGTGTGTGGGAACTGCAGTCGCACTGCGAGGTGAGGAACCACCTGCCAACGTGTTAAGATCCAGCTGCACGTGTTCTCTTCACCCCTGTGTCAGTGAGAGGCAGAGTGGCTTTGTGGTCTGGGCACAGCTTGCAGGGAAGTACAGGGTGCTGCCTTCCAGGCAGGGGGGAGCAGGGAGGGAAGAACCAGCAGCTGGTGGAAACAACCTTCCCTGTCCCTGAAATGCCTCTTTCCTGGCATGGGGAGGGAAGGAGCGCTACCACGCTGCGTGGGGAGTTTTCTCAAGTGCCTTGTGATGTTTCCATGCCTTCCTCCCCAGCCTTGGATGCACCTCTGCCTCTCCTCCAGGCTCATCTTGGACAGGGCGCTTCAACCACAGCGTGAGCTCCAAGTGAATCAGGGTGTGAGCTGTGCACGTGCCCCAGCACGTGTCGGGTGCTCAGCCAGCCCTGCACAGCTTGGCTCTGCTGTCAGCTGAAGGCTCTTTTAAAGTGTTTTCTGGAAGTGAGATGGGATCATCAGCTCCTTGAGGCAGAGACTGACAGGATAAATCAGCCTTGTCCCACGCCTGGGGTTGGATCTTTCCGTGCGGATCAGATGACGCTCATTGTCCAGCATCCTCACTTGTGTCATGGTCAGGCCAGGTTTGTGTAGTGAGATGGGAAACTTAACTTGTGTTTAGTCCTTTTGTCCTAAAAACTGCTTCCAGAGGTTCAGCACAGATTCTTGGGAAACGGGAAATGTCCTATTCAAGAAACTCGCTGACCGTGTGTTCCTGGGGTTGGGAATAGTGGAGTGACCTAGGAAAGGAGAGGCAGACCACGTGCAGCAGCTCCTTGGAGCGCACTGTGTGCACCCTTCACTTCCCTTGGGATTTTGCAGTGGGAAATGGCCTTGTTTCTGCTGCCCCAGCACCCAGATAGCACAAACCCTGCCACCTCTTGGCAGGGCATCAGGCCCAGAGAGTGCACAGCCCAGAGGTGTTGCCACAGCTTTAGTGTACTTGGAATAACATATTGGAGCCCAGACCTTGTGGAATGTGCTGATTAGTCTATAAGTGTATTGAAAGGCCTCATTAAAACACCATTAATGCTGGATCCCCTCCCAATGAGCCATCTCTTATTGCTACCCAGAGAAACTCTGAGGAAATGGAAAGGCTGCTCTGGCTGGCTGAGCTGTCCCTGGGCATGAAGCGTGGCCTGAGACAATCTTGGTGCTGCTCAGGTGTTACTGTGGTGCTTTGGATCACGAGAGGTCCCTGGGACTCAGGGTTGCATCTTTGCCTCAGCTTTGCCAGCTGGATACACTGCCGTTGCTCAGACTCTTCTTTCTGGTGCTAAACTCACTCCTTGACCTGACTCTTGGCCTCTGCCTGAAGCTCAGCTCTAGAGGGACCCTCTTCCATGGCATTGTTTTGTCTCTGCCCAACTGAAATGCTTAAATCCCATCTGAAGGCAAGGACGGCTGTGGTATCCACCAAGGCAGCTATGGGAAGGACCTCAGGAAATCCTAAAAAAGACCCAATTAATAACTCCTCATTGTTATCCTGAATAAGAAAGATCCACGTCCTGCAGAGCTTGCCAAAGAAGTGGACGGGGTGGAATGCAGGGAGTGGTCAGCCCAAATAACAGATGGGGATCTACTCTGTCTCTAAGGGAGACGGAAGGTGACCTCTGTCATTGAGCTTGGAGTCTGCTCCCCACGTTTCTGCTCCCAGCTGAGGCTTGTGTTGTTTTTGTGGATGCCAAATCCGTTTGCCAGCACTGGGCTGGGGCTGGGTGAGGTTGGAGAGCCCAGCTCCCATGGCAGGACAGAGCTGTCGCCTTCAGTGCCCTCCTGTTGTCACATCCCAAACCCCAGAGAGAAGAAGACACCACCATAATCTTATTTATTGATTTTTTTTTTTCCCCTCAAAGTCATTGAAGTCAAAGCACTTCCCAGGCATTAATGAACATATCTCCACAACACGTGACAGAAGGAAAAGCAATTTCCTTGTTAGGGATTGGCAACAGAGGTACACAGGGCTGAGGGACCAAGCTGGTCCCACAGGAAGCCTTGGCTTCAGGATGAGAACAAACCCCTGATACCCAGGATTTCAGGCCACTGCCTCAGCCCCAGGCCACCCATGTCCCTTAGGAAGACAGGGGGGTACTAAGGGAAGGTTCATTGGGAAGCGTTAAAATTCTTCCCAAACACAGACCCCACATGAGCAGCTTGACTGCTGCTGGCCTGGGCTGTGTCTGTGGTGGGACATGAAAAATGTTGGATATTTAATCCAGCAGATAATTTAATTGCATTTTTCCCCATAACATATTTGCATATATTTCCTTAAACATAAGGTAAAAACCATAATTTATTTAAATTAACAAAATTTACCTTAACATTTTACATACCAGCATTTTACATAAAGCATTTTCTCCACCATATGTAACAAATATTTGTCTATCTGTTTATATATTATGAATAGTGACAGCTATGGTTCTTATTTGTAGTCATTTCATTGATTTATTTTTTTAAACTTTCCCAAAACTTCATTGTACTTGGAATAGGTAGATGCACATATAAACACAAGCTCTCAGTATGAAGACAAATGTGTTTTCTGAGGAGTTACTGCCTGCCTGCTCTGTGAACAGCAGAACAGATTTACATTCTGGTTCCGTATTTATCTTAAGCATAAACGATGTGATGTTTATTACAGCAGCCATTATTAGGGAAGGAAGGAGATTTATATCCATGCACAGAAAAAAAAAAGGAGTTTGCTACATCCTTCCAGAGCTGTGTCACTTCACCTGGTACCTGTTCCATGTGTGACTGAAGGATGTTTTTGCTGCATCCTTCCAGAGCTGTGTCACTTCACCTGGTACCTGTTCATGCATATTGAAAGATGTTGGTGCATCCTTCCTGATCTGTGTTACTTCACCTGGTACCTGTTCCACACATGATTCAGGGATGTTTTGGCTGCATCCTTCCAGAGCTGTGTCACTTCATCCGGTACCTGTTCCATGTATGATTGAAGGATGTTTTTGCTGCATCCTTCCAGAGCTGTGTCACTTCACCTGGTATTTGTTCCATGCGTGATTGAGGGATGTTTTTGCTGCATCCTTCCAGAGCTGTGTCACTTCACCTGATACCTCTTTTCCATGTGTGATTCCCATGGAAAAGTGTCTCTGGAGCAGCTCCCCAGGGTGTGTCAGGGACGTGCCTGCTGCTGTGCATTCCTGGAGCTCACACAATGACCTCCCAGCTGCGGTGACGTGCCACATGTCTGGTGCTGAGGTCACTCCTGAAGATCATTTTTGCGCTCTTAAGTCACCCAGATGCTTCTGGAACTTGTACCCCTTGCCAGTTTTTATTATTAGCTCCCTCTAGTACCAGTAACTTTTTTTAGTTTTAATGAGTAAAGATTTAATCAGCAGTGATCTGAGCTTTGCTGAAGCCTCGTGGATGAAATGCTCTCATCAGTCCAGGCCGTGGGAGCTGAATTTGCTCAGCACACTTGCCCATTTTCACACTCATAAATAAAACTTCCATTTAGACATGAGCATCCTCACCAATTTCCCTGGGACTTGAGTTGGTGACTGTCCTGATGTGGGGAGGGAGAGATCCTCCAGGTCTCCTCATTTGGGAAGTATGGCATACCTGCTAAGCATGCCTTTCTTCCAGGGAATCTCTGGAATCTCTGACCCTGTGGAGGTAGCAAAGTCCTCACCACAGCCACTCTTTGCTCCACAACATCCTCCCCTTTCCAGGATAAAATCCACCACTTTGGAGAATGGTTTATTTAAATGAGTTCATTTTATATGTGGCGTTTTTTTTTTGTTCAAAATGAAACATCTTGGCATGGTGAAGTGTGAGGACAGGAGAGAATTTGCTGGAAATTCTGAGAGACTTAGCACGTGTGTGCTAATGGGGTATAATTTCCACCCTGCCGTGTCTCTCCTCATACAGACTGAGGGCATGGGCTGTTCCTCCTTGTGATGAAATCCTGGAAGCCTGATTTACATGGCTCCAGGGCAGCCTGGTGAGGAAGAGGAAGCCAGGCAGCACAACCCCTCAGAGATGCCCCATCCTGTCTCGGGCAGTGCCACCCCTTGCTGCTGGCACCTCGCTCCTCCTGGAGCTTGTTCCCTCGGGCAGGATTCCCACTTTTCAGCTCTTCCCAGATTTCACCTCGGTTTCCCCCTTTTTAATAGGAATGTTTGGCCTCTTGCACTCGGGCTCGGGGAGGAGCAGCTTGTTTCTGTAGCTGGCCTGGTGCCAGATGTCATCACTTCAGGCAGTGCCACGCTGCACATCTTCAGCAGTTTGAAATGGAGAGACAGAGAGAGACAGATAAGATCAGCAGCTTTAGGTGATGGCATTGTTTCAAATAAACCATGCATGACCCAAAGCTTCCACTTCAAATGGGGAATGAAATTGCTTCATCCTTTGACAGCTTGCTCCATGAAAGAAATTTATCTTCACTTAATTGCTTTAGATCCCAAGAGGCTGTGTACAGTAATTTCTAGGAGATAATTATATCAAATTAAAAAAACTATGTGACTATCCGGCTGCTGAGCATGAATGCAGTGGCCAGAGAAGAGAGTTGGGAGGAAGGAGGCACCACAGCTGAGCCCTGCTCCAGGATCCTTCTCCTCAATGGTCCACAGGCCCTTGGAGAGCCCAGGAGAGTCTGCCTGCAAGGCATTGTGAGCTTGGAGCTGGGAATTCTGCTCTCCCAGAGCATCTTGAGGAGCAGGGAAGCCTTTGCTTCCCTGCTGGGGCATGGCAGGGATGTTGTCACCCCTGCCTTGTCCCTTGTGCTCAGGACACCTCGCCAGGAGAGCTTGGCAGTGCCTCCATCCGGTCCGTTGTCCCGTGTGGATGTACAGTAGAGCTGAGGAACAAGAAAGCTTGTTGATTTAAAAACATGTATATTTAGAAGCAGAGTGTAAACTTCCTGCCCAGGCTGGGATTGGATTCTTGACTATGTTTGAGTTTCCAGTTTTCATTTCCTTTGCCCTCATACTTAACATTGTGTATCTCCCAGAGTGTGCCCCAGACTAATCTCTCTCTAACCCTCCCTTGCCCTGCATTTTTCTGCCATTATTTGCACATCAGTTCCAACTCTTCCAGGAAGCAGCATATCTCCTGATTGTCACTCCATGCCACGGCTTAGCCTGGGCTCCTGCAGGTCTCCTGTGTCCCTCTGGAAGTGACCTCAGACCCCAGCCAGCAGCAGATCCAAGCTGGGGACTGCAGCAGGGACAGAACCCGTGGCAGTTGCCATCCCTCAGAGAAAGATGAGCTCTTGGCACGGGTTTGAAATCCTGAAGGGACACTCATTCCTCTTGTTAGCTCATGGGAAACAGTCACTGACCAGTCCCAGCAGGGGTAAATCCATCCTCTAAGTCTTCTCTTTCTCTCCTTCACATCAGGCTTCACGCCCTCCCTGCCTGCTCCTGGTGACAGCTCCTGCCCTGCCATTGCCTTTACAGCCCATATCCTGGGGACAAAGGGAAAGTTGTTCCCCCCAGGGCTGTGACAATTTTTGTGTGTGATCCTGCGTGGGCTTTGAAAGGGTTGACAACAATCCTGAGCCAGAAGTGAGCTCCTCCCCAAGCCCTGTGATGTGCAGGCTGGTTTTTGAAGTGTGCTGCTGCTTCAGCTGTTCCCAGGAAGTCTGCAGGGGAACAGTGTTTGTGCTAACGAGGTAAAGTCCCCTTGTGTTTCTGGAGGGGATCTGCTCAATGGGCTCTTTGATGTCATCTCAGTTTTTGGACTTACATCAAGTAAATCTAAAAAAGAAAAGAAATGTTTTGGCTTAGCCCAGAACATTTGCACCTGAGCAAGATGACCTGTGGCTGTGCTGAAATCTGTGGCCACCAGTAGAGCTTGGCCTGGAGCAGGGAGATGGAGGCTTCTGCTCCCAGAAGCTGCCTGGGTTGTCTCAAGAGGTGGGAGAGTTGACACATGTGAAAAAGCTCCTCAAAGCAGTCCTCAAACATAGCTCTGTCCCCCTGTGCTGATCAAGGTGCTGCTGATGGTCAATTTTATACCACCCTGGGTTCAGAAAAACTGAGTAGTTCAGGCCATTTGTGCCACACTGAACAGCCTCTGCTATCTTTCCCTGTGGCTCTAGAGCCCTGAGAAATGTTATGTTGGGATGACTGCCCCTAAATATCCTCAGATTTCATGTGTTGCCTCCTAGTTCAGACCTCACAGTGCTGCCATGAGGTTTATAATGAATCATGGGAGTATTCAGTTGCAGAGGGGTTGGAACTTTAAGGTCCCTTCCAACCCAAACCATTCTGAGATTCTTGGTCCTGGCTGCCCAAGCCCAGCTCCCTGACAGGTCACACATCCTGATCTTCAGTTCTAGCTTGTTGTTAATTTTATTTTTTTTTTGTATGACCTATCCTGACAAAGCTCAACAATTCACAATGGGGAGCAGCTTCCACTGCTCTCCCTGACAGCCTCTGCAGCCCAAATAGCCTTTGTCCCTTCGTGTCCTCCTTCTGGGAATGGCAGAAACTGCCAGAAGAGCAGTTAGGAAATGGAGTATCCAAGGAGCTCATCTGGCTGGGAGCTGCTGCTCCCAGCAAAGTTGACATTTTTGTTTCAGAGGCCACGAGTGAAGGAGTTAATGATGATCCCAGATGGCTTCAGACTTTGCCTCTTGCCACCCCTTCCTGTTCCCCCAGGATCTCAGATGGTGGCGGGAGATGAAGTAAAATTCTGGAGTTTATTGTAAAGTTCATCCCTCTCCCTAAATCATGCTGGAACTTGTGTGTGCTGTGTTGGCAGCTTCAATGGGATGCTACCTGGTAATTAATTAGTTGTCAAGAGACAGCCCAGAGCTTCCAAGCCTTTATATTCTCGCTAATAGAAATTGCTCTGATTACATTTTCCCCCTTGGCTGGAGGGATGAGGAGCAGGAGTGATGGTCCAGGGGCAGCTGGAGCACGCCTGCCTGGCCTGTGCTGGGGCTGCTGTGAGCGTGCTAGCACATGCTTCCATCAGCACAGCCCCTGAGGGATGCTAGCACATGCTTCCATCAGCACAGCCCCTGAGGGAGCCCACTCCTGAGCCAGGGCTCTGCCAGCCTGGTCTGCTCACGTTTCCATCACACACTTCCCCTGCCTCTGCAGGTGAGCCCTGCCACGATTCCCCTGCAGCTGCTCCTCAGGGTCTTCCCTTGGCATCTCTGTTCCCTTCCCCTGCCCAGGCAGAGGTGCTTTGCATGGGCTTTTAGAGCCTTTTTTCTGGGCTCAGCTTAGAGAGGTATTCAGTGTCTGCAGAGGTTCCTGGTGTTTTCCCTCAGCCTCACTTCTGTTTCCTTTTCATTTTTATCTCCATGTTTCTGCAGTTGGTTGTCAGCAGGTTTAGGTTTTTTTTGCAGTGTATGATCAGGGAGCAAGAAGTGCCTGGATTTTAGGCTCAGCCAAGCAAGGCACTGGTCCTAAGCTGAGTTTACCTTACCCAAAAGTTTGTTAAAGAATCATTTCCATTTTTGTACACTAGTTTATGGTTTTCCTGTATTTTTTGCAGAGGTTCTCTGCTAACAGCTGACATTTCCCATTCTCCTCCTCTCTGGCCAGTGTCTGTGTGTCCCCTAGCAGCCTGACACCTTGAGCAGCCTCAAAATTAAAATATTAGGAGTTGAACCTTTCCTCTCCTTCTCCTCCTCTGGCCAGTGTCTGTGTGCCCCTAACCTTGAGCAGCCTCAAAATTAGAATATTTGGAGCTGAACTCCACCATCCATCCTTGTGCTTCTCTGGTCAGCGCCACCACCTTGGGGGCAGCAATGTATGACACCCCAGCTCTTTGGGAGGTGTCACTCATTGCTCTGCAGCAGGTCACAGTCATTTTCTGTCTCAATTATCAAACCTTCCCGTGGCTCCAGGGAGCAGCTGTCTGGGCAGGAGCTGGGAGAGGATCAGCCCAGCCCTTCTGGCAAGTGCAGAGCCCAGCCCATGGGTGCTGCAGCTCCTTTAATGCAGCCTCAGGTGGGTTTTGGGGTATCCCCAGTGGGCTGCAGTGGGGTCTGGATAGTGCAGTTCTGCTCAGCACAGCCTGTCCACTCCTAGCTACCTCAGGAAGCTTAGGTGATATCAGCTCCAGTGATTATCAGCTCATTTTGTAATTTCAGCTCTTTGCTTGCTAGGTGCCTTAGGCAGACGCAAGGAGAGAGAGGAGAAGGTTGTGTGAGGTTCCACAGGAGTGTCTTTGTTGAATCTTCTGTGAAGGTTCTCAGGGACAGCTCTTCTGCCAATCTGGGCAAAAAGGACCCAGCCCACGGGTGCTGCAGCTCCTTTAAAGCAGCCTCAGATGAGTTTTGGGGTATCCCCAGTGGGCTGCAGTGGGGTCTGGATAGTGCAGTCCTGCTCAGCACAGCCTGTCTGAGTTCCCAAGCAGCTCCCAGCTACCTTAGCAAGCTTAGGTGATATCAGCTCTGGTGATTATCAGCTCATTTGTGATTTCAGCTCTCAGCTTGCTAAGTGCCTTGGGCAGATGCAGGGAAAGAGAGGAGAAGGTTCCACAGGAGTGTCTTTGTTGAATCTTCTGTGAAGGTTCTCAGGGACAGCTCTTCTGCCAAGCTGGGCAAAAGTAGGGATTTTATAGGGTACAGAGGTTTTAGGAATTATCCAATAGTAGGGGTTGAGGGGAATGTCACCTATAGTCTTACAGAGAGATAAGCAAGGGTCTGACAGCAGAAAAAAGGGTTCCTAAGGTCCAGTTACCATGACTCAGCGTTTCCTATCTTAGTCTGCTGAGCACCATGGAGGCATTGCTGCACTCCTTGGCCCTGGGGAGCAGCTGAGCCCTGGCTGATCCCAGGAAGGCTCCCTGGCAGGCCGGGGTGCAGCGTGGCTCTGCCGGATGCTCTCACGCCTGCCCTGGGGCCGTGCCTTCCCTTCCCACCCCCGGGGAGCCCCACCTGACACTGCTGCACACATATGGTCCCTTGTCTTTGTGTTTGCTTTAGTGTGGGAGGGCTCCACGCTGAACTCCTGGAGCTTTTAAGCTATTGTTAGTGCCGACCCGGCGTGGCAGTTTTACAGGCATGGCCCCAGCCCTAACAAAGGCAATTAGGATGCTATTCTGTTGGAGCTTTGGGGATGAGAGATTTCTAGTGTCTGGAAGGAGCAGTCTGGAAAGGGCATAATCTAATGCAGAAGATGAAGACAAAGGCATTTTGGAGGCAGGATGTGGGGAAAACGGGGGCATGAGATACTCAGAGGGTAGAGCTGCCTGCAGGATTGGGGATGCAGGAGCCCAGCAGCTCAGGATGCAGGAGTGGAGTGAGCAGGAGTAGCAGAGATGCTGCTCTGGGCAGGTACAGGGAGGTGTTTCTGCTGGGGTGGGTTGAAGGGGGAAGGGGAAGAGTTGGTGCTCTGTCCTTGGGCAGGAAATGATGGTTCTAGTGAGAAAAGTGTGGGGTGGAAAAAGCCCCAAGGTGTGACAACGACTAGAGTGTCACCCTGCAGAGTAGTGAGCAAAGGAGATGGAGGTGACAAGTTGGGACAGGAGTGTCACAGGGCTGTTGAGTGACCTTGGAGGTGGCACAGGAGGGCTGGGGGAGCAGCAGGGGGTCACAAGGGCCAGCAGCAGCCTGTGGCTTGGTGCCATTCACCCAGGGCGAGTCAGGAGGCCGTTCCCAGTCACAGGGCTCGAGTTGCATTTCTTGCTGCTGGCTCCCTCCTCACTTGGCTTTTCCAGCATCTGATCTGAGTGTTTGTTTGCTTCCAGTGATTTCAGTTGTTTTCTATTTTAGCTCCTGACCCCGAGTGCCTGGGCTGGGGCAGGCAGGCACCGTTTGAAAGCCGCCACTTGGCGGCAACAACTGTTCGAGCCGTGGAGCAGCACCCATCTAACCCCTCTTTTCACACACTCGGAGCTTCCCAAACATTAACCTTTGGATTAAAATTTTCCATGCTTGGTCTCTCCCCAGATGTGATGTCTGAGCTTTGGTTTGGGTTCATGTTTTTCCTGTTTGCTGGATTCGTATTATGGGAGAATGAAAGAAATACTTTTCCCATTTACAAAAAAAAAAAAAAAAAAATTATAGTCTTCATTTATTTGGGTTGTTTTTTTTTTTTCATTCGGGGATTCACCAAAAATGGTTGAAGTTTGAAGCTGAAAATAATCAGCTTGGCTGCAGCAGGCTGTTGTCACAGCAGTCAGGGAAGTGCCACAGCTCCAGGTGTGTGACACCGCGGGTACCACCAGCGCAGCCTGCTCAGCCCACTCCAGGTACGTGCAGGCACTGCCAGCAGAGCCAGGAGAGCCTTGCTGTGAGTCAGCCTGACTAACTCCAGATCTGCAAGAGGGCGTCTGGCTTTTTGTTTTTTAGAAAAGAGGGGGGAAAAAAAAGTTGTTTTTCAGGCTGCACATGCAGGCTGCCGATGCCGGGGCTGCGCAGGCTCCTGGGCTGGGTGAGTCAGGCACAGGGCTCGTCCCCTGCTCCTGCTGCAGCTCGTGGCACAGGGCTCGTCACCATTCCTGTCCCCTGCTCCTGCTGCAGCTCGTGGCACAGGGCTCGTCACCATTCCTGTCCCCTGCTCCTGCTGCAGCTCGTGGCACAGCCAGGAGATGACATGCTGGGGACACGGCCGTGTGCTCACCCCTGTGGCTCAGCTCCTGCCCCAAGCCCCCTGTGCAGCGTGGCTGTCACTGCCCTCCTTTGCAGGACAACCTGCCTCCTTTCATCTGATGCCACCAAGGGGCTGCACTGTTCCTTGTCCTGAAGCCAAGCACTCAGATCTCACTCTTGACACCTTCTTCTCCACCTTGGACAATGCTCTGCGTTTCCCTGCGTTGATTTTTTTTTTTTTTTTTTATTTTTCGCTGGCTGCTGCACCCCTCCTTTGTGCTCCAAGTCTGCTCGCTGCTCATCGGGTGGGGACCTGTGCTGCTCACACCAGCACTTGTAATGTCTGGCCTGCAGCTCTGCCAGAGGCCAGAATTGGCTCTGGGCGCACGGCTGGATCGCGAGGACGGTGTTAGATGGAGGGTGGAGTGAGTGAATACCCCTCTCTTCCTACTGTGCTTTCAGGAAATGTCTCTAATGCAGCTGTAAGTGTGAATGAAGTCAAAAGTATGGATTGGTGCCCCTGCTCCAGCCCACCCCACTTGTCGGGGCCCATCCAGAGTCCCCACCCTATTGTTCTGCTTCAGCTCCTCCGTTTCGGGGCAGGGGCCCTGCTCTGCACTCAGCATCCCACTCCCGAGAGGAGGAGCTCTCCTGAAAACAAAGACACAGCGAATAGCTTTCCTTTCCCCACCGAGCCAACGTTCCAATTCCTCCTTCCCTTCCCTTCCCTAGGTGTGTTTGCAGTTCTTGGCCCAGCTGGAAGCGAGCAACTGCAAGACTCAGGCCATTAATCATTTGCCAGAAGAGCTGAGTATTGGGTATAAGTAGCAGAGCTGTGCTTGCTGCTTCCTTAAAGCAGAGCAGGATCTGCGTGGGCCAGAGCTCAGGGCCAGTGCTGAAAATCAGCTCTCTGCTAGGCTAAGGGAGCATGTCCTGCTTGGAGCAGCCCCTCCTGGAAGAGGACATGGGCTCTCAGGCACGAGAACGTCATCGGGAGTCCCCTAAGTGGCAGCATTTCACTGTAAAGCAAAACAGAGCGTTTGTCCCTCCCTGAGGTGGCTGCTGGAAATGGTGTGAGCCTCTTCCCGCCCTGCCCCAGCCCGGAGCGTGCTGCCAGCGCGGTGCTCGCGGCGGGGGGAAATGCCAGGGTTGGGAATATCTCTGGGGCTGTGGTGTCCCAGCCAGCCAAGCTGTGGTGGCATTTTTCTGGTGTTGTTCCATTGCCTGCCAGCCGTGGTGGCATTCTTCTGGTGTTGTTCCATTGCCTGCTGTATCCCCACCCTCTGTTTTCAAGGGAATTCAAGGCTGGCCCCGACGGAGCAGTCGGAGGAGCTCCTCCCTGCACATGGCAGCCCCGTGAGCTGCCCTTTCACCAGGGCTTTGTTAGTTCAAAGCAAAGCTGCTTCTCCTTCCCCTTCCAAAGCTGAGGAGAGGCAGAGTGCCCTGAGCTTCCCAGCAGCATCCAGGGCTGGTGAGACATGTGAGCAGCACCGGGGCAGCTCTGCACTGACGTTGCTCTGTCTGGCTTCTGGTTTGTGGAGCAGAGGTTTCTCATCCCATGGCTCTGACTCAGGTATCTGTTTCCTCTGATGTGGGCAGCCATCACTGGAGCTTTTGCCCTGGGCATGCTGTTGTTTTGTGTCCCCAGTGGGTGGTGGGAGTTGTGGGAGAGCTCCCTGAGTGCTGCCACAGCCGGACGGTGCTGTGGATCCCTGGAATGGGAAAAGCAGCGTTGCAGGAGCAGCATCTCTGTGTTCTAAAGTCCCCCTAAAACTATTGGGATGAGCATCCAGTTTGTGTCCTAGACTAAAAAGTCTGAAGGAAATGAAATACACACACACCTTGACTCAAGGCAATGCGTGCACTTTAACTCACATTTTGGGCTGTTGCTGGGTGTCAGCTCAAGGACCCTCAGCTCTCTGCTCCACATCCAGCTCCACGTAAGAGCAACACCAAATTCCTTTGGCACTGAATGCTTAGGAGGGATCTTTTGTGGTATTTCTTTGGCTGCATTTTCCTGGCCAAACAGCCCTGCCTGAATTCAATACCGTTGTGCCACTGGCACTAACCACTCTGACCAGTTTACCTAGAGAGGGGTCCCAGTTCAGCAGGTTGGGATTATCACCCGCTGAGAATTGCTGGTGTTTGAGGAAGTGAAAACCCTCTGGGGAGGCTGCAAGCCGTGGCCAGGTGGGAGCTTTGCTGCTTTAGGAGGTTTTAGTGGTTCTCATTAAAACAGTCTCCTGTAGACTCAGTTTCCTAAAAGAAGAGGAGAAAATTCCAAACGCTTTCATCCCAGTTCAAGTATCCACCAGGGCAGGGAACTGTGGAAGTTACGGTGGGATCTCAGATGACATTCTCTGGAAAGAAAACTTAATAGAGTGCAAGTATGAAATGCTCAGGCCAGAGCAGCTGTGCCCTCTGCAAGGGCTTGGCCAGTGCTTGCACCTCTCCCTCGCCTGTGCTGGGTAAGGAAGAGCAGGGAGGGGGAAATCAGGGGTCTGCTGGAGGAGCCCCTCTGCTTTGGAAGCCTTTGGCACCTCCGTGAGATATTTAAATGACAGACAGACATATAGGGATCTGTAAATACTCATTTGGTGCCAACTAAACCACAAAGAAGATACAGCATTTGTGGTCCAAGGAAGTTTAAATATTTGTGGTCAAACTTAAAATTCGACATAAAACTCTCATCTGCAGTGGAAGGCAGCCAGGAACTGCATGGAGAACGTATAAGCTGTGTAAACTCACAGAAATGGCTTCCCAGCCAGCTCTGCCAGGACCAGGCAGAATATTCCAGCTCTTGCCTCTCTGCCTGAAGCAGAGGTGACACAGGAAGGACAAGAGGTGGATTAGGCAGGTGGGGGCTGTCAGGATGAGCTCTGGTTTGCACCTTTATGCTATTTTTATTTTGTAGATTGCCAGCCCTGCTTCCCCGTTCCTGTGCTGTCATGCTTTTCCTTGCACCACCCAGCTTCCCACTGCCACAGCACTCTGTGACACTGCTGCTTTGTCCTGTGGGACAGGAATCTCTGAGCTGCTCGGTGGGTGAAATCCCGGGGCACTTTCTTATTGTCTCCATGGGGAATCCTTGGGAAAGAGTTTGTGCTGCTGGTGAATCTTCAGGGTTTCCTCCTTGTGAGCCCGCAGCAGGGCCAGCTCCAGAGGCACATTCCGGAACAGGGAGGGTGCCAGATAACCACAGCAGCGTCCCCACAGCACGGGGCAGCCTGCACTGGGCTCCTGCCCTTTTTTTCCCCTCCACATATCCTGCAGAAAGGGCTCTGTCTCAGGGCACTGTCGCAAGAGCTCCCTGAGATTTGCAATCGAGATGTTGGATTGAACATTCATCAGCCGCATTTCCCAAATTCCAGGAGAGACAGATCCCAGTCCTGGCACAGCAGCACAGTCTCTGGTCACCAGCGTGGCCCCACAAGCAGATGTACCCAAAAAACACCCAGGGTGGAGAGGTGGGGGTGGCCCTGCCTTGTCCCCAGCGCCAGTGTCCTCTGATGGTGGCCTCAGAGGAAGGGCAGCGTGCGGCTGCTGAGAGCAGAGCAGTCGCCTTTCCCTTACTAAGCAATCCTCCCTTCCTCCACCGAAGAGCCTGCTAACCACTTTCTTATCTGTCTGAACTCTGCAAAACAATCTCTGGCAAGGCAGGCATCCTCCGAAATGGCAGAGGAAATAAATTCCCCCAGTCCCCGAAAAGGAAAAGACTGGAGGCTCCTGCGGCAGGGAGAGCAGCCCATGCCCTGTGAGAGCTGTCAGTGGTGCCATGTTGGCTTTGCTGAGGATAAGGAGCTTGCCTTCCTCCTTCCCCAGCCTGGGACCACAGGTTAGGGGCAGAATTTCAGGGATTTGTCTTCCCTGGTTTGTGTTCCAGTAGGATTTGCAAGGGAGAAGCAGAGCAGGATCCTTTGGACTTGGCTTTACTCGTGGCCTGACTTCTTCTCTTTCTTTCCTTGGGAAGTTTGGGGATGTGCTGGGAGACAGGAAGGCCCTGAGGTGGCTGTAACAAGGAGTCCCTGTGTGTGAGTCACTGTTTCTCCAGGAGTCATCTGTCTCTTTCACAGCTGGGATTTTTCAGCCCCTCGTTCACGTGACAGACAATTTAAATATATGGTCCTGTGCTCAAGGCTTCACCTTGAAGAGCAGAAGTGCCCTGGATATGTCACTGCTGTGGGGATCAGCACATGTGGCCATGGTGGGTGGAAGCAAATTCTTTCTCCAGTGAAAATTCCTGCAGAAATTCCTTCAGTGTCTTACTGGAGGCACCATTTTGCTCTGTGGAGGAGCCCACAGCCTCTGCTGAGCTGTTGGCACCCATGCCTGAGGACATGAGGAGAATCAGACACTCACAAACCAGATGAAACATCCCCTTTACTCACTGGAAGCTTCCTGTATCCCATCATCTTCTCAGGGACTGCTCTGGTGGGGGTAAAATTAAACAAGCTGAAGAGCCACCTCCTGCCTACGAGGTGTCAGATGCAGCCTGGAGCCAACTGCTCCATGCTGCAAATGCTGCTGCTCCCTGGATCTGACAATGAAGTTCTTTAGCACATTTAACAGGTGAGTAAGACATTAGGGCAAGTCTTTCCAAGCATCAGTGAAAGCCAAAAGCTTGGTTTGGAATCCAGCAGGAACTTTCCTCTCCAGGCTGTGTAGCTCCAGCGAAGGAGTTGGTCCTGGGCTGGGCTGTGTCAGCTCTCCAGGCCATCCTGGGCACAGGAACTTTAGGTGGATCTGGAGGATGCTTTTTCATCTGGAACATCTGCTTTGGCTTTGGTGTGACTCTTGCACAAAATTAACTAAAGGTTCCTGCAGGACCCTGAGAGGTATTTTGGCTCTAAGCCCCAGAGCTGCTCACAGCTTCCCCTATGTCCTACACCCTGGCAGCAGTGACAGGTACCAGAACCTTGGCAGGAATCTGTGCAGGCTACTCAGGGCTTCTTCTGCTCTCTGACCCCAAAAACTGGGTGACTCAGCTCAGATCCATCACTTTTCACCTTTATGTCACCCATGTGTATTCTCTGCATCACTGCACTGGATGAGGCAAGCCCAGCGAGCCCTGGGGATGGTGGGCAGCTGGCTCCTTTTCCATGCTGCTTTCCAGCTTTAAAGGCCAGTCCTGGCTGAGCTGTGTGGCCTTTAGAGCTGGAAAGACGGAGGTGTTTGCCAGGCCAGAGCACATCTGCTGTGATGACTCGACTGAGACTGTGTGTGCCCCGGTGCAGGGGCTGGAGCTGTGCCTGAGAGAGGCTCAGCATGCTGGGAGAGAGTTTGGGATGAGACATGGCCACACTCTCTCTTTGGAGAGTGGTTCTCCAGCTGTGGCCACGGGGAAGAGCAACTGGAATGGTTCTTCTGGGCTTCTCTGTCTTCCTTGGGTGTTTTCTCGTGCTCCTCTCTGTGATGGAGCATCTGGCATGGATGTGGCAGATCCTTTCCCCAGATGTGCTCTCTGCTTGGTGCACAGGATCCTGCAGTGAGATCCATCCAAGCCAGAGGTGCCTTGGTTTGGTCCCTGCTGCAGCCACAGTCGCTCTCTGGGGTCACTCACAGCGTTGCAGGCACGTGGGAACCACGTCCCCCGAGCCTGCTTGTGGGGTTAGCTGAAATTAAAAGTTTCTCTGAGAGACCTGTGCCTGCAGGCAGCTCTCAGCTGCCGAAACCAGGGCTACACCCAGCTGTGAGTGCCTCTGCCCAGCTGGTTTGGACACCCTGGGCCTCCCTGCCCAGGAACCAAACCCCTCCAAGCTGCGTTTGGGGCTGGGCAGAGCAAGGGGCTCCTCGGGTGGGGAACGAGCCCAGGGGAGTTTGGGCTGTGGTGAGTCCAGGGTTGAACCCAGCCCAGCTTCTGTGCAAGCCTGTGAGATTAAAGCCCAGAAGGGATGAGACCAAAGGAGGCAGGCGCTTTCCTTTGTGCTCCTCCTCCGAGCTGGCTCTCCAGGGATGGGAGGAGGCAGCCCAGGGCACAGGGAGGCACTGAGCCATGGCCTGCCTGGATGTTTTGCAGGGTCAGTGCAAACGTTTCAGCTGGGCAGGGCAGTCCCTGCGTGGTTTAGATTGTTTGGGGCTCACTTGGTCTCAGCATCGTTCAGCTACTTCAGCTAAGACATGTTTAAAATGATGTGGCAAAAACAGTGTTATCCCCACTCTGGATCGTGCTGGAGCTTGGCTCTGAGTCCCTGTCCTATCCCGTTCCCATCTCCCAATCTGGGATGGGATCTCTCCATGCTATGACTCAAACTTCTCATGTCCTTTTCCCCTTCTGAATCCAGCTGTCAGGATGTGCTGGTGTCTCCCCCTCTCACACAGGAATGCAGAGCCGGCAATGGCAGCCTGGCCTCTGAGCAATCACTTCTCCAGAGCTGCTGCCTCCCGTTTCCTCGTGGACTCGCAGGTTTTGCCGAGGGAGAAGCTGCCAGGATCCCTGCACACACCTCCAGCAGCAGTGGGGACCGTGTCCCCCCGGGATGTGGCAGGTCCCCGCGGCTGAGCAGGGCTCCCCTGGCCAGCTGGCCGGGCTGCCGGAGGCTCTTTGGACTTAGCTGAAGGAATCTGCATTCCTGCCTCCCAGTTGTTTGCTCTTTAGGACGCTGTGTAAAATTAACAAGTTGTAAAAGTTGATTGAAGGCGGCGGAGGGTGTGACAGCGATTTTGGGAGCTGCGGGAGGGAGGGAGGGAGAGCAGCGTGCGGAGCAGCGGGGCCGGCCCGGGGGCAGAGGCTGCTCTGACCCAAAGCGAGAGCCAGCGCTGGTTTCTGGTGGTGTCACCAGCACCAGGTGCAGGTGTCCCCTCAGGCACAGAGCTCACAGCTCGCAGGAGCCAGCCCTTCCCTCCCCTTAAATCTTCTGGAGGACATGTGGCGCTGTGCTGTGGCGTCCTATGCTCTTTCCCTTCTGCCTGTTCTATCAGAGGGGGGAAATGCAGATGAGACCATAGAGGGGATCAGCCTCATTAGATCTGGGATGCCCCGGTTTGACTGGGGAAGCTCACTGACTGCTGGCAGGAGGTGACACTGGTGAGATCCTGGGTGGCACTGGCACTGCAGAGTGGCTTTGAAAACACAACAGCTGGTACAGTTAATGCTGCAGCCCTGTGGGTCTCAACAGGCAGTTAGTGCGTGTTAATGTGTGTCCCGCTGTGTCTTACTCAATGATCAGTATGTTAATGTGTGACCCATGAATTAGCAGTCGGCTAATGAGCCTCGGCAGCGTGGCCAAGCAGCCGCCAGCCCCCAGTGGGTGGCTGGTGCTGGAGCTGGTGGTGAGCGTGTCTGATGGAGCGGGAGGTTGGGAACGCGTCCCCTCCAGCCCCGATGGCAGCCGGGGCTGCTGCTGCAGCCGAAGCCGCCTCAGTCCCACGCCTGGCCCGCAGCCACGTGTCCCCGAGAGGCACCGCGGTGGCGAGGGGCTCTGGGCTGGCTCTGGGGAACTGAGCCCGGGTCACGGACGGGGGCACCAGACCACTTCAGCAATTCTCATTTTCGGTTTTCCTTTGAGAGCGGCTGCGTTCGTGTCAGGCCTATTTTCATACCCAGCAGTGACTCGGAGCCAGGCTTTCGGTTCCTGCTGTCGCACTGCACGGAGGGGGAAGGGCTCTATTCCCCGCTGGGGCTGAGGTGTGTGCTGCCACATCACCAGAAACATCCCCACCGTGCCATTTCACACTGCCATTCCTTCGGGAAGGTCGGGCACAGCTCCCAGTGTGCCCACCGCGCCCCGCTGGCATTGCCACCTGCACCGGGTGAGCACCATGGCGGCGATCCCGGCGCTGCCACTCACATTTCCACCCTGAAACAGGAAGTTTCTGCCCCGGGCGGGTTGCTGGGCGGCACGCAAGGTCCCTGTCCGCCGTTCCAGAGAGCCCTGGGTGCCAGTCACGGGTCACTTCTTTCCCAGCCTGGCTGCCGGCGGCCCGGGGCTCTGCCGCGTCCTCCCCGGGCAGGGCTGCACGTGATGGGGATGTGCAGAGCATTTGCTCCTTCCCTGTTTTTCATTCATGTGGGCTGGAAAAATGTGTTCATGAGACGAGTTGCTGTGGCATTATGTCATGGGCCTTTTGGTTGGGCTCTTTTCCCCCCCAGCAGATGAGCTGGATTTAAGCATGTGCTGTGCTGGCTTGGCAGGAAATCTGGTGTTTCCTACTGGTTTCTTCTTCAGGGGAGGAAGGAGTGATCCCACCTGCCCTTGTCCCCAGCCCTAGCCAAGGGTGAAGGGAGCTCTTCTGTGTTTTGCCCAATCATTCCTGGTCCAAGAGGCTCAGATTTAAGCCTTTGTGGAGCAATGGCTGCACTGCAGCTATGCCAGCACTCAGCCCCTCCTGAAAACCTCATGGATGTGGCTTTTATTTCTAGAGGTGTCTTGAGAAATCCCTCAGGAATGGGGTCAGGATGGGGCACCCATCTCCTCCCCCCCACCTATACAGGCAGTTCCTAAATCCCTTTCCCCACTACTGCTGTTCTTGGGCACATCCTGGCATCCCCTGGCACGTGGCTGGTGGTGGTGGGCACTCTGCTTGCCCAGCAGCCTGGGCACAACAGAACTGCAGATACCCAGACTGGAAAATTCCTGGGCAGAAGTTACCCCGTGTGAGTCAGGCTGGGTCTCCGTGGCATTAGCCCGTGGAGCTGGGGGTGAAGCCAGTGGTGAGGTTTCCACCACTTCCCTCAGCTGCAGCCCACAGCTCTCAGGAACTCTCAGGAGGGATGTTTCCCATGACAGCCATTCCCACTTCGCTCGTCTTCTCTTTCCTTTGGACTTTCCCCTGCACACAATCATTCCTAAAGGAGAGCCAGGAGGTTGGGAATGTTCCTGTGGTGACACTTGCAGGGATTGCTCCTGGCTGGATGTCACAAGCAGCAAAAGGCTGTCCTGGGAAAGAGGGTCCCCAGCAGCTCCTGGAGCTGCTGAGCTGGTGTCACCTTGTTCTTTGCCCACCTCAGTACCATAGGATACATTTTATAGCTGCAGAATCAGTAGGAATTAATCTGTTGGTCCTCAGAATACTAATTCCTGTGATCACCCTGCTCACACCACCTCCCTGCAGCAGCTGCCTCTGTAGGGAGGACAGAGCTTCTCCTGCCATGCAGGTACAGGGGGACAGGAGGATTCCAGGGGGACACCTACCAGCAGAGGCAAGCCCAGGTGCGGGTGCACGAGGGTGCCTCGCTCCGGCAGCAGCCGAGGTGGAAGGTTGGAGGTCAGAGGAGGGTCAGGTTTTTGACACGCACGGCAGAGACACAGTGGTTAAAATTAGCCTCAGAGAGGAAACTGGCAGTGCTGTGGAAGAGCAGAAGTTTCCTCTCACGGCAGCCTGGTGCAGCAGGGCCAGTGCCACTGCCAGCCCTGGCTCACCGAGGCACCAGCGGGGACAAGCTGATGTCCTCCACACCAGCACCAGGCCTGGCATCACATGGTGTGTGTCTGGCTGCGAGGCACCTGGCCCTCTCCCCAGCTTTAGAATCCCAGTCCTGGCAGCCTGCAGAGACCTTTTTGGGATGGGGGTCTCTGAGACTGCTTTGGTCTACGAGCACAGCAAACCCAGGGTGGTTTGGGGGCAGGGGAAACTCAGGCGTCAGCACAGACTTTGTGTCCGTAGTGTGTAACGCTTTTAATCTCTTTTGCTGACTTTCTCCCTATAAATCTGCAGCTCCCTGGGGGTGACACCAGTCAGCAGGAAGCACCAGGGGAGAGCTGTGCAGGTGCAGAGCCCTGCTGCAAGGGGACAAGGCTGAGCCAAGGCCAGGCGTGGCAGAGGTGCCGGCTGAGGCGGTGCCGCGTGGGACAGGGCTGCGGAGGCACCGGGCTCCCGTGCTCTGGAAACTCCATTTGAGAGCCTCATAAATTGGATAATTACCCAAGCTATTGAGTTTCCTTCAGTCCAGATCCATCCCAGCCTCCCCAGCAGGGCTCCCCAGTTGGTCTGTGAGATGGGCCTGTGGGACGGGGTCGAGCTGGAGGTGAGATGGAGCTCAGGTTTTCTCAAATGCCCCCACCCTCTCACTCTCACACCTGCATCCCTCCACAGCTCTTAGGGGGGAAATCCAGCAACGAAGCCAAAAGGAAGCAGAGGGATAGGCCACATCATTGATCTCTCATGGTTCAGCAGGATTTTCCCCCATTTGCTGGGGCTGGGCAGGGGGCTGGCTGTGCCCTGGGAGTCCTGCAGCCTGGAGTGCTCAGAGGAGGCAGGACAGGATCGGTGCTGAATGTCCTGACTTTGCCTGCCTCCTTTTCCCTGGGGACTACAGAGCAAGGCAAACCCCTTCCAGCCACGTTTAGAAGAGGGGCACCCCTCACATCCCTGTGCTGCTGCCTGCATCCCACTGGGCCTTCTATCCCCAACATTTCCCCCTGGTCGTTACTCATCCGCTCCCCTTTGCACTGACTTTGTTTTCCTTTCCCTCTCCCCAACCCCCTCGTCCTCACCCCGTAGGTTATTGCAGCCGACTGCAAGAGGGTCACAGTTCTGAAGTATTTCCTGGAAGCCCTTTGTGGACAAGAAGAGCCTTTGCTGGCATTCAAGGGTGGAAAATATGTGTCAGTGGCACCCGTCCCAGACGCCATGGGAAAGGAAATGGGAAGCCAAGAGGGAAAACAACTGGAAGATCAGGTACCGTGCGGGAAGAGCGCGCCTCGGTGAAGGAAGAATCACCCCTGTGGGGCCCAGCCTCTGCCTGCCCTGCAGCTCCCGCTATTTATAGCTGGCCTAGCTGCGTGTGCATTTTATGGGGGGAGGCAGGGGGGGCAAATGGTGCACAGCCCTTGTCTCCTGAGTGTGCTTCGCTCGTGCCCTTTCCTGCCAGCCCGCTCTATCTCGCGCCGCTATGAGTTCCAGATGCTGCTTTTTTCATACCCAGGGCGGGGGCAGCTTTAATAACGTGCAGCACCACGGCCCCTGGAGAGGAGGTGGGCGAGGGGGTGTCAGGGTTCAGCTTCAGGATCAAGTTTATAGCCGTGGAGCTGGTTGAGCAGAGGCCTGAGCTCCAGCCTCCAGCACACGTACAGGAAGAGCTGACATTGGCGCCCCGTCCCTCCCCTGCCTCTCACATCCTGATGTGATTAAGGAATTCAACTCTTGTTTTTCTGCCCTTGCTTGTTCCTGTAGGCCTTGCTTCACTCCAGGCTCCGTGTGTGTGTTTAAGGGCCCTGCCAGCTGCTCTGCAGGTTGACTCCTTTCTTCTGTTTAATCTTGCAGTTGGAAAGGCCAGGGAAACAGGAGAGAGGAGCAGAGGCGTTGGGAACGGGAGGCTGGGTGGCCTGGTGCTGCCCAGGCTCACCCTGGCTCCCCTCCCTGTGCTGGGGCCAGGCACTCAGAGCCACAGGGATGTCACCCTGAGCAGGGACAGCACCTCCTCTCTGTCCCATGGGAACTGAAAGTCAGAGAAGCCCAGAGCAGTGCTGTACTCAGCACCCTCCTTGTCCCAGCTGAGCAGGGGACAGCAAATCCCCAGGCAAGAGTTATCTCTGTAAGGTGGGAGACCTGGATCTTTGTCCTATTCTGTAGAAGGTG
Source organism: Calcarius lapponicus (assembly GCA_039654755.1). Lineage (NCBI taxonomy): Eukaryota > Metazoa > Chordata > Aves > Passeriformes > Fringillidae > Calcarius > Calcarius lapponicus. The sequence goes on along the minus strand of JBBFKN010000017.1, from coordinate 7,556,257 downwards.
CTGGAGGTTTTCAAGCTGGCCTGTGGGATATGGGAGGGTGTTTAAGTTCTTCCCAGCATCATGACAGGGATGGTCCTGTTCTTCAGGAGGCTCCTTTTGTTGGCTGAATCCCTCCAGTTCCTGCTGTGAGCAAGCACAGTACCAGGATAGCTCCCTCCTGCCCTGTCCCCACAGTCTCTGCTCAGCTGTGGGAATCTCTCCATGAGCTTGTTGTGCAACCCTGGAGCTTCCCTCTTGGGCTCTGATCTCAAAGGGAGCTTGCAGCTCCCCAGAGTGACCACCAGCACTGTGGGGCAAGCAGGTCCTGACCCCCCCCAGCAGATCTGCATCAGACAGAGCTTGTCCCTGAGGCCCTGCTGTGACACTCTCCCTCTGGCAGCATCCCCCCATCCCCTGTGGTCCAGGCTGTCCCAGCAGAGGGAAGTGGGCCTGAGGGCTCCCATCTTCCTCGTTCCCATGGCTAAAAGGTCACAGGGAGAGAAGAGAAGGTGGTTCTGTGGCCAGGGTGAAATGATTGAGTGCACGACTGTGCAGCACTGGGGTTGTTCTAAATTAAGACCACGAGTCCCTGCTGCTGACACGTGTCATGGCAGCCTGCACAGGGCAGGGAGTGGAGCCCTGCTCTTACCCTCTGTGCAGGGTCTGTCTCCTGCAGCCCTCCAGGGGCTCAGAACAGGTTTTTCTGGCCAGATGCCATCTGGAAATTCTACCCAGCCCCATCACAAGCCTTGGATTTTGTGCAGAGAAGGGAGGATGGGTAGTGGCATGGCTTGGGACAGCCACCCATCATCACTGGGGAGCAAGGCTGGCTGCATGAGGTGAGGGGTCTGCAGGCAGCAGTGGAGAGTTGGGCTCCTGGGCAGCACGTGTGGGACACATGTTGAGGAGCAGGGACTTGTGGGCTCCCCTTTGGGTGTGGAATGACCAGGGAGAGCAGCAAAGCTTGGGCAGAACATGGTTGTGAGTGGTGGCCAGTTAGACACCAGCCACCATCTGCCACCCTCCTGTATCCCAGAGATTTGGGTACGTAAGGGAAGGCCAGTGTGGCCTCCACCTAAGGTAGGAACAGCATGGCTCCTTCTGGGGTCTCCAGTTCAGGCAGGGCAGGCATACTGGGAATGGTCTGCAGAACTGGTGGGGAAGGGTCTCTAGGAGAGGAAGAAGATGCAGTATGGTCTGGATGTGCTGGTGTGGGCAGGAGGTTGGAGAAGCAGGGACCCTTGAATTCAGCAAAGACAAGGTTCCTGGAGAGCAGGAGCATGGCAAAGGATGACTAAAGTAGGGTGGAAATGTTAACAGAGGAAGTCATTAACTGTTGAAATGAGTGACCTTGAGACACAGTGGATGCTCCATCATGTGGAGCTTTAAAATCAAGATTTTGAACATCTCCTTCTGAAACATCTGTTCCAGACCAGCTGGGAGTTTTGGGGTGGGTGCAGGAATCTCTCTGGCCTACTCAGAGGTCAGAATGGAGAAGGGCACCTGAGTTAGTGGATGGATCTGAGGTTCCTGTCAGGATGAGCAGCCCGTGTGCCCTGTGGGATGGGGCAGCAGTGTTAGAGCAGCCTTGTACTGCCCTGGTGCAGGGAGGTTGGAAGAAGCAGCCTGAACAGGGATGTGCAGCCTGAGCAGCCAGGCAAAGCAGAGAGACAGGGAAATACCATGATTTCACAGAACTGGAGGCAATAAAACATCAGTGACTCACCCAAGGCTGTGGGAAGAGTTTCCCAAGGTGAGGAAGAGGGTGTGATTTTAGAACAGAGCATAAAGCTGGGCTGCCCCTGCCCAGCCTGGTCGCTGCCTTTCCTGCCCATTATCTCCTGTCTCACCTTGTCATTTCCTGAAGGTTTACTATTTATTTGGCTTCTTTTGGATGTTTAGAAATAGTCAGTAGTGATGCACTGCCTGGCAGGGATTTGTCTGCTGGAAAAGGAAGAGCAGAACAAGAATGATCCCTGCCACCAGCATCCCTTACAGTGACTGCCCTCCTGTTCTTTTCTCTTTCTGCATTTCCTGGAAGAAGGAGGATGATGTGAGGATTGAGGCCTTTGAAGATGACTCTGAGACTGAAGGCAGTGGAGGAGAGATGGACATCAAGGAGCTCAGAGCCAAAAAGCAAGCCCTGGCCAGGAAAGTGGCTGAGCAGCAGCGCCGCCAAGACAAGATTCAGGTAGGATGGGCTGACCCCACCTTGCTGTGCCAGTGGTGCACAGCTGTTTTCCTACCATGCTTCAAAGGCCTCTTGGGCTGTCCCATGGCACCTTAATCCTCCTGGGTGGAATGCCACATGCTGCCTCTGTGAAGCCCAGCAGCAAACAGCTGGAGCCCTTTGGAAGGTCCAAATCTGAGTTGCTGTGCCCACCCTGGGTAAGAAATGAGGGTTTCTGCCCTCGCAGGCTTGAAATGAAAGTTTTGGGGACCCACTTGAAGCCAGGCACAGCTTCCCTGTGGAGCTGCCAGCACAGCCAGGAGTGGCAGGGCAGTGCTTTGGCTGCTGCCTGTGGTGCAGTGTGTGCCAGGCAGCGAGCTGTGCCCCAGGGCAGCGGCTCCTCTGTGTGTGTGCCAGTGAGCTGTGCCCCCGCCCAGGGCAGAGGCTCCGTGACAGCCACATTTGGTGAGAAATCAGCCTTCCTGTGCAACGGGGCACAGACGAGGGAGAGGGTGGGACGTGAACAGCAGAGTTCATGCAGGAGCCAGCGGCGGAAAAATAGTCTGTGAAGGGCTGCTGCAGCCAGAACGTTGCCATCGTTATGGGGACAAACAGACGGGATGCAGGTGATCCTGGCCTGGCCCTGGCCTGATGAGAGCGTGTTTCCCAGTGGGAGCTGGTGAAGTAAACTGGTTGAACTGGGAGCAGATGCACCCTGTTGCTTTAAGAGCAATCTCACATGCATGGATGGCTGTTGGCTGCCTCCTCGCTCGCAACCCCTCTTCCTCCAGCCTCACGGCCCAGATGAGGATTTCTCAGCAGAGGAAAAATTCTCCCTGGCTCCCCTCCCCCTTACCTCCGCCCTCTCTAATGCCCAGGGCCCTTCACTTCCATAATTCTTCATTTTCCAGCCTTGAACGTAAGCCAGACACATCTGTCTGGCCATATGCGTGAACTCTGCAGTGTGTGCCGAGGTGGTTGTAAAACAGGGCTGCTGAAGGCCCTACTGGGAGAGCCTGCACATGTGTACCCTCGGGCTACTGGCGCCGGGCCCAGAACCACTGCGCTTCGCTTTTCCAAACCCACCCCAACCTTTGCAGATTTCGCCTTTTTTCTCTTCCCCCCCCCCCTTTTTTTTTTTTTTTTCATTTGAATTCGGAGCAATCCATATCAAGGTAGAAGTTTGTGTGCAGGGAGGGAGGGGCCGCCCCCACAAGCGAGTCCATTATTGTTGGCAGGTACCTGGGTCACGTTAATGCGAGGAGGAAGAAAAAAGCAGCCACGAAAAAACGAGTGAGAGATTGGAGAGATGGGCCGTAAATTAAAGCGGCCTGAAGCCTTCCAGCCTCCCATGGTTGTTAAGCGGGAGGTGTAAGTAAATTCCCCACTTCCCAGTGCCTTGTACAGACACAGCAAACAGGAACTGCACATGTTCGGGGAGGGCAGCGCTGCAGCTGCGCCGGGGCCCCCCGGGATGGCCGCTGCCCACTCTGCAGGGACAGTGGGGGCTGCCTGATGCTGTCAGGGGCTTTCTCCCCCCGGCCCGCTCCTCCCTTCCTCCTCAGCCGTGCTGGGGCTGATGCTCGCAGGCAGAGAGAGGTCAGAATGAGGGTGTGGGCAGCTTCAGGGGCTGCACAGCTGAGAGCTGAGGTGCACTTGGAGTCTGAAGGAGCGGGGTGGAGGAGAAGTCCTTGGGGCTTCAGTAAAGTCATCCAGGCCGTAGCTGGCTGGGAATGGCCTGGAGCAGAACATGTGTGCTTGCCCCAGTGCTCTCCCTGCCCGGGTACTGACCACGCAGCTGGAGCAGCAGAGGAGCTCGGGTGGAAAGTGCTGCCGGGGGAGGCCAGGTTGGAGCCAGCTCAGCATCCACCCCCTCCACTTTCCCTCTTAACCTGTGATCCTTGACCTTTCTGCTCTTCCCAACAGATTTAGTGTTTCATGGGAGCTGGGGAACTTTTCCCTTCCCTGTTAGAGCCTCTCATTCACTGCCCACCTAGGGAATGTCAGCTGCTCTCCAAGACACCCTTTCATTTTTCTGGGGACAAGGCACAGCTCCATCCGAGTCCGGCAGATGTGGCTCCTGGCTCAGCACACAGGACTCAGCTCCCCACACAGCACTGGGGACTCAGTGATGGTGTGTGCAGTTCCCCAGGGTGCAAAGCCTTCATCTCCTGGCTGTGTGGTTCCTTTCTGTGCCCAAGGAGAGCGCAGTGTCACAGCCTCCCCTGAGATTTGCAGAGTACTCCTCATGGATCAAGTCACTGCTTTCTCCCCTGCAGGTTTTCCTGCCTTTGCCCTGCTCCCCAGTCTCTGGCAGCCCAGCTGTGCTGCTGATTGACACCTTGAGGGGGATTTGAGCTTCACTGCTCTCCTTAGGCCCCTGTCCCTGTCCTGGCTATCTGCAGGACTGTGGCTTGAGCTGCTGGGGAAGCACAGATTCAGGCAGGATAAATGGGACATGGGGTGGCCCTCAGCCAGCACCAGCTTTAGAGGGAACTCATCTCAGCTCCATTCCCCTACACGAGCACAGACCTCAAAGCATTGCTCTGAGAGGAAAGATAGACCAGAGCAGGGTCAGGTTTCTTGTGTCCCAGGTCAGCTCTAGATGCCAGGCAGCTCCCTGGCTCCACTGCCAGCCTACCACTGCCCTCAGCACATTCCCACACTGGGACAGAGCTGGTGACAGCTGCTGACAGCAGGGATGCATCAGCACGAGGTGAAAAGCCAGGCACATCTCAGGTGTTTAGAGGGAGGAGAGACCAGGCAGGCAGGTGGACAAGAAGAGGTGCCAGCAACACTGCTGGGGCAGGCAGCTCTCTCAGACAGGGCTGTCCCCAAGCCACAGCATGTCCTGCTGCTTGGCCAGCCCTTGGTCCATGCTGTTCAGCGTCCCCTGTCCTTTGTGCCGCCGCTGCGCGCTGGGAGCGGTCGAGTTTCCTGACCGGTTGAAAACATCCCACCTGAAACATAACAGGCTCTTCCTCTGGATGCTGCTATTGTTTTGCTCAGCATTACAGAAGCAGCTCAACCGGGGACGGCCAATTATGACATGTCTTCCCAAAATAGCCTCTCTCCTGTCCCTTCTGAGCCCACGGAACGGCCGCCCCCTTAAGATGCAGCCGCTCCTTTGTGGCGGTAGTGTGAGTAAGTGGCTAAATTTAGCCGTGTCCCATTCACGCTCTCCCTCCCCGCAGGAACAATGCGGCGGGCGCACACGCACAGCACCTGCCAGGAGCGGGTGCCTGCTGCCTGCGGAAGGCGCACACCCACCCACGGCGGCTCCGCCACGGCGGCGGCCCCGGTGCGCTACCAGCCACGGGGCACGTTCGCTCCCGAGGAAGACGCTGGGGACGAGCCTTGGGAGGAGGAAGCCCTGGAGCAGAGAGGCTTGGAGGAGGCATTGTTCTCGGCCCTGGAAAATCCGATCCCCGCGGAGAGCGCGGGGTTGGAAGGGGCAGCGGCGCCGGCTTTGGCCGCGCTTGGGGAGAGGGTGGTGGTGGCAGGATGGTGCCGGCCGGAGCGGCGTGACCCCGTGTGACCTGTCGCTTTTCTTGTCCGCCTCTCTGCCATCCTGGCACCACGGGCAGAGGAGTTCTGGGCTCCGTGTGCCCAGCTCCAGGGTCCGTGTGGAGCCTTCTCCTTTCCTGTGCTGGTGGTGGATCCCCTCAGTTCGCCCCCCTGTCGCTCTGCACAAAGCCCTGGCTTTTGGGGGACCCGTCCCCTGCCCACGCTGGGAGCCCTCACCCGGGCATCGGCTTCCGGGGAATTCCCCAGGTGATCGCAGCTGATGGATGAGCCGGGAATTTGGGACTGTGTGCGCAGGAGTGTCTGCTCTCAGTGCTGCCACCAGCTGGGGCAGCCGGGGGAGCCACCTCCGGCTCCGGCCCGGCTCCCGGGAGAAGCCCCCGCGGCCGGACAGGGCGATGGCGAGGGTGACACCGCAGCGTGCGGGGCCAGGAGGCGAGCGGAGTGGAGCTGGCAGCCCAGGAGAGGACAAGGGGCCCCTGGTCTCAGAGGGGCACTGCCACGTCCAGCGCTGTGGGGTCACCCTGCCACTGAGTTGAGCCAAGCCGAGCCTGTTTGTTCAACCCAAATAAGCCAAAGCTAAAACGCGGCTGTCCCAAAACACTTGGGCCAGGGTGAGGCTGTACCTCTGCTGTTCCATCCACCCTGGTTCCCAAACCCCACCTCCCAGCAGGACACACAGGCCACCATCTCCCTCCCCTCGTTTTAGGGACACTGAGGCACCGTGGCACCAGCAGCTCGCTTCTGGCAGCCCTAAAAGCACAGAAGCCGAGTCCCAAACATGGACATCCCGATCCACACCCGCATGGGACCGTGCCCCACTGACCGGCAGAAGGGTTAAGGCAGAACTGGCCTCCCCGGTTCTGCCGCACATGGGCTCCCTTTCATCTCTGGCGTGGGGCCAGCCAGCGTCCGCATGAATCACAGGCCACTCCTCTCTCCCCCAAACCCCTTGGCCGGAGGCTTCTGCAGCCTTTTACTCACACAAACAAAAATAAATCTCGCTGCCGGCCTCTGAACTCTGCAAAGGCGAGTTTCCCTCTGGCTCCCCGAGCGGCCCGGGGCTGTGCGCGGGGACTTGGCACGCTCCCCGCCGACCTCGCTCTTTCACTCCCGGCGCATCCTGTGTCCTTCTCTCACCGGGCGGCCCGGGGAGCGGAATGGGACGTGACGGCCGGCACAGGCCTTGCCGGAGGCTGCCAGGAATCGGCCGGGTACGGCCCGCCGGGGCAAATGCCACACACGAGGGTGCTGCCCTGGCCGCCGCCACCCCCGGCCCCAGGGATGCTGAGCGGGTCAGCGGGTCCTGCTGGCGCTGCCGAGGTCACCTGCACGGGCTGGGCTGAGTCACGGGCTCAGGAACTGTGTTGGGGTGCAGTGAGGGTCCCCTCCTGCCACCAGCTCTTGTTCACGTAGCACTGTCGCTGTTCAGTGGAGACTGCGTGGTTTCACCCCCACTTCCTGCAGCTTCAGGGCCACTGACCTCTGTGGCAGCCCCACGAGGGACTTGCCACTCTCTGAGTCTCTGCATTGGTCGCTGGGGCCTTTCTCTGTCTCCCAAGGCAGGTGGAGCAGGATCCAGTGCCTCCCAGGGACAAGCAGCTCCTCCCACACCCCAAAAACCCTGTGTGACACCCCAGCTGCTGTTCTCCTTGTGGTGAGGGGGCAGCAGCAGCTCCGTGCTGGGGTTGGTTCCAGGTTGTCCCTGACTGCAGCAGTTCCTGTGCCACCAATGAGTGCCAAGGCAGAGCACAGGCAGGGATGGCATCTGGCACGTGGCTGGTACAGAGCTGCAGCCTGGGGACGCTGCTGTGTCCTGTGTGTGATGGGCAAGGCATGTCCTCCTGCTGGCATGCAGCAGACAGACCTGACGTGCCCCCTGCTCTGCCTGCCTCCCCTCAGGGTTTGTGGGACCAGCACTGCCAGAAGGAGGGTGGGAGGCACGTGGTGAGGTTCTGCTTGCTGCCTTGCCTGGAGACTCTTGTGGGAGGTGGCAGCATCAAGCCGCCTTGATTTAAAGCCAGATGACAACACTTGGAAATGAATTAAAAACCACTTCTTTCCATGGCCACTGCTGGCCCATGCAGCTCGTTGTTCCAGTGCGCCTCCAAGGGTTTTTTGGCATGGCTGAGGGAGTGTTGGGATCCTCACTGTGGGCAGGGGGAGCTCCCCATACCATTGGGCAGGACAGGGTTGGTGGTCACCACGTGTGCCCAGGGCACATCTGGTGGGTCCAAGCCTGATCTCAGAAGGTTTGCATGGTGGATGTGTTCCACAGCAGCTCTGCTGTGCTCCATGGGTGACCGGTTCCTATTAGAGGCAACAAACATCAGCGAGTCCAGGGAAGCTATTTTTAAGCAGAGGAAGCACTAGAATAGCATCCTGAGTTTTTTAAGCCTGTGGCTTACTGAAGAGCCCAAGTCCTTCGAGAGCCTCGAAAGTCATACGTGAGCTCTGGGGTCCCGTTTTGGCAGCTGACTGGGGCCAGAGGTCCAGGTGCAGCCCAGAGGGCGGCCAGCCAGCCCCAGCAGACCCTCCCCCTGTGAGTGTGAACACCTCTGGTCTCTGTGGGTGTGAAGGGCTCGACCAAGGACAGTGCTGTGAGCTTTCAGGGCTGGAACCCACCTGGTTTCCCAGCTGGATGGAGTCGGAAAAGGCAAGGCATGTGCAGGAGGTGGTGGGACAGTGAAGGAGATATCCAGCCAAGGATTCCTACCCCACAGACCTCTGGCTGCCTGCTTGAGGTCCCTGTGTTAGGAGGCTGTTGGCAAGACTTATGCATCCCAAACTGGTTTGTTTTGTCTCTTGTCACCTTGACCTATTTCCATGTGAAGCTCCAGAGCCCCTCTCCTCCCTCCCCCTTGGCACCAGTGCAGATGATCCTGGCAGCTGCCAGTCCCACAAATAGGACAATTCCCAAAATACCTCAGTTTTCAAGGCCGGTGCCAGTTCTCCCAAAGCCTGGACAGGGCTGTTTTTCTAGGAGAATGTTTTCTTGGAGGCTTTTGCCATCCTGCTCCCATGGATACTGTGGGCAGGTGGGATGGATGCAGCCTCCTCCCAGTCCCCTTCCCATGGATCTGTACGTGCCTGCCAGGCTTATCTTCTGCTCTCAGGGTCCATGGATCATAGGACTGACATCCTCCTTACTCACCATGTGTCCTTCCTTCTCCTCCAGGCCGTGCTGAAAGACCAGAGCCAAATGAGGCAGATGGAGCTGGAGATCAGACCTGTCTTTCTGGTCCCAGACACCAACGGTTTCATCGACCACCTCGGCAGTTTGGTCACGCTGCTGGACTGCAGGAAGTTCATCCTGGTGGTGCCCCTGATCGGTGAGTAGGGCCAGTGCTGTGCTGGGGGCTCCCCCTCTCCCCTGGTGTGGTCTGTTCCTCCAGGCTGGCTCCCTCTCTCCATGCCCCACGTGCCCTCAGTGCCTGTGTGGTCTGGAGCTGGTCAGCTTGTGCCGTGGGACTGGACTTCATCCTGCCCTGTCTCATCCCAGTCGTTGCTGGCATTCCTTCAGCCCCTGTCACCCTGCTCCCTCCCTGCCAGCCCTCTGCCCGCAGCACTCAGCAAACTTCTGGTGCTGCGTTTGGGGGTGCCAGGGGCTGGCAGAAAGCAGATGGGGGTGTTAAACGGGATTTGGAGGGAATTTCGAAGGGAGCAAAGAGGAGGAATTGTTAAACAATCAGAGCAGATAGCTTATCCCAGCTGAGCTGGGGCTTAGGCAGGCTGAGCAAATGGCCGGCCTGTGTCCCAGCAGCGTCTCGGAGCTGCTCAAGCCCAGCCCTTCTTTTTCTCCTTATAAAGCTCGCAGTAAAACAGCAAGCTGGTTCCCGTTATTGGTAAACACTCACCCTGGCAGATAACGGCTGTGCTGCTGGGTGGTCTCCCGGGGTGGTGCAGCCCTGGGCCCGTGCCTTTGCTCTGGATGTTTGATCACGCTCCGGGCTGGAGGTGCCGCTCCTCCTGCCAGTGCCACCGCGGCGCCTGGCACGGCCCGCTGCCAGCCTGGCACTCACAGGATCCCCAGGGGCAGCAGGAGAGGCTGGGGCAGGAGTGGGGCTGAGCATTGCAGAGCCCACACCCCATCCAGAGCCCCCAGAGGCCGGGACCAGCTGGGTTCTGTGGGTGTCAGGCAGTGAGGTGGCACAGGTGCGCCCCGTGCTGCCCTCCGAGCCATTGTGGGGGGTTCCTTCTCGACTCCTGGTGTCCAGCAGGCAGCTCTGCCTGTCCCAGAGCCAACATCCAGCTGCTGCCCTTCCCCTCAGGCTGAGCAGCCCAGCTCAGGAGGGATTCTTGGGGCTGGCACCCCTGGGTGGGGAGAGCAGGGCTGGATGCCTGCCCGGCTCAGCACAGGAGCTGCCAAGTTGCTCCGTGGCTTGGCACTGCAGAAGGCAAAGGAAGGCAGTCAGCAGCACCAGCAGAGCCTGGGAAGCCCTGGGGGCTGTGGGGCATGTTAACACCTGGGAGAGCTGGGGCCTACCCTGGAGCCATGGCTTTGCCTCCTGGTACACTCCAGTGGTTGCTGGGAGGCTTCTCCATCAAACACCCCAGCCAGGGGCAGCAGGAGAGCTGAAAACTCTGATCCTCCCCCTGTCCAAGATACTGCTGCCCTCAACCTGCAAAAGGATCCTGGGCTGTTCTGCCACAGGCACAACTGAGCACTTTTAGAGCCCTTCTGTCCTGCTGCCTCATCATATGGGGACAGAGTAACTCATGTCCCACTGCTGCCACAAGCCCCCTAGAAGCACCCCAAAGCCAGCAACTCCCTGCCCATGCACAGGTTGGTCGCATTTTCCCTCATCCCCCAGGACAGCCATCAGTATGGGCAGGAGGAAGCCATCCCCTGGGCCTGTGGCTGCTGGGAACAGAGGCCTTGGTGCCATGTTCCGTGGGCAGGCTGGAGGGAGGCCCGGTGCCCTTCCCCCGGCACTGCTCCCTGCTCCTCCCGGGGATGCAGCAAGGGGTTAAGCGCTTGGCTTCTCGTTGGGTTTGTTTCTCTTGCTCTTTAACCTGCTCCGTGCTCCTTGAGCCTGACCCCGCCATGGAGAAGCCAGGCCTGGTGCAGAAGCACAAACAAGCCTCCCCTTTGAAGCCTGTTTAGCTTGGAAGCAGGAAGGCGGATTTCGGGAGGGAATACCAGCTTTTCCTGTTTGATGTTCCGTTCTTGCACGGCTCCCCCCACCCCGGGCCCAGCCGTGCATTGTGTGGAAATGGCAGCATCAGGTCGGTAGCAAGAAGAGTCTCCAGCCAGGGAAGAGCAAAGCAGCTCCACACAGATTTAATTGGAATACCCAGACAGTGAGTGCCAGTCTCACCATGGAACAGAGCGATCACGCAGGCTCCCCGGGCAGTGATTCACAGCACTGGGGAGAGGCCTCAGACCCCGAGCTCTCTCCCCGAACCCCCCAAGGAATGCATAGTTCCCACTTGAACTCAGGACTTGGCTCCAAGCTCGGAAACAATCTTCAGAAATGAAGCCATGGCTCAAACACACACACACACACACACAGAGCGCGGAGGCTCCCTCGCACACACGTGCACACCAGCTCTGTGCACACGCAGCCCTGCACACCAGCGCAGCCAGGGGACACTTGTTTGCACATCTGGATGCACATTTGTGTGCCCAGCCCTGCTGCCAGCTGTGAGGCCAGGCACACAAGGGTGTGTCCAGATGTGCTCACAAGCATCATTGCTCACACACGCAGAGCGGCTCTTCCAGCAGCCCCAGCACCCAAGTGTTGGTCCCTCCTGGAGCTCTGGGGTCCCTTGGGCTTGTCAGGATGGAGCAGCTGGAGTTCCCAACCACTTGGCAGCAGTACAAGAGGTTCCAGTCAAGGTGAACAGGCTGGAAATCCACCTGGATTCCAAGCTCGTCTCGAGGCAGGACAGATGCGCAAAGCCAGATGGGTGAGGCATTGAAAGGAGCGCGTTCCCTGCCAGGAGCACGGGGTGGTGGCTTCAAGTGGGAAAACAGGCCTGGGATTTGTGTGGGAAATAGTGCCAGGGTGGGAACTGCCTGCTTCCTGTTCCCATGTGCAGCCCTGCAGTCAGAGGCAGCAGTGCCACACGGGCAGGAGGCACAGTGCCACGGGCCATCGCTGTGCTGGGAGATAGAGGAGCAGGATGCAGGAGTTCAGGGTTTCCTGACAGCCCTGGGCACGGATGTGCTGTTGGCATGGTGCAGCAGTGTGGGCTGGGGGGCACAGCGATGCTCCCCAGTGTTTGGCAGGGCAGAGCCAGCTGCCCTCACCAGTTACACTGCGGGGGTGAGGTGCCTGAGCTCTCGGGGCCGAGCCAGGTGACCCACGGAGGTGGGAAGGCAGCAAAGCTTTTCCAGACCTGCAGCCAAGTCCAGGAGCACAGGGACACTGCAGCAGCTGAACCCAGATTTCCTGAGCCAGCTCCCAGTGCCCCGGCCCCGAGGCCTTGGCAACTTGCGTGCTCCAGCAGCAGGTCACGGGAGCACCTTGTCCCATAGTAACTGTACCTCCTCTTCCTGTTTGAAGTGATAAACGAGCTGGATGGCCTGGCCAAGGGCCCAGAGATGGAGCACCGGGCTGCAGGCTATGCCCGCCAAGTGCAGGAGAGAGCCAGGAAGTCCATCGAGTTCCTGGAGGAGCGATTTGAGAGCAGGGACAACTGTTTGAGGGCTCTGACCAGCCGAGGCAACGAGCTGGAGTCCATCTCCTTCCGCAGCGAGGACACCACTGGCCAGCAGGTAAGGGGCATCGGGGAGCTCTTTGCCACCCCCCCCTCTGGGAAAACCAGGGACCCTGAGGTCCCTGAGCTCTGGCAGGGGGTGGCTCTGTGTCCTCCCTTTGCAGCTGGCTGAGCAGGCCCTCGTGTCCCTGCTCTCACCGAGCTGTGTTGGGGTGTCTCGAGGCGGTGCAGCAGTCAGGGTGGTGAGGGTGCAAAGTTTTCCCTGCCAAGGGTAACCTTGCCCTTTCTTTTCCAGGGAAACAATGATGACCTGATTCTGTCCTGCTGCCTCCACTATTGCAATGACAAGGCCAAGGATTTCATGCCCTCCAACAAAGGTGGGACATCCTCACATCCTCTTCGTCCCTTCTCTGTAGCATTCCACAGACTCCTCCCGTTTCTCTTTCATGGCCCTTGGATCTGTTCCCCCCTGCATTTTGCCTCTTTCAGCACCAAGGTGCCACCTCCTGCCTCCGGTCAGCCCCAGGCTGTGGCCCTCCCACCTCATTGCCAAATGTCACCTCATGGCACCTTGGGGATGCCCCAGCCTGTGACAAACACACCATAAACATCCACAGATCCATTTTTTGTGGTGACAAAGGGCCTGAAAATGCCTCCTCCGCATGACCCCTGATGCTTTCTCTCCAGGACTCTTTTTCCTCTGCATTCCTGGTTGGCATCAGCCATGTGTGCTGGGACCAGACAGCCTCCAGGCTGTTGCCAGGGCGGCAGGGATGGGAATCACATCAGCAGCTGCCCAAGAAATCAACCCGCATTTGTCAGCACGAATTCTTAGCAGCTTAACTTGTCAGATTCACAGAGAAACCGTCACCAAATGTTTATGTGCAAATGATGCTGAATTTTGAAATCATGTGGATTATGGGGAATGGGGCCTGACAAGCTGACAGCCTCTGGTTTGTAACAAGGAGGCGCGTCACCAGCGCGGGGCAGAGGATGTTTATTGTTACACATTTCTTAAAGCGTCCGCGCAAAACCTCCCGCTCCCACTTGAGGCAGCTCTCAATCCCTTGGCCTGCCTTCCCACTGAGCCCCTAATTCCCTTCCTTCCAGCACAGGCCAGCCAGGTGCTTGCCCACCATCCCCAGCCCCAGCACCATGACCATAGCCCACATTCCTGGCCACCCTCCCCTTCCCCTCGTCCTGCTGCTCCCTGCGCAGCCAAGCTGGGCCCATGTTGGGCTCCCATAAACTCTGTTTTTTCCATTGCCGTCCTGGCTCGGAGGCACTGTGTTTCCTGTGCTCATAGGAACAGTGCTCTGGTCACAGGACCCAGCTGCTTACACATAGCCCATATGCTTCCCCTGCCTCGCACACACGTAAGCGTGGCTCCCACATCCCAGCCCGGCGCGTTGCGTGCGGGGCAGCTCATCCATCTGGGGGCAAGATCCCTCTGGTTCTTTCTCAGGCATCAACTCCCAGTGTCTGTCTGAGCCCCAGCCAGAAACGCCTCGGTGTCAGTGGCGACTCCAAAAAAGCTCCGCAAAAAATAAGGGGTGGCTTTAGATCTTATAATGAGATCAACAGAATAATAGCACCAGCTTCCTGCTGGAGCCAGGGTCGCAGGCTGTCTTCCTGGCCTGGGTCAGGCAGGGACCTCCTCTTCCCAGCCCGTGGCCAGTCCAGCACCCCTGTGGGCAGTGGGCAATGGTCACAAATCACCCCTGGGCAGCACGGAGAGGGGAGCAGATGGCCTTGGGGATGCGGGGCTGTGTGCGAGGCCCACCAGGAGGAAGCTTGGCAAGGAGCAGGGAGGGTAGGGGGGCTCACCATGGGATGGATGGAAGGCCTGGGGCAGGTCAGAGCTTCACTGTGCTCCGTGTGTGTCTCCTTGCAGACGATCCCATCCGTTTGCTCAGGGAAGTGGTTTTGCTGACGGACGACCGGAACCTGCGAGTCAAAGCGCTGACCCGCAACGTGCCGGTGCGGGACATCCCCACCTTCCTCAAGTGGGCTCAGGAGGGCTGAGGAGGCCAAGGGGGGCCCAGGGCCCCTGAGGGAGTCACGCAGCCCCTGACGGCGGGAGCCCGGCTCCAGCGGCCGCCTCGCCGCGCCGCCACCGCCGCCAGCCCACCACGAACAATAAACGCCACGTCTTCAACCCACCCCGGAATGGCCGTGCTGAGAAGGGCCCCCCGAGGGCAGAGCAGCTGGGAAGGTCATTGCTGTGGATGGTTCACGTGGAGGCTGGGCCCTTGAGGGGCCCGCCGGCCTTTGGGCAGTGCCAGCGCGGAGCTGGAGAGCCCCGCTGGCGAGGGAAGCTTTGGGTGAGCCCTGTGCTGGATCGCCAGCCTTTTGCTTGGTTTGCTTGGGTGCAGAGAGCTCGAGTCACGCCTTGGTGGCTCTTTGGGTTTGTAGGCTGCGTAGGGCAGAGACTGGGGACACGCCGGCACAGACTTTGGGATTGTTTAGTCCAGCCTGTACCCCTTGGAGAGGCCATGGATTTCAAGGGCAGGTTTACCCCTGCCCCAGCCTATTTGTCCTGCATGGCCAGACAGCCCCAGGTCCCCATCCCCTTCCCCACCGTGTGCTGCCCCATGCAGGAGTGCTGCTTGCAGAGGACTTTGTCCTCTCCGTGGTGCGGGGTTTGCTTGTTGAGTTTCATTTTTTTGGTGTAGCTTAGTTTTCAGGTGTGTGCCCTGCCTGCTTTGCTGGGGGAGGCTTTGAACACCCCCACAGCTGCTTTGTCCTGATCCCCGGCCCACCCCAGCTGTTCCTTGCCCCTTCCTTTCTCCCCCAAACCCCTTAGTCCTACCCTGCTGCCTTTAGGCACGCTTTTGACCTAGGACTCAGTGTGAGGCTAACAGAATTCTCCAAGGACCCCAGGACCGGCTGTCCCACGGGTACTGTGTGTGTCCTCACATTGCCACAGGCCCCTCTTCCATGTGGGATCCGGCTTCTGCCTATGGCTGCAGAGTCAGAGAGAACCACTGAAATGCTCAGCCCCATTATTTGCCTAGCTGAGAGGGTCCATGGATGGAGCCATTGCCTCGTCCCTGGGTCATTTTGCACTTGGAGTTGGGGTTGGGGTGCTGCTCAGCCTTCCACACCCCACCTTGTCCCATCCCCACGTGTCCCATCCCCAGTGACACACCAGATACAGAAGCTAAGAGGGAGCATTAACCCCTGAACCAGAGCCCCTGGAGCTCTGTCAAGTCCCAGTCCCATGAGCCATGGTGGGAGCAGCCCCAAGGCCACCCCTGGTCCCCGCTGGGGGGGACGTGGCAGAGGTGGCAGAGGAAGCAGCAGGACAGAGCCCAGCGTTTTCCTTTGCTGTGTGGGTGGCTCAGACCCAGAGTCTGCATCAGGAAGCTCAGCCCCCCCTGTGCCAGCCCCAGCCCCACGGGCTGCAGGGCCAGCAGCAGGGTCAGAGCCTCGGCAGCGCCACGGACGCACAGGCCATGCTGGATCACCTGTGCCAGAGCAGTGCCCAGCCCAGGGCCCCGGGCACAGAGACTTTGGGGTGCCCACGGCTGCTGTGGGGCCATTGGCACAGCACCCACGCCCCGATTCCTTGCCCACACCGTGCTGGCTGCCAGCTTTGCAGAGACTTTGCCTTCTCCTCCGCGCCGGGTGTGTTTCAGTGTTTGTTTTCTTACGGCGCTGCCCCAGTGCTCCTTCCCAAGGTACCGCCAGCCTGGGGGGCCCTGCAGCTCTGCCAGATGTGTCACAGGCTCGGCCATGGGACAGTTTTGGTGCCACCAGACCAGGTGGCACAACAGTGAGCAGAGCTTGAGCGCCTGGGGCCGTCCCTGCCAGGCTGCTGGGAGCCCTTGTCTTGGGGCAGCGCCCGCGTTCGGGATGTTAAGTTGGTTTTAATAATTTTTAGTATTAAACATGTGTCAGTGCAGCGTGCTGTGTCATTTGTTGTCAGCCCATGAGTTGCTGCTGAGGTTGGGGTGGGGGACACCAGGGAAGGGCAGCAGTGGGACACATTGTGAGGATGACAGCGGCTCTGTCCCACCTGCATCTGCTGCTGCCCCCCCAGCTGAGGGGGTCTGGGCTAACCAGCTGCACAACAAAGCCCCTTGGGTCCCCTCCCTGCAGCTCCGCACCCCCAGGTGACCCCCAGGGTCACTGCCAGCCATGCTCAGCTTCAGCCCTGCACCAGCCAAGCCCCTCCCCAGAGAAGAACGCGAGGCCACGCGTGTTAATGTCACTTTATTGCTCATTCCGTTTCGACTATAGAAAAAAAAAAGGGCGAGAAGCCCGTGTACAAATTGGATGTGATACAGGGGGGGCCGGGGCCCCGCTGGGCGCTGCCAGCTGTGCTTTGGGTGCTGCCACCGCCGCCAGTCACCCCACGGCAGCTCCGGGGCACCGGGACAGCCTCGGGGGCAGCCGGGCAGCAGCGGCAGCTCAGGCTAAGGCACAGTGGCTGCGAGGCCGGGGGCAGTCGCTGCTGGCGGCCGCCCGGAGCCTCGTGTGCAAAGGAGAGGAGGGGGCTCAGGAGGGGGGAGAAGCTTCACATTTGCCCCAACGGAGGGGTCAGGGCACGGGCCGGGGGGGTCCAGGCCGGGGGGGCTTGGCCCGCACCGAGCAGAAGGTGGGAGAGGGGCTGCGGTGGTGGCAGAAGGTGCCCGGGGGGGACTCGGCCCCAGGTCACATCACCCCCCGGGCTCTGCCCCACCGCGCCCTCCCGCAGCCCCTGCCCACCTCCCGTAGCTGACAAACCAGAGACCGCTTTGTCTTTGTCATGGACCCCCCGGCCCGGCCCGGCCGCGCTGGAGACGGGCGTCTTTGGCAAAAAATAAAAAAATAAAAAATAATCAAGGCGAGTGTGGCCGCCCGAGGGCGAATCCTCCGGGTGCCGGGGCTGGCCCGGGTGCCCCGGGCATCCCTGATGGCGAGGCAGGGCCCAGGGGCTCAGTCTGGGACAGGCCCTGCCCCACCTCCCAAAACCACGGGGAGCAGCCCGCTGAGCCCCTGCGCCGGGGACGGGAGGTCAGTGCTTGCTTCGGGGCGAGGAGCATCGCGATTCCCCGGCCTCCCCAGCACGGACGTGACCGCCGCTCCCCCGTCCCGCTCCTGCTGCTCAGCCCGCACCGTCCCCCTCCGTCAGTCCGTCCCGAGCCCCCGGGGGATGCTCGGGCGCACACCCCCGGCCCAGCGCTGGCCGCTCCCGCTCGCACGGAGGCGCCGCTCCGGCCACGGCGGACGAACTACTCACGGCGCTCGGGGAGGCACAGTCCGGGTCCCGTCGCGGCAAAGCCGAGCGCCGGCGGCTCCCAGCGCGGGGCCGGAGCGGCTGCCGAGGGCGTCCCCGGGCCCGGGGGCAGCCCTGAGGTAAGGAGCGGGCTCATGTCCTCCAAAGCCTCGGGGCGCAGCCCGGCCTCACAGCTTGTGCGTCGCTGCCGCCCGGTGCCGGGGTCCCGGCACCCCCCACGGCCGGGGGCGGAGGTGCCGCGGGGTCAGTCCCTGATTTATCGGCTTCTCCCGAGGGAGGGACACGCCGTCCATCCGTCCCGGAGCAGCTCTCACGGCACCTTCGCTACTGAGCGAGTTCTCCGGGACCGTCGGCAGCGCCTGGGGACGAGCACCCATCACCTCTCGCCCCCCCCCCAGCTCCACACGGGGCAGCGAGGGGAGCCCAGCGGCCCCCCAGCCCCCCGGCCAGGCCGGTGCTAGGGGGGCGAGTATCGCTCTATGGTCCGGGCGGCCTCGGTGTGCAGGTGCGGAGCCTGCGCCAGCACCTCGGCCGCCTTGTCCTGGCTCAGCCCCAGGTGCTCGGCCGTGAACTTGGCCAGGGGGTAGAGGCTCTCCATGGCCTTGGGGTCGCTGAGGAAGTGCGAGGTGTGGGACAGCAGCTCGGCCGCCTTCTCCTGCTTGAGCCCCAGCTGGTCGGCGGTGAGCCGGGCCATGGCGTAGACGCTGTCGGGGAAGTCCAGCTTGGCTTTGCCGTCGGGGCCGGCCGCGTGCATCTTCATGTGGCTGATGAGGTTGCGCTGCTGGGCGAACTTCCCGCCGCACACCTGGCACTCGTAGGGCTTCTCGCCCGAGTGGATGCGCATGTGCTCGGTCAGGCGGTACTGGCGGGTGAAGCGCATCCCGCAGGCGTCGCACGCGAACGGCTTCAGGCCGAGGTGGCTGCGCATGTGGCGGGTCATGGTGCCGCGCTGCGTGAACTTCTTGCCGCAGATGGTGCAGGGGTAGGGGCGCGTCAGCCAGTGCGTCTTCTCGTGCTGCCGCAGCGTGGCCGGGTCCTTGTAGGACTTGTCGCAGGAGGAGCAGCGGTAAGGCCGCAAGATGTCACCCAGCCCCGGGCCGCCTTTGTCCAGGAAGGGCACGGCCTGCTCGGCCGCCGCCTTGTGATAGAGCTCCTCTTCGTTGTGGGCCTCCACGTGGGCGTTCAGCTGCTCGGAGCTGGGGAAGCCCTTGCCGCAGGGGATGCAGACGTACAGGTTGTCGCCCAGGCTCTCCGGCTCGTAGCCCAGGTGGTTGCAGTAGCGGTCCAGCGCGTCGCCGGGCGAGGGGCCCTCGCTGCTGCCCGTCTCCTCGCTCGTGCTGTTGTCGGGCTCCAGGTCGTTGCTCTCCACGCTGGGGTAGCGGGGCTGCGGTGCCGCAGGCGGCGATTCGGCCTTCTCCTCCCGCTCCAGCTCCTTCTCCGCCTCCCCCTCGTCCAGGTAGGGGCCCAGGGGCTCGTGCTTCATCCAGCGGTACATCAGCTCTCGCCCGTCGGCGCGGGGCAGCGGGGGCTCGGCGCAGGGCGGCGTGCTGCGGAAGGGGTCGGGGGCGTGGGGGTGTCCCCCCGGCTCGCCGCCCGGCGGGGAGTCCTTGTAGGCAGCGGCGTGGCCGCCCAGGAGGCCGGCGCTGACGGGGGGGCTGTCGTGCCGCGGGGGCAGCGAGGGCTCGCGGGGCTCGCTGGGCAGCAGGCGGTCGGTGGGCAGGAGCTGGGCGGAGGGGCCGGTGGGGCTCTTCTTGGAGAGGTCGAGGCCGCAGGGCGGCGAGCAGTGGCGCTCGGGCGGGCACAGCCCGTGGGGGTGCAGCGGGGCGCCCTGGGCGGCCGAGGCGTACAGCTCCCCGCACTGAGTGTTGAGAGGCGCCGCCGGCTCCACGGGCGGCAGGTCCACGGGCCGCGGCGTCCCCGAGTAGCAAGCCTGGATGACCGGCGTGGCGGCCCGCAGCCCGCGGCCCAGCTTGTAGGGCGCGTAGCCCCCGCGCAGGTGGCAGTACTTGCCGCTGCGCTTCAGCTTCTTCTTGCAGAGGGCCACCAAGCCGGGGATCTGGAGGTAGCTGGCGGCAGCCAGCACAGCACCCAGGCTCTGCTCGCTGCCCGGCTCGCACTCGGCCAGGCGGCCGGTGTAGATGAAGTCGAGGATGAGGCGGAAGATGCCGGGGCTCACCATCTCATGGTCCAGGTTGAGCAGGTTGTCGTGGACCACCAGCGACTTGAGGTAGGCGCTGCTGGCGGCCAGGATGTTCTTGTGCGCGCGGAAAAGCGCGTTCTGCACCACGATGATCACGTCGCACAGGAAGCCCTTGGTGCGCTGCGTGTTCAGCTGCAGCAGCAGCTGCCGCGAGTGGCTCGGCACCTCCATGGCGTCCAGCATCCCGCTCCTCGCCCGCCGCCCTGCAACACAGCGGCCGCCCCGTCAGCGCCGTGCCCGGCCCCGGTGCCCGCCGCGACGCGCGGGGGGCTCGACGTGCGCGGCCGGGGCTTCACCCGCGCGTGGGGCGGGCGGCGTGGCGGGGGCGGGTCCGAGCCCCACGCACCGCCGAGTCCCGGCCGCTCTGCGCGCCCGCCCGGCCGGTGCCACCGCTTATATGGGGGCTCGTTTCTCGGCGGCTCGGGGGGGCGGGAGGGGGGCGAAAACCCCCGGAGGGTTTTGGAGAAAGTGACATCACCCGCCGCCGCCGCCAGCGCCGCGCCCCGGCCCCGCCAGCCGCGGGATCCCGAGACCCCGCGCCCACCTGCCGGGGGAAACCGGGGGGGGGGCGCCCCGAGCCGCTGCCCGCCCGCCGGTCCCCGCGCGCCGCCGCCGTCCCGCTCCCCGCCGCGCCTCCCCGCTTCTTATGCGCCCCGGTCCCGGGAGGCGGCGGGCCGGACCCCCCGGGCGCCCCCCGCCCCCGTTTCCTCTCCCCCCTTCGAGGTGAGCGGGGGGACGGCCGGGGGTGTGGGGGGGAGCGGGACCTCCCCTCCCCGCCTCCGTCCCGGTGCCGGTGCCCCCCGCCCAGGTGCGGGGAGCCAAGAGCCCGCGGAGCGGCTTTTTCGGCCGATTTCCCCGCGTTTCGGGGCGCTCCCCCCTTCCCTTTACCTGGGCGTCCGGTGGCCTCCGCCAACCAGCTGAGGTCTCGGTGAACTCTCATGGCTCAGCCCCGGGGGGGCCGCCGCCGGTTGCTGCTCCCCTCCACCCTCCTCTTCCTCTGCTGCTTCTCTTCCTCCATACCCCGCGCTCCCGGCCGGTCCTACGGAACGGGAGGAGGAGGAAGAGGAGGAGGAGGTGGTTGTGGAAGAAGCAGCAGCGGTTCCTCGGGGTTCCCGACGCCGCCAGCTCGGAGGTGAAACCCGGGCTGCGAACTCCCCCTGACCCCGGCCTGAACTCCGAGCAGCGCCGCTGGCTGTTAAAGGGACGGCGGGAGGTTTTCCTCCTCCCATCCCCGGGCGGGGCACCGACAAGCCGGGCCCCCCCTCCCTTTACACACCCCTCCCTCCCCATCCCGGTCTCCTCCTCCTCCTCCCAGCCCGGTTTTTCCCTCCTCCCGGTCTTCTCCCGCCGCGCCCCGCCCGCCCCCTCGGGGGTCTCGGTCCTCAGGACATCGCTCTTTGCCCGGGGACAGCCCGGGTGGGGCCGGGAGCCCCGGGGAGGGGGGGACCGGGGGTGTCCCCGGGCAAAGGGCGATGCGTCCCCCCCGTCGGTCCCGCTCGTAGGGCGCCATCTAGCGGCTCCCGGTGCGCTCCACCCCGCCCGGTACCGGCGGCGGCTCCTCCCCGGCAGGTGGGACCCGACGGGGCGGACGGGGCTGGGGAGCGACCGAGCAGAGGGGGTTTCGCTCGCCGCCCCGCCCGAGGGATGGGTGCGGACGGGCAGAGCGGGGCGGCACCCATGGGCTGGGGAGGCTGGAGAGGGTGGAAGCGTTTTGGGGTGCAGAGGGTGGAAGGTCGCGTCCGATGGGAGGAGATGATGCGGGAAGGGGTTCTGGGGAGCAGGGAGGGAGGGCAGACGGGCGCAATTTGCTGGTGAGGGGGGAGAGCAGAGAGCGGAGGGGCGCGCAGCGCTGGCGCCCAGATGTGCGGTGGCGGTGGCTGGGGTGGGCTGGGGGCTTGCGGTGGTTTGGGATGAGGAGGAGGAGGGGGAGGCAGAGCCACGTTTCCCCCGGCTTTATCCCTCCAGCCGCCGCTGAAAAAGCTGCTGGGCTCGGGGTGCAGCATGGGGTACCCCCCCTGGCGCGGGGGGAGCCGCCTCTCGCTTCACACTTTCACTTCTCCTTTCTCACAGCCGCAGCCTCTTGCACAACCTCCTGGTACAGCAAAGCATCGTGATGGGCTTCCCCAGGCCGGCTGCTCATCCTGGGGGGGTCCCGCTGGCACCCCCTGAGCTGAGCAGGGCATCCCGAGCAGGGCCATCCCTCCCACCTGAGCTCTTGGGGTTTCACCCCGTAACCCCGGTCCCCTGGTGAAGGGGAGCCAGTGTGGGGTCCCTGGTGCCTGGGACAGGGTTTGGCCAGCGCTGAACTCGGGACACAAAGGGCTGGGTGCTGGCAGGGAGGGTGCAGGCTGCCGGCAGCCCTTGCCCTCACAGCTCAGCATCGCTCACCTGGAACTGACCCTCAGGTCCCCTTCAGATTCAGCGCGTCCCAGCTCACTGTGGAAATGTCCCGGGACGGAGTGTCACTGCCCGCGGGCTCATCCCGGGCTCAGAGATTCCCCTCCCTGCTCCCCACGCTGGGCTCTCGCCCACAGGAAGCGCCGGGATCCTGGGAGCGGGACGTGGGCGACCCTCGTTAGAGCCGCGGTTTAATCCCAACTCCCCGGGCACTAATTTCTCCCCCCTCTCCCTTTTTTTTTTTTTTTTTCTCCCCCCTCTTCAATTAACGGCTGGAAGTGTTTCAGGTTCTGGCAGCGAGCTCTGGACGTCGCTGTGAGCGATGGCTCCCGCGGGCTCCGTGCCGGTAATTTATGGGGCTGAGCTGCATAAATCACGGCAGCGAGCGGCTCCCAGACAGCTGCATCCCCCGGGGCCGGCCGGGACCCCGGGCTGCCCCAGCTACCTGCTGAGTGACGCCGAGCCTCGGGGGCAGCGGCCGAGGGAGGCCATGGAAAAACCCTTCCTCACCTTTTCCTCCCTCCTTTGCAGCTCCTCTCCCAGGAGCAGAGGGGCGGATCGCTGCCCGCAGGGGTTTGGGGCAGGTGGAGGGGGGTTTCTAGCACGAGTATCTCCCCGTCCTGTCCTGCTCAGCTTTCTGGAGGGATCCTAACACAGCAGCCTGAGCCGGAGTTCCGCACGCAGAGCGCTCAGAAGCTGCCGGGCGTCCCCAGGGAGCTGCAGCCCGTGTCCAGCTCCGGGGGACATCGGGGGCTGCAGGACGGCGGGAGGAGGCAGCGCCGGCAGCGCGCAGAGAAAAAGGGGCATTTTCGCCTCAATGTGCTGAGCAGATTGGAACCAGCTCTGGTTAAGTCATTGGCTCTGTTGGGAGGTCTGAGCTGGAGCGTTTCCCGCCTGTGCCCCCTCCCCACGATCAATCAAAGTTGCAGCAAATTAGCCCAGATGCTGGGAGATTCGGTTCAAATCCAGCTGTGGTTTGGATCGCGTTCGCATGCCTGGCTTCATGTGGGACCTGGGCTTTTGGACAGGATACAGCCCCCCGGTCTCTGCAGGGCCCTGTTTCCCAGCGCAGCCTCTCCCCAAAGCCCACACACATGTCTTCCATTACTGCCCTTGGCCAGCGGGGCCGCATCCGGCAGCGCCAGGAGCCTGCAGCCCCCGCTGGCAGCTCCAGCTCCGTTCTGCCGGGGCAGAGCAGCCCCGAAAGGGCGCCCCTGTGTGTGCAGGGGGATGGATGTGTGTCTGTGTGTGTCTGTGTCTGTGTGTGTGTGTCCCCTCCACCTGAGGGGCTGAGGGGGTGGAACTCGTGACAGGGCTGAGCCCTGGGTCACCCCTGCCCATCTCCTGAGCTGCTCCGGTGCCAAGCTCCTGAGGGCAGCCGCGGGATTCTGCCGGGCTCTCCCGGGGTGCCCCCATCAGGAGAGGATCCCTGGGAAGGGCAGAGCTTCCCTGGCACAGCCGGGGTGGCTGCTCCCTGCTGTGCTGCCTGGGTGGCACTGCTGGGGTGGACAATGGGAGTCATTCCCTGGGGTGGATGCTCCAGGGGCTGGGGGAGCCTTCTCTGCGGGCTTGATGGGGCAGTGGGACCCCTTTCTTTTGGGGTGACACTGAGAGGACCCTCTTTGCAGAGTGATTCTTGGTCAGACGAGGGCGCCTATCCCTGCAAGGTGATATTTCACGGAGCAGGGCAGCAATTCCTTGTGGAAGGACATCCAGGTGCACAAGAGACAGACTCAAACAGCAGGAGCTGAGACTGGGAGAGACCTCAGGAAATCGTCCCCGGCCCCAGCAGGGCCACCCGGGGCTGGCTGCACAGGACCTTGCCCAGGTGGTTTTGGGTTTCTCTGAGGATGGTGACTCCAGCAGCCCAGGCCAGTGCTCCCCTCCCAGTGTGGAAGTGCTCCCTGATGGTGGGACTCTGTCTGTGCCACCTGCCCCTGGTCCTGGCACTGGGCAGCAGGAGCTGAGTCTGGCTCTGCCCTCTCCACACCCTCCAGGGCTGTGCATGCACTGACAGGTCCCTGGAGCCTTCTCTTCTCCCAGCCCTCTGCCTCTCCTCAGCAGGGAGATGCTCCAGCCTTTTACTCCTCTTAGTGCCTCCTTCCCTGGACTCTCTGCAGCATTTCCATGCTGGGAGCCCAGCACTGGACCCAGCACTCCAGGCCTGAGCAGGGGGAAGGATCCTCTCACTGCTGCCAACCAACGCAGACCGGGACACCATTCACCTCCTTCATACACAGGGTCAGCTTCCTGCCCCCCAGGACCCCCAAGTGTTTCCCACTGAACTGCTGTCCAGCTGGACAGTCCTGGGATAAACCAGAGCTCAGGGATCTTCCTCCCCAGGAGCAGGGCTTGGCAATTCCCCTTTCTGAACTGGGGGGCAATGGGATCCCTTCCCTTTGGGGGGATGTTTGTGAAGACAAGGGCACCCACCCCTGTGAGGTGATGCTTTGTGGAGCAGTGGGACCCCTTCCTTGTGGGATGGAGCCTGAGGGGGTGACAGGACCCGTCCTCTGCAGGTGGATGAGGATCCTGTCCCTGTGGGTCAGAGTTTGGTGAGATTTTGGGAACCCTTTTGTTATGGGTGACGTTTCCTGGGGGCAATTTTCAGTCAAACAAGGGCACCCATCCCTGCCAGGTGTTGTTTCCTGGGGCAGTGGGACCCCTCTCCTGTGGGATGACACTTGATGGGGCGATGGAACCCCTTCTGTGCAGGCAGGTGATGGTCTCATCCCTGTGGGATGATGCTTGGTGAAACACTGGGACCTTTCCCTTATGGGGGATGCTTCATGGGGCAGTGGGACCCCTTCCTCGTGGCACAACGCTCAGGTTGGGTAAGGAACACTTCCAGCAGGGTGATATTTTGGGGCTTGAGGCCACGAGACCCTTTCCAATGAAGTGCTGCATCGTGGGGCAGTAGGATCCCTTCCTTATGGGGTGACATCCGAGCAGGTGAAGACCCCACCCCTGCGGAGTCACGGCGGCACAACGAGACCTCCCTTCCTCTCCCCCTTCCTCCTCCAGCCCCCCTCACCCACCGCCCCCTTCCCACGCCCTCCAGGCGACCTCCCCCTCCCCACGCGCGCCTCTCACCGCCTCCCCCGGCCGGGACGCGGCTGGAGCGCCGCTGGGGAGCCCACGAGATGGCAGCAACGGGCCGCGCTCCGGGACGCGACACCCCCTCCTCGGGGGCCGCGACCCCCCCGCCCCGCATCCCTGCCGGGGCACCGTGCGCGCCTCGGGGGGCACCGGGACGCGCGGCGGGGGGGTCGCGGCCCCCGGAGGAGCGAGCGGCGGAGCTGCGCAGCCGGTTGCGGGTGGGCCGGCCCCAGCTGCTGACTAATCCCGGGCTGAGTCACGGTTGCGGCGGGGAGCGCTGCGGCAGCGATTCCCCACCTCCCCTCGCCGAACCGGAGAGCCCCGACGGGGCGAGCGCCGGTGCTGCGTGGGGGGGGGAAAAAAAAGCGGGGGGGACAGGAGGGGGACACCCCCTTCCAGCAGGGGGTGGGAAAGGCGTTTTGGGGAGTTCTGAGGGGGGTGGCAGCACCTCGGGCGGTGGAGGATGGGGAGGTGCCGGTGGGGTTGGGAGGGGTTAAACCTCTGAGGCGCTCTGCAGGTATTTGGGGGTGTGAGGGGTAGGGGAGTGGGGGGCTCGTGGCTTGAGGCCCCCGGAGCAGCGTGTGGCCTTGCAGCAGCGCGGCCTTGCGCAGCGGCGGATGCTGGCGGGCGCGGATGCTGCTGTCAATGACAACGCCGCTGTTGCTGTGGTTACCGGTGTGATGCTTCGCCAGAGCAGAGTGAGGTCAGACGGCTCCAGCACGAGTGGGGGGGATGCATGGATGGATGGATGGATGGATGGACGCACAGGTGCATACAGGGAGAAAGGATGCTCCCAAATCCCCCTGGATATGACTCTAAGCCCATCTTGGGGGGTGCTGGCACTTGGGAAGGAGCAATGGGCCAAAATTAACTCACCTGTGAAGCCGCAACCTTCTTCTGTAGCACTGATTATTTCTGGGAGACCCAGCTCTGGTGGGAGTGAGGGCCAGGCCCCACTGTGAGGCTGGAGGGGTCAGGGCAGCACGGTGCTGCAGGGGGTTCTCACCCCAGGTATTCCAAAGTCACCCCCCAGCACCGCTTTGTGCTGTCCCGTTGTCCTGCAGGGCGCTGGGGTGGCACTCCTGGGTGCTGGTGGCACTGCAAGGACAGGGGGTCTGAGGAGGGAGGTGCTGCTCAGGACATTGCTGTGGGTGAGGGGTGCAGGTGGGCAGGGGGTACCCCCAGGCTGGTGCCCGGGTGTGGGGACCCCCGTGCACCCCCTCGCCGTGACGGGGGGCTCAGACAGCCCCAAATCAGCAGCTCCGTGGTGATGCCAGGATGGGGCCGGGCTCTGGCCTAGCAGGGTGCTCAGGGGTGATGGGCACCCTGGATTCCCATGCGTAATTCCATCCATTCCCTGGAGGGACCCCTCTGTCTGGGGCAGGGGGTGCCCCCCGCCGCCCTCCCGGGGGGACAGGACCCTCGGTGTGCGTTGTCCCAGTGGGTGCACGGCCCCCGGCTCTGGCAGCAGGTGGAGAAGGGATGTGGGGGGCTGGGTGCTGCCCCAGCGCTCTCCTGGAGCAGCCGGGGAACGGGGGCTGCTCCGGGGGGTCTGGGGGAGGGCCGGGGTCCTGTTGCAGCCCGGACCCCCTGCCCGGCTCCGGGCCGCTCTCCTCCCCCCGCGCCGATATAAATAGTAGCGTCTTCCCGTTCCCTAAATTTCCTCGCTGACGTAGCGCTCACGTCATTGTGTAGGTTGATGCTTTTCTATGAATGAGCCGAGATCCCCGTTACTACGAGCCCGATCCTATAAAAGCCCCGCGCGCTGCGGACAGCGCAGCACCGACACCGGCGCCGGCCCCGCCGGGAGCCGCGGGGCCCCTGCCCGGCCCGGCAGCCGCGGGGCCCGCAGCAGGTAAGGCACCGGCTGGGTTGGCCCGCAGGTAAGCGGGGACGGAGCCCGGTGCGGGGGCGGGAGGGGGCAGCGGAGCCCCGGCTGCACCTGCCGGCCCCGGGGCGGGGGTGAGGCGGGGCGGAGGGCGCCGGGGCCCGGGGCGGGGGAAGGGGAGCTCTGCGGCGGCGGGGGCGGCGCGGAGCCGCCTGGCGCAGCCCCACGTGCGGGCCGGGCGGCGGGGGCGGCGGGGCCGGGCGGCGGCGCCGGCGGGGGCGGTGCGCGGGGGCGGGCGCTGAGCGCGGGGCCGCCCCGGGGGGGCGCACGGCGGGGACCGGCCGCCCGCACCCTGCGGGGCTCGGGGGGGTGCGGGGAGAGGTGCGGAAGCGCATCCGCGCGCGGGGCCGTGCGTGTGCGCGTCCCGCTCCGCGGTGACACCGGCGCCCGCTGTCCCGCCTCTCCGAACCTCCCCCGACGGGACCCCCCGGCCCCATCCCGCGGTGCCGCCGCCGTGCCAGGCGCTCTCCGCCGCCGCCTCCCTCGGGTTCCCCCGCAGCCCCGTGTCCCCGGCCCGGGTGCTGCCGGCCCCGCAGCCCGGGGAGGGGGCGTCGATCGCCTTCACCCCGCTGCGTCTAAAGAGCGCGGAGACCCCGTCGAGGAGAGCCCGAGTCAGAGCGTCGGCACCTTGGCTCTAGACTGCTTACTGCTGCGTAGGGACAGGACAGTAACAGTCTACAGTCATGGCTACTGAAGCATGACCCACCGCCGGCACCGGCCCCGGCCCCGGCCCCGCCGCAGCGCCGGGGGGGCGGGCGCTGTCCGTGGTGCTGAGCCGTCGGGGAGCGCGCCCCGACGGGGGCGGGGGGAAGGCGGGAAGGGGCGGGCATGGGGGGGTGTCCCGGTGCCCGCCTGACCCCGCTCTCTTTTTCCCCCCCCGCAGACACCGACCCCCCCACGGCGGACGCCCCCCCCGCCTTCCCGCTGCAGCCCAGGTACGGGGGGACTCCCGGCGGGGCGGACACGCGTGGGAGGGCAGGGGGCGGGCAGGGGGGTGGGCGGATGCTACCGATGCTGCCGATGCTACCGACACTCCCCCCCACCCCTCCCAAGCACCGGGAGTCCCCCCCCCGCGCCGCCGGTGGGCGTCGGGCGCGCTCGCTGCGGTGGCGGGGACGCCTCCTCGCCGTCGCCAAGGCACCGCTGCCCCCTCCCAACCCGCCCTCCCGGCCCCCCCCACTCCGACGCCGCCCGGGCGACCGTGGCTTTAGATTGTTACTGTGCCGCTGGGGGGGTAACAGTCTACAGCCATGGTCGCCGGGACAGGCGGACTCGCAGCGCGGGCAGCACCGGCTCCCCTCCCTCGCCCACCCCCGGGGGTCCCCGAGGCGGCGGAGGCAGGCGGCGGGGGTCCCGTCGGGGGCGGCCCGCCTCCCGGGGCAGTAGGAGCTCACATGCAGGATGCAGCTCACCGCACATCAACTCTTACTGTTCGGGGGGGCGGGCGCCGAGCGGCTCCTCCTCGGGCAGCGGGATCCACGGGGACCCCCTCCTCGGATCCCCCATCCTGCCCCCGCCCCGCAGCCCTTCACCTGCCCTCCCGGCGGGGACACGGAGCCCCTCGGGGACCGTCCCCGCCGGGCTGGTCCCGCCGCATCTGTCCGCTCGGCAGCCGGGGTCCCGTCCCCCGGTGCCGCGTTCCCCCGGTGCCGGGAGGGACCGCGGGCCGCTGGCGGAGCGGGGCCGGCGCGGCGGGGACTGAGCGCGGCCGGCGGGGCCGGGGCGGGGGCGGCCGGGGGCGGTCGCAGGTTGCACAACCCGCCCGGCGCGGCCAGGAGATTCCTGAGCGGCGAAGTCAGAGCGGCCCGGCCTGCCCCGGCACCGGGCACCGGGCCT
The DNA here is from genome assembly GCA_039654755.1 of Calcarius lapponicus. Classification (NCBI taxonomy): domain Eukaryota; kingdom Metazoa; phylum Chordata; class Aves; order Passeriformes; family Fringillidae; genus Calcarius; species Calcarius lapponicus. Next base: position 7,527,273 of record JBBFKN010000017.1, on the reverse strand, counting down.
TGAGCAGCCGGCGGCGACCGGTGCTGGCCGGGCAGGGCTCCTCGTGGGGGCACCGGGAACTCACGGCCCTGGAGATGGAGAGAGGGGGCTGGAAGGGCTGTAGGACCACACAGACCCGGAGGGGAGGGAGGTCACTGCCATGGGGACACGCTGTAGGGTCAGGCCCAAGTGTGTGAGGGTAGCAAGAGGGACAGGAAGAGTCCCTGAACAAGAACTTTCAGTGCTGGGATCTGCAGCACAGGGCTCCTGTGGGTGTCCCATCTAGACTGAGTGGGGTCACGCAGGGTCCCCCGCCCACACACTCCCTCTCCAAAGCAGCCCCATTTGGATCCCTCACCCATCCATGGGGTCATGCACCTGGCAGCTCTGCCCTCACCCGGACAGGCATGGCCACCACCAGGTCCCCAGGGGCCAGCAGGGCCACAGTGGGACATGGGAGGATCAGAGGTAGCAGGTCCTTGCTGTGCCCTGCCGTGCTTGTTCCCTTTGACTCCTGCTTTTCCCATCACTGCTGTCGGTGATGGGCCAAGCACCTCACACCCCCAGGACAGGGATTTTTGGGCAGTCCAGCAGCGCTCAGGTAGAACCACAGCTACGTGGTGTAAAGTTGCTGCAAAGTTGCCACTGCCTCAAAACCCACCCTCCATCCCCTGGGAAACACCTCCTTGTTTACACCCCATCAACAGCATCACAGTGAGGTCCAGGCCATGGTGACACCAGTGTCCCTTCCAGGGTACCCCTGGGTGAGGGGACATGTCCTGTGGGCAGCGCTGTGGCCCCTTGTACCCCACGCTCCAGCCCGGGAACGTTCCAGCTGCGCTGTTGTTTTGAAGGCCGAGTTTCTCCCGCTGACACCCTGGAATCAGTTTTTCTTCCAGAGTCCTTAAAAATATCCTGGATTCCTGACACCAGGACTTGTCTTCCAACGGCGCTTCCAAGCCGCTGGGCCTGGGGCCAGCCGCCGGCGCCAGGGGACAGAGGCTGTCCAGCTCCCGTGCTCCTCCTCAGCACAGAGACCGCAGCGGTGCCGGGAAGGAACGTGGTGCCAAGGAGGATCACAGCCCCTGCCACAGCCTCCTCCATGCTGGATTGGTGCTCAGCAGGGCACAGGCATGGCACAAACCGTGCCTGACCTCGGCAACGCACCCAGCGGCTTCGGAGCGCGTCCCTGTGCGCGGCCAGGAGGGTGGGAAGGGTCTTCCTGCCACCCCCAAGCCGTGACCCTACAGAGCCCGGCGGCTGAGGACAGGGGTGGACACTGCCTCAGCGAAGGTCCCAAGGGACTCTCCTGGATGGGATTTCCCTGTGCATCCCTGGGAAAGCACGTGGCCCCAGAAAACTTCTAGACAAAACCTGTCACCCGCTCCCGGCTGTGCGAATTGGCATTCTGGCGCTGTAGGAATGTAGGGTGGGCCCGGGGGGGGCTGAGCCAGCAAAGCTGGTGGGGGCTGCAGGAAGAGGTGCTGCTGTTGCCCCCCCCCAAGGGCCGGGCAGGTGCCCACTGGCCCCACACGCTGTTGCTGCCATCTGACAGCTCTTGGCGAAACGGCCTTTTGTGATTCAGCCGTGTTTATCCCAGCCTGCAGCCCGGCCCAGCGTGGGTTTCCATGGAAAACTTCCATCCAAAACAAGGAGAGAGAAGGAGCTACAGCAGGAGTGACTCAGCCACAACTGGAAGCTTCTGCGAGTGAAGCAGGGAAGGGGGGGCTGTTCCCTACGGCTTGGTCCTGCTCCAGCAGCGGGGCCCAGGGCTGCCCGTGCCACTTCACAGGCAGGACATTGGCAGGTTTGGGAGAAGCCTCGCTGTTAAACCATCTGGGAAACACATCACCCTCCCGGAGTGCCCCATCCCCACACCTCTGGCAGGTCCTGCTGGTGGGGACAGAGGAGGAAGAGTGTGAGATGAGTAAGGCTCAAACCCTGGCACGAGCCGCACCCGAGGCCAGGCTCGGCAGGACGTTGCTCTTTCCAGTGCTGCCCACGGGCACCCCTGCCCATGCCTGTGTGCCCCAAGTGGGTGGCTGGCAGGGTGGGCAGTGGCAGTGACCTCGAGGTGGCAGTGGCACGGGGGGAAGGGGTGCGAGGAGCTGGGGAGAGGTGGGAAAACAGCCGGGAGTTTGCAGGGAAGCAGCAGCGCCGGCAGCCCCGGCAGAGTCTCTGCTCATGCCGGGCTCCTCCTGCCCTCCCCGGGACACTGGGACAGAGCTGGGGGCTCTGCTCGCCCAGGGAAGGGGCAGCAAAGCTCTGCCTGGCCAAGCCCTGGACTCCGCACCCTCCTCACAAGCAGGGCCACAGCCAGGGTCCTTCCTGTCCCTGAGGTCACACACGTGGCTCCCACAGCTGCACTGGGGTATGGAAAAGCACATCTGGGGACAGGGGTGACATCCCCCTGCTGAGGCTCCCACCGCTGCTGCTAACACTGGTGATTGTCCCCAGGGCCCTCTTCTCTTGTCCCAGGCAAGTGGCACAGCTGCCACCCAGATCCCGGGCTCACTCCATCACCACCCTGTTCAGCAACAGCAACTGGGCCACGCTGTTTTGGGGGAAAAAAACAACTTCCCTGGGCCACGCCGGCTGATGGAAAAGGGAACTCCCCAGCATGAAGCTGAGTGAGGGGTGGGAGGACATCAGCCAGTCTTGTCTCCAGGCTCACCCCTGCGGGCAGCCAAGTTCTGTGGCTGCATCCCAAGAACATCCTGGATCTGCGAGAGAGGCAGGGGCCAGCCCGAGGGCATCTGGCCAGGAAAGGAGGGAGAGGACAGGATTCCCACGGCAAACCCCTCCGAGCCGCTTCCCTCCTCCCACCACACCGGGACCAAGCAGGACCTCCTTGCGCTGCTCACACAGGCACCTCCTGCGGACAAAGGTCGCGTTTATCTGCTTTAATAATTTATTTAAACCGCTACAGCAGACACCTGGCGGGAGCCATCTTTATGCAGACCCCGGGAAAGGGGCAGGAAGCGCAGTTCGGGTCACCCATCCCTCCCCGACCCACCGAGGGCGCTGCCTGCAGAGCTGGGGCCGTGCTGCTCACTCACCGCACCCTGAGCTGCTTCCCTTTCCTTCCCTTCCTTCCCTCTTGCCGGGAGCTGCCGGGGCTGCGGGGCCGCAGTGCGGGCGGGCGGCCATGGCTGCGGGAAAGCACCGGGAGGGGGCTCGGCGACAAGCGAACGCGTCCCGGGGCTGCGAGCGCGGCGGCGGGGGCAGAGCGGCGACAGAAGCTCCGGTGCGTTGTCACAGCCGGTCGCTGTGCTCGGCCACAGCTGCAGCGGGGCGTGCGGCCCCAGAACTCCAGCCCGTGGTGTCACCAAGGGGCGCAGACACCCCACGCCTTCGCAGCAGATGTGACACAGCCCACGCGAAGCGGCACAGCCAGCCAGCACTGCCCGAGCCCCCCCAGCCCCACGGGGCAGCAGCAGAGCGGGGTTGGGCTCTGGGGAAACAGCCACATCCTCCTGCCAGCATCAGCACCGCGCTGCAAAACGGGGCAAAACGCGATGGGGCTGAGAGCTGCTCACTCCTGCAGTGCTGCTTTGGGGCTGAGCTGCTCACTCCTGCAGTGCTGCTTTGGGGCTGAGCTGCTCACTCCTGCAGTGCTGCTCACTCCTGCAGTGCTGCTTTGGGGCTGAGAGCTGCTCATTCCTGCAGTGCTGCTTTGGGGCTGAGAACTGCTCACCCTGCAGTGCTGCTTTGGGGCTGAGCTGCTCATTCCTGCAGTGCTGCTTTGGGGCTGAGAACTGCTCACCCTGCAGTGCTGCTTTAGGGCTGAGAGCTGCTCACTCCTGCAGTGCTGCTTTGGGGCTGAGCTGCTCACCCTCCTGGGCTGCTTTGGGGCTGAGCTGCTCATTCCTGCAGTGCTGCTTTGGGGCTGAGCTGCTCACTCCGGCAGTGCTGCTCATTCCTGCAGTGCTGCTTTGGGGCTGAGCTGTTCACTCCTGCAGTGCTGCTTTGGGGCTGAGCTGCTCACTCCTGCAGTGCTGCTCGCCCTCCTGTGCTGCTTTAACCCTCAGCCCTGCCAGGCCCGTTCCCAGCTCAGTGAGCACAGGAAGGGTTTCAGCAGCTCAGTGTCCTGCGGCCTCACAGAGCTGACACTGCACTGCCCTGCTGCTCAAGCAGGGGGAAAATTCACATTTTTCACCTAATTTCCCTCTTTTACCAGCTCTACACCCCCAAGGAAAGCTGTGGTTAGAGAAGCTCTGCTAGCTCTCCTCTCCTGAGACTGGTGCCCAGTGCTGAGCTGGGCAGAAGCTGAGCAGGACGCCTGCAATTGTTACAGCAATAAAGATTTTCCTGTGCTTCTGGGTAATACAGAGCCACAAACAGCAACAAGGTTTTCTTGTTTATGGAGGCACTTTGTGCAAGGAATATTCAACACAAGCACACCGAGCCAGCAGGCATTTCATTCCTGAAACAAACACCAGCCCTGGCACTGCCAAGGATGAGAGGGTTTTCCAGGCCCAGACCAGCTGGAAGCTTGGCTTAACAGATATTAAAAACCACGAGGTTTTGGGGTGTAAAACTGCAAGAGCTCTGTGCTCTGCAGATACTTCCTGTGGCTGAGCTGAGGAACTCTCCTTTTGAGCAGTTGTTTGAGCCTCTGAAAGCACTTTGCCCACAGAGCAGTGTCACCCTCCTGCCTTCAATCCCCTCACTGTCACACCCCCACACTCATGCTATATACATATAACTTTATATACATGTATATATATACACACACATATATATACATATATGTTTTATACTGATGTATCCAACAAAGCTGAAAAAAAAGGGAGATAAAGAACCATTTAGCCTGGCCTGGGTGAACACTGAAGAGCAGAATGTGCAGTGAGCTGTTCTCTGGTCCCTCTGGAGGCATGGAAACAGTGATGTTTCACAGGATGGGTGGCTGCACATGGCTCACCAGAGCCCTTCTTTATTACAGAGCCCGTTCTCGAGCCTCCCCGGCCTCTGGGCGCTCGGCCTGGCCCTGCCCGGGGCAGAAGCGTTCCAGGAATTCCAGGTAGGCTTTCTTCTGCGCCGCAGCCGCGGGGATGAAGTGCCCGCCGGGGTGCGAGAGCACGACGGGCTCCACGAAGCACTGGGCCAGCTCCCTGCTCAGGGCCGCCGCGATCACGGCGTCCGTGTCGCCCACGACGTGCAGCGAGGGCAGGGCGATGGGCTCCCGGTAGAAGTGTCCGTGCGCCGGGGCGCGGCTGGCGAACGCGGCCACCAGCACGGCGAAGGCCACCGGGAAGCGCGGGTCGCCGCGGGCCCGCAGCGCGCACACCATGGCGGCCAGCGCCGCGCCCTGGCTGAAGCCCAGCAGCCCGTCGAAGGGCCCGTGCTCCGCCAGCGCCGCCGCCACGGCCGACAGAGACTCCTCCAGCCCCGCCGGAGCCGCGGCCGCTTCGCCCGCCTCGAACGTGCCGGGCCCGGAGAACCACCAGCCGCGGGGGGGGTCATCCCCGTCGGGGTCGTCCTCAGCGCCGGCGGGCAAGCGGTGCGGCGCGTCGATGGGCACCAGCTCGGCGCGGCCGCGCAGGGCCTTGCGGAGCGCGCCGGTGCGCTGGCGGAGGCGGCGGGCGCTCTGCCGGTACCCGTGCAGCGCCAGCAGCCGCAGCGGCCGCGCCTCCGCCATGGCCGCGCCCCGGCAGCGCCACTTCCGCCGGCCCGCCGAAACGCCGCGCGCTGATTGGGCGGAGAGAGGCGAGCCAGCGGAGCGGCTCCGCGGGGGTGACGGCGCCCCCTGGCGGCGGGAGGTCAAAGGGGGCGTGTGAGGTGAGGACGGGGCCGCCCCGGCGGGGCCGCGACCCTCGGTGCCACCCGGGCAGGGCCGGTCCCGCAAGGGGCAACTCCCCGCCGACAGCCGGGGTCGGTTCTTGCGGGCAGTGGTGTTGTCGAGTTACGGGGTGCGACCCCATCCGTTGCAGCAGAGGGGGTCCCGCTGGTGCTCACATCAGCGCTGCCCCCGCCAGGTCCCGGAGAGCGGCAGCTGCGGGCGACAGTCACGGGGCTGCGAGGTCCCCGGGGTTTGGCTGCTCCCCACCGTCGGGCGGGGCGGGGGGCGCGGGTGGCTTCCCCTGCAGGGAGAGGGAGGTCAGGGATGTCCCAGCCCAGCCGGAGCTGCGATGAGCGGGGCCGTGCCCAGCCCGCAGCACCCCCGGGGGAGCCCCTCCATTCCCGGGGAGCCGCGGGGCTCGGCAGGCGCTCACCCTGGGGGGAAGCCGCGTGTTCCCTCCCCGGGGAGGGCTGGCACTGTCCCCGTTACTGTTCGGTGGCAACGACACCACGGGGTGGCGCTTTCGGTACGCGGCACCGAGCGGCACCGGGCGCTCAGCCCGTCCCGGTGCTCTCACCGGACCCGGTGTCCCCCCGCTGCCTACCTGTGCCGGCCGGCCGCGGCGCGGGGGCTGTGTGCCGCCGTGGTTCACCGTCCACGGCCCCAGAGACTGGCTGGCATAGAAGTCCATGGGATAAGGCTGCTGCCACTCGATGTCCTGGAGAGCCACCGCAGCCTGCAGAGAGCACCGGGGATGAGTCCCCGAGTGGTGCCCGCACAGGGGGAGCTGGTGGTGCTGGGAGAGGTCCCAGCATCCAGCTCGGTGCGCCGAGGAGGGCACGGCTTGGGCAAAGCTGGAGGCACTGGGAATCCCACAGGTTTCACAAAAGATTGGATATCCCAGCAGCATGCCTGGGCTGTGCACAGAGCACAGATGCAGAGACGAGGGGACACTGTCTCTCTTAGGGTGCAGGGACATCACCCTAAGCCAGGACTGTCGTCCCAAAACAGAGAGGGGTGCTCACCTCATAGGGTGTCAGCAGTGGCTTGCTGAAGGCTTCTCCCCAGTCAATGGAGAGCCGGGGACAGGCTACCTGCACCCACCTGGAAGGGAAATGTCACAGTGGGGATGAGCATTTTGGGAAGAACAATGCACAGTGAAGCCCCTCAGCAGAACCCCAGAAGGTCCTTACTGTGCCAGTGCCATCCTACTAAGGACAGCCCTGCCCCTTTTCCCTGCACAGTGACAGCAGAACAGAAGTGTCAGGGACAGCTTAAAGGAGGAATTGCACAGGGATGGAGCACCCTGGCGCCGGAGGGGGTCAGCAGCACTCACACATCCACCTCTGGGAAGAGTTTTAACTTGCTGGGGAAGATCTCAGACAGCAGCACCCGCACGTAGGGCCGGCCCAGGGCGCGGAGACGTGACTCCAGGTGCTGCAGGGGAAAAAGGCACCTGGCAGGGTTAGGGTCCCCCAGCAAGCCCCCCAAGCCCTGCTCACAGCCTGTTCCTGGCTATCAGATCCTCTGTAGATCCCAGCTCTGCCCCACGTGTCCCCTTGGCAGTCATAGGCCAGACTGTGGCCACGGCTCCGGCTTGTGCCCAGCTCTCCCCAGCACGTGCCTCAGCCTAATGAAGTAATTACTGCTCAATGACAACAATCTGTTCTCGTTAGCGGCTGCCTGCCCTGGGACACCCGCCTGTCGCGGGCTGGCTGCAGCCAGGGCTTGCAGGAGGAGGAGAGGGGCCAGAGATGTCCTTGTCCTCCAGAACCGGCACTAATCACCCCCTGCCCAGCCAGCCCTGGCCATGCCCGCTGTGGAAGAGCAGCTGGGGACCTTGCTGCCCTGCCTCAAATCTCACCTGTGGCTACCCCAGCACTTCTGGGTGTGAGCAGGACCACCATGCTCAAAGGGCAGAACTCTGCTGTCCTGCTCCCCTCTCCCAGCCGGGGTGCAGAAAGCGCCAGCACGGCAGCTGAACAGGGAGGCTGAACCTGATCGGAAGTTCATCCAATTAAAACAAACCCAGCCAATTAATCACCGAGCTATCTGGGCGAGGGTGAGTTCTCCAAGACTGGCCAGCTCTCCCCAGGAACGGGTTTAATGAGCCCTTGTCCAGCCTCCCTCATCTGCTGCTAATTGCCCATGCAGACCGGGGCCGGCGGCCACTGATGGGTTGCCAGCGGTGCCACATCCACCCTGGCAGCGATGCTCCAGCCCTTCCCCACACCCAACAGCAGCTCCCGGTGCTTGGTGGGGACACTGGGGATGGGGCTGGTACCTGCAGGATGCTGGGGGAGCCCTGACGTCCCAGCGTGCCCAGGATGAGGCCCCAGCAGCGGGCAGCGCTGGCAGCGCGGATGGCGTCCTGCCGGGCGCGGTGCATGCGCTCGTGGCTGTAGTGCTCCTGCGAGAACACTTTGCTGTAGGGATCGTACCTGCAAAGCACAGCCAGGCTCACACGGGCTCCATCACCTGCCCTCCTCCCGGTGATGCCTGTCCCTCATTAGCACTAATTGCTTCCCACAGCATCTGTCCTCCTGGCTGATGTAGGGCCCAGCCGGCTCGTTAGGGGACAAGGACAGGGATAGGGACAAGTGTCCCACCACCACAGCACCCCAACGCCCAGCACAGCCTCGGCTCCGTGCTCGGCTTCACACTCGGCTCCCCCCTCTATCCTGGCTCATCAATTATGAAGAATTCTTTGATTTGTTGCTTTGTTTGACGAGGAGAATTTTAATCAAATCCCACTCGGGTTTCGGCAGCTTCACCAGCGCCATAAACCTGACGTGCGCCTCCCGTTTGTAACAAACGACCTACTAGGAAATTCAGATTCCTCCAAATGGGCCCAGCCTTTCACTCCTGATATTTCATCTGCTTTCAGCGGCCTCATCATCGCGCTTTATGGCCTCTGCCTGCAGCAGCCGGGCTTTAATGGCTGCACCTCCACGAGCTTTCCCAGGTACTTGTCAAAATGTTTATATTCAGCCAGGAGTAAATGGCTGGTGTTCATCTCCCCCTGGCACCTCCTCACCCACCCCGTGGCCTCTCACCTGCCCGTGCCTACTGCTGGCAGCTGCCTGCCCAGCCCTGGGGGGCACATGGGGACAGATGGGGTGGTCCCCACCATGGGACTGGAGCCTGTACCTGTACGCAGGTATCCCCGGGTTGGCAATCATGATGGACTCCAGGTGGAAGCGCCCGTCACCCAAATACCTGCCAAGAGGGGAGGGAGAGCTATGGCACTGGGAGACAGCAGCACCCCATCCACCTGCCCACTGGCTTCCCAAACTGCAGCACAGTGGAGGTGCCAGGAATTCAAGCTCCTGTGGTGAGAGCCAGGGGCAGCAGGCACGGCCAGGGCTCCCTGGCATGGCAGGGCTGGAGAGGCAGCCGTGCTCGGAGCAAGGAGGGGTGCTCACACCAGCACGGGGTGGCTGGGAGCTGCTCCATCTCAATGGCTGGTTCTAGACGTTGCTGCTTCCATTTCTAATCGGATTTCCAGTCAGCAATTACATTTCAAAGCCTTTCATTCAGCTGCCCTAATGGAGTGAGGGCCTGGAAAATGAATTCAGACGTAAAACTTGACTAGATTTTGCCCTTAATTGGAGAATGACATTTTGGGAGATCAAAGCTAATTTGTCTGCAAAAGTTAGCCCCAGAGACGGTGCAAAGAAGAAAATAATAATGCAGGGAGGACGCAGGTAAGGCCGAGTGCACCTGCGCGGGTTGGTACCGCACTGCTGCTCCTGTGCCAGCTGCAAGGACCCGCTCTCACCAATGCAGCGCCAGCCTGGCTGCCCCTGCCGTCCTTGGAGAGACAGAAAGTGGCTCAGGATGAACCCACAGCTCTCACTGCTCCTGTGTCCAGCAATCTGGAGCCCAGCTCCCTGCACGGCCGCGCTTGGAAAGGCACTGGTGCTGTTGGCTCCCAGCAGTGTGGGCAAGAAGGAGCTCAGCAAGGCCCAAACCCACACCTGGGCTCCCCGGCTCCCCCCAAGGGTGGGGTCCTTGTATTTATTTATTCTGCAGCACACTGTATTCACAGTACATTAAGCATTTCCATTACCTAAAATAATTAGGTGATAGGAAGCGAAGTGCTCCCTCTAATTTGCTGTCCTTAAATAAAATTAATGTTGCTGTGATGTTGGGCCCCGGCCATTTGTCTTTTCCAATTATCCACCCGCCCTTCCATCTATTATCTATTCTGATATACGACTCAATTATTTCCTCCGTGCTACAAGCACATGCCACTTAAAGCAGCGTGAGGAGCTGAAGGGGGCCCATCCCAGCCTGTGGATAGCCCTAAAATTGCACAAAACCAGGCAGGGGGTGCAGGAAGGATGGCAAGTGTGGGCCAGGCAGGAGGGTGCTACAAGCACACGCCACTTAAAGCAGCTTGAGGAACTGAAGGGAGCCCATCCCAGTCCATGGATAGCCCTAACCACCCCTTAAAACTGCACAAAACCAGGCAGGGGGTGTAGGAAGGGTGGCAAGTCTGGGCCAGGCAGGAGGGTGCTGAAGGAGCCCGGGTACTCACACAATAGCATCCGTGTCCTGAGCGAGCCGGGGTGACGTGCAGCCCAGGATCTCTCCTGGGGACAGCGGCTTACACTGGGGCACACACACCTTGTACTGGGAACGGAGCTCCTGTGACACTGCCTGTGGGAGACTGGGGGTCAGCAGGGACAGGAACAGCACAAAGGGTGGCTGAGGACCCTTAGGGACACCCCAACCCTGGCAGTCCCAGCTGTTGTGGAGGGGAACCAGCCCGCTCGGGGTGGCACCGGGAACGGCTCCGCGCAGCCGGGGATGCTCAGCGAGGCTCGACCAAAGTATCAATTAAAAGACAAGGGAAAAGGCTTAACGCTTGGATAGCCCCGTGTTTTGATAGACACGGCTCAAGAGGCTCATTCATCTCCTCCCCTCCTGCCCAGCCGGCCGTTCAGGGGCAGACAGACAGAGCCGCCAGAGCTTCCCCGGCCGCTGCCGGCACTGCATCAAAATGCCAAGTGCTCCACCGCCTGCCCTGACATTTCCAGAGCAGCTCCCGGGGGAGCAGGGGAGGGGTGCCGCCATGAAACATTGATCAGAGTTATTATAAAGTACTTGATCAACGTTATGGCAGCACCACATTATTGCAGCGACTCGTCGGAGGGGAACCAGCTCCACCAGCACCCCGGGGCAGCCGCTCCCGCCGCGGGGCTGGGACAGGGACGGGCTGAGCCAGAGGGAAATTCAGGGGGAGACAAAAGCCGGGGATTTGCATCTCACCTGCACCGTGGAGACAAACTGGATGGTGCTGACCAGGGCCAGGGAGGTGCCTGCTGCAAAGTTGAAGCGAATGGTCTCAAGGAAATGGGATGCATCGATCTTTATGTCCACAAACACATAGAGCATCTTCAGCCCCTGGGTGGAGTCGATGGGAACTGGTGACAGGAAGAGACAGAGTCTGAGTGTGGGGTACACCTGGGGCTCCAGGCTGTTGCTGCCTGTTGGTGGGGCTCCCTGTGCCCCAAACTGCCCTGGCATAGGCAGGCTGGGCTGTGCCACCCCTCTGCCTGTGCTGGCACCCAGGGCAGGGGTGCAGATGGGAGCCACAGAGAGCACCCGCTCGTTTCTCTCCGGATAATGGCAGCCTGGGGAATCAATGAACACAAATCTAATTACCCCTGGTGCTAAGAAGCCTTTGTCACCACGATTAAGTGAATAATTAAAGTACACAGAGTCCACATCGATCCACAGCTCCATGTTCACTTCCCATTTTGGTGCTCTTTGCCTGATCACAATTAAGTGCAAATTACTCCCTCCTGCGGGGCACGTGGGGCTGGGAGGGAGCAGGAAGCATCGAGTGCCTCACCACTGACCACCCTGGTGACTTCACCACCATGGGCAGCTCAAAGGGAGCCCAGCATCCTCACAGCAGCCTGTGGGTAACCCAGGGTGCCCTGTGACCCACCCAACTCTGCCCCGTGACCCACCCAACCCGGAGCAGGCAAGGGCAACGAGGCCACGGGCAGCAGATGGCAGCTGCTCTGGTGACAGTCAGCCTGGCAGTGCCTGCCTGTCCCTGCAGGGAGCAGCTCCAGCTGATGTGACTCCCATTCCCTGGAGCAGCCTGATGGATACAGGCCCTTCTTCCTCTTCCTGCTGTTCATTCATGAGCAGCAGGCTACAAACCAGGAGTTTTATACTCCCTGTTCCAGTGGTGCCCATAACCCTCCTCCCGTAACAAAGCACCCAGCACACGTATTTATCACCAGGAACGCTCACACCAATGTGGCTTTCAGGACAGAGTTCTCAACTGGGGAGTCAGTATTTCACACAGAGCCCGATGCAATTCTTCAAACCCATTTATAGGGCCCCATAAACGTCCAGGAGGGCTGCCAGGTGCTGGGAGCGTGGCAGCAGCAGGGATGCGCACACCTCCTACTCACTATGGCAATTCTGCAGATCCACCTTAAAACCCAGAGCGTCTTATTGTTATTTTTGGGCTGATTCCATCCTGGGTGGACTTCAAAGTTAGCAGCATCTGGGACAGCAGCGCAGTTTCCATGGCAACTGGATCCAGAGTACTGTCCGCCTGGGGAGCGCACAGCCTCCTCCTCCTCCTCCCTTCCCCGCCCAGCCTGCACTGTACCCTCAAAGCTGCCTTTCCTGGCCCTGGGGCAAGCGGGACCCCCAGGCCACTGCTCTCCTCTGCCATCATTCCCTTTGTCATCACTCCTCAGAGGCCAGGTGGGGAGCAGGAGCAGCCTCATCCCCTGGGCCAGGGGGTCCTGCCAAGCCATGGCCTCGCTGCTCTGCTCTCGAGGACACGGCTGGAGCTGTGTGCTGCTGCAGCAGCCGAGCAGGATGAGCACGCCCTGCTGCACCCCAAACCCTGCCTGTGAGCAGCCACCCAGCCAGCCTGGCCCCATCCAAAGCCAGGAGAACAGAAAGCCCTCTGGGAAGGGATTAGCCTTTGGCACTAAGTCTCCGAGCTGGTATCCAGAGGGGTGTGGAGTCGCTCGGCATGGCACGGTGCCAGCAGCACTGCCTCCACAGTGCCACCCCAGCAGCACCCTGGGACTCAGTGTCACCTACTCAGGCAGCTGTGTCCATAGTGCACCAGGAAGTCGGCGCCCAGGGCCCGGGCCGTGTAGTCATCCACGCAGCAGGCGCCGTAGGTCACGTCCCCCATCACCACTGCCTCTGCATCCGTGAACCTGCGGGAAGGCACAGCACCGAGGGTCACAGCCGTGTCACCGCAGCCCAGGTCCTGCCCCCCAGCCCCGTGGCGTGTCGCCATGGGGGGACCCCGCGCTGCCACCGAGCCACGCGCCCGGAGAGGACAAGCACTGGCTACTCTCCGAGATGTCAACATGATTAAGCTGGAGAGCGGTAATCCGCCTCTTCAATTGGGTAAAGCTGTTTGCAATTCAGCGGATTATCCACTCATCAAACAATACGCTGCCAGATTCCTAATGCTCCAGCGGGGAGAGCAGCAGAGGGAGACCCGGCACAGCGTGGTGCCACCGCTTCCACCAGCCAGCTCTAGGGACTGGAGCCACCAGAATGGGCAGAACAGCTGTCCTGGCAACCCCTGTGGTGCCAGCCAAGCCACCATCACCCCACGGTTGTGGGCACTGTGTGAGCTGGTGAATCCAATCTGCACCTGGCTGTGTCAGCCCTGGATGCCAGTTTGGCCAAGCTGTGTGACCTCCAGAAGAGCTGGTGCTTAAGTGGCACTTGGTGAAAGAAAGCACCAAACCACCACCGGTGCTGTCCCCTACCCCCAGTGCTCCAGTCCAAACCCACCTGGCACCTGCCAGCCTGTGGGTGAAGGGGCACACACCAGCACCGAGCAGCAAAGCCACGGCTCTGGCATGATTCAGAAGCACCACCTTTGTGGGTATTTATGGCACCATTTTGGGGGATTATTAGCTTGGCTACCTTCCCGGGGAGCTGCCGCAGCAGGATGAGAGCAGGTATCGCGATGACAAAGCCCCGTGCCTGGAGGGGCTGCTTAAACCAGATGCTAATTCCTTATTTAATTGAGGCCTGCTGTAGCTCCGTGCCAGCGGGGTCCCCCCTGCTGCTGGCACCAGGGACCAGGGCAGGAGGGGGCCCTGGCACGGCGTCACCCCCTGCAGCACCCGTGCCTGGCTGGGGGCCAGGGTCCCGCGCTCCCCCCGAGCGCCAGGCAGGGAGCGTTACGTCGGCGGCAAGAATAGAAATGGTGGGCAGAGCTGGGCAGATGGCAGAAGGTGGAGAAATGGCGGAGCGTGCTGAATATTAACAGCTCCGGCCCATCCGTCAGCGCCCGGGGAGGGGGACAGGGGAGCAGCAATGCTGGAGCATCCCCGAGGAGTGGGGTACAGCTATCCTCACCTCAGTCTGGCCTGGACAGCTCCCACTCCACAAGGGCTGGGGAACGTCAGAAGATGGGCAGGATCCTGCCAGCGCCCAAATCCCGCCATTCCTCACGGCCAGCGCGGCCTGGATGGGAGGATGGCTCCTCCACTGCCCACGTGGGCACACCGTGGGGCTGGGGGCAGCCAGGGAAGGTTCGAGAAGGCTCTTCCCACCCTTCCGAGCCCCCAGCCCCCTCCTCTAATGAGAGGTGATGAGATGAACATGAATCAGACTCCACACATCTCAGCAAAAGTGGAAAATTATTCAGCTCCTTAAGATTCAGGATGGGGAGGTCTGACTCAGAGCGGCAGCCAGCGCCGCTTAATTTTTTATAGATTAAAATGTATGCAAATTGGCCCAAACCCCAGAGAAAGTCCCTGGGGGTGAAGAGCAAGAAAGTGAAATAGCAACAGTGGAAGGAGGAGGGCAGAGGTGCCCGTGGCCCTGCCTGATGTGTGGGGCTGCAGCTGGGCAGGGAGAGATGAGGCTGAGCCCTGCGCTGGCCATGGGCAAGATTCCTCCTCTGGCTGCAGGGAATGGAGTCACAGGTGAGCAAAGATGCCATGGGATGGCGGCTGGTGAGGAAGGAACCCTGGCAAGGCCAGGAGCCTGGTGGTGCTGCAGGAGGGGCTCCAGGATGGCACACACCGGGATCACCCGCTCCGGCTGGGCTGGACAATCGAGCGGAGCCGTAATCATCTCCAGAGACAAATCAAAGGCAGGCGCCAGGGCCTCCCCTTGATGTTTTAATCAGTTCAGTGTCGCCAGAGTCTTTCATCAAACTACAGAGGAAGGAAATGTCAATTAGCAGCCACCTGCCTCCAACGCGGGCTGGGGAGCTGCTTCCCAACCAGCCCGGACCAGGCCGTGGGCAAGGGGCAGCCACGGCAGCATCTTTGTCAGTGTTCTGTGTCCCTGGAAGTTGTCACAGCCACGGATGGGTCCCAGCAGCGTGCTGGCAGTGGTGACAGGGATGTCCCCACCCAGTGCTGAGATGCTCATTACAGCTGGGAGCTCATGAATATTGAACACGTTGGGGAGGTTATTCATCTTTTACGTCCCGCAAACCCCGGCTCATTCTGAAAAAACGCCTGGCCTTAGCATTTTTCTCATCTCCCTCTAATTCATTATCTGCTCCTTTAAACAGATGGCTCCCAAAATCCCATTTATAAAGAGCCATGCTCAGCACTGGCAGGATGTGCCCCAGGGCAGGCCAGGTCCCGGCCCTGATCCCAGCTGGGACCCCCTGGCCTTTCCAGCCCTGCTCCCCAGCGCAGGATGGAAGCAGCAGCAAACCAGGGACAAGTTTTGGGGCTGAAAACGCTGGGTCAGAGACATGCACACATGGGGCCTGCATGTCTCCAAGCATGGGGTAGCCAGCCCCTGCCACCTGAGCACAGGCACTTGGCTGGAGCAGCCCTGATTTATCCCAGCCCCTCGAAAAATGAATGAGAGCATTTGCTGCTGGCAGGAGCGCGAGGTCCCTTGGCAGCGTGTGAATGATACAGTGCTGGTCCTCAAGGCATGAGGCAGAGCTGCTCTCCCCAGCAGGGACGAGTCCTCAGCCCCTGTGTGTCCACCAGCCCTTGGTGGGGAGGGGATTGAGGGGACTGGGCTGAGAGTGGCCAGTCCTGGCACCCCTGTGCTGTGGGAGGATGGAGGCTGCACTGGGATGCCACGGTGCCTGCATGCTGTGCTGGGAACAGGGACACAGTGCAGACTGCCCCTTGCCTCACAGCCACCTGCCTCACCCGCATGTGGCCCTTCAAATACCCCACAATCACCCCACGACTGCCTGCCCTGTGCCCAAGCCCAGCATGTCCCAGGACACCCATGGGTGCCCTGTCCTGGGCTGTGGGGGCTGAGCCCAGTCCTGGCTGAGAACAGTGCACTTAATTAGCAGAGAAGCCCATCACCAAGCCCCATTACCAGACTCCCAACTTCATTAGCACAGGAAGGCTGCACATAATTAAAATAATGAGTTGGAGATTTTTATTGCAATTGGTGCTGGAAGAGCCCGGCTGCAGCTGGGCAATGATGGAGCCCCACAGAGCTTCTGCAAGTGGGGCAGGATGGGGAGAGGTGGTGGGTGTCCCCACAGCCCCCCAGGAGGAACCATCTCCAGCTGGGTCCCCTTCCCTGAGGGGACTTCCCACTCTGTCCTCACTATAGGTGGCAGGGCAAGCACCACCTCAAAAGGGACAAGTCCCAGGGCACCCCAGCTTTGCTGGTTGTGTAGCAACAAAAAAAACCCAAAATAAGGCAAACCAAGGGTCAATGCATGTTGGTTGTAAAGGCGTCATGACCATCCTGTGTCTGGATTATGCCTGTCCCCTCTTCACAACACAGAACTCTGTGGGATACAAGGAGGTGGCATGGGGCACTGGTGGTGGGCACCACACCAGTGCTGGCACATCCCAGCCCTGGGAGGGGACAGCCCTATAGACCCCACACATTCCCCCCAGCCCAATCCCCCTGGCACAGCCACCACCCGGGTGGAAGGTTTTGAACATCTCCAATGAAGTGAGAACTTCATTCCTCCTAATGATGCTGTTGTGTGGTTAATGACAGTGATTAAATTCCCCTGCACAGCGTGCACCCGCTGCCAGAGCCTCCAGGTTGTGCTGAAAAGGACGAGGGAAGGCAGTGCTGGCCAGCAGAGCCACGGCACTGTGCAGCTGAGGCCAGATCCTGATCTCTGTTAGCATCCCAGGGTGGCCTTTTGGGACCTCTTGGTGATGGTGCCAGCTTCATCGCAGCATTTAGTGCCACACTGCTCAGTGCCACATGGCAGAGCTGCCTGGCCAAGGGACCTGGCACCTGCTGGCACTGGGAACCTGCTGGGCGCACCAGCCATGGCACTGGGTACTTTGTGGGGCACACTACCCACCATGGCCTCTTTTGTCCTGGCCATAGTGGGGCATTTCAAGCTCTGCCACAGCTGTTGGGCTGTGCACACAGATGTTTAACTCTTTATTGCTCAACCAGGACCTGGTGTCACTCCAAAAAGTCCCTGTCTGCTCCTGAGTCACCAGGATGAGACTAGGATGCACCTCCAGCACCGCCTTGCGTGGATCTTCAAAAGCCACTGGGAGTTGGGAGGTGTTTAAAAAGGTGTTTAAAAGCCACTGGGAGTTGGGAGGTGTTTAAAGCTATGGCAGGGCAGCCTCTGCATGCATCAGGACAGCCCAGGACCCCCCTGCCACTGCCCATCCCCACCACCAAGCCTCGGCTGATTAGCAGGAGCCTCTCGCCCCGGCGTGGCACAGGAAGACAGAGGGATTAGCAGCTGCGAAGCCTGACAGCCGACTTTATTAACACGGAATCAAAAGCCCAGCTGAGAGCCCAGCTGATCCGTCTGCTCCAGCCCCGGCAGGGAGGGGAGCAGGGGCTCGCTGCTGGCTGCACAGCCCCCAGCTGCAAGCTGGTGGCACAGGGGGGGACGCGACTGCCACCTCCCCTGGCATGACAGCGGGTGGGCTTGGGGGGGCTGCCCCTCCCCGAGCTGTGGTCCGAGCTCCCCCCACGCTGCCGCCCCCCAGCACGAGTTCCTCCCTGCCGAATTGCATCAGCCGTGACAAATGGAGCCAATTTGGAAGGTGCCGCGGGAGTGTCGTGATGTGGCGCCGGCAGCGAGCAGACCCCGGCCCCGACGTCCCCCTCCCCGGCAGCCCGGCCGCTCGCCCCGGCACAGCTTTGACAATGACAAACCTATTAAGGGTAATTAACTGGCCTCACACCGGTCAATGCTCCGGGTGTGCTCTCGATTTCAAAGGCTCCAGGCTGAGAACCCCACCGGCCTTTCCGGCTGCGATGCTTCGGCTACATCTTCATCCCCGCAGCCCCTCGGGGCTCGGCCAGCGCCAGTGCAATGCTGGGAAGCTCAGACCTGGCCGCCCCCCTCCCCTCCTCACTCCACGGAGCTCCCCGGGGCCCTGCTCACACCCGCATGGCAGCGAGGGACGTGGTGACACTGCCATCCCACCGCACGGGGACAGACAGACGCACGGCGAGCAGCGTGTCCCCCTCCTGTGGTGCGGGGGAGTGAGACACATCCCCGCTCTCGGCTCTCCCAGCAGCACCAGGCCACGGCACAAATATTCTATTAGAAGGCAGCTCCAGCAGAAGGGATAAATATTCTGTCGGAGTGGCAGCTGACACGGCTCCAGTTCAACGCAAACACACAGGGGTGGGCACTGCCACCCCAGGGGCACAGCCCCGGGCATGGCTCTGCAGCCAGCGGCAGAGGACGCAGGGCAGGGGGAACTCACTCCCCAAACTCCCACCAGCAAGGACAGGGCAGGAGGCTCTGGGGATGGGCTGGGGAAAGGGGCTGCTCGCTGAGCAATGCCCCCAGTGGGCACACAGGTATTCCTGTCACATCCTCTCTGTCACCAGGAGGAAGGGGACACCAGCCCAGGGCTGATGGTACCCCAAGCCCCTGTCCCCAGCCTGGTGACAGCAGCCAGAGCACACACAGCTCAGCTGCAGCGATTCCTGTCACGTTGGAGGCTCATCCGGCCCCAGCACTGGGTGAGGAGGGCCAGCAGGAGCGGGTGGCCGAGCTTCCATTCCACATTAATGCTGGCCATGAATATTAATAGCAGGAAGAGGCAGGAACTAACGAGGCCACCTGCCGATTCACACCTCACCTCCAGCAGTGTGGCTGGGTCCCCAGTGTGTCCCCAAGAGAGTGGACACAAGGCTGGGCTCACTCCTGCCAACAGCCACTATCCTCTTGCTGGCAGTCCACATCCCCAGCCAGGCTCACGGAGGGCACCCAGTGCTCCCAGTAAGGGAGTGGCAGTGGAGCCTCTCTGGGTACTGCATGGCGGCAGTGAGGGAAGGATACAGCCCTCCTGCTCAGCCTTGAAGCCATCCCACATCCAAACACCATCCCATCGGTGCCCCCACATCCCCTCCCTTGGCTGGGCACCTCCATCCACGCAGCACCCCTCTGCAGCCCAGCAAGGATGCCAGCACCCCAGAATCCAGCGGCACCCTGGCATTCAGCACCCTGGAATCCACCATCCACCGGGAAGTGGGGCTTAAGGTTTCATTCAGATAAAAGAGCCCCTTAATCCGCTGCCTTTGAAGTCGGAGACATGAAAGCGGCTGGGTGCCAAAGCCGGAGAGGAGGCAGCTCCACTTAAAGGGACAAACCCACGCCGAGCTGCCCACACTCGCACCCATCCCCTGCCCCCCCGCCCGTGCCCACCTTCCCACCCAGTGCGGGGAGGCGATGGCAGAGCGGGGACAAAGCCCGCGGGCACGGCTGCCTTCCCACCCAGCACGGCAGCGAGGCAAGGCAGCTGCTAATGAGTGCCACGACCCCGACGGCAGACGAGGCACGAAGTGCTATTAGCACTAATTCATTGTGCTAAAACAGAGAGGGGCTGCGGAGGGGGCTGCGGTGGGTGGGGAGGAAGGCAGCCGCGCTCAGGCTCAGCAGGAAAGAGATCACGGCCAATTTCTGCAAGGTGCCTGCATCCACTGTCACCGCACAGCCCAGCTCCTCTCCCAGTGCCTCAGCCTCGCCTCTCAAGCGGCTCGGAAAAATCAAGAGAGGAGCCGTGGCGAAAGGGTCACCCAGCAGCAGTGACCCTCTCCGTGCCACCAGCGTGGCCTCAAGCCTCCCCAGCCGCAGCAGGGCTGCCCCTGCACATCTCGGTGGCTGCAGAGGCAGGACGAGGCCGGGGGAGGAGGAGGCTGGGTCCCTGCCGCAGCGCCGGCCCCGCTGCCGGCCCTCCCCAGCCCCGGGCTGGCGGCAGCCGCTTGTTAACACGGCTGCTCCCGGCTCCAGCACCCCTGCGGGGCCCGGCATGCTGAGCCTGTCAGCGGCTCCCAGCACAGCGGAGAGGGGAGGAGAAGCCGAGCAGAGAGGGCTGGGCTGGCATCGAGCCGGTCCCTGTGCCCAGGGATGGCAGCAGCTCCTTGCCACCCTCCGCAGGGCTGCCCAGCCAGGTTGTGGCCCCAGCCACGGCGCCTCCTCACCCACAGCCCCGGGCCTCTTCCTGCCCAGTGGCAGTCCCCAGCAGTAGCCCCCATGCCCTGGCCAGCCCCAGAGCCCTGCAGGGAAAAGCTGTGCTCTTACCGCTCAATGATGTCAGCGATGGTGCAGGCGAACATGAGGAGCCCTTCTGGCATCTGCAGGGCCACTGGGAAGAGAAACAGCCACGGGGTTAGGAGACATCCTAAAGTGGGGACCAGCTCAAGGTGCAGCCACAAAGCACCCTCCCCAAAGCAGCCAGGTGTTGGCCAAAAATCCGTGTGGCTCTGGCAGCTGGGGTGCAGACTGCCCTGCCTTGGGCTGCATCCACACCTCATCCCTCTCTGAACCCGCTGACACTGCTGCTCTCTCCCACCTCCCACTGTAATGACTTCCAGATTTTAATTATGTGCTGCACAGCAAAAGGTACTTTCTTCTGTTTATTTTAAACCTGCTCCTAATAATGTAAACGTGTGCCCCTGGTTCTCCTGGTACAAGAAAGAGTGAATAATCATCTCCTGTTCAGCCTCTCCACATCATTCACAATTCTACATCCCTATCATATCCCCTTTCGTTCACCTCTTTTCCAGCTAAAGGATCTAAACCTATTTAATCTCTCCTTATACAGAAGCTGCTCCAAACCTTTGATCATCCTCGCTGCCCTTCTCCACACCTCCCTCGCAGCTCCTCTCTCCATTTCAGGAGGGTGGCCAGCAACAGCCGCAGCATTGTGCCTTGCAGGAATTTATTCAACAACAAATTTATGTTTCCTCGTTTGCTCCCTCCTCACAGAACAATCAGAACAATCCCTCTTCCTCCAAAGAAAACTGCCCCGTGCCTGGGCTCCAGCCAGGAGCCCCCCACGGGGTGGTGGGGAGGAGCAGGGACCATGATGGAGGAGGTAAATGGAGGAGGCCCCATTAATCCTGTTGTTCTTTCACCTCCCAATCCCACTAAGATATCCCAGCTTCCATGCTATCTATCCAAACACTCTCTCCAACAAAATCCCCGTGTTTCCAGGCCCAACCCGCTGGCCAGCGTGGAGCTGTGTAAAAAGGCCTGGCTCAAATCAGGCTGATCCCACCCTGCTCCAACCTGCAGGGCCCAAGGAAAGCTGCACACGCTCTGCCAGCCCCCGCCTGACCTGGCAGGGAGGAGGTTCCACATCCCAGCATCCCCCATGGAGCCCGTTTGGGGCTGCCCTCCACCCCAGATCTGCAAAGAGCAGCTTGGCAGGAGGCAGCAGGGTCTCTCCTCGCTGTCACAGCACAATGGGGACAGAGGGTGCTCCCCAGCCCCGCCAAAGCCCGCAGCACGCAGGGCACAGGCAGGGCTGGCTGCAGCCCTGTGGGAGGCTGCGTTCCCCCAGCAACGAGCCCCTGGCTGCTCTCTGCACACGCGGATTTTTAAATCCCAGCACGGCTGGCTGGCTGATGGGCTCGGCTCCCAGCTCGGAAGCCTAAATCCCAGCCGCATATTTACATTTAATTAGGAGGTGCCAAGCGGCAAAACACAGCGAGGAAAGGCAGAGCCAGCGCGGCTGGGCGGCCCCGCCGTGTCCTGCTGCGACACGCCCAGCCCCGACTCCCAGCCCGCAGCCGGGATGGGCAGCACAGCCCCACACCCTCCGGCCCTTCGGCACGGCAGCCGCCAGCAGCTCAGCTTCCAGAACATGCCCGAGACGCCTGCCAGCCCTGGCAGCTCGGTGGCAGCAGGCAGAGCCGTTCCCAGGGGGATACAAAGCATTGCAAACCCGGCTGTGCCACACGAGCAGCCCCTGCCTGCAGGTGAAGGCAGGGTGGGGACGCTGGTGACACCCGGGGATGGAGGGGGAGGATCCCAGCCCTGCTCCCCCTGAAGCCTCCACGATCACTCCCTGCTCCTCGGAGGAAGGTTCAGAGCAGGGCCCAGCTCCCTGCCAGCCCCACCTGGGTTGTGGGGCTCCCCCTTGCCAGCCCCAGCAGCGTGTCAGGAAAGCGCAGGGAGAGAGGAGAGAGGCAAGAGGAGCACAGCAGGGACCTGGCCAGCATCCCAGACACATCTCCAGGCTGACAGGTCCACGCAGCTCAACCTGTCCTGTCCAATGTGATTATAATCCAGAGATACAGATCTATTAACCCCCCTGGAGAGGAGCAGAGCTCGCCAACACAGAGCCTTAAACACACCGAGGGCACCGCAGGAGCTCAGCCCCAGCCTCACCTGCCCCACAGGAGGGGCTCAGCAGCACAAACCAGCCCCAAACCCGCTCATGCCCCGGGGCAGCGCTCACCCTTCCTGGCCCGAGCCTGCCGGATGCGCCACACGGTCTTGGGGATCTCGAAGTTGTAGTTGGGGGGCAGCGCCCCCGCCGCCTCCCGCAGCTCCGCGTTCCCCAGGATCTCCTCGGGGATCTGCTGGGCCACCTGCCGGGCTCGGGCTGCGGGACAAACCGGGGGGGACCGAAAGGAGCGGTCAGAGGGCAGCGCACCGTGCTGTCCTCGGGTCACTGCGCTCACACCCCCAGGGACAGGCGGGGAAAAGGGCCGCGGGCCTGCCCTGCACGCTGGGGGCAGATTGCTCTCGCTTTTTTGGGGAACAGGGCGGCTTTTTTAGCCCAGAAAGCACCGCAGTAACTACGTGAAACCCTGTGAGTGCAGCTGGCTGTCCCCACAGCGAGGGGACAGCGCCCCGGTGATGCCCTAGGGCACCCCCGTCTCCCCAGCAAGGGGATCCCGTTATCCCACCGGGAAGGAGCCGCCCAGCGCCGGGTGAGCCACTCCCGGGAGCCTCATCCTGAAGCCGCCCCCCGACAGCAGCCGCCCCCCTACATCTCGGCGGTGCCAGAGTGCAGCGGGGGAGTGACAGCAGGGGGATTATTCACTATTTCCAGCCCAACACCGGCACTCACGAGCCACCAAACCCTCCCCGCACGGCCCACGGCACAACCGACAAAGGGCCAGCTGGGCCGGGCCGGCGGCGGGGGTGGCCGGGACGGTGGAGGAGTCACCTCCCGCCACCGGCCGGGCCTCCCCCGTCGAGGCGAGCCGAACAGCGGCGGGCAGCGGCGCCAGGAGCCCGCGCGGAGCCGGTCTCAGCGCACCTCTGGCGGGCACCGGGGCCGCGCTCCCGGCCCGCACGGGGGCCGCCATGGCTGTGCGCACGTGGGGGCGGCAGGCAGCACCAAGCGATCCCCGCGCAAGGCCGGAGCAGCCGCCGGCCGAGAGATCGAGCTCGGGAGCGCACCGGGCGGGCCCCGACGGGACGGGCGGCGCGGACAGGCGGGGACCGAGCGCTCTCGGCACGGTCCCGGCGGGACGCTGGGAGAGCAGCGGGGTGTGATAAGCGCTGCCATGGCGGGGCTGTCCGCCCTTCGCGTCGGGGACGTGGTGCCGCCGCATCCCTCGCGGTGCTGAGAGTTTCGGGGTTAACGGTCCTAACGTTAACACGGGGACGGCACCGGCACCGTGTGTGGCCTCCTCATCCCCCTGCGAAGCATGGGGCAAGAGGGACCCGAGGGTAATGGGGGCCCCGAGGGTGCAGTGAGGACAGCGGTGCTCCCGGTGGAATAACGGGACCCTCTTGGGGCAGTGGGGATAACGGGAGCCGCGGTGGGACAGAGGGAAGGAGGCAAGAGGGACCCTCGAGAGGCAGCGGAGACAGTCCAGGGTCAGCGGGGACCTCCAGGGGACGACAGAAGAGCGAGGAGGCAGCGGGGACGCCCCGAGGAAAGCGGCGATCCCGGCGGGGCGGGGGGATAACGGGACCCCCCGTGGTGCACGGGGGAGGAGGCGGGAGGGACTGTCCGGGGACAGCGGGGACAGCTCGGGGACACCGGGGCGTCGGGACGGCGGCGGAGAGTGCGGGGACAGCAGGGATCGGGACACAAAGGGGACAGCAGAGCCCCTGGTGGGACGGCGGGGACGAGAAAGGGCGGAGGGCGCGGTGGGGAGCGGCTGGGACCGCGCCGGGGCGGCGGGGACAGCGCGGACAGCGGAGACCCGGATGGGACGGCGACATCTCGGCAGGACGCGGCGACACGGCGGGCGGAGGGGGCGATGAGGGGCCGAGGGGACGGACGGTCCCCGGGGAGCGGCAGGGACGGCGCTGGGCGGGCGGGACAGCGGGGACAGCCGTGATCACGGCAGGCGCGGGGCGGCGCGGCGGAGCCTCGGTGCGATAACGGGGCACGGTGCGGACGGCGACGGCAGAGGGGACAACGACGCGCCGGGGGTGACAGCCGGTCCCGGGGGCACCGCAGAGCTCCGGGGGGGGCGGCGCTGGGCCAAACCCCCCAGTGGGGCGGAGGGAGGGCGGCGGCGCGGGGAACGGGAGCAGCGGCACTTTCACGAACTGTCCACGGGAGGCGGGAGAGGCGGCGGCGCCGGCGGAAGGGGGGGCCCCGGGGGGGGCTCGCCCAGCCCAGCCCAGCCCAGCCCAGCCCAGCCCAGCCCAGCCCGCCCCGTCGCTGCCCCGCCCCGCCCTGCCCAGCCCTGCCCGCCGCTGCAGGCAGCGCGGCACCGGCACCGGGCACCCCTTTATAGGCTCTGCCCGAGGGGGTGGGGGGCGGCGGCGGCCCCAGCCCCGAGGGGGCGGCTCCCCCCTAAAAGCCGGCGGCGGGACGCGCGGCGGGCAGAGGCGCGGCCGGCGCTCCCCGGTGCTCCGGGGCCGGCGCTCCCCGGTGCCGCTGCGGCTCGGCCCGCCATGCCCCCGCGGGGGCCGCTCGCCCGGGCTCCGGCTCCTCGTTCCCGGTACAGCAGCAGCCGCCGCCGCCGCTACCGCTCGCCGCCGCCGCGCCCGAGGCTCTGAGCGCCGCCGCCGCCGCCGCCGCCGGGAGACCGCGCCCGCCCCGGCCCCAAGATGCTCCGCCAAGGTGAGCACCGCGCCGGGAGGGCACCGGGAGCCGCGGGCGCCGGGGGCAGCGGGGCCGGCCCCGAAGTTTGTCTCCCCGCCGAAGTTGGGGCCGCGCCGCCGGGCGCCCCCCGCCGCCACCGCGGTACCGGCGCCGCCACCGAGGCTCGGGCACCCCCCGGGGAGCGGCACCGGCGGGAGCGCAGCGCGGCGGGGAGGCGGGAGACCGGGAGGAGCGAAGGGAGGCAGGGCAGGCGCCGCGTCCCGCAGGACCGGGGACGCGGCGGGTCCCGCGGGCGCCGGGCTACGGCGGGTCCCGGAGGCAGCGGGCATGCGGCGGGCGCGGGGGGGGGGCCGGTGCTCGTCCCTCGGGGCTCGGGAACGGCGAACGGGGCTCACCGGGGAGCGCGGGGGGCTCGGCGGGGAAGTTGGGGCGAGCCGTCCCGTTCGGCCCCCCCCCGAGGAGAATCGCTCCGCTGTGACATCACGCGATTTCCATGGCAACCGCCTGGGACATCATCGGGGAGCTTTGTGACATCACGGCCAGGGGAGCTGCCGGCCCTCCCGGGGGGTCCGGGACGGTGGCGGAGGGGGGCAGGACCCCTGGTCCCGCTGCACCGGGGCCGGTCCCGGGGAGATGCTGGGACAGCGGTGCCGTGCGGGGGGACCCCGGCTGGACCCCCCAGCGCTGTCCCGTGCCCCGGGACACCCAGCCCCGGGCCCAGCCCTCGCCACCGGCAGCACATGCCCCTCTCTCGGACGAGGCTCGGGCAGAGGGGAAGGTGCCCAGGCTGTGCCTGCAGCCCCTGGCGTTGGGGTGCAGCCCCCCGGGCAGGGCAGAGCCCCCTGTGCCACCCCAAAGAGGCTTTTTCCCTCTGGGGGAAATGTCACCTTGCGGCGGCGTGGCCTCGCACTCGGGTGCTCCTTTCTCAGCTTTGTTCGGTGTGTATGATGATGACTTGAGAACAAACCCCAAGCCTTTGGAGCTGTCCTGCTTTCCAGCCTCGATTCCCAGCCCTGCTGGAGGAAAAGCCTCATCCAGGCTGGGGAACGGGGAGCCGGAGGTGGAGGCAGGCGGCGAGGCTGCCGACAGGGTTGGATCCCACCAGGGGTAGCCTGTTAAGGTCAAGATCTACAGCTTTCATTTGCGGAGCTAGAAAAACAAAATGCAAATTGAAGAGCCGCTGGGCTAAAGCAAAACCTATTCTTAAAGTTTTTGTCTTGTTAAGCAAGGAAATAGAGTGCCAAATAGGCTTTGTTAAGTGGCAGTCTAATTAATAATTTAAAATCTTGTAGCTGTCTTTCATTAGAATTTATCTGTACATCAACCACAAAATCAGTCAAACACACTCATTTATAAGTTAATACCGTTCCTGAATAATTCAACAGGCAGCTGGAGGAGGCCTCCATCCTGCCACAGGTTCTCCCCTCTCTGCCTCACCTGGGCAGGGCGTCCCCATCCCCAGCATTTGCCCCAAGCAGGGTGTGGAGGGGACATCCTGCATGTGCAGCAAGGGGACAAGGGGACAGCTGCTGCTGGGGTGCTGAGCTGGGGCCAAACCCCTCTGTGGGGCTCTGGGGCGGCTGGTTTTGTCGAGGATGGTGGCAAGGCAAGGCTGTGCTGGTGGGTGGCAGCTCAGGCTGATGGTGGCACTGCCACCACCTTCCACGTCCCACTGCCGGGGACCAGGCTTGGGGCTGGGGCCACGGCAGGGCTTGAGGCAGCAGGAGCTGTGCCGTGGTTGTCACCTCCAAGGGAGGCAGCTCCGAGGGGACAGCTTCAGACACGGTGCCACGCGGTGTGCAGCAGGATGGTGGCAGCATGGCTGGGTGAGTGCTGCTGTTCCTGAGGGCGTTTTGGGCCTCTTGCACCCCGTGAGCTTCATCTGTGCAGCCACTGGTGGGGTCCAGGGTGGGCTCTGTGCGGTGAGGTGTCCCTGGTGCTGTGGCAGTGGGTGACAGGGTGGGGTGCAGCTTGGGTCACAGCCTTGGCCGCAGGCAGCCGCAGGCTGGAGTGCAACACTGGCGATGCAGGAGAAGATTTCCAGGTCAAGGATGACACCAAGGTCATGGGCAGCCACATCCCTGTCCCTTCCATCGCTCATGCCATCAGTGGGGTGTCCAGCCTCCATCCCTCCCTGCCAGGGCAGCAGCCAGCGGGCAGGGTGCAGGCGCAGGCTGGGCTGCGGTTCTTGCGCCGGGGAGCCAAGAGCCCAGAAACCTTTCTGCTTATAAAAGTTTAATTTCATAAAGAGCTGATAGGAAGCCACAAGCTCTCTGTGCCCGGTGAAGCAAGGGAGGGGGTCAGGATGTGGCCCAGGCTGTCCCTGTGGTGGTGCTGGGGGGAGAGAGGAGGGCTCAGCAGACCAGACCTGCCTGGACCTGGAGTCAGACTCAGGATGTGAAGGAGCTGTGGCTGCTCAGTGACCTGCACTGGTGGAGCCTGGCAGGGTCAGAGCCATGGCCATGCTTGGCTGGATGTTATTCCCACCTTTTGCCTAAAATGCCACACCTGGTGCCCTGCAGTCCCATCTGGGTGCTGGAAGCTCTGGGTGACACTCCAGGTGGCCTCGAAGCGCTGCCCTAAAAACATCAGTGAACCTGCTGGGGAGATGTAAAAAGATGCATTTTCTGGTGTGATTTCACACCCATCTTCCCCTGAAGCACCTGGCAGTGCTGGAGCCAGTGGCACAGGCCAGCAGCAGGGGCAGGGGGGCTCCATGGTGTGCAGGATGAGGCCACGAGTGGGATGCCCTTGCCCTGGGGCCGGGCAGGGACCTGGGCTGCTGGAAACTGCTGATGGGTTTTGACAGCAAGAGCCAAAATCTTGTTTGAAGGCAAAAACCAGGCGGGGAAGTGTGGGAGCCTGGAGGGACGTGGTGGTGGCCAGGTGTGACCAGGGCTGTCTCCCACTGGGGTGTCCCCTGCTCCTGGCAGGGCAGTGTAGAGGCAAAGCCCCCCTCGCAGAGGAGCGACCCAGGACACCCCTGTCCCACTGTGCCCCACACTGGGGCACCCCCGGGTGACACTGCCCCTCATCCCCACCCCAGGGAGCTGCTCCAGTCTCCCCCAAGCAGCCCAAAAACTCGGGCTTTGTTTGCCAAGTGCAATTCCAGGGTTCAGCCACGATCAATAGAGACTCGGGTTATTAAGAGCAGATTATGTTTGCAGAGCACTTTGGCGGAGCAGCAGCACAGGCACCCACACCCCAGCAGCGGTGCCTGTTGTTTGGGTTCCCAGCAGGTTGGGGTGGGTGAGGTGCTGCCCTCGTTCAGAACCCACCAAAGGAGGCTGAAATCTGATTCAAGAGCAGCTGCAACAAGTGGGAGGCTGCAGGGAGAGCCGCGAGGCCGGGAGCAAGGGGGATCCTGGTGGGAGTCGGTGAGGAGGAGCTGGGGATCCCTGTGCTGGCACGGGCTGCAGGGCACGGCCTGGGATCCAGGAGCATCCCTGTCCTCTCCAGCAAGGCTGCTCTGCCCCTGCTGTTTTGGGTGAGGCTGCTCAAGCCCAGGGTGGAAAGAGCTGGCTCAGCCTCAGGATGCTGTGCCGGCAGCAGGGCTGGTGCTGTCCTCGCTCCGGATGTCAACACCACCAGTCCCATCTCCCAAATGGAGGAAGCGCCAATCCCACCGATCCCCCTGTGCCATCCCTGCGGAGCAGCATCACCATGGAAACCCACAGCCCGGCAATCAGAGGGGGGACACTTTTAGGAGTATTATTTTTACTGATGACAAATGGTGAAGGCTCGCTGCTGACAGAGGAGATGAGCCCATTCCTGGGCATCTCCTGCTTTCCCCACGGCCGCTTTTTCTTTTTCTCTGCTTTTCCTGCTGGGGGGCAGGTGCCGATGGGGTGTTAAGTGCGGGCAGGGCGAGCGGCAGATGCAGGACGGGAAGATGCGGGGGGCAATCTTCTTTGCACAGATTAGGATTGGGGGTTATTAAGCGGAAAAAGCTCCATTTGGTGTAGAAAGCTCCTTTTCCTTTTGAACAGCATATGTGCCCGCTGGCTGCTTGCTTCCCGGCGGTGCTGGCACAGCGGCTCGGAGCCGGCACGGCAGCTTGGAGCCCGCCCAGCTTTGGTGAGCAGCTTTGAGCGATGCTCCTGCCTGGGCCGGGAGAGCCGTGACCGCTCTGCTGGCTCGCAGCGCCAAAAGCTGGTTCCTCTCACGGATTTGGCCCTGGAGCGGTGATGGCACGGCAGGTCCGTGGAGGTCCGGCGCATCCCAGCAGATCCTGTGTGTGTGGAGCTGGAGGGTGTCAGAGGTGCTCCACGTGCTCCCGAGGTCCCGACATCCTCGCCATCCTCAGCCGGGGAGGATGCGGCCGCTGTTTACCGGGGAGGGAGTTTGGCTCCTCACGGAGCAGCCCTGCAAGCGGAGGGGAGGTGCCAGCGGCTCCGCCAGCCCCGTGTGCCGCACTTGGGAACCGCTTCCTATTTTTTTTTTTTTTTCCTCTCCAGCTGCATTTGCACCAGCGTTTGCATTGGTTTGCTCGGGGAAACCCCATCCCCGTGACCGCGGGACCCCCGCGGCTCCACCCGAGGGGCGCAGAGCCCGTCCTTGGGCACGGGGAGTGGCACCGGGGAATGTCACCGGGCTGGCTTTGGCCCGAGGTGACCTGGGTGAGGATCTTGTCCGTGAGACCTTCACCCAGCTGGGGATCCATCCGTGTGCGTTCGGTGCGTGCCAGCACCGGGCAGATCCCTTCTGATGCCCCGAGGGGGACAAAAGCCGCCGGCTGCATCAGCTCCTGCCTGCCTGAGCCTCCCTCCTTCCCTCCCCGCTGCCTGCAAATTCGGCATCCCATCGGGTGCTGGGTACAGCCACCCTGCGGGAGGCACACCCGAGCCAGCAGAGGGGCTGGGATGATCCCCCCTCGGCGGGGATGTGCCGGGGTGTTTGTGCTAACAAGCCCGGCGTATTATAATTTCAATGGAATTTAAAAAACAAAATAGTCCTCAGACAAACGGCTCTGCAGTGCCTCTGCCAGGGCCTAAGATCTGCTGCTATCTATTTTTTAATAATTGAGGGTAATAAATATGTATTTCTTTCTCCTTTCTCTCCGTACGCCGCAGCTTGTCAGCTCCCTGCGTCTCTCCTCTGATCAGACCCCATCTTTGCCGCGCGGAAAGGAAAAGAAAGGGGAAAAAAAAAAAAAAAAGAGAGGGGAGAGAGGGAAAAAAAAAAAAAGATTCTTTAAGCAAAAAGGATTAAAGCCTTGAAAGTAGGTCTGCCCGAGCTCCTCGGCTCTTCCTGCTCCCTGCCCGCCGCAGACAGGGACAGGGACAAGAGGAGCATCCCCAGGTGGTGGAACCCGTGCCCGCGGGGTGGTTTTGGGTGCAGAGCCCGGCTGGGCAGCGGCAAATCCCCCGGGGCACGGGGCTGTGGCTGGGCAGAGCCGCCGGGTACCTTGGCACAGCGCTGCTCGGGGCCAGCTCTGCCTCGGCGGCAGAGATTCCCCGGCTCGTTATTCCCTCTGGTTTTCAGATGGAGATGTTGGCTCGGAGGCGCGGAGGGGGTTTGGCAGTGGGGCTGAGCCCGGGCCAGGCTCCGGGGCCCGGGATGCTGGGGCGGAGGAGGCGCTGGTGTGAAGGAGGAGGCTATTTATAGCTTCCCTCGGCTTTTGTTCCTTTTCCAGTAGAGCTCCTCTCGAAATAGAAACAGTGCCGACTGCGCGGCCGCTCCCGGGGCCCAGCCTGGGTGCGGGGGGCACCTCCCGGCCCGGGGTGGGGGGGATACCCCGAGCTATGAGATGCTTTTGCCTTGGGCATCCCCCCCATCCCGCATCCCTCGAGATGCTGGTGTGGGATGGGGAGTGGAAGCTGCCCCACTGCTCCCCCCACCGTGTGCTGGTGGTGCCCATCCCGGCCCTGAAGGGGATGAATGGCTCCGAGGGGAGCATCCCTGTAGGGTGACAGCGCCGGGTGTCCCTTGGGAGAGCAGGTGAATCCCTCGGGAACGCCCTGGCACGGTCTGTCCCCGTTTCCCAGCTCGGTCGTTCCCTCTGCTTTTCCCTCCCGGCATCCAACAGCACCCCCTTGCTCCCTCCACCCCCTCCCCGCTCCATCTCTGATCAATATAAGCTGGGAAAAACAAAACAAAACAAAGTAAATATTTAATACGATCCAGGGAGCCACGGCGAGCGCTCCCCCCGTCTGTCTCCTCCAGCAGCCGCTCGCAGCAGCTCCCCGGCCCTAATGAGCCTGAGTGCAACAGGGATCGATGGCAGAGGCAACCTCTGCACAGGGGTCAGCTCTGCCACATCCCCTGTGCAGCTCTGGGGCTCAGGCTTGGCCCCCTGCACCCCCCAGGGCTGCCCATCCTCTTCATCCTCTTCCTCGCGCCCCGTTTTTCCTCTCCTGCGTCCCCTTTGTCATTCCCAGCTGCGGGAGGGATGAAGGCTCTGCTGCTCCATCACGGCCGCACGGGACATGAGCTGTGGCTGGCATCAGCTCTGGGCTGGGGGCGTCCTTGGGCTGTGGGATGGGGTGTGTGTAGGGCTGGATCCCCCATGGGATGAGTGTGCCTTACCCCACACTCGGGGAGCAGATCCCTTATGGATGGAGGTGGGAACCTTTGGGAGACCCCAAATTCCTTTAGAGCTGGTGCTGGATTTTTAACCAGTGTCTGTATTTGTGGTGGGATGAGGTCTCTCACCCCCTCAGCTGCATCCCCTGCTGCCCTCCAGACACCCCCAGGTGCTCACAGAGTTTGGGAAGTGCCAGTGCCAGGTAACTGGCAGGCTGATCCTGGCAATGCCAGCTCAGGGCCTGTCTCCCTGCACTCTAGCTCTGCATGTTTTCTGAGTTTGGATGGTCCCTGTCACTCCAACTCCAACAGAGCTGCCAGATTTCCTGTCACCCTGACCCAGCTGCCCTGCACTGGATGGTCCCTGTTGTGCCAAGGAGAGGGACCAAGCTTTGCCAGGCATTCCCTCAGCTGCACCTGTGCATCCCCATGCAGCCTCCTCCTGCCCTGGTGTCCCAGCAGGATGCAGAGGTGGCACACAGGAGGCAGAACCCAGGAGGGACACCGGGCTGTGCTCCTCTGCCACCACGAAGGCTTTGCAAATCGTTTTTCCACGGAAAAGTCAGTTGTCCTTGGTAACACCTGGGATGAACCCAGAGCTGAATTCCATCCCTGGGATGTGATGAGAGGGATGCCCACGCTGCCTGGTGCCCCTCATCCAGCGCTGCAAACCCTCAGCCAGGCTGTGCCTGGGGATGGGAACCGCATTCACAGCTGGAAAACAACCCGGGGCTGGGAATGTGCATCTCCTGCATCCCAGGCGATGCTGCTGAGCATCCCCCTGCAGCTCAGGGTGTCCCTCCCAGCAGGCTGCAGAGGTGCCAGGGCAGGGGAAGCGCAGCAGTGGCAGCAGGAGCTGGGACAGCGGCGCAGGTCCTGCGTCACAGATGCAGCTCGTGGCAAAGTGCCGAGGAAGTTTTGCAGCAGCATTAGAAAATGTTGACATGTTTTTTGAAACAATTTCAGATCTGATATCTGCGCCAGATTGAGTTTGTAACCAGCTTTATTGTTTAAGCCTGCTGGGATTTCATCAAAGGCGTCTGCTGTTTACCCAGAACCATTTCATTGGAGAAAACAGCAAACAGACCTGCATTTCTATCTGATTTCACTTTTTCCTTTTCCTCCTGAATTTAAGTGCTTGTGAAAAGCATGGCTGATAAGGCAGAGCAGTGTGGATAAATCCCGAGGACTGGCGCTGGATGCTCTACCAGCTGCTCCAGCTTTATTAATAGACTGAAGGCAGTTGCTGGACCAGCTGCTGGGTGCCAGCCTGGAGCCAGGCACCCGCCTTGGGGGCAGCTGGATGTCCCCAGATGGTTTTGGGATCTCCATCCCGGCAGGCTGAGCCGAGTCATGACTCCTCAGGATGCCCGAGGCTGGGAAGAGGATCCACGCAGAGCTCTTTCAGTGTGAATTCAGATTGAAACCGTGAGGGAGCCAATGGCTGTCCCTCCCCAGGGAGTGACCCCAGCAGGCAATGTGCTCTGTCACTCCCTGACAAGCCGGGCCAAGGCAGTGCAGCCTCGGGAAGCAGAGAAGGATGAAGGAGAAGCCAAACGAGAAAGGGGCTTGGTGTAAACTGCATCAATCCTTCTCTCGCATCCCTGGGGAATCCAGGCTGCCAGCCTGGCTCTGTCTTTTGCCCATTGCTGACCTTGGAAACACACTGGAGAGGAGGATTTGGGGCTTGGGGCAGAGCCCAAGAGGCTTTTACAAGGAGCTGACCTGGGGGCTGCAGCCCCCTCTGCCACTGACTGCTTTGCTCCAGGCATCTTCCCACAGCTGCATCCTGGTCACCCATCACCAGCATCGTTTTCTCCAGGCATCTCCCTCCCTTGGTGGCTGTTCCCACTTTTCCTGGCTTTTGGGACAGGCTGGGGTTGGTGGAGTACATCCCACTGCCTTTCCTGGAGTCCCTTTGGCATCTCCCAGCTGTCCCAGGCGCTGGCACCCCCTGTGCCAGTGGCACCTTGCTGGCACTCCCAGGGCTTGTCCTGCCCATCGATCACACCTGCACGGTGACAATGTAATTTTTATCTCCGGTTGTTTATTTCTCAGACAGAACTACTTGTAAATTCTGAGAAGAATGTATATCCGTGCACATGACAGACCCAGCACATGGCGATTAATCTGCCCTCTTAAGACCTGAATACAAAAGTGTCCCAATGTCACTCCTAGATGGGGTGTCAAGCCCTGGGGCAGCACTTTGGGGATATGCAGGGACCTGGTGGCAGGACGTGCCCAGGTCCTGGTGACGCTTCCCAAATACTTATTGCACTTCCTACCAGCTCCAGTGGTCCCTGACTGATATTCCAGCTCTCCAGCTCCTCTTTTTGGAAGGTTTATGCAAATAGACTTTTTTTTTTTTTTTTTTTTTTTTTTTTTTTAATTCCTCGCCGCTGCTGCTCTGCTGTGCCCCAGATAGCAGAAGTGCTGAGGACAGGTGTTTGCGTCAGGTCCTGCGGCACCCGAGTCCCGCCCGGCCGAGGGGAGGAGGCACCGAGGGGATGCCCCGAGGGGGGAAAGGGGCAGGGAGCAGCCGGCAGAGGCCAAGGATGGACAGGGGAATCTCCTTCAATGGCTGCACTGCGCTAGTGAGGATGGGCATTGATGGCAGTGCGGGTTTAGCCCAGCCCCAAGCGCGGCTCTGTCCCCAGGACCGGCTTTTGGGGCGTCAATTTGGGCTCTGCAGCATCCCCCAGCCCCACTGGCAACACCCTCTGTGTGACAAAGCCTCTTATTTACAACGTCCTGCTCGGGAGCATCTGGGAAGCGAAGCGCGTCATTTCCAGGGAGAGCACAAAAAATGCTGCATATTTCAGTGTCTTTTGAATTTTTTAGGTTTCCCTGAACTGTGCTAATGGGTTGGTGGTGGCGGGGGGGGGGAGGCGAGGGCCCAGCCCAGCTCCCGGCCTGCCTTGCCGCTCCTCCGCTCGCGCGCGGCCATCACTGCATTGCTGCTCTTAAAATATTCAGTGCTGTTGGCCACGATTTCACAGCGGGTCAAAGCACGCCGAGCCAGCAAGAAGGAGGGAAAGTGTGACAACGAGATTAACCCCGGCCCGGCAGGCCCCGGCCGCGCTCGGCAGGCTGAGCACGATGCGCTGCAGCCGCCTCGTCCCGGGGGAGCGGCAGCCGGCCCAGAGGGGCCGCGACACCCAAAATCCCTCTGGTTGCCCAGTCTTGGTGGCATCATCACCTCTGCCAAGTGGTGGAGGGACACGGAGAGCATCCTGCTGGGAGCACTGAGCATCCCCTCCTTGTCCAAGCTGCTGCAAAGCAGGAGCCTGGCGATGCAGTGGGATGAAAAGGTGAGGATCCCCCCAGTTCTCGGGGACGTTGCTGAGTGGTCTCAGTGCTCTTCACCCCAAGAGGTTGTGGTTCCCAGGCCTTGCACGACCATCAGTTGGTGCAAACAGTGGAGCGGCAGATTTACAATGCAAAAGAGCAGCTGCTTGAGCCCTGTTTGCTGACAGGGATTTAGTAATCCTGTCGTCAGCCCGGAGTTTGCTCTCGGAGTCCCTGGTTGTGGCTGCCAGGCTTTTCTAAGAAAACTTCTGAGCCCGGGGGAAAGAGGTGGAGCAAAGCACATGGTCTGTGCAAGGGGGATGGTGGGTGGTGTCTGTGATTCTGTGTGGAGCCTGCGGTGGATAAGGGATGCTGCCACAGGGAGAAGGTGTGTGCCAGGCTCAGTCCTGGGAGCCACGTGCTGTTCAGAAGCTGGAGACCCCCAGGAACTGCCTCTTGCACACCCTTGGGCTGGCATACCCTGCGTGGCCAGGTTGGCTGAGGCTTCCTCTTGTGCCTCCTGCACTTTTCCTTGGATCCCTGGTCGCGTGCCTCGCCACCAGCAGCACAGATGGCTGCACACGCAGGCGTGGTGTCACCTGCAGCAAGTGCCGCAGCTGATGGATGCTCTCCTTGGCTTTTAAGGCCACTCTGGCTGATTTATCAGGGTGTCTCCAGGGGTCGCAGTCATGCCACAGGTCTCCATGAACAAGAGGTGTTGCTGGGTTGGGTGCTGTGGCGAGGAGTTGGCAGCGCTGTGACCATCCTGCTGTCCCTGGCAGCCACCTCCAACCCGAAGGCAACCAGCCCTGTGTGACACCTCTGTCACTGCCTCATTCCCAAAATCACACTTCCCAAGGGTGCAGGGGTGTGTTGGTGTCTCTGCCAGGCTCGTGGCTGGAGCAGCAGTGCCCTCCCTGAGCCAGCCCCGTGGTCACCCTCCTGCACCCTGTGCTGGTGGCTGGCCAAGCTCTTCTCCCTAATTCTCCTTCATCCCTGTTAATGTACCACCAGATGTTCTCATTATCCATTTAAACATATAATCCTCCCCCGAATCCCGCTAAGCTCCTGGCCTCCCCGATACCTCATGGCAGTGCTGCGTTCCACAGGTTAATTATGCATTTTTAATTAGTCACCAAGCAGAGAATGACCCATGAATAAGGGATATGAAGATCCTTCAACTGGGAATAGTTGGCAAACTGTCCCCAGGCGGGGCCATGCTGGTGTCATGGTCTCCTTGAATAACAAGAGTAGCTCTAAAAATTCCTGGTTTGCGGATCTGACAGGACTGGAGGTTGTGACAGAGCTGTGCCTGTGTGGATGGGACCCCTCCTGTGCCTCATGTCCCCCTCTAAGTGGGGAGGAAAGGAACCACATCCCCACCAGAGCTGTCCGTGTCCCACCTGGAAGTGATGGAGCAAGCGCAGGGAGGAGGAGGAGTGAGGCAGGGAGGGGGAAAAAAAAATCACATGTTGTTTTAAAAAGGCATTTTTGAGTGAATGCTGAATAGGGTTTGGGAAAATTGCCTTAAAGGCCTGTTCTCTGCAGGGACGGAGCTTTTCATGGAGCAGGAGTATTCTGAAACTTAATTGCACATTTGCACGGGCTAGTGTTTTTATTTCTCTCAGGTCTCCGAGGTGGTCTTTGAAGATTGCTGTCTCTCTGTAATGGTTTTCTTTATCTCAAATAAATTCCGCACACCTGCGAGGTGGAGCTGCTTGAAAGAAATTATGTCGGAATTGGCTCTCGATTTAATAAATCTGCAAATGGAACTGGGATGCAGAGAGGCGAGGCGGTTGGCGGGGCTGGCTGCGCCTCCTCCCTGCTCCCCGCCCCTCCTCTCCCTTCCCTTCGCCACCAGCCTGCTCTCAGCCTCCCCACGGGCCAGGGAGAGTGTGGGGCTGAGCAAAGCCAGCCCAGATCCTGCCTTTTCCCCCTGCCAGGAGGAAAAAATGGACCCCTCTCATGCCCACCTGGCTGCCTCCCCCAGGAGCCTGGCACGAACCCATCTGTGCTTCCAAAAGCTGCCATTAAGACCCCTAGATCTAAAGACTGAGACGATGGAGATGACACCACCAGCTGAATGCCCAAGGGGTATTCCCAAGGAATGCCCTCCTTCAAGGAATTTCGATGCCCTTATCATCCTGGCCTCACTTGGGAGCCGCGGTTTGCCCCAGCAGCTCCTCCTGCAGCCGCCCATCGCACGCCTGCCACCATTCCTCCTTCTCCAGGAATCCGTTCTGCCTCTCCCCGGCTCACCAGGGGATGTTTAGCCAGCGCTCCATCCTGGAAGCAGCTCGAAGCACGGGGGGGAAAGCCTGAGGCAGGGCTGTGTGCTGCTGCAGCAGGCAGGCACAAACCCCGGGCGGCTGGGGCAGCCCTGGCTGTCAGGCGGAGAGGGATGGGCGGCCACGGGAGTACACAGACAGGTTAATGGCAGCCGTGGATGCTGCACAATTGGATTTCACCTCCCCGCTTCTTAAGGCACCAGCAGCTCTCCCTTGCTCAGAAATCCGCCCGTCCCCCTCCTGCCAGCACGAGCTGTCACCCGTGGGAAGCTCACCCAGGGCCACCCCAAACCCTTGCTGGGCTCCCCAGGCACCAGGCTGCCCGCAGAGGCCGTGCCGCCTCCTGTGCGGGCTCAGGCTGCAGGTGAACAAGGCGCCGGGAGGTTTTATTGCATTGCTGGGTTTTGTTCCACCCTGTTATTGGCCACGATTGAATTTGCTGCCGCGCAGGCAGAGCCGGCGCAGCCTGAGCTCCCTCGCCGCTCTGCTGGGACCGTGACCTTGTCTGGGTGCCTCCCTCAGCCCTCCCTTGGGCTGGGGAGCTGGGAGCTGGGTGTTCCTCTGCCTCCCACTGAGCATCCCGGCGTGGTCCCGCTCCCCTGCCCGAGCCACATCCTCGCTCTGCTCCACTTTTAGGCGTTGACCTTGGAAATGCTTTCAGGGAAAGCATCTGCCTTCCCAGCTCTCTCCTTCTTTCCTACCTGACTGTGTCCCTCTGTCCTCGTCTCCCTGAGCAGCTGCTGAGGTTTCAATGCCTCGCCACAGTGGCTGAGCCCCTGTGCAAAGCATTCCCAAGTTTTAGTCACACCCGCTGGTTCGTGGTGTCAGCTGGGAAGCAGCATCTCACCTTCCTCCTGCCCTGCTCTTGCACTTACGTAAAAAACACCTTCAGTTTCCTGAAAATGTAGTTTCTTGGCTCGTTTTCTCTTTGCACAGAAAGCTGTGTGGCAGCAGAGCTGGCGACACCCCGCCTTTCAGTGCAGGTGGCCTTGGATCAGAGCAATCCTGTGTGGTGGCACCAGCACAGGACCAGACCCCAGCCCTTAAAATGACACAGAGCCATTCCTGGCACACTGGGAAATGCAGCTGTGAGGGGTCAGTGGGCAGAGCCATCCAGGAAAGCTGTGGAAGCCTCGTTGTGTTGACAGCAAGAGCTCCCCCACCAGCTGCACCACTGCCTGTGCCCTGTGATTGAATTAGGGGGCTGTGCCCACCCCCCTCCCCGCCAGCCCCGTCCCCGCCGCGCCGGGCTCAGAGGCTGAACTCGAGAGCCATAATTGAATCAGTCTCGGGCAGACAGTGCTCCCGTAGCCGTCGGGATCTCTCGCCTCTTCCCTGCCCAGCCGTGCGCTGATTGATGCTCCCAGGTGGCGGCTGGGATTTTGCCTGGGAGTTGTGGTCCCTTCCCAGAAGCAGGAAGATCGTGGGGTGAGCTGGGAGCAGGGATGGGGTCAGGCAGGCTGGGGTGAGCGTGGTGCTCGTGCTTCACTGGGCTGAGCCTTCATCTGAGGAGGAAGGAGAGATGGGGGGCAGAGGGACCCCATTGCTGACAGCAGCTGCTGCTCTCAGGCTACCTGGGCGCAAGGAGTTAAAAGTTGCAATTAGTGAAGTGCTGACGGTGGGAAGGTGGGGTGGAAGCAAGCGGCACTAAATGAATCCTGAAAGGTTATTCCAATAAGCAGCAGCAGAGTTTCCAGCTGCGCTCGCTTCCCTGGGAGCTGGGGGACGAGGGAAGGGATCCAGGATCAGAGGCACCAGGTGGGATGAGGGATGTTGCTGGAGGATGCTCAGGTGCCAGCAGAGCCTGCTGGAGTGGAAAATACAGCAGGGGAATCAAAGCAGGAGGGGGAGAGGCGGCCACATCCCAGAGATGCTCACCCAGGGGTGAGTCCTGCCCGTCCTGTGCCCACAGTGGCTTTTCCACGTTGTCCAAACCCTGTCACAGGGTGCACAGGGGGGGTTTGGGGCTGGTGTGAGCCACGCTGCTGGGGCAGGGAGTCCTTGGGGTGTGGAGAGTGGTCTGTGAGCCACAGGGGGGGCTGCAGGGAGGAGCAGCCCGGGGAAAGGCGTTGTTGTTCTTCCAGCTGAGCACACAGGAGCCAGCAGTGGCCTCTCCCTGCCAGACGTGGCTGTTCCAGCTCTCTGCTGGTGCAACACCACGAGCTATTATTAGACTCCAATTTTCTGTGGGTAGCTCTGAAGTCCCCAGTGCCTCCAGCAGCTCGGCAGATGCCAGGATCTGCTGGCACTGGTGGGAACGAGGGTCCCTGGTGAGTGCAGAGGGGTGTGGGTGGCACTGAGGGGTGGCAGAGCCCCCCAGCACAGGGCCATGGGGAGCTGAGCACCACAGCCTGGTCTGGAGCTGCAGAGCAAAAGGCAATTCGTTGTCTAATGAGAGGTTTGGCTGACGAGGAGGGCACAGAGCCCCTGGAAACACCCCTTGGGTCAGTGGGAGGTGAGAGAGATGCTGCCCCAACAGAGATGTGGTCTACAGGGCTCTGCACCTCCAAGCACATCTGGATTTCACAGCATCGCTCCAAAATGGAGCCACAGCATCCCCATCACTGCCATCCCAGGGAGCACAAAAGGGTTGTGGCACACCCACAGCACAGCCCATCCCGTGCCAGAGGAGGGCTGGGGCTGGGGTGACATGGCATCTCCTTGCTCCCACCTTCTCCCAGCCTGGTTTCCAAGCAGGAGTGTTTAAATGCCTTTTATGTTGTGACTCAAATGATGAAAGGCCTGAAAATGGGACTAACAAAGACGAGTTGTACTTCAGAATAAAAAAAACCCATGAAAGCAGCAGATGCTGTCATAGGAATAAATTGTATCAACAGCGATCAGATGGGAAGTGAAAAGTCAGAATGGAGTTGTTCTCTCTTCCACGCTTCCAGTGAAAATTTCTGGGTCCATGAATTCAGCCAGAATCAGGTAGGATGAAAGACTTTGTCTGACAAGGCATTTCAAAGGATCTGGGAACCTCCAGAGATGTGGCCACTTGGACAGGGAAGTGGGGCCCCTCAGTTTTAATGAGCATTTCAGTTGCCTTCCTTTATCCTTCTGCCAAGATCTTATTTTTGTTTTCTTTTCTTTTCCCTTAAAACTGCCGATTTCCCCTCTTTGCGATTTGTTTTAACTTTGCAAAACGTGCATTCGAGCCACACAACACGAGGAGGAGGAGGGTAGAACATCCCCATCACTCCATCCAGCCCAACCTGTTGCTGTTTCTATGTTCTCACCATAAAAAACCCAAACATCTGTGGCCAGCCCAGATGTTTTGGCCGCTGCCAGTCGGCGCCACCAACCTTCAGCATCTTCCTGGCCCTGCAATGATTTCCCATCTCCCCATCTCCCCTTTCCAGAGTGACAGGATCCTACACAGGCTGTAATTAATAGAAATTAGACTGTCAGGACCTTGCAGCCCCATCCCATAATTACTTGGCCTTGCTGTGTTGGAGGCACAGGATCGGCGGCGGGCTCGAGAGCTGCCGCTGATGGGAACACATCCCGTTATCAAGCTATTTTTATTAAGCTTTTAATGCAGGCATTTGCGTGGTGCTGGGGGATGTGCAGCATCTCCACAAAGTCCACTCCCAGAGGGATGTTCAGGGGGATATTTTGGGATGGAATACCGGCACTGGAGCTAGACAAAGCAGGATATTAGCAGAGCGCCGTGTCCTGACCACGTCCATCGCTGGCGCGTTAATTCCCAGCACCCAACTGCTCCAAACATTCCCATTCCAGGGGGTGGCAAAGTATTGCTGCTCAGCCCTCAGGTCCCCCACATCCCCCCACACCCCAAGAGCTGTGTGGGAGAGTGACAATGCCCAATATCCAACTGGGCACATGGCATTTCCTACCGGCTCATTAAGCCTCCGAACGGCCCCGGATGCGGCGCAGCTCGGCTCTTCACACCGCTCTGCTTTTATCACTGCCTTTTTCAT
Organism: Calcarius lapponicus; assembly: GCA_039654755.1. NCBI lineage: Eukaryota > Metazoa > Chordata > Aves > Passeriformes > Fringillidae > Calcarius > Calcarius lapponicus. The sequence goes on along the minus strand of JBBFKN010000017.1, from coordinate 7,486,247 downwards.
GAGCTGGTAAAAAGTTCAGTGCAAAGCACAGGAGAGGTCTCTAAAAGGCAGCCGTGCTCATGACCCAGCATGCTGGCTCCAGTGGGGATGGGGTTTTGCTGGAATCTACAGCGCTCACTCGGCTGCTGACCCGCAGGGATGTTCACTTGGAGGGCTCATGGCATCGCCCTGAGAGGAGACCAAGGGCACAGGGGAAGGTGCTGCTGCCCTTCTTGGGTGTGGGAGAGAGACCTGGGGCTGTGGGCTGGGCTCCAAATGACGCCAACACTTCTTTTTTGGTTGGGGGGGAAGAAAATGTGACAGAGCCGGCGGCTTTGATGCCTGCCCGTCCGTCTCCTTCCCCCCTGCTGCAGGCAGAATGATGTGCTGCTGAATGAGGAAGAAGGTACACGACAGGCTCCAATTTGCCCTCTTCTCCACCAAACACAAGGACATCCAGTAAATCTCAAATGCAGAAAGGCTGAAAAGGGATGATGAAAGGGAGCCCATGTGGCACGGTGCAGAATTGGCCTGTGGATCTCGGCGGCACAGGACACTGCTGGGGTCGGGACCTCAGCAGGATCACAAGTTTATAGGACTAATGCCCTCCCTATTAGCTGTGCCTGCATGAAACCATCTTTGCCTCCCTGTGTTGGGCTGCTGTCCACTCCCAGCTCCAGCCAGGTAAAGATCCATCCAGCACATCCCTGCTTCTCCACAGCCTCCAGTTTTTCCATCTCCTGTAGATGTGTGCTGGATGGGGCAGCCAAGCGTGCACTGAGAGCCCGGGCAGCTGTCACTTTGCTCTTCCATCTCATATTTGCTCAGTTTTGGCTGTATTTCTGATCCTAAAGAAACCCTCCGTAGCTCCTGGCCAGCTGCTGGCAGGGAAAGGGGCTGGTGAATCTGCTTTCTCTGCACATGAGCTTGTTCAGCGTTTGATACCGATCTGGCTGGTGCTCAGCTGGGGTGGGTTTTGTCATTTCATCTGCAATTGTTTTGCTGTAAAGCACCTCGAAGGGTTCACTCCCCGGCTGTTTGTTACAAAGGACATCGTTCTTATTACTGCTGTGAATGAGCTGCTTTGCATTTCTGTGAATGGGAAGGAAAACTTGTCACCTCAGGACAAAAAGGGAGTGGAAGTATCTGATGATCCCCTGAGACGCCTCAGACAATCCACTAAGCTCAAGTCATCCTCCTGTATTTCTTTCCTCGGGGGCAATTGGAGTTATTAGTCCCTTCTCAAGGACCTCGAGATCTCCCTGTCCTTTGCCAAATTCCATCCTGGCTTCACTGCAGGCTGCTGGCAAGTCCTGCCAGAGCCTTGTCCTGTGCTGGGGACCTGCCTGCTGCCTGCTGGGGCTCGGGACAGCAGTGCCAGTGGCTGGTGAAACCCTTTTCCATGCCTGGAATCCTGCTCAGGGTGTTCCCTGGTCCATGCAGTTCCCTCCTGGAGAAGCAGGAGCATCCTGGTGTGCACTGACACCTCCAGCCACAGCAGCACCCAAGGATTTGACTCATCCATGCACAGAGAGATGTGCCTTTCCCTCCAGCATTCCTGCACTCCAAAAAGGCCCCAGTGGCTTTGGAGATGCACAGTGGGGTGAGACACAGGGGCACAATAAACCCTGCAGCAGACCCAGGAAAAGAGGATGGCCTGTCTCCTCTGATGCCCAGGGACAGGACATGTGGGAATGGTTGCACCAAGGGAGGATTAGACTGGAATTAGGAAGCATTTCTTCACTGAGAGGGTGGTCAGACCCTGGGACAGGTTTCCTGGAGAGGTGGCTGATCCCCCAAGCCTGTCAGTGTTCCAGAGGGACAGTGCCCTTCATAACAAGCTTTAGCTTTCTGGCAGATGGAGCAGATGACCGTTGTAGGTCCCTTCCAACAGAAATATTCTATTCCACCCCAATGATCCCATCCCATCCCATCCCATCCCATCCCGTCCCAACGATCCCATCCAAGATCTGTCTCCAGCTGCTGCAAGCAGCAGCCCAGCCTCTGATTTAAACACTCCTCTCCCAAAGCTGAGGCACTGGGGTTGTTCCCTGTGCCTGCAGCCGCAGGACCAGCAGCATCCCACTGCAGTTTTCCACCAAGGGCATCCCTGCCATGGAAGGTGTGCTCAGAACTGGGGTTAAGCAGAGCAGATTACAGTGGGGAAATACACTCTACACTCCCTCTGCTTCTGCCTGTGTTAGTCCTGAAAGAAGCATTTAAATTAAACAAGTTTCTATAGCCAAGTTTCAATCCCACAGCCACTTCCACCATTGACCTCCTTTTTTCCCCCTTTTTCTTTAGCTTGAGAGCAGGAGGAGGAGATGCAGACAGAGAGGAGTGCTAATTAAACAGGGAGTTCCACATTAGGGTACAAATCCTCTGGACTAGCACAAACCCTGCCAATTTCTGCATTTATTTATTATTTTTTCAGTACAATTGTAATTTCCAGTGGTGCCTCCAGCACCAGGAGAGAGTTCAGGGGCTGCTCTTGGAGAGGATTAGCACGCTGGAAGCATTATTACTTTCCTTCACTGTGAATTCAGGAGTGATTCCCTGACGGCTGCACTCTATATAGAAGTGAATCGGTGCTAATTTGTTTTTGAGGATCACACATCCACCAACATGTGAAAGACAATCCTGCTTCTCGATGTATATTTTGAGCCAGTGCTACAGCAAACAACAGAAAATAAGCAAGCAGAGCAAGCCAGACCTCCCTCGCCCGGAAAGCCAGAGCTGGAAAAGAGCGGACTTCCATTGTTTTTTGTCTGTGTGAGTTGGTTCTGCATCTTTCCAGAAGTATTTTGGGGTTTTGGCCCTGCTGCCCATGGCAATAGAGAGCAGGGGTTTGGGCAGCTCTCACATGGGAAGCCTCAGGGACGCCGTGTTGGAGGGGATATCAGAGAGACTGAGCGTAAAAGGCTCCTTATTTTTTCCTGTTCAATCCTCCTCGAGTTTAACTGCAAGAGAGGAATAAATGAACTAATTGAATCTGTATCTATGGAGGGACTGGGCACCTGGCAGGGGAGCAGCAGCCCCACCACCCATGGCTCCTCTCTCTTTGTCTGTGTGATTCAGAGGGACATGGTCTGTGGGGAGATATCAGAGCCGGCTGAAATGGAAGACAAAGCTATTGTTTCAAACAGAGTTATTGATTTTTACATTATTACACTATGAAATTTATGGTCTGGTTTCAGACTGCAATAGGAGTTAATGACCACCATCCAGAAACTTCCAGGTGACCTTGGCCTTGGCTTTGGTGGGGGAAGGTGAGCAGCTCCAGTTACCAGGTCAGCAAATGTAAATTGAAGCTGCAACACCCTAAAGGACTTGATTTTGGGGTGCTGCTGGCTCTGGGTCTCCACCCTGAGCTTGAGCTCACAACAAACTCCAATCTGGTTGACAGCCATGATGGAGTGGGGAAATTGGACCTTCTCAGCTCCAAACAAAAGTTGTTCCTGCTGTTAGCCACATTTTGCCCCCACCTAGGAACACCATGATGTCCCCAGAGCTCCTGAGCTCGGTTCTCCATCCTCAGCTGACCTCCCAGCACAGCTTGGCTGCCCAAGGGTTTGCTCCTTTCAGTCACAGCTGGAGAAATGCAAACCAAGGGGCTCAGGGATGAGTGAGGAGCACCCAGGGAGAGGAGGCAACACATCCCAGAGCAGGAGAAACCCCGTGAGAGGGGAGAGCAAAGGGCAGTGCCCAGAGCAGGGAGCTGCCTGCAAGGGCCACTGCCCATTCCTGATGGCAGCTCTCCCATCTCTGCCACAGGAGGAGGAGGATTTGCTCTCAGAGTGACAAGAGGATGTTTGTACCAGTTAACACACGAGACACTGGTGACACAGAAGGGTTTGCAAAGGCACTCCCCAGTCTACAGCCTTTTCCTGGCTTTTCTTTAAAAGGTACCTCCTGGTGCATCTTTTGGCACCAGTCTCTTCCCAAAGCTTTCCTTAGCACTGTTCCTTCCAAATTTCCTTGTACGCTTCTTCCTGTGGGAACAGTGTTTCCACTTGCCAGCCAAGGAAGGCAATTTCCAGCTGCTGGAGAAGGTTTTTTTTTCCTTGTAGTGCCATCTCCCTGGAACATCCCTGATGCTGCACCCCGAGCTAAAGTCGTGTGAAGCCAGTAGCCTCCAAGCTCATCTTCTGCCTCGGAGGTCATAATTGCCATTAAATCACAGCTTGCCTAACCAAATTATGCAAAACTGAAATTATCTCCAATGATTTTTATGTTGCTGAAATGTTCCAGAACTGCCGGGGTGATGACTGGGGGATTGGGAGCAGCTGTCACTCCATCAGAAACCATAACTCCAAACAGCTGGGATCTGTCAGTTATTTATGACACCGGTCGCAAAAAAAAATAAAATAATAAAACGATGAAGGTGGATGGGTGGCTGCCGCTCTCTGGGCTGAAAAGCAGCTCGTGCAGAAAGCAGAGCCTCGTGTGCCGGTGCTGGGAGCTGCAGCTGATGTTTTGGGAGCAATCCCAGTGAGGATGCTCCTGCTGCAGGACCGTGGGGCAGCACCTAAGGGGCTTTGCACAGAGGCTGAAAGGGAGAGCTGCTGCTCGCTGGGGAATTTAGGCTTTGTGACAGTCAGCATGGGCATGTTTATTTTATCCTCTGTGTTGCAAAAAAAAAAAAAAAAAAAAAAAAAAAAGGAAGAATAAGAGGAAATAAACCCTGCAGCTGCTAAGCAGGGTCTGACACTGCTTTGTCGAACCGTCCCAGATCCTGAGTTTGGCTCTTGGCTCGTGCCCAGTTGCTTTTGCTACTCTGTCCTTGCCTTTCATCGTCCTTCACTTAGCTGATGAAATTGTGAGCGTTTGAGGCTGCTTTTCCTCCCTAAACAACAGTTTCTCTCTATGTGAACATCCAATTCTGAGGTCGTTCCCAAGTTTCAAAGTGTGCTTTCCCCCCGGGGGTTGCAGTCATGTCTTTGTGCACCAGCTTGTTAAGGGTGGATTTTGAAAAATCCTTTGATAGATCCAGGGTGGGAACAGGAGAGGAAAATCTCTGTGTAGAGCTCAGTGAGGTGCTGGTGTTAGAGCAGGTGTGAGTTTGGCCTCAAAAGAGGGTGAGTGATGAGGAAGCTTCTCCCTTTTTGATAATCCCGCCTGTGAGCAGATGCTTTGTCCCCACTTGTAGCGCACTCTGGTTAAGTATTATTATTTATATTATGTAGTAGCTATACATAGTGTTTTATGGCAGCAAAGATACATAAATCAGCAACCAGAAGACGAGGGCTTTGCTCTAAAGAGCTTATAAATCTAACAGCTTGAGCAGCCCTGGTAATGGACACAGTAAGCAGGCAGTCAAGTTGCATGTAGACATGAGCTAAGATGGGTCTCCCAAAGCAGATGGTGGGTTTAGGAGAGATTTGGAAGAGAAGCAACCTGCTCCATCCTCGAGAGCGGATTCTCCTGCTGGAGAATTAGGCAGGCTCTGACCCACATAAGCTTGTCCGGGTGGAGAGGTGAAAACATCCATCAGAGAGAAGCAGCTCACCAAGAGGGGGTGCTGGGGTTTGTGGCAGGGCTGCCTTTTGGGGTCATCCTGCAGGACAAGGATCCCCCCATCCTTGTCCTAAGTGATGTCTTGGCCTCGAGTCTGAGCCTCCTAATGAAAGTAAGTGGCATCATGTCCTAAAGAAACCGAGTCCCTGCCTGGCTCAGAGGTACAGTAAAGTGTTCTAAACCTTAAAAAGCAAGCAAACTGCCGGGGCAGGTACAACCTGGCTCTCTGGAGCAAGTGGCACTGCAGAGTCAAGAGTCCCTGCCGTGGTGGCAGAGAAGTGCTGCAACCCTTCAAACCATCTGTCTTTGATGCTGGGTATCAAACCAGGGTTTTTTGTTGGTTTCTTTTTTTTTTTCAAATTTCTTCCTGTGCTGGCACCGGCCTGGGAGGAACCTGGTCTGGGCTGGAGAGAGATGTGCAGTGTCTGGATGATCATGCTGGCTCCGGGTGTCTGCATTCTTCTGGCTGCCTTCAGCTCCTGCACAAATTGAGGCTTCACGCTAAATGCATTACACTGTATAACAATTAATCCCGTGCTACATATAGAAAGTCCTTACTCATCAATAATGCATGTGGGAGGAGTGATTTTCACTCTCAGTAATAAGGCTAAGACAATGGAAACAAGCAGGTAATGGAGAACATTTATAAAGATGTTAATCTAATAATGAGTCTAATGCTGTTAAAAGTAAGACTGCAAACTGGACGCATCCAAAGATAAATTATTTCAAGCATTCATTAACTGATGCCTAATTAATGCCCAATTAGAGGGATGTTACATGGGAAATGGTTTGGACAGTCAGACGAATTCATTCCAATCACTGAAACCTCAGTCAGAAGCAGGAGGCAGCAGAAGGACTCGGCGAGCAGAGGCCGGGGTGACACAGCACGTCCGTGGGAGAGAGGCAGGAGATAAACACCCCTTTGCTGGTTTTATCCATGTCAGCAGGGATTTGGGTTTACTCACTTCACCAGCAGGTTCCTGGAGGATTTTTCTGTGCTGCTTTTGAAGCTCTCCCTCCCCGGTGAGCTCCGACATGGGCTGGTGACCCTCCGTGTGCCTCACAACCTTTACAAGATGAAGTTGAAAGGGCTGAGTCAGGAATTACAAGTCAGACAGGGTCAAACTCTCAGGAGAGCTGGGCTGGGGCCTCTCAGGGGGCTCCCATGGTGTTTTCCAGTCTGGGAAGCCCAGTGAGACCCAAGTGCTCCTGGCTGTCATGCCTCAGTGGGATTTGGCTGCTGGATATCCCAGCGCTGGTGTTGCCAGCCTCAGGAGCTTCGTGGCTTCATAACCTCTTTGCTTTTTGGGGATCTCATTCCCAGATCTAAACACGGACCAGTCCCAGAGCATGCCAGGAGCAGCTTCTCACAGCACTAAGCAGTCAGCAGGTCTTACAGGCTTGGAGGGAAGGCCTCCTTGATGAGACCACAGGCCTCATCTGGGGAGTCCAGACTTCATGGAATCACAGATTGCTTTGAGTTGGAAGGGACCTCAAAGAACATCTAGGGCAGGGACACCTTCCACTAGGACCAAGCTGCTCCAAGACCCATCCAGCCTGGCCTTGGACACATCTAGGGATGGAGCAGACACAGTTTTTCTGGGCAGCCTGTGCCAGGGCCTCACCACCCTGTCAAGGAAAATTCCTTCATTATACCTAATGTAAACCTACTCTCTATCCAAATCCTGTTCACCCATTTTTCCTAAGCATCCATCCTCCTGTTTCCCCATTCTCCTCACTCCCAAGTTGCAACAGGGAGAAAGACATCCCTGTCTTCTCTTCCCACCATCCTATTCTCGGGAAGCTGAGAGCCAGTAACAACCCCAGCCTATCCTCACCGCCATCCCTGGCTGCAGGAATCCCATCTCTCTCTCCATAGGAGCTCCAGCCATTAACTCAGAGCTGCCTGTTAATTAAAGAGATGAACTCAGTTCCCTCTGACCTTTACCTCCGGAGTTATCCCCGCAGGCAGCGAGCTGTTAAACGCTGCGCTCCCTTTCTGCAGGATCCTCCACCTTGGCCGTGCTCCAGGGAGGCCTGGGCTGCCTTGGTCCATCACCATGCATTGCTAACAGCCTCCTGTCATCACCATCCCTACACGTGAAATCCTGTACGCTCCCAGATCCCTGCCCAGCTCCACCTCCCGTCAGTAATCCCGTTAGCCTGGCAACTGTCGTGTCACGGAAGAGCGCATAAAACTGTTGTTTGGAAGCAATATGTAATCTTCCAACCTGCTGCGTGTAGCTGGGAGATGGTTTATTGATTCAGACCCTTGTGATTTGGTATTTGCAATAACAGACTCTGCATGTGGGAGATCGTCACAGCGCTTGTGCCTGGCAGGGTTTTACTAATAAACATCAGACCTGCGGAAGGCGCCGTGCTCCGGTGTCACCGAGGTAAGACGGGGAACGTGGAGCCGTCCCACCTCGGTGGAGCGCATCCTCGAGTTAAAAAACCCGGCAGAACAATATCTGCAAGCGCTGCTTTATCTCTGCCATCGGAGGATAATCGCAATATCCTCAGGACACCGCTGTTTCCCAGGCTGTGAGTGGCAGCCAGGGCTCCCGTTTTGGCAGGGAGCTCTGGGTAGTCAGCACGACGCTCCCACCAGCGCAGCCCCTCGCTCATCGTGCAGAGAGGCACGACAGCAAAGCCAAAATGCTACGGCAGTGACTTGGAGAATGTTCCTTTTCCTACACAGCCGTAGGAGTTGTCGCGAATTCAGCGTTCCCGACTCACCAGCCCTTTTTGGCAGTGGCGCAGGGATGAGACATCCCTCCTGGTAGCCCGTGCTTCGTTTCTGAAGGGCAGTGCCTGGAAGTCATCCCCCTCATTCCCATTCCCAGGCAAGGCTCCATCCCATGCTTTGGGCAGCGATGCTATTTTTTTCCCTATTAACCGCCCAGTCAGCGATGACTGGCTCTTACTGGTGATTTATGGAGAGTCTGAATAGCCCAGTTTATCTAAAATATGTGGCAACTTTGCCTTGAAAGGATGGGTTTAGATGGACGGGTCACCCGCTGTTAACTAAACGGCAATAGATCTCCATACCGGGGAAAAGGCAACAGCAACCACACAGTTATATTTCAAACACAATTAATAAGAAAACAGTGAGGTTTTTGTGCCTCCAACTCGTATTAGGCTGTAGGCACTGAAAAGAAGGACTGTAAAAGCCCAAGGGGTCCCGGCTCTTGGACTAGCTGGTGATAACGACGTGGAGTAATTAGAGATGAACTCCACTTCCACTCTCGTTTTTCAGATTAGTACAAGCTGAGTAGGACTCGTGGGCAGGATGGCACCGGCAGCTGTGCGCTGCTCCGCTGTTACTCCTTTTCCCTGCAAAGTCCAGAGGCAGAATTCATTAGACATGAGCAAATTTTGCGTGTAAGAGGAAAAAGCCAAATCTAGGAGGAAAATCTGAATGAGAAATGACAAGTCTGGTGCAATGAGTCTGAAAAGCCACTCGGCGCAGAAGGAATAGCCTGAAAGCAAGGCTGGTGCGAGGAGTGGGAGCGAGACGGGAGCGGGGCGGCGAAACCCGAGCTCCGAGGAGCTGAGCAGAGGGAGGGGACGGTTCTGCCTCGTTCTCTGCTTCTCTGCTGCGAGAAAAACCCCGGTCACAGGCACATTCTGTAGCATTGGAGGATGCAATATGCTTTGCCACAGGACATCCATTTAAAAATATGTCTGAGCATCCCACTTCCAAACGGAGTTTTCGGCTCAGCCTTTCCCACCAACTGCTGACAACATATTTCCCTGTAAATCGCTCGGGTTTCGGGGTGGATGGTGGTGTCTAACTACTGTAGTGAGAGGAGACGGTGGGGATGGGTCTGTGCCTTTGGGGGGAGTGGGGTGCACTGCACACGTGTGATTTTAGGTGGTTTGCTGGGAATTGCTGAATCTGTGCAGCTTTCCCTCTCCGATATGTGCGGGCGATTTAACAGATGCACTTCAAGAAGAGTGGGGACAACCTGCGAGGGTTTGAATTCCCCCTGTTTGCTCTCACACCGCGGCGTTTCCTCGCCTGCAGGCGAAGGGGCTCTGCTGCCCGCTCTGCCAGCGTGAATTCCCACCGAGAAAGTTTCTCCTGCCTGTTCCGGGCTGGGAACACAACCAGGCGCCTGTTGCAGGCAGGGAGAGGAGGCAGGGAGTACTCCATACATCACGTTTTAGCTGCCGTGGGTGATGAGCCTACTCATCACAGCCGCGTGGGTAATTCATGAGCAGAGAGGAGGGCTGAGCTAATTGGGGGCGTTTTTCACCCGGAATAGACTCCACAGCAGCGATGGGTGGGCGGGAGGTGCCCGGTTCCCGCTGACGCCGCTCTCCCCTCTCTCCGCACAGGGGGGTTTGCGGAGCTGCTGCTGGTGCTGCTGGGGCTGAAGGTGCCCGGTGCCCTGGGCTGCCCCACCGACTGCGTGTGCTACCCCTCGCCCATGACTGTCAGCTGCCAGGCTCACAACTTCGTCACCATCCCCGAGGGCATCCCCGAGGACAGCGAGAGGATCTTCCTGCAGAACAACCAGATCACCTTGCTGCTGCGGGGCCACTTCAGCCCTTCCATGGTCACCCTCTGGATCTACTCCAACAACATCACCTTCATCGACCCCAACACCTTCGACGGGTTCATCAACCTGGAAGAGCTGGACCTGGGGGACAACCGCTACCTAAGGGCTTTAGCTGCAGACACTTTCCAAGGGCTGGTGAAACTCCACGCCTTGTATCTGTACAAGTGCGGGCTGAGCTCTCTCCCCAGCGGGATTTTCGGTGGCCTCCACAACCTGCAATACCTTTACCTGCAAGACAACCACATTGAGTTCCTTCAGGATGATATTTTTGTTGACTTGGTTAACCTCAGCCATCTTTTTCTCCATGGAAACAAGCTCTGGAGCCTCCATCAGAACACGTTCAGGGGACTAATAAACCTGGATCGGCTGCTCATCCATCAAAATCAGCTGCAGTGGATTCATAGGCGGGCTTTTCATGACCTCCGAAGATTGACCACCCTTTTCCTGTTCAATAACAGCCTCTCGGAGCTGCAGGGGGACTGCCTGGCCCACCTGGGAGCCCTGGAGTTTCTCAGGCTGAATGGGAACCCGTGGAGCTGCGACTGCAAAGCCCGTTCCCTCTGGGAATGGCTGCACAGGTTCAGAGGCTCCAGCTCCAGCATCACCTGCGAGTCCCCCGAGCAGATGCACGGCAAGGACCTCAAGGTGCTAAGAGCAGAAGACTTTAGGAACTGTTCAGGGTCCGAGTCGCTCCACCAGATGAAAACACACACCTTCTCTACGGCGGACAGAGGAGCCTCCAAATCCCACCACCCTCACCACTCCTCCAGGGAGAAGGGGAAGGAGCGAGGGGCTGAGAACAGTTTGCACAGCAACCAGCCCGCCGGCCCGCCGGGCTCCCGGCCGGGCTACCGCAAACCCGGCAAGAACTGCACCAGCCACAAAAGCCGCAACCGAACCTCCAAACCGGTGTCCCTGGGGCCGCGCAAAGACGGGCAGGAGTTCCCGGACTATGTGCCTGATTATCAGCACAAATACAGCTTCGGGGCCATGCCCACGCTGTCCCCCAAGCGCAAGGGTAAGTGCACCCGGCGGACGCCCATCCGCCCGCCCAGCGGGGTCCAGCAGGCGGCCGGCTGCCCGGGGCTCAGGGCGTCGCTCCTGGTTTTCCTGGTGGTGTTGGCGGCTGTGATCCGCTGAGCCCCCCCAGCCCCGGCCGCGGACGGAGCGGAGCTTGTACTGCCACCGATCTACAAAGGACCAGAGTTTCTTTTCTTCTTGTTTTTTTGTACGTGGCTCAGCGTTGGCCTGGCGAAGGGAAGAACGTTGTCTCGGCTTCCTGTGAGGGTTGTCTCCGCGCCCGGCCGGACTGTGCCGAGCGCAGCGGGAGCAGATTAAAAGGCATTATCACACCTTGTCACAAACAGCCTAACCGAGCACCTACGACAATAACGACAAAAAAAGCCAACCTTACAAAAAGCAGATAACAGGGGTGGTAACCAATTCGTCGGTGACAGCGCCCAGACAAATGGACTGTATCCCTGCTCTTGTGAAATCCCGTTCGTTTGAGAGCGCTCCGAACGACCCCTCCAATTACCGAAAGGAACATAATTGCTGTAAAAACCATCACCGATTAAGCCTACACTGTTTCTCTCTGAAAGTGAGTGCAAGGACACTGATGCCGATGTAATAAGGACATTTGGTTCTCCCACGTTTTAGCCCTTTTGGCTCCAAACCCAGAGGCCAGAGTTGGCTGGGAATCTCTTAGAAGACAATCTCAAAACCCCTGAATATCTCAGGCATTACAGCAGAACAGGGCTTGCCTGCTGGGCTTGGAGTAGCCAACAACCAAAGGAAAGACTGATTAGAGGTGGAATTAAACAAAAAAAAAAAAAAAAAAAAACAAACCCCAACAAACCCAACACATAAAGAAATGAGGTACCTGCAGGAGGTGTGTTTTTTGTAACCATGTCCACACATCTGAGAAAAACACCCCAACAATTGCACAGGCTCCCCCTCTTCCCCTCAATTATCCATATGTATGTCTTACAATGTTTATAAACTATATGGAAACTGTATCTTCAGAACTAAGGATTGTATTATTGAATTTATAGCAGACCAGTATATGATTTTTTTTTTCCTTGAGAAAACAAACCGGCAGCAGTGCCTACAGATGCTGAAAGCCATCGGGCGGGCTCAGTACACGCGGGGGAACCACAACGGACCAATGTTCTCAGCAATTCAGAGCACTAAACTTTGGGAGGGGTTGGGGGGTGGCTGTGTGCGATGCAGCAAAAGTCCATACCCAGAGAGCCAAAATTCACCCTTACATCCTAATTTGTGACTGGCAGGGGGGAGAGAGAGAGAGAGAGAGATTAATTAGCCCAAATGAATAGAGCCATAGAGCTCTGTCTCCAGAGAGCACTCGAGGCCCCAGGGAGGACAGGGGCTGGTTTTGGGGCTGGAGGCAAAGAGAGGCTTCCCAGCCGTGGCAGTGGCGTGAGGACCTTTATAGCTGGACTAAGGTTTTCACTGGGGCAGCAAGGAGCAGCTCCCAGGCTGCAGACAGACCTGACAGAGTCAGGAGGGGTTTCGTTTCTTAAAAGGAACAGATTCTGGAAGAGTCAGAGTAGGGGGAAGCTACAGCTTGTAGGGGACCGGCGAGAAGCGCGGTGCCCGAGGTTCCTGGTCCATGGCAGGAGAGAGAAATCCGCGGTCCAAGAGAGCTGTACAAAGGGGGTTGTGGAGGAGAGGGAGCAGGGCATCCTGTTCCCCTCTTCCTGGGTTAAACCATGTGCTGGAGGGATGTTTTTGCTGGTCAGGGGCATGGCAGAGCCGGCAGCTCCGCCGACAGCAGCCCGTGGGCTCGGGGAGGTGCTGCCCAGATTCTGCAGTTGGTGTGAATTCCCTGTCAGCGTGGATATGTGAGACCAAACAGACACTGAAGTTAATGAAACAAGGGAAATAAAAGTGATCTTGGACAAGAAAAGGCTTCTGTTCTTTCCATAACCATATTTCAGTGGTGGTGTTTGGAGCCTGTGGCTCAGGTGGGGGGCTGGAAATGCTGAAAAAAAAACCAGCTGCAGTTTTCCATCAGACACACAATTAGCTCCAGGAAGGATGGGCCAGCTGGGGAAATCTACTCTCCCAGCCACTTTGGGGAAGGGGAGAGGGTATTTACACAGTGGCAGATCCCTTGGAGGTATCTGGAAATGGAAAGGGAAACTCCCACTGAAAAGAGAAGCAGAAAATTCCCTGATGCACTTGTGTTTACGAGGAGCTGGATGCTGAGAGTGGGAAGCTGGAGGGGCACGGCCTCCTCTGTCCATCTTGCTAGCAAGGAAAGCCAGAGGCTTGGATGCTTCTCTTTTAAACACCCTTCTTGGGGAATAGCAAGAGTAATTCTGGGAGGAGAAAGGAAGAGGTTACTTCATCAAGCCCTCTGCCTTCCAGCTCCTACCCAAACTTTTCTGTCTACAGGGCTCTAAAGCTCCACTAAAGGGATGTCCAATGCAGCCAGAACAAATAATCCGTGGTCTGAAATAGCTCCCTCATGTCCTACTCTCTATAACCAATAGCAACTGAATGAGTCTGGCACTGTCCCTCAGAAGTGGAGCATGTTGTTATGTTGGTTATTTCGTTTCATACTCTGGAAATCAAAGCTCTCAGTGGGAGAATGAAGAAGAGAAGCACTTTATTAATTTTTTTTTTAAGTCTGTGTGTAACTCCTGTAATATAGGAGTGAAATGTCAGCACAGGAGATGCTAATGTTTTATAAATGATTTGGGTGCAGCAGGCACGGTGGATAGTCTTTGAGATGAATTATATTAGAACAGACTACGCCTGGCTCAAAACCATAATTGTATTTTTAGTATCTTTTCCTTTAACATGTAGGAAAAATAAAGGCAACTCCACGGTGTATTACAAGCCTTGTCAATCAAGTGCTCTAACTCCTAGTGATAAAGGCAACTGTTTAAAAACCAGAAGGGAGACATGATACACTGCTAAATAGGAGACGTCTCTTGACATGGCGTTGTGGTTTAACCTGGCAGGCAGCTGAACACCACAGGGCTGTGCTGGAATGCGGGAGAGCACTGGGAAAAATACAAGTGACATTCATGGCTTGAGATAAGGCTGGTTTAATAGGACAGAAATGAGAGAAACACTAATAGCAACGATAGAATTGGAGTATGCAAACCGAGTGATGCACAAGGCTGTTCCTCAGCACCTGCTGATGCCCAGGCATTTCCTCAGTTTATACACTGGCCATGATTCCATTTTGTTTAGGATATCCCTTTGGCCAGCTGGGATCAGCTGTCCCTTCCTAGTTTATTGTGCCCCACAGCATCCTCAGAGGAGCAGAAAAGTGTCCTTGACTCAGGGCAAACACTGCTGAGCAACAACAAAAAATCCACGTGGTATCAGCATTATTCTCATCCCAAACCCAAACCACAGCTACTAGAAGGAAAATCAACCAACCCAGCCCAAACCAGGATGCACAGGTTCCTGATATTCCTCCTGTCTCCTCCTCAGCTGCCATCCCTCCCCATTCCCATCCTTCTTCCACGACCACAGCTCTTTGAGGATAAACTAAATTTTTATGGCAGGCTCTGACACTCAGGCTCAATAATGAACTTCCCAGCTGCGTGGTTCAGCTCACCACGGCCCTGGGTTCACACTCGTGTGTCTTCTCCCCAGCTCCTTCCTACAGCATGTCTTCATGCATTTTGAATGCTGCTCTGAGGCCTGGCAGGAATCCCCTCTCCTCTGCAGCAGCTCTCCAGTGGAGCAGACTCAGGTATAACCCTGCCTGCCAGAGATTGTCTGACTCAGATAAGTTGGAGAAACTTGGGATTTCTTCAGAGTTGCCCCCAGATGCCCAAAGTGTCTGGGAGGGGGAAAGAGCTGATCCCTAAAGTGCTGGGAAGCCCCTTGGAGGTGATGCTGGAACAATGGGATGAGGTTCAACGAGCCCACGTGGCAGGTCCTGCACTTAAATCACAACCCCACACAACCCCTACAGGCCTGGGGCAGTGCCTGGAGAGGTGCCCAGTGGGAAAGGACCTGGAGGTGCCGGCCAGCCCTGGCTGAACATGAGCCCAGGTGTGCCCAGGTGGGCAAGAATCCATGGAGGGATTTAACAGACCCCTGGATGTGGCACTTGGGGATGTGATTTACTGGTGGCCTTGGCTGTGCTGGGTTAACTGTTGGACTTTATCGCCACAGAGGTCTTTTCCAGCCTAAATGATTCCACGGTTCTGTAAATTCTGAACCCTCCCATGCTCCTATCACAAGCTCATCCTTTGGATGTGCCCTGGTCCCCTCTCTGTTGCCTGGGCAGATGCTGCCAGTAGCTCCCCACAGCTCAGCTGTGAGCTCCACACACCCCCCCTGGGAAAAACATCACCTGAGCCTTTATTTGCTCATCAATTTGCCTTTCCTTGAGTGTTCTCCAGTCTGTGCTGCTCTGGAAGATGAGATCAGTCCCTGTCGCTGCGGCTGCCTTCCCCTTCCTCCCATCAGTGAGCTTTAACACTCTGACTTTGGGCTGCTCATGCAAATCCTTTCCATTAAAAAAAATAAACACACGAGAACCCAGAAGAGACCCCAGACTGCGCCTCTGGGAACTCACTCCCAGCGGCAGAATCCCGTTTCCTGAGTCGGAGCCAATTTTCTCTCCTTTGTAGCACTTTTCCACAGTTTCATCCCATAATTGCTAATATGGAGCTTTTCGTACGCGCTTTGAAATCAGAAACCACGCAACACTGCATCTCTTTTATCCTCCCAGGCAGGATGAAAAACCAAACACCTCTTGGATACTGAGAATAAATGTTTAGTTTATCAGCCTAAACCAACACCACGAGACCACAGCTTCTCCTGTATTCCCCATCACTTCCCGGACCACGCTTGTGCCCCCCCTGCACCAATTCCAAACTCTTTCCTTTGTCTCAGAAAGTTGCTTTGTGACATGCTCCCCTTCAGAGGGACAGAGCGGAACAAAAGCACCACTTCACATTCCTTGCAGCTAAATAACACTTTTTTTTTTTGCAGCCCTTCAAGTTTATCCTCCCCTAAATCCCCTGCCTGTGTATTCTTTCCCTCTCTTAGCTTCAACCACTCCCCCAGGAGCCCTTCCCAAGAGCCCATTTCCCATTACCAAGATAATTTCCCTTTTTATCATTATTTCCTTGAGGTCCTGCTGGTGGGCACCAGCCCCCTGTGCCCCCAGCCCCCCCCTTACCACATCCAGCAGCCCCTGAGCTCATCCCTGCTTTGGAGAAACGTGAGAAACTGACACCAGTGCTGGTGGGAACAGTGATTCCAGGGATGCTGTTGTATTCCCGACTGCGTTGGAGTTTGTGGGTTACAGATGGAAGCAGAAGCAGCTCTGAAAGAAGGACGCAGGTGCTCACACCCTGCAATGTGTGTTTTTGGGGAAGGTGTCACGCTGACGAGCCAAAAACATCTCTGCCCACAAAAAAGCAGCCCCAGGAGCAGCACCCCTCCAGGGTCCCCATCCATCTCTGTCCTCCCCTTTCCCAGAGACGCAGCCTTCAGCAGGGAGAAGGATGTGTCAGCTCAGTGGCCACCTCTCTGGTCCCCACCCAAAGGCAGCAGATTTGGTGAGCAGCACAAGTCCCTCGTTACCCAGCTCCCTGCTGCAAATAGCTGCTCAGTAAATCCAATTTTTCCCCCCACCCTGTGAACACGGGTGAAATTCTCCCCACGCCCAGCCACTCTGCAGATGCAGCTTTATTCCTCTGCAGGCTCATCCCCACCCTCATCCGCACAGCCTGAGTCCTTTCTGGAGCTGCCCCTCCATCCTCTTCCTCCTTTGTGAAAACAGAATCAAAATAACTGTTTAACAAATCAGCCATTACCTTCTCTCATGTCACCAATTCCCCGCTATCATTTCGTAATTGGCCAATTTTCTCTTTTACCTTCTCTCTGCTCTGAATACGTCTCGGGGAGCTCTGATTGTGTGTTAAAATATCCTCCCTAATTCACTGCTCAATATCTCTTTCTGCTCTTCTAATTGCCCTTTTAACTTCCTTCTAATTTTTTTATAAATCTCCTAATCCTCCTCCTGCACAGGTTGTTTACATGCACCGGAGAATGTATATGTATTAGCAGATGTTCCTGGGTAAATAATGCACAAAAGAATATTACTGCTTCACGCAAGCTGCAATTACTGCTTCCCTCAGAATAAGCCCTGTTTAACCCTCCTATTTAGGGCACACGCCCCTGCTCTTGCTGCACATCTCCAGGCTATTTCACTCCTGCTGCAGAACATTAACACCACCAGCTCCACCACGGCTCCCTCGCCGTCTTCTGGGGGGAAAAAGAAAAGAATTCAAAAAAAAAAAAAAAAAGAGAAAGAATCCAAGGATAAAGGGAATAATGATATAGTTACGCTCCAACATTTTTTTCTTTTTTGGGGAAACACAGCTAAAAGGAACTAAACAAAATAGCCACATGAGTCAAACACAGCAAGTAGTACCCCAAGTAATAAACAAATTGGATAGTCTTGGTGCTTTTGATTTATGGAGAGCTTCCTGCACTCCCAGCTCAGGGCTGTCACAGCCCTGGTGCTGCAGACAGGCACAGGGTCAGGCAGGCGTTGTTTGCCATCCGCTTTGTAAAACACTTCCTAACATCACTCAACATTTCCTTCCTCTTCTGCATTTCTCCTCTCCATTTGTTTGTGGTCTCCCTTTTGCCAACACGCTGCAGCACCCGCCAGATGCTCTGGATCCTGTGTTTTCCACCCAAAAGGGGGATGCTAAAGCATGGGTTTAAAGTTATGGGTCTTGTTTGGATGAAAAGACTCGAGTTCTCCTCTCTGGGGATCCAGGCAGGAATCAGTGTTTTGCAACGCAACCCTTGATCTTGTTGAGGGACAAAAGGCATTGCTGGAAGCTTCAGGAGGTGGGGGTTATTTAGTACTTACAGAGTCTCAAAATCCAAGTACCAAATTGTGATTTGCAGTTATGTCCTGGCCAATAGAACATCTCTGGTGTCTTACACCTCCATCCTGCCCAAACTACATCCTGCTACACCCTGCGAGGCTCCAGCACCCACACCGAGCACCTCACCTGCCCAAACCTGCCTGGGGGACAGGAGATTTAAACAAATGGAGCTGGAGGAAACCCAAAATCTGATGGAAACAGTGAAAACTCTCCTGCTTTTTAGGGGCTGCTCTGCCACACATGGTGAAAAGCAAAACACTTCTATTAAAAGACAGAATTGTTCATAGGACAGGCTGAGGATTGCTGAGGGCTGTTATGGAATAATGATATTCTTGGCTATTTGCTGACTTGCCGAGGAAGATTTCCATTTCTCCCCACACACTTTGTTCCCCAGAGAAGCAGGTCTTGCTCCCAGCAAGGGTTGCCACCATGCCTAGAGATGGATTTTGTTTGCCTCAATCTGAGCTGCACCAGGTGATCCCTGTCCACCTGGGCAGGTACCACAGCACCCCCAGGACAGGACTTGTCTGCACCTTCCCCATCTCTCAGATGAGATTTAACACCTCCACTTTGAGCCTACCAGCATGACTTGGTTATTTCTTTTTTTTCCTACAGACCTTGCGAAACTTCTCTCAGGCCTGGTTTCTCAATAGTGCATACAAATTGCTCTCCTTGGAAAAGGTTTTCATCATGATTCCCCCAGTCAATCCTTCTACAGCTAAAATATCCCATAATCAAAGGTGTTGGCTCCTCACACATCTTCTCTGAGGAAGCATCTCTGCGTGTTCTGGCTCATGAAGTGCCTTGCATGCCCTCATGTCCTCAGAAAAAGCCCTCCTGGAACCCCTCCTGGGAATCACAGGCTATCTGTGTGATTTTCAACTCATGCCTTAACCTCCCTCTGAAACATAAAAATGTAAAAGATAATAATTTAAGAGAAAAAGCAGCGACTCTTTTGGCACCAAAGGTTCCTGGGGGGACCAAAGGTGCAGAATCTGCTGGCGCACGGCGTTGGCTGGGTGCAGGGTCCTGTTCCAGAGCTCTGTGTGCCTTGCTCCCAGAGAAATCATGCCCCTTACCACTTTTTCAGGGATCCCTGACTGAAGGAGTCCCTGGGACACTTGTTCCTCCCCAGCTCCTAAAGGCACAGCTTGGGGAAGCAGCCCGGCAAAGGAGAGCGGAGCACAAAGCAGCGAAACCTCACCCTCGCTTCTCCACTCTCCCCTGCATCTACTTAGCACGTAGAAAGCAAAAGGAAACAAGAGAACACACACATATGGAGCCCCTGTTAAACCTGAGCTAAATATACCACGGGATGTTAACAGCCTGCCTCAGCTCCCTGGCACTCCAGCTGGCACGGCAGCGCCCCGGCCGCCGGCTGCCTTGGGGAGCTGGAAGGGTTTTCTCTGCAGCAAAGATGGGAAACCTCCAAAATCCCCCCTCCACATGTGCTGCTGACACAGCACTGCCCTGAAATGTTGGTGCCAGCACCCAGAGAGCAGAGAGGCACAGAGCAGCCCTGCCTGACAGCATCTCCTCCATCTCCCCGTGCGCCTGGAGGATCCCCGTCCTGCAGGCAGGCGAGGAGCAGAGCTGGGACCAGCCAAGGACATCTGCATGAGGGAGCTGCACAGCACAGCTGATCCCCAAGCCATCAGCCGAGGGGATCTCAGGGAAGGAAGATGGGAATTATCGAGATTAGAGCAGGGAGAGGGAAGGGAAGGGCTGGGGAGAGGCAGGAGCAGCAGGAAGGAGGGCAGACGCGCTGGCTGGAGTGGGTGTGTGTGCAGCCCTGCCAGGGGAAAGGTGGACACATTTGCCTTGAGAGCTGAGAAATTATTAGAGCCAATTATGTGAACA
Source organism: Calcarius lapponicus (assembly GCA_039654755.1). NCBI lineage: Eukaryota > Metazoa > Chordata > Aves > Passeriformes > Fringillidae > Calcarius > Calcarius lapponicus. The sequence continues at coordinate 7,466,413 of JBBFKN010000017.1, read as the reverse complement.
GAGTATGTGAAAAGTAATCCCAGCTGCAGGGAGCTGGGGGCGGGGTGGGGAGGGGGGGAAAGGAAAATCATGATGTGATTCAAGGGGGCCCAGGAGAAAAAGCACAAGAGCAGAGATGACCTGGTTTGCAGATGGATCCATTTCTATTTCTGCTCAGATGCTGAAGCTGAGCCTCACCCAGAGCTCTCAGCTCTCCCATGGCTTGCGTGACTCCTTCCCTGCCTGGTGCAAGTGTCAGGCACATGCATGTACCACAGGGCATCTGGGAATCATATTTGCCTTAAGAGCCTGCACAAAATGTAAGGGCAAACAAGAATTCGCTGTTAACATGAGCTCTTCCTCTTCCAGCAGAACAATGGTCTTTAGTCCAATACAATACTCTGTTCCCAGGTGTCAATATTTGGGACATAGGCTGCTCACTTTATATTCTATTTTCTGTCTTTTTACAGCTTTGGAAATAAAAGCTAATTCATTGTGCAGATTCTGGTAATTCCGAGTCGTGCACTTAAATACAGCATTTCTCAAGCAGATTTTTTTCCTTTCCCCCCCACTTTGTAACTTCCCCCAAGTAACACTGTACACAGAGAAACCAACACCAGGGAAAGAAAACAAAAAGCAGCTCCTACATCAAGGCAGATCCCAGCTCCTCAGGCTTCCAGCACATCTCAACCCAGAACTAGAGCAAAAGGGCAGATTATTTAAAGCCATTGCATGTAGGCCAATTTTCACTGCAGTTCCTTTTGGCTCTGATTTTCAGGCCCCAGTGGAGTGGTGAAGTCATGAATAAATGCAAGTAAACTGAGCTTATCCACTCTTATTTTGAGCAGTGGAGTTTACTCACCTCATGCTGCTTTAGATGGAACACCAAAGGGTAAGTTTAAAGGGAAAAAAAAATAAATCCAGGGGAGAGGGGGGGATAATCTACTGCTGCCCTCACCCACTGGCTCAGCGAGTCCAGCACGGAGCAAAGGCAGGGCTGGGAAGCTGCAGACCCACAGAGATCCCTGCTCTGGATATTGAACGCACACACAGTTATCTCCTGGTGCTCTGGCAGGGCTGGAGTTGGTCCCTGCTGTGTGATGGGCAGGGGGAGATCCCCGTGCCCTTCCAAGTGGGAAATCATCCCTGCCTCAGCCACTGCGCTCCAGGAGGAGGAGGAGGAGACACCCTCAGCTGATGTTCTCCATCAGAAAGGCGGTGTCTGGAGGAGGAGGGCTGGGTTTTGACTGGAAACATGACAGCCTTCCAAACTGAAAATAATTAGAGTAAATATTTGGGAGTTGAAGAGAGTATCACCAGTCTCGGGGCACATCATCTGCCCAGTGGTGTCCGGTGGGACCAACAATCAAATGCTGCTCCCCTGGGATGTTCCCCAGGGACAGGGCAAGCTGGAGACACTCTCAGAGCTGGCCAACAGCAGCACTGCAAAGGTTGTGCCATGAATTAAACGCCTCGTTCTGCTCCTTGGAGCCAGGACCACACTTGCCCACTCACCTGGTTTGTACAGAACTTCCCCTGAGCTCAGCCTAGGAGTAGCAGAGCCTGAGTCTGCCACAGACAGGATCTGAAATCTCCAGAGATAAATCCATTATGGTTATCACATTAAGTTCAAATAAAATAAAATAAAAAAAAAAAAGGAAGGAGAAACACCCTGCAATTTTATCTCCCTGCAAGCATCCCTTCCACTCAGCTCTGACCATAGTGGAACGATGGCCACACTTGTTTCCTTGTGGTCTGAACAGCAGACAGAGCCAGCTTCTTCAAAGTTAAAAGAAAATAGTAATAATGGAGTCCCCACATTCCTGCTGTGTTTATAAAGAGATGTTTTCTTCCTGAGCTCTACAGCATGGCGGGCTTAATCTGAAATTTCTTTTTAATCATAGCGGGAGTCCCAATTAACGTGTCGGGTAATCGTTCAAGTAGAACTGGAGTTTCATGGCTGCAGCAAGGCAAGGAGCAAGGAGAGGCTCAGCATCAGAGCATGGGCAGGGACCAGGAGCACAGCCAGGTGCCTCATCCCCTCCCCAAACCAGGGGGAATGAGGGGCAGCTCCCCCCAAATTTACACAAATGGGTCCCTGAGCTCCTTGGACACTGGGAATGAAGCAGCTCCATGGAAAACCTTGTCACAGACATGTTTTATGAAAAATCCTTTCCTTAGGATTTTTTCTCCTGAGAAGCTGAGAGGCCTCAGGAGCAAAATGTAAACAATGGTTATCTGCTGCTGTGGAATGCAACAGGTGCATCTGGGATTGGTCTCATGTGGTTGTTTCTAATTAATGGCCAATCACAGCCCAGCTGGCTTGGACTGTCTCGGTCAATCCCAAGCCTTTGTTACCATTCTTTTTCTATTCTTAGCCAGCCTTCTGATGAAATCCTTTTAGTATAGTTTTAATATAATATATATCATAAAATAATAAATCAAGCCTCCTAAAACACGGAGCCAACATTCTCATCTCTTCCCTCATCCCAAGACCCCTGTGAACACCACCCACCAGAAAACCTCAGGGTGGGAGCAGCAGCCCTGCTGTGCTCTCACAGGCACCTTCCCGAAGGAAAAGCACCCATCACACTCACTCCTGCCTCAATCTGCAGGCGTGTAATCCAACACATGTGCTCCCAGCGCAGGCGGGGAGGGGGGACCTGCCTCTGACCTACTTTCTTTTGTTGCTGGAAGTGCTGATCTCGATGCAGAATTCTCTGAGCAGGCAGGAGCTGTCATTAGGCTCTGGCTTCACCTCTGCCTTACACCGCTCCTTGCATCACCGCAGCCGCCCGTTCCAGCCCGGCTCATCCCGAATTTTCACCGGTGCCGGCGCCAGGGCGCTCTGACCTCGTCCTGCCTGCGAGCACAGAAAACATTCTCCGAGCACAGAAAATATTCTCTGAGCACAGAAAGTGTTCTGCGAGCACAGAAAATGCTGTGTGAACACAGAAAATTGCCGCCTGTCACGCAGCGGATTTTGGCCAGGCAAGGGGGTTACCTGCAGCCTCACAGCACACCCAGGCCGCAGCAGCACACACAGCAGCGCCTTGCTCTGTATTTTTTAAAAATTATTTTTCATTCACAAGGAAGCTGGGTCTGAGTTAGGCACCGTTCTGACCTGGAAAGCGAAGCTCTTAAAATTCAAATGTGTACACCCCGGGCACAGACAATGCTCTGTGAACACAGAAAATTGCCGCCTGCACGCAGCGGATTTTGGCCAGGCAAGGGGTTACCTGCAGCCTGGGATGAACACTCTGCTTACCCAGAGGAGCACGCTGCAGGCAGCACACCCAGACCACAGCAGCACACGTAACGCCTTACTCTGTATTTTTTTTTTATTATTTTTCATTCACAAGGAAGCTGGGTCTGAGTTAGGCACCATTCTGACCTGGAAAGCAAAGCTTTTAAAATTCAAATGTGTACACCCAGGGCGGATCTCATCAGGAGGTGTTATGGAGAACACGGGCATGCAGGCTCTTAAAACAAGCTCTTAAACACACAGGCTTCCATCTCGAAGTATAAAAAAGCTGGTGTGAGTGTGACCCTCCTCCAGCTCTCCTCTGGTGCCTCAATGTCTCCTTTTAGGATGTTGAGCCACAGCCCTGAGGTTTGGGAGTTCCAGGCTCACTGCAGTCACTGGGGCCTGTGTAAATTGGTCTTCAGAGAAAACCAACTCAGCTGCCTTATGCAAAACCAGTCTTTAGCAACCTCCTAAAGAGCTTCCCCAGGATCTGCCTTGCCTGTGCTGCAGGTACCCGGGTGTAACACAGCGCCTTGATGTTGCAGATCCGGAGATAAAAGGCTGTTGTGTTAAACCCGCATCCTTCAGACCTTGCAAGGCAGTTACTAGAAACGAGCCTTCCCTTCTGCAATGGCTTAAGAACAGACCATTTTAATTGATTAGTTTGCCCATTATGGGTAAGCAGAAGAACAGCCTTGCAATTGAACCTCAGTCCTTGAAATGCAGAGAGACATCAGCCTGCAGTGCATTTGCAAACCTCAGAGGCTAATTTCTACCCTTTCTGCTGTTCCACTCCCTCAGTCTGGGATTTACCTAAGCACACAGGATGCATCTCTACACCAGGCAGGGGGGGAATTGCTTTGCATTGACGTTCAGTCAACAGATTCTAACGATAAAACAATTTCAAATCCGCACTTTGATTAAAATCAGAGCCATGGAAAAATCATGCTAAGGTTCATCTAATGAATTTTTACTTTCCAAGACTTTAGCAGAAGCCTGCCAGAGACTAAATCCAAGGGGGTAAAGCTAAATTTGACAGTCTGATAGTTGTCTTCACCCCAACTCCTCATGCAGATTTAGCAGTATAAATAAATCTGGCGTGGCCACCAAGAAAATAATCCCATCTATTTAGCAACAACAGTCTACTGGGGAGAGGATAAGAGGCATTTGAAGACAAAAACAACAATCTCAAACTGTATATATATGAAATTAAAGGATGTGGGTAATTAATTCTTTGATAAGATAAAATCTGCGCTAAGTTAGGGCCATGAGTCAGAGAAATGAGAGATAGAAAATATGTTCATCACTCAGTCCACCTCTTTACCAACACATATTTTCTAGCATTTGTCCAGTGTAGGCTTTGTTTTGTTTTTTTCAAGTCAATGAATCAACTTTCTTGATATTCAGCCCAACGCCAAACAGGAGCTACTGGCATTTGCCGGGGATGAATAAATAACCAGTAACGGCACGGTCTCGTGAGATGGTCCAGGAAAATCCTGGGCGAGGTTTCCCTGGGACATGGCTGGCTCGATCGCACTCCCCTGTGCTTTTCTAAAAGAGCAGAGGTACCTACATATGCACAGATCCGCGCTGTTTCACCAACCACCGCCAACGAGCGCCGCCCAGCCCGCACCTCTCAGCGCTGCGTTTTTGCCTGCTGCTCCCATCTCCCCGAAATACCAAGCGACTTGTTTGGAGAAAGCTCGTTTTCTCCCGGCACCCTTACCTCACTCTTAGCAACCTTCTATTTAAAGTCACAATCTGTTGCAGCAAGCCAGCTTAGGAGTGTATAAACAAGCTGTTATGACCCCGCTGCAGGAAGGGGAGGAAATGGCCTATGCTTTAAAGTCAGCTGCCTTTCAATAATTAGAAGCAAGTAGACAAACATGAAAGCAATGACACTTCAATGTTCTGTTATTTAAAGGGTACAGCCGCCGCTCAGTCCCTCGCTACCACCCAGGTATGCAGCCCTGCTGCAATTAGTCAAGCAAAGAAGAGTGTCACCTACCACAGGAGGGGGTCACAGACTCTTTCCCCGTCCCTGTTACTGGGAGAAGAGCGTGGGGCTTTTTATTTTAATCAGTCTTTTTTTTTTCTTCTTAGCATGCAATGGCAGCTGCTTCTCACATCAGAAACCCTGAAAGGTTTTTATTAGTCCTAATGCTCCACAGAAGAATTAAGAGGTAGCAGCACATATGTTCTGCTGTGCCCCGAAGAGTGGGAAAGGGAGGAAAATGAGCTCTTCTGCAGCAGCACAGCCCAGGGTGTAGGACTTGCTTATTACCAGAATCAGCTGCTGATGAAGTAAACACATCCATGCACAAAGCATTGCCTCTGCAAGGGAGCACGGTCTGCGTTCCTGGCCTGGGAGGGGGAAGGCAAAGGTCCCAGAGAGCAGCAGGGAGGTTTCTCGGAGCCGTCAGTAGAGGAGAGAGTCTCCTTGCGAAAGGCAACGCGGGATTTTGCTTTATTCCATCTCCCAGATGGAAAGTGGGGGAAAAGGCAAAATCAGCACTAAGATCACACCTGGGAAGCTCACAGTGCTGTGTGGTTTAAACCTGAGCGGGGCTCATATCTCCCATTAGGCTGTCTTGACATTACACTCACAAATAACCCTCAAGTGCTTTTAGTGTAAAAGCCTGAAACTTGTTTGCTGAGGGACTCATTCGCATCAGCATCCTGAGCAGGGAGCCGACTTCTTCAAAGCAGCTTTCTTTAGGGAAACACAATGCCAAGGAGAGCAGGCACTCAGCTCTTCCAGGAGAGATTAAAGAGGAAAATTAGAGAAGCTGCAGCTTATGCCCATACCAATAAGAGCAGGCGTTTACCACCACTTAAATAATTAAAAAGATTTTTCACCAGTGACCAGGTTGTCACCGACTCGTCTCACTGCCACCCATGGATGCAGGCAGCAGAGTGACAGCAGGGCTCTGCTCTGAGGGATTCTGCCACCCCAGTAATCCCAGCACGCTGAACTGCAGGCGTGAGAAGAGGAAAGAGAGAGAGGAGGAAAAACCCTGTTTCCCCCAGGACGCTCTGCTGTGATTTCTTTTGGGATAGGACCCGAGGTTTGCTTAGAACAATTTTTAGCCAGACCATGTAATACTGACTGCATTAAAATGCTGAGACTTTGGGAGCAATTATCCCAAAAACCAGCATGCCAGGCAGAGCAGTGCAATTAGGCTGCATGTTAAGAGGCAGGATCCAGGCATCAGCGCCCAAACCAGCACGCACGGGACACGATCCACATTCGGTGTATTTACAACACATGACCTGATAGTAAAAGCAATAATTAGCTACTATTAATACCAGTGCATGAAAATAGAGGGGAAGGGAAGCTGCATAACAGAAATTATTTATACAGAGGCGGCGCCACCAGCCAGGAGTAAAGATGGCAATGGTTTATAGGATGCTCATAGCCACAAGAAGGGACAGGATGGCCCAGGGATGAGGGACATCCCTGAGAGCCTTTGGGAAGCTCCGTGGCTGTGCCATGGGCGTTCCAGCTTGCAGGGAGGATGGGCACTCCAGGTTGAAGGAGGTGGATTTGAATCCCACCTCCATCACCTCGCACGCAGCAGCCGCAGAATCTGTCCCAGAATCTGCACATGGCATTAAATAACACACAACCTGTGGAGGGTGAACCAGAAGGATGACACCCCCTCCCTTTTTACTTATCCAAAACATTCCCAGGCAGTCAGGCAAGGCAACAACTGCAGTGATGCAAAGCAACACCACGACTGTCTCCCAGAGAAGGAAGCGGGACTTGGCTCAAAGCTTTTGTTAGGGAGAAGAGGGTCCTTTCATAATACAGTCCTTTGTTCTGCTGGAGGAATTCAAATGCTATAAATTCATCCCCCTGGTAAATGCAGCAGTTATCAGGCATTTTACCACAGGATTCCTGGTCTCCTAGTGAAGTTAAACGCAGCGCCATTACAGCAGCACTTTAAGGTGTAAATATTACATTCCCGGTTCTTTAGGAGATGTTCATTTAGTGAAATAAAATCCTGCTAGTAAAACACCTGATCAAACCCTTCAGCTGAACTGGCCCAGTAATTGCTCTAGGACTGGAGGGAGTCCAATGACTGGTTGCAATTTATGACCACTTTAGGAAAAAAATCTACCTTGAAGCATCCGCTAAGGACTGAGTTGTAGATGAGATCATGGAGTACATTTACATCGCAGCTTTCTGTAACGTTAAGTGGCCACTAATTCGTGCTGAATTCCTTTGTAATTCTGACGGAATCGCATCTGACAATCACATAAACAGCAAAAAATTCCTCAGGAATAATGTTACTACAACAAGGAGTAAAAGGCAAAGGAATGATTCATCTTTCATGGTGAGACATGCCCTTTTCTATCATCTCTACTCACCCAAAATAATTTGCCCAGCCCAAATTTCACAGCCAGGGCTGACAGACACCAAGTTGTAAAGGGGTCACTCTCCTGAGCCACAAAACTCAGCCACAGTTACAGTTTGAGGGGAATACAGTTAAAATCCGAAGCTGTGAGAATGCTTAAAGACAATTAAACAACAAGATGAGCTGCCTGAGGGAGGCGACAGGAAAACCTTGATGAAGATTTTGCTGCAGGCAGGGGGCTGCATTAAATGACCATATTAAACCACTGCAATTAAAAATCCAGGGGTCGTGGTAGGAACTGGACAGAGAGAAGAGATGCAAAACCCAACCATTTTAACCCTTTCCATTCAGCAGAGAGAATCGGGGTTAGGAAAGGGTGGAACAAAAAAGACCAGAATGCAGGGAAAAGCAGCAGAGTCATAAATGTATTGGAAGACTAAGATCCAGCTGGAGAGCTGTAAAATGGCAGAGCAGAGTCAGAATCCTGTCAAAGACACGGAGGGGAGGGATAATCACAGATTTTAAGGAGTTTGGTGTTTTCTCCTTCCTGCAGGGAGGGTAAATCCTCTCCACATTCTGGAAGCAGGGAGGAAAGGAGGGTTTAGGCTCTCTGCATCCCCCAGCTCCAGAAAGGAAACACGGGTTCTGCCCTGGAAGAAAAGTGGTTTTATCACCTTCAGTCCTGCTCCAAAAGGGCTGTGTTAGAAAAGCCACAATCCTTTGGCACTCGAATAGCACTGGAATCAAGACACCAGCTCAACTCCTGCCTCCATGTCCTCCCTAGGAGAAAAAACATCTGGGAAGGCCATCAGGACATCTCTTCCTCTTGCTCCATGGACCTGAGAAACCTGGAGATGATCCAAAAAAAGCTGTATTTTGACTGTCTCAATTAACCAAATAGCTAAAAACTTTGTTATTTGCCTGGCACCAGTAGAAGCAGGGTCCATATGCTGAACTAGAACAAGAACTTGCTCGAGGAATTGCTGCCTGCACCGCGAGATGCCAGAAGCCAGATGGGGGATTTAAAACAGCACAAGGCTGGCTCAATGGGCAGGGGCTGCTCCAGCACAGTGTGTTCCTGGAAGAAAGCAACAACCACCAAAGTTAGGGGAAGGGGTTAAAAATAAAAGTGAGCATCTTTCTTATCATGCACTCCTTGCCTTCCACTGAATTAACATCAGAATCAAAAATCAGATGATGCTCCAGGCTGCCTGAAAATTGTTTTTACACTTTCAGCATGCCCATGGCTAAAACCTAGACAATACATGTTCATGTGAGGTGATTATTTAATGAATTTTAAGGGTGCAGATAGATGAGGAGGAGCTGATGCTCCTGAACAAAAACTTTGGGACCAGCTCCACAAAACAGCAACAGCATCCCTGGAAAGGTGACTGGCTGATGCCTCAACTCTTTTGGACAGCAAACACATTCCCCATCTCTGATGGAAGTTCCAGGGCCTGGGTGTGATGTGAGGCAGAGGGAGGCACAACATGAAGTTACAGTTTTAGCTTCCCATTGGGTGCAATAATTACAGGTAGGGAGTAACAGCAGCATCTCTCCATAAGGCTGTTAATAAAGTTCACCTTCACTAGCTAAACCCATTCCTCTTTCCTAAAGACTGGAAGAGATTTTATAGCAGATTCATCACCTCCACCCTTTAATTCTATTTTTGGAGTCTATTGAACTTTTGCATATGTTGAAATGAAAAGAGTCTATATTAACACAACCACTTTTTTGTTACTGTAATGAGAGCCTTGAAACCACCACAAAGAGAAACATGCCTTTTAGCAGCTGAAACAAATTATTACAGCAACTGAGTCTTAAAAGGAATTTCAAGTAAAAATATAGTATTGCATGAAGTTGTTATGGCAACTGATGTTGTAGAGTAACTGCACTGGGGCAACTTTTCCTCCTTCATCCTGCTCAGCAAAGTCTGGGAAAAACTTTATGATAAAATTGTGCCTTAATTAGTCAAATAAGTCATAAATATAGCTTATCCCAAAATCCTTAACATTCCAGCCTCATGCAGTCTGTGTGCAGTTACTCTACTAATGAGAAAATATATCTACTAAAGCCCCACTTACCATTAAAAATCCTATCCAATATTTTTCTAATACAATTTATCAATTTAAACACATTGCACAATGTAATATTCTGCAGCATTCCATTAAAATGATAAATAGCTATGGAAAAAACAAGGGATTAAACATACTGTAATGTAATCTAACAGTATTTAAACATAAATAAAAAAAACTTAAATATGGATGGGAAATGTACCGTATTTGCGAGCAAAAAGAGCCCAAATCACTCCCTGGGCTGGAGTATTAATAGGCCAGAGGAAGCAGAGCAATGAGAAATGACAGTCAACTTCAGAGGATATAAAATGTCCATTAGGCTTTGTTATAAGATTACATCAAAGCAGTTCATATGTTTTAATCTGGGGAAAGAGAAAGCAGCTACTTGGGGTCTGTGCCTGGGGGCTGCCTCTGTGTACTGAACCAGACAGTTTGCATAATGAACAATTTTTATTCAATCAGGATTTCAGCGCAGATAGTTCCCACTCAATGGGCTTTAGCTCAAATGGGGTTGGACATTGATGCTATTCTTCAAGCTCCACCTGCTGGCCCCGGAAGAAGTGCTGGTGGCTTTCTGAAGGGCCACTCTGTGGAGGGACATCGAGTTAATGGGAGAAAAACCCAAGCCCGGGCTCTGTGCTTCTTGCCTTTCTCAGTTTCAAAAAAAAAACCACCCCAAACCCACAAAAAACAACAACCAGCCAAAAAAAACCCCCATAATCCTCCCCCAAAAAATAAATCAAACCAAAAATCCTCCAGATTTTAGAGTCTTCCTTGGGCTGCCCCAATAATTTGGCTGATTTGCTCAGGCAGATGCTGAGCTGCACTTGAGCTCCTGCAGCAGAGGTGCACAAGCTGCCAAAACCTGCCTGGTCGAACCCACCTGATCACCAAGGGAGTTGCCTTGTGCTCAGAGTGCAGCCAAAAGGGCAGAGCAGCCAGGGAAATCATTCCATTTAGCGTGTGTGCCTCCTGCACAATAATTACTTATTTAAATTTTACTCTGCTGCTCGAGCCATTAGGAAAAATGCACTATAAACAAAGGTGATTTTATGCAGACAATAGCTGAGCCAGTCATTTTTTAAAGACAGGCACACCATGACTTATCTGCCAGGATGAGCAGCTCTTATGAGATAGCTGAAACAAGGTTTATAGCCTAAACCCTATTTCCAAGGGTTATTCCAGTGGCTGCACTGCTGGATCACCTTCAGCTTTAGCAGCAGCACTTACCCCACAAATGCAAGCCAGGGTTACTAACAGCTTTAGGGAGAGGAAGAGCCCAGGCAACACTTTGCTGCACAGAAGTGCTTGCTAAACCCTGGGATGATCATTGAAAGGTTTCACACAGACACCTGCTAATTCAGAGTTAATTAGTGTGGGCATATTAGAGATGCTCCTGCCTGCACCTCTGGATCCTGCCTATTGATCAGGCCCTGCAGCTGCTCTCAGCTCTGGGAGGAACTGTTGCAGTGAATTTTGCTTCCTGCCTGATTCAGGGAGGCTTTGCTTCTGACTGGCACCAAATCCCTTCTTCCTATTTCCAGAAGAAAAATAGCTCCCTTTTAATCTAGACCTTCCAAAGCTCCTGCCATGCCTGTGACGTCCTGAATGCAGAATTATGGCTTTCCCTGGTTTCTGCTCATTTGTCTGGAAGCCTGTGGGTTGTTGTATCTCACCCCCCAGTACTTTTTTGGCTCCGTTCAGAAATACTCTTTCATCAAATTCACCTGACAGCCATCCAGCAGGACGGGTGTGCTGGAAGATGATGCTAATCCAGAGAGACCATTCTTCAGTTGGAGCATTCATGAAGTCTAATGAACTATTGGCAGAAAGGGACTTCTGTGGTGCAATTAAAACTTGCTTCTGCGAGACACAAAATATTGCAACGCAAAGTTAACGGTGCCAAGCAGGGGAGGTGGATTAGCTCAGGGAACATAAATTGGTGAGAAGAAGCCACTTCCCTCTCCCCCCATCCCCAAGCCCTTATGCATTAGGCAAAGCTGAAATAATGAATATGTATTGCAAGGTGTTTGCTACAAGCCTACTTATAAAGTGCACAGCCAGGAACTCCTGGAAGGGGGATTTATGGGAGCAGTCACACACAGCTGGCACACCGTGTTCTGCAGGCTACAATTGGGATGAATGCCCCCCCTGTAAGCACTTAGCACCCACCACAATAAACCAAGGTGTATAAGCAGAGTCTAAAGTTTATTTTCAGGAGCATCCCTTGAGGGGGAATGCTAAATCAACCACCTCAGGTTTGGTAAATTCAATGAGAAGCCTGAGCTGGGAGAGGGGACGTGGCTCATCTCCTGCTCTGAGATCCCCAATGTTCCCAAAATGCTCAAGGAAGAGGAGGCAAAGTATGAGAATAGGTTGCTGCTTGAGGACTGGACCAGTCATTAACACCAGATGACATCCCATTAATCAGAGGAAATGACACTAACAGGACCATTACAATGCTGTGATCTTCCACCAGCTTTGTTAATTGAGGAGGGGGGAAAAAAAAACCTACCTATCAGACACAAAGTTTTCAAAAAGAAATTCACCTTCAAACTGCTTCATCTTTTTGCATTTGTTTCCAAGCAGAGTAATTAAAATTCTAAATCAAAACACAGCTACTCCTTTCCTTCAATCTCACTTGGCAATGAGCACGCTCTCCCCAGAATCCTTCACAACACCGGAGTATAATGAGAGCAAGTCAAGCAAAGCCTTCTACAAGGTGAAGGCAGCTCTGGAGCTTTAGCATCAGCCAGGAGCTGTGGTGACACAGGCTCTGACTGCAAAGGCTGGCTTAAGGGCTGATGCTAAAGACCATGTCCACTGATAGGTGAGATATTAATGCCACTCCTTTCTTCAAACCCTCTAAGTCTGCGCTGCTGCCTGGGAGAGGTTTGAAGACTAAAGATATATTTTTTGAATTATTAATCTCTTTGCAGGAGCTGTACACTTGGAGACAGCACAGAAAATAGGTTAAGGCTCACAATAAGCTGAATGAGTTAAATCAGAATCAGGCAAGTGTGCTGACAGCCAGCTCCTGTGACTCTTAAGCTTATGGGCCAAGGTATGAGTATGAAGGGAACAGCAGGATGAAGTCAGATAAAATGAACATGTTGGGTTTGACTAGTCTGTAAGGAAGGGTCAAATAGAGGCTTGCTGGTGGGACCTATAGCCAACATGGACTGGCTGACTGAAGCAAAGAAGGACTGACATTACTTCTCCAAATTATAAATTCTGCTTCCCAATCTATCTGAATGGATTAACCTCAAAACACGAGATCCGGAATTTAAAGATTCAGAATTCAGAAGCTATTATGAGTCAAGAGCAGGAATTAGCATTTGAGTTATAAATATGCTCTAACAAACTGACAGGAGTCAGCTTGCTGTTCCTTCCCTTTTTGAAGATGGTGGCATCATACTCGCAATATTTAGAGACATAAACCTAGAAGTGATTTTCACATCCCAGCTGGATGTTAGCAACGTGGCTTGTTGGGAGAACACTGCTCCTCATCTAACCAGGGCTGCCATGCAGGAAGCTGTTACAACAAGGCAGGGTCTGGGTTTCCAGCACAGGAGATGGGAGCTGTCCAAGGAAAAAGGGCTGTCCCAGGACACAGAGCTGTGCCACAGCACCCCGATCTCCTCCCTTACCTAAAAGGCTGTCAGGAGAGAGAGGCAGACATGAGCACACTCTGAATAAACAGGAGCCACTAATATCAGAGAAAGTCTCCAGGCAGTAAGTAATGAAGGCACTAAATAACTGTACCCGCTATTCGGATTTTCTGCCAAACATTAGCCAATTTAAAAGGCAGCAAGAGGCCTTTTACACAGGGAGAATTTCTTTGAGCACCGACTTAAAAGCTGAAGTTTGGCAGGCAAGTGTCTGAGAAGGATGGGGGAGAGGTAAAAGCCAATTTCACCTGGTAATCTGCTACACTATTTGTGTCCTACCCAGACCACACTTCATGCATTAAGAACACACTGCAGCTCTCCCCCGCGCTGGGGGAGCGGGGAGCTAATGGTTTCTATTACAGGCGTGTGTGGAGGGTGGCTGTGGCATGCACATCTGTCTGCAAAATAGATGTCAGCTCTGGAAAGTGCCTAAACACCTCCGTTCCCCAGCAAAACGGGGCTGGCAGTGGAGTTTTTTGGGCTCCCACCCCGTGTGACAGGCTGGGGGGGGGGTGACTGACAGAGCCCAAAGCCTGCACGTGCTCCCACTGTAAATAGTAAAGCTTAAAAGCCTCAGCCCTGACTGACTGTTTCACAGACTTCAGCTCAGTTACTCTTAATGAGGATTTCCACACACACATAGAAAAAAAAATGAAAAAAAAAAAGAGTCTACACATTCGCAGTGCAAGGGAAAAAAAAAAAAAAAAAAAAGAAAAACAAACCCAAAAAATCAACAAGCAAACAGCAAAATAAACAGCTGGTGAAGTGAAATACGAGGTTAGAGCCCTCTCTGATTCAAGAGAAGATTATTAAAACAGCTATAAAGATGGTGTTGGCATCTCTTGAAATGAGTTTGTTACATTCAGAAGAGGCAGTTACACATGACAAACCATTTTCTGTTTAATTAGAGGGCTCTGTGTGGAACACTTCCAGGCGGAGGAGGGGAGCAGATTGCCACCCAGCATCTCAATTATGGGACAGAGCCTTAACGATTCCACATGCAAATGTTTTTGACTGACCACAGAGGGACAAAAAAAAAAAGGGAAAAAAATTTTTAAAAGAGCTGTTCAGGAGGTTAAGGAACAGGAGCTTTGTCCCAGACTTTAGTAACCTGGGCTTTCTTGTCACACACATTAGAGCTTAATGTTTCTTTCTGCCCAAAGAATGGCTTCTTCTTGCTGGCTGGGGAAAAAAAAATACAAAATTTCTATGGGGAAAATCACAGAGATACCCTCTGCCCAACCCTGGTTAAAAGCTTTCTATTCTTCCAACCAGGTAAAATAATTCGTGGTTGAGGAATAGAGCAGGACCTTGGTATTCACACCAAAGCTCTGAAAGTAAGCAAGCACAGAAAGGAAATTCTAGCTAATACAAGTTAAATATAGGTTATGTTAGCTGCATTTTACAAGCACTAAGAATGTTTTTGGAGAAAGCTGTCATTTTTAATGACAGCACAAGCTCCAATTACCACATAGCTGATACACTTGGGATTTGGAAGTTTTTTTTTAAATCACTTGAAATCTAAAAAAACCTTCATTATCAGCTTCTGAGTTGGATGTAAATAACTTCACCTGGTGCTAAGAAGTTTAACATTTCACAGGGGCACACGAACAACTTAAAGCCATTTATAAATGCAGCTTCAGCTTCCTGGCAATCTAAATGCAGTCTCTGGCAACTCGAGCAGCAGCAAAGAGCACAAGGCTGGGCTGCAAGGGGAAGAGCAGCGAGGCTAAAGGAGATGTGTGAGCATCACCAAACCCTGGAATCAGACAGGAACACACCTCAGGCTGCAGATACCTGTCAGCTCAGGGGAAAGATTAATCTTGCTGCTAGGCTTAGGAAAGGCCACTTAAGCTGAGAGCAAAACCACGTATCACCTTTAGCCTCAAGCAGAGTGTTTGCCCCATAAGAAGCTTCCAGAACAAAAATGCAGCTCTGCTGAGGAAACCCTCTGATCAATGGGTCCCTCCCAGCTCCACCAAGCTGCCCCTTGGCTCCCTCAGGCTTTCACCACTCACCAAGGTTAACAAACCCAAAAGCAAGTCCAAAAACAACCCCCCCCAAAACTCGCTCACACAAACCAGAAAGCTCCTTGGCAAATGAACAGCAGAGCACACGGAGCAGCTCCAGCCTCAAAACCCAGCGCAGAAGCAGCGAGGCTGAAGGCTGAAAATTCTCCTTCCCCACAGCTAATGTGAAAGCCTTACAGTCAGCAAGAAGAAGGGCAGCCTTCTAGCTTGTGGCAAGCACAAAGTGGGATTGAATCATTACTTGGAGAACGTGTTTCAGTGTCTATAAATAAAAACCTGCGAGGCTCCTTGCCAAAGGAGCCCGAGTCAATATCGCTTTTCTATATGCGCTGTCAAACTTTACTTTTAGACAGTATATTAATTACCCAGTCAATAATTGTGGGTTTCATTAGTGTATTAAATACCTCAATCAATAATATTTATCCTTTTCAGAGTCGGTCTTCACCAAAAACAAAGGCAGGAGTATTTTTTGATCCTGCAGTTCAAGAAGTCAGTGCAGCATAGCAGCAAGGCTTTAATGGAAAACATAAAACACTAGAAACAGACAAAAATCGGATTATTACTCTTATTTTTCAGCCTTTTGTACAATAAGCCATGAGGGAATTCCGAGAGCTAAACTGATGGCAGAAAAAATTAGATTTCTTCCTCTTAATTGCTCAGTGGTGATGTCAGAGTGGACATGACAAATGTTCACATCTTTCATTTCTCCATCAGATAAACCAGCAACCAGCTCTGCTCTGCCAACTTTCCTGAGGATAAACTCTCAGAGCAAAGAGCCCATTTCTGGTGCATCCTCTGCAGTGCAGCTTCCCAAGTGCCTTTATCCCAACCTGGGCTATCCCTAGGAATTACATCCCTATGAGAGGCAACATCCTCACATGGGGCCATAAAGAAATTTCATCAGGTAACAAGAAAGGAGATCAGGATGGTGATTTTTTTTTTGTTGGTTTTGTTAATTTTTAATTTTGTTGTTGTTGTTGTTTAAAATCTCCTTTTAAAGGGCAAAATGTTTGGGACAAATTTAAAAAAAAAAAAAAAAAAAGCCTTTGCAAGTGTCCAGTTTATTTTAAATAACTTACAAGGATGGGAAAAAAGAAAAGCACAACAAACAGCTGAGGAACACTCCCAAAGGCACGCTTTTGGCATGGCACAGAGGCTGAATTTAACAACAAATCAATGCAATATAAACAGGAAAAAAACTAAAAACAAACAACACCCTACCCCCCAAACACAGACACCTAAATATCCAAATAAAATACACAGAAAAATGCATAACAGACCTCATGAAAAATCCATCTGGCGAACCAAACTACATTTTTTTTTTTTAAATATGCATATGATTGAAATGCAAAAATGTAAACATGAAAAACAGACTTTAAAAACTGCGAGAAGGTCTGTGGGCCTCTTGCATCCTCACAGATAATATATTAAAGAGAATTTCCACTCCCTGTAATAAGATTACTGATATTTACTGCACTACTCCAGTATTTATAATGCCTAATATGCTGCAGACCACTCCTTCCCATGAACACAGGCTTTGGAAGTAGGCAGCCCACTCCATTTCACGTTTTTCCTAAGCCTTTTATATCAAAGTGATGTGAAATTTCCCTTTCTTTGCCATCTGAGTCTCCCCAGCAGCCCTGGGAGCTGAGGGAGGAGCCCTGTGGGGTGGCCACTCTTCTCCAAAGTGGCCACTTGTTAAAAAGGCTGGGAAAAAAGGAGGCCAAAGGAAAGGGGACAAAAAAAAGGACCCAGAAGGAAAGTTACTGTTCCCTCCTTGAGATGTTATGCAGCATCTTGGGCAGCAAATGTAAATACCACCAGGAATTAGGAATGAAAGCACCAGACTCAGCAGCTTCCACTCTCACACTGGTTGCACTAAAAGGACAATCCCATGGTGCTGGAACACAGAGCCCACACACACTCACTCATCCCAGCTGCCACACACGGCACAATGCAGCCAGTCACTCCTGATCCATCCACCACCACCATTTATTCCCCACGACGGCTCTGAGAATGTATTGCTGCTCCAAGCTTGACTTCTCTGGGACAAAAAGCCCCAAACAAACAACAAACCACCTGATGCATCTTAAAAACTCAGCCTGGCTCGAACAGAATCTCCCCTCCAGGGACTCGTAAAGGGTCACTAACAACTCGTTTAAAATTCACACCTAGTGAAAACACAGCTCAATCCCACCAGAGGGAATTAAGACAAACAGCAAACTACCTGAACATGGCCTGGCAGAGCACGCTCCAGATCTTCCCCCAGCCATGCACAACTTGATGTTCTCCTGTAATTGCCTTGGCACCTGCCTGTTTCCAAACCAGCAGCCTCCCAGTTTCATCTCTGCTGTGTACATTTAATTTAAAGCAAAACAAGAGCAGCCACAGGAATCCTCACCTCACAGAGATCTAGTTATGAACAATTCCAGAACCATTTCCATTGAGCAAATACATATTCAGGCCAGGTAATGGCTGAAGCCATGCAGAATAACCTGGATGGCAGCAGGGGAGATTTATGATGAGGGGAAGGAAGGCACAGGCTAGTTTGCCAATAATCCAAATTAGCATTGTGAGTCCACTTAATTAGCATAGTCAGAAGAGCCCAGAGCCTTTGTGAAGTTTTCCACAGCTCCTGCCAGTGGCTGCAGGGTTTGGATGGCTGTGGTCAGCTGGCAGCGAGGTGGAAGGAGAATGGAGACACCTCCACAGCTTCCTTGCCCTCACTTTCCTGGGATTAACAAACAATTTATTAACCAGTTACCTTCAGCAGTTCCAGCCTATGATCAGGGGAAGGAAAGCAAGATAGATAGAGGCATTTATCTTTTATATAAGTGGGAAAATCATATGCCCCTCTCAGGATTCATTCTGCTATATTAGCTCTTCCAGGCCCCTCCTAAAAAAGATCCTCATTCTCCTACTCAGCAGTGTAGTCCTCCTCTGTACTCGCCCCAGCTGAGTTTCTTTTTTGCCTCTCCACATTGCAGGCCAGAGCTGTACATAGCATTCGAGATGAGATCTCACAGCAGAGGCTTATATAATGCTGTGGCACTTGTATAGCTACACTAGAAATACCTTGCCTCACATAGCTTGATGTTTTTATCATATACTAGCTGATTAAAGCATGATTAAAACCCTCCAACTCTTCAGTCACTAATGAGCATCCACTTTAGAGCAGAAGGTTGTTTTTTATTAGTCCTCAAATAAATGGCTTTTCACACAAACTGTTTTAAGTTGATTTTCTGTTCCAGTTCTCAAGGTCATTCAGCTGATCCTGTAAGATATCTTAATGCTCTTGAGCATTGATGCCCTGCATCTCTAGTGCTCTGGCTGATGGCACAGTAAACCCAGCAAAATGGAAGTGCAGCAATTCCCCTTGGGAGAGGGAGCTGCCCCAGCAGAGGCAGGTGTGCCACGCTCAGAGCAGCAAACACCTGCCAAAAACACCACCCATAAAAACTTCCTGGTGTATATGGATGGGCCAGGAATTGGAAATGAGCCTCAAGGAACATTGTGCACTACCACTTGTTCCCAGTTTCCTAAAATTGGGTAGGAGGGATAGGAAGGGAGCAGTCTAACTAAAAGACTGGTTAGCAGAGTGGAAAGATGGATAATCACCACTAACCTACCATTTGTCAATCCAGAACCGTGCTGAAGACTGTAATTTTCTAGTCAGTGCTTTATAAGCAAGGTCAGAGGAAACAAATACTTCAATAAAAAAATGCAAGACATCAGCAGAAGAACCCAGTCATGATCCTCAGAATCCAAAAAAGAGGAGGTTGTGTTTGCAATTAATGGGCCCAGAATAATGTGCTTCATGTCCATCAATGGAAATGACATTTACAGTACTTAAACACCAAGACTTGAGATGACAAACAGGAAATCACAGGGAATAAAGGGCACCAACTGAAAACACCAAGAAACTGTGCTCTACAGAGCAAAATAAATAAATAAATCTCACTTCTGCCACCAGAGCCCCACGGCAGCATTGCCTGGATGCTTGGAGCTGTGCAGCAAATGCCAAGCTGTGAGCTGCAGCCAGGGAACACATAATTAATGTGATTAGGAGCACACAGAGCTAGCATGCTCTGCTGACTGAAAAGCCCAGTAGCATAATTACTGTTTTCTGTACTAGCTCTATGTCTGAACAAATCTCAAAGCCTGGTTAGTTTTAGACTGCTGTGTAAACGTCAATAAAAATCCCAGAAGTGCCAGCTCATCAGCATTCTCAGGCACAGAAATGGTGAAAATATCACTGCATTTCCATGCTGTTAACATCAGGCAAGGAAGTCTCCATTCTTCAGTCTAACCTTAGAGTTTGTAATAAGGTAACATCTCCCCCAAGTGAATGCTTATTATGAAAGCTAATTAATTGCTTTCCAGTAATGAGAAGTCTTTGGTGTTCAAAGAAAGCAAAATTCACTACACAGGAATTAAACAGTGTTTATTGAAACAAAGCACCCCCCACTTAAAGACCTCTTTCTGATTAACATCATTACAAATAAAACCAAAGAAACTCAACATACAAACATACAAAACATGTATAGGCAGGAACTGTGAGCCAAAAAAAAATCAGTCAGAAATCCATAGTATTAATTGAAGAGAAAACTAAAGCAATGCTTTGTAGTTGCCTGGATTTCCCTGGGGGATGGAGAGTCAATGCTTATCTGCCTTCCTCAGAAGAGACAATTTTGATTAATATCAGGCCCATCTGACTCAGTCTATTAAACCCTGAAGGAAGGATATTCTTCAGATATAAGAGATATGTCTTTGATTAATAATTCTACCATATTGCCATTCCAAGCATTAACAACTGCATGGCACCTGTGGAAAGTGAAAGCCTTTGAATTCTATGGAAGGGAACTAACTTGTACTAATAGACCTGTTCTCTTTTGTCCAGATCTGAAAGCTCTATGACACTGCTCCTCCTGCCCTCTGCTGAACAAGTCAAAGTGTCAAGGTTGTCACTACTCCCTTGCAAAGAAGACAAAATGGTTATATAATTCAGCTTTACATATAGGAAGAGAGCAAAGTTACTTCAGTCATTCTCAGGGGTTTGTCTAAAGACCTTGGCAATCTGTCTAGAGATTCCTCTTCAGCTCTGTCAGAGTTTAACAGACCACAACAGGCTACAAAGTGGTGGCCATCAGAGTTCACTCTTACCTCCCAGGGCACATCTCCAGAGAATTGCAAAAATCACTCAGCCCACTAGGCTGGGTGTAACTAATGCCCAGCTGTCACACACAAGGTGGGGGAAATGTCAATGTAAGGTTATCTATTGAGCTTTTCCTGGAAATTCTAGGCTCAAGCAGCCAGCATTGGCCTCCTCATCCCAGCTGAGCATTTCTCCTGATGTTGGCAATCAACCTCTTGCTGTATTCTCTGTAGTTCACGGGTTTGACGTCCATTGCTGTGGCCTTAATACGAGATTCATCCTGCAAAAGAGACATTTTAGTATGTAAAAGAACATGAAGCACTCCAGGCATTTGGTTCCAACATCTTTCTGCCCCAGTAACTTACTGCTCATGCTATCTGGGTTAGCTGGGAGTGCCAACACGACCTCCCAGAGCTGGCATGTTGTTTTCATGTGAAACCAGCCACTCTTGATGAGCCTGAGAGGGAGCAGCAAGGATCCCTCCTTCAGTGCTCAAGATTGACAGTATTTGTGTGATCTTTGGAATCTTCTGTTCTCTGTGAGCAAGGAAAACCTCTCCCCACAAACATAAGAGGAGGAAGTCACCTCCTATGGAGACAAGCTGAACTACAAAAGCCACAAGTTACATTATTTGCCTTTTGGGCAACACTTACGTTGTAAGTCTCCAGTTTCACCCGGATCCTGAACTCGTAGGTGTTGAAGTTTGCATTTTGGAACACTTCTTCAAAAGCCTGCTCGTTCTGAGGGAAGGACAAAGACAGGGATCAGCTGCAGACACTCCAGGCTCCCACTAGTGCCATGAACTTTGAGAACAGCTCAGCTTTTGGGGAGGTTGGCAAAACACTGAGCTACCTGGCCCACACAGGCAGAGCTGAGTCTTCCATCATCACATTTTAGATGCCAAACCCATAACTCAAAGGTTTTTAAGATAAAAAGGTGACAACTTTTTAGCTGCTTAAACAAAGGAACATACAATCGCACTGAATCTGCAACCAGGTATAAGGAACAAAAATACTACAAATCTTCAGGAGCTGCCAAACTGGCTAATTCTGGTGTTGTGCTGTGATCACAAACACTGACAGAGTTAACTATTTCCTTATTAATTGCCTTATTGGGCATTCTGGTTTTCTGCTTATCCATCAAAGCTGCATGTATCCTTCCCATCCTGACACAGGCCTATTTAAGAGAATGTTCTATAAAAAAATCAGATCCATGTTTTGAACGTGCTTTAATAACCATGAGAAGACTGTGTCATATTTATAACATAAGCTGCTTCTAATTACCATATGAACACTAAACATCATCATCATCATTTCTAATAGACAATTTGTCAAAACAGTAGAAAAGGAGCAGGCAAGTCGTGGAGACTGTGGAAAAAAAAAGTTTATTTTTGTAAAAATATGAGTCGTAAAAACCTTTGCTGACATTCAAAAAAGATCCTGCATCTCCCTGATGATACTGACAAGTAATTATTAATGCATTTATCTACCAGATGCACTTGACTTGATCAGTCACTCCAGCAGCAGACAGAGCATCTGATCTGGAATTGAATCCACCCCAGTTCCACTCACATTCCAAGTGTTACATCTGCTGTTTTTCACTGTGTGCAGCACTATTTTACACTACACAGTGATTCTCCTAGGGTTTAGAAAAGCACAACAAATGGAGGTGAACAGGAGCAGCTAGGTTCACAGATTACAGAATTTAAGCATATCCCTCCTGAATATTAAAACCCCTTCCTTTGGCCATCTTATGGATTAGAGGATAAGAAAACTCGCTTAATAAAGCATTTAGCTCCTCTCTGCAGCTCTGTCACAAACTGTGCTAACCATTAGTGAGTTGAAAATGCCCTCAGCATAGCAGTCACTGCTACCCCACATTAGCTCCTTTGGTATCTAACAAGCACAGGCAAGAGGCAGATGAAAAACCTTGCACATGTATCTGTGCTTAGAGTGGTCACGGGCTGTACATGAACTCCATCCATACTGTGAGCACTGAAAAGACTCCCACCAACTTCACAAGACACTGCATCAGCTCTATCAGAGAAAAACCACTAAGAAAAGCTTACTGCAAATGCATCGAGTACCATTTTTAAAGGCTCATAAAAGTGTCAAATCAAAACCAATTTCTCCTGGAACACAAAGCATTCCTGCTCAAGGGCTCACTCCATATTATGTTCCATTTTCTATCCTCAGCCATTTCCATTAGGCAGCTCTTCAAAAGACATTACATGTTTGTACTGGTACATAGGATCTGCTGTCTCTCCTTCCCCACCCAGACCTCTTCAGCATTAAAAGCGACTAAGAAATTTTGTTTAAACTCTAGCAGAGATTAAGCATGGCTGAAATAAGAAAATATTGACAGGTTAAGAATGTCTGAAAATGGAAATGCAAAAGTGCAAGCACATCTAATTAGAATCCCCCCAGCTAGACATCTTCCTACAGAACAGAGGTGGCCAGCCTTTGTAATGCCACAAAAACTCAGCATCCCACACCACAACCTTTGTACCCTTCACCTCTGACAGCCAGAGCGCAGAAAATCTCCAAAAATCATTCCATATTATAGGAAAAATAGCCCTGCTTTGCAGAAACAGAGGTCTACAACAGTGTCTCAAGGCAACAGCCACAACAATGCCTCCTGCTTCATTTCCCTCCCACAGCCAAGCAAGGGGTTAACCAACAACTGGGATATCTGTGGAGCCCTGGAATCAACCAGCCTTAGCCTGGGAGCACAGCAAGGCTCATATGCAATTCAAGAACTTATCATGCATTCCACATCATCATTTAAAAACAAAACAAAGCCACGCAGTTTTTATACAGTACACAAGTTAAAAAAATAAAAAAAAAATCAGGAAAATATTATTTTGGTTGGAAGAAAGACAAAGGAAGTAGAAAAGCACAGAGTGACAAAAGGGAAGATAATACTGCCTGTTGGTGTCTAATGACTTAAAACCTTAAAAATTGTTCTAATCTGAACAGAAAGATCAATTCAGCATCTCTGCCAATGACCTGTTTTACAAATTGTGGCTTTTGTGAGATCCACAAAATTCTGATGATATTTGGTGGGGGAAAAAAAGAGCCTTCAAAAGTGGGCTCACACACATCAGCTCAAAAAGCTTCCTGCCTACTTAACAAAGATACATACAAAGTGTTCTAGAACTTTTTGATTTTGTAAACAAATTTTTGGAACACATTAGGGGTAATGTTGTCAGCACTCACTGCTAAACTAGAGTTTGTTGGTTTTTTTTTTTTCAGATCCTTCCAATCTAGGTACAATGATAAAACAGGCTGTGTTTTCAACAGGAGCCAACCTGTTAAAGATGTCAGTCCCCCAAAGGCTGTGGCACAACCCTGGAGTGAGCAGCTGCCTCTGCAGGTCCAGGTGATGGGGACAGGCTGAGCTGCAGCTTTCAGCAGCCAAAAGAGCTCAGGGGGAGACAGACTGACTGTGGGAGCAAACTATGGGGGAAAGCAGGCAAATCTGTTCTTCAGGCAGATGGCCTGTGGAAAATAATCCTGAGGAGAGTAAACAAGTCCCTGCCAAGAACTTCAGGCTAGGGAGAAGCAATGATTTGTGAACTTGTAAAAGATACTGAAGGCCAACATCTGGAGGACAACCTTGGGCTAAGCTGAGCTGGCCTATCACCCAGAGAAAGGGCAAATCAAATCCTTGACAAATGAAACATCCCTTTCTTTCATATGGCATTATTTTATGCATTTTCAATGGTGTTAATTCCCACAGCAAGCACATGAACATGCCCCAACGCCTTTGCCACATTTGCTGTCCATTCACACACAAATATCAGACCATGCTCTCTGGTGGATCAACACTGGTGCTCCACACAAACCTTACATCTTTGCCAGCGCTGCCTTCAAAACATTACAAGAATATTTCCTTACCAGAAGGATAAAAAAAAAACCCAGAAAACGCAAGAAATCTGAGGGCAGCCCAATAGAGGAAGAATGAAACACAGTTCAAGTTCAAGGCAAACAGTAAAAATACAACAAGCTAATTGACTGACCTTTTCCTTCAGTTCTCCCAGGAAAGCTGCATTTTGGCCAAGAATGAATTCTGCTGTGTCTTGAAAACAAGTCACCCACTGATATTCCAGACAGTCCGCAATGGTCACCTAGAATACAACAACAAAACCCAAAAGGTTATTTCATCCAGTTGCCTTTTCCTCCAGAAAGAAGACAACACAAAAGAAAAAAAAATCTCAAAGCTATAGAGAGTTTTAAATTTCCAGTTAACTCTCAGAGCCTGACCTGTGTGTCCTTTCAATCACTGTGGGTGGAAAGCAGTGACTTCCTACCTCTTTCTAAGCTCCACAGAATGTCCATAACTTAACACAAGTTAACGTTGGCAGTAGATTGAACCACAGGGAAAGGCCAACAAGATCATAGCAGGAAAACACTGATGGATGCTCAGCTGTGTTCCTGCCGCCACTGAAGAGCAGGAACAGGTATCCCAGAACAACAACCACCAAGGGGAACAGCAGCAACTCTGCAAACTGAATTTACTTTTCACATACCTGAGTACTTGCGCATAAATTCAGGGAACATTATGTTATGTTACGAGGAAACTATCAAAACACTCAAAGATAGTTAGAAGTTAAAAAATCAATTAAAAGATTGGTTTAGATAGGTTTAGTTAAAAGATCAGTTTCCAGCCTCACATGCATTTCCTGGCTGCTTTGACAATTAGGAATGAGGAAATGGGAGACACTGCTCTGAAGGCCTTGAGTGCACCCTCAGCATCCTCTTTATATTCTACAAGAATGACTCTGCTATGTAAAGCAGTTCATGTATTCCTAGAAGTTATCTGATAAAAATTATTCAGAAGCAGTTTGTGTTTTAAGGAGGCTGCAGGGATAGTTCCTTTCTCTCTGCATGCCCACCTGGCAGAGCATTTCTAAAAAGCAGACACAACTCTAATTTATAATGTAAAACAGGAGAAAGTTCAATGCCTATGGTGTAAGTGGGCATCACCATAATAATCCCCAGACAACTTTCTAAAGCAGACTCCATTAAAGCACGAGGCAGAACAATACCTACCCAAAAAAAACTGCACTAAATATAGGTAGCAGCTGTAAAAGTGCAATTACTGCTCTCCAGAAATGCCATTTTACTTCAGTTTATCTTCACTACTGAAGAGGCGGGGGCCATCTGTATTCTGCACTGCATAGTACACTTGGAAACCAGAACCAACTGAGCTAGCAGCAACTTTTTGGCAAAGAGAAAAGCTTTTAATTGGAGCACTAGGAAAACAAACTGCTAATCAGCTCAATGAAACATCCCTCACTCAGGTAACAGCACACAAAGCAGCTCAACACCCTGTAACTCTGTCCAGGTTTAGAGCAAATTTGGGAGAGAATCCCCCCAAAGGAGCTCCGGTAGGAAAGCTGATTCAATCAGCCCCTCCCCCCAACGGGTCCGGGAGAAAATATCTCCTTGGAGAAAGGTGGAAAAAAACTGTTTATTAAACAATAAAATCTAAACAATATCAAACAATAAAATCCCTTGCCACTCCAAAGAGATGACAAACTGAGAAAAGTCCCTCCCCGGCTTGTGGCTCAGCTCACTCAGTCTCTGATGAAGTCTGCCGGTGCTGGAGTGTCGCAGGCCAGGCCTGGCCCGGTGGGCCACAGGTGTGAGCTGCTGGTGCTCCCCTTGATGTTCAGTCCAGAGCAGGTTTCAAGAGGTCCAAAGAAAAAGGAAAAAAAACCAAAAAAAATCCAGGGAACTTCTTTGCCTCGGCTAGCTAAACTAACTCAAAGCAAAGGAGAACTCTGTCCCGTCGTCTGTGCAGCCGCAGACAACAGTCCAGGAGCAGGAATGTGGGGGAGTGAATGCAGTGTCTGAAAAAAAAACCTGCTGCTTTCTTCTCTCCCCCCCTTCACTCTCCGGGGCACTCTTAAAGGTGCAAAACTCACCATTCAGAATGGGACGATTGGGGATAAAAGCATCATATAGTCAACCCAGGACATTCCACCCCTTATCCCCATATCGTCTGCTTACTACTAAAACTAATATATATTCTAACTCTACAACTCTACAAGGACATACATTATACATCTATTATACAGCTATACACAGACAATGGTAATAACATTCATCAAACAGTGATATTTACACATAACTTGACCTAACAATCAGATCTCCCTGAGGTACACATCGTGTTCCTCCATCTTTTTGCATTATCCACCATGTGCAACCTGGTCCCTGAGCAAAAACAACACCACGAATGGGTTTCTCTGTACTTGAGGCAGGATTAATCCAAACTGTCTTGCCTAACAAACCTCTGACATGTACTACTGGGACTTTGTCTCCATCTACTCTGTGCAAAGGCTCAGATTGGGCAGGGCCCACCCGGTTGGTGGAGCCTCGGGTGTTAACTAACCAGGTGGCTTTTGCCAGATGCTGCTCCCAGTTTTTGAAAGATCCCCCACCTAATGCTTTCAATGTGGTTTTTAACAGTCCATTATACCTCTCCACTTTGCCTGCAGCTGGTGCATGGTAGGGGATATGGTACACCCACTCAATGCCATGTTCTCTAGCCCAGGTGTTGATAAGGCTGTTCTTGAAATGAGTCCCATTGTCTGATTCGATCCTCTCAGGGGTACCATGCCTCCAAAGGACCTGCTTTTCCAGGCCCAGGATGGTGTTCCGGGCAGTAGCATGAGACACAGGGTAGGTTTCCAACCATCCAGTGGTGGCTTCCACCATGGTCAGCACGTAGCGTTTGCCCTGGCGTGTCTGGGGCAGTGTGATATAGTCAATCTGCCAGGCCTCCCCATACTTGTACTTGGACCACCGCCCACCGTACCACAGGGGCTTCACTCGTTTGGCCTGCTTGATGGCAGCACACGTCTCACAGTCATGGATAACCTGTGAAATACTGTCCATGGTTAGATCCACCCCTCGGTCCCGTGCCCACTTATAGGTGGCATCCCTGCCCTGGTGACCTGAGGCATCATGGGCCCATCGAGCTAGAAATATCTCTCCTTTATGTTGCCAATCTAAGTCTATCTTTGACACCTCTATCTTTGCAGCCTGGTCTACCTGTTCATTGTTTTGGTGCTCCTCATTGGCTCTGCTCTTGGGTACATGAGCATCCACATGGCGGACCTTCACAGGTAGCCTCCCTATCCTGGTAGCAATGTCTTTCCACTCTTCAGCAGCCCAAATTGGTTTTCCTCTACGCTGCCAGTTAGCCTCTTTCCACCTCTCCAGCCATCCCCATAGAGCATTGGCTACCATCCATGAATCAGTGTAGAGGTAGAGCTTTGGCCATTTCTCTCTTTCTGCAATGTCCAGGGCCAGTTGAACAGCTTTGAGTTCAGCAAGCTGGCTTGATCCACCTTCTCCTTCAGTGGCCTCTGCGACCTGTCGCGTGGGACTCCATACGGCTGCTTTCCACTTCCGGTTCATTCCCACAATGCGGCAAGAGCCATCAGTAAAAAGAGCGTATCGTGTATCTTCTGCTGGCAGTTGGTTGTATGGTGGAGCTTCTTCAGCCCGTGTCACTTCTTGTTCCCCATCATCAGCGAGACCAAAGTTTTCACCTTCCGGCCAGTTTGTAATTATTTCCAGAATCCCAGGGCGATTCAGTTTTCCAATACGGGCACGCTGTGTAATAACAGCAATCCATTTGCTCCATGTAGCACTGGTGGCATGGTGTGTAGAGGGAACCTTTGCTTTGAACATCCACCCCAGTACTGGTAGTCGGGGTGCCAGGAGGAGTTGTGCTTCAGTGCCTATTACCTCTGAGGCAGCCTGGACTCCTTCATAGGCAGCCAAGATTTCCTTCTCTGTTGGAGTATAGTTGGCTTCAGATCCTCTATAGCTTCGACTCCAAAATCCCAGTGGTCGGCCTCGAGTCTCCCCAGGCACCTTCTGCCAAAGGCTCCAGGACAAGCCATGGTTCCCGGCTGCAGAGTAGAGCACATTCTTCACCTCCGGTCCTGTCCTGACTGGGCCAAGGGCTACTGCATGAGCAATCTCCTGCTTGATCTGTGCAAAGGCTTGTTGCTGCTCAGGGCCCCAGTGGAAAGTGTTCTTCTTGCGGGTGACCAGGTAGAGAGGGCTCACGATCTG
Organism: Calcarius lapponicus; assembly: GCA_039654755.1. NCBI lineage: Eukaryota > Metazoa > Chordata > Aves > Passeriformes > Fringillidae > Calcarius > Calcarius lapponicus. Next base: position 7,437,799 of record JBBFKN010000017.1, on the reverse strand, counting down.
ACTGTATTCGGGAATGTGCATCCTCCAAAAACCTATGGCGCCTAGGAAAGCTTGTGTTTCTTTCTTGCTGGATGGTGGAGACATTGCTGTGATCTTGTTGATGACATCGGTGGGAATCTGACGCCGTCCATCTTGCCACTTCACTCCCAGGAACTGGATCTCTTGAGCAGGTCCCTTGACTTTGCTCTTCTTGATGGCGAAGCCAGCTTTTAGGAGTATGTGGATGATTTTCTCCCCTTTCTCGAACACTTCTGCTGCTGTCTTTCCCCACACAATGATGTCATCAATATATTGCAGATGTTCTGGAGCCTCACCCTTTTCCAGTGCAGCCTGGATCAGTCCATGGCAGATGGTGGGGCTGTGCTTCCACCCCTGGGGCAGTCGGTTCCAGGTGTACTGCACGCCTCTCCAGGTGAAGGCAAACTGAGGCCTGCATTCTGCTGCCAGAGGAATGGAGAAAAATGCATTGGCAATGTCTATGGTGGCGTACCACCTTGCTGCCTTGGACTCCAGCTCATACTGGAGTTCCAGCATGTCCGGCACAGCAGCGCTCAGCGGTGGAGTCACTTCATTCAATGCACGATAGTCCACAGTCAATCTCCATTCTCCTTCAGATTTACGCACAGGCCAAATGGGGCTGTTGAAGGGTGAGTGGGTCTTGCTGACCACCCCTTGGCTCTCCAGCTCACGGATCATTTTGTGGATGGGGATCACGGCATCTCGATTCGTCCGGTACTGTCGGCGGTGCACTGTTGAGGTGGCAATTGGTACTTGTTGCTCTTCCACCTTCAGGAGACCTACTGCAGATGGGTTTTCTGACAGTCCAGGCAAGCTGTTCAACTGCTTGACACCCCCTGTCTCTACAGCAGCTATTCCAAAAGCCCATCTGAGTCCCTTTGGGTCTTTGAAATACCCACTTCGGAGGAAGTCTATGCCTAAAATGCATGGGGCCTCTGGGCCAGTCACAATAGGGTGTTTCTTCCACTCCTTTCCAGTCAGGCTCACCTCAGCTTCCACCAAAGTAAAATCCTGTGATCCCCCTGTCACACCAGCAATAGAAACAGACTCTGTCCCCACATGTCTTGATGGGATTAATGTACATTGCGCACCAGTGTCAACCAAAGCTTTGTATTCTTGTGGTTCAGATGTGCCAGGCCAATGAATCCACACAGTCCAAAAAACACGGTTTTCCCCAGCCTCTACCTGGCTAGAGGCAGGGCCCCTCTAAGCCTGGTTATCCTTCGTTACCTGGGCATATGTCTTGGAGGTTCCTTCAAGGGGATCAAAAATATTGTCATTTTCATCATGTGTGACAGTTCGGTTACTGGCCACTGGAGCTGCTTCCCTTTTGGAACTTCCCCTCTGAGTCTTCAGTTCGCGCACCCGTTGTGCCAGAGCAGCAGTAGGTTTTCTATGCCATCTCCCCATGTTTTCTCCACAATCACGCAGGTAGAACCACAGCTCAGCTCGTGGGGTGTACCTTCTCTCACCATCTAGGTAACGTCTGCCTTGGGTACCAGAACCTTTGACCTGTACTGCCGAGATCTGGATAAGGTCTTCTTTAATCTGCTCCCTGAGCTTCTTATGATTCTCCTCGATCTTGTCTTCTAATTTTTGTAGACGTGTTTCCACGGCTGCAATTCTGGCGTGTGTTGGGCCATGCACAGCATCTGCATATGCTCGGAGCTTCTTTGCCATATCCAGCACAGTCTCCTCACCATCATCCCGCTTCATTATCGCTAAAGCAGAAGCATAATCTCGTGGCCCAAGCCGTACAAGTTTCCTCCACATCACAGATGTGCATGTCACCAAGTCTGGATTTACAGTGTTTGCATCATCTGAGAAGACAAGCTCCGCCACTGCCATTTCCCTCAAGCGTTGAATCCCTTGTTCTATGGTTTTCCACTGGGTTTGCTGCATATAGAGATCGTCTGCACACATGTATCTTTCTGCGACACTTCTCCTGACCCGTGCCCAGAGGCTTTCAGGGTTAGCCCCGCTCATCATTTCGTGGTCAATGGCGGGATCCTGTGACAGGGATCCCAAATGCCTCGCCTCAGTGCCATCTAGAATTGTAGCCTCGCCTGCAGCATCCCAGAGACGGACTAACCAACTAATTATGGATTCATCAGGTCGTCGGGTGTAATCCTTCCTTAGGCCACGAAGGTCCTTCAGGGAATAAGACTCAATATTGGCTCCTGATGCTGGGTCAGTTGCCTTAACTCTGGCTTTTATATCAGGTGGTGTTGAGGGTCCTTCCTCTGGATCATCATCATCTGTTACGGGCCGATTAGTCTTGCTTGTGTGCTTTTTCACCGGAGCAACTGGCAGTGGCTTAGGCTCACTATCTGGTTTAGCTGCTGGCTTCGAGCCTGGGCTGTTGGCTGCAGCCTGAGTGACTGTGGTAGCTGCTGCCTTATCTCCCTGCCCCCCTGCCTCTGTCTGCTGCCCTACGGTATCTAACAGAGTGCGATAAGCATAGGCCAGGGCCCAGCTTATTGCAATTAACCTTTTCTCCCTAGAATCGTCAGAGCACTTCTCTTTTAGGTACTTTCCCACCTCAGATGGTTTCTGAATTTGTTCCCGTGGAAAATCCCAGTCTACAGGATCAGAAAATTCCTTCAGGGTTTGGCCTATATTTTCCCATTCTCCACACCACTCAGGATTTTTCACACCTGCATCTGCTTCTGGGTCAGGGGTCTCACCAACTCTTCTGGATATCTCAGCCCTCATTCTAGAGAAGCTGCAGACCATATAGAGGAAGCTTACCAGATATAATACCAGAAAGATGGTCTCTTTAGCAGTCAGGGGAAACTGAACCTTCTCAAAAAGTGACATAACAGATCCATAGGAAAAGAAGGAAAGGAAAGGCTGGAAAGCCTTATTCCCATCTCCTCCTCTAACAGACTGGGTGTAATTACTAATAAATTCCCAAAACACACTACTGGAATTGGGCTGCAGGCTAGGACGAAGAAACCATGAACCATAAATATCATAAACAGAGGCCAGCATCTTTGTAAACGCCTTATAAATCATTATCACCAAGGCCAGCACAACAGCTATTCCAATCCGTACCCTTCTGCCGTAAAAATTACGTGTTAGGGACAATATCCCTAGTGACCAGAAAGGTATTGTAACCTCAAAAAAGTCTAGAGCCCAGAGACACATGAAGGCTTCCACCCCAAGAGATATTACAAAATCAAGCAGCATGGCTACTATTGACCGGCACAACAAACACACAATCAATAGAGCTTTTTTCCACCTTCTCGAGCCCCGAGTTGGGCACCAAATGTCCAGGTTTAGAGCAAATTTGGGAGAGAATCCCCCCAAAGGAGCTCCGGTAGGAAAGCTGATTCAATCAGCCCCTCCCCCCAACGGGTCCGGGAGAAAATATCTCCTTGGAGAAAGGTGGAAAAAAACTGTTTATTAAACAATAAAATCTAAACAATATCAAACAATAAAATCCCTTGCCACTCCAAAGAGATGACAAACTGAGAAAAGTCCCCTCCCCGGCTTGTGGCTCAGCTCACTCAGTCTCTGATGAAGTCTGCCGGTGCTGGAGTGTCGCAGGCCAGGCCTGGCCCGGTGGGCCACAGGTGTGAGCTGCTGGTGCTCCCCTTGATGTTCAGTCCAGAGCAGGTTTCAAGAGGTCCAAAGAAAAAGGAAAAAAAACCAAAAAAAATCCAGGGAACTTCTTTGCCTCGGCTAGCTAAACTAACTCAAAGCAAAGGAGAACTCTGTCCCGTCGTCTGTGCAGCCGCAGACAACAGTCCAGGAGCAGGAATGTGGGGGAGTGAATGCAGTGTCTGAAAAAAAAACCTGCTGCTTTCTTCTCTCCCCCCCTTCACTCTCCGGGGCACTCTTAAAGGTGCAAAACTCACCATTCAGAATGGGACGATTGGGGATAAAAGCATCATATAGTCAACCCAGGACAGGCAGCACAGACAGACAAACGCTCCCTCAAAAGATTTCCTGCTTGGGAGTGTGCTGGGAACGTGGCAGGAAACGCCCTGAAATGTGATCCGGGTACTCACCAGGAGCATCAGGCGGTACTTGAAGTTGGGGAATTCGCGGTCGCACTTCTCGCAGCGGTAAAGTCCGTTCTGCTGGTCTATCACTTTCTTGTTGCAATCCTGAGAGGGACATGCCTGGTACATGCAGTTCTCTTTGCGCAGATGTACAATGGTGCCCACACAGCTAAAATAATCTGCCTGCCAGAGTGAGTGTGCAACATTAGCCTCAAAATACTCAATGTTTTCCCCATTCTGAATTAACTACAAAAGCAAGGCAACCATACTTGGATATTTAGGATTAGAAAGCTTAACAGCTATGGATTACTGGGAAACTGTAAATCAACCCCTCTGTTGCAATAATTTTTAGGCTTCCATTATGTTAATAAAGCCCCTACAGCAAGATTATTTTGTGTTTCCATTGCAGGAAACTCCAATTGCTAGGTCTTCTTTAGATAAAGCATATTTGATTCTCCATTGTGTCTGTTCAAATCTGCACTTTTTCACAGGATTAAGATTCTGCACTTTCCTACGCTTCTTTCAGGAACCAATACAAAAAACAGAAAGCCTATTGTGTAGTGTTACAGATAAGCATTTGATTAAACTATAGCCTACAGAACAAAATACCCACTCACCACACTAAAATAATCATCATAATGGTTTAAGACCACGGTCAAGTCTTTCAGCAGAAAAATAGAGGTTGCTCAAGAAACATGGGCAAAAATTGTCACAGAAAATAGCTGAATTTCAGGTAAAGTGAAAGTGTTCAGAGCCAGGCTGGATGGGACCCTGAGCAACCTTCTCTAAGGGGTGGCATCCCTGCCCATGATAAGGGGTTTGGGAAGAGGTGATCATTAAGGTCCCTTCCAGTCCAAACCATTCTATGATTTTTAAGTTTTTTTCCATGGATAGAAGGTCTTGTATATTCCAAACAGCTTAGCACTTAAGTCTGAGACAAAAAAAAAAAAAAACCAAACCCGAAAACCCCCCACAAAACAAAACAACCAAACAAAAAAACAAGCAAAATAAAACCCCCAAAAAACCCCACAACAAAAATCAAAAAAACAGCATAAGCTAGAGAGGTTTCTGGAATGAAAAGCCAAGGACCTGGGGTTTATTACCAGCTTTTCTATTGACCAAGTGTGCACCCTTGAAAACCACTTCCTCCTAATGCACCTGTTTCTCCTAGAACACTCTGTGCTGCTGCTCTGAACATCTTTGGGGTAAAACCATCCTCCCTTCGTTTACACAAGGCTTAGAATTCTCTTGCAAACAAAGTATCATGTTGCAACATCAGCAACAAGCTTGGATTTATTTGAAAAACAATAATATTAATTAATAGCATAAATTCCAAGACAGTAAACACCTACTGCTCAATACTTAGACTACTTGAATAAGAAGAATACCTGTACAAAGCTTTGCTTTTCATTTTCTCCCCAATACACAAAGCTTGCACTGAGTGGCCATGCCTTACCTTATCTCCTTGTCCCAAATTCTCAGATTTGGCTTCAAACAAAGTTTTCCAGTTGGTATTTGCTCCAGCTGCTGGCCCACCCCTCACATCAGAGATGGAGGCACATTCCAGAAGCTGCCCCTCGGAGTCAAACCTGCAACCACAGAGATGCACTTCTATTTTTGGAGAGCAGACCACACAGACTTATCAAAAGCTTACGTTTATTTTCATGTGCTCGATACATGAGGGATTTTTTATCAATGATTGCAAAGGAAACAATTACAGTAATATGTGTATATTGCAAACAAAAATAGCATTTCAGAATAAGTTAATAGTCTGACTTAATTAGCACAGTATTTTATAAACCCACAAAAGGAGGACAGCTTTGTTCTATATAACTGCAATTTGTTTGCCAGCTAGTGGTCAAACCACGCACTGCACACTTCTTAGAGGCTGGCAGATAACAAGATTTAAGGGCATCAAGATATTTCCATAATTAAAATTAAATTACATGGTACCATTATCTTCGCAGCAGCTTCGAAAGAAAAAGCAAATAGCATTGAAAAGATTATGCTTCCTCTGTTAAAATCAGAAAGCACAGCTCTTCAGCAAAAGGTTGCACTGCATTCCCGTTGTGATGGGCTTTGTGATTTCACAAACACACCAACGAGGCTCCAAGATTGAGCTTAATTAAAGCGTGACAGTAATAGCTCAGACCCACAATCAATTTTATCTCCAACAAGCCTCTGAAGTATGGGAGAGCTCAATGACAAATGGAGGATGCCATTTATTTCATCCACATTTGGGTGATGTAACTGGAATCTGAAGACTCAGGATTCACAAGTCTGATGCTGTTGGCACTTAACCCTCTTCACACACACACACACACCACATCTCACCACATTTATACTTACAACAGACAATTTAACAGCTACTTGCAGGAGAAGCAACAATGAAATCGCTTTGTTTTGCTGACAATAAAAGAGTTATTTTGCTATCTGAAAAATATCTGGCAAGAACTAGACACTGAGAGGTGTCAAACAGTCCCTCCACACTAACTGAGTGTGTATCAGATTCCACACAATGGAAAAGCCTGTGGAAAAAAAATACCATTCTCTCAGATCAAGCCTCAGAAAGTAGAGCTGGTCAAGCCTGATTTCATGCTGCCTTCCAAGGCTTTGGGTCAGCATGCACTAGCCCGATTTCAATTTTTCAAGGTCTGTCATGGAATTAAAAGTTTTTGAATTGAACAACTTAAGAAGGACAGCCTTCCAGGCTCTAGGGCTTGCAAGCCAGAGAAGCCTCTGCAGCTTTGGAAGCCATAGCCTCTGCCACCTTCCCTCAGTGCTACACACACTGCCCAAGTACAGAGAAACAAAATAAAACAAATACTCTGCAGGAGGTTGAAACAAAGCAACATAAACACATTCCTACCATCCTCGGAGCTTGAAAGCCTCTGGGCTATCAGGGTTGATGACAACTGTGCTGGAGGACAGGACAGACAGGCTTCTGCCACCAAAGTCAGAGACACGGGCTCCTTTGATGGCAATCACAGGTTGTCTGGAACCATCAAACTGTTCAGCCTGCATGTGTGAAAAACCAGAGAGCAGCAGCAGCATGTTACAGGAAAGGCACTGAACTTGTGGACATAATTCACAGATCATGACAAGAGACCCAACCTGAGTCAAACTGCCCCACTGTATCTAAAAGGTAAGGGTTTGAATGGTGGCATTAGGAGTTTAAGCAAAGGTAGGTGACAATTTTCTGTGCAATCCTAACACCCTGTTTCCTGGGGAACCAGAGAATCCTTAAATCACACCACGGGTTTGTTAGAAAGGACTGGTCCCCTCTGTCAGCAGCTTTACAGCAGGATTTTAGGAAGGGAGATGTGTTATGGGAATGCAAACAAAATTAATTGTTCATATCAGACTCCTCAGGAGATGAAACAACTCACTCAGCTTCACTGAGCCAATCATGTCCATCTTACTACCACTTACACAAAAGTGCAGCTATGCTGACCAAACATTTTTACTCAACTTTCCATCTTCTGTTTTTTATGTCATAAAGATGCTCTAATGCTGTTCAACTGCCATCACCTGAGTAGTCTGACACTAACAAAGAACCTCATGGCATGAGAGAGGGTTTGAAAGGTATAGATTTTATGGACCCCACACCACTCAGCAAGCAAGGGGAGGATCATGTACTTAAAGATAACAAATGAGCTGGAGTTGCAGTAGCACTTACTGTACCCATGAGATGCAAAAAGAACAGAAAACACATCCCAGTAGTCATGGCAGTGACTGCTGTAAAGGACATACAGATTCTGACCCCAACTGTGCCAGCTGCAAGCCATACATCACTCCCCCTCAATGCTTATTGATATTTCTATTCTACAAGCAAGCAAACAGATTTAACTTTACAAAATGCAGACCCTGATCTCTGTTGGAAGAGTTATGCCAGGAATTGTATACCAGCAGTCTCTCCTATTATAAACTAGTTCAATCTTAAGGCTTTGCAATACTGAACTTCAGTTTACTTCATCTGTATCAGCAGATGGTTAATGGTGTTTAGGTACCTACAGTATCAGTGCACTTGATCATTTAGCCATAAAGCATCACTGTCAAGCTGGCAGGATCACTCCCATTTTATAGACTGCCACATAAATCCCTAAGTATCTATAACAACAGTGGAAAACAAAGTAGCCTGTTAAAAAGATAAGGAACAGTTTACTGCAACTGTTCACACTTCCACTTCCAAGGCTCTGATGCTTTAAACTCCCAGTCTGAGGCAGAGCCTCTCAACCTGCTCATTAGGGGTAATATGTATCCCACCTACAAATAAAATTCATCTTATTTGAGGACAGCCATAGCCACCAGGCTTTTCCATCATCAAACTCCAGCTCACACCCTTTCCCTAAACCAGGAGCCCGTTACTTTCAGTATTTTGGCTTGAGACATAATGTCTGCAGTTGTTCAGAACACATTAGTCAGATCATGTCAGCAGTTTGTCAGGGAAAGGTTAAGAACATCACACCTGAATGCAAGCAGACAGTCTTTCACCTTCTCTCGGCCCCTGATCCTTGGACACCCAGGACTGTGGCAGTGCTGTGCCCATCTCAGGTGACAACAGCACTTCCTAGCCTTACACCAAGGGAGCTTTGTTAAGAGCAGGTAAGAGAGCACATACCTCATTTCCCCACAGTGTAGCTGTCACCAGCTTCCCTGATGTATCCATCAGATGCACGTTCCTCTTTGAAACCTCCCTATTGTTAGCTTTCACTGTAATTTAGTGACATCTTCGTAGCTCTTGCAAATTCCAATTACATCTGAGAAACAGTTACAATTTAGAGTTACTCAAGGGTCACAATTGGAGAACACAAGATCACAAGAGAAGAATTCAAACCTACTGTCAGATTTTTACCTTGTATCCCAGCTCCCTATTGAAATGAAATCTGATATGGAAATTAAGTGTATTATGGTAGGAATGTTCCACTACAGAACTCTTCAGTGCTTTAATTTTGTTGACGCAGTCATTAAGATATTCATGAATGCAAGCCTCACCACATTAGAGAGATCAAGGCATTGTACTATCTTTTCCCATCACATTCTGTCAAAGGACTTCAGTCCTGATCATGTAACACACTTGCTGTTAAAGCACAAGCAAGAGCCTTCAAAGTGACTGTAACACAATGAAACAACCGGCTCGTGCCTCCACGTAACTCTTGCAATTATAAGTTGCAACTTTAACAAGTCTGCATGCTCAGGTGGTAATAGCTAAAGCAATCCCCTGTGCAGTCCCTAAAAATACACCACTTTTAATATTACCATCTACCTTTAAAATTCCCAGCTGAATGTCTCTGAATCACAGGCATCTTGTGCCTCTGAAACCTGAGAACCCTCGCCCCCACCCAAGCCTCTGATTTTTTCCGGAGTACTCTGCCCAACGAATTACAGAAAAACAAACCTCCAATACTTCATAAAGCAAGCCAAAACAGTCATGCAACTTGGACTTGGATGCAATGAATTATGCCAAATTCACTACAGAGATAATTAGATAGTGAAAGAAAGCAAGACCACAGAAGGTATGAAATGCACACATGCTGAGCAAGGGCATTTTTTCTTTCAGCCTTTTTCTGTGGAAAACAGCGATCACAGTACAATAAACAACTATCACCTACTGTCTTCAGTTTGAAGCACAAGTTTGAAGAATAATTGTTATATATTGTTAGAAAACAGGCAAAATCATCTTAACAGGAAAATTGCCTGAGGAATTTTTAATGGCAACCATCACTGGATGACTTCAATTAAGAGATCACAACACTCGAAGCATCCTATGCTCACTACCTGCCCAGAATTCAGGACACAAAAATCAAACTTCAAAGCTTTAAAGTTTGCCATTTTTTTACTTTGACTGACCAACAATCGAGTCTTGGGCGTGTTCTCCAAGTCAGAGATGGATACAAAATCAAACTGAACAGATGGAAGATGCTGGGCATCATCACAGGGCACAACTGAAGTCTCATTAGTGAATGTAATCTCATAGTCATTCTTAACAGCTGTATATTGCTTGTTAGCAGTCTTCAAATTGCCTTGGTAAAATAATATACCTACAGGAGAAAGCAATGAAACAGGGGGTATTAACAGTAGTCAGGGAAAATAGATTGTGTTCACCTTTAAAAATCCTTGCTAGGCTCAAGTTCCTCTTTTCCAGCTCCTGTCAGTCTAAGAAAGCACAAAGCTACCATACCTTGTTCAATTCAATGAGTGGAAAGAATTTGTCTGCTTGATCGTTGAATGCAGTAGCTCTAATCTCACCCTGCAGGAAAATAGGGGAGCTGGTCAGAAGTGAAATTTGGCACGGAAAAAGATTAAGAAAAAAAATAAAATCTTTGCAATGTTAAGTGGTAGCAGTCCTGCAGAGACAGTGGGGTCTGCCAGGGTAGCTCCAGGCGTGTGAGAAACAAACAACATTCTCTTCACATCTGTAGTTAGAGCTAAAATGACATATTCTACACCTGACAATCAAACCTCATATTCAAGTCTCATTAGTACATCTACAGCTTCAGAATAAAATGCATAAGAACTGCATCCATCACAGAGACACGTCTGAAAATGCCAGTAAAACTGGCAGTGATGAAATAAAATTCAAATACACCCCACAGCTCCACAAGTTAGCACACAGTATATTGTGATGGCTTCCCACTCAGATATGTCTATAAGTAAGAATTAATAACAATTATACCCTCACTAGATATAAACACTGTTTAAACAAAACAAAAAAAAAAGAATATAGACACTATGCAAAGAAAACAAATGCCTGGTGACAACATGTTACATTATTAACCTCACATTTTACACTCAATATAATCTAGCAGAATCTTGTTTGTTTCACGACAGAAGGCTGTAATTTGATAAGAGGTTTGACAAACTGCAAGTTCAGTTAGATTAACCAGATACCATTCCCCAAACAAACCACAAAGGAAATTTCTCAGTGTTACAATAATTTGTGCTCCAATTTCCTCATGAAAATTGAAAGCTTGTAACTTGGAGGTAATGCTCCTCTCACTCCCTGTTTTGTAAGGTGTAGCTCAGCCAGGAGGAGATGTCACTCTCAATCTACAGGAAACCACCACAACCCTCAGTATTGGGTTGTCAGTTTGCATAAACAACTCTATTTTGAAGCTGCAAAAATCCAGTCACACACTATAGACTTTGATGAAAAATAATCAGCAATGCTGCACATTTAAGACTTCATTCTGGATAAAAACTGGCACGTTGATGTGCAACTTAATGAATGCAGGGATACAAGTTTCAGTTGTAATAAAAAAATCATTTCCGAAAAATGCACTTTATTTCCTCTATTCTGTCTTTATGAAAGGTTCATCAGCATCTGGCATACATTATCTTTGTCTCAACATATGACACTTACACTTTCATCAACCAGCTCTATGGAAAAGAGCTTTCCTTCCCCACGAGAGTTGCTCCACGTGCGGATCTGACCTTTTTGGGTTACACGAGCACAAATGGTCCACCTGAAATCATTCAAGAAATCACTGCTCTGCATCTCTTTGCATCTTTTTAAGAAGAGATTGACTTGGCAAACCTTTGGAACTGGAATGTGACTATTTAAAAGCCAGAATCTTCCCACTGCACCTCGGCAACTCTTTGCTTTCTGTTTTAATGGCCTAGGCCATTAAAGACAGAAAGTTGTAGAGAAGGCAACAAAGCAGCCATAAAACATCCAGTATGATAATAATAGTGAACAATCCTTCTGCACAGAAGCAGGCCTCAAATCTTTTACTCTTCTAGGGTACATTTCTCACACAGCAGTTTGCCTGCTCTGAAAAGCCATGCCAGAACTCAAGAGCTCAATTATAGGATTCGCATTTAACTTGGGTAATCAAATCAGTTTGCATAACTTAAAAATGTCATTCACTAAATAATTACATCCTCATGCTTTTCAACAGCTCAGTAGCTGAAGTGATAGCTTACTGAGCTGTTTTGTCATTAAGTTACCAAAAAGAAGGTTGCTTTAGGAAAAAAAAACCCAGACAAGTCAATCGATTTTCAACTAAAATATTAAAAACCTATCAAGCTCAGCAGGGCAGCTGCACCAAGACAATGGCAAAGCAAATCTCAGATTGTTAAGAATGTTGATTCAATTTAAAAAGATAAAAAAGGATTAATAGAACACACTTTGCCACAGAAAAAAATATCAGAAAACAAAACCCTAAACAAAAACCCAAAACAACAACAACAAAACAAACCCCATAAAAACAAAACAAAGCCACCAGTGTTCCTGTGGAAGGTTTTCTGCTTGTTTCTCTGGGTGGTTTTGTGTTGCTGTTGGGTTAGTTTGTTTGAACTTAACCAATAAAATCCAAAGAACTCAATGAATTATTTGACAGAGACTCATGCATAGAAAATCAAAACAAAGCTATTGTTCCTCCATGCCTGCGAGATGAACAAGGCCTGGCAAACCACAAGGACTCACTTGGACTGGTATGGATTCAAGCTGGCAATGGGCACCACTTTGATCTGAGACCCCCCAGGTGTCTTCAGGGCACTGGGAGCACTCGCTTTTCCAAACTGGTTGGAGGGAGCGTGGTACTTGGGAGCAGCAGGACCTTCCAAAAAACACAACAGAGCAGAGAGGATTTCAGCCTCACACACAAAAATCAGGTTAAAACCAACTCAGGGTGCAGACTTTCCCACCATGGCATGGGGAGGGAACACCCTGTGCCACATGGGCACCACAGAGGGGCTTAGAGCTTGTTGCATCATTTCTGCTCTTGGTCATAAGTGTTTTCTAGGCTGCAAAATGCTGCAGAAGAGACACTCTCAGACCTTGTAGAGTGCTTGCACTTAAGTGGAGATGTGTCCAGAGTCAACCACTTGAACGGAGTTTAAGTGGCAAACAACTGTTAGCAGTAAATCCTCTAAAATAACAGAATTACAGGGTGGTTTGGGTTGGAAGGGACTCATTCCAACCCCCTGCCAAGGACAGGACACCTTCCACAAACAACTTTACCCAGAACCACATCCAACCCAGCCCTGAACACTTCCAGGGATGGGAAGTGTTAGAACAAGACACCACTTGAGGGAACAACTAAGGAAAAACACCCTACAAACAGTTTTTTAACATGAAGTGATACTGGTAATTCTAACTTCAAACTTGTCAATGTATATGCAAAAAACTCTTGTGATCAGCTTTAAGCAAGGAAGGAGAAGCTTGTTTTCTGCTGCAAGTTTCTAAGCAAATGTCAAAATTTTACTATTTAAAAATCCTTCCTAAACACAGGGGTAAAGAATACAGACAAGTTAAAGCAGCACCAAGAATTAGGATTGACAACTTTTTAGCTAAAAAAAAAAAAGTCTACAGGCTGACATTTAAATTGACTGCATCTTCCAGTATCTCACTGAAATCTTGATCAAAAAACCACGTTTCTAGATTGTACTATCAAATAATTTCAGTGTATTGCCTAAAATGTTTGGCCTCTGTCTCAGCATTGGTAACACACACAGTTGGTGGCCAGCTCCAGACTGCAGCCTAATTTGGGTGTCTACAGAGCACTGTTTCAAGAATCCAGTGTAAACTGAATAAAGTTGAGTTTTTTGGGCTTTCTTCCCCAACGGGGAAGAAAAGGGACAACTTTTTCCCCCTTTTATAACCAGTTCTCTTGAGAGAATTCACCTTGTCAGGCTATGGGTTACTCCTTGATGGAGAGTTTCTTGTGCAACACCACTAAAGAAAGGATTTTATTTAAACTGAAGCTGTAGTTCCTCTGATCTCATATCAGAATTCCTGCCCAGGATGACTCTTACCTGCTCCAGACAAATTGCCATTTTGCTGCTGTGGTTTGCTGGCTGCTGGGTTTCCTGCTGGAGCTGCAGAACGTTGCCCTTGTCCTGGTAATTAAAATGGAAAGAGACCATAGAGTAGGGAGGACATTAATTAAAAGTACCCTTTTAGGAAATAAGACCTGCATGCAAAAAAAAAAAAAAATTAAATACCTAAACCCAAAGATACCATGCTAAACTCCAGGTTAAACTCCAGGTATTTAAGACACAGGAGCAGCCAGGTATCTGTTGAACACTACCATGAAGGAATTCCAGTCAGATCTCTTTCCTCAAGCAACTGCTTTCTACTTGGAAAGAACTCAGGGCTGATGGTGATTTAAAAGGACAGCCCCGAAGTAATCTTGACAACTTTTCAGTGTTTATCAGCTGCTATTGCTCTGACAGGTAGTTTCTGCTCCTACCTAACAGCTATGATAAAAAAAAAACTGTAGAGAATTCTGTCTCATCACTCAGAAAGGGCCAAAAATCCATTGGGAATCCATTGGGTAAAGTCAAATTTGAAGTTAACCCAAGACAAAGAAAACACCTGCTGCATTTTATTTCTGAAATATGAAGATGTTTAATGTGGGGGTGATGGAGCCATCACTTCAGAATTCACCAGGGTCCCTCTTGGCACACAGCAGTAAATTGCTTAGGGAGCAAAGTGATGCCATAGTAAGAAGTGTCCATTTTTTTAGATTTTAGGACTTTTACCTGTTCTAAATTAATGATAAATTACAAGGCAAAGAGCAGACAGGCATATCTAAAGTAAAAGTCCATTAAAAGACTAATCTACCATTCAAAAATTTGAATTCCTTTACAATGTAATTTGCCTCCAGATGAGAAAATATCCAACATTTTTGTCCTTTTGGACACAACTAATCCTTAAGGTCCTGATTTACAGGGAGACCTAGGCCTGAGCAGGCAAAAACCCCTGTGATTTGGGATGTGAGGAGGAGGATGGTCAGAGAAAGTGGAAAAGAAGGTCAGACCAAGCCTGGAGAGCACCACGAGGAACAAAAGCAGAGAATCCCAGGACAGAGGGATGGCCCCAAACTACAGGAAAGGAGCAGAAGCAACACAAGGAGATCCCAGTGAGGTGATGCCTGATGTGGTGGAGTCTCCAGAGGTAACCCTCTGGTTATTTTTAATCCAAAATCCAGGTCCTTGCACCAACCCCAATCTCTAAGTTGCCGCAGTAGAGTCACATCGGTGAACTGGTGACAGTCTCCCTGGCAACAGCGTGACGTCAAACTGCAAAATGTGTATTTACTGCAGGTTCCACTAGATGGAGGAGCCCAGTCTCCCCCTTGCTCCGTGGCCTCAGGTGCTCAGAGGGTCAGCACTCCACACCCAAATTCATTTTGTGCAAGGGAAGGTGGAAAAAAACCCAACAAGACGCATTAAGAGAAAAATATGTCTGGTCAGGGGAGGAATATTCAGGAAGAACAGAATGTGGGTATGAAGCAGCAAGAGGTTTCCTTATTGCTTTTTGTTCCAAATATGTTTCTTTCTGTAGGAATTTGTGATTAAAAAAAAAAAAACTCCACTGAAAACCAAACCAAAGACCACCACATCCATTGGAACACGTGTGCGTTATGAAACACAAATTCACATTTTAATGGCTGCCTACCCACAGCCGAGTGTTTCTCAACAGAGTAAGAATAAATTCACACATCTGTGCATGTGTTCAAATACAGAAGTAGCAGAAATATCTCTCCAATTTTCTCGCTTGCAGAGCCTAGGGACTCCTAAACTGTGATTTTTGGTGGCTGGTGGCCTACAGATCACTTAAAGTGCTCAGAAAACCGAGGAGGCTGCCTGGTTTTTGCTGTTCGTTTTTATTAGCAGGAGGTGAAAAAAGCAGCTGAAATACCTGCTCACATTTCTGCTGTGTGTGGTAGATTAGGTAAACCCAAGACCTTTGCCTGCAGCTGCCCCACAGCCCACTCAAAGGCAATAACTGTGTAAAAGGAACCCTCAGCTTCCAATAATTTGTCACCAAGAGGTTTTGCCACAGCGCCATGACACAAGACCTGCCCCAGAACTGAGCAGCAGGGAAGGGAGAGAAGGGAAAAAAATGCATTTTGAAACAACACACCCCTAAATCACAGCAGTGGGAAGGGCAAGAGGAAGGAGTTCAAGTGAATGTGCAAGTACATAAACATCTCAACATGGAAAGATTAATGACAGAAGTTAAACATAAGCAGCAAGTCATTGTCAAAGTGAAAAGGAAGTCCAGCATCAGAGTAATTTGAATGAGATTAACGACAGTAATAACACAACCATCCACTCTTCAACAAGAACTGAACTGCTCAGTCTTAATTTTCAATACTATTATGAGAGGCTGCCTGAAAAGTTTTTATGATTTGTAATAAGAAGATTGTGTCTCCAGCTTCCTTGTTAGGCAGATTAACCACCTACTGCTCCCATGTAAAGTGGCCAAAAGCCAGCTTCTCACCCCCCTGGGTCCCACTGTGCTATTACAGTCTGAGAAAGAATATTCCTTAATCCTAGGTCTGGCAGTCTGAGATCTGTATTTCAGGGAAAACCAAAAGTAGGGCTAAAAGATACATTTTTAAAATACCAGAACTTTTTTTTTTAAACAGAAACCATGAAGTACATTTAAGATGCTCATTTTGCATTAGCAGAGTGTCCCTCAAAAATACAATTTCTTAATATATACAGGAACTTAGAGAATATGCAATTTGAAATATACACCTCTGCCATTTCATCAAGGCCTTCATGACAAATCTTGCAGCTTGCAGAGCAGCAAGGCTGAGTTAAGCTTACCTAATCTAAACTATTACCATCTTCTGTATCAGAAACTTTATTTAGTATCAAATAAAAGGGTATGAAGTCGTCAGAATAAGATCAGTGTTAAAATGAAATACACATCACATCTTTTTGGCATCTTTTATCTAGTGCAAGCCCACACATATTATGACCACAGACCTGTAACATCTCCCAAAGAGTTTAGATTTGAAACCTTCACTGCAGAGTATTTTTGTAAGTCCAAATGAAGAACACAACTTTGATCAAAGTAATGGTAATTTTACCAGAATTTATAGTTAAAGGTATATTTTCAGCTCAATTCTGTCAGATACCACGTTCTCAGTGGTTTCTAAGCAACAATATAACTGAAAAACACTATAGTTCACAAGCTCTTGTATCACATAAGCAGGGAAATGGGAGAAAGGCACAAAACAGTCTGCTCAGTAGCTATTCTGAAAGTCTTGGTCTCTACAGCAACTGTGGGATTAAACCATAAAATCTGAGATGTCAACACATTTTTTAAACAGCAATTAGCTAAGTAACTATCAAAGGAACAAAGGATTCTTTAGGCTCATTTAACATACGCCCCTCTTAATTCCCTTGGAAAAAGTTAATGAAGAAAGATGTCTTTGCCTTTGCAACAGAATGGATTTTTAACCAGAAGAGCAATGTACCTACCACCACTGTTTGTCCCAACTGTTCTACAGAAGACTCCTGCTACTAATGTGTGGTCCCTCAGTAATAAAAATATATTGGTCCACTTCTCTCAGGATAAAAAAAAATATCCTCAGGAAGAGCTGTTTGCTATTAAATTCCAGCCATTATCTGTGTATACATCACTGACAGAGCTATTCAAATATTTTCTTTAAGTGCTTATTATTCTCCCTCCTTTTAAAAAGATCAGAATTGGAAGAGCAGAACAGCCTTTTCAACATTCTCGGAGGGAAAAATGTTTTAATTTAAAAAACCATTTGCATGAGAACTGCAAGCTCAGCACACAAAAGTGAAGAACACAGTTATTTATGCAACATAACAGATCCAAAGGGATTAATGGCAGGTCAGATTAAGGTCCACCCAGTGCCTCAGTCCTTTTTCAGCTGGGCACGGTAGGAATGGGTGCTTAGGGAATTCTGTGCTCTCCTTGTTTTCATACCAGTCTCTCATCTATGTACTTGGAACGATCTAACTTTTAGTGCTTCCTGCACCTAACATTCATGCAGAGGATGTATTGTTATGTTTAACAGCCTTTAATGGATCTCTCTTTCACATCTAATTGCTTTTTGAACCTGTGCCAATTTTTGGCACCTACCTCCACAAGTTTCATCATTTAACTGTGCAGTTTAGGGGTGTGGTGCAGCCTTTGTTTTACAACCACTGCCTGACAACACGAGAGCTAAAGAGCATCAAAGGAACATAGAAAAGAGAGAGAGAGAGATTCATCATTCTTTATTCATCCCCTCTATTGCCATCTTAGACTTTTACAGATCATTATTCCATCTTCCTCCTCCTGTTTCTTTCCAGACAGGAGAAATTAGAATCTATTTGATTACTCATTATGAGGAGACATAAAATCGCTTCCGTTTACTTACTGGAACTCGAGGTAGAGACCACTCACTACAATGAAAACCTGTCAAGGTTATAAGGGATGGATGCTCCAAACACCACGGAGAGACTCAAGCTCCAGCCATGGTGCAGAGTTTATTAAAAAAGGAACACACCCCGGTTTGTGTGACACGAACAAAAAGGATTTTCAAGATCTGGATATCACTATTCCAGGCATAAAAAAATCCTGAACGTGTCTGCCTGCTTTTTTCAAGTGAAAGAGAATGAAAGGCTCTGAGGTGACAGAAAAGTATTTACTTACAGCTACTCACCCTCATTGTATGGCTGGGGATTGCCAATAGGCCCACCAACCTGATCAGCAGTTTGCAGGACATTCACATCCATCAGGATCACCACTCTCCTGCAACACAGAACAGACAGCAAACAAAGACTTCACCCCCTCTGCAACTCCCATCTCTGGATATCCTCTGCAGCAGGTGAGAAAGCCAAGCATTAAGAGGCTGATTCTTTGGATGAAGGATCTGGGAGACAAAAGCTTTCCACTGTCAACTAAGCCCTCTCTTGAGGGACAAGTAAGCCTGAAACAATATCAAGGACACTCGATATCACTGCATCAAGGACAGGCCTAAACAGGTACCAAAAATAGCTTGGGAAACCATTGTGTTTTAAAAGTAGCTAAACCATACCAGATTTTTATTCCCTGCTTCAAAAGTTGTTGTCTTCTCCCCAGAATAAAAAGGATACACACCTCAGTTCATATCCTGTTAGACATATACACAGTTTTTCTGTTATAGTTTCACCTGGATCCCTTCTAATTTTGCAGTATCCCACCCCCTCAAATTTTCCTCATATCCTATTTCCTCAAATTTTAAGAAAAGACCAGATTCCACATCACCTAAGTAACAAGATACCTTTATTGTTTCTTTCCAACAGCAGATACTTTTAAGGAAGCTTTGTGCAAATGTTTGGAGTATTCCAGCTGGAGTTGGAGTATTGCAACTGGAAACTTTATATTACTAAATCACTGTGCCAGCTACATCTGATCCCACCAGAGTCACATTCTGCAATTTATTTCTTCTGTTACTGGTGCTGTGGACTTTCCCCCTCACACCCTAAAGCCTGAGTATTGTCAGATAATCCCAACCAAAAGCACTTGGCCTCTGCTTAGTCACAAAGCACAGAGCCCCCACTGGTGCAGCTGCCTTTTTGTAGGGCTGAACTTAAGGATTATCACAAATACCTTCCATCTTTCAGGCTGTTGACAATGAATCTGTTAACCTGGCAAACACACCGGGCTGACAAGCGTTCGTCTTCCACCAGGGAGTTCAGCTGTGTTGCCAACATGAATGCTGCAGGAGCAGAGGGAAAATATTGAGATAATTCACAGTGCCAGCTTTAAAAAGTGCTGCCATGGCTGGCCACACCTTTTCCAGCCAGTCAAGGACTGCACTGGATCTATTTGATCTACAGTGCAACTGCTAAGAAGTCACCAAAACTGACCATAAACTATGCTGTATTTATTCTCCACACTCCAGAGTGCAGGGATAGCTACAATGATTGTATATCAAAAAGCTAAGAAAAAGATTAAGCTAAATTACTTTTAAATCAATATTACATGTATAGGTTTCTGTGTTTTCATTATATCCTGCAGCAAGTTGATTGCTTGTATTTCACAAAGTTCCAAAAGTCAAAGATTTCACCTAAATGACAAAAAGCAGTTGCACACTTCAGAGTCTGTGGCCCAGTGAAAAAACACATTCTCCTTCAATATTTATTTCAGCACTTTGTCCAGTCACCAGACCAGGAACTTCATCACCCTTAGCATCTTCACATTTAGAAAAACCTCACTGCAGCTTGTCCTACTCACAGGAGAGGGTGTTCACCCCATCACTCATCAGCACTCGGTAACGTGGGGGCCCAGTTCCTGTGGCAATAGCCCGTGTGTTCTGCAGGGGAAAAAAACCAACCAGGCTGTCAGTTCACACTTGTTCAGAAACTTCTCAAAAACAGAAACTGACACCAACAACAAGAGACTTATCTACTCGGATATTTTGAACACTAACATCAACGGCATAGCTCAAGCAATGTAAAACAAAATTAAGAGAACTAAAAGTAGAGCAGCCTTGCTCGGCTTCTCAGCAGAGGAAAGTCTGGCTGCACATGCAGCCACCGAGGAAAGGATCGGTACTCACGATGACTTGCAGCACGGGCTTGGAGACTTCCTCCCCTTGCATTATGGCCTGCAGAAACGAAAGAGACGCTCAGGAAACGTTACCGGAACGCCTCGCCACCCACAGGGACCGAACCAGAATCAATGAGCTCGGACGCCTGAGAACATCGGCCTAACCTACGAAGGGCTGCAGCCAAGGAGTTGAGGAGGAACAGCCGTGGAAGAGCCAAGGACGCGGGTGCGGCCAGGAGACCCCCCCGGGACCAGGCCCCGCTCCGGGCCTGCCGCTCCCCTCGGGACTGGGCCGGACCCGGTGCCCAGGCCCGGCTTTCACCTCCCACCCTGACAACGACCGTGTCCATCCCAGCCCACCCCGAGCCGCTCACCGCGATGGCCCCCTCGCTCAGCCGCACGCTCATGATGCCGCGTCCGCCGCTGCCGCCAAATCCTCCCGCGGCTGCCGCCAAATCCTCCCGCCGCCGCTGCCGCCACCGCCTCCTTCCGGCGCCGCCTCGCGCCCCGCCGTGCGCGCCCCGCCAGCGCGGCGCTGCCATTGGCTGCCCGGTGCCGTACGGCGGAAGTGCCGCCAGGCTCCGTGCAGGGACGCTGTGGGCGCCGCCATGGTGATGGCGCTGCCGGCGGAGCGGCGGCGGTGATGGCGCTGCCGGTGGCGGAGTGGCAGGGCCGCGCCGCCCGGCTCTGGGCCGCGCTGGAGCCGGCGCTGCGGGAGCGGCTGGAGGCGGCTTCGCTTCAGGACGCGGTGCGGTTGGGTTGCGATCTGCTCCGGTGAGGCGCGGGCAGGGCGGGTGCGGGGCAGGGTAACGAGGGGAGAGGGGGATTGGAGCGTCTCTCTTAATGCGGATAAATAATAAAGGGCGGTGCCAAAGGATGGATGAGGCTCCGCTCGGTGGAACGGGGTAACGGGCAGAAAGGGATAGCGGGGAAATTCCATCTGGATAATATCCTACCTTTTTACCTGACAGCAGGTTGGAGGTCGGCCTCATATCCCAGGCTGCTGGTGGTAGGACAAGAAGATATCGGCTTAAACTTAACTTGGGGAGGTTTGGGTTGGACACTAGTAAGAATTCTAGTAAGAATTTCTTCACGGAGAGGGTGATTAGGCGCTGAATGGGCTGACTGGGAAGAAGGGAAGTTGCTGTCCCTGGAGGTGTTAAGGAAAGATTGGACGTGGCATTCAGTGCTGACCCTCTGGCATCCCTCACAGGTTGGACATCCATCACTCGATGGCCTCAGAGGTCTTTTCCAACCTAACTGATCCTGTGATTCTGAGAACATGGGGAAGAACTTCTTCCCTGTGCAGTGCCCACACAGACTGAGAGTGTGGAGTCTCCCTCGCTGGGGATATTCCAGATCCCTCTGGACACAGTCCTGTGCCACAGGGATCATCCTGCTTGAGCTGGGAGGCTGGACCAGAAATTCCAAACTGATTCTTCTCCCTGCTGTGTCCCACAGGAGCAAGGAGGAGGAGGAGGCAGCCCTGGTGCAGTTGTGCCACCGGGCACCCGTGGACAAGAAGCCGGAGGCCGCGAGCTGGTACCGGGAGCAGGGCAACCGGGAATTCAAGCGGGGCCGGTACCAGGCTGCCCTGAGGCTCTACTCCAAGGTAGGTGTGGTGTGAGGGGGTCCCACAACACCTCACAGCCACAGGGATCCCCTCAGGGATCAGCTGGTCAGAGTGAGATACATTAGAAAGTCTCTTTTCCCAGCCCAGCAGTCAAAGAAGGAGTCAGAACATCAGAACTCTTCAGTTCTCGGTCTCAAGGTTGTTTATTGTGTCTTATCTATAAAATTTTTTCTCCTGTCCAGCTGAGTTCTGCTCAGCAAGACAGTCAGAGGCACTCTGCCTGCCCCCTGGGGTGGTGTTATCTTTTTATACTAAAAACTACTTGAACAATATTTACAATTCCTTTCCAATACCTATCACCTGTGTTAGACAGTGAGCTTCTACTCTAAACCAATCTAAAAGTGCAACATCACAGCAGAAGATGGAGGCCAAGAAGAAGAAGGAGAAAGGCTGGACACACCCAGATTCCTCCATCTTGCTCCCTGAACCCCCATTCTAAAAACCCCAAAAATCTATTTTTCACCCCGTGATAAATTCACTATCATTCTACTTGAACTGTCCTGCCTTGCAGATCTTCATATAAGGTTGGTAATTTGCTCCATGGGTCATAACCAAAACCACAGGGGTCTTGGGCTCTGTGCCAGGGTCTCTGAGCCCCCTGGCAGGGGTTTTGGCAATCCAGGACAGCCAGAGGGATGTCCTGAATTACGACAGATCCCCAAGAGAGGGTCCTACAGCCCCTCATGGTTGAAGGGTGAGGGGCGAGGAGCAGCTCCCGTGAGGGGATCCCCAAAGAGGGGATCCTGCAGGCTCTGCTGAGGGGGTGCTGTGAGGGATCCCCCCAGGCAGCAGCAATTCTCTGGTCTCTGCAGGCAGCATCCCACGAGCTCCCTGGGAGCCCCGAGGTGTCCGTGTGCTTTGCCAACCGCTCGGCCGCCCTCCTCCACCTGGGGCACTTTGAGGTGAGTGGGGCCAGGGCAGCACCCACCCCACAAGGTCCTGGGTGCCCCTGAGGTGTTTGATTGTTAGAACAAGAGACAGCAGATCAGCTGCTTCCCAAGCTGTGCTTAAAGTATCCATAACTCAACTTTCCTACTTCGTTTCCGTGTCAGGATGCTTTATTTGGGCAGCAGGTTGGTAATGCACATGGAATTTGCTGATTGCTTTCATGAGACTGTCTGAGGTGGAATGAAAGAGCACGAGCTGGTTTTCAGGCCCACTTAAAAGGCCTTATCTTTGTTCCTAGGTTTGTTTGGAAGATATTGCCAGGGCTGAAAGCCATGGCTATCCAGACAGGCTGCTGCCCAAGGTCCTGCTGCGGAAAGCTGAGTGTCTGCTGTGCCTGGGGAGGTTACAGGATGCACATGATATCCTCAGAGTGCTGGAGAGTAAAATTGCTCTGGATGGGGTCATGACTACACACCTGACACGGCTAAAAAAGCTAAGTCAGCTGAAGGTTAAATTAAAAGAGAAGGAGAAGTGTCCAGAACCTGCACGAGGAGCACATGGTGGCACTCAAGGGGAGCCAGAGATCTGGGAAGAGAACAACAGGATTTCAGGTGCATCCTCATCCCTGAGCCTGAGTTTTGATGCAGACAGAGGACGTCACTTGGTGGCCTCCCAGGACATCGTGGCAGGACAGAGCCTGGTGAAAGAGGAGGCCTTTGTGAGCGTGCTGTGCCCTGGGGAGAGCCTTGCTCTGCAGGATGGTGACACAGCGTGGGACACTCGAGCCACCAACGCAGACCTTTACTGCCACCGCTGTCTGAGGCAGCTCCTGGCCTCGGTGCCTTGCCAGGGCTGCAGTTATGCCAAGTACTGCAGCCAGGACTGTGCAGACAGGGCCTGGCAGCAATACCACAGGACAGAGTGTTCCCTGGGAGCGTTGCTCCTCACCCTGGGGGTCTTCTGCCACGTGGCCTTGAGGACTGTCCTGCTGGCAGGATTTGCAGAGGTTAGCAGGCTGGTGGAGGGGTCCCACCGTGGGGACAAGAACTTTCAGAACCCTGAGGGAAGCTGCAAGCCTCTCAGTGAGGCAGCAGATGCAGGAGCTGGCAGCAGAGGTGTCCCTGGTTGTGACAGCAGTGGTCGGTACCAGAGCTCTTACCAAGCTCTGTTCCACCTTTTGCCCCACACTGTGCAGCACAGCCCTGAGCACAAGTTCCTCTGCACTCTCAGTGTGGTAGCTCTGTGCAAACAGCTGCAAGCAGCTGGCCTGGAGGCTGCTGTGTTGAGTCAGGAATCGCCTCAGCAGTGGTCCAAACCAAAGACATGTGAGAAAACCTCAGATGAATTGTCCCCAGAGCTGAAGACTGTGGCAGAAGCAATGCTGAGGCACGTGTTGCAGCTGCAGTGTAATGCACAAGCAATCACTGTAATGCAGGAGCTGGGTAAGATAAAAAAATGTAAGCCCTACTGTGTTGTCACAGAATGGTTGGGGTTGGAAGGAACCCCTGAAGATGATCCAGTCCAAATCCCTTGCCCAGGCAGGGTCACCTGGAGCAGGTGACACAGGAACATGTCCAGGTGGGTTTGGAATGTCTCCAGACCTCCCTGGGCAGCCTGTTCTGCCACCCTCAGTGGACAGAAGTTTTTCCTCATGTTGATGTGGAGCTTCTTGTTTAATTTGCGGCCGTTACTCCTGATCCTGGTGCCACAGAAAAGAGTCCATCACCATTCTCTGACACCTCTATTTGTTAATGTATTGATGAGGTCCCTTCTCAGTCTTCTCCAGACTAACCAAGCCCAGCTCCCTCAGTCTCTCCTCATAAGAGAAATGCTCCAGACCCCTCATCCACTGGACCCTCTCCAGTAGCTCCTCTTTCCTTTCCTGAGGATCCCAGGACTGTCCTCTCCTTGCCCATCTTCTTGTGGGAAGTGAAGACATTAAATTCTGAGCTGTAAAAAGCTCCCATTGCAGATGGAAATGATTTGTTTACAATTTAATGGCCTGTCCCATGCTGGCCTGTTCCTTGGTGCCCATGCAGAGTGTGTTTAGCTGTTATTTATTGCAGCAATATACCAGGAACCTTTCTGCTGCTGCCTGCAATCGGTCACGGGGCTCCTTGCAGAAACTGTGTGGGTTTGTGAGCATTCCATCTCAACCTGCTTGGTTTTCCTCTTTCTTCAGGGCCTGGAGATGGGGCTGTTGTAGATAAGAAGCCTGTGAGGCTGGCAACAGCCTTCTTCCCTGTCCTCAGCCTCCTGAACCACTCGTGCTGCCCCAATACCAGCGTGTCATTCAGCGGGACAGCTGCCACTGTCAGGGCAGCACAGCCAATCTCAAGTGGCCAAGAGGTTTTGCATTGCTATGGTAAGCCCCAATTCTTTGTTTGTCTCAAGGCACAGACATCATTCACCTCCCCTTATGATGCTGTTTAAATCATAATTGTCATCTAATGTTGCCCAGGGTCTTTGTTTAGCAGCCTTGACCAACATTTCATCTCCTAAGCCCTCAGTTAGATTTTCAATCTCCAGCTGTGTCCTCCCCAAAATGTACTTAGTCTCAGTTGTAACAAAATACCATTTATTCTGATGTTAAGAACTGTACCTGTGGGAGATCTTTACTCTTGCCATCCTCTGCAGGGCCTCACTGGTGTAGGATGAGGGTTGCTGAGAGACAGCAGCTTCTCAGTCAGTATTTCTTCAAGTGTCGCTGCCCAGCGTGCCTTGAGGAGTTAGAGACTGGTGTCAAGAGTGTGGTGTCCATCAGAAATTCATTCTGCTGTCCCAAATGCCAGGCCCAAATGAAGGTAATTCTCCATGGTTATCATTGTGCAACTTACTGGGGTGTGTAAGGTTTGGGTCTGGGAAAGCCAAAAGGTGAAGACCTCACTTTGGTCCCTCCTCAGAAGCCAAAAGCCTCTGTTGAGTCAAGACAGTATCTCACTGTTTCTTATGAAATCAAATAAGCTGATAACAATGTATTTTAAAAAATCACTTTGTTTAATGAATAAAACTGAGAAACAATTTAGCATCTCTGTAACCCAGAGCTAATGCAGATGGAAAGTAAGCTTTGAGCTGAATGGGAGCAGGAATGATCACAAAGGTGATTTCCACAGGGGGAAGAAGACACACTTTGCTGTTCAAATGAAGCTTGTGCAACCTCAGCCAGCAGAGATCACCTGTCTGGCCGTTTACAGGACCTTCAGCAACAAATCAAGAAAGCTTTAGACCTGCTGAGAGTCGGGAAGGCTGGTAAGGCTCAGCTTTGTGCCCTGAGGTCAGAGGATGAGGAGCCCAGGTTGGGACAGGAACCATGAGATGGCACTGTTGCTCATGCCATTGGGGTGCTGTGACAAGTGGCCTGGTGTCCCTGGGGACTTCAGCTTTAGATTTTTTATACCCCCTGATCTGGGTGTTAATCTAAGTCACATATTGTTCCATAATAAAGTAATTAAATAAAAAGAAATCAGGGTAGCCTTGAAGTTGGGCATTCCCAGGCCTTGTTTTCCTGGAGGGAGTTGGGCCAACGCTGGGGTAGAATGAGCAGAAGTGCAGATGAAGTCAGTGTTGAATCCTAACCAAACCCCAATCAGCTGTGCAAAGATGAGATTGGATTGATTTTATTTCATGGATCATGGAAAACTGGCCACTGGGTGAACTTTATAACCTTTTTTTTTTTTTAATAGATCAGGCTATCAAAGCTCTCCTGAAGTGTCAGATGGATGCTGGAACCTTCTTGTCTCCAGAGCATTTGCTGATGGGAGAGATAGAGGATCATCTGGCACAGGTCTATGCTACTCTTGGTATGGCACTGTCCTCTCACTATCCCATGTCTCCTGAACTTTGAAATTTAACATGACTAGCTTTTTCTTGGACTGGCCCTCTCATTTTCCCTCTGGTTTTGTCAGCAGGGCTCTCAGAAAGACCAAACCTGTGTTCCCAGCAGTCAGTGAACAATAAACTGTGCTCTCATGTTCTTTTAAATTCCCTGTCCTGGTTCTGTGGGCAGAGTTCACCACATTTTGATTAATTCTGTCAGATTCTTCGGGTGGCATTAGCTACAGGAAGTATTTATTAATTTCTCATTGTTTTGTTTTGTTTGTTTTTCCATCAGGGAAGTGGCAGGAAGCAGCCAGACACCTGAAGAAGAGTATTGAGATTGTGGAAATGCACCATGGGCCATCAAGTGTAGAAACAGGCCATGAACTTTTCAAGCTGGCACAAATCCTCTTCAATGGGTGAGTTTGGTTTCATCCTCTGTCCCTGCCCTGCACCACTCCTGTGTGTCTGACACAAGATCAGGGCACCTTGAGGGTGTCTCACAGGACACAGGGCAGTCTAGCACAGGTACTCTCTTAGGAATCTGTTTCTCTATTTTGTGCCTGTCTATCTTTTAATTCTCCCTGGCTCAGTTTATTCCCTGTCCAATTGTTTTATTCTGTCAACTCATCACCCTTGGTGTTTATATCTCAGTTGTATAATGTTGCTGACATCTTCTCAAAAGAGGGAATGAAATCCTCTTGCTTTATTGGCAAGGAAATCCCCTGACTGCTTCTGAAAATCTCCTCACAACAACTCCCTTTAACCAAATTAATTTTAGCAGGAGCTGCAGTGATGAAATAGTAGGTTTTTATATACACAAAGATAATGTTTTCAGGTTTTGTCCTTACCTTTCCATCCCCCTCGTCCTCCCTTTGCAGCTGAAGCAGACACAATTTTCCTGCTGCTGGAAGGCAGGGGAGGGTGGGATCTGTAGCCATGAACAGGTTTAGGTTTTTGTTAGGGAGGGCTTAAAGGTTGTGTAAGTCAAGAAGCTGAATTAAGTATTTTGCATGCTCTGTTCTTATTATCTTCCTGTTTCAGCTTTGCAGTTTCTGAAGCTCTGAGCACGATTCAAAGAGCAGAGGGGATTTTGTCAGTGCACTTTGGTCCTCAGAGTGCTCAGATCCAGGAACTACAAGAGATGAAGGCCTGCCTGTCAGACCTTCCCAGAAACATCCTTCAGAGGACTTAATTTCCCTGTCAAAGGAAGCTGCAATGTGATCTTTCATCAAAGCTAAGTGTCATGTGGTAAGGTAGTCATGTAGTACAAGCTGGAAAATCATGTGTAACAGCAACTTGAATGAAGTCTTGAAATGCTCTTTAGTGAGCCTGTTGTAAATAAAATGACCAATTCTAACGTGAGGGGTGTGTGTGTGGTATGGTGGGAACAGAGGCTGTTGTATAAGTTCTGTGTGTGGGTTGGAAGCAAATGTTTGAGTTGCTTTTGTGTGAGGTGTGACTCTCCCCTGTGTGATGCCCTGAGCATTATGAACATACAGTCATCCCCAGCACGTTGCCTTCTATTTTTATTGCTGTGTGGCACTTTCCTTCTTGCCAGTGTCAAATGGAAACGGTTGGAAGGGGTGAGGCAGCAGCCTGGGAAGTGCAAACTTACAGTCTGTAAAAAGGGGCACTGCAGAACTTGGAGGGCTCCAGCACAGGTCTGTCAGTGATGAGGGATTCAGAATCAACAACTGGTGTCAGGTTGGAAAGCAGGATGGGGAACAGTGCAGCATACACCAGATAATGTTTGCTTTGAGGACACAGAACTGCATTCCTCCTCTGGGGAAACTTGGAGTGTAGGCAGATAACCTTTCAAGGGAGAATACTTGGGCTTGCTGAGATTTAATAGCAAAAGCTCTTTTATTGCAGCATGAAGGCGTAAGATTTGCAAGTTGTGTCTTTGTGCAGCAGAGCAGGGAGCCAGTATCCCTCCCAATATCACCCTTACCATTGCAGGTTGTTGTGAAGGGATCTAAACACCCCTGGGATCCAGGATCTTGCCAATGAAGAGGAGGGTTCCAGTGGTGTCATCCCTCAGTACAAGAAGGAAGGGTCTGTCCACGTGGTATTCTATGGGGAAGGTCAGACGAGCAGCAGTGGCCCCAGGGTTTGGTGTGGATCTTTCCCCATCCTCACTAAGCTCCAGCATAGCCTTGTGTTGCACATGGGATAATCTCAGAGGTTTGGCAGAAATCTTGGAGAAATCAGGTGATGTGAAAAGTGATTGGAGCCCTGGAGAAAAGAGAGAAAGTTCCATTAGCTGGGGGCATGGATTGCAGAAGGGGGAGCAGCACTGCTCCTGTGATCCACGAGGGCAGGGAGCTGCTTGGGCAGAGGTTTTTGGGGGAACAGGGAGCAGCAGCTTCCATCTGCTTGTACTGAGCTTCACCCACAATCTCAGCAGCACTGCATGACCTTGGTGGAGGGATGTGGAAAAGCTGAGAAATCCTGGATGAAGGTGATTTGGTTGCTGGTGAGATCTCCACAACCATAACTAACAACCCACCAGCTTCATAATCTGAGAGCAGGAAGCAACTTGACCACTGCTTTGAGCCCTGGCAGCCTGCAAGGGGGGTGTATGCACATACTTGTCTCCTTCACTGTGCTGCCAAGTGCCTCTTCATGGTTCAGCTTTAGTTTGGGCAGGCTCAGCACAGCGTGGACTGTCTTCAGTTCCTTGTCCACATCATGGACAAACTCAGAAGTGAGGCTTTCCTCAATCAGAGTCATGTTCTGGGTCACCTTTGTGGGCAGGAAGAACATGGCACTGATTCCCTCTGTCAGGGGCAGCTGGGCAATCTGCAAGGACAGAAATAAAAGAGAGATAAGAAAGGGTCACACCAATAATAAAGTTTTACGCATCCTGTACCAAGCAGTGGCTTGATTCTCAACCTTTTCAGTGACCTTTTTCCCTGTTTGCTTTTATCTGACATGATGCTTCCTGACACTTCTGGCTTTTTCCTCAGGCTTTTATCCATCCTTGCTGCACTCTTCCTGCTATGGAAGTGCTCTCTCACCTGCAGCATTGCTTTGGGGAATTCTCACTTGAACACCTTTGAACTCATGCTCCAAGGAAAGATTTGTTGCAAGAGGTAGAGATGGAAAAGTTTTGAGAGGTTTGCCCTGCCCTTCTTGCCCAACTTTAAGTCAAGCAATACAGGCTGGTAGGACCTGGGCATAATTTATATTTTGGATTGCTTGTGACATAGCTTGGGTAGAAGCAGGATATCCTAAGAGTCAACACACTGCCTTTCAAAATAGGGATTGCAAAAGTAGCAATGATGGGAGGAGCAAGGCTGGGGTGGGTTAACAGGCAGGTGTAGCTGAACCTGCTCCTCAGTAGGTTTAGGAGATCTTAGGCAATATTTGCTGTCTGACCTTGCAGTTGAGTTCTGAGTCAAAACCATATCTCAGGATGGCTTTGGGGTCTGACATCATGGACACCTTCACAGTCCTGTCCTCATCCAGGTGGAAGTCCTTCAGGGCAGTCTTCTTGGTGTCAAACTTGGTTTTCCATGTCCCTGTTTTATAAGAGAGAAAATGGAGGATTTTTCTGCAGTAATAGCATACGAAACCAGCCTTGTGCCTGTGGCTGAATAATCTTGTGCTTTAATATACAGTATTTGTGCTTTAAGGAGTTGAGGCATAACAGGGATAGAAATAATCTGACTGGAGCTACTGATTTACTGCCATCCTTGGCCCCTCCTTTTCATCTGAGAATTGGCTAAATGGCAAATAAATAATCAAGCCAGTGTATGGGTGGAGTAGCCAGTGGGAAGTTGATGTCTACTTATGTAATTACAAAACTATTTTAAAGGGTAACAGTTGTGTCAATGGATATAAAGTTCTTCTCTCCCCACCCTTTATTTTGCTCCTTGTCTCTAAGCAATAATTCTCCAGGACAGTGGCTTACAGCATGTTTAAGAACAGCTCTCTAGTATCAAATTGTTCCTTCTACAGTGGTAAGAAGGCTCAGAACACTCTTAAGCTGTTCCTTCCCTAAATGGCAATATCCCATCTCTGAATGGAGTTTTGTGACCTTAAACGTCCCCCTCTGATTCTTACTGCCAACAGGTCAAGATTCAGCTTCCCAAGAGTAATAATTCCTCCCTCAGGACTATTTTTGTTCAGGTAGTGTGCTTTTTTTTTCTTCTTTACTAAACATTCTCAAACACTTTCTTTTCACACTCTCTGTTTGACAGCCTGTTTGCTTTATTAGAAGTGAGAGCATTCCTTCACATCTCCTCTAACACGTGCCTAATGCACTTTTTCTGTGTCCAAGCACCCAACATTCTTACCCTTGAAGAAAGCAGCCCCAGCAAGGAGAATGCTGACATCTGTGGGCATGTCCTTCATGAACCTCATGATCCTTCCCTTTGTCTGCTGTCGGGCCCAGGTGTTGATTTCTTGCAGGTCCAGCTGGGAGTTGCCACTCAGTGCCCTCGGTCTCATCTTGTAGGATTTCTCGAGCTGGCTGTGAAATCCAGGCCTTGCCCTGAGTCCTGGGGAATAAAAACATGGATGCTGCAGCTAGCTCCCTTATCCAAACAATCTCCAGGCAGCAGGTGGCAATCCAAAGCCCAGCAGCAGGTCTCTCATAAAATATTTGGGCCTGTTTGTTTCCAGAAATTCAAATTCCTTTGAAGAGGAATATCTGAAAGCACATTAAGGAAAGTGATCCAAATCCTACAGCCACCCATGCTGGAGCATGGGATAACTCTCTTCTGAAAACTGAAAAAAGGAGATAAGAACTGAAGGCTTGGACACAGCCATTCCCACATCAGCCTTTCTTCTTTCCCCAGCCTGCTTTCTGAGTACAGCTTACTCAACCTATTGGATTCTTGGAACCAGCAGGTTCCAAAAGATAGCTCTTAGCATTCTCAGCAGATGTTTATTGCATGCCAGAAGCAGACATTTCAAATAGCTCTGCAAGAAATTAAACAAAGGAATATGGCTGAGTGTTATCACAAATAGAAAATGTGATCTGTGGTTCCTGGAAGCCAGCAACACCTGCCAGACAGCCTGGAGTGAAGGCAAAATTATCAGCAAGTTTCTTTTAGGTCTTCTTTGAGTTAACTGTTCTGTCACCAATGTCTTTGTGTGCATGTCTGGTCTTTTATTTAAGTGCACACAAACTTTCCAGGCTTTTTCTGGAGCAGCAAGAGCATTCCATGCCCTGTCTGTATCTTGGCTCAGCAGGATGTCAGAGCCAGAGCTGTTAGTGCCGTGTTACTCCGTGTGTTCTGATATACACACTCACACCAAAATAACTGCTGCTGACAGCTTTTGAGGTAAAATTTTATAGAGGGGAAGAAGGACTTTTACTTTTCTCCAAGATGATCCGGGAGGCACTTTTCATGCTCTTCTCTGGCCCAGTCACACTGCCCAGGAGCTCCTTGTAGGTGTCGTGGACCTCAGCCTTGTTGAGCAGATCGTAGAAGAGGGCGCGAGAAATCACATCCTCGGTTCTTTCTCCAGCCCCTGCCAAGGAGCAGGAGAACATGAGGGAAGGGCTGCCAAACCTGAGGGTGGGTGTGGAAATGGGGCAAAGAACTCACCAAGTGAGAGAGCAGAAAGTGCAGTGGCCAGGCTGAAGGGAGACAGCAGCACGTTGGCCGTGGCTGTCCGGCTGGACTGCTGGCGGTACAGGTCGTAGCCAAAGTTGGAGACTGCAGCTGCCAGCTTGTTCACAGGGCTCTTGTAGAATGGATCTTCCTCTTCCTCACCAGCATTGGCTCCATCAGCTGTGGCAGAGTTCTGGCAGGTCCAAGGAGAGCTTTGGTTAGACTTGCAGGTGTGATAAACGCTTCATAGGCAAACAACTACAGATGTTCTTCAATGACTCACAGAAATATTGACTTAATCTTACAGAGGGTGTAGGAACAGTTACTTTAATGCCAAAGGCAGCACTGAGTTTGAAATTCTGCCTCCTGGTCATCCCCTGATGTAACTACTGTGGTTTTATCCAGGTAAAGCAGGAGTTAGTCTCATTACGTTGCTAAATAAAATCCCAGTAATTTAGGAGGGTGGTGCTTAATCCTTTGGTAAGAATCTCTAAAATTAAATTACCTGCTCCACACCTCTCCCCCTTGCTCTTTGCATATTGTCTCCCACTCACCTGCTCAGTAGCTGAGTTCTGGGTTCTGCTTGGGACAGCTAAGAGACCCAGGAAAAGGAGAACCACTGGAATCTGCATGCCTGGATCTACAGAGTAAGAATATGACAGAGAGAGTTTGAGCAATCAGGTAAATACATCTCTACCACAGCTATTCACTGTACCTGGCTATGACAGGAGCTGCAGTGACAGATGCTGCTGCTTGTCCTTCCAGTTGTGAAACACACACCTGATCTGAGCCAGGTTTCCTTCTCTAGTTGCAATTATTCAGCCAGACTGGCCCCAGTGACTTTAAAATTGGGCAAGCACATGGTGTGGGTGTGCCTGAGCACAAAAGCAGATGTGTGTGGCCCAAACCACACTGATGCTGGCAGTTACTGAGTGCCAAGGTCCAGAAAAGCACCAAATCATTGCTTCTGAGTCTTAGGCGTCAGAAAAATTCGAGATTTCATTTATAAAAGGGACCAGATCCATGTTGTTGAGTGGGGCAGAAGGCAACACTGACTGGTACTGCTTTGATATACAAATTACCTGCCTCAGGCAGCAGTTTGCTGTTTCTTGTGTCTACATGTACCTGTGTCCATTCTTTGCTTCTTATTTGCAATCTGATGAAGTGAAATAGAAGAGGTTTCTTAAAAGACAATAAGGAAACCTGGAGAAGTGAAAGGCAGAGCTTGACTTATTCAACATTTTAAATGGAGGTGGGAGAAAAGCACCAAACTCCCCAAAGCTGTTCCTTCTGAGAAATCCACTTCTCATCACTCCAATTCTGGGATGAGTGGCCCTTCCAGACAGATCTGTCTGGTCCAGAAGGGCACTGAGCAACCCAGGGCTTTGCTGTGGGTAAACCAGAGCTATGAAGGGTCCTGTCCCCGAGAGCAGACGCCACCGAGGCTGGTCTGAAGCAATGTTTAGATAGATTCCCAGAAATTAAAGGAAGAGGGTTGTATTTAACTAACCCCTGTCATCCAGGCAACTGGAGAAATCAGAGGAAGAACATGTGTTTCAGATTAAATCCAGCTACAAAGAAAAACACGCCTGCTGCTAGAAATACACGTGGCCACAACAGCCCCAGCTCAAGACCCCGTTCAGGCAGAGCGAGAGGCAGTTTGCTGCTTCCCTTCCCTGCCTTTTCTTCTGGAGGCAGATTTCCCTTGGAGAAAAAAGCATCACAGGGGAGGTTTTAAGCTCTCATCTGTGTTCAGACAGTGCAACACAGACGTGGTACCCCCCCCCCATGCACTTGCATCCTGGAACCTGCTGCCATCCCAGCTGCAGAGTGGGTGAGGTTTGTGGTGCAGAAGATGCGGATCAAGAGGATTTAGTGATGGTGTGATAGTGGATGTGATGCTGGGATTGCTTCTGCCATTCCAGAGATTTACAGCTGGAAGAGGGATGCCAGAAGTCCTGCATGAGTCTCAGTCTAACAGGTTAAGCAAGGGCTCTGTGAGGATGCCTGTGCCAAGCTGCACTTCTGCATGCTGAGAGGAAGAGGTTTGGCCCAGTCTAGCTTAGAGATGAAGCTTTTCCATGGAGCATAACCTTTTCCCTGAAGAAAAAGAAAATAATCTCAACACAACTACTTCTGCTTCCAGCTACACTGAGCTCCTGGGAGCATGGGAGCAGAGATTGGTTTTGCAGATTGTATTGTTTTTGCCAGTACTGTCACCAGCTTCATATTTCTCAGACTTCGCCAAAAAGCAATTTCCATTTAAAAAAGACAAAGCCTTTTGAGTTTGAATTGGCCTGAACATCTGGATTCTATTTGTATTTCTCTTAGCACACAGCCAGAAATGCAGAGAAAAGAATTTGGTTGGATTGGAGGTGGGATGGTTTCAGGCATGATATTAAAATCTGTGGCTGCCTTGAAGGAGAAGAGAAGGAGCAGCAGCGAGTGATGTTACAGTCAAAAAGCACAGGAAGAAAACCTTGAGAAATGAGCTGAGAAGGAACTTTGTGTCTGGGAGTTGTCCATTTGTGAAGGCCTGCAGGTGCAAAGGAAATATTTTACTTTCCACCTACAGTGGTACAAGTCTCTCACATCATTTATAAACACTTCTGACTTTAGAGGTGCAGTGAGACAGGACCCATGAGTTCAGGCTGCTCACTCTGCTTGCTCCACAGGTCCTGGAGCATCCTGCAGCCACCAGCTCCAGAGGATTTGACTGTCACACCATCACAGACAAAGAACATGTTCCCAGATGCTTGAAAGGCACAAAACCCACCCCAGTTCCCCAGCACAGCTCAGCCCCGGGGGCCAAGCCAATGCTGGTGGCTCCCCATCCTTGGTGAGGTCTCTTGGTGGGAATCCCACCTGCAGAAGAAAACCATTCTTCCCATTTCCCAGCTCCTCTGAGAGCTGCCCAGCCTCAGCCCCTGCCCTGTGCTCCCCTGGTCGCTGGCAGTGGCCCAGGTCAGCTGTCCCTGAGCTGTCCCTGGGCTGTCCCTTACCTGGGGCTCCTCTCGGCCGCTGCTCTCGGGGCTCCCAGCGGGTGTGAGCCGAGCACAGTGCGGGTTTGGTGCAGCCACTTCTGCTTTTTGCTGCTTCCCCCAGCCCAGCCTTCGGCAGGCTTCAGGTTACAGCTTCCCAGGGCTCTCTTAAAGTGCTCTGCTCCCATTTTCTGCCCCTGCCACCCTTGCCCTGGATTGCACTGATTTTTCAATCTTTTTTTCACCCCAAAATAAATCCCCGTGCCAAGGGCAGCCTGGTGGGTAAGGCACAGGTGGGAAAGGCAAACACTCCCTGCCTTGCTTGAGCAGGTCTTTTATCCCTGCAGTTCTGCCATAGGTCACATCAGGGAATTCCTTCTCTCTCAGAGGTATGGTTAATGCAGTAGTGTTTAATGGATTTATAGATTTATGTCCAAGATTTAATGGAAAGACTGTGGAAACAGGATTCTGTTGTTTGAGGCAGTTAAGATGCTGGGAACTGCTTGTATCCAGTGATAGTTATAGTTAACAAGAAATCATTAACTGGCTTAAAGTTTTTGGCTGAAAAGAAAGAGGCTGGAAAGCCAAGGACTTGTTAAAAAAAAAGAAGATGAATTAAGAGAATCTTGTAGAAGCTTTCAGAATGATAAATGATACGGAGAAAGGCAAGGGACAGAGGAGTTCCATTATTACTTTCCACTGAAGGCTCAAGGGGAGCACCCACCCGTGCACATTTAAATCAAGGGAGTGTATTTTTAAACAACTATTAAATTGTAAAACTCATTATAACTAGATATTGCAGAAGATGAAAGATAAAAATAGATTTGAGGTAAAAAACCCAACCCAAACCAAATTAGTGGAAGAAAGGTCCCCTGAAGGCTACCAATGGCCAGCTGGGCAATACAGCCAGGGAGCAGTGGGTTTGCCTTGACCCTTGTCATTCTTTTTTTTCCTCAGCCATGGTTACTGGAAGGAGCAGGACACTGGACATGATGTAGCTAACCAGATCCAGCTGTTTTTCTCTTTGGAAATGCTGCAAAGGCAGTGATGGCAGGGCCCCCAGGCTGGGACATCTCTTTGGGCTCATTGCCAGCAGGTAACGAGGAGCTCCTCCCCGTGAGCACTGAGCTCATCCAGTCCCTCAGCAAAGGGAAAGATGGGCTCAGAGGTGCATTAGCTGCTGGTTTTGCAAGCCAGGAGAGCAGATCAGGTGTGCCCTGAGATTAGTCAGTGCTCCAAAGGCCACCCCTCCTAACCAGAGGGGTTTCTGAAAGCTCTGCTTTCAGCTGCTTCTCAGCTTGCTCTGTGCAAAATCATCTTTAGGGAAAAAAATTGTACTTGTTATTCTTCCATTCTCAGCCCAGGAATGGGGGTGTTGGCTGTGGAGATGTTTTCTGGTGGTTTTCATCTCTTTTGTGATACCTTGTTTGTGGTGATAAAATGCCCTTTATGGAAGGATCACTAGAGAAGTTTTTATGTCTTGTCTCTATCTTCAAATGAAAACCCATCTGTTTAAATACAGGTTTGGTTTTAAAACCATTTAAATCAGAGTGGTAGTTTCATAGAATGTTATTACAGACCAAAGCCAGCTTTATTCCTGTAGGTGAAGGGTGTTCCTGAAATGGTGCATTAAACTCATCTAACAAAATCAGTTTTATTAAATCAATACAAACATTTTGCTGTTGTTATGGTTTGGTCTCAGTGTGCTCTCTGACAAGGTTCACCTCTGCTGTGGAAGTAGTGGTGATATGAATTTGCTCTAGGTAAGTAAAAAAATACATCTAATATGAAAGAAACTGGGACTTATTTGATATTCTGAGCCAGTGGTGCAGATGGATAGAGCAGACACCCTGTGCTAGTCATGTCTTTTCAGAATACAGCTCCGTCAAAATGAAAGCTTTAGCAATGCAAAGTGGAAACTCCTGAGCAGAAACATTAATATTACTTTGCATTTTACAAACTGCCTCTTCTGGAAAGTCAGTGGAGTGAAAAAGAGTCTTATGGTTGGTGTAACTGATAATTTGTTGAGCGAAGCACAGTCATGGAGGGCTGCTGTACTGTCAAATAAGATGAAATTAATAGTTTGACAAGAATAGCTTGGAGGAGGAGTGATGGCAGCAAGACAGAAAATAGGAAATAAGAACCAAGCTGTTCAGGAAACTGAGAACAAGGGAAAAAACTTTATAAAAGCGGGAGCTGGAGGGCAGAGGCGTGAAGAGGAAAACTTGAGCTTCAAATTTTGCAGCGGTTGCAGTGCAACAGGGTGGCATTCAGGGAGGTTACAGTAGCCAAAGAAGACTTACCTAAGGCATGGAATGGTATTTCTGAATGCTAGGAATGAATCTGTATAAATAAATAAGCTAAAATGTTCCCTGTGGGCTAGAGCTGTGCCCTCTAGTAAGAAAGGCTGAATTCTTGTGGGTTTACTTGTTAAAATTGCAGGGCTCTGTAATTACAGCCTCTTTCTGAAGGGTTCGTGTCATGACATTGGTTAGAGGGGTAGGCATTATCTTCGGCCATTCTTCCCCTTTTAGACTGGAAGAAATGCATAATTGGAGGCTGGAGCCAGGACTTTTTTATTCCCCCGAGTTGCCTGCGTCCCCTAAATTCATGGTTAGTGAGTCAGTCCTGCTCTTATGCCAGCAGATGGTGCAGACTATTCAGGGACGGAGGCTCCCAGAAGCATTCTGCTCCTTCCTTAGAGGGAAGGCAGCCTTCCCAAGAGAGGAAAACACTGCCAGAAGGATGGCCCTTGGGCTCCCTAACTGCTGCTCTGCCAGAACAGAGCACCGTCCTTCCCACCCAGCAGCTGAGGGGGTTTGGAAGCAGAAATTACTATGGACAGGAGTTGTTTTGTACAGAAGTACTCATGAGTTAGGTCCATAATTTTTAAGTGGTAGGATGGGTTGGTTGGGTGGAGGAATCCCAAAATTCCTTGATAGAATAATAAAATGGTTTAGTTTGGAAGGAACCTTAAAGATAATCTTGTTTCATCCCCCCTGCCATGGGCAGGAACACCTTCCATTATCCCAGGTTGCTCCAAGCCTTGTCCAAGCTGTCCTTGGACGTTTCCAGGGATGGGGCAGCTTCTCTGGACAATCTGTGCCAGGGCCTCATGGGCATTTAGGGCACTGCTGCACTGGAACAAGGACCCATCTCAGACCAAAGGGAAGCTGTAACTGGACATTGTCTTTTGCCAAAACACAATCAGTGACATTCGGCTACAGGTGTCAAAATCTTTCCTCCTTTCCCTGGAAGCTGTCCCAGCCATCCACAGGATGGATACTGTGGAGCCAGGAGTACCCCAGTGAAGAAGAAATCACAGGTAACAGATGCCAGATCAGCACCTTTGACCCTCTGAGCAGCATTTGTCAGGTTTTACCCAAGAGAAGGGTTAAGGGCTGTTACATCCTTGCTTATCCCTGCATTGCTGCTCACAGGCCAAACACCCTCCTGACCCTGTGCCACTGAGCTCATGCCCTAATTCAGGGAATTCTGCCATCTCACAAAGCCAGCTCTGACCCAGAGAGCATCCAGCCCCTGCACACTTGCCAGGGGAGATGCCCAAAACTTGTTGGACTTGGCCCTTGGAGAGTCCTTAAGAGATTTGCCATTTCACCTCACAGCCCCTGTTGTTCCCTGTGACAAGGTGTAGCAAAATGCAGATCCTTTGCCACAGCCCCTCCTTTCTTTTCTTCTGTGATGCCGATTTTTTTCCTCCCAATCTTTACAATTATTAAATTTCTGTGCCTTTTTCCATTCTCTGTTGAGTCCTTCAATGCAACATCTTCATCAAATACATTCTGCTTTATTCTTTATTATTCTGCCAACATAAAAATTACTAAAAAACACTTTATAAAATATGCCTTGAAAAATCTAACATTGCCCAGCCTCTAGAAGAAGGGCTGGAGAGGGAAAATTACCC
This sequence comes from Calcarius lapponicus, assembly GCA_039654755.1. NCBI lineage: Eukaryota > Metazoa > Chordata > Aves > Passeriformes > Fringillidae > Calcarius > Calcarius lapponicus. Next base: position 7,398,664 of record JBBFKN010000017.1, on the reverse strand, counting down.
AGCCTCTAGAAGAAGGGCTGGAAAGAAGGATCCAAAGGGAGGGGTCTCCTACAGCAGAGCCTCCTACATCAGATCCAAATAGCCAAGGAGTGGGAAAAGGGAATCTTTGAAAAGAACCCATGCCTGAAAGAGGCTGTGACTCATCCTAGAGAAGACAACTGGTTTCTAGTCCAGTTGCTCTGGAGGTCGTTGTCTAGGTGGGCACAGATGGTTTGCAGAGGAACACGGAGGGATTCGTGTTCCCAGAACCGCGGAAGGAAGAGCCAAACTCAGACAGCCCTGGCTGATGTCCAAGCTGCCAGATGCTAATGATGATTCCAGGCTACAGGGGACTCTAATAAGATCTTAATGAAGACTCTAATAACAGTCTGGGGACAAGAAAGTCTCCCTTCCATGACTGAGAGCCCTGGAAGGGAAATCCAGGCAGAACAAGATTTTTGGGTTCAACAGAGGGGAGCCTCAGCCTGGAGAAGCTCAAAAATCCCAGGACTGGTCTTTAGGGATCTGGAAAGGAAAGCAGCAAGGAATTGCCCCCTGTGGCCTCTCCCAGCTGGTCCAGAGGGTCAGGCAGGAGTCCCAGAACACTCAGCTCTGCCCTCTGTTATTTGGGCACGCGGTGCTCGTTGGCATCTGTGGCTTCACCCGAGTCCTGTGGCTCTCGGATCTGGGGAGCAGCATCTGAGTTGGGGTTCTGGACACTGCCAATAAAAAGTGGGATCCCTGTTTCATCCTCGAAGATGATGAAGACAAAGGGCCTGTCGAGGATGAAGGCAGAGACTGAGCGTGACAGCGCCACACTGGTGGCAGCAGAGGCTTCCACCCCATCCTCTTTGAGCTCCAGGGTGGCCTGGTGCTGGACACTGGACACAAAGAGAGGCTCCTCTGTGATCTTCTGGAGATTTGGGCTCGTGAACAGCTCCTGGAGGCCTGCAGAGAAATGAGACCAAGTTGGTGCTGTGAGTTCTGAGTTTTCTCAAAGCTGTCTGAAGAAAGCAATTCCCTGATCTGTTGCTCCATGTGCTGCCCACCACAGAGGACTGGAGAAACAAGAGAAACAAAAATTCCACCTGTTTAAGAATAGTAGTGTAAGAACTTGAAGTCATCCTTAAAAAGCAGCAGCAAGTGTGAAGACTCTTTCTAGCTAGGCTGGAAACACTTCTATAGAGACTATTTTTTCTATAGAGATTATTTTTTTAAGCAATTCTTTGCAAAACAAAGTGAACTCTTAAATTATTCTCATCTGCAAAGGCAGCACCTGGTGTTTTATTTCAGCTCCAGGTTTTGTGATCTGCATTTCCTCTGTTGACAATTTCCATGTCCTGGACACTGAATGAAATGACAAAGAGACTGAGATTGATGCACGGGGGAAGTTGGTCTTGGCTACAACAGGAAGAACTCGTAAAGACTGTGAGAAGCTGTGAATTCTCTGTAGTATCATCTTGTTGGAGCAAAACATTTGGTGCCAGGCAAGCAAGGAGTAAGGAGGAGGAGAGGAAGAAGAGCTGGGAGAGTTTGGAGTTCTGGAGCAAGCTGTGAGGCACAGCTTTAGAAACAAGGGTGGCAGCTTTTGGTGTCAGCGAACAGATTGATCTTGTTCTTTGCAAACCCTGCCAGGGGCCTTACCCATTTGGCTGAGAACCTGGTTGAGTTCCAGCTTGTAGTCCAGCTTTATTTTGGGGATCTTCACCATGGTGGGCACCTCTCTGGGGAAAAGCCTGCACAGTTGTTTGTAAGGGAAGTTCTCCAGCACGTGAGAGGTGTCCTGGGTGCTGTGGTTTGGTACGATGACCACAAAACTCACATTGCTCTTGAAGGGAAACTTGGCCACCTGGAAATAAAATCAACCAGAGAAGGATTCAGGGAAAAGGAAGGGAAGTCCACAAAATGATGCTTTTGATTTAGTCTTTTTCTAATTGGTCTACAGGGCCACTCTTGCTCTCAGATGAAAACAGCCTGGTGAGAAGGAGGGATCTGATTTCTCCAGAGGAGAATTTGTTGGAATAACAGCTTTAGGTTTTAGTGTTAGCCACTGGCTGGTAAAGGTTGAGCACATGGCAGTGAAAGCCCACAAGTTTGCCCCTCTCTGGATTCTGAAAAACTCCAACAGCACATTGTCTGAGGGAATTCCTTTCCATATTTCCTCATTTATCTTTAACTCAGGGCTTTAAAATTCTATTAATTCCCAGTTAGTCTGAATAGCCTTTGTGGTTTTTCCTAGAGATTAAAAGTGAAATTTCAACATTCTTGCTGGAAGCAAGGACAAAGAATGATTATTAAATTTTTGTGTGCTATGCCTGTTAAAAAAAAAGAAAATTGGTTTTTTGGAGGGAATGCTTGCAGTTAGTAAAATACCACAGCAAGAGGAGATTCCAGTGAAAATTTCCTGTACTCCTGAGAGATCCCTACCTGAATATCCTGGGACTCCAGAGTAAACCAGCTCAGGGGGTACTGGTGGGCTTTCATCATCTCAACTGGGACCACAAACTCATTGTCAAGGTGGAACACATCTGGCCCAGTGAAGCTTGCATTAAATTTATTCTTCCAAAACCCTGTAAAAATAAAAGTTTTGAAAGTGAAGAGGTTAAATTTGAGTAGAAAACCAGAAACTGCTGAGCTGACACTTCTCCTATCTTGAGTTCTCTAACAAGGCCAGTAGTGACCAGGGAAATGAAAATACAGCAAAGAGAAGTCAGTACCAAGGCTGGAAGAGTCCTAACAGCAGGAAACTCTTATCATCCAGAGAGAAACTATGGAATAACAAAAAGAACATGGATTAATCCTCATGCCTCAGCGTGGGAGACTACTGAAGGCTATGGAGATAAAAGAAACCATGTTTGTGCTTTGAAAAATGGGGAGTATTGCTTCTGTGCTGCAGAGGGGGGAAACACTGCTCCAAGACCAAGGTAAAACATTTGTAGATTTACACTGGAGCTGTTTGGTCTGTGCACAGCCCTCAGGGAATTAAAAAAGGAAGATGTGGCCGACCACTGTGCTGCAGTCAGAGAGGAATCCACAGAAGCTGCCTCTGAGCTCTGTGGTGGGTGTGCAGGGCTGAAAACGACCTGGTTCATCATTTGGGTTAGAAAAGGCCTTTAAGATCACTGAGTAGATGAGCAGGGATGTGCCACTGCCTGGGATCCTGAACCAGGAGGCGAAGATACTGCAGGTCCCACCTGCTGTGTCCTGGCTCTGCTGTCAAGTAACATTTTTAGCACATGTGAAGCAGTTGGGAATTATTACTGTAAAGAAATCTAAGCAAGAGGAACAGCAGATGCACAAGAACAAGCAGATTGCCTAGCAGGAAGCGAGGAGAGGAGAGGCTGTTCAGCTACAGGGCTTGCAGAAAACTGGAGCTCTATTTCCTCTTGGAAAAAAAATGAGGAAGGCCTGTGGAGCTCACCGTGGAAATAGATGGCATTGAGCAGGAGCATCACTGTGTTCTGAGGGAGCTGCTGGAGGAAGGAGGGGATTTTTCCATGAGTGACATCCTTTACCCAGTTGTTTATGGCCACAAGGTCATCCTGACTGATCCCAGAAAGAGTCTTGGGCTTTGCTCCATAGAATTTCTCTGAATCCTCCAGGAACTTCTCTTTGACCTCAAACCCTGGCAAAGGGGAGGAATGATGGAAAAGGTTTGCTCAGCGTGGTATGACACTCCCCAAGAGCAGGAAATGGGGGAAAAATTGATGTCTCCAGGGTGCTTCCATCACTCTCTGTGGCTGGGAGGTTTGTGCTACACCAGTCCAGCCCCACCTCTCACCTTTCTGCAGGTACAGACGGGAGCCCAGGCTGAGGGTGGACTCTGAGAGCCTCCTGCGAAGGGTGCCCAGCAGCTGGTGGAGGCAGGGCACTGACTCCAGGTGCATCACCTCCAGCAAATGCTTCTCTGTCTCATTTGCTGCTCCTAAAAATCAAATTCCTGTTAGGTCTCATGCCCACGGAGTGGAAAACAGGGATGTTACTCTGGCTGCCTCCTGTTAGAAACACGCTGTGCCTCACAAAAGAGGCTGGAGAAATCTGAGAGCGGGAGCCTCAGAGGGCAGCTTCAATTGTAATCACGCCTAATTAAAGCTGCAGGAGCAAGGATAAGTGGAAGGGGCTGTATTTCATTTGCATCTGGCTGCTCATGGCTCTGGGAGAGGAAATGGGAAGGGCAGGGAATGGTGGCTTTGCCACTGAGAATTACCCAGAGCCAGGTGAGACAAGGCGAGGGCGATGCTCAGGGGGGACAGGATCACGTTGGTTCTGTTGGACTCCAGCTCCACCTGTCTCAGGAGATCAATGCTGAATCTCATCAAGCCATCTGCCAGCCTCTGGCTCTTCTTCCAAGTCATCTCACAGCTTTTATCTCCTTCCTCTTCAGCAGAGGCATTTTCCCCAGGTGATTCCTTCCCAGGACAGCCCCCAGCCCCAGCCACGGCTTCATCTTCTGAGTTCCAGTCATCCCTCGTGTCTGGCAGGGTGCTGGGGAATGCTGACATGGGTCCATCGTTCTCCTGGAAGCTGTCATAACTAAATTCTACCATCTTTCCCTCTGGCAGGGCTGGGATGGCTCCCAGCAAATCCGACTGTGCAATTCCAGCACTTTTCACATCCTGGGGAGAAACAGGGATAGCACTGGGAAAGCAAGAGCACAGTGACACCCTCATGGGCTTTCACTGCACACCCAAATGGGCTGAGAAAACTGGACTGCTCTGCTCTGGTGGTGGCTTTGCTTCAGTTTCCCTTGAACCCTGAGGATAATGATTTGCAAAAGATTGGATCCTGTGAAAATGGACCCAGTGAGGGTCTGGCAGTGGTTCCTCCTCCACTTGCTGTCAGGAAAGCTTGAGGGCAAGATCCACCACCAGCTCAGCACATGTCCTGTGCCTTCAGCATTTACAGATCCATCATCCTCAGCCTTGATTTTATCTCCTCCCCTCACACATTTTAGCAATGCCCACCTGCCTCACACTGGTCACCCCTTCTGCTGCTGTCACAGCCCTGATCCAGTTTGGCTCAATTCCTCCTCCAGGCATCTGTGTTTTCTTGACCTGTGTGTTCTATTCCATCCTTCTTCTCTCTAAATTTCCTCATTTTCCAACTCTTCCAAGCTTTAGCCTTTAGCACTGCCACTACTCTCCTCACATTTGCATGATCTGAAACATCCCAGGCTCAATGGCTTGGATCAGCTATGGGTCTTTCTCCCTGTCATCCTCACAGCTGGTGGTTTTCCTCACCTTTCCTTATCAATCAGAAATTAAATCATCCACCTGCCAGCCCCTGTACACACCATACTGCTGTTAACTCCATACTCTGCTGTTATTTAGGGTGGAGCTTCCAACACAGCATTGGCAGCAGCTGGGAGCAAAGCCTGCACAAAGATGAACTTTCTCATGGCACTGGCACTGCCTGGGCTCATCCCTTCTCAGGAAAAAACTGCAAATCCCACAGCAAAACTTCTGCCCCTTTGGGTGGAACCTGTCAGTGCTTACCCTCAGCTTCCCATCCTTGTCCAGGAAGAGACGCTGCTGCTCAATGCCATGTGCCAGCTGTGGGGGAAAAAAAAATCAACAAAAAACCAAAATCAGGGCCCTCTGAATTTCCAGAGTGTGTCTTCCCTGCTCCCACTGCAGTCCTGGCTGTAGCAGTCCCCACATGGGCAGGATTTTGGGATGCAGACCCAGGGGTGGTGGGGTCTGACACGGGGAGGTGGAAGTGAGGAGCAGCTGGGAGACACTGCAAACACTGGATTTGTTTAGAAAGGGATCAGGCCAGCCTGGCACAAAATAATGGATCCTTTTGAGACTGAGCAGTGGGGTTTTGCAATCTCAGTTCTGACAGTGATCCAGATTGAAAAGTTGGGGGGGGAGGAGGAAAAACCTGCTTTTCAAAAAGTTCCCGTTAACTCCTGAAGGTCACGGTCACCAAATACAGTTGAGGTCAAGTTCCAAAAGAAAAATTTCTACAGAAATATGAATAATATTGAAAATTTTATATATAATATTGAAAATATTATAGATAATATTATAAGTATTGATATAATATGATAAATATTGAATGAAAATAAGAACATCCACAACTATTTGAGCTGGGTAAAATATTAGAAACCTCGCTGGTGAACCCCCCAGCAGTATCCTCCACCAATCTGCCTTCCAGGGCTTTTCTGGGTGGTATTTACCCCATGGTCTGGCTCAGGGAGCCACCACACTTCCCTTGCTCTTTGCTGGAGTAGCAACTTACCCTTGGGAGGCTGTGCAGAGCAGCCAGGCAGAGCAGCCCCCAGAGGAACCCCATTTTCCTGGAACACAAGGACCAGCCGAGAGAGGAGTTATTTCCAGCTGCAAGCTCAGCCTATTCAGCTCTACAGGGAGAAAATTATCAACCTGGCCAAACAGGTTGGCACAGGAGCTCGTGGAAAGCAATGGGGAGATGAACAAAGCTGCAAAGAAACGACACAAGGGCTCCTGGCTCTGGTGCCAAGGCAGGGAAATCAGAGAGGAGCAGGGGCCCACAGTGGAGCTGCAGCCACAGCCAGGCTGGGCTTGGATCCTGCCTGTCTGACCCCACTGCCCTGGTTTCTCTGGATTGCAAATGGTATTTCCCTAATCAGTGCTGCACACACTGTGCCTCTGGAAGGAGACAAGAGCCATTCTGCTCCTTTCCCATGGAAACCACGGGGATACAGGCACAGCATCCTCCGCTGTGCCCCAGGCTCTTGGGACAAGGGCTACTGACCTGCAGGTGCTCAGCAAGGGCTGTCTGGGAGGGAGTTTGCAGGTATGAAGTGCAATACCAGAGCAGTTTCCCAGCATTATGTCCTGCCAGGGGGAGACCTCCCCTTCCCAGCACTCATCATCCCCGTTTGCTGGCAAACCCCGCCTCTCCCCTCTCCCTGCTCCGTTTCCAGAGTGGGACAGGGCTTCCAGGGTCACGGCAAAACCCCACCCATTCCCTGGCCAACGCTTCACCCAGCCACTTTTCCCTTTCAGACAGAAATAAAATACCTTCTCCTTCTCATAAAACCTCCTCGCCAAAGCCCTGCCCCCTGCAGGGTGCCCACATTTAATTCCTGGGGCTGCTTTCCACTCTCCAAGCAGTCCTTACTTCACCCAGAGCTGCTGGGCTGAGAGCCCACTGGCAGAAGACAACTTGAGGCCAGTTCACTCCTCCCCTTCCTTCACCCCAAATCCTGCAGTCCCAAATACCCCAGATAAAAACCCCAAATACCCCTTTTCCTCCCTGGTGGTGCCCATCCTTTAACCCTCTGCCAAATTCACCCCTCTCTCCCAGAGGGCCATTACAGGAGCTCTCATTTCTGTCAAATCCTTTGCTTTGTGCCTTACCTGAGGTTGTTGATGTCCACGTTGGAGCTGGCAGCTGCTTTAGCCTGTCCAGCAGCTCTGCATGGGGCACACACAGAGCTCTGGTCCAGCCCCCCCTTCCCAGCAGTGACCTTCAGCACCACCCCCTGTTTGAGGATTTGGCAGGCAAATATTGACCCACAGCATCCGGGTAAACATTTCTCTGGGGGAGAAGAGTGAATCTCTGGTGCTTTTGGAGATGGGGACACACTTTAGGGCTGCTGTACCTTCAAGACAACCTTAACACCGAGTTTAGCAGATCCAAAACTCCCACCAGAAGAAATAATTTGCTAGTGGCTTCACTTTGCATTCACTCCCCGTGCTAGGAATATTCTCTTATTCATAAACTTCAGTGAAAATGCAGGGCTCGGTGTTTATTGCCACAGGGCTGTCTGGTTTGGGGATTTTCTTCACTGGAACCCCCAGCTCTTCCCTCCTGGAGTCCCTGCTGCAGTGTGAGGCACTGGTTAACAGAGGTGCCCAGGGTGCTGTGGCTGCACACAGCAGCTCCGAGGGCCAGGCTGGGCTGAGCCAAGAGCAGCTGCTCCCTGCCCTGGGGCACAGCACGCTCCAGAGCTCTCCCAGGGCAGCTGGTCCCAGTGCCCAGGGCATGCACACACTGCTGGGGCACAGAGGAACAGCCCTGGGGAGGGGCAGAACTCCAGCAGAGCTGCCCTGGGTGGATTTGTGCTGCATGCACAAGTGGTGCTGATCCTTCCTGCCTCTGCCCGTGTCCTCAGGGGGAGAGGAGGCACTGAGGGCCAGCAGGGAGCACCAACAGCATCTTCCACTCATCCATTCCTTGCTGGAACTCTTGGTTTCCAAGCTCACCCACAGATCTGAGCTCTCCAACCACATCTGGGAGCTCCTTCCCCTTGAAAAGCAAATCCTGTGCAGCAGGGTCCTGTCCTGCACCCAGGGCTCCCCCAGAGCACAAGAGGAGCCTGAAGGAGGAGGTGTCACCTGGGCTGAGCAGCAGGACACCCAGCCCCTCCAGCACAGAGCTTACACACACACACAGAGCTCTGCAGTTCTTTCAAAGAGTATATTAGAAGTAAATATTTACATCTATTGCAAATGCTGAATAGGCAACACGGGACTGAGAGCTCCCCTTGGGTAGGGAAGGACAGCACTGGCCAACCACTCCAACCACACCTCCCCAGCTCCCTGCAGGTGGCTGCTGGATGGAGATCCTTTCCCCTCCCAGGACAACCCTCAGCAGGCTCCTCCTCTGCCCAAGAGCTTCCCACTGCCCTGATACTGCCTCTGGCTAGGCTGAAGGATGGATGGGAAAAGGGCTGACAAAGAAGGGAGGAAACTGCTCCTGCTGGTGGGGCAAAGAGTGCCTCTGTGCCTTTGGGGTGGGAACAGACAGTGCTGCCCCAAAGGAAAGGTCAAAGAGAGACCAGGCTGCATTCCTGCCTCCTGCCCCTCACCCTACAAGGGCAGGAGGGCACAAAACTGAGCACCTTTTGCTGTCCTGTCTTCCCCAGGAGCCTGACCAGCACGGAGGAGAGGATTAGGATTTACTGAGGATCAACGCCAGTGCACAGCACACATGGCATTCCTCACCCCTTACATCACCATGGGTTGCTGGGGTAGGAACCAACAACAGCCCTACCCCACTGCTCCAGAAGCCAAAATCCCCATGGAAGCATCTAGTTATCTAGTCCTGGCCTTTTTAGAGAGTCACATTCCCACCCCAATGTGCCCCTCTGCAGCAGCCCACTCTGACAGGAACTGGCAGGGCAGATGGGGTTTGTGCCTTGGCTGCCTTCCATCCCAGCCCTTGCCCTGCAGCCAGCACAGCAGCAGAAGGGCCCTGCTGAGCCTCTCCTCCTCCTGCCATGCAGGCTCTAACTCAGCTGGCAGAACCTGGAGTTCACAGAGCACCTCCTCTGGGCTTTGAGCACCAGCCACCGGAGGAGGAGATGTAGCTCCAAAGGCAGCAGTTCCCAAACCCAGCTTCTGCCACCCCAGTGGGGCTGTTCAGGGGTTCAGGAGAGGAAGGGGAGGGGAAGTGCAGGTGGCAGTAGCTAAACTGTTGTGTTTTGTCAAGGGGCACCTCCTACCCCTTAATTGAAGGGGGGAGGGTACCTGTGGTCCCTATTCCTGTGGAGGGCAGCTCACAGTCCCCTGGGGATCAGGCACACACGGTAAGGAAAGCTCCAGGCCTCTCTGCAGGGGTGACAGTGACCTACAATGCCCAACATCTCTCCCAGCAGCAGCAGCGGAGGTTTCTCAGTTATGGCTTTTTTTTTTTTTCCTTCTTTTTCAAGATACAGAAAGAGCTTAGAGACGTAACGAGTACACCTCCCTCTGCATCCTCTGCTCAGAAACATCTGACTGTGCCTCCTCCCAAAGCCACGCTGCTGGCTTCCAGCTGCAGGGACAGCCACGGGGTCACTAGGCCAGGAGCCGGATGACGCCGTTGTCCGAGCCCAGCAGGAGGTGGCACTTTGTGGGCAGCACTGCCAGGCTGGTCAGTGTACCCCGAAAGTTCTCTGAGCTCAGCTTGGTGGTGCTGCTGGGCAGGGCTGAGGACTCCAGCATGGAGTAGACCCCAATCTTGTTGGCCACAGTGCCAGTGACCACCTCGTTACCGTAGAGGTCGAAGGCGTGGATGGGCTCGGAGGCAGATTTGTAGTGGTGCAAAGGTTTCTGCTCCAGCTCCTTCCACACAGTCAGGGAGTGATCTGAGGAGGAGCTGATCAGCACGTTGCCCTCTGCAGCCTGCAGGAGAGGAAAGGCCAGTGAACAGACATTTCTGTAAAAACTCACAATCTGGTGCTGCACATGAGAGCAGCAGGATATTCAATGGTCACGGTGTAATCCCTCAGGACAGTCAGAGCCATTTCCAGGCAGCTGATGGTACTGAGCATGTTAGCAAGGCCTTGGGTGGACACTGCCAGCTACCAGAGCATCCTTTACCTTGCAATCTCCTCCAAGAGATGGGCTGGGCCTCTTCTCAACAACACCCTGACACCCAACACAACTCATTCATCATCTGTTACTACTGCAGCGGGTACAGGGATTACCATGCAGTCTCCCTCTCCACTAAATCACCTGCCAAACTATTTTCCTTCTCAGGAGAAGGAATTGGGAGGCTCTCTCATAGCTGACAATACTGCTGAGGGTAGGAGAAGCCTGGAGCTGCTTATTAGCAGAGCTAGTGAGAGGGTAAACAAGCCACACTGCTGAACTTTGTTTAACCCACACTTGGGTCGAGGACACTGGAGAGCCAGCACTGCTCCCTGGGGTGGGTAAATATGGACAAGAGTTACTCATTAGAGCAACACTCTCCCAGGGAAGCCCAGAGCCCCGTGGAGAAAGCAACACATTTGCTCCTTCACAGGAGCCATGGCTCCTCCCTGCCCCTGCTGCAGACCTGGCTGTTTGAAGTGTCTACACTGGGGAAAAACTTGGTTTGACATTGAATGTGTCACTTTATAGGACAGCTTCCTCTATACCCCATTTCTGATCAGACCCTAACCAGGAAAAGACTTTGTAACCTGGTTTTGATACCCAGTCCCTTGCCTGGATGCTCTAACTTCTTTTCCTCCTGTGACTTTACAAAGTACATCTCATTTGTGTTCTCCTTTTTGAAGCAGGTGTGATTATTTCACCACTCTGTGTACACGGTAACTGAGAGATGCAATTATGATGTGACTTATTCAGGTTGTGAATATGGCATTGAAACCCAGGAGGGCTGAACTCTAGCAGCATGAGCTGGACTGAGAACAGCTGGCAGCAGCACTAACCATGGGGCGGGAGATCTTGGGACACGGCAAGGGATGGAGCAAGGATGGAGCACACAACCCTGAGGGAAGGATGCTCCACACAGCCTCAGAGCATCACTGAGGCCCCACCCTGATCCCAGCTGAGCCTCTCACCTTGATCTGCAGGATGTCTCCCTCGTGGGCAGGCCAGCCCCGCATGATGAGCCCCGTCCTGGTGTCCAGCAGCACGATGAAGCCCGAGGAGAAGCCGGCCATGACGCTGCGGCCGCCGGGGCTCACGGCCAGGCAGCGGATGAGCCCCGCGCTCACGCCGCTGGCCAGGCGGAACTCGTACTGCAACACACACAGCCCAGCAAGCTCAGGGGAACTGCCTTTTAAGGGACAAGCTGCTTTCCATGCAGCCATCACAGCTGGCTTTGGGGTCTGGGCTTTGGGCCAGCTGTGATCCCATCATGAAGCACAGGGATGGAGGAAGGTGACTCACGGCGCCACGTCCCTACCTGTAGTCCTGGTTTCCTGTGGTCGATGAACCTCAGCACAGAGTCTGCACTGGCCACAGAGATGCTGTGATAGGGAGGTGGCATGGTGGTCACAGCTGTGATGGGGACTTTGCTGTCTAACTCATCAAAAGTCCGCAGAAGCTTGCCTGTGAAAAGATGAGATATTACAGCAGGACAAGTCACACAGCAAAATCTCCAGCTCTGTGCTGGTTTTTAACAGGAGCCACCCAAATTCAGCACAGCCCTGCCTGTAAGGGCTGGACCAGTTCACTCCAGCTGCTCACCCTTTCCCTCCTTACCCGTGAACTGGTCCCAGATGTGCACGGTGCCATCACAGCTCACCACGTGCTGCGGTGCCTCCAGCTGGCTCACGTAGAACACAGACTTCTTGTGCTCGGCGTAGGTGAAACGCGGGGGCACCTCGCTGGTGCCATCCCCGTAGTTGTAGAGTGGCCAAAGCCTCACTGTCTTGTCCTTGCTGCCACTCAGGAAGAAATCCTCGCTGCCCAGCGGTGCCACGCACTTGATGGCCCCGGAGTGCCCTGAGAAACTCTGCAGCTTGATCTGGTGGAAGTGGAAGCGGGGGTCGTGCTGGCTCACCCCGATCTCGTACTGCCAGTAGGCCAGCCAGTTCCCACAGAGCATGTGGGTGCTGCGGGGCAGGTCCTGCTTCAGGGCACTCTCCTCGCTGGATGAGCTGGGAGTGAATCCATCAGTGCCAGCACTGAGGTGCAGCAAGCCAAGACCCTCCCGCTGCGTGTCCACGGGCACCTGGATGCGGTTCCCCACCAGGACGCTGCCAAAAGTGCCGGAGTGAGTGTCCTCCTGAGGGCTGGAGAAGGGCTCAGCCCCTCGAGGGTCCTGCTCTGAGCTCACCACACTGGGTGTTTGCTCCAGGCCAACAGCCTGCAGGTTCTGGGGGTTCACGCTCTCCAGGTGGAGGCTGGCCAGCTTCTCAACCAGAGAGTGGTTGGGCACAACCGTGCGGATAATGTCACCTGAGGAGATACAGACAATGTGGCTGCAAAGCAAGCAATGACCCCATCATCATCATCATCCCCTCCATCCACTGGGATGTGGACACAGCATCCCCCAAGTCAGCTACATCTGCCCCCAGTCAAGGCAGCCTGAAGTCCAGAGGGTTCCCAACCCATGAATCAGCCCAAGCCATGCTCTAGAAGCTGTGGGTTTCCCCCAGCAGCCCTGTGAGCTGTGATTGCCCTGGAGTTCAGACCCAGCACACATGCCCAGAGCACAGAGCTCCCTCACAGATCCCTGGAGCTGGTGGCCAAGGCATACCCAGCAAGCAGGAGAAGGGGATGTAGGTGATGTAGGCCATTTCAGGGTTGAACACCTTCTGTAACTCCACCAGCACGGACGGATCCAGGGCCAGCACCTTCCCATCTGAAAGGGGCACCTCCATCACTGGCACCTCACAGCTGCTCAGTGACTCTGCTGTCAACCCCTGGACAAGAAAAACAAGGTCAGATAAACCCCAAGATGAGATGCTCTTACCACACAAACACAGCCAGGTATGCCCATCACATTCCCACATCTGGGGAAGTGCAGGAGGACTTCTCCCACACCACTGACCTGGTCCTGCAGCTCCTGCAGCAGCGAGAATGCCCCAAAGAAGTTCCTCACTGTGTCACTCAGGTGCTGCTGCACCATCTCCTGCCCAATCCTCAGGCAGATCAAGGCAATGAGGCTGATTGTCTTCACACACAGGACAACACGGGCCTGGGCTCCACTGGGGAAACTGAAGAGGACATCCATGACCAGCCTACCCTCCACATATCCCTTTTTTCCATGCTCTGCCTCATGCTTCCTGCCTTTTCAGTGTTACCAGAATGCTTCCAGCAGTGTAGCAGCGCAAGGAGATGCACACCAGAGCAGAAACACCCCCAGCCCTGGCAGCACTGATGCCCCCACAGAACCATTCCCAAATCCCCGGTTTTGTGCCAATCCTGCAGCACTTACCCGACAGCTGGCGAAGTGAGGAAGCCCAGCACTGGGAGCAGCACCTCCTGGCTGATCTTGGGCAGGATGTCCATCAGTGTGGTGTCAGAGAGACACACCACAATCTTCTGTGTCAGTGTCACGGCAGCCAGGAGCCCGGCCTCCTTCCGACTGTTCAGCCGGACGCCGCCGGAGCCAGAGCCGGGCGCAACCTGTGACAGGGACTCCTTCAGTGCCAGGGCCACACCACCTCCCCAGCAGGACACTGCAAAGGTGACCCCAGGGCCACCTGAGCTCAGCCTCGAACCCAGCACAGCACAGCTCCTGGGGGAGGAACCTGAGCACTGAATCTCAACAGCAAAATGTGTCCAAAGGGATGAGTCCAAAAACTGACAGGCACCCATCAGCACAAGAGATGAGCCTGCAGAAAATGGGGAATGACACCCCTAAGCTCACAGATTTCCTCTGCAGAGTACAACATCCCCACAAAGGGGAAGCTCAGTAGCAAGACCAACAACCCCACACTGGCCCAAACCACCCTGGACACCCCAGAACATCATTTACCAGCACAGAGAGAGGGGAAACCCTCACAAAGCAAAAACCCCTTAAAAGCAAAAAATCAGTGTCTTCATCCCACAGTCTGCAGAGCAACAGTCCTTGCATGAAATATCCAAACACAAATTATGGGCAAACCCACTGCTGACTTCTAGAAATCCAGCTGCTAATAATTTCATGAGGCAGAACTGCACATCCTTTTTCTGCTGACAATGTACTGCTGCTGTTATGGCAGTGCCAAAGAGTTAATAACATCAGCAGCAACACGAAAATATTTCTTTCTAGATTGTCCTATTTCCTAACTCCTAGACAAATCAAACACCCAAGAAAAGAGAGCCAGTAACAAAACCCACAGACAATTCCCAGTTCCTGCTATATTTCTTGTACACCTGCCATCTTCCAGCTCATCACAGAGGCTCTTCCTCTCACAAAATAGCCACCCTGCCAAATCCTGCAAGAAGGATTGACTTTATCCTATTTGTGACCTGCCAGTTCCATGGCTCCAGTATCAGGTTGCCAAATGCTGTTTCACAGGGGTATTTAATCCCCTCTGTGCCCCCAAGCAATGAGCTTAGGAAAGCAAAGCAGAACAGCTGGAGCTATGATTGCAACTGGGTGGAGAATGATTTTTGCTGAAAAATGGGATTTTTTCCCCTGAAAAATCTCCCCTTCAACACTGGAAAAACTGACAATGCCTTTTTGTTTTCTTTAAATGAACAGCTGTGGCCTCTTTTCCTCTATGTTTAAATTATCAGAAAGCTACTGAAGTTTTCCATTTAAAAGAGAATCCATAACCAAAGTGTTTACAACCACTAAAGAGGGAACAATATGAAAAATAGGCCTGTTTAAAACATTCAAACCCTTTTTCTTTTTAATGAAAAATTAAGTTTTTCAACCAGCTGCATTATACATTTCCTTCTCGCTATGAACTTCAAGCTGTAAAGTTGGTGAGCCTTGCCAGTGCTTTTTATTCGGTTGAAAACCCGTTGGTCTGCCCCCAGTTCAGCCCTATCTACCCACACAGACCTCAGTGAACACTCACTCCAGCAATCTCACAGCAGCACAAGCTGCTCCTCCTGCCTGTTATCACAATCCCACCCTTGTGCCAGCTCTGTTTGGGCACAGAAAAGCAGAATAAATGCTTTTTCTCTGCTTTCACAAGGTCTGACAGTGAAAGAAGGGTATGAACACAGCTGTGTGCTTTGCTGGGAGCAGGCTGGACCTTGTGGCAGGAGGTGACAGTGCCTCTCCTGCTCTTCTCAGCCAGCACAGCCAGAGCTGTTCAGCCCACACTGGCACAGACAGAGCCCAGCCAAGCTCAGTTTATATACAAGAAGCTCCTGGTGAGGCTGGACTGGTTTTTTTACATCTTTTCTTTGTGCCTGCACACAGCTCTTGCCCCAACAGAGAGGAGAAAAAGGCAATACTGACCAGATAGCTGATGTAGGGCAGGTACTGGTAGGTGAGGACAGGCTCTCCATACAAATATGCCACGTGCACGAGGCAGGCCAGCACTGGCTTGGACACCTGATCTCCCAGCACAGGCCGCTTCTGGTAGATATTTCCTGTGCTCAGGGGACTGTTCTCATCACTGCTCGGTACAAACTGCTGCCTGGTGGGGCCTGCCCAGAGAAAAACACATCATGAGCTGAAGCAGCAGCCACACCCAAGCAGACAGGCTGGGGGCACAGCCCACCCTGCGTCACCATCGTATTTTCTGAAAAATCCCTTCACCAGGATTTCTTCTCCTGGGAAGTTGAGAAGCCTCAGGGAAAAATGTAAATCATAATTATCTGATTCTCTTCTCCTGCGTTTTGCTGCTTTGGAATGTGGTTTGGACACTGTTTACCAACAGGTGCATGTTTGATTGGTTCCATGTGAATTGTGTTGACTTAATGACCAATCACCATCCAGCTGTGTCAAGGCTCTGAGGAGCCACAGAACAGATTTTTATTGTTCATTCTTGTCAAGCCTACTGATGTGTCCTTCCTCTATTTCTTTAGTACAGTTTCCTTCTGAAACTATACTAATAGAGAAAGCAGTACCCTTTCTCTATTTCTTTAGTATAGTTTCCTTCTGATGTATCCTTTCTCTATTTCTTAGTATAGTTTCCTTCTGATGTATCCTTTCTCTATTTATTTAGTATAGTTTCAGTATAGCATTCTTTAATATAATATAATATCAGAAAATAATAAATCAGCCTTCTGAGAACGTGGAGACAGATTCTCATCTCTTCCCTGGTCCTGGGGACCCTCACAAAGCCCACAGCCCCAGGCCCTGGGGAGGCATTACCGACGTAGCAGGAGGTGAGCAGGCGCAGCAGGTTCCTGGCGATGAAGCGGGACGTGACGGTCGGGCCCAGCTTGGCCGAGAGCCACCTCACCATCTTACAGGCTGTGTCTGCAAAACAACAGCAGCCCCAAGGACACAGCACAGATTAGCTATCTAACAGTCTAGCAGTCCCTGACTCTCAGAGACACATGCAGTCCCAGCCTCTCACCCTGGTTTCATCACTGTCCCCAAGCTCGGACCACAAACACCCCCAAATCTGGGTCTGCTTCTCCCCAGGCTCTGCCCAACAGCCAGGACACTGGCAGGGTCTTACCCAGCAGTATGGTGTGCTCTTTGTCATCAGAGTGATCTGGCAGCTCCTCTCCCTCCCCATCCTCTGGCTCGCTGCTGTCATCAGCCAGGGTGACATCCACAGAGGCCCCAGCAGCATCCACGACCACCGTCAGCTCCGCATCAACCACCGCATCCTCCTGCTCCTCCTCCTCGTGCTCCTCTTCCTCCTCCTCTGACTCCTCGCTCTGCTTCAGGTCCTGGCTGCTGTCCATGGACTTCAAGCTGCTCTTGTCCTTCTGGGAGTCCCCATCTGCAGGTTTGTCCTCGCCCAGGGACACCTCGCTGGCGCTGCTCTTGTCACTCATCCGGCCGAGGCTCAGCGATTCCTGCTCCTGGGGCTGCAAGGATTCCCCGACGTAGAGGCCACTCTGGAAGTCCTCACCCTCAGGCAGGTAGGCCTGGTCATGGAAGCTGACCCCAGAGGTGTAGTCCAGGAGATCAAGCGCAGCAGAGCTGTGCTCCACATCCATCTTGATCTCCTCCCCAAACACACACGACACCGGGCTCTCCCCTCCGCTCTCATCGTCCTCAGCGGTGCCCAGGAAGGATTTGCTCTCCTCCCGCGAGCTCTCGATGCCCACGAGGATCTGCAGGATGTGGGGCAGCAGGTTCAGGAGGAAGGGCTGCAGCCCCAGGCGCACGATCAGCTGGGCCACAAAGCAGTCTGTGTACAGGTAGAACCTGCCGTGGCGGGAGCAGGGCGTCTCGTAGGCTCCGATCAGGGGTTTCAGCAGGTATTTATTGGCGTTCTTGGGCCCCAGGGATTTAGCTATGGGTTCAAAGAGGTACCACGCCGCGTAGACAGCGGTGTTTTCCTCGGACATCAGAGATAATATGAAAGGCAGAAGAATCTCCAGGCCCTCAGGAGTGATTTCAGCAAGGATCCCCTCCAGCTGCTGCCACAGCTGGAAAACGAGCTCCCGGCCTTGCCCTTCGTCCTCGATCTTCTTTGCCTGATAGGTGAAAATGAACTTGTGCAGAGCTGGGAAGTACGTGGGGAAGGGGACAATGGAGCTGAAGGGGCTGAGGAGCTGCGTGGGACAGGGTGGGGGGAGGCCCTGGGAGATGGGCTTGTACTCAAACAGCTGCACTGTGCCCTTGCCCAGCCTGCTCTTCAGCAGCTTCTCCACGGGCACGCTCAGCTGCAGCAGGACGTGCAGCACGTGCTGCAGCGGGGCTGGGATCTCCTTGGGATGGTAACGGCAGAGGTTCCTCACCATCAGGAACCGCTCCAACAGCGACGCGTCGGGCTTGGAAGGACGAAGCCTCGGAGCAAATATAATCTCAGCTACCAGGATGCCCAGAGCTTGCATGTCCCTCTGGAAGAGGTCTGAGAGACCCAAAGGTGGCTCTTCCCACGGCTGCTCCATCAGCTGCATCTCGCTGCTTAAGCCTTTAACCAAGAAATTGTCCAGTTTCTCCAGTTCCTCCAGGGCCTGGAGCGGGTTGAAGCCTTCAGGAAGCGTGATCTTCATGTCCAGCTGATCCACAGCCCCTGCCTTGCTCCGACGGAGCGGTCGGACCCCTGAGGATTTGCCATCGGTGACATAAGCAGGGAGGGTGGAGGGCTGCGCTGGAGGCACAGTGGCACAGGGCTGGTCAGGGGCTCTCCCAGGAGCAGAAATGGAATCCAGGGCTTCCGTGCCTTGCTCCAAATCATCCTCACCAGCCATGGGTTTGTCCCCAGACCAGGTGGTTTCACTGGGAGTAGCCTCCAGGACCAGCCCGTTGACTGCATCTGTCACCTGGCCTTGGATGTCCTCCAAAACCACGGTCTCACGGATGTTCTGCAGCAGAGGCCTGGCAATGGCTGGAGCTTCAGCAGGAGTGTAGGCAGGTCCCACCATGCGCCTGGGATGGGGCTGGTCAAAGAGCTGCACCACCCCGTAGGTCGTCAGGTGCGTGTGGTTGTCGACCAAGTGGAGGCAGACGTTCTTCTCCTTGACTGCATCCTTCCCCAGCAGCTTGTAGCCAAAGGTGAGGTCGATCCAGTGGTGCAGGTCCTGGGAGACCTCCCTGCTCTCCAGCAGCATGCGGTGAACCTGGATGAACTCCTCGTAGGAGCTGCACCACGAGGGCACATCCAGGTCGGGCATGTCGGGGTGGATGGAGCGGAAGATGGAGGGGTCTGTGTAGAACTCTGGGATGCACTCGTCGGGCGTCCAGCTCTGCATGCGCTCCATGCTGGCTGGGTACTCGTTGGGCTCCCACTGGGACCTGACGTGGCAGCACAGCACTGCCTTGGGTGTCCTGCGAGCCGTGTACACGTAGTAGGTGATATCTGAGAGGACGTCTGAGATGTGGTGGGGGACGTGAAGCTGCTCCCCACTCGAGCCCCCCGCGACAAACGCCTGCTTGGTCATCTCGTAGGTGAAGTCCAGCTGCTTGTCCCCCTTGTTGAGGCGGAACTTGGATTTCCTCAGGTCCCTGAACTTGCCGTTTTTGGTCGTGAAGTCCACCACCCACGGGAGAACCGGGTGGTAATTGGGGTCTCCCATTCTCCTCCCAGCCAGGCTGTTCAGGCGCATTAGGTAGTCGAAGTTGCTGACCTGCCCGTGCACCCACTGCAACACCAGGTCTCGGAGGTCCTTCTGGCAGGCACTGCATGTCACCTCCTGCCTCTGCACGCAGCTTTGCTGGCTCTCTCGCTCCAGACCACCCTCCAGATTCTCCTCCTCCTCCCCTGGTCCCTCGTACCCTCTGAAGTTCACACGCAGCCGGCTGCACAGCTTCTCATCCACAGCAACATCCCGGAGGGAGAAATCTCCACAAGCCAGACCCGCCTGGTGACAAGCCCTCATGGCCTGCAGCACGTGGAAGAGGAGGAAGAGGATCTTGGCGTGGCTGTTGGTGAGCTTGGCAGGGCTGAAGGTCACGACGTCGTGCAGGCAGTACTGCACATAGGGGTAGATGACGTACAACATGTCAGCCGACTCCAGCAGCGCCTCGGCCTGCAGCACATTGGGACACAAGGACGCCCCTTTGGCCACGCTCTCCTTGGCAGGGGACGTGCCAGGCACGTTCCTGCCCAGCTGGAGGACGGGGCACCCGTAGGCTCTGTGCAGGGCAGCCCTGAGCGCGTCCAGCGCCGGCACCGTGGGCGGCGGCTCCGGGCGCCGGTAGGGCCGCGCGTACAGCCCGTGAGCCCGGCCCCAGAGGTTGTGGTAATTCTGGGTGGCCACGCTCTGCATGAAGCCGTGCAGGGTGTCCGCGTTGCCGCCGCCGCGCTGCTCGGGGGGCTGCGCCGCCCGCAGCGGGTACCGCAGCCGCGCCTTCCGCAGCCCGTGGATCTCCACCCGCGTCCAGCCCGCCGGGAGTTTCTGCACCGAGGGCTGCAGGAACGTCCTGAGCTCCACCTCACTCAGCCCCTCGGGCCGCGGGCAGGCGGGCGGCAGCAGCCGGCGCTCCTTGAGGCTCTGCAGCCATTTGGCCGGCACCAAGGCGGTGACGTGGGTCCTCTCGGGGGCCAGCTGCCGGCGGTCGATGTTCAGGTCCTTCTCCACGCTCTGCAGGAAGCTTTCCATGCTGGATTCTGCTGGGGGAAAGGTGGCCCAGACAGGCTGTGAGCGAGCAGAGCGCAGAACATCCTGCCTGCCCCAGCGTGCAGAAAGTATCGCTTCCCCATTGGCACTCGGGTAAAAAAAAAAAAAAAAGGTGGTTTGAGGAGCTTGGTGGCTGTGCCTGTGTGTGGGGGTGGAGATGGGATCAGCTCTGGCTCTGAGGGACCTCAGCAGGGTGACATGGTGTGGCTCCCACAGCCCCTGGCAGGGGGACACGATGGGGACTGGCACATCCAGGTGCTGGGGGAAAAGACATTACAGGACCTCTGCAGGCCCAGGGTTACTGGGGGGGCACACAATGCAACATCCACAGCCAGGGAGTGGGACGGGATGGCACCTGCTCAGCCCCAGGCTTGAGGGACACAATGGGACATTCACAGCCGCAGGAAGTGAAAAGGACCATGACGGGACATGGAGGGGGACATCTGCACCCCAGGGCTGGCAATGGGGACACAACGGCACCTCCACAGCTGGAGGGGGGACACGAGAGCATCTCCAGCATAACCCCGGTACTGGGGACACAACGGGACCTCTGCAGGCCCCGTGAGGGACCACGGGGGCCACCCAGACGATGCTCCCAGCACCGAGCACGGACCCAGCACGGAGCACGGCCACGGCCGGTCCGACGGCCCCGGCTCCTCGGGGCCCTCGCTACCGGCGGGGGGAACCGCAGAGCCGGGCTGAGCGCCGCGGGCCGCTCCGGGGAGCCCTCATCCCCCCGCCGTGGGGTCCCTCACCGCCCCGGCGGCCCCGCGTTACCTGGCGGCGGCGGCGGCGGTTCAGCCGCGGCGGGCGGCGGCGGGGGCGGCCCCGGCCATGTTGGTCAGGTGACGGCGGTCACATGCGGCCGCCGCGCCGCCATGTGCGCGGGGGGGGCCGGGCCCGGGCTCCCTCACGCGGCCGCGGGCCGGGGGGGGGGCCAGGGCGGGCGCGCGCGGCCGGGCATGGGCGGGGGCGGCGGGGGCGTGACGTCACCGTGACGTCAGAGGCGCCCCGGGCTGTCAGCTGGAGCCCGGCGAGCCGCGCTGACGAGGCAGCCGGTCTTAAAGGGGTCCTCACCCGCCGCGGGCGGACCCCACCGGCGGCAGGTGAGTGCCCGGGGCAGCCGGTGTGGGGTAGCGGGGCCGATCCAGCCCCGCCGCCCCGGGACCTTTCCGCCCTCTGCCCCGCAAGGCACAGCACGCTAGGGGAGCTGCCCGGCCCCGGTGCCCGTGAGCCGAACCGCGTCCTCCCGCCGCCGCCGAGGTAGTGCCGGGCTTCCAGTACCGGCGGGTGCGGCGGTACCCACGGGGCACACGGTCACGACAGCCACGGCCGGCCAGACCGCGCGCGGCCCCTTTAAGGGCGCCGGGGGCTCCCGCCGGGCAGCGCCGCATGGCGCGGCGGCGTGTGGGAGTCACGTGGGTGGGACGTGGCGGCCGCCGATTGGCCGCCCGGCCCTGGCCCGCTGCAATCAGCTGTTACTGGGACGAAGGGCAGGAAACGGCCTTAAAGGGGCACCGCAGCTCCGACCCCCGCCCCGCGGGGCGGCAGCGGCAGCGCCGGGAGTGCCGGCGGGGCAGCGGGTGAGCGTTTCTGGTCGGGCC
This sequence comes from Calcarius lapponicus, assembly GCA_039654755.1. NCBI lineage: Eukaryota > Metazoa > Chordata > Aves > Passeriformes > Fringillidae > Calcarius > Calcarius lapponicus. Next base: position 7,376,796 of record JBBFKN010000017.1, on the reverse strand, counting down.
GGGCCGGGCCGCCGCTGCGCTGCGCTGTCCCCCGCCGGCACCCGCGGCGGGCGCGGCCCCTTTAAAGAAGTTGTCCAGTCATCGCGCGGCGCTGCCAAGTCATCGGGGTCAGCCGAGTTCTCGCGGCCACGCCCCCCGCGCCCGCCCATTGGTGCTCGCGGAGAGCGCTCACTTCTGATTGGTGGAGGACTTAGAGCAACTTCTCGGAATCGGGGCTGTGTCGCCAGCCCCGGCACAGGGAGGCGCCGCCCGAGGGCGGGTGGGGGCGGCCGGGCCGTGCCCGCGGTAGCGCCACGCCCCACCCGGGGCCCGCGGAAGGGTCGAGCCCCTTCGGAGCCGCCCTGCCCCCGCCGCCCCTTCACCCGCTTGAAAATGCCAACTCACAGCACGCGGGGCACGCCGGGAGCGCCGCGCCGCACTACAACTCCCGGCGTGCCCCGCGGCGGGGTGGCCCTGTCCGTTCCCACGGCAACCGCCGCCCGGCCGGGAGGGAGCCAAACTCTCCCCCGGGGGGTGGGCGGGGCAGAGCGCCGGCCTCACCTTCCCATTGGCTGAGCCGCGGGTCGCGCCGGTCCGCCATTGGCGGGAGCGGGTGTCAATCGCGGCGCGGGGGCGGGCGCGGCGCGCGGCGGCGGTACCGGCCGGCGATTGGCCCGGGGGCGTGGCCGGGGGGCGTGGCCGGGGGGCGGCTGCGTCATGACTCCGCCAGCTGATCCGGGACGGAGCCGGCGCGCGGCGGGGGGAGGCGGCGGCACCGGCACCGGGCACGGCCCGGGCGGCACCGGCGGGGCGGCGGCGCTGCTGGTGGCGCCGGGCCAAGTCGGGCCCGGCCGAGCCGCGCAGGTGGGTCCGCCGGTACCGCGCTGGGTCGGGCGGTTCGGGCGGCGGAGCCCCGCGCGGCGCCCTCGGTGCTCCGGGGCTTGAGGGGCCCCGCCGTGCCCCGTTAGGGAAGGTCACCTTTCCCCGGGGCAGCGCGGCCGCGAGGGGTGCGGCGCGGGGCGTCCTTCGCCGGGCCCCGCGGCGCCGCCTGCGCCGGGCGGCCTCGCCCCCGGTGTCGGTGGGGCGGGCAGGGGGGGCTGGGGCCGGGCCCGTGCGCGGCTCCCGCGCCGGAGGGTCCCGGCGGGGCGGGCGGGGCTGCGGCCGGGGCCTCCCCGCGACGGGCGGTGGCCGCCCCGGGGGTGACCTTCACTCCGGGACCGGACTGGGCAGACTTTGACCCGCGGCCGCTCCCCGCCGTGGGCACGGAGCGGAGCATCCCGGGCGGCGGAGGGCCGGGAGGGCGGCGGGGTGTCCCGGAGGGAACGGAGGGAGCGGCTTTGCCGTGGAGCGGCGTGGGGGGAGCTGCCTCCCTTAGGGGGGAGGGGGGAGTTGGTTTTACCGAGAGGAGAGGCGCTGGGGGAGGGGGGGTGACCCGGTTATACCGGGAGAGGGGCACCGGCTGGGGGCACAGCGTTCTGTACTAGCGGGGTGAGCTCCCACCGGGGCCCTTCCCGGAGCCGCTGGGGTCCGTCGGTGCTGAGAAGGGCTGGGTGGGAGCCCCGTTACCGACAGGCTCCCCCCTCGTCGGTCCCCGGTGCCAGCGGGGCCCCCCGGTGCCGGCGGGGCCGGTGGCTTCAGCGGCGGGTGCTGATTCACGGGCCGGCGGGGGTGGAGCAGGGCCGGGACCAGCTCGCTGGAATCCGGACCAGATGTACCCGGCACGCCAGGAATGCTCGGCATCCCCGCCGGGCCCCGCCGCCGCTGCGCCCCGGCCACCGGCCCCGCACCGAACGCCCCGCGGCACCCACCGGGCTCCGGCCGCCCCCGGGGCTCCGCAGTGCCCGCGGGGTGACGCCGGCGGGAGGATGCTGCGGGGGGCCCCCGGGGCTTTCCCGTTGCCGTCTGTCCCCCGCCGTGCCCGGTGGTTTCCCGGGAGCTTCCCAAAACTCCATCCCCGGCAGCCGAAGCTCTGCGTGCTGCAGAAAAGGGATTTTTGTGGGGTCACGGGGAAGCAGTGGGGTCCAACGCCAGCCCTGGGGTTGGCGTCCTCACCCTCCAACAAAACGGCTCAGGAAGGGGCTGAGCCGCCCGAAATTCCCCCATTTGCCCGAATTTGCCCCGCCTGCCCGAAATTGCCCAGCAGCCGCCTGCCCGGGTGCCTTCCCCGTCAGGAAGCAGCTGGCTCCCGTCCAGGTGGGACCATGCCAGCAGCAGTGATGGATGCCCGAGGTGAGCCCTGGGAACGCCGTCACCCCCACCTGCAGTGGCCTCCCTGCCCGAGGAGCTGCCCTTATCTCTGTTATTTTCCAGCAGAAATGGCCTTGGGTTCCCCTGCCTGCTCCTCGTGGTTTAGGGCCGGCTGCAGGCGCTGGAGCTCAGGCTTTGGGAGCGGGGAGGGATGGGGAGAGCTGAGCTCGGAGCTGCCTCTGCATGGGGGGAGGACAGAGGAATTGATCAGGGAGGGAGAGGAGCTGCTGTGGGTGACAGCTCAGCTGGGCACAGTTCAACCCTGCCTCTGAAATGCTGTGTTCCCTTCCCAGGTGCCGCCGTGCCACCCTGCTCCTGGCTAACCAGCACCAGTTCTTCAGTGGCAAGCTTTATGTCCTTCTCCAGTAGCTAAAGCTGCCAGTTGAAGAACTGTTGAATGTAGCCACTCTCTTCTCGTCACTGGGACCTTGGATGCCAGCCAGAGCCGTGCCCTGAGCCACTCTGCAGAGCCCTGTGCGTTGGAGGGCTGAGGATGAGTGTGACCAGGATGAAGAAAGTCTCCTCGGAGCCTCCAGACAGAGCCTTGGAGGCAGCTGTGCCCAAGGGTTGCCAAAACGTGTCCCTGCACCCCTCAGCGGGGCGGCACTGAGCTGGGAGGAGACTGAGAGAAGCATTAAACGTTGTTTTGCTCAACTGCTCAGTTTTGGGAAGTTTGTTGCCCGTGGGTTGCCTGGATCAGGTGGGGGCACAGCCCCAGATCTGTGTCCCCAGCGATGCCACCCCGGGCTCTGCAGTGGAGGGGTCGATCCTTCAGGTGCCTTGGGCTGGTTCTGAGCCCGAGGCTGAGCCCAGGAGCTGGATGAGCCCTGCAGCGTGGCAGGCAGGGGGATGGAGCCCGGGAGAGGGATGGCTGCACACCCATGCTGCCCCGAGCGGGTGGGACCGGGCCAGGGTGACTCAGGGCGAGTCACACAGAGTCACACAGAGCTCTGGATGCCTCTGGCCTGGGGAGACACCCAGCAGTGCCAGGGCATTCTGGAGCTAGCAGCACTCAGAGGGGCTGTGGTGAATTTTATTGGGATCTTCCGTGGTCCAGGCTCTGGTTTGTTGGTGAACAGAAGCTCCAGCCTGGCCTGGAGGGAATTTGGAAGCTGCTCTCCAGGGCTGGAGGAGCCCCTGCCTTGCACTGAGCGAGAGGGGAGCTCCATGAGGGCTCCAGCATTTCCCACAGGACTGCCAGGAGCAGCAGCTCCCTCGGTGACTGGAAGCAGGGGAGTGTCCAGGCACTGCTGCTCGGAGCCTGCCAGAGGAGCACAGCTCATCCCAGCTCCGAGGGCGGGCAGGGAGGAACAGCCCTGTGCTGAAATGTCTGCACAATCTCAACTTAATCTGCCTGCCCAAGGCAGGGCTGCTCCCAAACTCTGGCACCCAGCAAAGCACAGAAAGTGGCCTGGTGTCCATTAAGCAGTAGAAGTAGGATAAATCTGTTGTCCTGGGGTCTTTCCTTCTCACATAAAGCTGCTGTGCTTGCTGTGCTCTTGCTGATGGTTACAAGGAGCTGAGTTTCTTTGGGGTGGTTGTCACCCAGAGGGGGTGTGGGACTGCTGAGCACCCTTGGATCAGCTCCTCCAGCTGGAGGCAGAGCCCGTCTCTTCCACCACAGCTGCCCTGCTGCAAGTCCATGCAGAACAGCTGGCACCTGCTCAGTGCCCAGCGCATCCTGGAGTGCATGGAGGGGCAGAAAGTGATGCTGGAGGGTGCCTGAGGGCAGGGAGGAGCAGCTCCTGGGCCATGCTCCCCCTCCTCTGATGTGTATGAGCAGTGTGCTCTGTGTGCCTCACAAATCTACAGCGTCCCTGGCATGAAGGAACAACCTGTGCTGCTGAAACCCGGCTCTTTCCTGGGTAAAACGTGCCTCTTTCAGAGCAGAGAGTTGCCCTGAGCAGAAGCACCAAACCTGTGAGGTCAGGAAATGTAAATCATCGTATTTAAGTTAAAATTCACATGTGAGGTGCCAGAGGACAGGTTTGGGTGTTCAACACAAAACCAGCACTGCAGGGTCTCACCTGCTGAGCAGAGGGCCCAGGCTCTGGCTGTCCTGCACTCAAACCAGAGGGGGTTTGGGCTGTCAGTGAGTGTCCCTGTGGGAACTTGCCCAGCTCCTGGGACTTACCCTTCCTCCTGCACAGCCCCATGTGACTGGTGAGTAAGTGCAAGGCTTCCTGTAGAAAGCACAGCCTTTGCTGTGCAAAAACCCAGTAACTCTTTCCTCTAGCATCTGGCCACCTCCTCCAAGCATCCAGCCTGCAGGGACACAGCAGGAAGGGCTGGATCTGGGATTTCTCTGCCGGAATGTCACCCATGTGACACTCCAGACAGCAGTGACCCTGCCAGCAGGTGCTGCTGGCTCCGAGGTCGGGTGGCATCCCCGTGTCCTTAGGGGCAGGGCATTCTGTGCAAGTTCCTGCGCAGAGCCCACCTCGTTCCCTGCTGGGAGAGGAGCAGCTCGTCTCGGTCACAGCTCCCCTCGCTGGGAAAATGTGTTTTTGCAGAGGAGAAGGTCAGCGTGACCGGTGTGCTAAATGAGAGCTCCCTGCCGGCAGGGAAGGAGCAGGAGGAGCTGCTGTGTGTCTCTGGCTGGTGACTCTGTGCCTGTGGGGTGGCTGCTGAGCCCCAGGCCATGGGCACCCTCCTCTCCCCCAGCACGAGTGGACAGCCAAGGGCTGTCTGCAAACACAGAATGCAGGTGCTGGGTTCAGCTTTGCTGATGGTTTTATTGCTCCAAGGTGGGAGGGTGTGGAGCTGTTGACACTTGGTGGTGAGCGCCACACACCAAACTCAGCTTTGTGCCAGCGAGGGGACGCTGCCAATGTCACAGGCCCTGAAAACAAGAGGTGGGTTGGGGATTTGCAGTGACTCCTTTTGGTTTTGTGTCTCTCAGTGGGCTCTGCAGCACAGAGCCGCCCAGCAGCTGGGTCAGGGTGTCACTTACTCCGCTTCTTCTTTGGAGATCTGTTTCCCCAAGTACAGCACTTCTGCAATCAGGGACACCATGGGGTCGCAGTTCAGGCTGGCAGCTGCAGTCACAAGGCCGTCCCTGGCATGGAAAGAGGAAGAGTGTGGATCTCCTCAGCATCCCCGCGGCACGGGCAGCAGCTGTGTCCCAGAGGGCTCGGGGCAGGGTGGCTGAAGTGCACAGGCACTCATGGCACACAGCCTGGCACTGAGCCTGGCAGCAGCGGGGCAGAGGCAGGGATGTGTCTCGGGCTCTCTGCCCAGCTGGTGCCATCGTTTGGGTTCATGCTCTTCTCCTTCCCTGCCCTGCTTTGGTTTTGCTCTGGTTCAGCAGCCAGCAGCTGCCTTTAGTGCCAGTTCTGGGCCCCTCAGTTCAGGAGGGGCATTGAGATGCTCGAGCGTGTCCAAAGGAGAGCAACGAGGCTGGTGAGCGGCTTGGAGCACAAGCCATACAAAGAAGGACTGGGGTTGTTCAGCCTGGAGAAAAGGAGACTCAGAGGTGACCTTATCACTCTCTGCAACTTCCTGAAGGGTGGCTGTGGTGAGCTGGGGGTCAGTCTCTTTCTCCGGGCAACAACAGACAGAACAAGAGGATGCAGTCTCAAGCTGCGCCAAGGGAGATGCAAGCTAGAATTAAGGAGGAAGTTTTTCACAGAGAGAGTGGTCAAATAATGGAATCATCTGCCCAGGGAGGTGCTGGAGTCACCATCCCTCGATGTGTTTAAGAAAAGACTGGACGTGGCATTTGGTGCCATGATCTAGTTGAGTGTCAGAACATGGGTTGGACTCGATGATCTTAAAGGTCACTCCCAACCTAGAAATTCTGTGATTCTGAGGGGATGTGGAGCCTCTGTGGGATCCCTGCAGCTGTAAGAGAGAGGGCTGTGCCTGTTTCCCGGGCATGGGCTGGCCGTGGATTCACTCACCTGATGTAGAAGATCAGGAATTTCTGTTGCTCCAGGCTGCCCTTCACAACAGTGTCCGTGTATCCCTTCCCACAGCCTGGGGGAGAGAGCCTCCTCAGGAGCTCTGGCACAGCAGATTGCACCCAAACCCCCTCAGAAATAGTGTGCTGGGGACAGAGGGGACAGTGCTGGGGCTGGGGAGCAGACATGAGGGCCCTGGACAAGCAGAACTGACTTTGGTTTGGAGAGAGAAGTTCTTCCTCCGTGCCCTCTAACCCACTGTAGATCAGCAAAGAACAAGAGCTCTGGGTGAACTCCAGGCCCAGGGCTCAAACTCACCATGGCAGCCACTCCAGGGCTCAAGCTGCTCCAGGTGAGCTCTGCACCCACCCCCAGACCCAGCTGGTGGGAAGGAATTCCTCTGCTCCCCTCTGTGCCCCTCCCTACCTGCATAGCGGATGCTTTTCCCAAGCAAGGTGCTCCAGAAGTAAGGAACAGTGTGCAGCTCCTCCCCTCTGCCCAGCATGTTCAGGGCAGCACAGCGACCTGGGAGGAACCAACACGCTCAGTATTTCTCTTAAAATAAAATAAGCTGCTCCCCGTGCGCCCTGCTGTCCCTTCTCTGTGCCATTCCCGTCTCTGAGGGAGCTGGGAGGTGACAAGTCCTGTGGGGGGGACAGAATGTGAGAGAATAGTGCAGAAGGAAATCTCTCCCCTGAGGAATTGCAGCTGTACTAACCACCAAAGATGTGATTAGCACAGCTGTGTCCCATGAGGATGGGTGCTCTAAAAGAGTGGGTTAGCTGGGCGAGGAGAGAGGTGGAGTTTGTTGGCTGTGCTGTGAGGAAGAAGGAGTCAGTACAACAAGGAGCTGCCCATGAGAAATCACCAAGAAGTGATGGAACTTTTGCAACAAGATGACGACAATGTCCCTCACCGTGGGCCTCAGCCACTTGCTGGTGGTGGATGCTGGACCTGTCCCCACCCAGCAGTGCCACTGGGAAGGTCACCACGTCCCCCGCAGCGAAGACCTTGGGGATGTTGGTTTGCATGTGCTAATTGGGCAAAAGGCAATTAGTGCGCTGATGGGAGGGGAGGGATGGGGTGTGAGCTGGGATGCTCAGCTGGCACTCACCAGATTCACCAGGATGGCACCTCTGGCATCCCTGGCAATGGAGGTGCCCTTCAGGAAGGCTGAGCTGGGGGTTGAGCCTGTGGGGAGAGGAGCAGGGGTGAGATTCAGAGAAATTCTGCAAGGACAGGGAGGAAATTTGGCCTCACAACTCCTGTTCCTGCTTGGAGCAGAGCATTTTGAGCAGTGAGCTGTGCTTGGGCTGGTGCTGAGCCAGTGCAGGGGCAGCAAAGCCAGGCCCAGGACACAGCAGGAGCCAAAGGCACAGCCAGAGAGTGGCAGCTCCTCTCCTGCTGCCAAGGGTGTGCTCATGGATGGGCTCATGGACTTCCCCAGGTGCTTGGGGCCAAGAGGAAAGGCTGGATGATAACAGAGGGGGAAAGAGAAAACAGCAGGGAATGGTGTCCTGGAAATGAGCTGTGCTGCCCTGGACTTGCTGGATGTTCTCCCCATCCCCAAATCTGCCTCCCAGTCCCAGCTGGGGTCTCTCACCTATTCCCACCACCACCACATCTGCAGGGAGCTTCTCTCCGTTGGCAAGGACAGCCTCTGTGACCTGGGGAAGAAGGAAAGGTCATCAATAAAGAGTTAAAACCTCTGTCCTAATTCCCACAGCCTCCCTGCTGCTTGGCTCTTTGCTGTCTTTTTTCCTCCCCCAGGTTTGGATCACCTTGTCCAGCTAATGCGTGTTGCTGGGAATGCAAAAGAAAATCACGCTGTTGTCCCTGGGACAGGAACATTTTACTGGTGCCCTTTGAGCCCAGAGCTGTGCTCAGTGAAAAGGAAGGGAGGGTCTAGACAAGGGAGAGGAAAGCCTGCTGTAGGCACTGGGTTATATCACAACTTGGGATTTTTTTCCCCCCTAAAATTAGCAGTTCAGGGATCACAAAGGCAGGACTGACCTTTCCATCCTTTCCTTTCAGCTCACACAGCTCTGTTTTCATGTGGAACTTCACCCCTTTATTTTGCAGCATCTGAAAAGGACTGGTTTGAGTATTCATTAGGAAATTCCAGGCTATAAAAACAGCTGTACCCAGCCAAAAGCCAGGCAGGCAGCTCTGCTGCTGCTGCTGCTCCAGGCTGCAGGGAGGTTCCATTTGTGTCCCTGGCTGCTGCAGGGACACAGAGCTTTTCTCTGCAGTGCTGGCATGTGAGGTGGGTTTGGGGTGAGGGATGGATGTGGGGAGGGGGAAGATTGGGAGCAGCCCTGTGTGCAGAGCCCGTGGGTGAGGACAGAGGCTGGGCATGCAGAGTTGTGACTCAGCACAGGGGCGAGGTTTCCTGGGCTGATGTGGATCCTGGGGCTGCTTGGCTCTCTCTCCCCTGTGCTCTCCAGGCCAGAAATCAGCCCCAGGTTCTGCTCACCTTCATGGCAACACCTCCAACCTGAGGACCCAGGGCGTGCTGGAAAGGGAACTCCTCTCTTTCCACCACGGAGATGGTTCCAGCCTTGTCTGAGAGGAAGGCAGCCACCTCCATTCCTGCAAGGGAGAGGCATGCCCAAGGTAAGCCTGCTGCAAGCATCAACCTGCACCCCTGGAAACCTTCTCCCCTTCCAGAGAGCAAATCTGATGCGCTGCCAGTGCTGAACTGCTTTGCTGTGCATTTCTGGGCTGAGGCATTCAGCTCCCCCCTTTTGTTCTCCTGGATATTGGGAGATGCAAAGAACAGCTCCTGGTTTTGTCCAAAAACAACTCCCTTTCTGTGCCATAGCCCCTTGCTTTCCCAATGCTTCTGGGGAATCCAGCTCCTCTGGAGGACAGTGACCTTTTCATAAGGCACATTTCCCTCTGTCCATGTGTAGCAATTGTTTATAGCTCTCAAAGTTTCTGGCTATCAGAGGAAAGAATGAGTGTGTGCTGTGTAACTCACACCCCCAGCAGCTCCAGGGAGCATCCCAGCCAGGCAGAAAGGGAACATCCCTTCCCTGACGGCCTCCAGTTAATGTGCACACGCGACAGAAGGGGGTTTGAAGGCTCTCACTGAGGGTTTGACACCCACTCCAGCCTGGTACCTATGAATGAGGCTCCCACAACCACCAGATTCTTCCCAGTTGCCAGCTCCAAGATCTTGCTGGACTCTTCTGGAGTTTGGAGCATGCATATGTTCTGCAGCTCTGCACCTGGGACTTGGAGGAAACGAGAGCTGGAGGAAGAGAGAGAATCCAGATGCGTTCCATGGCGTGGATTAAACAGAAAGGACGAGAAGGGAGCACAAACCCACGGCTGTGTCCTTTCCATTCTGCCCTCCCACCTCATCTCCTGCCTCCAGCTCCACATCCCAGTGCTGCCCTGCCTAAAATCCAGTGCTGGGTGCACTCACTGGCTGCCTGTTGCAATGAGCAGCTGGTGGTACTTCTGAGAGGAGCCGTCCATGAAACGAACGCTCTGCTTCTGGAAATCCACGGACACTGCCTGCAGGAGAGAGGGGGCACAGATCACACCGGTTCCTCTGTCCTGCCTGTGCTTCTGGGCACTCAGGTGAGGTGAGGGGTGCTGGGCTTCTCTCTCCCACTTCCCACTGCTCCATCCATGGATGTTTCACCCTCCCCACTGCTCCATCCATGGATGTTTCACCCTCCCCACTGAGGATTGAGCCCAGCTGCTCTGGTACCTCTTTCTCTGTCCAGAGCTCTATGCCCCGAGCCTGGAGGAATTCAGGTTTCCTCAGGTACATGTCCTCAGCTTTCAAGTTCATTTCCTGGAAACACAACAAAGGTATGAAATGAAGCATTTCTTAGAGGCAGCAATTCTCCTTCAGGAGTGGAGTCAGTTTGGAAAAAGAGGTGAATTTTACATTAGTGAATCACAGCTCCTCACACTGCCCCATCACCTTGTGACCTCAGAAAAGCCATCAAACTTTAAGGGAAGAGCTCAACAAAAGAAGACAAAACCATCAGCTCATATTGACTCTGCTCAGAGATTTTCTGGGAGGAAAAAAAGAAGTTTTCCTGGAAATAACACCCCTAGTTGTAGGGGGATAGAATAGAAGAAAATAAAGACGATGTAGAAAGTAATCTCACCCCTAAGGAGTTGCAGCTGGGCCAATTATCAAAGATTAGGGACAGGCCACAGCTGTACCCAGTGAGAAGAAGATGCTATAAAAGAGTGGCTGGGTGAGAAAGGAACTGGGATCAGTTGGTTCTTTGTGAAGAGGAAAGAGTCAGCGCTCTGAGGAGCTGCCCGTGAAAAACACCAAGTGTGGAACTTCTGTGATAAGGAGACAACAGCGTGGAACTCCTGCAATAGGATGGCAGCACCTATTCCCTTGGGATGCCTCAGCACTCCTGCTTTGCTCCCTCCACTGCCCCTGTCACACACAGACCTTGGTCAGCTTGGACTTGTCGTAGGGAACGTGCTTCTCCTTGGTGGCCATGATGATCCTGCCCGTGAACCCCTCCTGGCGAAGGGTCTCTGCACACACCAGGGCAGCCACACCTGCAGGAGAGGCTCATCTCAGCCCTCTGACACCTCCCTGGGCAGCAGCAGCAGGAGGAGGAGCTCAGTCCTCCCTGGAGAGGAGAGTGGCAGCTCCCAGCCTGTGTGGAGGGGGAAGATCCCTTCACTGACCTCCCCCCAGCAGCAGCATCGTGTTCTTGTTGAGGAGGCACCTCCTGCTTGTGTCCTTCACCCTCAGGCTGCTTTCCAGGTCCTGCAAAAAAAGAAAAAGGAAAGCAAAAGGCACACACAGCCCAAGGCACTGCCTGTGCTCAGTGACTGCAGGTAAGGTCAGTACCTTCTTTTTTGCTGTAATGAACACCTTTCCATCTTCCACTGTTACCTAAAGGAGAGGGTTTGTAAGTGCTGCATCCGTGAGGTTGTGGTGGGAGCTCTCCTGGGAGATCCTGGTCCAGTGTGCCTCTGATCTTGGGTGTCACATGATGCTGAGGAGCTCATGAGCTTTTCTCCTCATCCTAAGAGCACTGAGGAGCAGCTGTAAATCCTCTTTTTTCTTTCCAAAAGCACTTGTGCTGGCTCTGAGGACTACTAGGAGCTGTGGCATCACCTTTGACTGAAAGGAGCTTTAGGGCAGGGAGTTACCTAATCCCAAAATCATCCCTTGTGTGCAAGCTCTGAGTGACAGAGCTGTGGTCAGGGCAGGGGGCTTGGGAAAGAGAACAAATGTGAGACCACCCAGCTGGGAGGCCAAGAAGTCACCTTAAAGCTGGGGATACAGTCCAGAGCAGGGTATTCCTCAATGTCTCCAGTCCTGATGTTAAAGCAGGCCCCATGCCAGGGGCAGCGCAGCCTCTCCCCTCTCAAAACCCCTGCAAGAGACCCCCCCCAAGCTGGGCAGTGAGAACCAACCTCCCCAAGGTGGGATTTCCCCCCCTCTGCCCCAAGCTGGGGTTACCTTTGCTCAGCGGGGCACCGTAGTGGGGACATTTGCTGCCTAGAGCTCGGAATTCCCTCCTGTTCCTCACCAGCAGCACGGGGTACCCGGCCACCATCACCTCCAGGAGCCTGGGGGAGAGGTGCAGAGGTGGGCACAGAACCCCCCAGATCCCCAGCACCCCCCCAGGCACTCACTGTCCATCCCCAACGTCGTCCTCCCTGCAGACCTCTTCAGTGATGGTGTCGCTGCTGTCCATGCTGGGCACTGGCCGGCACTCAAAGGGTCCCAAATTTCTGATGGAGCACCAGAATGACCTTCAAACATCCCTTTCTTAACTCTCTGTCCAAACCCAAGACCCATTCCTCTGCCCTTTTCTCCTCTGAATTAACCCATTTCTCATTTCCAGCCCCGTTGAACTCAGCTGCAGCGCAGGGTGAGCGAGCAGATGTGGTAATGGCTCTTGTAAACAAATATAATTATTTATGGGGAGCTGCTGCTGCCACAGCCCGTGTCTCCCTCAAATTGAGTCTAAAGAGATGCTTCAGACTCTCCAAAGCCTCTCCAACGTTTGTGCAGAGATGTTACTCGTGGTAATTGCCCTGAAAGCATTAATCCCCTCCCAAAATGTCTCCTGGGCTAGAAAAGAGCCAACCCCCTTGGTCCTTAGTGCTCTCCCTGCCTTAGCAGTCATTGAGAGGCTGATTGGGAATCTCCCTCTCTGCTTTGGAGGGAAAAAAGCAAGAAATGGAGCAGGGGAAGAACATTTAAGGCAGGTTTCAGTGCAAGGTGGTGACTTGCTCCTGCAGTCCCCCCCTGCGCCGCTCCCCTCATCCCAGGTTCTTTGGGAGAAACATCTCTGGGTACTCACCTGGTCCTGCCAGGGGGGTTCAGGCACCTGTCCCCCACGTCAGAGAGCCACCACCACCGCTGCTGCCTGCGACTTTCTCCTGCAAGGTGACACCCTGGTGTCTCACACAGGTGCCAGCCCACGGCTGGTGATGCTCTCCCCACCTTGCACAACGCTCCCATCCATCAGGAGATGCAGCTCCTGGAAGAGGCTGCCTGCCAGGCAGTGTTATCTGATTTCTGCAACTGGCCCGGGCCTAATTAAAGGTATTTTGCTGGAGTTTAGAGTTGCAAAAGAATTGAGGGCATGTAGGAATTATGGCACAGGTGTGGTGTGAAGATGGGGTGCGTCATGACCAGAAACTCAAGGGGGTTCAGTGATATCCCAGGGTCCCTTCCCACTGCCCCTTTTCCTGGTGGAAAGAACTCCAGCTCAACACAAGGTATTTTTTGCAGCACTTTGGAATGATATTGCTACTTTTTAGATATTTTCACAACTTTTTAGATATTTTCACAGCACTTAAATTCTTTAATTTGATTTTTTTTTTTTGGTAGGATTTTTCTCTGTTGATTTTAAGGAACATGAAGTTTCCAGCAGCTCTGCATGTGCCTTACATCCCAGCTCTGCTCCTGGTTCAGCCACTGATGTCCAAGCACACAATTCCATCATCCCTTGGCCCATGAAGGATGCCTTGGAGCAGGGTGCTGCTTGCTGGGCTATTTTTACAACAAAGTGGGAGTTGCAAAAAAACTGGGAGTAACACCTACACTGTTTGTGTCTCCTCTTGTTCTTATCTCTATTTCACAGTCAGTATGTTTCACAACTTAAAATATGCCTCAAAAAATTAAATGGGGAGGGGAAGTTACCAACGGCGCGCTTCCATCGTCTCCCTTGCAGAACAGGAGATCTGCAGCAGGGGGGATAAAAATCCTTTGGTGGGTATCACCTGGAGGAGAAAGCACGTGCAGGATGCTGGGTAAGTGCAGGATGGATTATTTGGGAAGCAGTTAAATTCACGGGACCCTCCAAGCCATGAGCAGGGTACCAGGACACCGCCATGTCCCCGCGATCCCGGCCCACGGGCTCCGCACACCCACGACGGCCACAGGAATGAGGGATTTTCTCACAGCACCAATGAGCAGCTTCTGGGCTCTGCCCTCCTGGCCAGGAGCCTGAATGTGAAGCAATTTGGCTGCCAAATGTCCGTATTTAAACTCTGTGTAATTATTCCCCAGGAGCGCGTTCCCACGTGGAGGAGCAGCAGCCCTCGCCGGGCGTTCTCTGACTCAGCAGAAATGGCTGGAAAAGCGTTTGCTCACGGATGGAAATCTGCAGAGAGCAGGCAAAGGGGCAGGCACAGAGGTGTGCAGCCTTGGGATGAGGCAGGTGGAGCTTGATCCCGTGCAGGGACGTTTGCACTGCAGGGCTGAGCAGCAGATTTGGCTGCTGGATGCCGCTGGATGCAGCCGAGCGCCCAGGAAAGGCTTTTGGAAAGGGCAAAGGAAAGGGCAAAACAAAATGCTTTGACAGAGGCAGAGATGATAGAATGGATATTAGAAAGGTGATAGACAAAGGATACAAAGTGGAAAAGGGCTTTGGATGTCAGGGAGAAGCTGGGGGCTGGCTGCAGGGATGTTAGTGTGTGCCAGGAATACACAACGTGCCCTCGAGGGACTGGAGGCAGATTTTCAGGAAGATGCTCTGTAAACATCTTTTGGCCCTTTTAAGGTAAACCAGAGGTGGTTACTCAGAGGGCTTTAGACCTTTTCTTGTAGCCCAAGTCAGGATTAAACATAGGAAGGAAGAGAGGAAAAGGAAGTGGTGCCCTCAACCACAGAGAGAGCCCAGGTGGGCACCAGACATCTCTGAGCAGATCTGCCACCCACGTTGGTGCTGACTCACACGAGCTGCTGAGCTGACCTTGGCTTTTCTGAGACACCTTCCCTTCTGCTGTGCCTCCCCAGTGCTGAAAGCCCAAGTTTAGAGGCAAGGATTTAAGGGGTGTAACTTTCCTGCCTTCAAGTTCCCACCACCATCAGCTGGAGTAGCACATTTTTTCATGCCGTGGCTGTGTGGATTCATCTCTTTCCCACCTTTTTGCCAGCTCACCCAGCTCAGAGCCCTTCCCTGCTCTGCCAGAGCCACTGATTTTAACAAGCAGCACCCACGGAGTCAAACTGCTCAGCTGCAGGAAGAGGAAGCGAGGTGAAACCTGCAGCAGAGCTGGAGTGATTAATGGGGCACTGCTCTCAGAACAGCTTGGTTTGTGATATTAATAACGAGAGAATTCAGGAGGGAACCCAACCTGTTCCAAGCTGTGGAGCCAGCAGCAGCAGGAGATGCAGGGGGGAAGCTCCTGTGCTGGTATTTGTACAACAGGAGGAATTGAGTGGGCTCAGAGGGTGTGTGGGGGTTGGGATGTGCTTCCACCTTGGAGGATTCATTCTTAACCTGTCTGAAATGCAAAAAAATAAAACCAAAAAACCCATGTAGTGGTAAATGCATCATGATGTAATCATGAAGCACATACATAATCATCAAAAATTACTTAAGCTTGAGACTGGTGAATTAAACAGGGGAAAAAATGTTTATCCCACAAGGGAAGAAGACAGGGAAAAGGAAATATTTAGCGAGAATGAATTTGCTTACAGGGTAAGAATAATTATATGTGATGTTTCACTTTTTTTTTTCCTAAGCATTCATGTCTGGTGGTGGTGAGAGATGGGATACAGGCCTGGCAGACACCTGGCACCACTTCACAGTGAGCACTGGGGAAGGAAAGGAGGAACCTGAAACCTTACAAATGACAGCACATCAACAGTTCAGAAAGTCAGAACATTTGGGGCACGGCAGCTGCAGAAAGCAGAGGGGAGCTGCCTGTGCTGCTGAGCTTGAGGGGGATTTGCCAGCCAATGGAATTTTGTTCATCCCATGGCACACCTGTGCAGCTGGAGTGAGCAGGGAGCACATCCACTGTGCCACTGGTGCAGCACAGCCCTGGAGGAGCAGCTGAGCCTGCAGCATCCTTGGGGACACTCTGCTGTCAACACAGGCTTCTCCAACAAACCCCTTGTGCCAAGTCCTGAGTTTAAAAAAAAAATCCTTCCAGTGCTGGGAAAAAGGAAGGCCAGAAGAAGAGCATCCAGATCAAGCTGCCCTGGGGTCGTTTATCACAGCAGGCTCTGCCTGGGTGGTTTGGGAGCATTCAGGATGCAGCAGGCAGCTGCTGTGCCCAGTCTGCAGCTGGCATCTGGCACCAGAACCTGCTGGTTCTGTGAAGCTCCCAGGGAACGTTCCAGGTATGATTCCAGGAATGATCTCAGGAAGGAGGAGCAGCCTGGGCTCAGAACACCTGCAGTGCTGGTCAAACCCTCTGGGGGGGAAGGAAAATGCTTCCCCCAGGAGTGAGAGCCTGCAGACCTGGGCAGGGTGGCTGTGGTGCAAGCACAGGTGATTTCCTCTGCCAGATGAGTTCAGGTCCTGAGGTCAGGGCTCAAGGGCTGACTTTTGGCATTTCTTGCCTTAAACTCTGGAGCTGCTCACCACGCTCACAGAGACTGAAATCCCTTTTTCCAGCATCCACAGCATGTTCTACGTGGAGAATATCCAGCTTCCACAACAGGAAGGTGTTCCTGGCTGGAAGGGGTGAATGCTCCAGTTTGAATTGATTTCATCTCTCTCCACGGCTGCCTCTGCAATGCATGGGCATGCTCTGCCATGCAGAACCTGCATTTTGCACAGTACATCCTTTCAGAAGTGTGGAGTTCCAGACTTCCTGGACGGAGATGCGGATGTACAAAGCATTCCTACATCATCTGACCTCTTATGGCCTCAGCAGACAGAGTGGTGGCACAGTTTAGAGAGGCACGGAGACAACAGCTAATTAAAGTTTGGAAGCCAAACTGCTGGATTTGTTTGGAGCTCTTGGACTCCTCAGATTACTTCAGGTGTGAGCCAGGTCTGGCATTAGGTGAGCAGATGGGTTTTATGGCTCCCTGGATGCAGAGAGGCAGATTAAGGGAGGGAAACTCTGCAAAAACAGGAGCAGGGCTTGTGCCTGGCTCCAGCGAGTCCTCGGTGGAATCTGGGAGCAGAGTGGGCTCCTCCTGAAGTAAGGGATGGTGGAAGTGCAAAAACACACCCCAAACCCCACCCAGGAGTAGTTGGGGACCATCTGGGGGGGGGGGACAGAGCTCAGCTGGCATCATTCCTGTGCTGGATTATCCCTAAATTTTTAGTTCAGTGCCAGCTTTTAATTGTGGAAAAATGGGTTTGTATCTCTTCAGATGCACTGGCAGAGAAACTCCAGCCTGGGAAAGGGAGACAAAAACGATTGTCTAGCTATTGAATGGAATTCTGTACCCTCGATTTACACCCCGATTGCTGCTGGGAAGCCCCCATTAAGGGATTATGGCATGGACCTGGGCACGTCCTTGCTGGTGTCTGCAAGGAGTCCCCTGCCCTGCTGGGAGCGGGCACCGGCACCAGCCGGAGCTGCATCCCCGCAGAAAAACGAGGTCGTTCGGGGACAGTCGGAAAACTTCTGGAAATCTGGGTGAAAAAGGCAGCGTCTCCAAATAAGGTGGGGAGGAGGAATCCCATCGGAGCGGGCTCCCGGCTCTGCAGCGGGCGTGCAGGGACCTCTTGTGGCAGCTGAGCCCCAGAGTTCCCGTCCCTGCTCTTCCCTCCGGGTTCTTTTGGGACAAGCCTGGCCCCCGAGCCTGTGGCGTGTGGTTGAATTTTTTGGCCTGATCTGGTGTCAGGGGACTTGTTTGTAACTGGGTTTGGAAGTCTGCAGCTCCAAAACCGCCCCCGGTTAATGCCATTGCTGAAGAGGAAGGAAAAGGCTGGAAATCGGGGTTGTAAGAAACTACGGCTCAATGGGAAGAAAAATTAAATAAAATCTGGGCTAAAATGACCCAAAAAGTAGTTTATATGTAACTGTTGGTAGTGCTCTAGCAATGGGATCAAAGTCCTTGAACCAGAGGCTCAATTAATCACGGCTTAAATTCCTGCCATGCAGAAGTGGAAGGTAAAAGCTCTCCAGCCTCCAGAAACATTTTAACTATTCCTGTGCCCGAGCCCTGGATGTTCATCTTTAGGATAAACACAAATGGAGGAGCTCCTGAGGAAACAGGGCTGGACCTGCAGGCGTTCCACAGTCTGGGATTTTCCCTGCAGGAAGGTGAAGGGAGGAGTTGTCACCAGGGAAAAGGGCAGGCAAGATTTTATTTTTTTGAGGCTAAACCGCCGCAGATGACTTCTCATTCGGAAACCGGCTCTGTGCAATTTTATCCTCAATTAATTGTTAAATGATTTTTCTCCTCGGTGCCCCGAGCAGCCCAGCACGTCTCCAAGGCATGTCTCTCTTTCCTCAGCACATCTTATGCTGAACAAAAATGTCTTTGCATTTGGTCTTCTCAGTAACAGATTAGCCTGTGTGATCCTTCCACTCCTAATACACGAGATTATTTAAAATCCCCTGAGCACTCAGGGCTGCCTATTACTTCAGGCACTGTCTCCCTGCCACGTAACTGTTATGAAAGTACAGTGTCTTGCCTGGCTTTTTAGCAAATTTGTGCAGCATGAATAGATGCTTTTCTACCAGTTGGCACTATCACAGAAACACTGAATCGTTTAGGTTGGAAAAGAACTTCGCCCGTCTCCTAATTTGATTTAATCACTCAGCCTCCCTTCCATCAGTGTGCATTTGATGTTTTTGTGTCCGTCACCCCAAAGCCAGGACAGCAACCAAGAGCTCAGGCTCCACACTCTTCTGTTTCAGCGAAGAGGAAGTGGAAGATTTCATCCAAAATTAATACCTCAAAGCAGAGGTGGAGTTTGACATTAATCGGTGTGTACACGGTGACTCAGCCCGGCGGCAGGAGGGGAAGCGAGGGTTGTGCGGCAGCTTCTGCTGGAGACATCAAAAAGCAACAAGGGAGCGATCAGATTACGGGAAGCTGGAAAAGCAGCGTAGTTGTAGGGTAGAACTAAAATTGTGGCTACGGGATTGTGAATTTCCACAACATCCAGACAGCGGAGCTGGGCTGTCCCAGACATCGGGGAGCTTTTCTCGGGATCAGACACGGGACAGGGGGATGAGGATAACAGTGCTGTGGGCAGAGTGTTTTTAGGCAAAGCAATCAGGTGTTTTTTCGTGCTTGATGTGCGATCAGCCCCAGTGGTGCGGTGTGGTCTGGGGGATCCTGACCCGCAGCGAGCGGCGCTTGGAGAGCTCCTGCCCAAGGAAACGATGCCGGGCATCACCGGCCGGGGAGGCTTTGCGGGGAAGGACCCCCGGCCGCAGCACCTCAAGGGAGAAGCGCTCGGCCACCAGGTGGAGGAGGAAGCTCCGGGCACGAGGGAAGTGTCCCAGTTCCCGCACGGGGACCGGACACGCGCTCCCCGTTCCGTGCCACGCTCAGCCCGCTCCGGGCTGGCGCCGCTTGTGCCGCGCGGGTGCCGCGGAAGGCGGGAGCATCCCCGGGGGCTCCGTTCCCGTTCTCCCGCTCCCCGACGGGCAGCGCCAGCCCCGGGGCGGCCCCCGGCTCTTTCCCTCCCCTCGGGGGTGCTGCGGGCCGGGCAGGGCGGTGCCGGCGGGGGCGGTGCCGGTGCCCAGGGCGGGCCCCGGGGCTGGGCGAGGCGGAGCCCGGCGGGCAGCGAGGCCGGTCCCATGGGAGCCCGGCGGGCCGGTGGATGCCCATGGCTTTCAGCCCGGGGCTGTTGGTGGTGGCCGGTTCCTTCGCCGCTTTCCGCCTGCTGAACCGGGCGCTGGAGCGGCTCGTGCCGCCGCCGCCCTCGGCCCGGCGCAACCGCTGGAAGTGGCGCAACATCTGGACATCGCTGGCGCACAGCGTGCTCAGCGGCGGCGGGGCGCTGGCCGGGGTGAGCGGCACCCCGGGGACACCGCGGGGACACCGGGAGGGAACGGGGACGTCGAGGGATCCCCCGAGGGGAACCTGCGGCCAAGGGGGTGCGAAAGGAAATGGGGGTGCTGGGGACCCTGGGGAGTGTCAGGAGCTGCAGAATGCGGGTGCTGAGAGAGGGAGGAAGGTGCGAGGCACCAGGGGATGGGGAGACTTCAGGAGGAGAGGGGTGGAGCAGGGCAACAGGAGGTCTCCAAGGAGGGTCGGCAGCAGCCGGTGGGTGATGAAGACGCCGGCAGGGAAATGGGGACCTGGAAGCACTGCCCGACACTCACAGCCTCTCTCCCTGCAGGTTTCTACCTCCACCCCGAGATGTCCAACGACCTGGTGGGCACACACCCGCCCGGGGCGCACAGCCTGGTGGCCGTTGTCTGTAGGTGAGGTGTGGCCATGGACTGTCCCTGTTCTGTCCCCGGGGGTCTTCACGGGCTCGTCGGTGCCTGACACCAGCCCCTCGAGCCATGTCGCGATGTCTCAGGCACCTCAAACAATCGCGCTATTCTTGGCAAAGGACAGTGGCTCCTTTCTGTCCCACGGCAGCCGCAGCCAGGAGCTACTGGGCACCGGGCTGCCCTCCACCGTCCCCGGGG
Organism: Calcarius lapponicus; assembly: GCA_039654755.1. Classification (NCBI taxonomy): domain Eukaryota; kingdom Metazoa; phylum Chordata; class Aves; order Passeriformes; family Fringillidae; genus Calcarius; species Calcarius lapponicus. The sequence goes on along the minus strand of JBBFKN010000017.1, from coordinate 7,356,856 downwards.
GGAGCCGGGGCTCGGGGCATCCCCAAAGTGCCCGCATGGGGTTGGAGGAGTTGGTTGGTGCCTCTTCCTGAGAGCGCATCCTACAGAGTGATTGCAAGAGCCCCAATTTCCTTTTGCTGTGTGTGACTCCCCCACCCACACAGATGTAACCAGCCTGTCCCAGGGGGGCTGCACAGCCCACCGGGGCAGGGGGGATTCGCTGGCACAGCCCTTCCTGACCCCCTTTTTGTTCATGCACTCCCCAATCCCAGGCTATTTCATTGAAGACTTTGTGGACATGTTGTGCAATCAGAAACTTCATCAGTGCTGGGAGCTGCTCTTTCATCACTCTGTGGTGAGTGCACCTGCACAGGGTACCACCAGGGAGGCTGGGGATGGGGGGCTCCTGCTGTTGTTTTGTGTTGGTTGCTGCTTGCTACAAAGTCTGATTTTATTTCCTGGGGAGAGGAGCCCAGACAGCAGAGTCTGGAGCTCCTCTTGGTCCTGCAGGACTCTGTAATCTTGGAGAGTTTGCAGAAAGGCATCCAAAAAATGGGGTGGTATTTGTGATGATGAGAGAGATGGTCAGAATCCAAATTTATTGTGGACTACATATGCTTATATACCATTCTAGGAAGGCTAGTAAGTTTTTATTACAATGATTGGGTTAATCATCACATAAACAAACTTCTACATTTTACAACATCTCTTGCTTACAGAACTTGATGTAATTTTCTTTTCAGTCTGATTTAATTTTCAGCTCTGTTTGTTCTTGCCAAGGCATCCTGATTATCAAACATCTTATGCTAATCACGTCCAAAGTCCATCACCTGTCTTGTGTGTCCCAATAGAGTAGGAAACAACATGTGTACAGAGTATGGGCTGATCCACAACAGTGTCACTGCCAGCAGTGACCCCGCTGTCCCCTCTGGCACAGGTGAGCAGCTCATCTCCTGTGGCTCTTGCCCTCTTGAGCAAGGGCTGCACATCCCCTCCATCCACCTCCCTCCCCAGGGCTGGTGTGGCTGGAGCAGCTGTGATGCAGGACCCCCCACTCCAGTGCCCTCTGCCTGTCTTGCTGTGCCCTCTGTGGGTTTCTCTCCAGGTGCTGGAGTGTTTTTTCCCAGCCCAAAGAATTCTGTGATGCTGAGACTCTGCTTGCTGCAGGGCAGGGGGGTGGCACAGCCAGGAGCTGGGCAGTGGAGATGCTGCAGGGTGCAGGGGAGGCTCAGGGCTGTGCAGGGGCTGGGGAGGGGGTCAGGGACAGGGACAGTGCTGGCACTCACCTGGGATGAGAGGGTTGGGAACCTGCTCTGTCAGTGAGCCCTGGGGCTCTGCTGGCTGCTGCTGGTGAGCCAAAAGTTCATCTCCACAATGGAGCTAATTCAAGCCAAGACAGTGACTTAACGAGCGGGGAGCAGATAATCTCATTACAGAGCCCATACAGAGAACAGCATTAATGGCCTGAACCAAAGAAAGGACTGAGTGTGCTGAAGCGTGGGCAGGCAGAGCCTGTCCCCCTGCCTGGCAGGGAGGGTGCGGGGCAGGAATCCTGTCCCAAACAGCCCCAGGGTGCTTCAGGGGGGCTCTCTGATACACCAAAGCCACTTAATCCCTGTCCTGGGGACAATCCCAGAGCCAGCAGCAGCCGTAGCCCTGGGCTACAGTCTCCCTTCCTGTCCATTCACTGGGTGTGGAAAAACCTGCTTGGCCACAACTGGCTGCATTCTCCAGGCCACAGCAGCAGGGTTAGATCAGGCTGCTTTGTCTCCTCAGCCAGCCTGGGGCTCAGAGAGCTGCTTCCTTGTCTTCCCACTGGAACAAAAAAACCCACTCAGGTTTCCTGCAATGGTGAGGAGGGGACACTCACTGACAGCCCAAACCCCCTCTGGTTTGAGTGCAGGACAGCCAGAGCCTGGGCCCTCTGCTCAGCAGGTGAGATCCTGCAGTGCTGGTTTTGTGTTTGAACACCCAAACCTGTCCTCTGGCACCTCGCATGCGAATTTTAACTTAAATACGATGATTTACATTTCCTGACCTCACAGGTTTGGTGCTTCTGCTCAGGGCAACTCTCTGCTCTGAAAGAGCCAACATTTTACCCAGGAAAGAGCTAACATTTTACCCAGGAAAGAGCCAACATTTTACCCAGGAAAGAGCCACCATTTACCCAGGAAAAAAGCTGCAGGGATAGCACTGCTGTGATGATCCTTTCCACCTCTGCTCCACGCTGTGCCCAAGGGGTTCCAGCTTGCAGCAGCTGAGAGCAACCACCCCCTGGGCTCAGCCCCTCTTCTCCCTCCTTCCCAGGTGATCATCTGCTTTGGAATCGCCGTGCTGCTCCACCAGTACGTCGGCTTTGCCCTCGTGGCTTTACTGGTGGAGATCAACTCCATCTTCCTGCACCTGCGGCAGATCCTGCTGATGGCCAACCTGGTGCACACCACCCGCTACCGCCTCAACAGCCTGGTCAACCTGGGCACCTACGTGGTGTTCCGCATGGCCACGCTGGCCTGGATGAGCCGCTGGCTCTTCCTCAATCGCCACAACGTGCCCCCGGCCGCCTACGCCGTGGGCACGGCGGGCATGGCAATCATGACGCCCATGAACATCATCCTCTTCTACCGCCTGCTGCGCAGCGACTTCCTCAAATCCCGGCGGGAGAAGAAGGAGCTGCAGGAGAAGGAGGAATAGCCCCTCCCCTGCAAGCCCATGGAGCGCTGGAGGGTGAGCGTGGCTGTTTCAGCACCTCGCAGGCAGGGGCTGCACTAACAGAGCATCCGGGCTTTGCCTGTGGCTCGAGGTGCTGGGCCTCATGGACCAGGCTCTGCTCCCCAAACGCTTTTGGATGATGTGGTTGGACAGCTGGGAGCTGCTCAGGGAAGCCCCGGCAGCTCTCACAGCTCCCCGAGGCACCACTGAGGCGAGAAGGGGGGGGCAGAGCAGCGCTGTTTCCTCGCTGCTCTTCCAGACATCCCAACACCACGGGGTGTTTCCAGCCCCTGTGGTGCTGCAGCCCCCAGCGTCCCATCAGCCACGGATCACTGAGCTCTCTGTGGCATCTCTGTAGAACAGCGCCAGCAAGACAGGCTCCAAGGCTTTGCCTTCGAGGTGATGGTCAGAGAAAACCAAACCCTGCACTGGTGAGCCCTCCCTGGGGACATTGTCCCACCTGGCTGGGTGGTCAGTGTGGGGTGCAGGTCAGGATCAGCCCCAACCTCTGCTGGCAACTGGAGCTTTTTCCATGTTTTGTCCCCAGATAATTTAAGTGCCCATAAATGAGGGTGGGAGAGCACGAGTGGCTGGCAGGAGGATGCTGTGTGATGGTCACTTCCCACAGATGTGGGGGTTTTCAGGCACTTTTTAGGATTCAGGAATGCCAGGTTGTGCTGCAGAGCCCAGGGCAAAGGCTCCTACTAACACGAGCTTTTAATCAATGGCTGCAAAATGAAGTGGCTTGAGGGGAAAGGACTGAGAGGGGACAAAAGGACTCATCCCCCAGCCCACTCTGGGGCTGTCACTGCTCAGCACAGTCCTTACCCCGTGTCTCCTTGCCATGGAGTGAAAATACACTGTACACTGGCACACTCTACCTCTCTTGTTGGTTTTTTTTTTCCCACCCCTCTCCTTTCTGTGGAGGAAGATGAAGGTTTTTAAATGTCCTTCCACTTCACATGTCCTTTTCCTCACCGATTCTCACACTGGACTGCTCCCCAGCAGCCCAGCACTGTGTACATAACAGGATCATCCCACGTGGAGTTACGTGAACCAGTCTGGAGAAATCCACTGGCTCAGTCACGTCTCCTTTGTGTGGCAAATGAGCTTTAACACAAAATCTCTCCCTTGGTTTGAGGAGCAGACACTGCTCACAGAGGGTGGCACGTGTTCTGAGATGGAGACACATTCCTGCTGGGCAGGGAAACATGAGTGATCCATGGGCAGTGTGAGGCTGGAGACAATGTGTGGCCAAAGCTGCTTATATTTCTATTTGTGGACAGCAGGGAAGCTTCCAGGTGCTGAGCACAACTCCTCCAGGTTTGGATGTATCACCTCAAGCAGCGCTGAAGTGCCTGTGTGCCCCTCACAGACCTCTCACCCAGGGCTTTCTCTTTGGTTTGACCTATGTATTCCAAATTTTCCAGGAGCTGCTGCAGTGATCCTTGCCCTTAGCACAGCCTCTGCCTCAGCCAGGGTGTTTCTCAAGGCCTGGATTGCGTTCCCACATTCCTGCTGTCACATGGATGCTCTGTACCCCAGGCATGTGGGGCTGGGGGCCAGGGGAGCCTGGTTTGGGCTCCTCTTAATCCGCCGTGGTTTTCCCACAGGGCTAAGGTGGGATAAGCAGTGGCTTTGCAGGTCACCGAGGTCGGACGTGGCGATGCCCTGTGTTTGTCCATCCCCATAGGAAGTGCCACAGCCTTGGCTGGAAAGGTTTTGGGAAGGACTCTCCTTTCTGTTCCCACTGTATAGGGGACCATGGAGCCAGAAGCATCACCTCCATCAGGGAATTAATTGTTGGGGAGCGACGCCCCAGCCTGCCACCCAACCAGCCCTATCCAATATCCCTCCAGAACAAACCCCTCTCCCCATGGAAAGCCCTAAGGCAAGAGCCTGCCCGGCTGCTGAGCAGCCCTGACAACACATTGAACCCACCCACGGTGAGCTGGCCCTCAAGATTTCACAGCTGCTGGGCAAGCACTGCGGGTTGCAGGGCACTGCGCTCCTGGAGAGAGGCAGGAAGGGGGCAGTGAGGTGGGTGGCTGCTCGCTGGGGGGACCAGGAGCCACAGTGTGGCCATGGGGGCAGTGCTGAGGGTGAGGCATCACTGGGGTACAGCATCCCCTGCCTGCCTGGGCCACGGGGGCTGGCTGAGCGCACTGAGGGGATGTCCAGGCCCCGTGGGGGAGGTTCCAGCGCGGACGCCCCCAGGATTGTCCGGGATACCCAAAATGTCTCCCTGAGGGCTCCCCCCGCCCCTACCACCCCTCAGGATGGGGGGCCCGGCCGTGGCGCCCCCTACAGCAGCGAGCAGTGAGCTGCGCCAGGCGCTGTCCAATCAGAGGCGGCGCTGCGCTGTCACCGCCGCCCCTCTCCGCCAATGGGAAGCAGCGAAGGGCGGGACTGAGGAAAGCGGGACGGCATACCGGAAGTGTGCGCCAGACACAACTTCCTCCCCTCTTCCGCTTTCAGTCCCGCCCCCTCGTCTCTCCGCGCTCTGATAAGATAAGCCTGCTGTCTGTCAGACTTCCTGAAAGCTGATTGGGCATTCCGCGCTGCTAGCCACGCCTACATCCGGGTCTCGCAGGCGCGGTGGCAGCGGCGCGGCGCCGCCATTGTGGTGGGGGGAGCGCGGGGGGTCGCGGCTGCCGGTGAGGGCCGAGGGGGAGCGGCGGCCCCGGGGCGGGCCCGGGGACGGGCGGGAGTGACGGGGGAGTGGCCGGCGGCGGCCTCGTCGTGATCCCGTAGCTCACCCTGAGCCCCTCTCCACTCTCTCCGCAGCAGCGTCGCCATGGCCGCCGTGTTCCCGTACCGCGGCGGCTGCGCCCCGGTGCCCAACCCGCTGGCGCCGCTGCCCGACTACATGTCCGAGGAGAAGCTGCAGGAGAAAGGTGAGTACGGCCCCGGCCCCTCAGATCCTCCTCTGGGCGGGAGGGACAAGGCGTGAGCCGCCGCCTCTGTGTCCCCGCAGCCCGCAAGTGGCAGCAGCTGCAGGCCAAGCGTTATGCGGAGAAGAGGAAATTCGGCTTCGTGGACGCGCAGAAGGAGGACATGCCCCCCGAGCATGTCCGCAAAATCATCCGCGACCACGGCGACATGACCAATAGGAAGTTCCGGCACGACAAGCGCGTCTACCTGGGGTAAGGGGTCCCCGGTGTGTGACAGGGGGGAGCTCGGGGGATCCGCCGCTGCTGCCGTGGTGGTTGTAAGGGGGAGAGATCCTTCTCCAAAGGGCTCTTCGTGCCCGTTGTAGCTCGCTGAGGATGCCCTGAGGTGTCAGTGCAGAGGAGGAGCAGCAAAAGGAGTTGTTACTTTGAATTTATGAGAAAAAACATGAGCCTGGATAATGCATCATTGAAGGGGAAGCCCCTTCTCCAAAGGGCTGTCAGTGTCAGCGTTCTGTGAGGTGTCAGTGCAAAACAGCATCAGCAAAGGGAATTGTTGCTTTGAATTTGAGAAAAAAAAAAATTAGCCTGCATAACACAGTGTCTTAGAAGAGGTTGGGGAGAGTATGAAATGGTTTTTGAAAGATTGAAAGGCATCCTGAGTTCTTCTTTGCTATTTGGGTTTAGAGAGCTGTCTAGGCAACATCATGGCCTCCTGCAGTAACTTAGCATTACCCATAAAAACTCCAGAAACTCACTTTAAAACTTCCATTTTTGTTAGCAGCATTCCTGAAAGCCACATCACTAGAAAACCTTTTGCTAGGCAGAGTGGGAAATTCATGGATTTGCTTTTTGAACGATGAGCAGCTCCCAGGGAAGACTGGGAGGTTGTTGGGTTTGTGACAGGTGCTTGGCTGTCCCTGAGAGCCCCTCCAGCGTGCTTTCCCTTGGTTTGTGGCTGCAGTGCTCTGAAGTACATGCCCCATGCTGTGCTGAAGCTGCTGGAGAACATGCCCATGCCCTGGGAGCAGATCCGAGATGTTCCTGTCCTGTACCACATCACCGGCGCCATCTCCTTCGTCAACGAGATCCCCTGGGTCATCGAGCCTGTCTACATTGCCCAGTGGGGGTAGGTGCCTTCTCCTTCACCCAGCTGGGCCAAACCTTTTTGCATCCACCATAAAAATCCCCCTGATTTTAACTTCCCCCTGGTTTCCTGCAGCTCCATGTGGATTATGATGAGGCGGGAGAAGAGGGACAGGCGTCACTTCAAGAGGATGAGATTCCCCCCGTTTGATGATGAAGAACCCCCTCTGGATTATGCTGATAACATCCTGGATGTGGAGCCCCTGGAGGCCATTCAGCTGGAGCTGGATCCAGAGGAGGATGCCCCTGTGCTGGACTGGTTCTATGACCACCAGCCTCTGAAGGACAACAGGAAGTACGTGTCTGTGGTAGCACAATTCTCTGGGAGAGGGGGGAATACAGTGTGTGAATTCGGTGTGCAGAGCAGTGGGTAACCTTTGTGTGATGTTGGTGAGGAGAGAAAAACCTTCCCTCAAGGGTGGGAGGCAAAACCTGAGCGTTGGGAAGCTGCATCTTTTGCTTGCAGGTTGCTCAGAGAAGCTGTGGCTGCCCCATCTCTGGAGGTGATCAAAGCCAGGTTGGATGGGGCTCTGAGCAACCTGGGATAGTGGAAGGTGGAAGGCTTGGAACAAGATGAGCTTTAAGGTTCCTTCCAAGCCAAACCATTCTGGGATTTTATGGTTCAGCATCCAGTAAGGCCCCTCTATCCAGGAGGCCTGTGACCCACTCACCTGCTAAAAATTGTGTTTCTGACTGTGGTGTTTGTGAGGGTCCCCAGGACGAGGGGAGAGATGAGAATTTGACTCCATGTTCTCAGAAGGCTGATTAATATAATATAATAGTATATAATAGTGTATAAGAGTATAGTGTAGTATAGTAGTATAGTATAATAGAATAGAATAATTATATTTATTATATTATATTATATTTTACTATATTTATTATAATTATCACATTATATTATATTTTATTATTTTATAGATTTTATTTTATATTTTTATATTTATTAGATTATATTAGATTAGATGAGATGATGCTATATTGAAACTATGCTAAAGAAAGAGCAAGGATACCTCAGAAGGCTTAACAAGAATGAATATTAAAAACTTGTGACTGACTCAGAAAGTCCCAACGCAGCTGGCTGTGATTGGTCATTAGGTTAAAACAATTCACATGGAACCAATCAAACATTCACCTGTTGGTAGACAATCTCCAGACCACATTCCAGAGCAGTAGTCAGATAATTGTCATTTTCATTCCTCTTTGAGGCTTCTCAGATTCCCAGGAGAAAATCCTGGGCAAAAAGGATTTTTCAGAAAATATCATGGTGCCACTGACCATGCTGTAAGGCTGCCAGCCTGCACTGTCTAGCTGGAATTTGAAATTTGCTCAAGGTGCAGAGATGTCCTGTGTCAGTTTGGACACAGAGGAGGAGAGGAACTGGAGCAGCCAGCGTTTTCTGGGCAGGAGGAGTCCTGAGTGGTGTTTAACATTGCTGCAGCCTTCTTTCAGTCTAGAGACACCCATGTGTCACCTGTCCTTGATGAGTGCTGGGTGGCAGGAGGTGTTTGGTGACTCTGGTGCTGTGCCTGGAGTGTCCCTGCTCTGCTCTCCCAGGTATGTGAACGGCTCCACGTACCAGCGCTGGCAGTTCACCCTGCCCATGATGTCCACCCTGTACCGCCTGGCCAACCAGCTGCTCACTGACCTGGTGGATGACAACTACTTCTACCTGTTTGACCTGAAAGCATTCTTCACCTCCAAGGCACTGAACATGGCCATTCCTGGAGGTCCCAAGTTTGAGCCCCTCGTCAGGGACATCAATCTTCAGTAAGTGTTGGGTTTAGGAGAGAGAGATGAGTGGTTATCTAGGAAGTGGGGATGTTTTCAGTCACAAATGTTTGTCTCTCTCACCTTGAATGCCTGCATAACAGTTTCTTGTCTCATTTTAAGGGATGAAGACTGGAATGAATTTAATGACATCAACAAAATCATTATCAGGCAGCCCATCAGGACAGAGTACAAAATCGCTTTCCCGTACCTGTACAACAACCTGCCACACCATGTCCACCTTACCTGGTAAGAGCAGCAGCCTCCAGAGCCAGGAGAGGAGGGAAAGGCTGTCAAAGGCTCTAATGTTTATTTTTTGTTGCAGGTATCATACTCCAAACGTTGTTTTCATTAAAACAGAAGATCCTGACCTCCCAGCTTTTTACTTTGATCCTCTGATCAACCCCATTTCACACAGACATTCTGTCAAGGTGAGTCACTGGGTTTACTGTGATAAACCCTAGGTGAGGAAGTAGGGGGCTTTAGTATCTTGCTTCTGATAGCAGCAGACAAACATAAATATTTTAGGAGAAGGCAGCAGCCCTTTGACAAAAAAAAAATCCATAGTTGTCATTTTAGTCTTCTACTTCTGGAGTTGCACAAAGTTGTCTCCTTTGGTTTCTGTAAGATAAAGCCAAATGTGTAATTAATGGTGTTAGGATCTTCTGACAGATGATTTATCTTTCTGGTTGCCCTTGGTGTATTCATGGAGCTGGCATCTCCCTGAAGTTACCTCCAGAACATCTAATTCAGGGTCTGGTAGCCACAGTTTGCCTTGTTGGGTGCTTTTTGCTTTTCTCATGCTCAGTGCAGCCACACTTCTTCCATGAGAGCAAAGAGATGGATTTTTAACTTGCTTAACTCAGAAACTGAGCTGAAGCAACCAGGAATCACCTTGTCTGGTGCTGTGTATTTCAGAGCCAGGAGCCACTGCCTGATGATGATGAAGAGTTTGAGTTGCCAGAGTTTGTGGAGCCTTTCCTGAAGGATACTCCTCTCTACACTGATAACACAGCCAATGGCATTGCCTTGCTGTGGGCACCACGACCCTTCAACCTGAGGTCTGGCAGGACCCGGAGAGCTCTTGACATCCCACTGGTCAAGAACTGGTGAGTTCTGTCCTGAGGCTGATGTAGTGATCATGACATTATTACCTTGTTTTAATGAAAATGAAATAAAGACATTATGCTGGCTAGTTTCTAGAGATTTTAGGAGAGTTTTGGGAGACTTTTGTCTAAGGAATGTGAGTTAGCTGAAGCTTTGGAGTGTGATTTATCCATAGGTACCGTGAGCACTGCCCAGCAGGACAGCCAGTCAAGGTGAGAGTGTCCTACCAGAAGCTCCTGAAATACTATGTCCTGAATGCACTCAAACACAGACCTCCCAAGGCCCAGAAGAAGAGGTGAGTGGGCTCTGTTCAGTGGGGAACTGCTGATCTCTGTAGGGGATTGAGCTGATGGTGGTCTCTGCTCTCTCCAGGTACCTGTTCCGCTCCTTCAAGGCTACCAAGTTTTTCCAGTCCACCAAGCTGGACTGGGTGGAAGTTGGCCTGCAGGTGTGTCGCCAGGGCTACAACATGCTGAACCTGCTGATCCACAGAAAGAACCTGAATTATCTTCACTTGGATTACAACTTCAACCTGAAGCCTGTGAAGACCCTCACCACAAAGGTACCAGTCCGTGTGCTGTTGTGTGCAAGAGCAGAGTTTATGTGGAGGTTGTTGTGTAGTGAGGAAAGAGAGGCCACAGTGCCTCAGCTGCTCAGTTGTTGACCAAATTTGAGTTGTTTCACTCTTCTTTGATATTGTTACATGAATACTGAATATTTTGTCTTTTCCAGGAAAGAAAGAAATCCCGTTTTGGGAACGCTTTCCATCTGTGCCGAGAGGTGCTGCGGCTGACTAAGCTGGTGGTGGACAGCCACGTCCAGTACAGACTGGGAAATGTGGATGCATTTCAGGTAGGCTTTTTGGTTTTAAATGTGGTGAGAGGAAGTTGAGAGGAGAATTGGAATATTTTATATGGGATGCACAAAGTGGCTGAATGTTGCAGTGTTAGGGAGAAGAGGAGAAACATTGACAATATGCAGTATTGGTTGAAGTTCTGCTTTATATTACTTTATAAGAATTGATCGTTGTCTGAGCCAGCATTAGGAGCTTTGCATGGCCTGATACAGTCTGTCCAATAAACCTGGCTGCTGGAGGTGGTGTCTGAAGTGTTGATTATTGTCCCTGACTGTGTTCCTTGTCTCAGCTGGCAGATGGCCTGCAGTACATCTTTGCCCACGTGGGCCAGCTCACGGGGATGTACCGGTACAAATACAAACTGATGAGGCAGATTCGAATGTGCAAGGACCTGAAACATCTCATCTACTACAGGTTTAACACTGTGAGTTCCACCTTTCCACATGACACTGACCCCATTTAAACTGAGGAACAAGGAGGGATGACAGTAAATGACCTTTTACCATGTCTCTGTTCTTCCAGGGGCCTGTGGGCAAAGGTCCTGGCTGTGGTTTCTGGGCTCCAGGCTGGAGAGTGTGGCTGTTCTTCATGAGGGGCATTACCCCACTGCTGGAACGCTGGCTGGGGAATCTGCTGGCCAGGCAGTTTGAAGGTCAGCACCCTGTAAATGCTGCACGTGGGAGGAGTGTGTGGTAAAGATTAATACTGTTTGCTTGCCAGCCAGTTTCCTGTTCATACTGGTGGTTTTTATCCGTGCTCTGTTGACCAGCTTAGAGCTCTTCCAAGATCTGTGCCCCCAGCACAGATTCTAAATGGAAGTGGGATTTCCTGCTCCATAGCCACTTAATCATCTATTCCGGACTCCTGGCAGTGTAATTTCTACAGATATCTTGCACCTCCTCAGGAAGGAGGAGAATCACTGCCTGGTGGTGTCAGAATTCTGAAGGACTTTGCTTTTTCCAGGCCGTCACTCCAAGGGTGTCGCAAAGACTGTCACGAAGCAGCGCGTGGAGTCTCACTTTGACCTGGAGCTCAGGGCAGCAGTGATGCACGACATCCTGGACATGATGCCAGAAGGGATCAAGCAGAACAAAGCCAGAACCATCCTGCAGCACCTGAGTGAGGCTTGGCGCTGCTGGAAGGCCAATATTCCCTGGAAGGTAAAGCTCTCACTTGGCCTTTGGGTTGAGTTGTAACATCACCCAAGTGGAGCTGCTCTTGGAAAGCTCCCACTCTTGCTTCCCTCAAGTTCCTGTCCCTCCCCAGGTGCCAGGACTGCCAACTCCTATTGAGAACATGATCCTGAGGTATGTGAAGGCCAAAGCTGACTGGTGGACAAACACAGCTCACTACAACCGGGAGCGGATCCGCCGGGGTGCCACTGTCGACAAAACCGTCTGTAAGAAGAACCTGGGCAGGCTGACCAGACTCTACCTGAAAGCTGAGCAGGAACGGCAGCATAATTACCTGAAGGTACTTCTGTCCTCCCTGAAATTGCCCAAATTAATGCTGTTTTCTTAGGGAAGCTTTCACTGATTAATTCTGTTGGTGTGGTTCTGCAGGATGGGCCGTACATCACTGCAGAAGAGGCTGTTGCTGTGTACACAACCACAGTACACTGGCTGGAGAGCAGGAGGTTCTCCCCCATTCCTTTCCCACCACTGTCCTACAAGCATGACACCAAGTTGCTGATCTTAGCCCTGGAGAGGCTGAAGGAAGCTTACAGGTAAGCAGTGGGAAATGATGTTGAGCTTCAGGGGCACTGGGAAAGGCTTCTGTTTTCTTATCCATTATTCCTGGGGTGAAGTATGGTGTAAAATTTACCCTGGTGAACTGGTAAAGCTGTTGGTTTGGTACTGCCAGTTAATCTGGGAGTTCCTATTGACTCTGTCACTTGGGCAAAACCACTGCCATGCTTGCTGGTTTGGGGATGTGGATTGTGAGGATTTACAGGTTGAACATTATCATTCATCAGTTTAATGCAGTGGCCCTTAGGCTGTTTGTGTACAGGTGCTGAGCTGTTCTCCCTTGTTTTCAGTGTGAAATCACGCCTGAATCAGTCACAGAGAGAAGAGCTGGGCTTGATTGAGCAGGCTTATGATAATCCCCACGAAGCTCTCTCCAGAATCAAGCGTCATCTGCTGACTCAGAGAGCCTTCAAGGAGGTGAGTGAAAGCCTGGTGAAAGCCCAGCTATGTTGTGCTGCATTCAGAAACTGAGTGGCACAAAAACTTTGTGTTTTCTCTCAACTACCAGCCTCAGATTATCCCCCTCTTTTTTTTTTTTTTTTTTAGGTGGGAATTGAGTTCATGGATCTCTACAGCCACTTGGTCCCTGTTTATGATGTTGAGCCCCTGGAGAAGATCACAGATGCTTACCTGGATCAGTACTTGTGGTATGAGGCTGATAAGCGAAGGCTCTTCCCTCCTTGGATCAAACCTGCTGACACTGAACCGCCCCCACTGCTGGTGTACAAGTGGTGCCAAGGTCAGTGGGCTCTTGGATTCCATGCAAAAATTATTTTTCCTATGGGGGAACTTGTGTCCTATGAGTCCCCTTAGGAGCTGAATTTTGCTTTTGTAATTTGCAGTCAATAATTGCAATCAGAGATGTATTTTGTAGGTTAATACATGTGTGTATGCTGGAGGAGGACAACTTGCACAGCATTTATGGTTGATTACATAGTTTTCGTCCCACTTCTGGATAGACTGGAAGATCCAGAGTCTGAAAAATCAGGCACTGCAAGACTTACGTTGACTCCCTGTGCCCAATGGCTGCTTCTGAGCTCTCATGTGTCAGATAACACAAGATTTTGTTCCCTCAGGCATTAATAACCTGCAGGATGTTTGGGAAACGAGTGAAGGGGAGTGCAACGTGATGCTGGAATCTCGGTTTGAGAAGATGTATGAGAAGATTGACCTGACCTTGCTCAACAGGCTGCTGCGTCTCATCGTTGATCACAACATTGCTGACTACATGACAGCCAAGAACAACGTGGTGATCAACTACAAGGTGATGGTTCTTGTCAGGAAAGGGGGTTTGTGCTAAAAGGGACCCATGAGGGAGGAGGTTTTGGCAAAGAAGGAGCGCAAGATTTGCCAAAGAAAAGGGATGAGGGAGCAAAAAAAACCCTTCAGGGTCGTGCTGAGGAACAGCTGCTCAGGTGAAAGTGTTCTGACATATTGGGATGTGTTTTCTCACAATTTCCCTTCATTTCCTCAGGACATGAATCACACAAACTCCTATGGGATTATCCGTGGGCTGCAGTTTGCTTCCTTCATTGTCCAGTACTATGGGCTGGTGATGGACCTGCTGGTGCTGGGCCTGCACCGGGCCAGTGAGATGGCTGGGCCTCCCCAGATGCCAAATGACTTCCTCAGCTTCCAGGACATTGCCACGGAGGTGGCCCATCCCATTCGCCTCTTCTGCAGATACATTGACAGGATTCACATCTTCTTCAGGTGAGACCTCTGGGCCTTGCTTTCCTCAGGTCAGCACAAAGGCAAGGAGGATTTCATATGCTCCTGCTGCTGGCTTTTGTTCCCTTTGCTGTTGAAGATCAAGAGTATTTGAATTGACAGACTTCCCTGGATAACTGGATGTCCACATGCCTCCTCTTGCTTTCTCAGTTTGCTTTTCTGCAGCTTCACTGGACCAATAGAAACACAACAAGAAACACAAATGACCAATAGAAATATGCTCACTTGTTAGGCATTTGGTAAATTAGAGACTGGTAAAATAAACCTTTTCTGTCTCTTCATGGAAAAGTAACCCAAACCCTGAGTTGCTCTCTGCTAATGAAATTCCCCCATTCATTTGGAGGACACAAAAATGGGATAGTTACCCTCAAACACTCTGACACAAACACCTTTTCCTAATTTAATCCTTATCTTTCTGGCCAGGCTGGTGTTGCTGAGTCAACCATGTAATTCCAGATCCTTTTTTGTGCATTTCCAGGTTTACAGCTGACGAGGCAAGGGACCTGATCCAGAGGTACCTGACAGAGCACCCCGACCCCAACAACGAGAACATTGTGGGTTACAACAACAAGAAGTGCTGGCCCCGGGACGCTCGCATGCGCCTCATGAAGCACGACGTGAACCTGTAAGTGCTGCAGCTGGGGAAAAAGTGCTAAGAAAAAGGAGAAAATCAGTGATAAATAACTGTTGGAGACTGGGGAAGAAGTGCTAGGAAAAAGGGGGAAATTGGTGATAAATAACTGTTGGGAGACTGGGGAAGAAGCACTGGGAAGATCAGTGATAGATAACTGTTGGAGACTGGGGAAAAAGTGGTAGGAAAAGGGGAAAATCAGTGATAGATAACTGTTGGAGACTGGGGAAGAAGTGGTAGGAAAAGGGGAAAATCAGTGATAAATAACTGTTGGAGACTGGGGAAAAAGTGCTAGGAAAAAGGGGAAAATCAGTGATAGATAACTGTTGGAGACTAGGGAAGAAGTGCTGGGAAAATCAGTGATAAATAACTGTTGGAGACTGGGGAAGAAGTGGTAGGAAAAAGGGGGAAATCGGCGATAAATAGCTGTTGGAGACTGGGGAAAAGGGCTGGGGAAAAAGGGGGAAATTGGTTATAAATAACTGTTGGAGACTGGGGAAGAAGTGCTGGGAAAAAGGGGGAAATCAGTGATAAATAACTGTTGGAGACTGGGGAAGAAGTGCTGGGAAAAAGGGGGAAATCAGTGATAAACAACAGTTGGAAACTGGGGAAGAAGTGCTGGGAAAAATCAGTGATAAAGAACTGTTGGATACTGATAGATGCACAGGATGAGATGTGAGAAGTAAAGGGTCTGCGCTGAAAAATTAGGGAAGCTCTGAGACTTTGCCCAGTTATTATTTGGGTAAATTATGCCGTGTCCCTGTGCCCATGGTGTTGTGCAGTGGCCGTGCTGTGTTCTGGGACATCAAGAACCGTTTGCCCCGCTCGGTGACCACGGTGCAGTGGGAGAACAGCTTCGTGTCCGTGTACAGCAAGGACAACCCCAACCTGCTGTTCAACATGTGCGGCTTCGAGTGCCGCATCCTGCCCAAGTGCCGCACCAGCTACGAGGAGTTCACCCACAAGGACGGCGTCTGGAACCTGCAGAACGAGGTGGGCTGGGAGAGCAATCCCTGGGTGGGGTTTCCATGGATTGGAGAGGGGCTCCCAGCAGGGGATTGATGGGTCTGTGCTCTCTAGGTGACCAAGGAGCGCACGGCTCAGTGCTTCCTGCGTGTGGATGATGAGTCCATGCAGAGGTTTCACAACAGAGTGAGGCAGATCCTCATGGCCTCTGGCTCCACAACCTTCACTAAGGTAAGGGAAGAGGGAGATCTGTGACAGCTTTCTGCAGATTCTTGGGAATGAGCTAGGAGCTGATCCTTTCCTTTCCTTTCTAGATTGTCAATAAATGGAACACAGCTCTGATTGGCCTGATGACTTATTTCCGGGAAGCTGTTGTAAATACTCAGGAGCTGCTTGATCTGCTGGTGAAGTGTGAGAATAAAATCCAGACTCGGATCAAGATCGGCCTGAATTCCAAAATGCCCAGCCGTTTTCCTCCTGTGGTGTTCTACACCCCTAAGGAGCTGGGGGGGCTGGGCATGCTCTCCATGGGCCACGTTCTCATCCCTCAGTCTGACCTGAGGTGAGTTGTGCTGTTCTAACTCCTGCATGACTTGATGCTCTTTGCCCTAAAAATATTCCAAGAGTGCTAAACCATGCCATGGTACAGAGCTGTGTTGCCTTTACAGTAGCTCATGACAGTGATGAGGGAAGTTCCAATTCCTCCTACCTCATTCTTGTCCCTTTACTCCAGGTGGTCCAAGCAGACAGATGTTGGCATCACTCACTTCCGCTCGGGAATGAGTCATGAGGAGGATCAGCTCATCCCCAACCTGTACCGTTACATCCAGCCATGGGAGAGTGAATTCATTGATTCTCAGAGGGTGTGGGCAGAGTATGCCCTGAAACGACAGGAGGCTATAGCCCAGAACAGGTGTGTGTCCACGTGAGGGAGGACAGGCAGCAGTGGGAAGTTTTGTGCTGTCTGGGGATTTTGGAGACCTCTCTGGCCCTGTGGTACCTGCAGTGCTGTTCCCTCACCTGTGGCATTTTAGTGTCCCCTGCCAGAGCCCTGAGTCATTTCTGTGATCTCATCTGAACTACTCATTAGTGCATTGCTGTAAATTGAGAGGTAACAAAATGTGGGGATTTTGTTCCTTCAGGCGTCTCACCCTGGAGGATCTGGAGGACTCATGGGACAGGGGAATTCCTCGGATTAACACCCTTTTCCAGAAGGACAGGCACACTCTGGCTTATGATAAAGGATGGAGAGTCAGGACTGACTTCAAACAGTATCAGGTACTGACAGGGAATTTCTCTTCACCTGAATATGAAGTTCAGATACCTGTTCCAAACAAAGTCCGTTACCGCAGGCGCACTTCTGTCTCTTTAGTGCAGAAAGAATTTACAGCCTTGTATTGGGACTGGTAGAGGCTGTTTGGAAACAAATGCTCCAGAATTTGTAGCTTATCCCCTTCAGAATAATTTAGATAGATTGCAGTGTATTGGAGAAAATCACAACACAACAACATATTACAGAATCAGTTCTGGAGAGAGGAAAATAAATATCCCAAAACAAACATTCCAAAATATTAAGTTTTAGTAACAGTGGAATAATTTGTTATTTAAAGCCTTTAATGACAGCTCTGTAGAAGGCCAGTCCCTGAAAGATAAAAATATCACCTGGGGTTCCACCCAGAGTGAATTGCAGAGCAGCACTGACAGAACTCATGTTGCAGATGGGCTGTGTCCTCCAGCACTGAGGGCATGAGGCTTTTTACCTGCTCCCTGACCATCACCCTGGTGTTGGTTCCTGCAGTTAGTGCAGCCAGGTCAGTGATCTGCTTGCTGTTGTGTCCAGGTGCTGAAGCAGAACCCGTTCTGGTGGACACACCAGCGCCACGATGGCAAACTCTGGAACCTGAACAATTACCGCACGGACATGATCCAGGCTCTGGGCGGGGTGGAAGGGATCCTGGAGCACACACTCTTCAAGGGCACCTACTTCCCCACGTGGGAGGGTCTCTTCTGGTAAGAGGAACTTTGATGTGGGCTCTGGCTGTGCTGGTTCTGTTGAGTTTCTGCTGGTTTTCAGTGGTCATTTCAGAGCGTTGTGTAGTTCAGTGTGAGGGACCTGGGAGGGGGCTACAGCTGAACTTCTTGGAAATCCATGGAAATTTCTTGGCATGAAACAACCCTCCCTGTGTCTGTTAGAAGTGACACATGGCAGCAGAGATGAGGGACATCTCATTCAGTTGAATCTAATGATCTGCCCTTTCTAGGGAGAAGGCCAGTGGTTTTGAGGAGTCCATGAAGTGGAAGAAGCTGACAAATGCCCAGAGATCGGGTTTGAACCAAATTCCAAACAGAAGATTCACTCTCTGGTGGTCTCCTACCATCAACAGAGCCAACGTAAGTAACTGGTGTTTGTCCCTCTAGGAGCAGACAATGCTTTTCCACTGAAATTAGAGCAGTTAATTGATCCAATTAATTCTCAGAACATCTCTTAGAGAGCTACTAAACCTCCTTAACAGGTATAAGTGCTCCATTTTTTATATTTCCTCAGTTGTGCTGTTGTGTGTTCTCACAGCTGCTTTTCCTTTGCAGGTGTATGTTGGGTTCCAGGTGCAGCTGGATTTGACAGGGATCTTCATGCATGGCAAAATCCCCACGCTGAAGATTTCCCTCATCCAGATTTTCCGAGCTCACTTGTGGCAGAAGATCCATGAGAGCATTGTCATGGATTTGTGTCAGGTGAGCAGTGTTGGCTTGGTTTGTTTCTGTGCCCTTTTGGAGCAGGACCAGTCTTCCCCCAGGAATTTGGTAGAGAAGAGGAAGAAATAGAAAATGGGATTTTCCTGACTGCCTTGGTGTTGAGGATAGATTGCTTATCTGGGTTGTTTGAACACATCTCATCTTTAATTGCCTTTTCCCCAGGTGTTTGATCAAGAGCTGGATGCTCTGGAGATTGAGACAGTGCAGAAAGAGACAATCCATCCCAGGAAGTCCTACAAGATGAACTCCTCATGTGCAGATATCCTTCTCTTTGCTTCCTACAAGTGGAATGTGTCACGTCCATCCTTGCTGGCAGATTCCAAGTGAGTTTCCCTTTCCCCTCTCCTCAGTCTCCCTGCAGGGCAGAGCTGCTGAGCCTGTCATCCAGAACCTCTGTGTCTCTTGGGCACCTCGGGGAGGACACTGGAGATTGTGCCCAGCAGAGCACAGAGCTTGTTTGGGTAGGTGGTTGCAGCACCTCCTGGCACTGCCTTTGCAAAACACCAGCACTGGCTTTGCTCCTGTTCTCTCCTCTGGGTGAACTTCTCCCTGAGCTGTTGAAGGTTCTTCTGGAAACCCCACAAAGCTGATCTGGCCCATGGCCAGAATCTGGAGTGAATCCTCACCAGACAATCCCTGGACTCACTGCTGCTTTGTTTAAACCTTTCAACAGCCTCTGCCTTCACTGCTGTGTGAGAGAACAGCAGGGTCCTTTCCAGGGTGGATGTGAGCTGGCTGCAGTGTCCATTCTGGGTGACAATTACTGCAGGAGAATTTTGTGCCAGATGAACTTGTCGTGGCCTGTTTTCTCCTCAGGGATGTGATGGACAGCACCACCACCCAGAAGTACTGGATTGACATCCAGCTGCGCTGGGGCGACTACGACTCGCATGACATCGAGCGCTACGCCAGGGCCAAGTTCCTGGACTACACCACAGACAACATGAGCATCTACCCCCTCTCCCACTGGGGTGCTCATTGCCATTGATCTGGCCTACAACTTGCACAGGTCAGAGCTGCACCTTCTTCTGTGGTTTCATTTCTAGGGTTGGGATTGGTGGTTTGTGGGTATTGTCTCAGTGCATCTCCAGACTGGGTTGTATTCCAGGCAGGAGGAGGAGGGGAGAAGGCTGGAGATGGGCAGTGAGTGGGATAAGGCATCTCAGGTTGCCCAGTTTTGCTCAGTAGTAGTGGTTCAGTTCCCTCAGTTCATTAATAATTTGTTTCTTAGGATATTTCTGTCAGAGTGTTGTTGGAGCTGAAGGACAGGCCTTGTTTCAAAGCTCCTACAAGTGGGGACAGCTATTTCTCTCTGGAAACAAGGGGCAAAGTCAGAAATCAGTTCTCCAGTGTGTTTGTTGGAGATGGTGCAGCTTTTCTGGGACTGCAGCATGTGTGTGCTGTGGTTTCCCACTGAGGAGGTGTAGATAAGAGCCATAGGTGCCCACCTCCCAGGGCATTACAGAAGTCACACTGCAGCACAAAGCTGCATTTTCAGCAGTACAAAGGGGCCTGGCTGCTGCATGGAAAGACTTGAG
Source organism: Calcarius lapponicus (assembly GCA_039654755.1). Classification (NCBI taxonomy): domain Eukaryota; kingdom Metazoa; phylum Chordata; class Aves; order Passeriformes; family Fringillidae; genus Calcarius; species Calcarius lapponicus. Next base: position 7,337,030 of record JBBFKN010000017.1, on the reverse strand, counting down.
TGGGGCTGTCATCTCTTCAGGTCTAATGCTAACAATTTCTGTTTGTTTCCTCCTTCAGTGCTTATGGGAACTGGTTTCCTGGGAGCAAACCTCTGATCCAGCAGGCCATGGCCAAAATCATGAAAGCAAACCCTGCCCTGTATGTGCTGAGGGAACGGATCCGCAAAGGGCTGCAGCTCTACTCCTCAGAGCCCACAGAGCCCTACCTGTCCTCCCAGAACTATGGGGAGCTCTTCTCCAACCAGATCATCTGGTTTGTGGATGACACCAACGTGTACAGAGTCACCATCCACAAGGTGAGGCCTGAGGGGTGTCTCAGGGAAAGGACTGAATGGGGTGGAGGTTTCCACGTGTGATGGAAATCTGGGAGTCAGCACGTGGACCCAGATTTTTGCAGAGTGCACAGAGCAGCTTTTACATTTCCCTCACAGCTCCTGCTCAAAGCACACAGAGAATTGGCTCTTGTGTAAAGGTGTGGGTGGGCTCCATTTATCTCCCTGCTCTTCTCACTCTCACTTTCTCCCTCAGACTTTTGAAGGGAATTTGACCACAAAACCCATCAACGGAGCCATTTTCATCTTCAATCCCAGAACTGGGCAGCTCTTCCTGAAGATCATCCACACCTCTGTGTGGGCAGGACAGAAGCGTCTGGGACAGGTAGGGCTTGTGTGTGAGCTGAGGGTGGGCTCTGACTGCTTGGGACACTCCCTTGAGCAGAAAACATCACTAAGATCTTCATCTTCCTGCCTAATGAGTTTGGAGCTCCAAAGTCCAAGTGATCAGGCAGGCAGGAGCATGGGGTATAAAAGTGGAGGAGCACAAGCATTGCTGCTGCAAGGACCTAGAGACTCTGAGGTGTAAAGACCTCACATCATCAAGCAGAGCTTGAGGAGCAGTGCTCTGCTCCTTGTTACACCTTGGCTGTACATGCAGTGCAGGGAGACAGCTCAGGTGGCAAATCCAGGGAGGTAGAGTAGCCAGCTGTTTTTTTCTGAGCCACTCAGGAGTAACTGAGCTCCAGGAATGGGAACTGCCCTCTGTTGTCAGTAAGGAGGAAATGCTGGTCCTTGTCACTGGAACAAGCCATAAATTCCAGTTGTATTTTTAGAATTTGGTTTGCGTCCCTTTGGTTCCCAGAGACACGGAGAGGCTGCTGGAGAGCAGGAGGATACTTCTCTAACCCTGCTGTCTTTTCTGTAGCTGGCCAAGTGGAAGACTGCTGAAGAAGTGGCTGCCTTGATCCGATCCCTGCCCGTGGAGGAGCAGCCAAAGCAGATCATAGTGACACGGAAGGGCATGCTGGACCCACTTGAGGTAAGGCTGCAGCTCCCTGAGGATGTGTAAAATCTGTGGGAGATAACAGGACACTTCTGTGTCCTGTGATGTTCTGCAGTAGCTGTGAGCTAATTCCTCTTGATAAACTCCAGGTGCACTTGCTGGATTTCCCCAATATTGTGATCAAAGGCTCGGAGTTGCAGCTGCCCTTCCAGGCGTGTCTGAAAGTGGAGAAGTTTGGTGATCTCATCCTGAAGGCCACTGAACCCCAGATGGTTCTCTTCAATCTCTATGATGACTGGCTGAAAACCATCTCTTCCTACACAGTAAGCACAGATGTGTCTCCCGCATTTTGCTTTGTTGCTGATAAATGAGGCAGGAACCAAGGCCTCAGATATCCTTGATGATTTGTTTGGGAGCACTTGGCTCTGAATCTGCTTGGATTTTCCTTGAGATGGATTTCCCTGGCAATTCCTGTGTGCTCAAACAGAGGAATGCTGTACTAGGGTTGTGTACATTTAATTTTCTTCTTTCTAAATCCATCTTCTTTCCATCTCCAAGGCATTCTCCCGTCTGATCCTGATTCTCCGGGCACTACACGTGAACAACGATCGAGCCAAAGTTATCCTGAAGCCAGACAAGACAACCATCACTGAGCCTCACCACATCTGGCCAACCCTGACAGATGAGGAGTGGATCAAGGTGGAGGTGCAGCTGAAGGATCTCATCCTTGCTGACTATGGCAAGAAGAACAAGTAAGCCATGATCCAGTCAGCCTTTCCTTCCTGCCATAAAGGCTGTGGCCAGGGGTCTTTGTCAGTGCACTCTCAGCTTTGTAGGGGATCTGGTTAATTTTAATAACCTTGTGGTAAGGCAGATAAAAATGTCTGCACCAAATCATTGATCTAAGCATCATGTGATCGTGGCCTCTCTTTGGTTTAAAAAGTCGTGGTTTAGTTTTTTCATAGTGCCCAGAGTGGGTGTTCTGAGCTTGTGCCTGAAGGTGAGAAGGCTCCAGAATGTATTTTGAAATGCCTGACTCAGGTGAATTTTCTCTTCCAGCGTGAACGTTGCATCCCTGACCCAGTCAGAGATCCGAGACATCATCCTGGGCATGGAGATCTCTGCCCCATCTCAGCAGAGGCAGCAGATTGCAGAAATTGAGAAGCAAACCAAGGAGCAGTCGCAGCTGACGGCCACGCAGACCCGCACGGTGAACAAACACGGGGATGAAATCATCACCTCCACCACCAGCAACTATGAAACCCAGACCTTCTCCTCCAAGACTGAGTGGAGGGTCAGGTAGGAAGGCAGGCAGGGGTGGTGGAAAGGGTTGGAATGCTCAGGGAGGATCTGTGCCCCCTCTGATCACTGTCTCCTCCTCACAGAGCAATCTCTGCTGCCAACCTCCACCTGCGGACAAACCACATCTATGTCTCATCAGATGACATCAAGGAGACAGGTTACACCTACATTCTTCCCAAAAATGTGTTGAAGAAGTTCATCTGCATCTCAGACCTGCGGGCCCAGGTGAGTGTGCAGGTTACAGTTATGCCCCACTCAAACACACCAGGGGGGGAAACTCTTGGTGAAGGGCTGGGAACCTGCTGTGCTTTGTCCATGTGAATCCCTCCGATGCTCTCCTCAGAAATTAAGGACTTCCCACTCAGCTACACAGAGATCTCTTCTGGCCTTCTAAGGCAGGTGTGTGTGTTTTAGATTGCAGGTTACCTGTATGGAGTGAGCCCTCCAGACAACCCCCAGGTGAAGGAGATCCGGTGCATTGTGATGGTGCCCCAGTGGGGGACACACCAGACCGTGCACCTCCCAGGGCAGCTGCCACAGCACGAGTATCTCAAGGTGGGTTGAGGTTCAGCTTCCAGGGTGGGTGGAAGGTCAGTAACAAGGACCCAAGGTGGTGGAGCAGCTTCCCTTGGTCTTTTGTAGTTGTAAGACTGAAAGGGCTCAGTCTGAAGCCAAACTTGATTGAGATCAAGTGAGGAGGAAGCCTGTGATCTCTGTCCTTTTTGCCAGGCTTGAAGTGGTCTCATTTTAAACGGTTTTGAGTTTTCTCTAAACCACTCTCTTTTTGTCAGGAAATGGAACCTCTGGGGTGGATTCACACCCAACCAAACGAGTCTCCTCAGCTTTCACCACAGGATGTCACCACCCACGCCAAGGTCATGGCTGACAACCCCTCCTGGGATGGGGAGAAGACCATCATCATCACCTGCAGGTGAGAGGGAGGGAGTCTTTTGGTGCAGAGTGGGGAATTCAAAATAAAATCGGCAGAAAGGGAGTGTTGGCTCATTCCTGCTTCCCCTTCTCTGCCCCAGGTGAGTCTGACTTGCCTCATGTCTTCTCCTTTTCAGTTTCACCCCTGGCTCCTGCACGCTGACAGCCTACAAGCTGACCCCGAGCGGGTACGAGTGGGGCCGGCAGAACACGGACAAGGGCAACAACCCCAAGGGGTACCTGCCCTCCCACTACGAGAGGGTGCAGATGCTCCTGTCCGACCGCTTCCTCGGCTTCTTCATGGTCCCAGCACAGGGCTCCTGGAACTACAACTTCATGGGTGAGCTGCCCTGGAGAGGGGAGGGAAAAAGAGGCAGTGTGAGGAGCTTGGGGAGGGAGGAATAGCTCCTTAGCCACTCCAAAGCTTTTTCAGAGTGGCTGGCAAGGATGCCAGCGCTGTGCCCTGAACTTTCCATAGTACCAGCATTGGGATATCAGGTCAATGAGTTTTTTTTTTTGGTGGCTCGAGAGGAAAAATAGATCCCATGTCTGTCAGGATTGTAGTGCATGGTCTATTGCCACTGAATAATTAATCCCTGTCAGGCAGGAGAGATAATGGAAAATGCAAGAGAGAAGCTGGTCCCAGTAGGGAGGTGTTGGTATCATGAACACCACGGGCAGCTGGAGAAAGGGTCAGGACATGAGTGACAGAACACTCGACTAGCATAAAAGGATTGTAAATCTCTTGAGGGGAGGAACCCAAAGAGGGATGATTTTGTGGGTTTAGAACTCTCTCTCCTGGCAGGGAAATGGTCGTAGAAGGGTGGAGGGCTGTGTTAGGCTACTGAAGGGTGGAGGAGGCAGAAGGTGGATGACACTCCCTCTTCTCCAGGTGTCCGCCACGACCCCAACATGAAGTACGAGCTGCAGCTCGCCAACCCCAAGGAGTTTTACCACGAGGTCCATCGCCCCTCTCACTTCCTCAACTTCGCGCTGCTGCAGGAGGGGGAGGTTTACTCCGCCGACCGCGAGGATCTCTACGCCTAATCCTGCCCGCGCCCCTTTAGTACTGTTGATATTCAACAGCGTGTTCGTGTGCCCCCCCCCCCCCTTCCCTTTCACTGTGCCCCGCTCGCCCCTCTCACCCCGCGCGTTGTTGTTTTTCCCCACTTTTCCTCTCAATAAATTTTGTACGAACGGGAGCGCTGAGGGAGCGCGCAGGTCCCGCCTCGGGGGCGGCCCCGGACGGGGCGGGCCGGGCCGGGCCGGGCGGAGCCGCGCGGGGCGATGGCGGAGCCGCTGTGGCGAACGCCGCCGGCCCGGCTGGCCCCGCCGCACGTCTACCGCATGGCGGGGGCGCTGGGCGCCGAGCTGCGCCGCCTGTCCGCCCGCTTCGGGCCCGACGCCGTGGCCGGGCTGGTGCCGCCCGTGGTGCGGCTGCTGGAGCTGCTCGAGGCGCTGGTGGCCCCGCCGGGCGCTGAGGGGGAGGCGCCGGCCGGGCCGCAGGAGGCGGAGGTGAGCGGGGAGCTGGGAGCCGGTGGCGCCGAGCCACGCGTGTCCCCGCTGGAGTGGCCGTGGGGACGGCGCCGAGCCGGTGGTGGCTTTTCCCGGGGCATGGGGCTGACACGGGTGTCTCACGTTTTGTGGGACGGCTCCGACCCGGCTGTTCCCGTTCCCTGTGGGGACGGCTCCGACCTCGCTGTTCCCTGTCCCCGGGGATGGCTCTGGCCCCGCTGCCCTGCATCCCGTGGAACGGCTGTGATGTTCCTGTCCCGTTCTCCCAGGGGATGGCTGTCCCTGCTGTCCCCATCCCCTGGGACGGCTCTGATATCGCTGTCCCTGTCCTCTGGTATGGGTCTGACCCGGCTGTCCCCCTTTCCGGGGTGATGGCGCTGTCCCCACTGTCCCTCATGCCCTGGCTGTCACCGTCCACTGGTCAGCGCTGCCTGTCCTGGCTGTCACTGCCCGCGGGGGTGGCTCTGACCCGGTGTCCCCGGTGTCCCCGTCCCCCAGGAGCCGGAGCAGAGGCTGTGGGAGGCCGAGCGCCGGGAGCGAGCCCTGCACGGCCGCCTGGCCTGCCTGGAGGAGCAGAACCGCCAGCTCCTGGGGCAGCTTGCCGAGAGCCAGTCCCAGGAAGGTGGGTGTCCCCGTGGGTTTGGGGTCCCCCCCATGCCACAGGGTGTCCCTGTGGAGCGGCAGGCTGGGGGCAGGGCTGAACCTGTTCTTCTGGAGCCTGGAATGCTGCTCTCCTTTCCCTCACCTTGGAGACCTGTCCTAGCAGGGAGCACAGGCATTACCTTGTTCTGCAAATCCCAAACCTCCAGAGCACCTCGAAAGCCCCCAGGAGGGTGGTGGGGGCAGGCACAGAGTTTGGGCTGCTGTGGCAACACAAGGATGTTCCAGGAACGGTCTAAAACTCTCAGTTCCCTTCTTTCCACTGAGATTACCAGGAACAAGTCAGATTTTGTAGAAGCACTGAGGAACTTTGCAGTGCTGTGGGCTTGGGGGAGTCCCTGGGGACTCTGACTCCTGCCCACCGTGTGTGGTCTCAGACAGCACAGCCCGGAAGGAGCGGGAGGTGATGCTGCGGCTCAAGGAGGTGGTGGACAGACAGAGGGATGAGCTCCGCGCCCAGGCCCACGAGATCGTCTGCAAGAGCCGGGACACGGAGGCGGTGAGGGCGGGGGTGCTCAAGGGTGTGGTGTGCCAGGGCCCGGGGAGCTGCTTTCATGTCACATTCCCCCCACCCTGGGGCTGTCACAGCTGCTGAGCCTGCTGGGGCAGGTGGCACTGGTGTCCCTGGGTGGGGACACTGCCTCACCTCTGGCTGCCCTGGGCCCTCCAGCTGCAGGAACAGCTCCAGCGCTTCATGGCCATGAACGAGGAGCTGCGGCACAAGGTAGCCGTGGTGCAGGCCCAGCTCAAGAGTGCTCTGGAGCAGAAGTCAGACCTGGAGGCTGCCATGCTGCAGAGCCAGAGGGAAACGAGCAGGAGGAGCAGGACAGCCCTGGAGAGCCGGCAGCCAGAGCCTGGTGAGGTGAGTCTGAGCTGGGACCCCCAAACCAGAGCCTGGTATGGTGAGTCTGAGCTGACCCCAAACCAGAGCCTGGTGAGGTGAGTCTGAGCTGTGACCCCCATACCAGAGCCTGGCATGGTGAGTCTGAACTGACCCCAAACCAGAGCCTGGCGAGGTGAGTCTGAGCTGACCCCACACCAGAGCCAGGTGAGGTGAGTCTGAGCCTGATGTAGTGAGTCTGAGCTGTGACCCCACACCAGAGCCTGGTGTGGTGAGTGTGAGCTGTGGCCTCGCTGCTGCTGGCCATCACCAACACTGACCCCACGTTCCCAACCTTGTGTGGAGCTCTTGGCACACCCAGACTGGCTATTCGAGGAAACCCCACAGCTGAAAAGTGAACAGTGTGGTGGTGTCTGCAATGCCACTAACACCTTCTCTGTGGAAGTGTTATGGGTGGAGCAAGATGAGGTGACAGGAGTTAAAGCTGGATGGGACACAGAGGATGAGGGAGGTTTGCCATGTGTGGTTGCTGGCTGAGATGAGGACATTCTTGAGACTTTTTCATTTTTCACCCAGCCTTTGGGTGGGGGTTTTGAGGTCTCCGCTTGCCTGCTGACTCTCTTTCCATCCCCTCTAGGAGGGAGCCCTGTCACCCTCAGAGGAGCCACAGCACCAGGATGGGGGCAGGAGCCCTGCTCACTCCTGCTTCTCCAAGGAAGAGCTGCAGCAGATCCTGCAGGAGAGGAATGAGCTCAAGACCAACCTGTTCTTGGTGCAGGAGGAGCTGGCCTATTACCAGAGGTGAGTCCTGTCCCTGCAGCCACCCCTGGCCCGTCAGAGCCTGCCCCCACCACAGTCAGGGCAGAATCTTCCCCAGGCTCTTGGTTAACCAGCTGTCTGCTTTTTACCAGGGAGCTGCTGAACGAGGAGAGAATTCCCAGCTTCTTCCTGGATGCAATGAAGTCAAATATCAAGAAACAGAGGAAAAAAATCAGAGCCAAAATGCTGGGAACGACGGAGGAGTCGGCGAGCAGGTGAGTCCGGCTGGGTGCTGGGATCCTCCCGTGCAGGGTGGGGGCTGGCTGCCCTGCTCCAGCATTTCCACGTGCTTGATGCCCTGGATTGGAGCCTCCCCAAGCCCAGAGCTGCCTCCTCCTCCCTCCAGAGATCAAAGGTTTGTTGTCTGCAGTTGATGTGTTGCTCTGGCATAGCTGCGCCACAGGGCTTTGTGCTGCAGCTCGTGTGTCCCTGTCACCAGTCAGGCATGGCCTGGCTAAATGCCACTTGTCCCTGCCTGCATGTGACAAAAGGGAGGTGAGGTGGTGATACTGGGAGCACTGGACAAACTCCAGAGTGGCTCCAGCATGCGCTGCTTTGGCTCAGTGCAGGTTTACCCCCATTTCTTTGTGCAGTGATGAAGAGGAGGGCTCCTGGCTCCCAGGTCATGGCACAGACTGTGTGGATGCTCAGCCTCCAGAATCCAAAATTAGGAGCTTGTAAGTTTGCTCCTCTGCTGGTAGGGATGGGAGGCTCTGCCAGTGGAGAGGTTTGGGGTTTGGCTGGGACCTGGCAGCTGTGGAGCTTGGATGTGATGGGGACAGAGTCAGCAGGCTGGTGCAGGGCTGGCAGGGATGCTGCCAAAGCAGGGGGTGCTGTTTTAGGGGGATCTGCCTTGTCCTGGGTGCCACACCCAGCCAGGCTGTGTCCTGCTGCCACCACCACAGAGGGAGGTTGGGATTCTGCATCCTCCCTGGGCAGGTTCTTCCCCCCCCATAGCCCTTCTCTGCTCTCTCTGCAGTTTTGGGCTGTGGTATCAGGGCAGCAGCAAAGACCCCCCCACATCCAGCTGCTCTGGAACCTGGGAAATCATTGACTCACTGGACACACAGCTGGAGCCAGAGGGAGAGAGCAAGGCAGGGTCCAGCTGCCCTGACAGAGCCACAGCAGCACTCTGACCCCACGGGAACGGGAGCAGGAACTGTCCTCGCAGCAGAACTTCCTGGATCCTCTTCTTCCAGTGGATTCAAGAGCAGCACAGCAGCCCTGGCACTTCCCCGTGCCACGGTGGTGGCAAAGCCACAGCGTGGGCAGGTTCCTGCAAACCCACTGGGACACTTGGATGTGGGCTGCCAGCCTGGCCTGGGGCAGCCCAGCACCTCTGGGCATCTCTGCCCACCAGCCACCCTTTCACTGTGCCCACAGCTTAGCTGCAGAGGGGCCCTCACAGCTGTGCCCCCTCCCCACTGCTCCCTGCTTGCAGTTCAGCATCGTGGGGGTCTGCACCCTCTTCCTTCTCCACACCCCAAAAGGGATCTCTCTGCAAACCCCTCTGCTCACAGCCCATGATTCCATTGCCCCATCCTGCTCTGTGGGTATTTTACCTCACCCCTTTGTGTCTGTAGCTCCCCAGTCCCTGCAATGTGAATGTCCAGTTGGGGTGTCCCAGGGTCCCCACAGGGCTGGGAGGGGCTGAGCACACTGCACTGGGTGTCCAGGTGCTCCTGTGGCTGGGAGCCACCAGGATCAGCACCACCAGGGCCACCCCTGCACTTCTCAGGCTTGAGGTGAATCAGTTTTGTACTGGCACCTCTTCCTGGCACCTCTGGGACCTGGCAGACTGGAACAATCCTTGTGTTCATGGGGGCATCAGTCCCCTCAGATCAGGTACTTTCTACCTTTAATTTGGAAATAAATCAGTCTCTTGTTTTTCCTCTGAGGTTCTGCCTGCAGCCTCTGCTCTCTGCTTGGGGTGGTGCTCCCAGATTTCCCTTACCCTTCTCCTGATGGCTGTGCCCCCTGAGCCCTTTCTGGTGGGTCAGCTGTGGTGGGGAGGGGGCTCCAGAGGGGTGATCCCACAGTGCTGGGCGTGGAGGAGTTAATTCCTGCATGGCCAAGGGGAGCACTCTGCTTCCAGCCCGGAGCCCTCCCTGGCTGAGCTGGCCTTGGGTAGGAAAAAGGTGTTTCCTGTGCATCTGCTGACACAAAGCTCCTGGGGACGTGGCGAGGTGGGACAGTGGCCAGCAGCCCTTCAAAGGCCAGCAGAGTTCATGGGGGACATGGGGACCCTCCTCTGAGCCCCTGCCAGGGCCTGGCAGTGCCCTGGGGTGGCTCATGGGGGTTGAGGCAGGGGGTGGTGCTGATGTTTGGGTTGGGAGGACATTGGCTAAAGCGGTTCTGGGGGTGATGGAGGATGGCACAGGGGGAGTGGGGTGGCACAGGTGAGATGTTCAGGCAGGTCCCAGTCCCTGTGTGGCTGTGTTGAGCCCCTGGATGCCCCTCTCCGTGGCAGGGTGGCAGCCAGGGCCAGAAATAGCCCGGGCTGCAGCATTCCCTGCTCCCCCTCCCCGCCGCACCCCTGACGCCTGGATCGGGCGCCTCCTCCCGCGTTTCCTCAGGAAGAAACCCAAGGCTGGAGGGAGGAAGAGGCCGCCCCGCGGGTGGGACGGGACAGACGGGACAGAGGGACACCAGCGTGGGGCTGGGGAGCCACCAGGACGGGGGCCCTGGAGCCCTGCTGGGATGGAGAGCGCCCGGCCCATCCTCTGCCTCCAGCTGTGGCTGTGGGTGCAGAGCTCTGCCCAGGAGCTCGACCCTGAGGGCAGGAACGTCTGCAGGTGAGTGCCACGGGGGTCCCCACCTGTGCCGTCCCCTGGGGACTCTCAGCAGCCCCAGAGGGTTGCTGTCCATCCCTCCTCCCGTGGTCAGAGTTGTGCAGCCTGGCACGGGGTGGGTGCAGGCTGGGGAGGTGCTGGGGAGCGTGGCTGGGCCATGTCTGGGTATTTGGGGCACCAGATCCCTTCTCCAGGGCTTATTTCTCATTCACCCTCGGAGTGCAGGGCAACGGGGCAATGTGGGACCCATGGCAAAACTCATCGTGGGGAAATGTCACTGTAGCAAACCCTAAAGAGCTTTGGGACTGATGTCCCCTGAATTTGTTGCTACGTTTCCTCTCCCATTGTCTCTCATCAATGGTGATGCCTTTCATGACCTTCACTTCGGTGCCTCATTTCTGCACTGCTGGTGAAGCTTTGAGCTTCTCCCAGGGCATGGGACACCCGGCACGGCTCCGTGGGGACATTCCCAGCGCTTCGGGCAGCCCAGCCCAGCCGCCCACTCGGGCCGCAGCCTCCTAAATTTCCTTCTATTTTTCTGGTTTCCTTCCGGAGCGTTGCCCTGGGGGCCACGCCGCCTTGTCAGCACTGGGGCAAGGATCGCTTCGGCTTGGCCGTGGCCATGGAGCCGCCCTGGCCCCCCGGCCCTGGCTGACACCCCCCGGTCTCTCCCGCAGGTTCCCGGCCGGCCCGGAGTGCTGTCCCGGCTGGAGGCAGGAGGGGCGGGCGTGCACGGTCGGTGAGTGATGGATGGGGATGGATCCCAAAGTGTGGTCCCCACGCTCACCCGGGCGGATCCTCTGAGTGTTGGGGAAACCCTCAGCTCTCCTTGAGCGGTGCCAGTGGGGTCCCGCTCCGAGGGGAGCCCCAGGCGCTGATGGTGCTGCATCACCAGCAGAGTGATGGGATGGAGCGGGAAGCGGGATGGTGCTTTCCCTGGGAATGCTGTCCCTGCAGGAGCTGGGCGGGTGGCAGTGGGGTCAGAGAGTGCTGAGTGCTTTTTCTGCCACAACAGCCGTGTGCGAGGGGGAGGACGCCTGCAGAGAGGGCGAGGTGTGCGTGAAACCCGGGCTGTGCCGCTGCCAACCCGGCTTCTTCGGAGCAGACTGCAGCTCCCGTGAGTGCCCTCCCCGCGCTCAGCCCCTGCCACCCCCCTTTAAATCCAGCTGGACGCTCGGGGGGCTGCCGGGCTTCTCCCCATCCTGCCCGTATCCTTTCCCCTGGCAGGCTGCCCCGAGCAGTACTGGGGCCACGACTGCAAGCGGAGCTGCCCGTGCCACCCCAACGGGCGCTGCGACCCCCGCCAGCGGCCACTGCACCTGCGACCCCAACCACTGGGGAGGGCTCTGCCAGTTCCCCTGCCAGTGCGGCCCCCACGGCCGCTGCGACCCCCTGAGCGGCGCCTGCCGCTGCGAGCCGGGCTGGTGGGCGCCCAACTGCAGGAAGCAATGCCAGTGCAACCCGTCCACCTCGCAGTGCGACCCCCTGAGCGGGCTGTGCCGCTGCCTGCCGGGCTGGTGGGGCAGGAGGTGCAGCTTCAAGTGCTCCTGCAACGTGTCGCCCTGCGCGCAGGAGACGGGCAAGTGCGAGTGCCTGGCTGGCTACTGGGGACCGGCGTGCCAGCGGCGCTGCGACTGCCAGCACGGCTCCTGCAGTGCCGCCACCGGCCACTGCACCTGCGAGCCCGGCTACCAGGGCAGGAGCTGCCGGGACCCCTGCCCGGCGGGGAAATACGGGTCTCAGTGCGTGCACAGGTGAGATGGGGAGCCGCGGGATCCAGCGGGCTGCGGACAGATCTTGGGGGAAGGCACTGCGCCTGTGTCTGTCCCTTTGGCCGGGTAGGGAGACCTGTCCTGGGGTTTGAGCATCCCAGGGTGGGTGCAGCATCAGCGTTGGCCCGAAAGAAACACCTCGCTAATGGCAGCAGAAAGTGTCACCCTAAAATCTGGTTGTCCTTAATCTCACTCCCCATGGTGATAAAGCAGAACCTCCCAATTCATAATATTCTGTGATTCTGCTGCCCTCCTCTCCTCTTGCTACCACTGAGCATTAGGCACCACTGTGTATTTCCCCTAGGTCCAAAATGATGCTCAGTGATTTTGTGGGGTGAAAGCTGCTTTTTGTGGGGTGAAAGCTGCTTTTTGTGGGGTGAAAGCTGTTTTTTGGGGAGTGAAAGCTGTTTTTTGGGGGGTGAAAGCTGCTTTTCAGGGGTGCAAGGGTGGGCGTTGTGACCTCAGTGCCTCTCTGCCCACACAGCTGTGGGAACTGCAAGCGCAGCCAGCCCTGCTCACCCGTGGATGGTTTCTGCCTGGCCTGCCAGCCTGGCTGGAACGGGACCCTCTGCAAGGATCCCTGTGCTCCCGGATTCCATGGGGATGGCTGCCTCCAGCCATGCCCTCGCTGCCAGCACGGGGAGCCCTGTGACCCCCAGACTGGGTCCTGCCTGCGCTGTGACCCTGGCTGGACAGGACCCAGGTACGCCCAGGGTGAGGCCCCTGGTCCCTGGGGGTGTCCCTGCTCTGGGGTGCAGTCACTGATGTTTTGCTCTGTCTTGGCAGCTGCAACAGCTCCTGCCCCGTGGGCACCTTTGGTGATGGCTGCCAGTTCCTCTGCCCCGAGTGTGTTTCAGGGAGCTGTGACCCCATGACAGGAGTTTGCATCTGCCAGGCAGGCTACTGGGGAGAGAGGTAATGCCAAGAAAATGCTGGGATAACACTGGGAGTGGGGCTGGGCTGGAGCCTCGCTCCCTCTGGGGGCATTTCCCTCTTTTCCTCTCTCTTCCAGCTGCAACGACACCTGTCCCGAGGGCTACTTTGGAGTGAATTGTTCCTCACCCTGCCAGTGCTCCCGGGGGACCTGTGACCCTGTGCAGGGTGACTGTGTGCTGAGTAAGATTAACCTCACATTTCTGGGCAAGGGATGGTCACATCCTCACTGAGGAAGGTGCTGGGATGCATCCTGGTGCCTCCTGGCCCCGCTGGGAGTTGTCAGCTCCTGTTCTCTCCGTGCAGGGCTGTTCTGTAGGTGTCACAGCCACAGGACATGCCAGACCCAGCCCATCTCCTCACACAGGTTTGAAGGACCACGGAGCCCTTGCAGCTGCCATCCTTGTCCCTCTCCTGCTGCTGCTGCTCTGTGTCGCCTGCTGCTGCTGTGGTGCTGGCTCAGCAGATGCCAGAGACAGGTATTTTTTTCACATTTTTCAGCCTTTGACACAAAACTCCATCTCCCGTGTCCCTTGATGTCCATCTGTGCTCTGCAGGGCGGCTGTGCCGGACGATGATGTGGTGGCCAGGATGAAGCACCACGTGCAGGGGGTGCTGTCCAACCTCAGTGCTCTCATACCCTGCTTTAACCTGGGCACCTCAAAACTTCCTAAAGTCACAGGTGAGCAAAGCAGAGCTGCCCACAGCACTTCCAGAAGTGCTGCACTCTCTGCCTGGGGGGAAGCCCGAAAGCCCCTCTCCTCCGAGCACCCTGGGGTGCTCCAGTTCAGCCGGGTGTCTCCTCTTCCCCAGTTTCCCACCACGACATGGAAATCCCCTACAACCCCAGCTTCATCGAGCCCCCATCGTCTGCATGGGTTTCAGACAGCTCCTTCTCCTCCTTCGACACCGACAACGAGGGACCCGAGTACTCCGTCCCTCCCAGAGAAGGTGACGCCCATGGCTCCTCCTCCTCCTCCTCCTCCCTGATCACCTCTGGGGTCAATCCTGGCCGTCCCAGGGAGCTGTGCTTGGCACAGACATTGTTTGTTTCCTTGTCCTTGTTTTCCTGTCTGCAGGGCTGTGTTTGGCTGCCTGCGATGGGACGTGCCCAGTGGGGCAACCCCATTTCACAACCTCCTCCTTGGGAAACGATCCCAGGGACAATCCTATTGCATCAGCTCCTGTCCCAGTGTCCCCGATTATGTCCCCGGGCAGGGTGGCAGCTGTAACACGTGTCACCTTGTCCCACAGGCATCCCGCTGCTGGGCGGGGCTGAGCTGCAGGACGGAGCATCCCCCGCCGGAGAGGCGCTCCCGGACCCGTCCGCCTTCGACTCCGAGGATGTCTCGCAGCCCTTCGCCATCCCCCGCACCTCCAGCATCGCCAAGGCCAAGCGACCCTCTGTGTCCTTCGCCGAGGGGACAAAGTTCGGGGCTGCCGAGACGCCCAGCCCCAGCCGCAAGCCCAAGGCTCCGTGGGGCCCATCCAGGCTGACCCCACCGCCGGGGGACGCGGCGGCCGAGCCCCCCAGCGAGAGCCCGGCCAGCGATTGCTACGAGAACGCCGAGCCCCTCAGCAAAGGGGACGAAAGCCACCGGCCATCGCCTCGGGCCACGCCGGGGGGACGCCGCAGGGTGGTGTCCAGCACCAGGCATGTGGCCCAGAGAGTGGAGGCGCTGGAAGCGGCTGCCAGATGCGGCAGCTGGGAGGCCAAGGGGAAGGAACCCAATGTCACCACCATCTACATGATGGTGGGAACGGCCGGGCACGACCCCAAGGCGGAGGGGACTGGCGAGGGACCGGTCCAGGCTGTGCTGAAGCGTTTGGGCAGCTTGCAGAAGGGCAAGTGGGCTGCGAAGGAGGAGCCCAAGGTGAGGAGGAGCATGGAGGCCATCCAGAAACCTCCTCGCCGGGCTCTGGCGCAGCGCAGGGACTCGGAGAACAGCTGCAAGCAGAGGGAGAGTGTGCCGGGGGCTCCTGCTGAGCCAGCCCCGGGCAAACAGCAGCATCCCGCTGCCAAGAGACTGTCCCTCCTCCTCGCATCTCTCTCGTCAAAGAACACCGGTGCCCAGGACGGGGCCAGCGAAACCGCAGGTGCTGCAGAGAAGGGGAAAAGCCCGGAGTTAGTTGGCAGCCTCGAAAGGAAGGGACAGGCTGCCGCGGAGGAAGAGCCGAAATACGAGAACGTGGCCAGCAGCGGGGCTGATTCGCCCTCCGGCCCCGGCAAGGAGCTGCCGGGCAGCGCTCCGGCCACCTGAGCCGGCACCGCCCGGGCTGGGGCCGCGGGAGCACCGGGCACCCAGCCTGGAGAACCGAGGGCCCGCTCCGAGCTGGGAACTGGAGAAGCATCCAGCCTTCCTGGTGACCCTCTCTGCTCTGGAGCTGGGAACTGGAGAAGCATCAAGCCTTCCTGGTGACCCTCTCTGCTCTGGAGCTGGGAACTGGAGAAGCATCGAGCCTTCCTGGTGACCCTCTCTGCTCTGGAGCTGGGAACTGGAGAAGCATCCAGCCTTCCTGGTGACCCTCTCTGCTCTGGAGCCTCGCTAGGGTCACAGCAGGGACAGGCTGTGGGGTTGTGGTGCTTGAGGGCTGTTTTCTGCTCCTCACAGCCCTACCAGCCCCACTTGTGTCTGCACAGCCCCGGGGGACAGCAATGCTCTGGATGCTGTGGTGGCACCCTAAAGTCTCTGTCACCACTGGGCTGCTGAGTGCTCTGCTGGAAAATGCGTGCACAAAATCCAGTCTCACCCCATCAGTTTTCACCTTTCCCTGCCCCAATTCCCCTGAGCGTCTTGCTGGAAAGGTGTTTCTCACTGAAGGGGAGTATTTTGTGGAGCTGGGCTAAGGAGAGATGATGGGCTGTCACAAGCAGCTTCAGAGAAAATTAATTTTAGCTGCTTATCTCAAAGGGTATCTGGGTCTGCAGGGGTTTATCTGTGTGGCTCTGGCTTCTGTGGCAGGCCCTGGCTGCCTTTGCTGCCATGTGGAAAAGCTCGTGGCAGGACACAGGGGTAGTGACAGCCTTTTAAACAACACACAGTTCCAAGCTGCAGTTGTGCAAACGTGGCAGCTGAGCAGTGACCATCAACCTGTGCACCTGGTGCTGTGCTGATAAGGATGGAAGTTGCCTGGAAAATGGGATTTCCACGGGTGCCCTAAGCTCCTGCCACCTCCCACGCCTCATTCCTGCTGTGAAGGCAGCTGAGATGCCAAAGAGGATTTGCAGAGTGATCTGGTTTTAGATGTATCTAAGTAGTAGAAGGTTTCTGTGTATTTTTTTTTTTTTCTGTTATTTCACTTGGTGTGAAAGCCTTGGAATGAAAATTAAATGCCCTTCAGGAGATGGGTTTCCCAGCTGCCCTTTGAGTCAAAGATATAACCAGGAATATTCTCCAGAGTGTGGAAGCTGTCAGCAGCCTTAGGCTTTCCGTTTGGGAATTTTATTTTAGATTTTCTGTCTCTGTTGAAATCTGAATTCTCACTCACTGAGCTGAGCCCTGCACAGAGCCCAAGCAGGAATGTGAGTGGGCTGTGAGTGTCCAGAGCCCCTCTGCTGCAGCCTGCACCTCACACATCATGTGCAGGGCTCCACATGAATCCTTCTGGTCTGACACTGCTCAGCTGGGCTTCAGGGTTTGGGGTGTTTCAGAAAACACAGTGGGTTTTGCTTTTTCCCTTGTGCTTCCCATGGGTGCTTCTCCACAGCACAAGGCACCAAATCCACACAGTCTGACATGGCTGAAGCTTCCAGTTTTGCAACCAGCACAAAGCACCCTTTCCTGCAGTGGAATCATCTGCTGCTGCGATTATAACATCAAATATTCTGTCATCCAAATAAAACTGCTCATCCTGGCAGGACTGGAGCAGCAGCCTGTTCTGCACGGGCTTGCTTTTGTTTTGACACCATTTTATGACAGCAGCAGGGACAGTCCCACATTTGATTTATAAGCAGCCATTTTTTTTTCACTAATGGGATGGATATTTTGAGCCTGTGAGCTGAGCAGTGCTGTGCCAGAAGTGAACATCACGTGAGCCAGTTCACTCTGGGTGCAGCATGTAAATAGCTGACAACAACCTGACAGCCTCAAACCAGTGCCTGGCTTGAGAAAACGCTGCTGCTGGGAGAACATTCCTTGTCCATGGAGCCAGCATGTTTCCCCTGCTTGAAGATGGAGCATCTTGGCTGTGTCTGGGCAGTGAAAGGGAAAGGAGCTGCAGATTTCGAGTGTTGGCTGCCCATGCAGGCTCCTGCAGCGTGGCTGCGCTGGTGCTGCTTGCTGGGAATGCTTCTGTCGGCTGTGCTGGGGGTTAGCTCTGGGTGTGGGAGGTCTGCAAGGCAGAGCTGGCTGGGGAATCTCTTCCCGTGCTGGATTTCTGACTTTGCAGAGTTGCTGCAGTGTTTGGAAGGCAGGCAGTGGGAAGGGATCCATGTGCAGGTGCTGTCTGTAAGCAGAGAGGTGTCTGAGTGCTCCGCTGGGGCAGGAGCAGAGGCTGGAGCTGTTCCTGGGGTCTGTCCCATGGTGGTCTGTCCTTGTCATCCTGTCAGCCCTGTCATCTCCTTTCCCAAACTGCCCAAGCCTTTGAAGAGCGCCACATCATTTAGCCCAGTGGCTGTGCCAGAGCAGGAGCTGTCACCTCCCTCCCAGCTAAACTCATTCCTGGCCAGTTTCTAAAAACATGTCTTTGTGTCAGTGCTGTTCTTCGGCTTCACTTTATTTTTTTTCTCCCCATGCTGTTTACTCAATCCCTGGGGTATTTATAGCTGGCCACGGATCACCTGATAGCTTTTCTCCTTCTAGGATAGGAAAACTGAGCCCTCCCTGCTCTTGCTGAGGCAGAGGGTTCCCGTGACCCCAAACAGCCTCGGAACCCTCCTCACGCTCCTCCCTATCACAGTTTGTGTTTTTTGGACACAGCAGCCAGGTCTGGGTGCTGAGGTCTCCTGGGTCTTGTGCTGCCTCAGCCTTCTTCTACCTCTGTTAAACACCTGGCACCGATCCAGGCCGCCTTGTTTTCTTTGGGCTTTTTGTTTGTTTGTTTGCATTGGCTTAAATCCACTTTCCAGCTGTTGAAACGTTTGATCCCTCTCCCACAGCCAAGGCTGAGGAGTTTCCTCTTCCCACCCGCCACAGGGATGGAGTGGTGGGGACACGTCCGTCTGTCTGGGGCCCTCTGCTTCCTCTGGGGTGTTTACCTGCCACAAATGCTGTTTTCATCTCCTTTGGTTGAGAAAATATCCCCTATAAAGAATCTAGGGATTTATGGCCACGTCCTCTGACCCAGGACCTTCCCTGTTGAGGGAAGGTTTTGTGGAAGGTCTAGAAATACCTCAGAGGAATGCTCTGAAAAATAATTTAACAGAAAAAAAAGAAGGCAAAGTTGTGGTGAAGTCAGATGTGAAGCTGGCTTGTAATAATATTACTTTATTTTATGAAACTGGGCTTATCCCCAGCAGTGTGATCAACAGGTTTAGTGAGGGGATTGTCCCCCTTTACTCTGCTCACCTAAGATGCCACCTGGAGTATTGTGTCCAGTGTGAGGATTCCAACATTAAAAGGACAGGGATGTGTTAGAACAAGGCCAGAGGAAGCCACAATGATGATCAGAGGCTGGAGCAGCTCTGCTATGGACAGGCTGAGGGAGCTGGGGGTGTTCAGCCTGGAGAAGAGTACAGGGAAACTTTATAGCACTTCCAGTGCCTAAAGGGGATCCGAGAGAGCTGGAGAGGGACTTTGGACAAGGGATGGAGTGACAGGACAAGGGGGAATGGCTGACAGAGGGCAGCGTTAGATGGGATATTGGGAAGAAATTCTTGGCTGTGAGGCCCTGGCACAGGTTGCCCACAAAAGCTGTGGCTGCCCCACCCCTGGAACTGCCCAAGGCCAGGTTGGATGGGGCTTGGACCAACCTGATCTGGTGGAAGGTGTCCCTGCCTATGCCAGGGGGTGGAATGAGACGATATTTTAGGTTCCTTCCAACCCAAACCTTTCTGTGGCTCTTTGAATGAGCTGTGTCCTGGGCTGGGGTGTCTCAAGGGCTCATTGCTGTCCAGCTGTGTCGTGAGGGTGGTCAGCCCAGGGCTGCTTTGGACGCTGTTCCCAAAATACCCTTTTAATGGGGTGGAGCAGCTTCTCAGGTCTCTCTCCTTGAGCAGCACAGGCAGACTTCGCAGGACCGATCCGGTGCTCGTACCCACAGCAATGCCGCGGGTGCCGTTCCCCACACGGCTCCCCGTGACCGGCGGGGCTGTCCTCCCTCACAGCCGCCGCTCCGCGGTGCGGCTCCCGCGGCTGCCGCCCGGGGCCGGCGGAGACCGGCGGAAAGCGGCGGCGGAGCCCGCGGGGCGGTCCCGCTGTCCCCGCGCCGGGCCGGGCGGGGGAGCCGCATCACCTCCCGCCGCCGAGCCAGGGCTTGTCGCTTTGCCCTGGAAGGCGGCGAGCCCGACCACCGCTCGGGGGTGCGTGTGTGTGTGAGGGTCCGTGAGTATGTGTGAGAGTCTGTGTGTGTGTGTGTGAGGGTCTGTGTGTGTGTGTGAGGGTCTGTGTGTGTGAGGGTCTGTGTGTGTGTGTGTGTTTATGTGTGTGTGTGTGTGTGAGGGTCTGTGTGTGTGTATGTGTGTCTGTGTGTGTGTGGGTCTGTGCGTGTGTGTGAGGATTTGTGTGTGTGTGTGAGGGTCTGTGTGTGGTGTGTTTATGTGTGTGTGTGTGTGAGGGTCTGTGTGTGTGAGGGTCGGTGTGTATGTGTCTGTCTGTGAGGGTACTGGGGGTACCTGTACACCGGGAGGGGTCCCGGGGGATATCGAGGTGTACTGCAGGAGGAGAAAAATATCAGGGGGATATACCTGGGTGTGAGAGGTGTACTTGGGGGATAGCGGGGAGTAGATATCGGGGGTTACCGGGGGGAAGAAATGGGGAGGTTACGGGGAGAAGATATCGGGGGGCACTGTGGGATCCCGGGGTAAAATACCGGGGGGTCCTGGGAGGAGATATCGGGGATCCCGTGGGGGGATCTCGGGAGTATCCCGGGGGTCCCGGGCTAAGATCCCGGGGTGATCCCGTGGGGATGTGGGGGGAGTCCCGTGAGGGGGTACCCGGGGGGGGGGGGGGGTGGGTGTCCCGTGAGGGAGGGGGGCTCGAACCGGCACGTGCGGCAGCGACGCGCGCGGCCATTGGCTGAGGCGGTGGCCAATCAGCGGGCGCGCCTGTTTTGCCTGGAGGCCGGATAAAAAGCCCGGGTGGGAGCGCGGAGCGGAGCGGGCGCGGCACCGGCGGTGAGCGGGGCACGGCACCGGGGGCGGCGGGGGCACCGCGCCGGGGACTGCCGGGGGTTGGCATGGGAAAGAGAGGGACACCGGGGGATTCACGCGGGGGAGTGGCGGAAGGAGAGCGGATGGAGAGGGGAGCGTGGGTGGGGGGCTGGATGTCGAGGAGGGGGGGATGCTGCGGGGCTCCCTCGGGGTGTGGGGTGCTGCGGGGGTGATGTGAGGGGCGGGCTGTGCTGGGGGGCACTGAGGGGCCGCTGGCAGCGGGGACAGCGGGCTGCGGCTCTTGTCGCAGAGAGGATCTCTGGGCTGGGGAGGGGGCTGTGCAGGGATGAGGAAGAGGAGGAGGAGGTGATGGAGGAAATGCGTTGTGGGCTGTGCCGGGGCAGCGGGCCTGCGCTGTTTGTGGGGGGGAGCTCTGAACCGGCTTCTGTGGCTGGAAGGGGGCCCTGACTCCAGGCATCGCTGCAGGGTCAGACCCCTGTCCTGCCAAAGCACCCGGTGCTGGGGTGTCTCCAACAAGGGCAGCTGCCCCGGCTGGCTGTGTGGCAGCTGCTTTCCCCATAGTGCAGCCTGAGGTGTGCCTGGGCTGGGAAAAGCCTCAGCTTGGCTCAAAAGGGCCACCTGCCTTGTGACACTCGGGGCTGTCTGAGCCCCAGCTGGGGCTCTTCCATTCAGGTTGTCCCCTTGGCCGGGTGTGTTCCCCAATTTGCTCGCTGCCGTGGGCTCCAGGGACTGGCACAAATGGAGCTGGACGCAGTTAATGCAGCTCCAGCATCTGGGGCAGCCTGGAGATGCCACTGAGCTGCGGTGTCTCCCGGCTGGCTGGTCTGGCAGGCAGCAAAAGTGCTCCTTGGTGATATATTGGTGGTACAAACTGCATTTACAGACCCCTCACACACCTTCCAGAGCAGGTCTGTGCTTTTGCACGGGGCAGAGCAGACCTGGTGGGTCTCTGAAGGCACCTCTGGGATGTGGGGCTGTGTCCCCCATCCCAGCCTGATGGCAGTGGGGACATCAGGGTCCTGCCCTGGCATTTATTCCCTCAGTGCCTGCCCCGTGCTGTTTGCTGCATTTTCATTCCTGGTGCTCGGGCAGTGGAACAGAGTCCTTGAGCAGAGCCCTGTGTCACTCAGAGCACCCAGGGGCTCATCAAGGGCACCTGTGCCTCCCCCATCCCTGCTGGTCCCCTTGGCAAGCTGGCACCTGCACAAACCAGTTCTGCGCCCGAGTGCCTGGCATCCAGCAGGCAGCTCTGCCTGGGTGCTCAGTGAGGAGATCCCTTAAACCACAGGGGTTTTTTCATGCTCTTTGAGCAGTGTGGACTCACTGGGTGTTGCTCCCTGCAGGTTTTGAGGCTCTGAAGGAGGAGGCCACCCCCCCCCCCCCCAGGCAGCCATGGCCCCCACGCTGGCCACGGCGCACCGGCGGCGCTGGTGGATGGCGTTCACAGCCATCATCGAGAACCTGCTCTTCTCTGCCGTCCTGCTGGGCTGGGGGTCCCTGCTCATCATGCTGAAGGCAGAAGGGTTTTATTCCTACCTGTGCTACGGCCTAGGTAAGCGTTTTTTGGGCTCATGTTGGGGTAAGCTGCTGCTGAGGTTTGCTGGTGTGGTTCCCTGCTGCAGGGCGGTGTGGAAGTGGTTGGAGGAGGGCTGAGCTCCATGCTGATCCCAGGGGAGAAGGAAAGGGATTTGTGCTCCTTTCTAAAGGCAATGGTATCCTTGTGATGGTGCAGTGTGCCTGGAGGTGCTGTTGTTTTGTAGGGTGGTTGGGAAAAGGAGCTTTAATGATGGGGTAGAGCTTTTCTGGATGGCCTTTTCTACTTGGTCATGAGCTCTTCCTCTGCAAGGGCTCTGGAGGATGATGATTTGTGGGGAGGCTGTCCTGGGTTTATAAGAGGAACTTTGTCCTTAGTGGTGAGAAAACAAGCAGCATGGGTGGCAATAGTATCAGGGCAGTCCAGTGCTGCTGTTGAGGAGAATTTGCAGAATTAAATATTACTGATCATTCCTCTCCTTCTTCAAGCACCCAGGATGTGCTCAAACAAACCAGGCTGTGTTTCTGTGGGGGCTTGAGATTTACTCTCTGCCCCAGCCAGAAGTGACTGTCTCTGCTGCAGACACAGCCTGGAAGGGGAGAGATAAATCTGTGGTGTGGGAATGGTAGTCCTGGGAAAACAGCCTGGAGGTGGACATCTATCCCCAGGCTGGGCATGGAGAGAACTGTGCACCCCACAGAGTGTTTGGGTGGTCAGTGGGGTTAAAAGGAACCCGAGGTAAAGGTGTGGTGTGGGTTTGGAAAGCTGCTGTGGTGGCTGAGGGTTTGCATGTGCTCAGAGGAGGAGAGGGCAGAGTGAAGGGAGGCAGTTTGGGCTCTGTGATGGAGACTGAGACTGGATCAGCCCATCTGGGGCTGGTGGAGGAAGCAGTTTGTGAAAAGAGTTAGAAATGAGTGCATGGAGCCTCAGCTGAGTGATGGCTGAGAACAGTGGGGGGAAAACTGAGGAAAACTGGGGGAAGCAAAGTCCAGACAAAGGTACCTGTGAACGATGTGATGATTCTTTGGGTTTTGCTCATTCATCAGCTGCTTATTTCCCCTGCTTTGTGTACCAGGGCCTGGGTTGGTGCCTGGCAAAAATGCATGTGTTTGAGTCTTTTATCAGCTGCAGTTTGGCAGCTCCATCCCCATCCTGTGCTCTGCTCTCAGGGCAGTGCTCCCAAGCATGTCCCTGTCACTCGTGTCCCCAGGAGCACTCCTGTGTGTCAGGGAGACTCCCAGTGCCAGGAGACCCTGCAGGACTTCTGTTCAAGGCTGCTGTGTTCTCTCCACATCAGGGAGACTTTGTCACAGCCAAGAGATCACATTAAACCCATCAGCTGGAGACTTTCTGCCACCGAGATAAAGCACACAGGAGCTGATAAGCAAATGCTGACTGTCTCTGCGAGCAGGCATTTGCTTGTCTGCTTCCTGAGATGTGCTCTGCTGACAAGAACTTCACTGGGGGCCCACCTCGTGCTCTTTGCCTTGACTGCTTTCACCCAGATCACTGAGGTTCACCTCTGTTTCTCACTCCTGTTCACCAACCTGTGGCTTTTTTGGCTCTCCCCATCTGGCCCACAGACCACAGGGAAGATGCAAATGTTTGGACTGCTGTGAAATTGCTGCCCTGGGGGCAACTGCTCCCTCCCAGTGGCCAACCTATGCCCCGAGGCAAGAAAACTTAATCCCTGAGAAGAAATTTGTGCAGTCTGATGTTCTCATTGTCCTCAAATATCTGGCCATCACTTCTGCACTCTGGTGATGGCTTGTGATGAGCTGTGGGGGGCATTAATCTGTGCTGACTCACTTTCCTTTCTCTGGGTTTGTCCTCTCTGTAAAAGTTTTGTGGGGAAGACTCCTGGCTCCAAGTGTGTGGAGGCTCTCAATGACCAGCCCCAAACTGAGTTTTCCCTTTGCTGCCATTAGGGTGACCCAATGGTTGCCTTTTTCAGTGTAACCTATTGAATCCTGCAGCCAACTTGGCTGGAAGGCTGGTGCAAACAAATCATGACTAGTAGCCTTTGGGCACTTGTTGTTCCTAATGCTGCTGTGGGCATGTAAGTATTGCAAAGGAAAGAAAAAATAGTTTTCCTAATGAGCCAAAGGTTCTTGGCAGGGCTTTCAGTTTGTCAGCATAAGCTCTTGTACTTTGTGATGCTTTCCAATGAAAGGCAAAACTAGACCTTGTCCCTTCTGCAGGCTCTTCTCTGAAGGTAACAGCAGCTGCCCAGAAAGTGCTGCAGTTCATGAAGGACTCTTGTCCTCCTGTTGAATCCCTTGCTTGCCCTTGGCTCCTCGTGTTGGATTTTTCTCACCCATTGTACAAACGTGGAGTCCAATGGACTCTTAACTCAGTAACATGAGGGTGGATGTGGACACCTGAGGGAAAAAAATCCGAAATACCAAAATATTTTTAGAGCAGTTGTGCAACAAGGCTGGAGTGGGGGGTTGTACCCGTCGGGCCACCTCCTGAGGTATGCTTGAAATTCGCTGACAAGGAGCCTGGTAGTAGCACTTTGTTCCCATTTTAATTTTACTACACTACTACTTGGCCTTTAACCAACTGAAGCAGCATCTTTTATTCCTGCAAGTGCTGACTCCACAGTCTTTATCACCGTTCTGGGCCTTATCAGCTCTGGGGGAATTTGATCAGTCCAGGGCCTTGCCTTGCTATGATGTTTCTGGGATTGGGAAGCTGAACTGCTTGGGTCTGAAACATGCTTGAAGAAAGAGAAATGTCCTGAACTTGATAATCTGCTCACAAAGAGCAGAGATAAGGGGCACAGAGGGCTTTCCTCTAAGACAGGGCTGCAGAGTACCAAAGGGATGATAAGCTAATTCACTTACAGTGAGTTAACGAGCCCTGACGTGGTCAAAGGGGGAAGGTGCTGCCTCACAGCTCTTTTCCCTTATTTATCTGAGCTCTGGGTGGGGAACTTGCAGTCTGAAGGTCCCTCACAATCTGGGCAGATATGACAGCTAGGATTTGTGGAAGGGCTGCACGTGTGAGGCTGTCAACAGGAAAAGAGTAAAGGTGGTAAATATTCAGTTTGTACAGGAAACACACTGTGCTGATCAGCAGCTGTTGTGGGAAGGTGCTGGCTGAGAGCAGCTGCAAAATGAAACCACAGCTGGGGAGAGAAGGGGAGTTTAACTGAGACTGTGCCTTGGTCAAATGAAGCTTTCAGGCACCCAGAGAGGGGGTCCTGGAAGTGCAAGTGGAAGGGCAGGGAAACCCGAATAAATTGCTTTTGCAGTGGTACAAAGCAAGAACATCTCCTCCCAGTTCCCAGAAGTATGACACCATCCTAAAAAGAGAAAACATGTTCTTATGTGGGCAGACTGCAGAATCAGTTGTTTGCACATGTCTTTCAGTGTGCTATTTTTTTAAACCAATACTCCCTGTTCTTTGCCCTTGATTTCTGTCTTTTTTTTCCCCTCCATTTTTTTTTCTTCCTCTATAAAAAAAAAGAGGAGAAAGATGAGGGTGTGCAGGCTGTGACAGAGCTATTGTCAGGGTGGCTGGGGGTGTCTTGCCTGTTCGACTCAGTCTGCTCCATGAAATTAGATGAAAGGAAAGCTGCTCTCTGCCATCTGAGATGGCAGTCACTGCTGGAAAAGCCAGACTCGTTCCTCTGGTGATGTGGTGTGTGTGTGCCTGGGATTTGAAGAGGTCAGTAAAGAGCAGTTAATGATTGACCTGCTGCTTGGAGAAAGGATGGCTTTGAATGTTCCAGCCTGAACAAATCCCAGCGACGATCTTGACATAAATGATTACCCAGGCAGCCTTCTCCTTACCTAAGCTGTCATTCTTTAAATAGTAACTTGAACTACTAATTGGGCAGTAGAAATCCTGCTGCTTGTGTGGGGAGTGCTGTAAAAATAGGCAGCAATGTTCTTGTAATTGCTGGTAAAGACTTGTAGCTTCTGCTGGCTTGTCAGTGAGGCAGCAGTGAGTGAGCACAGCCCCTGTGCTGCTGCCTTGCCCGGGTGTGACACCTCGAGTGCTGCATGCAGGTGGACTTGGCAAGAGGATTTGGGGAGGGCACCACCTTGGGCACAGAGCCAGTCCTTCCCCAGAGCAGTTTTCCAGATGGAGCCAGGCACGTAGGAGATTTTCCCGGGAGTGTGGCACGCACCGATCTGGAACGGGATCTGAGCTGTGATTGAGGGGAAGCTGCTGCTTGCTGTAGCCAGGTGCATGAGGTAGGTGAGTAGTTAGGCAGGTTCTCTGCCCATTAAGCCCCTCCTAGCTGCATGTCCTGTGCTGCCACTCTCTGTCCTGTGCCAACGAGCTGCTGGCACCCGGATCCCTGCTCGCGGATGAGCCGGCTCTTGGCTGGACCTTGTGCCTGCAGCACACACCTGCAGCCCTTCCAAAATGTTCTATTTATGGAGGTGGCTCAAAGGATCAGGGGATGTCAGGGTGCCAAGGGCTGCTGGAATCATTTCCATTACGCCTCAGTGGATCTTCTCTTGTTGCTCAGGGGCTGCTTCTATTTTCACAAACAATTTGTATTTCCACATAGCGCTGTTGCCTGGCCCCTCCTTGGAGCTGGCACCCAGCAGCTGTAAACAAGGTGGCTGGTACAGGCAGGGAGTGAAGTTTGGTGTCCCATTCCCAGCTTTCCAGTGTTCAGAGAGGGGCAAATTCCTTTGCTGTTTCTGAGCTGTGTCCTCACCTCATGCACACTGGTCATGGTGTGTGCTGTGTGAGCTCCTTGGGACATGCAGCAGTGAACACATCAAAACATGAACAGGAATTCATATTCTCCAGCTTTAAAGGCTGAGTATTCCTGCTTGGAGATCTGTGTGGGGAGGGTTACTGAGGCTTTAACACGTGCAGAAGTTATAAGGTCACTGCACTGTTCGTGTCCCTCCACCCTCCTTCCACTCATCAGCTGAGCTATCTCTGGAGAGTGCTGACACAGGGAAACTGCTACTACTTTGTCAATTCCCCCCCCTCCTCCTTGTTTTCCCGAGTTTCACCTCTCACCCACATCTGTTTCCTATGAATTTATCTTTGTGGAGAGCCCAAAAGCCTTGATGCTGTGGGTGAAAACTGCAGAGAGGCTCCCAAAGCCTGTCCAGGACTGATTTCTAAGGATGTGACTCGGGTCCCTTAGTGCACTGCCCTCCATGCAGAGGAGATGCTGCTGGTGGCACATGTGACATTTTGGGGATATTTGCTGCTTACTCTGGCTATCCATGACTAACAGGACAAGAGAAGGGGCAGATTAAGTTATCAGTCAGGAGCACATGGCAGTGGAAAGGAACACAGGCAGTTTGAAGCAATCTTAGCAAAGATGCTGATGGGAGCAATGTCAGTGGGGAGAAATGCCCCAACCTTCCCTGCAGTGCTTGGAGGGGACAGAGGCAGCTCCCAGGCCTCAGATATCAGTGCCTGAATTCCTGCTGATACCTGAAGGCAGGAAGGTGGGGTGAGGTTTGTTTGCAGTGGACACAAAGCTGGGAGGGTGGTTTAGGGCAGCTGGGAGAGCCAGGGTGAAACCAGTAACTGTGGAGGAGCTGGGGCTTGAGTAGAAGGGAGGGAGGTGCAAGGTGGGGCTGTGCCACCTCCAGAGCTAACACAGAGCAGCCATGGGCATCTCCCCCACCAGCCACAGCAAGCAGGGGATGGGAAGCCACTTGCACATGAGGGATTCCTGCTAATTAACTAAACCAACCAGGGCTCGCTGGGAATCTCCAGCCTCGCTTCATGCTGGTGGTTATGTCTGTGACTTCTCTCTGTTCCTCCTTTAGTACTGAACTTTGTCAGATCAATTATTAAATAAGAAGGAGAGTGTTTTATATCACTGGCTTGCAGCAGCACCAAGAGAGCAAGTGCTTTGTCATAGCAGCAAAGGTTCCAGATAAGTGTTGGGAGGAGGAGAGCTGGAGTGCACTGGAGCTGTGAGTTAATGGCAGTCTGAAGGCACACACAGCTCACTCGAGGAGTTGTAAGCAGCCTTGGGATAGGCATGTAACAGGAGAAGAGCTGACATGAGGCAGTAAAAGGGAACTTCTTTCCTTTCTTTATTTTTTTCTTTTTTTGAACTGTCCTGTTTCTGTCTTGGTTACACAACGTGGGCTCTGTTCAGCGTGGGAGTTTGCATGCAGAGTTCCTCATGTAAGGGCAAGAACAGAAGAACAGAAAGCTGGGGATATAATTGATCTGTGTGACCTAAACCCATTTTGAAAGAATAGAAAATGCTAATTACAGGGTAGGACTTAAAGATGCATCAATGCTTTAAAAAAACAGAAGGCAGGTGAGCTGCCAGCCCCCCTGGGAACAGGGTAGTTAAATCCAGGAAGGATTTTTCAGAGCCAGGGCAGTCAAAGCAGGGTGGCTGCTGCAAAGCCATTCTTCATCCTGATGCCTGCAGTGAGGGTAGGAAGCTTTTCATTTGAGCAGGCTGCTGCTCAGTGCCAGGCCTTGTCAGCCTGGTGTCTGGAACCAAAATAACTGATTTGGCTGTAGCTGTCGTTCGTTTTGTTAGGGAAAAGATCTCTGAGAACATGACAGCTGTAGATTAGCAGGACCTTATTTTTGTATCCCTTTGGGTTTAGCAGGGTTTAGTCTCCTGTAATTGCCAGGCCATTGCTGCATAGTTGTTTTAATAAATTAGTGAATCTCCATCCCTGGGTTTTTACCCTGCTGCTACATGGGATACCTGTCTCATGGCTGCTTTTTCCTGCTCAAAGCAGAGCTCATCATGGTTCTCTCATACTTCTGCTACTCTGCTTCTCCATTTCTCACTGATTAGAATAAAAACTGCACTGTGGAGGGCATATGCCCAGCAGGGCTTTTCCCTTCCCTCCTTCCTGCAGCATTTTAAATCTCATCCTAACACACTGTCCTCTCTCACCCCGTGTAGAGACCACCACCAACATCTCTGAGCTCGACAACAGCACAGCTTCAGAGCACAAATGGCCTTCCTGCAACGCCCAGGATGAAATGCTGAACTTGGCCTTCACCGTTGGCTCCTTCCTGCTCAGCGCCATCACTCTGCCCCTGGGAATTGTCATGGACAAGTACGGCCCCCGCAAGCTGCGGCTGCTGGGCAGGTGGGTGTGCAGGGCTCAGGGGGGCTGAGGGCTCAGCTCCCACCCTGGCTGGATGCTCTGGGCTCCCTGAAGCCTTGGGAAGTGTCTGAGGGATGGGGCTGGGACGTGCACAGGACAGCAGAGCAGCTCTGGGGTGATTTCAGCCAGCACAGTGGATTGCTCCATAAGGGAAGGGCCTGGGACTCCGTGTCCACACTTCAGCTCTGCAGTGCTGCTCTGTGATCCCTGTCCAGATGGAGCCTGGAGGAAGAGCAGAGTCATTTGTGAGTCAGGGAGGGTAGCTTTCTCCTTGGGCTGGGAGCTATGTCCTGAGAGGCACAAAACCAAGATGTTACATCATTGTTTGCAGGCTGGGGAGTTAACTCAGGGATAAACATGTCCTGTTGCCTTTCCCAGGGCCCTTCTCTTCCATGTGGTGTGTGTTGCTTTCTGCCTCAAACAGCGAGGTTGTCAACTGCTTCTGTCATGGCACGGAGGGATTAGTGACTTTTGGGATCACTGGACCCCAGCACTGTTTTAATTGTTACAATTTTAATGCAGTGAACTTGGTTAGAAACCAAACTGGCCTGTGGGCAGAGTGGGAAAAACAGGGCAAGTCTCTGAGTCAGACCCTGCCAGAGAGGAGTTGAGTGCTGGGGCTCAGGACAAAAGCTGCTGCTGCTGCCTTTGGTCACCCTGAGGTGAGGGCTGGAAAAACTGTGCTGGAAAACCAGTGGGAATTTGGGTCTAGACAGAGCTGTGTCAGTGCTGGGAGGAAATGTTCCTGCTCCAGCCCTTGTGCAAGGCTTGCCTGTAATTCTTGTTTGCCAGTACTATTTGGGTATTTCCCTGGATTATTCTTTCCAGATTGCCAGCTTCCCTCCCTCTTACAGAAAGTGCCCTGCGAGGTGCTGAGGAGGTGGAAGCAGCTGTAATTGACTGTGGGTAGGGCTGTTTGTGAGAAACTGATGGCTCTGGTTCCCTTTCAGTGCCTGCTTTGCCGTGTCCTGTGTGCTGATTGCGTACGGTGCCAGTAACCCAGACTGTAAGTTGGCATCTTTCTGCTGAGCTGGGAGCGTTGCAGGGCTCTGGTTTGGGGTTTTTGGGGAAGCAAAGTTCAGACTGTCACCCCTCAGTGCTGTACTGGGGTCACAAGCCAAGCAATCAGCCAGGCTGAGGGAGCCAAGTGGCTCTGGGAAGGGCTGGTGTTTCACAACACCAAGTGGAGAATGCAGCAAGGGCCAAATGTCTGAGATACCCAGGTCTCTTAGTTTTGTGTTTGGGCAGGGCCAGGTCCTGTAAAGAAGCAATTCCAAATGAGTTCCTGGCTTTTTTTCAGGGTTGGGAAATAGGTAATAGCACCCAAAGTGTAATTGGCTTTTTTAGCAGAGGTAGATGGAGCTGGCTGCTCAAGAGCAGATAGTGAATGACCCTTTGGATTGTTTGTTCAAGTAAGTCTTCCTTTTGAGACCCACCAGACAAGCTGCATCAGCAAGTCTGTGCCTTAGAGAAAAGGAGCCCTTCCATCCCCTCTGAGCTGCCTTGGAGGAGAGCCCTGTCCCTGCCAGTCTGTGTGGCTGGGGACATGGCTGGTGACATGTCCTGAGGGTGTTGATCCACTGAGGTTCCCACATGTCAGGACCAAAGCCTTTAGGGCTCTTGTCTCCTTTCCCTCTGCACCCCAATGGGAGCTGAGGACAGGTTTTTTATTGTTGCAGCTCTGTCTGTGCTGATATTCATTGCCCTGGCTCTGAATGGCTTTGGTGGGATGTGCATGACCTTCACATCGCTCACGGTAAGTGAAGAGTTACTACCTGACTGCTCTGTCCCTCACTGTGGCTGTGAGCTGGGCTGGCAGGCAGCAGCAGAGTGGATCTTCTGCCTGTAGCTTGAATAGCACGTGTTTGTGTTTGGTACAAAGGGTCAGTCACCCTTGGGAGCGAGTCCTTGGTTGTTATTCTAAAGCTTGTTTTCCCCAATCGTTTGTTTTTGGTTTTTTTTTTTTCACCTGCCCTTTGTATCTCAGGTGAAGGTGGGGAGAAAAAAGGAAGTGTTTTTGTCTAGGGCTCATAATGTGCCTGTACATGCAGTGCTCAGCTGCTTGGCACAGGCTGGAGGTGTGTTTGCACTGGATTTAGCATTGACATAGTGCAGGAAGAATCAGCAGGGCACAAACCCTTGCAGCTGGGTATGACTAGCTTTCTGCAAGCACAGTGTGCATCTCACCCCCATGGTTCTTCTTGATCACAAAAGGTTTTGCTTTTCAGAAGGGTGGGAGTCCCTCACAGGCTTCCTTAGAAGTGCTGTGCTGTTGGGTGTGCACAGCCCACTTGGATATGTTCAGGATTGTAGGGAAAGCTTTGGTCAACAACTGTCAGCTGGATCTCTGTGTTTTGGGGTTCTTTCTGCCTGGAGGCAGAAGCAGTATCATCCTCCAAATAACTGCTTTATTTTCTGCCTCATTACCCTGATTGTTGTTAGTGTGGCTCAAGCAGGGCTGGGTGGAAAGTCGCCCAGAAAACAAGCCTGGGAAGCACTGATTTTTTAATTTTTTTTTTTTTTTTCCCCCTGAGCTGTAGTTAAAAACTTTCAGATTTGGACTGCACTACCTTGAACTTGCTGTTAAAGTAAAACTTCCTGTTAAAGTTACCTCTAATTTATCAGGGCTTAGACACTGGCTGAGGTCCTGAGACATAAGTTTGGCAGAGGCTGGCTTTAGAGACCACTCTGTATACCATGGTTTTGCTGCTGCTGTTGCTCTCATAGATCCAAAGCTTTCAGAACTCTGTGGAGATGTTGCTCTCTCCTTCATATGTGGTGTTCTTCACTGGAAACCTTGGCTGTGACCCCAAGGAACTGTGGGGCAAATGTCATCCTGCTTCAAAGAAAAGCAAGGAATAGAGGAGCACATCAGTAGTGCTGTGGGAGAGGAGAGGATTCCCATCCTGCTGCTGCCAGCATTGATTATTGTCTCCCTGGGTGATTATTAAGGGGTCACAGATTATTTTAGAACCACTGGTGATGATAGGAGCGAGGGCAGGATAGGGCAGGAACAGATTGGGTGTGCTGTGGCTTTTAGCAGCAGAAGTAAGCAAAGCCACTTATTAGTGCCCTCATTAGTGAGCCAGTTCTGCAGTGCCAAGGAAGAGCAGCAGGAGGAAAAAGGTCAGCCCTTCCAAGAGGAGATCCAGGCCTTGGGGAGCTCTGAAGGAGGCAGTGATGTTGTGAGGCCACGCAGATGCCTCAGGTGGCAGATGCCTCAGGTGGAGCCCGTCCCCTCAGCGTGATCTGCAAAGAGCTGGGGTGGCTTCAGGCCTGGCTTCTCCAACCCAGGCAGGTGTAGCTGCTTGTGCAGCTGCTCAGAGGCATTTTGGTACCTGAGGGGTGTGAATGTCATTAAAAACAGCCTCAAGTGGGAGGGAAACGCTCCTTTACCTGCACCATGGTGTAGCTGTGCTGCTGCCTGTTAGAACCAGCTGTATGTTGGTCGTTGGCAGCTCACAGCTTTATCATTCTGCCTGCAAGCTGCACTTGGTGTGTCAAGAACCATCTTGTGCCGTCACAGGGTGATGCCTTGTGGATTCCTTCCAGCTGTGGCCCCTGGGGACAGGCGAGGGAGGGACACAGGGACAAGCTCATGGGCTGTGGCCTGAACAGGCTGTGCTCCGCCTTGTGCCCGGGAGGGGCTGGGCTGAACTGAAAGGGGACACTCAAAAGACCTCTGTAAGGACGTTCATTACCCAGAAGATGATGAGCCCTGCTCCTCCCGGTGCCAGGGGAGCTCGGTCTGGCTGCCACAGGTGCTGGCTGCATGCACGAGTCACAGCAAGGTGACTCCCTGCTCCTGCCAGCTGCAGGTGACCTGAGCTGCTCCAGGAAACGGGTCAGACCCACTGGTGCCACCCCAGGCAGGTTATGGTTGCTGCTTTGTGGCAGGGTGTCCCTGAAGCCCAGCTTGTGGGGTGTCATGTGTTGACACCTCCTGGGACACGGTGTGATCTGGTGGCAGGGACCCTCAGACAGGGATAAACAGGATCTCCAAGGATTAGAGCCTGGGACAGTGCTCCACAAAGCTTTGCCTCTTGAGTTTAAAGCCTTTTCCAGCAACAAGTCCCCAGGGTATCATGAAAGCACATGGCAGGCTGTGGAGCCAAAACAAGCTGCTGCTCCTGGGTGCCTGGCCTGTGGCTTGGGGAGGAGGGGGCAGCCAGCAAAGGCTTCCCAGTTCTGGGAACAAGGTCAGCCTGTGCCTGTTGTTAAAATGCAGAGGGGAGATTTCTGCCTTGTGACTTGGTCTTGGCCAATGTAAGTGAAGATTGGAAATGGAAACAGATCTGTGCTGGTGGCTCTGACAGCAACACAGGAATCTGGCGCTGGTTCTGCTCCGAAGCGATTTCATGCAAAGAAATAAACATGTGTGATAAATTACCACAAAGAGCCTTTTATAGATTGTTCTCTGTCCTGTTTTCCTTTCAAAGAATTACAGCTGCTTTGCTCTGATTTTCTGCTGCAAACAGCCCCCTTTAATCAGAGAGGGGGGGACATTTCTGTGTAGGGAATCTTTATTGCCTGGAAATATTAGGAAAACTTAGGGCTCTGTGAGCTTTTGTTTGATGGAGAACGGGAACAGGAGTTTCCATATGCTTTGGGCAAAGGGGGCAGTTTGAGGCTTTACTGCAGAACATATTTTTAGTGTCTGTGTAACTTCCAAACACACCCCCAAAAGGGAAAACAAAGTTTAATTGAACAAAAATACCATTTTTCACTAGTCTAGTTCTCAATGCCTTGATTTTTTTTTTCTTTTTGCTGTTCTTTCGAACAGTCCTTGCAAGAGGAGGGAAACAGGCTTTGGTAGCAATGCTGTGCTGTTTTCTGTATATGGAATGTCTCCAGGGAAAAGCTGGAAAACAATATAAATTATTATAAACTCACTGTAGGGGCAGATGAGGAAAAAAAAAATCTGCAAGAGGAAATGATTTATCAGTTTAGGATTACAGACCTGCAATAAAGGACTCCAGTAAAAAACAGTTACGTGTGGCAACATTCACAGAGTGTCTTTGTGACAGGGCATAAAGTTAATATTGCATTGAGTGTCAGTGACCTTTAAACAAGAGGCTTAAGAGTTTCTGTCGTCATAGGTCTTGCAGAATTGGAGCTGTCATACCAGAATGGGCAGAAGTTGCTGGAGGAGTCACTTCTGGCCTGCGGGGATGAGATCAGAATGAGGATTAGATCCTTTTTGGTGGCAGAAAAACAGAGCTCACTTGCTCCATGGCTTGTGTTTTTTATTGCCTTTTTTTTTTTCTCTCCTCTCTGTGGTTCATTTTTTCCAATGCTTGCTAGTATAAAGACAGCATGAAAAATGACTTGGTAAATATTGCATGCTGTTTTTGTAGCTGGTCTTTAGATGAGACCTGCACAGGCACTGCCAGTTCTGGCTCAGTCTGAGAGATTTTCTGGTCTTGAACTCTTCAAGACTTTTCCCCCTTCATCTCCCCTCTGCCCCTCCAGGTAGTCCCACATTTCTCTCCCTTCCAAGTGCTCAGTGTTTGCAGTTTCTGCTTTGATTGGGCTGGATAAGACATGAAATCTCTTCTGTCCAATTTTTTTAATCTAGCTGCTTGCTGGGTGCCAAATTGGATTTGAGGAAATCTTGAGCCTTTCTAGGACTTCTGTCCCAATCAGGGCAGAAACAGCCTTGGGTTCTCCTGGTTGTGGCTTCCTGTTCTGTGTCTCCAGTAGCCCTCAGAGCAGGAGGATCCACCTGGAAGTTCCTTTCCTGCTGTATGAAAAAAGCTTTTTGTGGACTCTGGATCTCTGGGGAAAACCAACCCTTGCCAAGAAGCAGCTGTGTTTGTGCAGCTCTTGCCCTGCCCTGAGCTCCCCAGCAGGAGCAGCAGTTTTGTTGTCATTTCTGGACGTTATTTTAGGTTTGGGGTGTTTGGGATGAAACAAATGCCCATCCTGGTGACAGCGACCAGCCTTTTTTACAAGCCTCAGCTATTCCACTCGGCAGATGCTGCTTTCTGGGAGTGTGTAAATTGAGGGCAGTGCTTCCAAGAGGAGATTTTTCAGTGCCTGGTAACAGACCTTTGGATCCTTGAGCCGTTTCCTGTCTGCAGCTCCCGGGAGCAGCCTGCTGGCAGCTCTCCCGCATGCGGGGTGATGGGTGTGGGGATGCTCTGCAGAGCAGCACAGCCCTTCTGCTTCCTCCTCCTCCTCCTCCAGGGTTCATGGGCAGCATCAGGCTCAGCACATCCCTGCTGCTGCCCAGCCTGGGGTTATGTGAGGACCTGCAGGCTGCAGTGCATAGGAAGCTCTGCAGTGAGGCACGGGGATGATAAACAGCCAGATGGGTCCCGGAGCGCTCCTGCTCAGGAATATTTCTGCCTTGTAAACACGCCGTGACACAAGCCAGATTTGCTTGCCTTGTATGCTGCTCCTGGGAAAGATGGGTTTGTTTTTCAGCCCTGCAAGGGGAGTGTGATGGCAGCACTTGCTTGCTCAGGTTGATAGTCTCTGAATCTTTTTGTTCAGCAGCCTCTTTGCACAGAAAAAAGGGCTGCTCGTGCCTTCAGTCCTAGAAGGCATCTGCAGTGTCCTGCTTTGAGGTCCTCTGAGGCTGACGTGGTAGTGATGCTCCAGTGAATTTGGGGAGTAAGTGACCCAAAAAAAAGGAGGTGGGAGGGAAATCTGCCAGCCTGCAGCAGAATCTCTGCCCATTGATCAGCTTCAGGAGGTGTCAGCCCAGCTCTCCATAGCCTGACAACTTCAGTGCTTCTCCCTGTAATTTCCAGTTTCCAGGACAGCATTAGTGAGTGATGGAAACTCGTTCACTTCTGGTT
The DNA here is from genome assembly GCA_039654755.1 of Calcarius lapponicus. NCBI lineage: Eukaryota > Metazoa > Chordata > Aves > Passeriformes > Fringillidae > Calcarius > Calcarius lapponicus. The sequence continues at coordinate 7,301,490 of JBBFKN010000017.1, read as the reverse complement.
GTTTAGGAAAACAGGGGGTTCTTCCTTTCCCAGCAGAGTAGGAAGGTCTCCTGCTGTTTCTGCCTCTCGATCTTGAGTGGGGCAGGGGCTGGTGAGCCATCCTGAGAGTGATTTTGCTGTTCAGGTGGCAGAAGTGGTTGCTGTGAACTGCTGCTGCCTGTCCTTACTGAGAGCTTTGCTTTCCCAACAGCTCCTTGCAGAACCAGCCTGGTCTGCTCTCAGCACACCTGATGGGAGCCCAGGCAGTGAAATGGGGTGGGTGGCAGGAGTAGCAATGTCGTGTTGCCTGCTGCAGAGCTCAGTAGCTGTGCTGAGTGATAAATCCTTGGGTATCTGGTGTTTGTGACTCCTTCCCTGCACCTAGGGATAGTGTGCTGAGGCATCTGAGCCATCCCAGTGATGCAGAAATGATCAGCAGAGTCTGCTGCCACAGGAGGAGCCTTGGAGATGGCTAGAAATGGAAATGCAAACAGCAGCACCGTTTGTGCTTGTCTCTGTTCCTTCTTGTTATAACAGGAACTTTCTGGTCTGCTGCAAAGGATTTGGGTGCTGACCCAAGGTGCATAAACAAAGCTGGCAGTTCAAGGTGTTGCAGGGTGTGTTAAAGACTGCAGCCTGTGTCTAACAACCATTGGCTGAAAAGAAGGTGATAAACAGAATTTGGGCATGTGTTTGTGGGAGAGGAAAAGTGGTGGCTAAAGGTTTGGAGTAAGGAACTTTTAAAGAAAGCACAAGAGCTGGAGCAAATGCTCCCGTGCTAAAGGTGAATGATGCAAAATATGCTGTCAGTCTGGAAAGAAGCAGCATCAGTAAGCACATAAATCTTGGATTGTAGACATTCCCTGTCTCTGGAGACACCAGTGAAACCTGCAGAGTAATATCTTGAAGAGCTAAGTCATGCCTAAGTAAAACTGGCTGCTTCACATTCTGGTGTTCAGGAGAATTAATCCTAAATGCCAATATCTCCTTGAGAAAGCCTCATTCCTGCTCCAACTGATGTTCCTCTCTCTCCCCAGCTGCCCAACATGTTTGGGGACCTTCGTTCCACGTTCATTGCTCTGATGATTGGCTCCTATGCTTCCTCTGCTGTGACTTTCCCAGGAATCAAGGTGAGGCTGTGGGATCAAGGCTTGTGACTGGTGGTGTTGTGCTGCTGTCTTGCCCTGTTCAGCAATAATGTGGAAAGAAAGAGGGGCTATTTGCTAAAGCACTTTTTAAAGGATGTGTATTTGCAAGATTCAGTTCCTGTCTGTATCGGAGACTTCCCAAGTGACTGCCTCAAGAATGCAGCAGATAGAAAACTTTAGAAGTACTAAGTAGAAGTGAAAAACTAAAGGTTTTTTTTTAGAAAAGATTGCTTTGTTAATCTTTAAGTTGTGTGTATATATATATTTTTAATACACATGTGTATTTTATCTGTGTGATGGTCACCAATGGTTGGCTTTGAACATAATTTATGGCTGGCAGATGGCACTGAAGGGACACAAGATGGTCACCTGGGCTGCCTGGATAGATCACCTGGGTCTGAACCAGGGGTGTTTCACTGCAGTCTCAGGAGTGCAGGGAAATTCCTGGTGGTTTTCCAAGAAAGTCCTTGTTACAAAACTGGTTTTTGTTACCACTTGAGTTCAACCCGTTTTAAGTGTATCATGATGTTCTTTCCCTGTTCCTCTCAGACCTCATTCCAAGAATATTGAAGCATCTTTGTGCTCCTGTAGCCAAACCCATATTCCCTTGTGATTCCCAGGTTATCTATGACTTTGGGGTCTCCTTCATCCTTATCCTGCTTGTCTGGGCAAGCTGTGCAGGACTCGTTTTCCTCAACTGCTTCTTCAACTGGCCCCTGGAGCCTTTCCCAGGACCAGAAGACATGGACTACTCGTAAGTGTCCAGGGCTAATCCCATTCCTAATCCTCTAGGAAAAGCTGGCATGAAGAATTTAGAGGAGTAGACAGGGAAGCCCTTGCATGTTGTTTATTGCTGCCGCCTCTTAGGCTGAGGATTTCTGCCTGCCACTAGCATGTGATTACCTGTGCAAAGCAGAACTTTCCAAACTGTGGGAATTACAAAGGGAAAATGATCTGTTCCTGGTCATGAGTATTTTTATATTGATTTATGCCAAGTTGGCCCAGAGAAAGTATCTCAGTGTGCTCTGGATCAAAACCATTTGTGGGTCTGTAATGGAAACCAGTGCCTTAAATCCACAAATAGCCTTTCTGACTCCTGCAACGTTGCTGCCTCTGACTCCTCACCCTGTGTTGCAGCTCTCATGCTCTTTGCAACCCAACAGGGTGAAAATAAAGTTCAGCTGGCTGGGATTTGACCACAAAATCACTGGGAAGCAGTTCTACAAGCAAGTGACGACCGTGGGGCGCCGTCTCAGCGTGGGGAGCTCCATGAAGGGCCCCAAGGAGCCAGCAGCTCTGCAGGAGAACAACAAGCTCTGTCTGTCTACAGTGGACCTGGAAGTGAAGTGCCAGCCTGACAGTGCAGGTGTGGTTCTGGGGTGCCCCAGGGTGCTGGCACAGGCCTGTTGGCCTCCCTGCTCTGCTCCAGACCTGTTTGCAAGGGAGCAAAACGTGATCCAGGTGTTGCCAGGGCCTCGTGCCAGCCACCAGGACAGGAGCACGAGTTATGTAAGGAATCCTGTCCTTGTGTCCTTCCCTGAACACAGATGGTGCAGCCAGTGGTGGGGACAGCACATGGGAGCTGGTGTGGCTGCAGGGGGACAGGGCAGCTGGTCACTGCTGGCTCTTAGGTGAATTGTTGCCACCATGACCAAGCCTTCTTTACTCTGGGGCATCAGAGAATGGTTTGACCTGGAAGGGACCTGAAAGATCATTTAATTCCACCCCTTCCACCAGAACCTGTTGCTCAAAAGCCCCATCCAACATGGCCTTGATGGTGAAAGCACATGGTTTGAGGCTTCTTTTTGTCCTAATCCATGGAATCAGGGCAGCCTCCTTTCCTGCTGCCTTGCCCCAGTCACTGGTAGGCAAACTGCAGCATCTGCAGCTGTTGATGGTGGGAGTTTGTGAGGCACCAGGTGAACTCCTTGGGGCTGCCACTGGCACTCCTGGCCAGGAGAAGCCCTACTAGGCCAGAGGCAAAACTGTAAATGTTTGCCAGGGTGTGCTGCCTTCTTCAGAGGCTCTGTTATTCCTTCTGCAGCTACTCCCTCCTTCATGAAGAGTGTCTTCAGTCCCATCCTGCTGCTCAGCCTCATCACCATGTGTGTCACTCAGCTGAGGCTCATCTTCTACATGGGAGCCATGAACACCATCCTGGAGTTTCTGTCTGGAGATGAAAGTCAAGGTAGGGGAACCTCTGAAGGCCTTTACCTGCATCCTTGGGGCTGGGAGCTGACCCAGACTTGGTGACTGAAGGCAGAGCAGCTGATTACTCAGCAGATGCTCCATGCAGGGCAATCCATGGTGTGCAAGTGCACTGACAGCTGCTGGGAGGGTCCAGGGAAGGGCTGGAACCAGCCCAGCACAGAGGGGCAGTGAGGTAGGTGCTTGAATGTCAAGCTAATTTTAACCCTGTGTCTGTCAGATACTACCCCATATTATTTCCCCACATAGGCTACTGCAAGTAACCCCTGGGGGTGGACTGCTAATTTTTATTTTAACTGGAAAACCTATTTCATCAGGTATTTGCTTAAGTTATCCCAAGCAAGCAGAGAATGCAGAGCAGCTGACTCTCATGAGTAATGCTTGGACTCAGTGCCTCAGCCCAGGGGGGAGAAGTGAAGTCAGAGCTGGTTTTTTGTGCAGCTTGGTGGGTGCTGGGGAGGCTCAGGGCTGCTCCCTGGGCTGGACTCCCTGCATTTATAGTTCTGATGGAGTTCATGGAGCAAACAGGAAAGAGTACATTAGTTTACTGTCAAAAATACCCAGGATTGCAAAACAGGACTTAGCCTTTTTTTTAAATTTTGTTTTTGTCCTTTGTAGTAAGATCCAGTTTGAACTTGTTAAATCTGGATTGCATGAAGCTGATAAATCAAGAGGCACTCCTCTGAAAACAGGAGTGAGCTCTGGGGGAGGGAAGGAAACTCAGGAAACTCCAAGTGCCCTGGCATTCCCTGAATTGCTTTGTTTCTTGAGCCTCTGACAGCCTGCAGCATTCAGCTCTTTATCTCCTGGCTCAGGAGCCAGCTTAGACATTAAACAGCAAGCAGGACAAACTTCACACTGCCTACCTTTCCCAACACTGCTTACTTTTCTGCTTACCTTGTAACTCTGACACTGCTTTTAAAAAAAATTATTATTTATTTTTACCATGGCTTACTGTACTAATTTAATTTTAATTTCTTTTCCTCCCCTCCTTGGAATTTCAGAATTAACATTAACTGTATAAGCTGCCAATTCTGCTTAGATCCAGCTCCTTACTAAAACAGGGATTGTGCCCCTTGAGTATGCTGCAATTTTTCTGTGCCACCTTTAAGATTTCTTCTTATTTTTTCTCTTCCTTCCCCTGAATGTAGCCTGGGCTCATTGCAGTGCAGTCTCTGTCTTGGTGTTTCCATGGCATCAGCAAAACAGTGGCATTGTCTGGGCTCAGCAGTGTCAGGCTCTGCTGCAAGAGCAGCTCCAAGGCACGTGCAGCTCTCCAGAAATGCAATCTGTGTGTGCATCAGGAGGGGATGGGATGCTGTTCCCCCACATTCCTCCTGATTCCTGCATTTATTCTCCTGGGTGGGGTTTGCTCAGAGAGCTCCCTCCACCTGCAGCTGCCCTTGGGAGCACTGAGGGAGGGGAGAGCAGAGCTGAGTCAAACCCTGCGAGTGTTGTGGTCAGAAGTTTCATATTCCTGGCATTACAACAGGAGAGAAGGATGTGGGGAAAATCATGCAGATCAGTAGTGAAGCCTTTAATTGCAGTGAGGCACAGTGTCCTTGGAAGTTCTTTCTGTGCAGGTTTTGGTGACTTGGACCTGTCAGGAAACCAAAAGGTGGAGAGAGCAGTCAGCCTGTGGTTACTTATCTGCTGAAACCTCCCAAAAGATGAGGAAGAAGCTTTAAGGGTTCATTCTGTAAATGACTGTGTAATTGTGTTGTAGGAAGGCAGGGGAGAGGAGACCTGTTATGCCTGGAACCTGAAATTTGTCACCATCTTTCATAAATTGTCACCTTGCTCTCAAATGTGGTGATACTGAGAGACCTTGGGCTAGAAAACTCAACAGTGTGAGGTGCTTGCTCAGGGTGGTTTTGAGTGAAAAGCATCTAAAACAGGGAAGGTAAAGGCTTGTGCCCATGTGTGCTTCCCTTGCTAGGTATTCTTGCTTTTCCTCCTTGGGAAAGAATGTTTTTGAAGATGACAGATAAGCTGAGGGGGCCTTGTTTTGTAGCAGCTACTGTGTTTCCTCCCCTTCCCTTGCTGACCCCATAAATTTCACTCCCTAATTCAAGCTGCCCTCTGCCCTTGCTGTTTAGAGCCTAAGATTAAGTGTTCAGGGTAGCATAAAGAGGCAAAACATGACAGCATGGCTTGCTTCTTACCCTCTATTAAAAAATAACCAGCCAGCAGTAAATCAGCTCCTGCAGTGCTCACAGAGAGTGATGCCACCTGTTTCTCTTGGCTGCAGCAGTTGCTATAATGAGAGGGGATGTGGGGTCACTTCAGGGCTTGTCTTTGTGGGAGAAACGGGGCCATGAATGTGAGTTTGGAGGTTGGAAGTTCCTCTCAGCTCCTTTGCCAGCAGCTGGAGCCAGGAAAAGATCACCAGGTGCCATCCTTGGGCACAGCAGAGCAGCCCTGCTGGGGTTTGCTGCAACTGTTTAGGAGAGAGAGGCTTGTTGGAAACTTTCTCTCCATTCCCAAGTGGATTTTGGTGGAAATCCTGGCTGTACTGCTTTGGCTAGGCTTAAAAACGGGAGGGACAAATGAAAATGTCAGCTGCTTTGCTTACAGGGCTGTAACTTGTGCTCTGTGTGCTGAGATGGGCAGTTTCAGAGCTACATCCTTATTTTGGAGCTGTGGCACACCATGACTCACCAGCCCTTCTGTGTGGTGCCTCAGTCACCACGTGGGCTGCTGAGAGGAAGTGGAAAAAAGCCTTGCAGGGTGGGGGAACTGCTCAGTAACAGGAGGGGACAATTTCTTCCGAGTCTGCTGGCATCAGCTTTCCTTTAGCAAGCCACGGAGACACTTCTCTCATCGTTAGCACGAAATTTTCATCACTTTGAGCTTTTTAACAATTGCTCGCACAAATGCTGTTATTTTTAGATGTTAATCTCCTGTCCCCTTTCTTCCAAACTTGTCCATTCAGCACAAACTGGGTTAGTCCTCACCTTCCCAGCCTGATTGTCCTTACTGGAGCATCCCAGCTGGAGAAGCTGCAGCTCCCAGCAAGGCAGGAGAGGAGATGACTAAAGCAGGACTGGCTGTGCAGCACACAAAGCTTATAAAAACTCTTCCTGCTGGTCCTGCCCAGAATAAACCTCACTGGCACTGAGTGGGTGCTGTGTCCCCATTTTTGAAGCCCTACCTGCTGCTGCCCAGAGAATTCCAGTGCAGGATCAGAATGGCTGAAGGAATTGTGCCCAGCATGTCTATTCTGATGTCTGGAAGGTTGATGAATGACTGATAAGTGATAATAGGAAGGCTTTTTTAATATTTTTTTTCTATTGCTTGGACTGAAAACTATTTTTAATAATTTTTTTTCTCCCTGCAGTGGCTTTCTACACTTCCATTTTTGGGGTCCTGCAGCTGCTGTGCCTGCTGACAGCGCCTGTGATCGGATACATCATGGACTGGAGAATGAAAGAGTGTGATGATGGCTCAGAAGAGAATGAGGAGAGCAACGCTGAGCAGTGCGTAGTGTGCCCCGCACGGGACATGCAGGCACCTGGCAGGCCCCCTCTGCTCTGCCTTGTGTGTTGTGGGATCAAAGACTGAAAAGAATATTGGCTCTTCAGTATAGAAAAGAAAGCCTGAAGGAAGACTTGATAATTGCAGAGGAAAGGAGCAGACTATCTTCCATGTCCACTAAGATCAGTCGAGAAGAGCAAATTTAAGTTGTAGCAGGAGAGGCTCAGACTTCCCTCCTAGCCCAAGAGTAAGAGTAACAGCACTGAAATAATTACCCAGATGTTCCTCAGCTTCCACTGGTGGAGATCCCAGCACCTCCATAGGCAGTTCTGTAACCAAACTGGTGTAGATAGTTGATGTGATGTGTAGAGAATCTTGCTGTGGGTCCCAGCAGCTGCTGGGAGTGTTTGTAACCCAGGTTTTGCTGTCCTTCCAGAGGTGACAAGAAAAAGAAAAAGCGTGACCGTCAGATCCAGAAAATCACCAACGCCACCAATGCCTTTGTATTCACCAACTTCCTGCTGGTTGGATTTGGAATCACCTGTCTTATTCCTAATCTGCCCTTGCAGGTGAGTAGCTGAAATGGGTGGGGTGCTGCCAGAATGACAGCACAGTGCCAGGAGAACCTGCTGGTGGTGGCAGAAGGGCTGGGATTGGCACTGCTGGGAAACTTCCATCCTGCTTTGCAAGCCCCACTTTTAGAGCAGAAACAAATAACACTGTGCACTTTAGATCTCTTGGGAAAACCTGAACAAGCAGCTATAGTTAAAATGCCACTTGATTCAGAATTTATTTGCACTTTAAACTTTTTTTAAACTGTTTTTGGAAGTTTCTGCAGCTGGCCTGTGTGGCATCAAATTCTTGCCCACCAAGATCCTCTCAGCAGTACCTGTACTTTTAAACTGGGCTTGATTTAAGCTGCTGAAGGTTGGAAAAACTTGCAGCAAGAAGCATAACATGGTGATGTGTACAGCAGCTTATTCCTGCGTCAAGTGCTGTGCCCAGTGGTACCTGTGGGATTATAAACCTCTTAAAATATTTATTCTGTGGCACCACCTATTTTTGGCAGAGGAGTTTAGTGATTTTATGCTACACTTAAACACACCTTGATGATGTAGGCAAACATCAGTGTGCCTATGAGCAACTAAGAGCAGTTTGCTCATACTTATGTGCTGTCTGCAATAACTTGTGGAAAATTAACTAAATTGGTGGCCATGGAAAAGCACTGTGATTCTGGCCAGGGGTTGCTGGGGACACGTCCTTGCAGCAGAGCCACCTACAAACGAGAGAGGTCTTGTGTGTGTGCAGAGTAAGGAAAAGCAGTGCCTGCAGACAACTACAAATTTGTTCCCTCGTGCTGATATTTCAGGTTTTGGGTCTGGGTTTCCCAATCCTACCTGAAAAGAGCAGCTTTTAGGAATGGTGTTGGGTTCTGGCACACCTGAGTGGGTGTCTAGGATGTGACATTTTTCTGCTTCTTTTTTCAGATTCTGTCCTTCATTTTGCACACAATAGTGAGAGGATTCATCCACTCAGCTGTGGGAGGCCTCTATGCAGCTGTGTAAGTCTCTGGTTCCCCATAAGATGTGGCTGGCCAGATAAACTGGTTTGGGATGATGGGCTGTCCAGGGGAGATGGAGATCAGGAATGAGGTCCTCATGGTCAGAGGGGAAAAATGATGCAACTTGTTTCCTCAGTCACTTCTAGACACGACAATAGCTGGGCTGAAATCCCAGGGCTTTCCTTGTTTAGCAACAGGGACAGGAACAGTTATGTGTGAGACTAAACTATTGACAGACAGGTTATATAGTAAAAACTCAAGGCTTTTTTTGTCTTGCAATGAGCAGATGTGTGCATGTGCCCAGGTAAAACATTAACAGGACTGAAAACATCACTGCTGCTCTCCTCTGAAGTTGACATTGGTAAAACATTGCTCAAGATACCATTAGTGATGTCTCCTCCCTTTCCCAGGACAGATCAGCCATCCTGTTTCCAACTTTGCAAGTTATCAATAGCTGAATCTAAATGCTGTCTTCCTTATTAAGCAATGTTTTTGGCCTTGAAAACAGATCTGTCCCTCAGTGCTGAGAGGTAGGACAGAGGAACAAAGAGGAGCTGTTTTCTTTCAGGGAATCTGAGATTTGTTGAGGTGGGAAGGGACCTCTCAAGACCAAGGTCAGGTTATTCAGGAGTGCAATTGATTTTGTTTGGATATCTCCATGGATGGAGACTCCACAGACTATTTCTGTCAAAGGTTTAGATCCCAGTGTCTGGGGAATCCAGACTAGACAACACATCTAAGACTCTGCTTCAGAAATGTATAAACTTTTGGTTCCCTGGCAGCCAGAAGCAAAATATTTTTGTCTTGGGCAAGGTAAATAAATGTATGTTGCAGTAAGTATCACCTTACTGGTAAGCTAATCCTATTTGACCATTGCAACTCTGGAACTTCCTGGAGTTGAGATATTTTTGCTTTGAATGTGACTTCTTTTAATATTTGAGGGTTTTGATTTGCTTCTTTCTTTCCAAGCTTAGTTTAACCTGACTCTTTTTAAATACTGCTCAGTCATGGAAAGAGAAAGATGTTAGAAGATTCCTGAAATTTATTTTTCCATTATTATTATCTGATACCAGCACTTGCCAGTCAACAGTGTTGTTTAGTTTGACATAGGATCAGACTTGTCCTCTAAAAAGGAAAACACTAACCTGTTGTGCAGGTTTCACTCTCCTCCAAAGGGAGCAAATTGTTATGACCAGATGAAAATGATTGCTCAGGCACTGGTGTTGTCATCTGGATAAAGAAGCCCTGCTTTTAACTTGTAAATATCCACACTCTGCTCCCTGTGCAATAGAAACAGGAGCTGTATAAGCACTTCCACTTGCCCACAGTAGAGCTGCAAAACAAAACAAGTGCTGGATCTGATATTACTGAAGTTCTGAGACTCAGGGTGAGAATAATCTGAAGAAGAAGGCTCCAGCCTTGGCACCAGTTCCATTCTGCTCTCAGGAGCAGTGTGACACCACAGGGTCTGTGTAAATACCCTGTAAAAAGGAGCAGTTACACAGTGCAGGAGGGAGTTCTGCACATTATGCCTGTCTTGGGACTGTGCTCTCACACTGGTCTTTGTTGTTACTGGACTGGGAATGTAATCTGACCTGGGTGATATGAAGTCAAGGTGACACATAATAATGCTGTTGCTTTCTTTGTTGACAGATACCCCTCGACTCAGTTTGGCAGCTTGACAGGACTGCAGTCGTTGATCAGTGCCCTCTTTGCCCTCCTGCAGCAGCCTCTCTTCATGGCACTGACAGGACCTTTGAAAGGAGACCCCCTCTGGGCAAGTTCTTCTCAGTTTTGATCTGAAAGCTTGGGGGTTAAGATGATTTTTGGCTCATTTAAGGACTCCTGTGCATGGATCAAGGTTAAAAACAGCTGTAATTTCACATGTCCCTCAGTCTGCTGTTACCTTGGTGCTGTCCAGGAGACCTTTCCCTGTCCCTGTGTGAGTAATGAGTCCCTGGGCAGGGAAGCCAGTAACCCATATGGTGAATGGAAAGGGAGGAAGGGAACGCTTTCCACTAACACTTTATGTGGTGAGTCAGAATCTGTCAGGTTAAAATGGGTGAGTGTGAGCAGACCTCAAAATTGAGGGAAAACAATGTGATGCTTGAGAGCTATAAGCTCCAATTACCAGTAAATTTTGGATTGCTGATGCTAATATCCAAAAAGCCAAATGGCTGTTGAGGGCAGGGCTAATGTGGTGTCTTGCTGAGAGTCTGGGCAGCTCAGTAAAATCGTGACATTGGCGATTCTGGGGAGAATTCTGGTCTCTAGGCTACATTTGCCCATGCCTGTTGCTCTTCAATCAGCAAACTTGGTGTAAAACACCTGCAGCTTCAACAGCCCTTGCCTGTTCTGTGGAACAAGACTCCCACAGCCATAATCCAGAGTGCCAAACTCTTGCAGCATTTAGCTTGCACACACAAGGTTCTCTGAGTGGAAGGATGAAAACAGTGGAGGATGTTGCCAGCACAGGGAGCAGGGCGTCTCCTGGTTTGCCCACAGCTGGTGATGTGGGCTGGGCTCTGACACTGCTGCATGCGTGACTGGGTTGTTGTCTTCTCCTAACCAGCCTAATTTTGGTTTGCTTTCCTCCTGCAGGTGAATGTTGGCTTGCTCGGCCTGAGCCTCCTGGGTTTCTGCCTCCCAATCTACCTGGTCTGCTACAGGCGCAGGCTAGAGAGAGAAAAAAAGCAGAAGATGGAAGATGCCAAACTTTTCTTCAAAATCAATGGCACTCCCACTGAGGAAGCCTTTGTTTAAACTGGTGCTTCACGTACAACCTCCCCTGTACAAGTTCCTACCACATCTGTGGGTTCTACCTGTGGTGTAAGCCGGGACTTTTCTCCCCTGGCTCTGCCAGTCTTTGCTCATCACTGGAGTGAGGGCTGGACATGATGACTGAGATTTCCTCAGATATATGGCAGGAGGAGACTTCCCACTCCTTATTCCAAAACATGGGACACTTTTCCTTTTTATAAAGGCCACACAGCTATTGTGTCTTAAATTATCCCCTGATCACACTCTCCAGCAGCAGAGAGTTTGCATGGGAAACTGGGGAGAGAAGGAATAGAGGGATGGGGGAAGAGGGAAGACAGACCATAATTTGAGTTTGCAAATGTAACACACTGCAGTCTGTTTTCTCCCCTTCTTCCCCCAAACTTGGCTGACACAGTCTCGGATGCAAGCTGCACTGTCCTCCCTCCCCAAGGCTTCATAATGGTCTTTCTGCTTGATGTGTAGCTGGAACCAGTGGTTTTACTGTCTCTCCAGACATATCCCTGTTTCTGAGGCAGGGAAGGGGTTTTTATTCCTATGTGTATGAGCACAGCTTCAGTGTTTTGCTAAATGTTGGCTGCTAGCACTGACAGCTCCCAAACCTTTTATTACTGCAAATGACACAGACTGTGAGCAGTGGATCTGCCTTCCACACTGAAATGAAGAGCCTATAGTGGACTGCTGGTCCTAGACCAAGCCTTGGGAGGCCTGGAATTCCCCTTCTTCCCGGTTCACAAACTCACCTGTACGTGTTTTAAACTGTCTGCAGTCCTGGAGCCTCTGAGATAAGAATTGGATCTTGTTTACCGATGAAGTGCTTTGAGACTTTGTTGCCTTTTGCCTCTCCTTCCCCCCTGAGATGCCCCTCGGAGGGGGAGCAGCAATGTGTGTTCAGTAAAGTGGAGAAACTTTTTGAAGCTGAGTTCTGGGGCTTCAGATACCTTGGTGTTCGTGTGAGCTGACCTGCTGGTGAAAAGAACCAGGAGTGCAGAACACTCCTTTGTGTCCGGTAACTGGATCCTGTGGACATACGGCAGGGTGATGTGGTGATGTCATTTTTCTTTTAGCCATAGCTGATTTACCTTGCTATGATAATGGTCACCGAGCTGCTGAACACCAGGTTACTGTGACTGACCAAAATGCTGCCACTTTGGCTGTTCTAGGAGCCTTCTGCAATGTTGATGCTCTGTCTGGACAGAGCACCTGGTGATTGATTGTAAGGTGAAGCTGCTGTCAGAGCAATACGTGTGGGTAAAGGTGCCCCAGGCCTGTTCACACCAGGGAGGGAATACAAAGGGAATTTTTAACCTGCTTATTTTTATAGAGGTTTTCCTTGTCTAAAGCAGACTTTTCTGCCCTTAACCTTCTTGTTGAGGTCGGTAGCTCAGGCTCTGTAGCCCTGTGCTAAGCACTGCACTGAGTGGAGCTGCTGGGAGCAGGACTGTGCAGGGGTGAGTAGGAGCCCTGGCTGCACTGGGCTGAGCTGGTGGCCATGGGAAGGTTGGGGCAGAAATAAAACAATTATGGAGAAATAGTGGTGGGGTTTTACTGCAAAGCCTGGCAGGGGATCAGACATTCAACTTAACTATGTCTGGTTGGAAAAGTCCAAGAAACAACACCGTGCTGCGACCTTCCTGTGAGAAATTACCTGGAAGCTGAGCTGGGTGTGAGCTCCTTCGCTGGGGTTTGAAGGAGGCAGAAGCTCAGGCCGGGCAGGGTTTCAGCTTTGCTGCAGCCCCGCGGGTCCGTCCCTGGCGGGTGGCAGGGCCAGCGCTCCGTGGGCCGGCAGCGCCATCTCCAGTCGCTGCTGCTCCGCACTCCGTGGTACCTTTTAGTCTTCACTCCTTTCAGAAGGATTCACCACTTGAGGATTTTACACATCTGTGATTTTTTTTTTTTTTTAAATATGTTGCCTTTATTAAATGTGTTTGTTTCAAGGCAGGTTTACTGCCTGCTGTCAGCACTGTATTGTTCTGGAACTTTTTGTGTTTTGGTGATGATTTAGTGAGCTTTCCATCTTTTTTGAGCAATAATTAAGGCAGAGTTTTGATTAATTTTGCTGGTCACCTGTCTTGTCTCAAGTACATGTTCAGAGATACACCAGCAGTGGTACAGCCAGAGGGCTTTCTGCAGATTTCTGCATTTTATATTACAATGCTTCTAAATATTTTGAGAAGAGTCCTGTTCCTGCTCAGAGATACTCGTGACATGACAATGACAGATTAAGTATCAGGTGTGTGAGCCTCCATCCATAGTTTCAGTGTCCTAAAGCAGAGTTGGTGTTTTGTGTGCTAGCCAGCATTACTTCCACCTCAGTTTCAGAATTGAATGTGATTTCTTCCACTCTTACATCACTTAAATACCTGTTACAAATGTCTCAGCAAAATAGTGGAATAGAGAGTGGTATATTTTAATGAAGTCTTAGTGGAGATGCTGCTGCCTTTTAATTTAGCTGCACATTCTTCAAAGAACACAATTTTATTTCTGCCATCTACCTCCCTACTGCAACTCCCAGATCCTGCCCTTTATTAGGGATGTCTTCAAATCCAGTTGCATCTGATGAACTGGTGAATGCGTGTGCTTAATGTCAGAAGCTGCTGGTCAGCTGTGAGGAGAGCTCATGTCCTGGTGGGCACAGAGGGAGCTTTTAGCTGTTCAGGGTTGAACAGACAAATGGGATCATGTTCTGGGGCCATGCAAAGTCAAACTGGAATTCTTTGCTGCAGAATGTAGTGGGGAACAGAAGTAACAACTTTTTTGAAAGAAAAGGCTGGTTAAACAATGGTCTGATGCATCCACTAACTCAGGGAGATTTTAAGTTGCTGTAAATAAGAAAGTTGTGCCGAGGAAAGATACTTGTCTGCATGTTCTGTCTTGTAAGAATTGGCCAAAGCTGGAGAAAACACGCTGGGCTAAAGTGAAACACTGCTCTGATCGAATGGGGTGAAATTTATTTTGACAGTTGTGAACCAAACTAACTTCAGTCTCATATTTATCTATCAAAAACCTGCACCTGCATGCACGATGTGCAAACACTCTACTGATTGTGGCATAACTGCTTCAGAGCTGTACCTCCTGCAGCAGTGGGGTCAGTGGAGGGCAATATTCTGCCTTCAGATTGTTCTAAACATTGTCTTGCACAGCAGAAACACAGCTGGGGTGGTTGATCGGGGCAGTTTGCCTCATCCTTTGATGCTTAGGGAAATAGAGTTGTATGTAATAAACCTTATATACATTTGGAGTGGAAAACAGCATTGCTGCTTCCCAGCTGAGTGTTTCAGGACCAAGACAATGCCTGGTGCACTCCCTGCATGCATGAGCCACCTTGTGGGAAAAATAAATGGGCTACCAAAGACTAGAGAGTCCCAGCAGTTAGCATCAATAATGCATTTATCTGTGGAACTCAAATATAGGTCAATGTGTTGAACTGCTCTCATAATTCCTAAATGATGAATTTATAGGACCTGGGGGTTTTTGTGTCCTTTGTACCTCCTTACCCTGATCCATATGGGAAGTGCAAGGAGGGTGGCCATGGGAAGGAGCTCCATGGAAGCAACCCCAGCTGAATGTAAGGAAGCAGAAACCTGATCTGTGAGTACCTCAGAGTCAAAGGTGTTGTGTGTAAAGCGATTGCACCTTCTGGAGACGCTGCTCCCAGGCTCTACAGCCTCTGCATTTGTATTAAAATAAAATTGAATTCACAGAGTGGGGAAGGGAGGGTGACAGCTTTTTGCTTTCACTAATCTGTCAGAACCTAAGCCCTGTTGACACAGCCTTTATAGCACTAATGCAATGACATAATGTCAGAAGTAGCAGAGAAAATCTGTGCTGTTCTGCTTAATAGGACACTTACACTGACAGTCACTGAGTAAAGCTATATCTGGATCCTTGAGATGAAACTGGACACAGATGTCTGGGAAAAAAAAGGGGGCAAATCTTGCTGAGACACCAATTTAACTGCAATGCTGCTACAGCAACTGAAACGTTCAACTCCCACAGCAAAGCCTGGCCTCTTCATGCTCTGTCTGCAAAGGAAGATTGCAGGATAATGAGATTTTAACTAAGTCCGTAAATCACTAAAATGTGTTCAAGTAGGAGATTTCCCTCTTGACAGGCTGATGAATTTGGAAAATATGCTACAAAATTCAAAGCAGATACCATAGGGTAAAAGGAATGAAATCTCTACACTACACATATTTGCTACTCTTTTTCCCCCCCTTTGATTTTTTTTCTGCATCTGCAGAGCTTTTTGATATTCCCTACACCCCAGTTTAAAAGTGCAAAGTGCTCATAATGGAAAATAGTATTACAGTACAACAGATTCCTGTTGGGAATGGGCTGGTTTGGGGTTTTTTATTAAAAAAAAGGCCACTTCTGATTCACAATGTTATCTTCTCTGGAATAGCTAAAACAATGATGTGTTATGTAGCTGCAATCTTACATGTTAATTATAAAGCCCACAGGTCCTTGTTTTCCTCCATGTGCTGCCAGCCTGTCTCTGTGCAATCTGTTTTTACCAGGTGTCCTGTGCTCCACGTTGTCCTCCTACTGCTGATTGTCACTTCCTTGTGCCTGACCCTCTGTCACCTGCTTTTTATTCTGGAGACAATCCCCTCTTTCAGAAAACCCACTCTTTAACCTGCCAGCATTACCTCTCCCACCTTTTCCTGTCCACTGAATTTTTGGTAGCGTTTGCTGAAGTGGAATTGTAAACTCCTCGGGGCAGGCCTGTGTCATCTTCTCTGTGTTTGTAAGGTGATGTGCACTCTTGCAGTACTATCTCAAAATAAAGTGATAATAAGTTAATCATTAGTTTTCCTTCTGAGGGTGAACATAATAAAAGCATTGGTTGCTTCCTCACAAGATTATGGAACCATGAATGCTTTATAGGGTGGCATCTGCCAAAGGGCAGGACCCAGGTTGAATATTTCCTTGACTCTTCTCTAGGTTAGGAGCTAAGAGCCACTGCCAATTAATTTTTTCTTCCCCAGACGAGTTTAATCTCTGAGAAAAATCCCAAACCCTGTAGGTGGCATGTTGAGAACGAGATTGAGCTCAGCTATAGTGTGAACTGCTGTCAAACAGTGACAAATGAACAGTGTGGCCTCAGAAGGGATCACAGGTGTCAACAGCAAAGCCGCACGTCTCGGTTATCCACGCCTTAGCTTGGTGATGCTAAATCTGTGGTGGTTTACTTTTCCAATCCAATAATGACAATCATTGAAAATGCCATAAATCATGACCTAGTGACAAGGTGAAGCCCATAACCTGAAGCCACTCACCCTGTCTGACTGTAGCACTGACTTATCCCCTGGCTATTGGCGTTAATACCCTGGTCACTCGTCATTTCCCTTCCCCACCCTCCCAAAAGAGGGGGGCCACGAAGTTGACAAAAATACTCGAGCATGTCCCCTATTGAGACAGGCTGGGAAATTTGGGTCAGTTCAGCCTGGAGAAGAGAAGGTTGTGTGGAGACCACACAGCACCTACCAGTATCTGAAGGAGCTACAGGGGAGCCAGAAAGGGACCCTTCGTCAGGTACTGTAGTGATAGGACAAGGAGAAATGGGTTCAGACTAGAAAAAAGGAAATTTAGGTTAGATATTGGGAAGAAATTCTTCTCCGTGAGGGTGGGGAGGCTCTTGCATAGAGTGCCCAGAGAAGCTGTGGCTGCCCCATCCCTGGAAGTGTCCAAGGCCAGGCTGGACAGGGCTTGGAGCAACCTGGGTTAGTGGAAGGTGTCCCTGCCCACGGCAGGGGCTGGAACAAGACTTTGGGGTCTTTGGGGTCTCTCCCAAGTGAAACCATTCTGTGATTTAAGGAAAACCTGCTGGTGGTGGGAGGGAGACTTCTCAGGAACTCCAGTCCCGAGCTGAAACCATGCGGTTTACACCTCTTGAGAGAACCTAAAGAAGCAGCTATAGTTTAAAATGAGTCGATGAGTTGATCCAGAACAACCTGAGGGCTTGCCAGGAGTTCCCCGCCAGCGGCACTGCTAGGAAGACTGCGGCACTGCTCTGGCAAGCCCAGCCTTGAAGCTGAAACAGCACCGCGCGGTTTACACGTCATGAGAGAACCTAAAATAAACCCCCAAACACCAAAAACCCAGGCGTTTTAATTCAAAACGTCAGCGGCGCTCCAGGCAGAAGCCCGTGAAGGAGGCGCGCACCGCCTGAGGGGGCCGGGGGGGCGGGAAGAGCCGCGCGGGCCCCGCCCCGCGCGCGGCGCGGAGGTGACGCAGCCGTTGCCGCAGAGACGAACCGCCCCGGCCCCCTCCCGCCGGCCCGGCCCCCCCGTCCCGGTGCGGCGCGGCTCGGCTCGGCTCGGCTCGGCTCGGCTCGGCGCGGCTCGGCTCGGCCCATCCCGCGCAGCGGCTCCGGGACGCGCCTCCTGTCACCTTCAGCGGCGCTGGCCCGGGCGGGAGGCGCGCGGCGGCGCCGCCATGGTGCTCATCAAGGAATAGTGAGTGCGGGGAGCTCCCCCATGCCGGCCCCCCCAGAGCCCCTCCGGTCACCTCCGTCCGCGCCCGGCGCCTGGCGCGGTGACGGCCGCGGGTGGGCGGCCCGGCCTTGCCCCGCACTGCGGCCGCGGGGAGGGAGGGAGGGAGCGGGGAGCGCCGTGAGGGCCGCGGCGGCGGTGGGGGCGGCATGAAGGTCACGGCGGGGCGGGGGCCGCGGCTGCCGGCGGGGACCGGGGCCGCTCGGCCCCTCTGCGGCTCCGCGGCTGCCGCCGGTGCCCCCACAGACGGCTGGCCCCGCACCGGCTGTGCCGGGTGGGTGTTGCCGGTGCCCGGGTGCCGAGGGCCGAGCCGGAGCCCGCTCGGTCCCGGCGCTTTCTGTGCGAGCTCTGAGGGAGGCAGGGGCGTCTTGCTCGCTGTAACAGAGCCGAGTGTCAAGCCTGGCTTCGATCCCCTCCCGCCTTCGGCTGTGTAACCTCCAAGGAGGGACTCCCCAGAATGTCAGAAATGAGGTAGCTCCAAAATATTTTTGGTGTGTGGAAGGCTCACCTTGGAGTTGTTCGCTGACGCTGGGGCTGCTGCGGTTGTCCTGCCCTGTGATGGGGATGAAGGGTGGAAAGCTGGCTGGACGTGAGGGTAGTGTGGCTGTTAGTCACGGCTCGTCACAGTCCTTGGTTCAGCTGCTTTGTGCTTGCTGATGTGGAATCTACTCTTGGACCGGTGCACTTTGGCTGGGTGTCTTCAGAGCTGTGTGCACTCTGCACATAGTTCTTCCCTGAATTCTTAAGGTTAACTCAAGTGCATTCCCAAGTTAAGTGCATTCCATCATTTTAAACTTCTTTTGGCTGATGGAAGAAGCTTTCTGTTTATTTGTTCTCTCTCCCCTTCTAAAAGATACCTGTGATCCCAGTGATAAAGTGGGTTTTCAGGTCTTCTCTTAGACACATTTACCTACATGACTGTGTCCCCCTTACAGGACTTATTTTGCAAGATTATGGACCACGGTGTGGATTTAAATATTAAAACTACCTTGAGGGTTGTACTGATCATTGTAGTTGTTTTTAAACTTGATTAACTTTTTTTTCCTCCCCCAATCCTTAAACCCCTGCTATTTTTATCCAAACAATAGGAGTGTAGAATTCAGGAGCAGCAGCAGCAGAGCTGCTCTTTGTGTCACAAAAACACCATTACCCTCTGTAGTGTTAAACTGGAGAGCAGGCAGAAACCTGGCCTAAGTGCTTAGTTTCAGGTGCACGAAAAGATAATTAACTCCTTCTACAACATCTGTTTTGTTGATGTTTTCCTGTGGAATTACTCCTTTCCCTCTTAGAGCACCTTGGCTGGGTTATTGCGTATCTTTTTCATTTTTCTGCTCACAGTCCCTTGCCCTGTACCACAGTAAAGCTCATTATCAGTGAGCTGTGCTGTAAAGGTGAGAACACATGTATTTTGAATCAGATTTCTGACAGCATGAGCAGTTCATTTTCGTGACTATCTCTTCCAAAAGTCATTTTACTCAATATTATTTACCTCACCATCTCAGCATGCCTACTGGTCTTTCACACTGCTTGCTTCAGAAACAAGGTGGGAAGTGTAAACGTTAAAGAGTGAAGGTTAAAAGACCAGAATTACTGCATTGGTTTCCTTTTACAGGTTTCCATTTGTATTTTCAAAAGGGTCACTAAAGCTTTTTAGTGTTGCCATTATGCTGTTTCTTTTCTTCCCTTTGGTTTGCCCTTAGTAAGACATATGTGGCTCTAAGGACAGTCAAGGTTGCTGCTGGACTTTCCAAATGAACATTAATTTTTGACTTTCTGAGATTCCCAGCCACCTCTGACAGCTGCACATTCAGAGTTGTGTCGCTATACTGGCTCAGATTTAAATTTTCTTGGTGTTGTACGTGCTCAATTTACATCCTATTTGAGATGGTTTTTGATGAAATCTCCTGTTCCAGGAAGCAGTTGTTTAAGGCATGTTGAAACCTCTTGTTTTGGTGTGAGCTGGCTGTTTGAAGTGCTTTGCTGTTACTCTTTTGCTGTTTCTTATGTTAGTTCTGGTTGCATATAGGTAATTACTGCTTTCCTACCATAGGTGGTAAAAAGTTCAATGATCTGTTACTTCATCTCATCTGAGCAGATTATTCTTCCATCTCTGTGACCCCTTGTCACACTCTCCCTAGTAAATCAGATGGATTTTATGATGCCTGTAAGTATTTTAGGAGCTGATACAGAAATAGAGCAATAGAACAAAAAACCTGATGTCACATTTTATTATCAGACAAGTCTGTATCATCATTTCTCTACAGCCTCTTGTCCTGATGCTTATGCAGTGATGACTTTAACCCTTTCATTTGCTGTCCTGTCAGACTTTCAGACTTACCTTGCATTTCTATCCATCCGTGCTGCAGATAAGCTGCGTGGATTTTGTTCATTTGTTTGCGTTTTTTTGGTGTCAGGGTTTGTAAATGCTGGCTGGAGTCTTGCTTGCTGTCCTTATTTTGATTTAAGCTGCCTTGGAAGACCTTGAGGAGAATCAGAGTGTGGAGAACTCACTTCCCTTTCCTGTGAAGTGACGATAATGCCACTGACCTTCCCTGCAGCTCTACTTCCCTTTGCTGTCATTTGAGGCAGATTTTAATCTTAACAGGGATCTCAAATGTTCCTCACCATTTGCAGGCTGACCACATCATATAGTTTCTCATAAATTGAGCAAGTTCTGTCCTAAAGTTAGGAATCTTTGTTCCCATTGCTGCTCCTGCAAAGGTTTTCCTCGAGATCCTCTTGAGGAGTTTTCCCTCCTCCTCCTTTATCACTTGACCACCTGTAAGTGGTTTTCACCCCCACTCTCTTGGTTTGCTGGGCTGAACAAACTGCAAACCATTGATCTTGTTTGTGTCTCTGTTTCTCCATTGAACTCCAAGGTAACAATTCAGATTTAGTGTCTTCCAGTTTCCTAAATGGAATTTCATTTGCTTACAGCAATGTTTTACACCCGGTTTTCTGAAGAAAAATGGTTTAACTCCATTCCAAAGAAATTGGTTTTTCCCTGTTTCTTGGTCTTTCACTTTAATTTATCATCCAGTGCCATTTTTATTGCACTTTTATCCAGTTAACTAACCCAACATCATGCCTGATGGCAAATTCTACCTGTGAAAATCCCTTTCCTTTTTTTTGATCCTCCCTTACACCACACTGATGTTGGTCTCTCCCCTCTTGCCTTTCAGCAGGTATTTTCTGGAAACAGTATGTAACAGAGAGTAAAACAATTATAGTTCAATGTATCCTACCAGCAAGTGGCACATGGATTTCTATTTTAAAATCCCATTTTAAAACTGCTTTTATTTCCTGTGTTTGGCAAGGAATGCCATGTCTTCAGTAGACATGATGTAAAGAAGCACACGTGACTTGGCTTAAATTTGTTGCCTAATGATTTTTCTGTTGTAAAACAATCACTGTTCCTTCTCCATTCACTTTTTTTGCATCATTTATGATCTCTAAAACTCTTCCATACCTGAGCCTTTTAGCTGGTTTTTTTCTCTTAACTGCTTTCTTCTCACACAGAAGCTTTTCCCCATCTCAAATATTTTTTTCTAACTTCCTTCACTTATTCTAGATCCTCTTTAAGTAAGGTGACTAGGACTATGGACAATATTCAAGATGTTGATATGTGGGAGATTCTAGTGACATAATTGTCTTTTTTGTCTGTGTGCTGTTCCAGTTTCTAGTATTGGATTTAATTTTGAACTGCCACTGAGCTGGTGTTTCCTGCTGCTTTTCCATAAAGGCACAAGATATTGGCACTAACTAACTTGGGGCTCATTAACCCCACGTGTGTGGTGAAAATGAGTTCCTTTAGTGCATTATTCTTTTTTTTTTATTGACACTGAACTTCATTTGCAGTTCTCAGTAATTCTTTCTGCAGTACTTTGCAGTCAGCATAAAGTGTTGCTGTCACAAGTAATCTTGCATAATCTGTAATCTTTTGCCCCTATTGCAGTTTGTTCTTTTGGTAAAGTGTAAAAAAAGAATTCTATTTTCACCACTATTGCTTTTTCATAATCAGTTTATTAATACAGAGGGCTTTTCTTCCTGATTGTGTCCTAGTTCCTTTGAGACTAATTCCCAAAGAATTGGGAATTCTTCTGCCCATGGAAGCCATATCCATTTCCTATCTGTCTCTGCCTTGCTTCCTTGTTTGACATCATCCTTGCTGAAAGCAGAAGTCAACCACAGATCCAGTTTTGGAGAAGACCTTAACAAGCCTGTATTTCTGTCAGCTTTCAATTGATCCTTTTCCAAAAAATCTCTGTGACTTCAGGCAGTTTTTGCTCTGTTGTCCAGTCAGTTGATTCTCAGAAGCATTCAGGAAACCACAATAATAAAAAAAAGATTCATTTAAAGCAGTGGCAGCACCCTGCTTTGCAGTGAGCTCTGAGAAAGCCTTTCCTCTGCTGTTTGCTGCTGCTTTGGGACATGTGAGCAAATCGTGCCTTGTGGCTATTGCAGATCTCTGCAGAATTGCTGAGGCCCACAGAAACCTCCCCAGCAGCTTGATGAGGAATAAGATGGGATTGCTGAAAGGATGGAGTGAGGGGGATCACCCCTGTGCTGATGCTGTGTGGGTTTGTAGGCCACTGAGGAATCACCAGTTGAATTACAGAGTTTTAAGAGAGGGTTGCAATTATGTTCTATCATGTATTGCTTCTCTTTGAGGTTGTTACATAAATAGTCTTTGGCCTAAGGAGTTCTGGGTGGATGCTGGAATTCTGGGGGGAGAGGAGAGCTGTGCAGCCATTGCTGTGAGGAATGGGGGAATTTGGGGGCTGCAGGGATATTTGCTAATTTCTGTCTCTGTTTCCCTTCCAGCCGCGTTATCCTGCCCGTGTCTGTGGAGGAGGTGAGTTCTTTGCTTCTTGATTCCTTGCTTCAGGACTGTAAATAAACCTGTGATCAAAGCATGAACAAAAAACTGGAAAATGCAAGCTGTCTTCAGGAGCCCCTGTGAGCTGTTTCTCATTCACCATCATTTTTGACCAAATAATTGTATTAAGTCTGAGGGTGCCAATCATCTCTCTTACAAAATACTTTCAGATATGCTGATTATAAATCTTGAGCTGTCAGGCTGTTTTCAAGTGCAGTTTCCTTTTCATTAGTACTATTGTTCTTTTCTATTTTTTTAACACAAAGGGGAAGCTTTAGCACAGATTTAAGTCACCTTTTAAACTGTGTTTTGCTGGAGCTCTTTTGTTTCAAACTCTTAGGCAAAGATCAAGAATTACTTAGGAGGCTCATATAGCCAAAGGGCTTTTTAATACCTGTGCTATTTAGCTCTTACATACAGCAAACTTTCTTTTTGTTTAGATAAAGCTGAATTAAGAGAGGAAATGTAGTTTCTATTGGACAGGGTGATTTTCATCACCAAACCACTCATGGAATAGCTGTGCAGACTCAGTGGCTGTTTCCCTCCTGTTTCCTCTGATTTTCAGCTTGCCTTTCCTTGCTCCCTCCTGCATTGAACATCATTCTTGAAGAGAATCTAACCATATAAGTGTTTTGAAATTTTTAATCTTTATACTAACAAGGTAGAAGTTGAAATGCCTGAGTCTATAGCACCTCCATAGCAGATCCCTTCTTCTGGATGTGTTTTATTTTTCCCTTGTGATCCTTGGCTGTAAGCCTTGGGTTTGTGAACTCTGATCAAGGCCTCCTTCTGACTCTTAGGGAGAGCTGTGATAACAGCACTCTTGTTCATTTCTCTTTCTTCTGAATATAGCAGCTACTGTGGCGTAGACAGTGGTGGGTTGGCTCATGGCAGCACTTTTTTAAGCACATCCCTTTTATAACTCTCACTCTTTTGACAGAACACAGTTTAGAACTTCATGTAGTGCATTCCTGCAGACTGGCTGGTAAAACAGAAGCAGTGTCTGAGCTGAGTTTCTTGTTCCTGTGGCTCAGTCTGCTGTGACAGGTATCAGATGCTGAGAGAAGGCCCAGAACTCTGATCAGGGAGTGGGTTCAGATCTGTGTTCTGTGTTAGTGCAAGAACGAGGCTGTTAATGCCAGAAGTTCTGTCTGTTGCTTGCTCCCTACCTGTAGCTTTTATGCTTTCTGCATGAATCTGTTTCCAGCAGTTTTAACAGAAGTCAGACTGAAGTATGAGAGTAGGGAAGTTTGGATCTTTTCTTGTGCCCAAGCACCACTTACAAGAGCAAGAGCTTGACAAAGGAAGGAGTAACACGATCAGCTTTATCAAGTAAGCAAAGGATGCAAACTGGTGGGTAAATGGCAGGTTGCTGTAGCTCAGTGGACAGAAAGGACCTTCCTGAATAACAGGAACCCTGCCTTGTAGTGATATGGCTCCTTGGAGTCAAGCTGTGTAAATAGAAAGTCAAAGCACCAGCATACAGATTGTTCCTTTGAGGGGGTTAGACTGGATGGAACCCAACACAGGGTTTTCCTAAGTTCTCTGATACTGGGATTAGCCTTCATCCAGTTAAAGCGAGTCCCTGGCTGTGCTCTTGTCCCTCCCTGCCTTTTCAGAGCCTTGTGTGTAAACTGCCTGTGTGGAAAACTGAGGGTTTGGGCTGCAGATAAACCTGTCAGTCTCTGATAAACTCCTTGTGTGGGTGGCCTGGGATTATCTGTTTCAGGACATGGATTGCTCTACTCTGGGTCCAGTGCTTGCCTTGTGGAGAAACTTCCAACCTGACCAAATCAAATTTCTCCCCAGACTTGCACATTGTCACCGTGTCCCATGAGTGATGTCCCTTTCCAAGGTGTGGTGTTTTTCCTGTGATAGGGCAGATTTCAGGAGCCAGTTCCCTGAGCAGTTCTAAAGTTCACTTAGTTTTGCCTGTGTAGCTGGGTGTGCTTAAGAAAAAAGGTTATTTCCAGTGTTGACTCAGAGGATGACTGCTGCTGTGTTTATTGCCTCATCCCCCTTCCTGTGTGCAAAGATGCTGACACATCTGTGCATCACTTGGTCACTGCACTGCTGTCTGTTCTACAAACCAGCTGTTAAACCTTCATTGCTTTCAAGGATTTCCTTGTGTGCAAAACTCTTAAATAGGGCTCTGGAGACTTGTTATTGCTCCTGACTATGTAGTGCTCATGAAGCATCTCTGGCTAGCAGGAGGACTTCTGATTTCATTTTCATATGGTTGATTTTTGCTCAAAAGGCTTAAGAGTTCACACCTTCTGTGTGCAGATTGTTGCATCTGATGCCAGCATGTAAGATAGGGAATGAAATTAATTATAACTTTGAGACATCATGAAAGGGTGAGGGAGTCTTTTGTGAAGTTCTGTGGTGTACCAGTGATTCTGTGTTCAGTCTCCACCTTTAGCAAATTGATGTTAACCAACAGTATGGAATTCAAGAGAAAACTGGTGATCAGGAAGGCACTGAGGAGCTGTGACTTAATCAACACAGAGCTCAGTGCTGCTTAGCCAAGCTGGGAACCAAACAGTTCAAGAGAAGCCCTGGTGATGACTAAAACTGGCATGTAGGAGTTAGACTGTAGCAGTCTGTCTTCTACATGGAAACCCTGCCAAAACACAGTCCTGCTCAAGTGCAGGCTGCAAGCTGCACTGCTGTGCTGGGTTATCCCCTGTCCCACCGTGGGGAGCAAAGGGAATTTCCGTGTTGGGTGCCAGGCTCTGCTCCCATTCCCTGACCAGCAGCAGGTGCCAGCCTGGGGAGTGTGGACTCGTGTGGGTGGCTCTGCCAGCTGCCACTGAAATGCTGGTATGGATTAGAGCTGTGTGTACACATTCTGTGCTGCCTCTTTGTTCCTTTTCACATGGCAAGGAGCTTGCCAAACACACAGGAATCTTATTAATTGCATTCAAAGCAGCTTTCAGGAAAACAACTGCTCTTGAAGATGTCTTGTGTTGAGATCAGGCCTGCTGGAGGAAATTTGGTGCAATGAAGATATTCTCTTTTAGCTGTGTAAGAGGTGTTTGGCCCAGAGCAAGAGGGATGATCCTGCAGAAGAAGAGTTTTTTGGAGCTCTCAGGTCTGTTTGAAGTTCAGATTCCTAGAGCCAAAATCTTTCTCTCTGTTTACCTTTGCAGGGAGAATGATGTGGGATTTGCTCATTGGGACAGTTTTATTTGGGCCATTTCCTCTCTTATCAATGTGATTAAAGGCTCAGGAATAACAGGGAAGTTTAAATGGTGAAGATGTTAAACCAAAGGGTTTATCTTCTTAGTGTCTGAGCTTTGACCCAAGTATTTGAAAGGGAGAAGGAATGAATAAGAGGCTGTTACTAAGAGGAATTAGTTTGTGCTCTTGGAGCTCTGTCCTGGGACTTGCTGCAAAGCAGGCAAAGCCTCCCCTGTAATCCTGTGCTTACCAAACTCATAATAAACTCTGTTCTGTGAGTATTTGTGTGGCTCTTACTCTGCTAAAGCAAAGGTTTTCTAAACCTTCTTTCAAGGTTTCACAACTCTCATGTTTTGCTCTTCTGGAGGGAGGTGTGTGTTCTGCTTTGTGTGGGTCATGTGTAGGGAGTCATAAGGAAGGCAGTGTGGTGTATGAAATGTCAGAAGTCACAGACTTGTATTGCAGCCCAAAACCCAGACTGAAACCCAACCTGCTGTGACAGGCAGGAACTGTCCAGCCAAGTGAGGGCTGCTCATGTAACCTGGGCCAGGACCTTCTGGAGAGATCCAGAGCTGCTGCTCTTAACATGGAAATGATCTGATTCCTGTTCTGCCCCACATGAGCTGAGGCCATGACACCCAGCCTTGTTACTTTGGCTTCCATCTATTCTTCCAGCAGGCCTTTGTTGGCACCAGATGGCACAAAGTACCAGAGAGCTTTGG
Organism: Calcarius lapponicus; assembly: GCA_039654755.1. Taxonomy (NCBI): domain Eukaryota; kingdom Metazoa; phylum Chordata; class Aves; order Passeriformes; family Fringillidae; genus Calcarius; species Calcarius lapponicus. The sequence goes on along the minus strand of JBBFKN010000017.1, from coordinate 7,275,058 downwards.
GTACTGTTGTTATTTTGGATGCTGTGACAACAAAATTTACCGACTGTAGAAATCTTCCTTCGTTGCAGAAGATGTTCCAGCCCAGTGAGGTATTTCTGGGTTCTCAGCTCTGAGCAGTATTCCACTTTTCCAGGCTGCCTTTCAGAAGTGCTATTCCTGTTTCTGATGCAGAGCCTTATGCTGTGGAAAAGGAAGATGGCCTGAACAGTGTTGCATTGCTTTGTAGTTATGTTATGGAATTTTTAGGAGGTTTTGATGGTTGATTTTTTTTTTTTTTTAATCATTGCACTTCTGGTGCCAAACACTTTGTGGTTTACCCTTTCAGATTGTGTCCCTGTACTGTTGCCTTTGGCAACAGTTGCTGTTTTGCTCACTTAAGAGTTCTGAAGTCTTAACTCTGCTAAGTTAGAGCTCTTCCTTTTAAGTCAGTGGTTTAGCTTCTCCATCCTCAAACTTTGCTCATCCAACTTTACCTCAGAGAGACCTGTGTGAATTTTCTTCATTTGATCATGTTTCTTTTGAGCTCTGCATCCTCTTTTTCAGCTACAAGAGGCAAGAGTGTATTAATCTTTACATCTTCTACAGAGGAGAATGTTCTCTTTTGTTTAGTTTTGGTTTTTCCTCTGTTCTGCCCAGGGAAACATTTGTGAATGCCTCTTATGAAAGAAATTGTGCAGTATCAAGTACTTAAAGTGATTTCTGGGAAATAATGCTGCCAAGTGAGTGTCTGTAAGAGACTGGGAAATTATTTTAGGGTAAGGTTTTATCTACAGTAAAATTTCAACATTTTACTGTATGTTGAAATTCTGTGCTCTCCCTGGTAGTGCTTTAAGCTTGTGGCTAAGCAGAAGTGTGATACAGAGGAAAAACAACACAACCCAAACCAAACATAATAGGAAAAATAATAGTGGGAGCAGTGACAGCATAGATCAACTGGTCATTTGGGACACTGGCTCAGTTATTTCATTAGATAAAGTTTTCAGAATGAAAATACCCTCTTTAATCCACACTTCATACTCAGTTGTTTGAACTGCACATGGGGGATGCTCATCTTTGACCCTCAGGGCTCCTAAGCTGTGCACATTTAACAAGTTTGTTTCTTGGAGCACTTAAATCAGGTGGTGCAAGTAGCCTTTATTTTCTGTCTCCCTTATGAAGTTTTTCACTCCTTTCCTCCTTCCCCTGCATTTTGTAAAAAAGCTTGATGTGAATTTCTTTGGGATTCCTCTGGATGCAGCACTGTGTGCTTATTAATTCAGGACTGGCAGTGCCTTATTCTCAATTTTGTGGGGACAGCTGTGTGTCACTCAAAGAGACTGAAACCCAATGGGGTTTGCTACAGTATCCCTGAGGTCATCTGTGTTTTCTTACTTTCTGATTATCCTTTACTCTTTCTGCTTTCTCCTGATTCTGTGTTGGTTTGGAGCTTGACATTGAAGGGTTAAAGGTGTTTTACTGGCAGTGCTTTCCTCCTAACTACCACTCAAGCTTTCTATCTCAAATGAAATTAAATGAGCTGCTTATCTGCCCATACAAGTGGATGTCCTTTTCTCTGCCCTCTCCCCGGGTAATAAATTTGTCCTTGGCTTCTTCTGGCAAAGTTATTACTTCAGCTGAGTTATAGCCATGGTAATAATGTGTCTTTAACTTCTCCAGTATCAAGTGGGGCAGCTGTATTCTGTGGCAGAAGCCAGTAAAAATGAAACTGGTGGAGGTGAAGGAGTGGAAGTCCTGGTGAATGAACCCTACGAGAGGGATGGAGAGCGTGGGCAGTACACACACAAGATCTACCACCTACAGAGGTATGGGAACCAATTCATCCCCAGAGCTGGGCAAGAGGAACCAGAGGGGTTGCAGCAGCTGTAAATCACAGATTGTGTAAAGGCTGAAAGGTGCAGAAGGCAGAAGCATAACAGCACCTGGTAGTGAGCATCACTGGGACACCCACCCTCCCCTGTCCCAAGAAAATCTGGCTTTGAGCTTTTCAAAGCAAGTCTGATCCTGCCACCCAATATTTTCATACTTGAATTTGGCTAAAGAACAAAACATCTCCTAGATTTCAACCTGCTTTCAGCCTCTTTTTTTTTGCATTTGGTTTATCTTTCGTTATGTAAAGATGATTTATATTAAAATGTCTGATTTAGAATTTCTGGAAAATATCATAATGGGTTTGGGGAGAGCCCTACCAATTCCAGAACTGTGCAAATTTCCAGTGTTTGCATTCCAGGTGATGTCCTGCATGTCTCAGTTCTCATTCCATGTAGTCCTTATCAATGCCTTTCTTCCTATTTCCAAATTCTACAGCAAAGTGCCAACATTTGTGAGAATGCTGGCCCCTGAAGGAGCTCTGAATATACATGAAAAAGCATGGAATGCCTATCCCTACTGCAGAACTGGTGAGTGCCTGAGGAAGGACTCTGGATTCTCCCTTTTTGTTTTCTGGGAGCAGAGGGAAACAAGGTAGGGGAGGGTGTAAGGAAAGATGCAACCACTGGAGAAGCTGCTTCAGCTCTCAAATCTTGGGTTTCTGTTCTCTAAGCTCTTTGTGTGGCCAGGAAAAGCAAAATACAATGAGGAGTTAAAAGAACTGCCTTTGTCTGATGTGCTGCTAATGAGTGACCTTCCTCTATGAGAGAGAAGGAATATCTGTTAGTCTTCCTAAAGGAGCAGCTGTGTAACACAGATGAAATCAATACATGAGGGGTCATTTATGTGCTCAAGTGCAGCACAGCCAGGTGGGAAAAAGTGGAAGATGCAAGAGGGGAACAGGGCAGATCTCAGGTGCCTCTTGCTTAGTGCAGGTGAAGGGAACAAGAGTTAAATGATGGGTGTTTGCTCACTTGCAGGATCTGAGGTCAGTGAGGGTTGAACTCAATGCTGCAGTTGAAGTGAATCCATCTGTAAAGGCAGGGCTGAGGCTCTGGGAGCTGAGTAAAGGGCTGGAATAATGTCAAACCTATTTTCTACAGGAGTGGTTAGTATTTACTTACTGAAGTTACCAGCCATGCTGTTTAAGCACTGCAGCTTCTCTGGTCTTTACTGCTGTAAACTGAAAATTTGACTTTGCCTCCAAACTTATGTGGCGTTTTTGGCAGCATTTTGTGCTGTTTGTATCTCTGAAGGATACATTTGCTGCTAGTTGGTAGTGGTACAGTTGCTATGGGAATGAAACACTTAAAAATTCCAACTGTTCTTGAAACTCAGTATATAAAACCCCCCTTTTTTGACAATTTACTTAAGTGAATTTTAAATGAAGTGTTTTAAAAGAAGGAAAAAGCTCTGCAGTGGGAGAGGATAGTGTTACTTCAGTCTGTGAAATTACATGCAGCAGTCTAGTGGAATGATTATTTCAAACACAAAATTCAGATACTGCCATCAACTTTAGAATAAATTTTTAATGTCTTACAGAAGATGTGGAAATGAAGTTGTTCACAACCTTTCTAAACTTTATGCAGTTTTCTTGCTGCATGTTACTTAAATTAGTTAGTAAATGTCTAGTTTATTTCCATGTTAAGCCCACTGGGCTGATTTAAATGCCTGGCTGTATCCTCCACCTCCTCTTTTCCTTCTCCACCAATTTCTGAAACAAAGGTATGGAGTTACTTCTTTTGTTATTCTCAAGCTCCTTATCAGTTACACACTAATAAAATTCCACTGAAGAATGGGATGCTAAAATCAAGTACAAGACTTCTCAACACAATCAAAGAAATTTCAAATTTTAATATGCTAGTAACGATAACAAAGCCAAAAAAACCCCCCTCAACTATAATAAACAGCATCATAATATGAGATAAAAAGTGCTTTGTTGTGGGGGTTGGAGCAGAAGGCAGTTTTGATGCGGAGGCTGATAAATCTGTTTAGAGAATCTGCCAGCCTGACATGAAGCAAGAGAGCTTGGAAAAGTTACTGAAGCCTTCCTTTGGCTGGGATTGGGCAGGAGGGGAGAGAACCCTTGGATGTGGGAACCCATGGATGAGAGGACTCATGGATTTGAGAGCCTATAGATGTCAGAGAGGACCTGTGGATGTGGGGAGGAATGGATGTGAGAGGGAGACCTTGGATGTGAGAGAGATCCCATGGATCTGAGAACCCATGGGTGTGAGGACCCTTGGATGTGAGAGTGATCTCATGGATCTGAGGACCCATGGATGTGTTGTGGGGCTACCTTTTCTTACCATTTTCCTTTGGATGCTCTCAGGTTGGATGTGGGGAGACTTTGATGCCCTGCTATGAATCTTTGGGCAGCAGAAAATGCTGTGCTGGCTTAGAGCAGCCAGGCTTTCAGCCCTCTCACTAGAATCTGAAATTTAAGAGCCAGGGACCCAGTATGAACCAAACCTGAGTGTAGGAGCTGCTGGTGCTCCTGCCTGTGCCCTCCTGTCCAAGGTGGTGTTGCTGTGCTGTCCATGGAGCACAGCTTGCTTGCTCACAGAGCCTTCTAAACTGGAATAAAGCAGTGCTTTGACTTAATTGTGCCTCATGGTATTTTTTTCTTAATTATTATGACTGCATCCTTCTTCCATTTCCCTATATCTCCTCTGAGAAGTTCAATTAATATACATATTATGGGCCATTATAAAAGTAATAGTAGAGATTGAGGGAATTTAAATGCCTAACTTATAACTTTCTGCAGTTCTGCACACTTCCTTGTGCTGTAATATGTTGTTTTTATGTACTTTGAATGGAAGCTTTGCTTAGTTCCTTTGAGAGTATAAACTGTAAGTGAGGTTGTTGTTATTGTATGGTTTCACAACTTCTGCAGTAGAAATGAAGTGAGGATTGTCTAATAGTTGTACCTGTGGGCTGGTGCCAAAGGGAACAGTGTTCTTCTCTGCACTCTGACTTAAATATTAATGTTGCTTAAATGTTTTTAGAAAAGCAATTTGATGTGTGTTCCACTGTGAGTGTAACCATGGCCTGTGGCCAAATGTCAAGAAACTGAGAAGTTATAACTGCAATGAAACATGTAGGAGTTGCTGCTGTGATGCCTCAAGAAGCAGGTCCTAATTTGTAGTGAGCTGAGCATTGAAGTTTCAGTGGACATTTCTGAAGAGATTAATTTGTTTCTTTGCAAATGAGGAGTCTTCCCCACAGGGAAGAAGTTAAGGAGGTGAAGGAACCTGTTTTGAGGCAGCTGCATAGTCCCAGCACACAGTCATGGCAAAGTGGGAAGGCCCTGGTTTATAATTATTAGTGCTTTATTCAGTATTTTGTTGGACTAGCAGGAAAGAAACCCCACTTCCTTCTTGCAGAAATAATGAAATGTTCTTTGAGATGAAGTTCAGCCTTTGAAAAATTAGTCTCAGCTCTGCTGTCTTGTTCTCTCCCTCCAGCCCAACATGCCAGTCTAAATAATTGGCTTTCTGTAAAATTGCTGTAAAAAGCAATTTTCACATGCTAGGGGTTTGGAACAGTCCAAGCCCAGCAGTGGGTAATTAAGGCAGCTGGATGTGCATGATAGGTGATTTGGGATGGTAACTGTCTGCAGGATGCCAGCTTGGAAATTCAAAAATTGTTACAATACCTTTAAAACCAAATTGCTCCTTAATCAAGCCCTGATGTTAGACTTCAGAACAGACCAGAAAACTTCACCTCCAGCTTCAGACTTCCTTCTGCTCGAGTAGAATTGCTCAGGTAGAGCAGCTGCTGACTGTTACAGGATCTTTAATTGCTTTTCTGTGTTGAATAATTGAGCCTGGGTGTCCAGGGAGCTCAGTTACCACGAGCAGCAGAGATGCAGAGGGTCTGGTTACTCCAGGCAGGGCTGCTCTGGCCTGAAATCCAGCATGGGTTTCCTTTGGAACTGTGGAGAGGCTCCTTATCTGCAAGCTGAGAAAGGATTGGTAAAATGCTGTCAGCTGAACATACTTATTCCATCTTCTCATCCAGCTGGCTGCAGGCCAGCGTGCACAAGTGGCAGTGCATAATTAATTGCTGCTCCTCTGGGTTTCTCTGAGAATTTCCAGAGAAGAAGGGGGTGAAGTTAGCTGGGTTTTATCAACTTCCATGTCTTTTCCCTCAGAGGTACCTGGGAAGCTGGAGCTGAGAGTGGGAGGAGGGCAGTGGTTGCTGTACAGTCTTTCCTCACTAAAGTACTGTGTCTCTTTCTTTCCATGTGTTGATTTCTTGGACCAGTTATCACAGTAAGTATTGCTTTTACTGATAATCCATGGAATAATGTCTGAAATTAAGTGTTCTGGGTAGAAGGAGCTCTTTAACCTCAGCTAAAGGCTTTTCAGCTTTTATCATTGTAAGATCACATAGATTAACTGCCCTTACCAAGGGTGGTGTGTCCATGTGAGCATGGACAGAGATCTGTCTGAGCTCAGCTTTACAAATGGGAACAAGCCCTTGCTTGGGTAAACTGAGTAAAAACCAGTTAGCTCCTGCCATGTTGTCCCCTTGATTAATGTCTTCTGAATTTGATATTTCCTTTCTACATGCTGAATGTTTCACTGGCTTGTGCTTTTGTTTCTGCTCCCCTGAGGGAGGATAGGGTTACCTTTGGGAGTCCTTTGCTACTCACAGTGATAGTGAGAAATGGAAAGTTTTTTGCTTACTTGGCAGAACTGTGCTTCTTGTCCCTTCCCTTTCAGTGTCAAGAGCTCTCAGCACGTCAGTTTAATATTGTTATTAATTTGAAGAGTTGCATCAAAATATGTACTCAGTGCTAGATCAATAATCTCTGTGGAAAGACAGTTTCTGCCTAACTAACTTATGTTACCCCTTCTAAACTCTAAATAGAATGGCAGATATTGTCCTTTCAAGAAAAAGCTGTTTATAAACTCCAAATGTTTCAGTAAAACAATAGAATTTATGGTGGTTTTCTTTGTGAACAGCTTGTGGTTTATTTAATCCTAAGTAATTAATGATCAATCAATTTTGCTGAAAGCAATGATCTTGGTTACAAATAATTCTGAAATTCTCTAAGTTGGACCCCAGTCAAATGGAAAGTTCACTCTTTGATTTAGTTCTTTGAGTTGACTCTCCTAATGCTTATCTGTGTAATAAGAAGACAAATTGTATATTTGTCTTATATAATTATATATCCTAGAATAACAAGAAGCTTTATTTTGATGACAGAATGAGTATATGAAAGATGACTTCCTGATCAAAATTGAAACCTGGCATAAATCAGATCTTGGAACACAAGAGAATGTGAGTACTTGTGTCATGTGTTTTACTCATCTCTTTAATGTCACAGTGCTGCTTTCTGTGCTGGGTTAGAGAAGTGCTGTGTGGAACTGTCTCTTCACTGTGTTCCTGCATTTCAAATGTTTCTCTCACTACCAAGGCAGACTCCCTTCTCTTGGCTTCACATAAACTGAATAAAATTGACCTCCAAGCACTTGTTCTGTGTGAGCACCTTTGCTTCTTTAGAAACTCTCCCACTGTGTGTTTGCCTCTCTGTGGGTGGGAAGGGGAGCACTGGCTGTCTGCATTTCCATCTGGCTTTATATTTTCTTAGGCTGGGAGTGTTCTGTCACTGAAGCAGCTCCTTGGGTGATGTTTTTTCTCTGCAGGTGCATAAACTGGAGCCAGAGGTATGGAAGAGTGTAGAAGCCATTTACATAGACATTGCTGATCGGAGCCAAGTACTCCCCAAGGTATGATGGGTGGGTAACAGCCCCTGGGGGGGAGGCTCAGTGCTAACAGGGGGGATCATGGACAAACTGTGCTTCCAGGGGTGGTCACAGGCAGCAGGACGAGTGGGAGGATGGACAGAGGAGGAAAGGCCTTCCTTAAAACTGCTCATGCAAGCCAGAGGAAAAGCTTTTAAAAACTGTGTCAGCACTGCCTGTAAAATGAGTTCCCTGTGCGTGTAACAGAATTTCTGCAGCAGTGCAGCTGACTGAAGTGCTTGAATAGCAGGAAATGGCACTCCCCTTTCCATACAGGATCTCTCCTAAACTTCCCTCTTTTTGAAACTGACCCATGGCTTCACAAGTGTATCTGGAAATGATGTAGGCAATACTTGGTTCTAAGAACCACTCCAGTTACTGAGAGAAAGAAAGGGCTGTTTCTTTACTGGAAAGAAAAACCAACTGTATAAAAATGGAATGTTGGTTGAGTTTCCTGACTTTCAAAGATTATTTGATACCACTTTCATGGTAGTACTGTGAGTCTGTCTGTACTTTTCTTCTAGTGAGCAGCATGTGAGCATCACACTGATACAGTGCCGTGAACAATCCTAGATAGCACAGCTGCTTTGTGTAACAGCAGTGTTTAGCTCCCAAAGAACAAGTGGTTACAGGAAACATATCCTACAGGACTTCTGATAGCCTTACAAAGGTCATATCAGTTTGTTACCACTTCTTCATGGGTCTAGGACACAACACAGTGTGAATACATTTCCTTGGAGGGTGTCTGACCTAATGTTGAGGTCTGAAAACAGTAGCTCTTGATAAGGCAGAGGTTAGTCTTGGGCCAGGAAAATAAATCCTTTGTGTGAAAGAACAGCTGGAAAACAGTAGGATAATTTGTGTTTAATCTTTGTGTGTGTCCAACAGGATTACAAGGCAGAAGAAGATCCAGCAAGGTTTAAATCTGTCAAGACTGGACGTGGACCTCTGGGTCCCAACTGGAAGGTTTGTATTGATGAGTTCAGGAACTGTATTAGGACAGATACTGGGGTTTGGAGCCAAAGATACATCTGGAAAACACTGGAATCCCTTCTGCAGAAGGAAATACAAAACTCAGTCCTGAATCTGTTCTGATTTTAAAAGAAATTAAAGGGCTTGGTACAAAGAGAATGACTTCCAGGAAATCTCTAGAGCTGTCTGGTGCTCAGCCCAAGGGTTCACCCAAGGAATTCAAATATGAGATGGCTGAGTAATGACCAGCAGTGTGTAACCTTTCACTGAAATCCTTGGAATTTGAAGACATTACAAGTGCAGATATAATACCAGCCTTTAAAAGGGACCCTGGGTGGGATTTGGGGAGCTCCTGGTGTGCAGGTCTGATTCCTAGCAGGCAAACTTGGCAGAAGCTGAGGTTGATGAGATTCATTTGGGAAGAGTGGGTATGGCTTCTCTAATGGGAAATAGGAAACCTTATGGAGTTTTCTTTAAGACTTTATAATCATGACTCAGATGATATAATCTAATTCCAAAATGTTTTAGGTAGGGACTTTATGGAGAGACTTTTAAGGAAGCAAAGTAGCCGTGGTATAAGAGTGAAGATGCTGAAAGACATAATTTTAATGGAAGAAAGAGTGGACAACAGAGGAGAGGAAGGAATAGTCTGTTCTCAGAATGGAGGGAAAGCCACCTGTGAAGGAAACCAGGGTCTAGTTTCATCATGCCTTGAAAAAGGGTGAGCAAAGGAGTGACAACACTTGTCAATAAAATATAAGAAAGGTGTAACAATGCAAGAGGATTGTGGGGAATTGTGGGAAGACTTCACAGTTAGGACTGAAGGAGCTGTTTTCCTGGAGACACTTGGCTGGAGGATTAATGTGGATATCTTTGTGTCTTTGCAGAAGGACCTGGGGAAGCAGTCAGATTGTCCATACATGTGTGCTTACAAGCTGGTAACAGTCAAGTTCAAGTGGTGGGGTCTGCAAAATAAAGTGGAAAACTTTATACAGAAGGTAAGTTCTGGGCTGGGGAGAGATGTGGGAATGGGGCACATCTCATCACCCACCTGCTGTACAGGCAGTGCCTCTGCCTGAAATTCTGCACTCACTTAAAGCTGGGTTCAGTTTGCTGCTGAGGATCTTTCTGACAAGTCCTGGAGCTCTAGTCACATTTTCCTCTCCCAGTCAGCTGCTTGGAAAACCTGTGTTAAAAATAAGCGGATGGTGAGAAACTTTGTTAAAGTAAAACATAAATGGTATCTTGAAAAGGGCTTTTTTGTGGCAGAGTCTATAGCCCATGAGTTGCAGCAGGATGCTACACCTGGGAATGGTTGTGTGTGGTTTTCCAGGCTGTGCTGTGTTCTTAAAACTCCTGTGCCTTCAGATCACAGAGACTTCTCGGTGGTTAATATTGATAAACCACAGAGCTGCTTCTGCAAAAGCAATTCTCTGCTGATACAATCAAGGCAGCTCCAAGGGAGAATGACCATGGTGCTGCAAGATTTCAAATACCTCTAACAAAAGCCCTGAATAATGCAGTGTCTTCAATCCCTTTCTATTTATGAGTATCTACAGGCTTGCATCAAAGTATTCAAGCTGTTTTGATGAGATATGAAACCATAATTGGTAAAACTGAAGTGTCCTTCCTTAATGAGGTCTTTCCAAGAGGCATTATATATCCCTGTCTAATATAATGATTTTGCCTAGCTTATCTCTTATAAAATGGAAATAAATTGCTCCAAACTTGGAGTAGTTTGTGCACATTAGTCACCTGTGCTGAAAGGTTTTCAGCTGTGAAAAACAAGTTCAGGCATTTTTGTAGGTCACTTCAAAAAAAAAAAAAAAACCAAACAGGACAGGTGCATGAAAAAAAACACAAACCAAACAAGACAGGTGCATGTCAGCCCTTTGCATTTCCTAACTTGTAGTTTTTATCAAGTTAAGGATTTTAAAAATACCTGTTTCTCCTTTTTTCTGCACTTCCAGACCAACTTTTTGTGCTCTAAGTAAACCCAGCTTGGAGCACTTTATTCAGTCAGAACAATACTGTCAAATCAAAGGAAATTCACTAATTCTTTCAGTGCAGTGTGCAGACTGCTGTCTAGGTTTGGAGGGAAAAAAAAGGCATTTCTCTGGGGATTCAAGGCTCCAGATTAGATATTCTGATAAAAGAATAAAAATTAGCTATCTCCAGTTTCCAATTGTGGCAGCTAGATGGAAAGGTGGGCGAGGGAGCTGATTCTACACATCTCTGAAAATTGTTCCAATGCTGTGAGCTCCATGGTAATTGCCCTGTGACTAAGCTGGTTTGTGTTTTATTCCTCCTTTTGCAGCAAGAAAAGAGGCTCTTCACAAACTTCCACCGGCAGCTCTTTTGCTGGCTTGATAAGTGGGTTGATCTGACTATGGAGGACATCCGTAGGATGGAGGAGGAGACCAAGAGACAGCTGGATGAGGTCAGTGGCAAAGCAGGGCAGGTGTGGGATGTGTGAGAAGCTGCTTCTCTCCAGCACAGCAGAGAGGAAAGGCTGCTGCATTGTCAGGGCATGGTGTGAATTGTGCTCCTGCTATTTAGGTCATGCTGTGTGTGCTTTGAATGATTGGCCATGAGTCCATCGTGCTGGCATCTCCTCCTAATCATTATGGAATTCTCCTTCTGTTTGTTGTTGAGGCAGTAAATGTATTGAACCACAGGTAATGAGGGGCTGAGTGGCAATGATTCATTTACTGCCTCAATATCTTCTGTTTGCTTTTACTCAAAGCTGAATGGTCGATTTTGTCCTTATTAGTTGCCAGAAACCTGTTAAGTAAAAGGTTTTTATAGCTCTAAGTACCATAAGCAGGTGGTGGGGGTATGTAACAACATTCTTACTCTGAGAAACACAAGTTTGGTAATAATGAGAACCTTGTTCTGTGGTTTGTGTCCTGCCCTGCACCCTTCTCTCCCTTCATGCCTCAGGATATTTCATTACAGTTTCATGTACACTCTTGCCCTTTGGATAATGGTTCCAAATCTGTTGCCAACCCACAGCTTAACCAGAAGTGATGCCTGCATGTGCATTTCACAATCACTGATTTGAGGTGCTGAGATACAATCCATGTCTTACACACAGGAGATGTTCCATACTGATAAATTTTGAGGTAACACACGTGAGAATCAGTACTTGAACACTTCTTTCCTCTTTCAGATGAGAGAAAAAGATCCAGTGAAAGGAATGTCGGCTGCAGATGACTAATATGACTCCTTCCTTGTGCACTGTAGGTATCAAGAGATTTGACAAAAATCTCTATTGCTCTATTTGGTTTAAAACCCCCAAGATTTGTGTGAGGAATGATCCTTTTCATATCTTCTGACAGGCAAATCTGTGCTATTGATTGTTTTTATAGTGAAGCCATTTCACTGACAGGTTGATGAGCGAGGTTTACTGCCTCATTTCAGAACTATTCTAAAGAAAAGTCTGAGTGAAAAGTGTAAGAAGAATGTGTTAGAATATTCTGTAGTTTACCACTATTATTTCTGTAATGCATATGTTACTTTCCATGACTTGTAGAGGAACTTTGTCAGTCTCAAAAAGTAAGTTAGACCTGCAAATACTTAGAATACAGTTGGAAATTGAACATTCCAAACATTTTATGAGGAATTTATTTTTTCCATTGCTTGTTAGTACTATTTACTAATGGGCCAAGGCTTGGAGTAACACTTGGGCATTGCAGGAGAAGCAGCAATGACCATTTTAAAGCTTTTGACTTGTTTTCTTTCTATTCTGTTGAATATGTCATCAGTTTGGGGGCTGGTTTTGCCAAATTTTTCTTAGACACTGCAAAAATTGTGTTGTATAGTATATACAGTTGTGTTGTATAGTATTAGGTAAGAGAGCAAGGAGAAAGAAGGGATTGTCCATTTCTGTTGGGAAGAACAGGTTATTAGGGCAGTCAATGCCATCCTAGTTATCCTTGGAAGGAATGGGGTGGGGCAGAACCACATCCTCCTGGAGTACTCACTATTTATTCTGTTTGCCCTCTGTTATCTGTTGGTTGCTTGGTGGTAAGTGGGGAACACGAGGTGAGGGAGTGTCTTTGATAGAAATATTTTAATTTTGAATGCAGCTTCGGCCACTTGGTTTTCCTCTCTCCCATTTCCTGTGGATCAGAGCTGCAGTGTAACCATGCATTGTCTGCCTGACTCACATTTGCTCTCTCAAGGTTGTCTGCCACCTCCCTTGGCACACTGCTCTCCCAAAGCCATCCTGAAACATTTCCCTGTTGTCTCTTTGTTTCAGTTTGCAAGACAGTCATCAGGAAGGCCCAGGGAATGCACACCCTTGACTGATGGACCATCTCTGGATCAAGCCTTTCTCTGTCCAGCTGGCAGGCGATTTTAAACCTCCCATAGCTAATTCTAGATGCCCCTTAATATTGTGAGCAAATAGACAGTCTGGTACTAAGCACTCCAATGTTAGCACGTGCATCCCAAGGAGGTTCCTCCTCCTCAGGGCCGTGTGACTTAGAGATCTGTATTTACAACTCCTCCCTCCTCTTTTTTTCATTGTGTTCAGACCAATTTCCATGTGGCCCTGTTTGATTTCCAAGTGACACTTTTAGCTCAAATAGTCTTGTGATGTGGTGACTTAGAAATTTTTTTGTTTTGGTTTTGTTTTTGATTTTTTTTTCCAAGTGGGATAAACTGCCACCTTTGTTTCTGCCCAGCCCTTCACTGTTCTTTGAATGTCTGTTTGGAGAGGGAAATAGTCCATATTTAAAAGTGCAAAACTCTTCCATGAAATGTTCTGCTCTCACCCTTGCTCCCAGAGGGAGATATTTAATGGCAGGTAACCTGAGTACAACATGAGGAGCAGCCAGAGAGTTCTTGGTTTGTGATGAGTTGGGATTTGTGGCTTCTGCAGGGCATTACTTTGTTCTGTCTTAACAAACACGAATTAAAGACTGCCCAGAAGCTGCAGTCAGGCCCTTTGCTGGGGCATTCAGCACTTACCTGTTGATTTTCCATTTTAGGGGCCTCTCTGGCCCGTGTAGCTCTGTTGTCCTCCAGCTGTGTGTGTCAGTCTTACAGAATCAATCTTGACACATGTTGCAGCTTCCTGGTTCTTTATTAATTAAGACTTCCCATAACTTACAAAGCTGGAATGGTTTTGACTAATAATTGCAATGTGATTCTCCCTGGACAAATTGGGATGTTGCAAAGGCTGGTGTGCAAGAGAGGTGTTGGCATCTGGTTACATCCAGGTGCCTGGGGCGGTGGTTCTGCTCAGCAATAATATTCTTCCCATTGCAAGACTGACTAAAATATCTCCTTTTGTGCTGTAAGAAAAACTACTTATAAAGTCGTGCAGTTTGCTAGGATATCTGTTGGTTATTATAAATCATAGAGGATACTGTTAATGTAAAGAGCTCTTGTTATTTAATGAACTCAAATATTTACTGTAACTATCCTTATGTTGATATCAGCTTTAGACAATCAAGTCAGCAGAACAGAATCAAGGAAATGCTGCTTTCTTCAATACATATGAGGAAAAAAAATCCTACTTCTTTGCTTATCCCAAGGCCCAATGTTTGATTTTTTTCCCTCCCCTAGTAGTAATAACTTTATTTTCCACTTCTGTGTTTGGCAGCACTAAGATGAAAACCTGAATGCCAAACAGTCGTGGGTGTATCACCACTTTTGAGGAGTCTTTTTAGCATTCTGTAATACTCTGACTCCTCCAGCCCTTCCCACTCCTGCAAGCAGGAGATCCTGAAATGCTCCCATGCCCTGTTTTCAGTGTGAGGGAAGATGGGGATGCTCTGGAGGGAGAGGATGGCATAGGTTTCTGGGGAGGGGGCAGTTTATCCCTTTATTTTTAGTTTATTTTGCCTTACTCATGTCTAAGTGCAATAAGCTCTGAATTGTACCAGTAACTCTGGCAGGCTCTTCTCAGTGACCTCAGACGGTTCTGCGGGGTTGGGGTGGGGTTTGAGGGGTTTTAGCAATCTCACCAGGCAGAAGTAAAACAAGTTTATTGTAAAATAGATAAAGAAACTAAATTTTAATCTTTGAGGCTATTTGGGACCAGGATGTTTCATGACATGTTGTATAGCTGTTCCAGAAGTATTCTAAGAGTGTAGGCCCCAGTTAGAGTTCTTTCAGTTTGAAGTATTTTTAACAGAGAATTTATGCACTGACTTCTGTTCGTGTTTGTTGGTTACGTTTTGAGGGATTCTTACGCTTGAGGGCAACCTGAGAATACACATAGCACACTTGTTCTTTCAGTTTGTGTTATCCAAGAGGCTTTTTCCATCTGATGACACTAATCGCCGTGGAAGCAGATTGTAACATTCCACCATTGCAATCCTTTTTTGATCCTCTGATTTCAGAGTAAGAGCTTTTACACAAAGCTTTCCTGATTAGTGGAAAAACTTGGAGGGAGGGAGGTGGGGGGAAAACTGCAGGACCTTCAGCCTGAATCCTCCCCCTCTGCTCCCTGCCCTTTGTTTTCTGTCCTTCCAATTTGATCCTAAGTGAAAGCATCCCTCAGCCTTTGGATAGACAAATCCTGTAAAGACCCTTCAGTCTCGATGCTTGGTTCCTGCTAGTGAGCATAGCAAAGATCACGCAGCGTTCCCGTGCCGTATCTTCCATCAGCTTTGGCGAGAACCCTCCCGGCGGGATCGGCTCCATCCTGAGGGGCTGGATGCGCTGGGATCGCCATTCCCACCCGGGTTTGGGGCTCCAGGGGCAGCCCCCGAGCCCCAGCCTGCCCCAGGGCCGCTCCCCCCTCACATCCCGCAGCCCTTCTGGGTTCATCCCGCCATTCCCGACGGGTTCTCCGTGCTCTTTCCTTTGGCGACACACACTTTGTAGAATGGGTTAGATTATCTCGTCGTTTCTTTAAATGTGAGTTTGTGCCTTTTTTGTCTCCTAAATCTTCCAATACAGGCATATTGGAAACGAAATCTAATAAAATACTAGACAGAGCTTCTCGCCTCCGCCTCCTTTGTTTTGGAGTTTTTGGGGTTTTTGGGGGGGGGTTTGGTGGGTTTGGGGGGCTTTTTGGGGGTTGTTTTGGGATTTTGGGGGAGTTCTTTTGGGGTTTTTTTGGGGTTTTTGGTGGGTTTTTTGGGGGTTTTTGTGAGGGGGAGGTCTCGGTGCCATCCTAAGGCTGCCGTGGGTCCTCCCGGCCGCCAGGGGGCGCCGTGGCGCGGCGCGTCGCGTGCCCGCCCCCGTCACGCGCGCCGATGGGCGCGGAGCGCTGAGGGCGGCGCGGAGGCCGCGGCCGGGCCGGGCCGAGTCAGGGGAGAGCCGGGGGCTCCACCGGCCCTTTCCCCGTCCCTCGGGCAGCGCTTCCCTGCGAGAACCCCGGGCATGGAGACCGCGGGCCTTCCCACCAAGGAGTTGAGGTGAATGGTGGGCGCGGAGGGGCGCGGGGCTGAGGGCGGCTCCGAAAAGTGGCCGCGAGCGGTTACGTAAATGGGAGAGAATTAGCGAAACTTGTGTGTGTGTGTGTGTGTGTGTGTGTTTGCTTATTAGCGCAGAATTATACAAATTGGCGGCGTGGCGTAATCATATGAAATAGAGGAGAAAAGCTGATTTTGTGGTGTGGAAGGTGGTTCAGGGAGGCTTATGGGGCGTTTCGGGGTGCTCGGGACTTCCCGGAGCTCTGTTAATGTGTTGTGAGGGCACGAGCATCTGCACTTCTGTCACGGACCGGCTGTCAAGAGCTTGTCACTTCCCCTGAGGAAGAAGAAGCTTGAGTAAACACCGAGCTTCTGCTTTTACGGTGTTTTTACAATGTTTCTTCACTCTCTGTCGGTGTCCTCCTGTCTGGGCTCGATTACTTCCCTACAGAAACCTGCTTAGATGGGATTTGGGTAACAGCCTGCGACAGGAAAATTTAAACAGCCAAACTAACAAGCTGACAAGAGCTCAAATATCTTAAAAATCCTTCGAAGGCTTTATTATGAGCACTGTGACCCTGAGAAATTCTCCGCTATTGAGTCATTTGAGGATTAGCAGCGGTGATGCTAAATAATGACTTTAGTAGGTTGTTTGTATTTAGGACAGTATTTGTTTCTACCTCTGGGATCTGTGTTTTTGTCAGTGCTGTGGTCACTGGGCACCTTGAGGAATTGAATTTCTGTCTGTAATGACTGATGGCTTCAACATTATTTCAGTTTTGTTTAATCAGGTAATTGTCTTACAAAATTAGTAAGTGGAGAGTGTTCCCAAGTGCCATCTCTGGTGGCAAAATTAGATCTGCAGCCTACCTACATTTTTTTTCCCCTAGAAATTTGTTTTGGAGTAGCTTTCCTGTGACTTCAGCATACCCTTACAAAGATACACTATTAGTGAGGAAAATTATGTATCATTTTAATCTGTTGTGCAAGGTTGTTTAACAGCTTTTCTGTATCCATTTCTGTAAACGTCACCTTGAGCAGGCAGTTGATTGTGGGATAAAACCACGGCCTTCATAATGGGTGTATTGATGGGATTCACTAATTATCAGTGTTTATAAGGTCATTATAGAACTCTATGATGGAAAATTAACAATTTGTTTTGAGCCTGTCTGTCGTGTAACAAGACTGACAATAAAGTGAGTCTGTTTTTAGAAGCTCTGGCACTGAAATAACCATTTTATAAAGAAACAGCAGTGCTGTGATGTGAATGATGAGAGTCAGTGGCTTTGCTTGGTTCTGCTCAGAACTTTGAATGTTTGGGAGCTGGAGATTACATTTCTCCTTGCCTGCAGACAGGCACATGATCGATTCAAATCAACAATAAATTCTTTTAAACCCTGAGCTCGTCGAATTAACCACGTTAAATCTATTATGAAAAAAAAAAAAACCAATTCACTGCGTGTGGCAGGACGTGATTGCAGCTTTTGTAACAGCCCAGCCAGCGCGGTGGGAACGCCACAGGTTGGGGGTTTTTTCCAGCATTGCTGCGCCTCCATTTGTCCTTTTGCATGCCGAATTCCACAAGATCTGCAAAACCCTTATCGATCTCTTGACTTTAATGGGCCAATCCTTCAGGGCGTAGCTGTAACTGGGAGCGGATGGCATCGCTGAGCAGCGAGGATGCAGCTCTGGGGCTCTCCCTGGCCGAGGCGGAGCGGAGCCGCAGCCGCTCGGGCAGCCTGAGCAGCACCGGCTCCAGCGGGCGCCTGCAGCTCCGGCACAGGGTGGCCCAGCTGATGGCCTGCGTGGAGGACATCAGCTCCGATGACGAGATCCACGAGGAAGTGTCTCGCACTCTGGATGAAGCTTTCCTCATCTGGGGCAAAAAGATGAAGGATAAGGGGCAAGAATTCAGGTTTTGCTCTCTCCAGTTGGTTGTTTTCGCGGCGGTGTCGGGGACGGCAAATAGAGCTTCTGTCACTTTTCGTCAGCCTGGGGAAATTAGAATGTTCTTAGAGTTGGTTGCCTGTCCACATTTCAGTTTTAGCATTGGTTTTGTGTGGTTTCTGTTTGTTTTTAGATTACATTTAGTTACCTGGAACGTGGGCACAGCTTCTCCCCCTCCTGATGTCACAAGTTTGCTTCAGCTCAACTCGCTGGGCCCCACCACGGACATGTACGTTATAGGGTGAGTGACATTAAAGAACTTGCTTTGTGAGTTTATTGCAAAACTGCTGGGTCTCAGCATGGTCTGTGTGATGTGACTCACTGCCTGGGAGATGGTTTAACACTACTGCTACTAGAGGGTGAAGACTAACTTAGTCTAGCTAACTTAAACAGAGATGATTTATAGCAGTTAGCTGCTGCTGTGCGGTGACAGAATGCAGAATATCTTTTTTCTAAACACACAAAAAGTTGGGACTGCTGTTTCTTTTGTTAGCTTGTTCATTTTGATATGAAAGTTATTGGAAATTCAGCATGTTTTAAGGGAATTAGTGCAAGCTTGTTAGGCACAATCTGCCACTGTGTTTCCCAAACTATGTTGAAATTCTGAAGTCCTGACAATCAGGTTTTTATAACACATCTTGAGTCTGGCATTGTCTTAAACTCTATCATCAGGTGTATTTTAAACTCTATGTTCAGGTTCACACAGAGAGATGAACACACTGTATAACCTCCTTTAATTTTGTTTACTCAGCGTCAGATGTGTTAGATCTGTGTGTGGGTTAAACTGCTTGAATGAGAAACTGAACTGCAAGAATTTTCTGGGGTCTGTGTTCTGCAAAGTTCCTATGAATTCTGTCCAAACCAACTGGTGCAGTGTGAGTAATTGTGATGTATTCAGCTTACAGGAGGTGAATTCAAAAATCACAAATTTTCTGTCTGACTTGGCATTTGATGATCCATGGAGCATTTTTTTCATGACTGTCTTGTCTCCCTTGGGATATATCAAGGTAATTATTTACACCACTCTTACATGTCACAGCACTGAAGTAAAGTCTTAATTTTTTTCCCCTCAGATTATCCATAAAAGAGAAATTGATGGTGTTTTTGCAGGTGTCTGTCACTTCCATAGGTACACGTATTTTAGAGGTGATTCTTCATCACCCCTGTGTTTTCCTGTTTTTCATGTGATGTGAACTCATACTGAACAGCATATTTCTTGTGGCCACAATATCTTTATCTCTCTCTTGTTTGTAGAAAAGTTTTTTGCTCTGTGCAATATTGGGGAACTGTATTGTGATGCTTCTAATGTAGTCTTGCACTATAAATATCCCAAGCAATGGCAGTGATTTTCGTTAAGATTGGTAAGGCTCCTTTATCTTGTTTTATTTTTCTTTTTCCAATTTGTTTGCAGGTGAAAATAAATTGCATATGTAAACAGGATTTTAATGGGTGTATATATTTACATGAGGACTTGGTTTTTTGTTGAAGACCTATAACATTATATGGGAATTTAAATGATAAGGGCAGCTAAAGTACTGGGTATTTTAATAATGCCAACAATAAACATAGAAAGATATCCTGGATTTCTCTAGTAAAGAGAAATTAAAAGCCTTTTGTAGTGATTTTCTAAACCAAGCACTATTTCTGGCTGATTTTGCTGAGGTGATTGCATTATCTGCATGCTAATCAGAGTTGGTAGTTCTGCTGTTCTTTTAATTGTAATTAAACAAAACAAAGGACCCATTGGGAATTACAAAAAGGAAAAAACCCGACATTGTTCACTCTGCCTAAGTCATTGCTGATAAAAATTCAAAATCTGGCCGTGGGCTGACATTCAGGCCCTGTATCCACACAGTTAAAAGAATTCCTGCTGGTATGCCTGGCTGATTTTGAATTCTAATTTATTACAGAGGCAGTTTGGAGCACACTAATGAATGGATGCTGCCACCTAATGGCTTCCAGCAGGACTCGATTAGCTCCAGTAATAAGGGGGAGCTGTCAGGCCAGGTCAAAATCAAACCAGGCAGCAAGGAAAGGTCAGCCCAGGACTTAGCCAGGAATTTGGCTGAGCAGGAGAGGAGCACTCACCCCTTGGCTGACCTGTGCTGAGGCTGGGTGTGGAGGGAGAGGTGTCACCCTTGGGACATTCTGTCCCCTCAGTAGCAGGGTCTGTTTTCAGAGGGTTCAGTTGGTCACAGTCCATTCTTCCACCATGATCCTGTTCCCTCTGTGCAAGGGCTGTGCTTGATTTGGCTTAAGGGCTGGTGGGACTGGTGCTGGTCAGGCAGTGCCTTGTTGTGTTCAGGTCCTGTGGATCTTGAGTAACCTCTGGGGACTCAGCAGAGTGAAATAAAGCAAATAAATAATAAAGGGACTGGAAGATCTTGGTGCCTCATGAATGTAATTATGGGAAGGAGAATGCTGACTACTAAAATATTTATGCATCATTAGTAATTGCAGTCCGTTGTGTCAGTATTCTGTGGGGCATTTTGTTGGGTTCAAAGACAATGAAAACATTAAAATATATTCTGAAATAATTTAATTGTGTAGATAGGGAGACAAGGGAGGAATTCTGTTTTAAATTTTGGGCTGATTTTTTGTGCTTCTCCAGCAGTTGTATAGTCAGTTTTATTCTCATGTAGTCTTTTTCTAAATTAATCCAGCTTAAAATTGAACTACAGTTAATGTATTTCAATGCCTGTATTTTAAATTGAATCATGATCATTAAAACACAATGAATTTTGTATCTCATGCCAGGATCATTGTAAAGTCCATAAATGTTCAATGAAGGACATCTTTATTAGACAGTTTCCACACACACAAAACCAAAAAAACCCCAAACCACAAAAAACCCGTGTCTTATGTGCTCTCTAAGTGTTTGGTAAATCAGATTTTACAGGCACTGCAAGGCAGGAGTTTCTGCTGTTTGCAGCTCATTGTTTTTGCAGATGCCTGGAATTGACTGCTGTGCTTTTGAAGGCACTTAGAATATTTAATGATCTCCTCAAGGGTGCTTCAGTTTGAAAAAGCTGCTGCTGTTGGAGGACTTGTAGGTGTGAGCTATAAAGCTTTTAGTGAAAAGTGAAGGATCTGGTTCTTCATGAACAGGATTCTTAAAGACAGAAACAAGAGACTGGTGAGGCAGAGGAAAAGTCTTTAAAGAGGTTTGGGCAGGTGCATGTTTTGAGGTTGACTTCAGATTGAAATATAATGTTGGAACTGTGTTAATTAGCTGAGGAATTGGTCAGTTTTGTTTATGAGGAATATGTTTTTCACAGCACTGAAATGAGTCTGCATTTACTGTGTCACAGTACTGAGGCCAGGCTTGGTGAAGGAATTGCATGAGTTCTGCTGTGCCCTTCTTCACCTAAAAGCTCCTGTGAAGTAAAGCCAAGGAACTCCTGGAAATGACAATTCCTTGTTTTCTGTCTCCCAGCTCTCCTCGGTTCGCATGCAGGGGCTGCTGCTCCTGATCTTTGTGAAGCACGCGCACCTTCCCTTCATCCGGGACATCCACACCCACTACACCCGCACGGGCCTCTTTGGCTACTGGGTAAGGACTGCCTCTGGGCCCTGCTGTGCCTCTCCATGGCTCCCTGCTGCCACAGAGAGGATGTGGCTTCATTAAAAATTAATCATCTGACAAGCAAACTCATTTGTTTGAACCTCATGTGCAGCGCAGACCGGAATTGCAGATTTCAGTTTATTTGCTGATACGTAACAAGTTGTGCAGAAAGAAATTGCACTGATTCAAATCTTAATCACAAGAATTAAAAGGTTGTAGGTGGTGTTAGTTCCATTTGCAGGAAAGTTTCAGGAAATGTTGTTCATCTCCCATGGCAGGGGAACAAAGGAGGAGTCAGTGTCCGCTTGTCCCTCTATGGGCACACGATCTGCTTCATGAACTGCCACCTGCCAGCTCACATAGAGAACACCGACCAGCGACTGGATGACTTTGAGAAAATTCTGGAAATGCAGTATGAAGGAGAGGATATTCCAAGTCCCTTGGATCATGAGTGAGTTGTTCACTCAGTTCTGTGTTGTTTTTATCTGTTATATTTATCTATTATCTATTTATCTCTTCTTGCACTGAAGAGTTTTGGGTTTGGATTTTTTCATCCATCATTTTATTTTAAATGTCCCTTCAGCCTTGACCCTGAACCCTGTGAGGAAAAGATAACCTGAAAGAGAGATGTCTGTTTTACAAGACTATTCTCTTCCAGTCTCTAATTACATTCATTTGTTGGCATATAGACTGTACATGTCATGCAGAAAAGCTTTAGAAGCTAAAGCCTGTTTATACCAAAAATCCTTTAGGTTGCTGTTAAATGTTCAGAGATGTAAGACACAGGAGAAGTTAATTTTCAGGCAGTAATAAGCAAGCAGCAAGAATGCAAGAGACTTAATTTACTCTTTCAATTACTTCAATTTTTTTTGTTTAGCAGCAGGTTGTCCCTGTGCAAGCTTATCTATACTACTTAATGTTTGTGTTAAAGCTGTTTGCATTAAGTAATAAAAGTGATTAGAGCCCCTAATTAGTGTAATGGCTAACATTTTGTCAAATTCTTCCCTTGAGTTAATAGATTCATATAAATCTTCCTTGTTTGATGTATTTTGCTTTGGTTTTAAGGCTTCTCTTCTGGTTTGGAGACCTAAACTTCCGGATAGCAGATTATGGGATACACTTTGTCAGAGAATCAATCGATAACAAGCGTTTCAGTCTGCTCTGGGACAAGGACCAGGTGGGTTGGCTCAGTCGCTTTGGGGAGTTTGATTTTAGTTTTAATGCGCATGGGAGTTAAATTACACCTTGAGCTTCTGATTTCTGTTAAAGAATACAAACTCAGAGCAGTCATGAGGTGGAACATGAGGTGGTCATAAGCCTCAGTTAACTGCAAACTTTTTCTGCTATGTTGAATTCTTGGAAGATGCTTTACCAATCATCCTTTAAGCTCAGATATTTTAAACAGAATCTTTAAAAGTTACTTTTTATTTCTACAGTTAAATATGGCAAAAAAGAAGGAAGAATTTCTGAAGGAATTCAAAGAGGGTCCTCTGCAGTTTAAGCCCACCTACAAGTTTGACCTTGACTCGGAGGTCTATGACACAAGGTAAAAGATAAAATGAGTTTACATGTGGAATATGAGAGTGAATATGGTGCTTGGTTAAATACCCCTTCAGTAATCAGCAAACCTGAATTTCCTGTGTGCACTGGGGCTGTTGAGCTGTTCTGTTAGGCTTGGATTGATCCAATCTGAATAAATGAATATTTTTGGCTGAAGAAGCTGGGGTCTGCTGATTGTGTGAGAGAAGTAATGAAACAACCCAGCTGCCTTTTTGGAAAGACCAGGTTAACAAAATAAATGAGCACTTGTTTAAGCTGCTTCTGTTTTGTTCTTTCCCACTAAAAGTGCTCATTGGTTGTCAAAAAGGAGCAAAAGAATAATTGTCTGTCATTTTTGCTTCCCTTCTCTGTTTAAGCATTTCATTTGATATGCTGGTATTTGAAAATTAATGTATATTTGTCTTTGTTAGTTACTTTAAGTTGAAGATGGGGTATCTTTAATTTCCAAAGTTTTTCTGTGATATTAAAGTCTGTTTGTTAAGTATCAGTCTTATGTTTCCACAGAAGGATAAGTTCCTGTCCAAACAGGGTTTTGTACTGATCTTTTTCTTTACTTCCAGAGAACAGAGGTCCCTGTTTTGGTTTAAGTAAGAAGAGAACTTTCTGAATTTTGTAGTGATTTTTTTAGTATTTCAGAATCAAAACAAGGCTCCATCTGAGCTTTTGCTTTGATTTTCTGTGAAATATTTGAAAATCAGATGACAGCTGATTTTCTATAGGAATTTTCTTAACCTGTCTGAAAGCTGCAGTGTTATCTACTCTGCTGTTGCACTTAATATTGGAAGTTTATTTATGTGGACCCAAAGACATTTTGTTTCCTAATTTAATATAACGAGATGTAATGGGACCAGCAGTAAATCCATCTTAAAAAATAACTTAAAATAATCCAAACCTGGACATTGTACAAATTATTCACAGCCTGGTTGTCTGTATTGGCTGATTAGAGAACAAAAAGTGTGGTTACACATTCTGTGTGCATCCTGCTGCTGTTCAAGCTACCAGAGAGACTTTGCTCAGGTGGGGTGACCAGCAAGACCTCAGGGCAAGCACCCTGCAAAAGTTACTTTTTATTTCTGCAGTTGCTTTTACTGAAGCCCAGAGAATTTTATTTTTGTTACTCCTTCAATGTGAATTCTGAGGGTTTGTTTCCCATCTAATACTCCATTTTCTCTAAAACAGGGAGTGTTTTACCTTAAGCTGTTCTTTTGGTATTTCCTGCACAGCAGAGCAGACATCTGGCATCTCCTAAAGATTTCTGTCCATTTGTAGAATTACTGCAGTAAGTGGGATAAGGGCCCTTAGTCATTTCAAATCTTTCCACTTTATTAAAGGTAGGAAGGGGTAAAACAAAATTATGTTGAATATTGAACTAAATGGCCTTGGTTTTGATATTTAAACTGACAGTTTTCCTTACACATCCTGCTTTTAACTTTCATAATCCAATCCAGTCCATTCTAATTCCTCTTCCATAGGGTATGATCTTTTCTCCATTTCAATTTGAAGTGATCCACCCATCCAGAGAGCTGCTGTTAAGCCTTCCTCCCACTACAGAGACAACCACAGAGGGTTGGCTCATGTCTTCTGGTGTAATTGATATGGTTAGAAAGGAAACTCTGCATTGTGATAACAGTTTGATGTAAAGTACAGTTGCAGGCACAGCTTCCTTGATTATGGAATTTTGAAAGCCTGTTGTTATGAGGCAGCAGTAGCTTGCAAACCTGAAATGCAGGCTGGTACAATTTAGAGGAATTCTAAATAAAGCATTGCTGTGGCACCTGTGGTTACCATAAGCTACCAAAGTTTGTCCTGTCTTGTGTTGTTAAAAGAAACTTGCTCTGAAATATTTTGAATAATTTCAAATGTCATTCAGACTCTTCCTACACATTCCTTATGTTTACACCCTCATTTCTCAGAATATCTGTATGGAGCCTGGGGCAGTTGCTGTTTTATCTCTAAATCCATGCATGTTTTTACAGGGTTTTAGGAGAAAGTATCATTTCCTGTATGAAGCCAACTAACCCACTGAAATGTCCTTCTCCCCTTCATTTTACTCCTCTTTCAGAAAGCCATGATCTGTGCTGAATGGAGTTCAAATTAGGGTAACATTGCTTGTAAAACAACTTTAATCAGAGCTGTAAAATGAAGCTTGGATATGATTGCCTCCTTTTATTAATATATATCTTACAGCCTTTGAAATCTGAGTAGATTTTGCACAGCATTCTTAGCTTTTGGCAACTTGCTTCTCTGCTCATTTCACTTTTTGCCTTACATTTTTGCAGTGAGAAGAAAAGAAAACCAGCATGGACAGACAGAATTCTATGGAAAGTGAAAAGTCTCAGTGAGGATGCATCAAAAGAAGGCGAATTCCCTGAAGAAGAGAACCAAATTTCTGTTACTCTGAATAACTATGTCAGTCACATGAGCTATGGCATCAGTGATCACAAACCTGTCACAGGAACTTTCAAGCTTGAGGTGCTTCCCAGTTATATTGTTAAGAAAAAGTTTGTTTTACTCAGTGTTGCCTTACAGCAGCTGATTTCCCAAACCATTATCTCTGTTTCTTGCTGATCATAGTGAATGCAGCAAATTTTGTCAGGTTATTTCCAGTCAGTTAAAGAGTCCAATTGTGGCAGAGAAGAATAACTGAAAGAATGACAGGCTTGACTGAGTTTAAACTCTGTTTTTTGGTGTAGATGAAGCCTCTTGTCTCAGATCCCCTGGTTGTGCTGAGTCCTGAGGGTGAGTGGAGTGCAGAGCACGATGTTCTCCTCCGCTACTCCGCAGCGCCTGAGCTCCCCAGCAGTGCTTGGGACTGGATTGGGCTCTTCCAGGTAATGTAACCTCAGCAAAGATGGGGAATGTGGCTGCAGGAGGTCCTGGAGAGTTTTAAAGTACTGATTCTTGCTAGTGCAGAACTCTGTGAAATAGTTGTGTCCTCGATTGCCATTAGTTTCTGTGTGCTGACTGTTTAGCTCTACAGCATGTGAGTCCTTCCACAGCCTCTAAATTCTCTGCTAAAATAATCTGGTTGTTTATTGAAGTAAAATGTTTTAGGAGCTGTGGAAAAGAGTTGATGCAACAAAAATAAAAGTTCAATATTCAACATAATTTTGTTTTACCCAAGTCAATGGAAGGATGAGAGAGCAGAGCAGTCCCACCCTCCCAGAGACAGAAGATGTATGCATGCCCCCAAAATGTTTTGATCCTTAGAGTGTTTTAATTACTTCAGTGAAACAGTAAACATTTCTCACAACTTTGTTTTTCATGTAGTATGGCTTTTGTTTCCATCAGGCTGATAGTTTGTATCTTTCTCTGCAGGTGACTTTCAGGCATGTGAAGGATTATGTTACTTATGCCTGGGTGGAAGATGATGAAATTTCTTCCAGCAGAGACAGCAAAGAAGTCAGTTGTATTTCTTTCTGATGTAGTTTTCCATAGAGTAGCATTGGAGATCTGTTCCATATCCCCTTCCCCTCAGGAGTTCTGTATCCTCTTCCCAGTTGAAGCTAATTGGGAACAATATTACTAAGATCCCTCTTCCTAATTCTTCCTATTGAATGTTTTGGTCCCTCTTTAAAAACTGCTGTCTGCTACAAAGCCTTCTAGTAGTGATTTAAACAAAACAAAAACCAAAAAAAAACAAACAAAACCCCCCCAAAAAACAACAACAACAACAACAAAACACCAAAAACCAAAATCCAAACCCTTATTTTGATGCAAATGATAAATATCCAGTGATACTTATCTGAAGAAATAGAAGTTGAAATTGGGAACGGCGGCTCCTTGGGCCAGGAGCAAACCAAGCTTGTGGATTGCTCTGCTGTTGCCACCAGGAGGCAGCTCCACTCTCTCTGCTGCTCTCTGGCTTTGGCTCTTCCCTTCCAGCCACTCTGGGTCCCTTCTCCCTTGTCACTGAACCGAGCCTGCCTCCTGACATGGTGAAGGATATTCCTTCTCCTCCCTGATTTAATTTTCAGATGGTTTCCTGAGTTATTTCTGTCCCCATCCGTTTTAGCTTACGTTTTAAAATGTGCTTATAAATAGCGAATACTGATTTTGATGGTGTCCTGAGGGCTTTTTTGTAAACTTCTTTTGCTGTGGAAATTGCTCATTGCCTGTTCTTATTCTTGCCAGGTTTACATGAGTGCTTCAGAAATACCCAAGATGGGAGGAGAATTTTTGCTTTGTTATTTTAGCAATAACTTGCAGTCAATAGTTGGCATCAGTGAACCTTTTCAGGTAATACATTAGGAAGCATTGATTAATGTTGATGTATTTTTTTTATTATTACTTAATTTCTTTTCATATGCATCTGAACGTAACTGTGTTAATCCTTGGGAAAGTGGTAGAATAAGGAATTTTTAAAAGGATATGTCCTGGCTAAAAAGAATTTGCTGATGTGCTGAAAGGACTCTGAGTAACTGTTGCAGCATCTTCATATAATGGTATGGATAATGCAGAGCAACACAGTGCTTTTGAATTGTTAATTTGGTTTTTATCCTGTTTTTCTCCTAGATTCAGCCTAGCCAAACACCAGTAGAAGAGGATGTGCCAGAGGAAGAGAGCAGTTTGCTGCAGAAACCTGACAATCCAGAATCAGATGGTGATTCTGAAAATAGAAAGGGCATTTAATGGTCCTGGTTCAGCTGTCAGATGATTCTTTATGTCTTAGTGATTGTAAGCTTTTGCTCTTAGAAGATGGAGTAAGACAGGTAGGAATGTTCAGAAACTTTGGAAGCTTGTAGAAGATAATTTATTGTGGAAATGGTTATTTTTATTCTGGGGAGAGTGACCCTCTTGCACTGGATGAGAACTGTAAAATAGCACTTAAGGAATGCTGTGTGTTTTAAGGTGATAGACATTTCTGATGCAATGATTTAACCTAAGGAGGTTGCAATGTTTAATAGGGTTTTTAGGCCTGTTCCTTTTTTTGTAGAGGATATTTTATTTACGATGCAATATTTACTATGCTGTAACCACTTAATAATTGATTTCCAAATTTTGAGTTTAAATGAAGTTATTTAAAAATTATTTATTAGATACAGCTAGTTAGCTTGTTTTGAAATTTTATTTGACTTTCAGATGTAAGCTAATTACCTTTTGAGAAACACCAGTGACAACAGGTCACACAAAAAACAAAATCTTTGGAGTGTGTAAAGTCTCCTTTGGTAGATCCTTCTCTTCATGCCTTACTGAGGAACTCTTTGTAGGATTTTCAATTTCTGACTCTTCCAAATTGCAATACATTTATCAAAATGCACTATTCCTGATTTTTGAAATTCTTATTTTATAAAACAATTAAGCAATTTGCCTATTGCCTTTACCTCCCTCATTACAAAACTTAAAATAAACCCATTTTTATACCAGTTCCTGGCTTGGAGTGAGCCAGGATCCCACAACTTCTGAGGGAAATTGCAGAAGTTGAGAAATGCTTTAGTATAGATGAGCAGCCCATGGTTGATGATTTGGCATAATCTTTGAAAACTGTAAATATCTTCAATTTATAGCAATCAGTCTGCAAACCTTCTGTTTTTCTAGAGGTGCTTAGACCTTTCTGTATCCTGTGCACTCGAGGGTGGAGATGGAATAGAAATTTCCTGTACCTTTAGGAACCTGAAAGGTAGTTAGCTTCTGAAAGGCTCTTGTTTCTTGATGGGGAAATAGAGATCTTTGGAAAGGATAGGAAACATTCCACAGAATCTCAGGCTGCAGTGCTGGGACAGAGCACTTGGAGTCTCCCCTGCTCTGTACCCACAGCTCCCTCCCAGGTGTGGGGAGCAGAGTCAGTCACTCCTCACTGGCACAGGGATGGAAAGGAGCAGCTTTGGTTCAGCTGGAAGAGCAAGGGGTGTTGGGATGTTCATGCTGGAATTCTGCTTCACAACTGAGTGGATTCCTTTTTGCTCTTTTTCTCAAAGCCTTATTTTTTTCAGGGTTGTTTTGAGATAGAAAGTCAACAGCTTGATAGGATATTTGTTTTGCTTTTATCATTCACTGTATAAAAACCTTTTGAGGTCCAGGTGTCTTTGTGTCCTGTTGAAGCTCCGCCATATGTTTCTGGTTAGGTAGTTGCAGTGGCTTTAGGAACACTTGGCCTCTGTAGGTTTTAGTTGTATCTCAGCTTGATGCTTGGTGTTGGGAATACTTGGTGAGTAGTGAGGGCAGGTTCAGAGGATACTGTGTTCATTGCATGGATTAACACTGCCTTGAGGTTTACAGTTTGTACATTCCTGTTACACTTTGGAACCATATTAGCAACAGTTTGTCCATTTATACCGGTCTCCCAAGAATTTGTTTTGCACTGAATCTTCCAGATATGTGACTTCTCTTGGCAATTAGGGCATCAGACAAACCCCTGCTTTGAACTGCAGTTCCTTCTGCAGTTCCTGAGTTGTCTCTGGTTTCACTGGTGTAACTCTCTGACCATTCTCCATGCAAGGAGATTCTGTGGAGAGCCCAAAGAGCAGTGGGCTTTGAATTCCAGCCCACAGCTGGCAATTTACTGTGGACCAAGATCCAGTTTCTTCTAAGCAGGGTGCATCTGCTGGGCAGGAGCAGCTCAGAGGGAGCCATGCAGCCTCTTTGCAGGGCCAGACACTCGAGATCCTTTGTGTTTGTGGGAGCTGAGACCCCTCTGTCACTGGACACAGAAGCTGCATTTTGTAAACTGATCCTTTGAACCACGGGACTTGCCGGAAAATGCCCCCAGCAGCTGGGATTGGAGCTGCTTGTGTGTAAGGAGGATGCTGCACAGAACTCTGCACTTCTTTCTTCAGTATTATGCACACAGAGGCACTTTTGTTTACTACTGTTACCTATGGTAGCTTTTCAAACTATTCCATGACCTGTAATGATGCAATTTCTGATGAAATTTCTCTTTTCTTAAAACACCTTTAATTGGATGTTATAATCACTGGAAATGTTTTTATACTCATGTGTTTTTCTTTTCATGTACCTCTAAAATAAATCCTGGCAGTGAAGTGTTGTGCATGGCCTCTGTTAATTTGAGGAGGAACAGATTGGGTGGGGAGAATTAATTTGTAACTTTTCTCCAAGGAGCTTGTTTTGGTCATGTTTGATGCACAGATACAAAGTATTTTAGAAGAAAATTAGTTACAACTTATAGTAGGGCTTGGGCTGCAAAAGAAGAGCAAGGCTAAATGCTGTTTTTCCTTTGGACAAAGCAGATTCATCTTATTTTTTCCCCTGTTTCAATGAATCCAGTATTAAATGCTCTTGTGGTTTTGCATTTTCTGTCCTTCCCCATTGAGGTTTTGACATTTTCCTTGTAAAAATGCCCAGACCACTTGACATTGTTTCTTAATGTTTGAGAGCAGGTTCTTCTAATTTCACTTTTTCACAGTGAATTTTTCATGGTCTGATTTGAGGTGTTTCTTTTGCCTTGATGAAAGATCTGCTAAGTTATGCATCGTATTTTAAATTTTCTATATTTTAATATAAATTTGCACTCGACTTCCGTCTAAGGATAACTTTTCATAACTCCCTGCTGTTGAAGAATTAAATTTCAAATGGGAGCTATATATCCAAGGAATGTTATCCAGTCTAGCCTCATTTAACTCCCATTTATATCTGATTGCTGGCTAACCTCAGGATGTGCAGTGTATCATTGCACACAGATAGTACAGCTCTGTGTAAACAGGAAATATTTCTAAGATGTCTTGCGTGTTTGTGAGACCCTAAAAATACGTTCTGATAAAAACCATTGTTTCTACTACCACTGCTTCCTTCTCTGCTCTTGGACACTGAGTGACACTCAGATGAACTTGTCTGAATTAATATACTGCAGTGGAAAGGCCAGTTGAACAAAGCTGGAGTTAGGTTTTCCTTGAGAGAGGAAATGATCCCTTTTTTGAGAGCTCTTTGTTGCTAACAGGAAGCTTCCTGTGGCCTTTTCTGCCCCAGGATTTAGGAATTGCTGTTTGCACGTGATTGACACGAAGCAATTTCTATTTAATATACACTTACTCTGGAAAATTATCTGCTCAGGAATTGCCCTGAACTTGTTTAATTGCTTCAATTTGAGGAACATCATGGATCTGTGTTTGTACATCCCACCTCCCTCCATTACAGTGGAACTGTCATTTCCACTTACAGGGTGTCTGCAGTTAAGGAGAACTTTGTGCAGCCTAAAAAGCAGCAAGAGAAATCTGTGTGGGAACAGTTGAACACAGCTTGGGAGAATCACTGGAGTCAGACAGTGAAGTGTGAGATCTGGGATGCAAACTGGCAAGAGGCAATGCAGAGGTGCAGGAAAGAATCAGAAAATACGAATATAGGCACCACAAAAGGATGAAAAATAGGATAGAAAATGTTTTACCATGCTAGCCATGCTTTGAAACTGGCAGTGCTCAAGTACAGACATCTGTACTTGCTCTGGTAGGGAATGCTTCAGCATCATTTGTCAAGTTCCAATTGCTCTGTAACTGTGGTTTTACAGCTCAGGCTCATCAGAGAACACACTCTGCTCCTCTGTGGCCTTTTTTTGTTCTTTTACATTTTTTCCTGCAGCTTCTCTCTGCTGTTTTTACCTTTTTTTTCTCTTACCACTCACTTGTAGCTCATTTCCAGAAGGTTTCTTTGCACTCACTTGTAGCTCATTTCCAGAAGGTTTCTTTGCACATAATTCTGGTATCTGCATCACAGGAGCCATTTCACTAACACAGCTTTGGTGTTCTGACTGTTGTGATTTCTCTCTATAGAAAGAGGAGGTAAATGAGGCTGGGTATTGCTCCTCATTACTGAGAATAAGGTGGGTTTGTTTGGGGAAATGACAGTGGTGGGTTTTAAAATATGATAAAATCTATTTATTTTTTAGTAGAACTCTGTATTAGGAAGTAAGTGCTCAAGGAAACAATTGTTGGACAACAATCTTGTGTACAACAGCTGAGGAAGCATAAGAATAATTCCAGATATGAAACACAGAACCTTTCTTTGCAGTTGCTGAACAGAACTGTGTTACCTGTATTTGCTCTGGAGTGGCCAATGCTTGGTAATCTTATTAATTAATCAATCTTGTTAATGCTTTCTTGGCAAGTGTTATCAACTGCAGTTGGTTTGTAGTAGAGTTGAAAATTCAAATTTGGCTGTTCCAAGAAGATAGAAGGAATTATCTCCTGAGCAAATATTAAAATACCTGAAATTTAGACTGATTTTTTTTTTCCCCACAGTCACAGGCAGGATATGTGATATCTTTTTTTTGGAGGGTGGTAGGTCTGGCCACTCCATTAATGGATGCCATGATCATTGTAAGGCTCTGTAATTGGACTTAAACCAGCATTCACCAGATTATTTTTCTTCTGTTTGTAGGAATTTTCATGCAGTAACGTGCCAATTAATTTCCTTTGCCATGATTAGTTAGCTACTCAAGGACTCAATTAATAATGATTCCATTCTGCAGCAGTTTGCAGAACTTCCTGTAGTTACCATGGGAGCAGTCAGGGTTTTTTATTGCTTGCTCTTGGAGGCAAAGATGAAGGATTTTTTCTGTAAAAAAATCTCTTGGTAGATTTTTGAAGTCCACCATGGGATTGTTTCGTGCCAACACCTCTGAAACAGCATCCGCAGCGACCTGACTTTTCTGAGCCTGGTGGGACAGAAATGGAACAGCAACAAAGCTGGAGGCAATAAACACAAACATAAATTTAGGCTTCTTGGAACTGTCGTGGCACATTGGAATGAGTGGAAACCAGTCTTGAACTTCATTGTTTGAGCTCACACCTAACACTTGGTATAAATACAGAGGTTCATCTTTTCCTCTCACAACAGGGCTCTGAACCAAAGGCTGCACTTAGTCAAGGTTGGCTGCTGCTGCTGCACACTGAAACCAGAACTATCCATAAAGAATAGAGGGATTTACTGACTTTCCTTGGGAAAATGGAGCTGCAGGTTGAACGTGTCCCTACAGGAGAAATCATCCGCGTGGTCGGGCGCAAGGCAGAGCGCAGCACTGTAAGCCTGGCTTTTATTGTTCCCTGGCCCCTTCTGCTACTGCTAGTTACACAATAACCAACTTAGATCTGAACTGAGCAAACCCCAGGGGAAGAATGGAAGGGTTTGCAAGGCTGGTTGGTCATCAAAAACTGTGAACAGTTTTTTTCTCTCTGGGATGGAATTAGTAGCAGTGAAGTGAGTGGGAGTTTAGGAAATCATTAAAATTTATTTTCTGTAGAAATACTGCAGTGACCCAAAGCTGGTGTTTGGCCTGGCTGTATGAATTCTGTCAGAATTCTGGGAGCACTTTCAGACTGCAGAGGAAGGGAAAGAGCTTTGAAATAGTTGTTTTGTTCCTCTTGTGTTGGTTGTGCTGTCATGGGATTCATGCCCTGAATGTTGTAGCAAGGTTCACATATGGAAAATTCAGTGGTACGGGCACGTATTAACAAACTTACAAATATCTCAAGGAACTGACTATTCTGTTAACTTTCTTGACCTGTGTTCAGGGTTTGTATGTAAGTAAATGGAAAGCCATGAGCTGATCTTTTCTGGTTTGACACAAACAGTTGAGAAGGATGGTACTTTTCTAAGAATAATTTCAGTTTTCTTGGAATTAATGGCTGTTCTGCGTATTTTGCTTCAGAATATTTTCTATCTGCATTTATATAATTTTTAATTAAAGGAGTCTAAAGAAAAAGAACTGAGTAAAATTTAAAAAGGTTTGGAAGTACCTAAGTGCAACTGTGAATTTCTCTCTCTCTGTCATAGCTATTTAAAACCTGTTTAACAGATCTTCAGCCCTGGTAGAGCCATCTTGTACTGAAGTGCACATCTGTGCATGTTGCTGCTGTTTCCCAGCATTGTCTTTCTAGTGACTAATCTGAAACTCAATCTGAAAATGAGCTGAGACATTTACTGTGTGGTTACACAATTGTCAGGTAGAGTCATTTTACTTAAAAAAAAAAAAAAACCTAGAGCTCCCTCTGCCTTGTTAGGAGAGGAGACAGTGGCAATTCTGGTGATCTTTGGTTTGCAGGAGTGTTACTGACTTATTTGTAGTGATAGTAAGGGACATTGGCAGGACTGAAGTGTTGTTCTCAGGGGGAAATGTTCCTTTAAACCTTAGCATGTGCCATGGTCCTGGGGAAGACATCAAAGAGAGAAAAGATATCGGTTCAACTCTCTAAAAAGTTTTAAACACTTATTAACATTCCATGAAATGATAATTTGCTGCTTTGTGTGTCAATCAGGGTTGGTGTTGCATGAATGGCCAGAGAGGGGTGGTTTTAGAGAAACGTTAAGATACTTTAAACTGCTGCAGGAGTGGCAAGAGCAGAGCTTTTTTACTCTTTGAGCTCAGAGTGGTTCAGGCTGTTGGAGTTCAGTGTGCAGAATTTCCTGTACAGGATCCTGTAGATCCTGACGAGACTGCCTCGGGTATTTCACACCTGTGTGGGATGAACCAACGTGCAGCTCACAGCGGATGGTTACCCGAGCTCGGTGCAATGAACTCCACCTGCGTCCTTCCCAGGAACACGCACTCCCGCTGACTCCCGCAGCCAGGAGGGGCCGGTAGCATTCCCGTCAGCGTTCCAGGTTTATCTTGTCCGTCTGCAGCAGACAGGTGCGCCTGCCCTTGGTGCCAGCAGCTCTCTGCGCAAGCTGCTCAGCAGGATGCTGCTGCCGCGGACACCGTGAGGAGCGCGGGGCGGCCCGGGGGGCGAGGCGGGGCGGCGGCGGAGCTCGGGGCCGGTGCAGGTGAGGGCGGAGCGGCGGCCCCAGCCCGCATGCCCGGCGCTCGGACATGCTCACTAGCGGCGCGCCGCGGGCTCCCGCGGGCAGTCGGCGCCGAGGCGCTCGCGGAGCCGCCGCAGGGCCCCGAGCCGCGCGTCCCGGGGCACCACCGAGCGCAGGTGAGCGGGGCCGGGGGGGCCGAGCGAGCGCTCGCTCTGTCGGTCTGTCTGTCGGTGTGCGCGGTGTGTCCCGCCCGCCCGCCCGGTGGTAGCGGCGCTCGGGCACATGGTGGCTGCGGGGCGCGCGGGGCGGCGCGGGGGCAGCGCCCCGGGCGGCCGCGGCTCGGCCGTTCCCCGCAGCCGCCGAACCTTCCCGGAAACTCGGAACGTTCTCCACGGAAGGAACAAATGAGCGGGGTAGAGCAGCCGGCATCCCGGTGGCGGCACGGCGTGGCTCCGGCTGCCCGCAGCAGTCGCTCGCTGCCCGCTTCCCTGGCTGTCGGTGGCTGCACTCCGGTAACGCTTCCGTGCGCGCATCCCTGCCCGGCACGGGCCGAGCGCTGCCCGCGGGGAGCCCCGGCGGGGCCGGGCAGGGCGGGGCTGCTCCCGGCTCAGACGTGGCCGTGACACGGCCGGGGCTCCAAGCGGCTCGGCTTGCCCTTGTCAAGACAGGCTTCCTGTACATCCCGAACTTGCGTTACAGCTCCGAGCGCTGCTGGGTGTGATCCACCCTGCTGGGCACAGCGCTGACTGTTCGCACTGAAGGAATTCTTCCTTCTGTGCCAGTGCTTGCACAGGTGCCCCAAAGCACTTCATGGGGAAGTGCCCTCTCTATTTAGCCCTCTCTCACAGGTGGAAATGGTCAAACTCCTTAAGTTCTCCAATTTGGACCACAGATCTGCGTCTCCACTGAGGCTCAGGGTCCCCATCTCTAGTGCTGCTTTCCATGCCGGTTTCCCCCAGTTCTAATATACCTGGAGTCAATTGTTTTAAGTGACAGTGACTCATGGGAGGAATCCGACTCTGCCTGAATGAGCAACTCATTCTAGTAACTTGAATTTTCCAAGTAAGCTGGCTTGAGCTGCATTCTTGTCGTTGGGAGGATTGCAGAGGAAAAGTGGTTCTGAGATACAATACAGAGATTATTCTGGTATTTAATCTCTCTCTGACAGTTGCTGGAGGGGGGGAGGCTCCTCCAGAACTACTTGTGGATGGCAGCTGCTTAGTTTTTAAAAGTGACAAATGAGAAAATTTGCTTGGTTGGTGGGACAAGCCATGAAAACAGAACCACATCTTAGAGTACTTGGGAAGAAAGGCATTTTTCTTTCATCCCCTTTTGGAGCAATAGACAATCGCCAGTTGTCAGCACCTTTCCAAGACTTTTAGAAACTGCCTAAGGCTTATGAAACTGATGAGTTCTTAATTTTCACAGTAGGCCCTGATATGGCAACCACTGTCATAACACTTCAGGGGTTTTAGTTTTGATAGTGGAGATAATCCTGTGTTCTAGGGAGGGGCTGCGTAAATATGAATTTTGTGTTCTGCCTGGCAGGGACCAATGGAGTGCTACACTGAACACATGTTCTAATTTATCATGGTACAAAGGACAGATGTATTTTTAAAAAGCAAAAAAAAAGAGGTGTGAATCATAACACACTAAGGAGTGAGAGATCCCATGTGAGTCAGTATCCACAGTGTGTAATTTCTGTTCTCTCCTGCATAATTAATAGTGAAGAAACTTGTGATTTACAGTGGAGCTTTAGGATTTATAACAACTGTAAGAGAATTTACATAGATCCTGACAAAATGAGTCAAGCCTTTTTTTTTTTTTATTTGATCTAACCCCACTGGAGGAAGGCCAGTAAGAAACTGGGGGCTAAGAATGCTTTATAACATTAAATATAGTGTTTCTTTCTATGAATAAGCACAAACTCTATGGATGCCTTTATGCAAAGCTAAGATAGTCTCGTTCAGATACTTGGGATTTTTCTGTTTGTAGTGTCATGTTGCTTATTACTGCATTAGGAACCACATGCTTTCTAGGAACAGGACAAATTCCTCTACCCCTGTCCAAAGGAACAGTCTGCTCCAAATGCAGGAAAAACAAACTGCAGCAGCTGCCACAGTCACAGGGCAGTGCATAAAACCCAGCTGCCAGTGCCCCTTCCCTTGGCTCTTACCTGGCAGCTGTGAATGCTTCCAGCATGGAAAATATTGAGGAGCACTGGGCTGCAGCACTTTGCCTCCCAGTTCAAAGGACTGATGAGTGAGCACTATTGTCAGATAACCAGTAGTGCCTTCTGGAGGACAGGTGTGTGTTTGGGAGAAGCTGGAGTGTTACAGGTGCTGCAGAAAAGGAGGTGAAGGGAACTCAAAGTACAGCAGATTTCCCCGGGGTTGGTCTGGGCCACAGCCCTTTGTAAGAGGTGTAACTCAATCACTTGTGCTTTCACACAGGCTAAAGAACCATTTAGAAATGATTTGTGTGGTGGGGAAAACCATCTGTGTTGTGCTTTGGGTTACCTCTGGCAGTGGCAGCCAGAGGTGGTTAACTGCTGAGACCTGATCCAAATCCAAACTGAGCAGCCAAACGAACAGGGGATTTGTGAGGAGCAGTTTTCCTGCCCAGCTCTCTGTGTGAGCACAGCAATGTCTGCACAGAGGCAGGGAGGGCTGGGGTCAGGTGTGCCCTTTGTGCTGGCATGAAGTGATTGCAATTATGGCATGTGTGTGTCTCCTGTCAGGGCTTTTCCTGTGTTAAACGCTGCTTTACTGCTGTGCACCAGCTCCTGAGTGATGTGGTTGGCTCTGCCTAGGATTGCTATCCCTGGCTTCTCCAGAAACCATCCATCCAACCTTGCTGTCAGCTCTGGTGGGTGAGGTTTGCATGCCTTGTGTTTCTCTGAGATTGTAGCACAGTTCTTTTTCTGCCTGGAGGGAGCCACTTGTGCTGTGCCTCTCTGTGCCTGGATTCAGGGATCTCTCTGCTGGAAAATATCCTCCTCTGTGTTTTGTGCCCTCCTCTGCATATTTCTTGTTGATGTATTAGTGGGGTGGGTGGCCAGCTCTTTCCAGAAAATATTAATAAGGATGTTAGCAGGCAGCACAAGTCAGTGTGAAAGGCTAGCAAGGCTTGTTATGGCAGAAGGTTTGGAGTGGACAAATCTCAAGTAATTTGTAACTGAGTCATGTTCTGTGGGGGTGGAAGTGTTCCTTACAGCCCTGCCCTGCCTTATTTAAATATTTAAACATTTAAATACAACAAGGAGCAGCAGGGCCAGTATCTTTTCTGTTGCTATATATCTCCAGTGTAGTCTGTTCTGTATTAAATTCCTATACTGGAAGGCAGTAAAGGTTAGTATTTAGAACTCCTGTGGCATTCATGCATGCATGGATAGCTCTCCCTGGCAGCTTTTTTTCTTTAGGAAAGCATTTGGTCAGGTGCCAATGTCCAGCTTTCCTGGGACACTCTCAGCCCTTTAACCAGTGACCTTGGGCCAGCCTGGCCACCACCCTTCCTATGATTCAGTGCAGCAGCTGATAATAACTGGACGTAGAATTTGACATTTTGGCAGTACCTTTGGAGTGTTTGCCCTCTGGGCAGTGAGGTCCCAGGGCTGGGAGGCACAGCAGGCTGCAGTCACTGAAAGCTCTGTCACTGAATGGGCAGTGTCATTGTTGCTGGTGAAGAATGTCGTGTCAAAATGTGTTGTGATATTTGCCAGGAAATGGAGAGTCCATGAATGACTAAAAAGTGCTCTGTGACACAGCTGTGATGGCACTCAGCCTGCAGGCTGGGCTCTGCAAGCTAGAGCTCTGCCTTGACATTTATTTTGGTAATTTCTTTGGAAGGCACTTTTCTAGTAAAATTTCACCACGGAGTTTGCTGTAAAGATGATGAAAGGTCTAGAGGGGAAGTCCTGTAAAGAGCAGCTGAGGTCACTTGGTTTGTGCAGCCTGGAGGAGAGGAGAGTGAGGTCAGACCTCACTGGGGGCTGCAGCTTCCTCAGGAGGGGCAGCACCAACCTCTGCCCTGTGACAGGAGGAGGGAACAGCAGGAGCTGTGCCACGGCAGGTTTAGGTTGGATTTTAGGGAAAAGTTCTTCCTCCAGAGGGTGCTGGGCACTGCCCAGGCTCCCCAGGAAATGGGCACAGCCCCAAGGCTGCCAGAGCTCCAGGAGAGTTTGGACAACACTGCCAGGGATGCTCAGGGTGGGATTGTTGGGGTGTCTGTGCAGATCCTTGTGGGTCCCTCCAGCTCCAGGATATTCTGTGATCTGACTCTGTGTTTCCTTTTAGTGTTCTGGTGTCTGACCAGAGATTTCTCGCTTACAGAAGATAACACAGAGATGTGCTCCT
The DNA here is from genome assembly GCA_039654755.1 of Calcarius lapponicus. Classification (NCBI taxonomy): domain Eukaryota; kingdom Metazoa; phylum Chordata; class Aves; order Passeriformes; family Fringillidae; genus Calcarius; species Calcarius lapponicus. The sequence goes on along the minus strand of JBBFKN010000017.1, from coordinate 7,235,970 downwards.
ACCCTGGGACAGGGCACACTGGAACAGGAAAACAGCCTTTGCAGGGGGTTGGAGGCTGCAGGGAAACCTCCTTGGTGCCTCAGCAGCTGAGTTTCATTAGGCAGAGTGGTCCTGGTGCCTTCTGCCAGCTGACAATCACCAGGTGTATTTGGCCATTTTGCTAATGAAGAGGGGGATTATGGAAGGAGCTGTAATTCAACTAGGGAGCAGTGTTTGTCAGAGGGTTTTATTGAGCTTGCAATTGCATTTTTCTTCATTACCATATCCTCAATATTTTATGGCTGTCTTTATGTCTGTTTTCATTGTCACCTGATGCCTGGTCTAGATGGGCTATTCCTATCCAGGAAAGAATCAGCTTTACTTCAGCATTATAATGACAAACTGAGAACAGAAAAAAAAAGGTAAACTCAGCTTTCACACTGCACATATTGTTCATGGCTGAAGGGTCCAGTTAAGTCAATGTCCAATTATATAATGAAGAGATAGTGATCTGTTTAGCTTTTTAGAAAATTAAATTCCACTGAAACAATATAACTGGGACTATGGAAGTAGGAGGAAAACTATTTTCCATTCTGAAGCAGGCCTTTGTATAGAGTTGAGTTTTTTTAAACTCACTAACAGTAACTAATAACTTGTACATTATACAGCCCACACTGAGTCATTGTTTACTCAGGGAAATGACTTTCAACAGCCAGACTTGTTTGTGAAGTTTAATAACTAAAATATGCAGTTCTGTGCTTTACAAGGCTGCACACTATAACCAACATTTTGGAAAAAAAACAAAACCTGGTGCATATTTGCAACACCACACAGCACTGCATTACAAATGCTGCTGCTGCAGCTCAGGTTTTGATCTGCAGTAAAAGCTGGTGAGTCCAATGGTGTGGTGGGAAGATTATTGCACAAATTAGTGTTGGGCTTTTCTAAAGTTTTATTGAATCTCCAAATTAGAGACCAGGAAGCCTTGTTCTGTGTCCACACATCTTGTTGTTTTAAATAACAGGTTGTCCTCCACTCTTAAGACTTTTGGAGTCTGTTTGAAATTACCTCTTGTTCTTGGGAGGGAAAGCCACACCTTTGCACCAGGAAGCCAGGAATTCTCTCTCTGACAGAACTGGAACTCAGACAGAAAAACAGATGTTTCTTTTGCCTCCTTTGAGTGAGCACTGGAGTTCAGTTGTGAGCTTTTCTGCCTTTTCCTGACTCATGATCTGCTGGTTTGTGTTAGCATGGGATTTTCTCACAAATGTTACAGGAAACTTCCCTCCCCACCCATTACGCCTGAAAAGGTTTTAACAACAGCCAGGGTTTGTGTTCCTGGTTGGTTTTGGGGTTCTGAATAAACAACCAAGTGCAACAACCAGCAGAGCACCCATCACATTTCTCAAGTAAACCAAGTGCTTTTAAATAGTATATTCAAAAAGTTAATTTTTTTATTTTTCCCAAAATTACAAGCATTTTTGGACATAAATTTGTCGGAAAACAGAAAGGAAAACCTTTGTCTCATAATGAAGGCGAATACAAAATATGTGACTTGCAAAATCCTCATTTTATTTGTGCATGGATTTGTTTGCTCTTATAAGTGGGTGAGGGGATCAAAAGCAAGTTCTGCAGAAAAGTACAGAGTGTGTTTTTGTGTGTGCCCAACCATAGCACTATGTGGGAATGCAGATTATATTTAATTTTGCTGATCTTCTGTCCATGAATCTGAGGGATAGGACCTGGGAACAGCAGTTTATGGAGCTATCAGCAAAGCTTAAAGCATCAACGTTTACCATTCCAAAAATTCTCATGTTTTACTTTATAAATCCATTGAAACAACTGTACAGTGCTGTGATAATCCTAGCAGGCTTGGAATTACTGAGAGAACCACAAGGTTTCCTTGGGCATAAACCCAAGTTCTGACTGCAAGGTGTCAGGATGGACATGGGTTATTTCTGATCAGCTGGGGTGTAGAAAAAGTGTGGATGGACATATCAAGGTGAAACGTGGTTGTTTGGAAAGGGAGTTTACAAATTCACAGCCTTCAGGGGGTTTGAATATTCTGTGCTGGTCTGAGAGAAAACCAGAGGCTGAAAACCCAGAAAGGGTGGGAGACCAATAGAAAAAGCAGATACTGAAAAGGAGTGGAAAGCCAAAATGGTGTGGGAGGTCAGCCAAGGAAAGTAGAGGCCAAAAAGTGGAGGCTGGAAAAGTCAGATGGAGATAAAGATGTGTGGGAGGCAGAAAAGGTGGTGAGGCCAAAATGAGCCCATATCAGAGATCTGATCAATCTCATTTTGCTCTGTTGGCCTTCACATCCTCCTGAAGAAGGGGACTGTCAGACTATTCAGCTGAAGAAAATTAAAGCTCAGCTTCATGGAATAACTTGGGCACAAATGCCCATTGTCCTGGCTCTTGTATTGCTTCAGTTGGAGCTTAGTTTCAGCACTTAAAAATTTGGTTTCCAGCAGAAAACAGCTCTGTAAATTGTTTGAGTCTTGACTGTAAAAGTAGTTCCAGGTAAACTGTAGTGCTGCCTGTCTGTTCAATACCTTAAAATATTGTCATATAAGATGACCAAAGAGGTGTCCCCTAAACCCACTGAAGAAATAGCACTGACTGCTTTTGTAGGGATTTGAGAAAGCTAGGAGGAATCTGGGATAATTTATGCAAGAGGTATTTCCAAACTAGGTGTGTTAAAGTCCCTTAGAACTTTTAAGAAAAACAACATAATGAAGAACCACAGTGTCTTTTCTCTTTGCCTGATATAATTAAAGAATACACGGGCTGATGGTTATGAGCCATTTACATATTAGGCTAAAGCTTTCAGACGCTGTTTGATTAAAACATAAACGAATCTGATTTGAGGTATTTGTGGCTTGATACAAGGAAGAAGCAGAAAGGAAAGGAGAGTAAAAAAGAGATGAGCTGCACTTCCTGGAGAGAAAAAGCAGGGCATGGCTGGTGCTGGCAGCCTGGCAGGTAGTGAGTGCTGGGAGGGACCTGAGGACTTCCCTGCTGCCTCTGGCACACTGGTCAATGTGAAGAGGAAATGTTGCAGAGATGTGCAACATTCTATGCAAAAAAAACCCTGGCGTTGTGCAGGAGGCTGTTTGATCTCTGTGCTCTTCAAACTGAAACCTGGGTGGTTGCCAAGTGTCTGCTCTGAAGTTTCCGGATCTAGGTGGGGACAGGGGAGTTCCAACTGTAACCTGAATGTGCTCAACTGGCAGCTGCTGGTGTCCAAACCACTTGCGCTGGGAGGAAAATTCCACAGAGTGGCTCTGTGTAGGATGAGAATGTGAGCTATGTCCAGGCTCACGGCCATGGAACTCAAAGCTGCTCTCCTGTAACTGTTTATTTTTCTCTGGAGGCTTCAGTCAAGTTGGCTGTTTGTCCCTGAGTGCAGCTTTTTGCTGGAATGCTGCCTGCCTGCCATCTGAATAAGGGAGCACCTGGGAAAGGATTGTGGTGTCACCTGAGAGGAAGGAAATCAGAAATCAGTGTTGCTGCAGGGTGAGTGTACGCATCTGGGAAGAAATATTTGTACGAGCCAGTTATTGCCTTCCTAGGAAAAATTAGGTTGTGACAACATTTTTTTGTTTGGAAAGGTAAATTCTGGTGTAGCTGTCAGCTTGGTAGCTGGCTGTCTGTTTTGAGCAGTGAATTTCTCTGTGCTGAATTCCTGAAAGTGCTTTCCAGGCCACACTTCCACTGGTCTCAAATTATCTTAATTGCAAAGCACTTATCTGAACTGATGAGTAGTTAACACAAATGTGACACGGTGCTCGTTAGAGTAGAAAATCAATTACTGTTTAGTGTGGGCTGGATTGACATTTCTGGATTGATAGGGGATGGGGAGGTTCATTTGGGTCAATAAATGGCTCAGTGATGAGTGTGTGGAGTGAGCTGCTCCTCTCCTGTGTGCTGGCAACCAACACCCACCAGCATCAGCCCTCATTTCTAAGGCCAAAAAGCATCATTTTTTGCAATTTTTGGGAGTAGCAGAGCAGTGCTGGGACAGCATCCCCATGTGTCAGGTTAGGTGATTTATGGTGCTGCTCCCCTGCTCCTGGGGCACGGCAGCTGACAGGCTGCACCCCTGGTGACATTCCTGGCATTGTCCCCAGGGCTGCTGGGGGTGATACTGTCCTTGTGTCACTGCTCCAGGATTTCAGCGCTCAAGGCATGAGGGTGTGCACAGGGGAGGGGATGAACAAGCAGCCAGGGAGTCTTGGAGCTTCATCCATGTCAGTTACATGAAATACCCTTTCTTTTGTATTCCCCCAGTAGCTGAGATAAGCTTATCCTGGTATCAGTTCTCTTTAGAATCATAGAATGGTTTGGATTGGAAGTGACTTAAAAATCTTGTTCCACCTTTCACTGAACCAATTTAAATTGGTTTCACTGTAGTTCTCCACTCCCTGCCTTGTACTTGCATCCATTTGACCCTTTGATTAACCCTTTGAAACAAAGCTGGGGGAGCAGTGATGACAAAAACAACATTTTCTGTTTGTTCAGTTCCCTGAAGTGTCTGCTCAGAGCTGAATGGATCCTAGTCCCAGTCCAGAGGGGGAGAGGGCCAGGACAGGCACAGCTGGGACAGAGGCTGTCACAGTAACATCAGCTGGCCAGGCCAGCTGACAGCAGCCTGGGACTGCCCTCTGGCACCTCAGAGGACATTTTCTGTGCCCTTTTCACCTTGGACAAGTGTCTGAACTGTAATGATGTGGGAATGATGGCTTGTGTGGCTGTTCTATTCTTACACTGCTGTGTTTTGATCCTTGAAGTCAGGGCTAGTGAGAAGTTTGTTTGCTAGAAGGTTCTGCAGTCACACTGGGGCACTTTTGTGCTCTGATGTGTGGGCAGATTGGCACCAAAACCTCCCAGCATGTGGATGTGGAGCTAGGCCAGCTGTTTGGGACATAAATGGTAATTAGTTGTTTTCTAAATGTTGGCTTTATCAAGGTTTACAAACAGAACAGGCAATCTCCACTGCTCATAATGAGCATTCCCAAGCTCCCACAGTCCCAGCTCCTGAGCAGTGCAGGAGCACCTGCCCCTGTAATGTGCTATCAGATCAGGGAGAGAGAGGCACTGATAAATCCTTCCAGGCTGCACACACTTGGACACAGAGCCAGGAAAAGCTGCTGTCTGTTTGTCTGTTCTGCCTCTTGCCAAAGCATCCTTAGAGTGGCTGGCATCCAAAACAGGGATGTCGCAGACGTCTTTTATGAAAAATCCTGTCCTCAGGATTTTTCCTCCTGAGAAGCTGAGAGGCCTCAGGAGCAAAATGTAAACAATGATTATCTGCTGCTGTGGAATGCAACAGGTGCATCTGGGATTGGGCTCATGTTGGATGTTTCTAATTAATGGCCAATCACAGCCCAGCTGGTTCGGACAGAGTCTGAGCCACAAACCTTTGTTATCATTCCTTATTATTCTATTCTTAGCTAACCTTCTAAAGAAATCCTTTCTTCTATTCTTTTAGTATAGTTTTAATATAATATATATCATAAAATAATAAATCAAGCCTTCTGAAACATGGAGTCAGATCCTCATCTCTTCCCTCAGCCTGAGACCCCTGTGAACGCCATCACACAGGGACAAGAGCCCAAGGTACAGGGGTCGAGCTGGGCACTGGTGTCTGGAATATTTTGCTCTCTTCCCCTTCCCAGAGCATTGTTTTTTCCATGGATGGGGTTTGGGAGAGCCAGTGTACTGAGGGTGAGGATGGGGGATACCTCACCCAGGTGAGGATGCAGAGATTCCCGCTTTTGCCCTGCTTTTCACCAGGTGTAGAGATCCAAAGAACCTTTGAGCCCTGTGGGACTCTGACTAGGCATTTGTAGTGGGTAGTAGAACAAGGTCACTCTGTTGTGGTATCTGAGCATGCCAGGAGAGACACAGGCAGAAAGGGGAGGGGAGAAGGAATAAATTCTGCTGCCAAAACCTTCCGTGCCAGAGGTCGGATGTGGCTCCGTGCCCACTCCGGGCATACGTGCAGGTTCCTCCAATTTGTTGCTGTCACCACCAGCAGTGGCACACAAGGAAACAAAATTTAAGAATGCCATCCTGCAACAGAGACCTCAAGAGGCTATTTCTAGATGGAATTGGAGCTCTGTGTGATGTAGTGGACTGTAGGCTCATTGTGAGGGTAGAAAACAACCCAGAGTGGTTTGCACTGGAATGCTTGATGCTGTAGTAGGCAGCTGGAGTAAAATGTTTTGGAACTTTGCTCCTTTTTGACGCACTGTGGGTGAAGAGGCTTCACAATCAGCTGTGACCTAGCAGGTGAGCTGGAGTGGGTTAGCACTTGGAAAAGTGAATTTTGGCATAGTGGGGTTCAGCCCTGCAGGTACCTGCCTGCAGCTACTCCTGGGAGCCATCAGCTGTTGTGGAATTTGTCAGCTCACCAGACAAGAGTGCGCTGCCTCTCACACACCCCAGCAATCCTGAGAATGTGAAGGGCTCTCAGATTCCAGTCCTGTGTGGCCCTTCCCCTCCAGCTCTAGGGGTAGTGGAAGCAGCAAAGGAGGTCAGGCTTGAAATCCAAAGTCGGAGGAGAGGAATTTGTGGATGGGCAGCAGATAACGCCCATCACTGGTGCCCCTGGCCACTCCCCCTGCCCCTGCTTTGTGGAAAGTCTGATTAAAGGCAGCGCTCCGCCCCGCCTGGCTGAGCCATACATCCATGCACAAATGCCAGATTCTCTTCATTCCAGCCTGCTGACTTCAAGGAGGACTTGCTCTGACAAGCTGGAAATGAGGGCTGGCAGCTTCATCTGCAGCTCAAAGGCTTTATCTCTCTTAGACACTCTTGCTAACATTTCCCACAAACACTGCTCTGCTGGTAGGAGCTGTTGCACACACAGGATCCATCAGGCACTTATGAATAAAGCCTTACCTTGTGTAACTCTCCTCAGAACAGGCAAGGAGCACTTCACAAAGCACTTGGCCCCAGGCCTGTGGCAGAGCTGGCTCTCCTTGTGCTTCAGCCTCATTATCTGGGGAGCAGTAGGAAGAGTCAGCTCAGCCTTTGATTCTCCTGTCCCCCTACCAAGCACTGATGTTCTTTCCTCCACAAAAATCCTCCATCTCCCACTGGGGCTGTTTCCATCAGCTGAAAGCAGCAGCTTTCCATCACCTCCAGCTTCTTCCATCATCTCCAGCTTCCACACCATCTTCTGATAGTTCTCCATCTCAGCCTCTCCTTCCTCTCTGAGCTCCCACCTTCACTCCTGCCCCTCTGCTCCATGATGAGCTCTTTGACTTCCAGGATTGTTCTGGCCCCAGCAGCAGCTGCTGTTTCCCTGGTGTTGCCTCACTGCTCCATGAGGGATGCCAGCTGTGTCCACCTGTTAGGGTTGTTTTGCATGTGCCTTTAAGGCAGCTGCTTCTGCTGCATTTGCAGCCTTAAACCTGGAATATTCATATTCCATATCTCAATCAATGGATGAACTCAGCCTTCACTAAATGCTCTCCCAGGGTGAAATCTATTTAAGATGTAATAATGGTTCTAGAGAACCTGTGCCAGCAACTGCAAGATAGCCAAGCTATCTTTGATTGCTGTTTCAAAATCAGTATTAGAGCAAGTGTACTTTTTGCATTCACATATTTAATATGTGGATGAGATAACCTTAAGCTTGATGCAGTAAGGTGTGCACCCTCATATAAAAATTTATCATAAATCAGATTTGAGTCATCATCATGATTGTGACATGATTTCTGCTTAAAAGGGCATCTTTAATGTCATCACCATATTGCTTCACAAGCAGCTTGCGGTTTTATTTTAGGTTGGGGAGGGTGTGTGCTTGTCTATAGCATCTAAAAACCATCAGGCCAGTGTCAAATGTCTGCCCAGTGCTTCACAGATTGCACAAGTGGCTGCTAGCAGACAAAACTATTTTTTTTTTGTCTGATTTTTGAGGGAGGGCTGTAACCACAGGGCTTTGACTTGTGGCCATATAACCAACCCTGCTGAGCAGAAAGGGAATCCCAATGATATCTGCTCCAAATGCTCTCTCCTGACCATGGCACTGTGCTTCCTGGAACTAAAACTTGTGAAACAAAAGCTCTAATTTCCCTTTGTGAAGCTTAATACAGAGCACACAGCTCTGGAGCAGCAGGATATGAGAATTAGAATCATTGGTGCAGTGAGGATTTTGAACAAGAAGCAGGCATGAAATACCCAAAGCATTTAACCTCTGTGTTTTATTCATCCTGGAGCAAGTGTAATTTAAAGTGGCACCTCTATAATTGATGAAGTATCTTTTTACCATTTGTTTAATTACCAGTTTCAGTGTCTAGAAAGCAGCAGATCAATAATTTACAGTGATGAACTTCCCTGTGTCTCTGTTTTTCTACTTCAGCCATGCAAACAACAGCTCCTGAAACAAACCCTCAAATATTGATGCTTTGCTTTAGGTAATATAAAGGAGCTTGACCTTTTTTCCTGCCACAGGTGCACTCCAACACCACTGAAGCTGAGGGCAGAGCACTGACCTTGGCAAGGCAGGGTTAATTTAGGGCTTGCCCTGCATTTTGTATCAGCCCTCAGCTTTTTGCAGCCTCCTCTCATTGTTGGAGTGATGAAGGCTGGGCTCCTGGTGTTGCTGTAACAGCAGATGCTGCTGCCCTGGCTTTAGGAGAGCTGTTAAAACAGAAAATTTAAGCTGATGAACCAAAGCTGCTGCCTGTGGTTTATATGTATTTTTTACATGATGGGATTTGATAACAAATATTGACTTTTCCATGTGAAATACCTATTCTGGAGAGACATGGTGTCAGGTTAGAGCTCAGATTCCCTCATGGTCCTGCAGCACCTCCCCAAGGGGAGGTCCTCGATCTGTCCAAGAGGAGCTACAGCATCTGTACCTGTCAAATCAGAGGGGAAAAGGTGTTTCCTTCCCAGTGGGATGGGCCTTCAGACAGTTCCTCTTGTGGTCCTGGCTGCCATGGACTGTGGGGTTTTCCCACACAGCATCAGAGCAGAAGATCTAAAGATACCCAGCTTCCATGAGATCTCCAAATCCAGGATTTCTAGCAGGATGGTCAACTCTGCTTTCAGTCTCCCAGTCTCATACCTGTGATTCTTTTCACTTTTTAGAGCCAAGATAAATATCTTATTTCTCCTGGACTTGACTTTGAAAATGAGCAAACAACTTAGTGACTGCATCCTTGGGCTTGGTATGAAAAATAAACAGGGAATGCATCCCTCTCCTCTTAAGAGTGCCAGTTCTCATCTCCTGTTGGAGAACAAGATGCTGTGGGACAGTTGGCATTTCTGTTAATGTCACAACTGTCAATTCCTTCAGGATCTCTCCTTTCAGCTGGAGCTCACAGCCCAGAAGAAGGTTTTGTTTAGAAAAGAGGTGTAAAGGGTCATGAGGAAGATTCCTGGGCCTGTTGTGTCAGCCTCAGCAGGGTTTGTGCAGTTTTGCAGCCACCAAATGCAGGATTAGGAGTAAATCAGACAGAGAAAGAAAAAGGGTTTGGACCCAACCACAGATGGGGAATGAATGTTTCCATTCTCTGCAGACCCATGTTTATCCAGATGTGCAACACACATTCCTGAGAACAACAAAGGGATGGACTCCTTCATTGTTCTTTAGTGTCTCTGTTTCTGATTAAACTGATGCCTCTGATAATGCAGAAAGTTTTGAAAATGCAGAGAGAAAACTGTGTAGTTCTCCTTAAGAGAGAGGTGAAACTGCCTTGGAGATGAGATATTGCTTGTAATCCAAAGGGGGCTAAGTTGCAGGGCAATAATTTATTTATTTTTTAACATCAATGCCATTACTGCTTTTTTACATTAAAAAAAATGATTTAAGGTTTAACTGACATTCCTATTGGTTTTGGTCCAATAGGAATGTCAGTTTTAAAATTCTTGGAAAACAATGTTCTGAATTGAGAATATTCTAAATTTGAGTGCAAGCTGATGCAGGTGGACATGGAATACCCTTCTGAAATGAAGGCTGCATTTTCCAGGAACACTTTTGCCATCCCAATGACAGCTCATCATTCCCTGTGGATGTTAAGTGATGCTAAATCTATTTTGGGACAGAAAAGATTCACCAAAGCATTAAATCCTCCACGGGTGCTATAGGGGGGGCTCCCTGGGGCACAGGCAGAGCAGCCAGAGGAGATGAGCTCACACAATACCCTTCATCTGGTGCCTTTTCCCCTCCTTTTCAGCAGGAGCAGGGCAGGCAGGGCAAAGGGAAGCAGCTCAGACATCAGCTGCAATATCATCTGCCCACGTGCTCAGCTCTCTGCCAGCCTCTGGCTCCTCTCCTTCCCTCTGCAAACTGCTCAGCCCCTTCCTTTCAGCACAATCTGGAATTTCTACAGCTCATCCAATATTCTTATTTTGGGTTCATGAGCTAGTTGTTGAAACTTTCCTTAAACTTTTCTTTGGGGGCTTGTGGCATCGCAGTCAGTGTAAAGTGCTCTTTGTTCCCTTACAAAGAAGGGTTTGAAAAGTTCAGTCTCATGTGTGTCACTAATAGTTTTATTAGAACTTATTTATAACTTTTCACTGCCCCAAAATAACTGCCTGCCTTAGGCCAACAAAGTCAGTTTGAAACAGAGGAGAGAGGAAAAAGAAAAAAAAAAGAAGTTAAAAAAAAAAAAGTGGAAGTACAAATTGTGCCTGTAAACTCTTCACATATAAATCATTAAATTAAAAACTGCTCCACTTGTTTGAATGTCCAAAGCACTCCCAGAACTTAACTCCACTTGGGAACTTGGAGTTTGCTACAGAAGTTTTTAAAGAAACATTTGCTACGTTTGCTTTAAGGAGGGTCACACCCAGAAGGAAAATGAGAATTTGTTACTCCCAGGTATCACCCAACACTTGCAGGTTGCTGACTTGGCTTTTTTTCCCTAAGGAACCTGTGGATAATCCATGGAACAAACCTATGGCAAGTGCAATTGTACCAATACAAAAATATCCCCATATTTTGGGTACAAATGATAAAAATATCCCAGATATTACACTGATATAAGCATCTTTATCCTACTACAAACTGTCCATAGAAAGGGATTTTGTTGTTACAGTAACAGTAGAGAGGAGTAGGGTTAGTTATTTGTTGGGGTATCACTCATGTACAAACTATTTTATAAAAAAATCCAAATTTAAGCAAATATGTTCCATATGTGAGCCTCTCTCCTGTGCTTTTGAGGAAAGCTTTAGTCATTTGACCTTTATTCTTCTGACTTTGGAAGCTTGAATATACTCATAAAATCTAGATATTACCTATGCTGCAGTCTCCACATAACAGAAAAGTTCATGGCTTTTAAAACAAATTAGGAATTCCACGATAGCTTTATTCAAGCTTCATGAAAAGGAAAAGCTCCATGCTGCCTTAAAAGAAACAATTTCATTTGGCTGTTTTGGAGGGAGGTATTTCCTTTTTAAACTGTTTTTCTCAGTACCAATGATCTGATTTTGGGTGTGGTTTGTTTTAATGTAAAGCTACGTTGGTGAAAGTTGTCAATTAGAAGAGAAAAGGACAGGAGAGGTCAGTGAAGTTCAGTTCTTCCCTATAAAGCAGTCTGATATAGTAGATAAATTTGGTGTTTGGATTTGTGTAAAATGATGTGTGTTGGCACAGTTACGAATGATGTCTTTCAGATAGCCTTCCTTAAGTTTCAGATTTAACCTGCTAAAGCAAATAAAGCAACTTAAACTTTCTCCTTTAGTGCTGGCAGTTCTAAACAGATAATTCCTATATTTAGAGAAGAATTTTGCAATCATTGGGGGCACAGGGGAGGCTTGGGATCCTGTCAATACAACATTAATGGGGTGGATGAACTCTGCTTTCAGACTCCCTGTGTCATACCTGTGATTCTTCTCACTTTTTAGAGCCAAGACAAATATCTTATTTCTCCTGGACTTGACTTTGAAACTGAACAAACATTTTAGTGCCTGCATCCTTGGAGCTGGTATGAAAAATAAACAGGGACTACAACAGTGTTAGGGTCCAGCCTGACAGCTGAGACTTTGTACTGACTTTAATCCACAGGGAGCTCGTTCCCAAAAATGTTTTTCTCCAAATTTAACTTCTAGATACCACTGACCACAAACCATACCAGCAGAGGCCATCTTGCTGAATTGCTTTATAATTGTTACGGAGCAAGTATTACATGAGGAAAGAGGCATAAGAGCATTTAAAATTAGAGCTTTTTTGTAGCTGTTTTTCTCTCTCAAAGTCATAACCACTTGTGTTTCCCAGCTCTGAAAAACCTGCCTGCTGCCTGCACTCATTTTCCCCTTGCTGTGCAGTCAAGGATGTGAAGTGTTTAACAGGACAAAAATTAAAGGTCAGTCTAAAAATCCTCAGAAATCAAGATGTCCCTAAAGATAAAGCCCAATGTGAAACATCCTCTTGGCCCAGAACATGCCCTGGAAGGCTCTGAGTGCACACCCTGTCCTGGGCAGGTGTTGTGGGGACAAGGGCCAGGTACAAGCAGCTGCTGAGATCCTGGTGGCACCAGAGGAATTCTGTGGGACCGCAGAGGGAATTGGGAATAATTGGGAATCTCAGCTGCGTTTTCATGGGGACTGTGACGCTCCTGATGCTGTGATGTGGAGAGGGCTTTGCTGTCAAACTCTAATCTCCCATCAGTTACTCTTTCACAAGGGTGGCCTGGGTTGTTTCTGTTTTTTTTCTTTTTTTCTTTTTTTTTAATGCTCTCTTTTTAAGGTTTTCTTTTTTAAATTTGCTGTGGCAAACTGAGCCCTGCAGCTCAAGGAGGTCTCACCAGCTGACAGGAGAATATTGGCTGGGATTTGGCTTTGCTTTCCCCTGGAAGTTGTGTCATTCTGCAGAGAAGAGACATAGGATGTGGCTGGGCAACAGATACAGAATTGTTTGTACATTTTGTCACAAACATTTCTTGCTGTCAAGGAGAAAAAAAAACCAAAAAACCAACCAACAAAACTCTGGGTGATAAATCTGTCTAGCAATTTATATTGTGCTCGTTTCTGTGGCAGCTCTGGGGCTGTGTTTGCTCTGCAGGCTGCCCTGCACTGGGTGCTCCTGGCCTTATCCAAAGAAAAAACAGAGATGGAAAGATCCCCCTTGGTGGGAATCACAGAGAAACCTTCCAGTTCTGTAACTTCCCCCAAACAAGGCCTCTGTGAGCATTGTTGTAGGAGCTCCCTTCCATTTGTATAAGAAGGAGGAAAATGTCCTTTAACTGGGCTTGCAGGTTTGGGGTCTGCTGAAGGGATGGTGGAAAGTGTGGGTTGGAGCTACAGCTCCACAGCAGTGCCCTGGCAGCTCTGCTGGGATGTGCAGCTGCCTGGAGCTGCTGAAACTCTTGGCCTAGGAGACATTAATTCCTGTTATTTTGTGGGAACACTGCAAAAATGAACTTAAATGGTGCTCAATGACTTTGCTGTTTAAACCAAGATGAGTAAGAACTGTCCAGTTCATAAAATATTAGTGCTTCATGGATCTGCAGCCCAGGAAGGGGAGCTCTCAGCCTGCCTCTGCATCAGCACTGCCCATGTTGTGTTTTAGGGCATGGCTGTGCCTTTTCCTGCCCTTTCCCAATCAGAGACATGCTCAGATTTGCTTTGCAAGTGTTATTTTATAGATTTCAAAGCATATTCAGGGGTTTTCCTGTCATGGAGAAAAGCAAGGGCATTACAGAAGGACAGAGCATCTCTAATTTGTCCATTTAGTTGCTATTTTGGGCTGTAGGGCAGGACCCTGCTCAGCTCAGGTTAAACTCTGTCCCTCTGTGGAGGGGAGCCCTGGATGTGCTGTCTTGCTCTGATGTGTGAGCAGCCTCCTCAGGATTCCTGTTCATCCTTCTCCTCCAGACTGCAAACAGTTTAGTGCTGATCTGGCCTTATATAGTAATTTCCTATTATTAGAAACATTTCCTTGGGATCTTGCTCAGGGAGTAGCAGAGGGAAATCCTGTTTCCTTCATCTAACTTGCAGGCAAAGCACCAGTGCTCACTCTTTCCTTATCTCGTGTGGATGGAACAAGAAGTTTTTGTTGTGATTTGCTTTCCAGCCTTAAGCCCTTTCTAACACTCAGCCTCTTTTCAGAAATGCAGGAAAAGAAATGTGAAGGAATAGGAACTGTCAGTCAGCAGTGTGAGCTGTAAAGTTTTGTCTGCAACCTGAACATTCCCTGTTCTTTTTCATTGTGTTTTCCTCACTCAGATTGAGTCCTTCCTTTGAAAACCAGCTCTGTGTTCAGTGCTGGTTTGTGTGAAAAGCAGTGTGCTAGGATATTTACCTGAGAGTGCCAGGGATGGGCAGACAGCCAATGGCTGTGTTAAAAAAGAGGAACAGCTTTAAATTAAGGAAGGAGACGTTTTTGTTCTGCGTGCAACAAGAAGTGTTTTTACAGGCGAGACTCACTGGAAGCACAGAGATATGCACAGGCTTTGAACACTTAATTTTTCCTGTGAAAACATTTTTTCCCCTTAAAAGGAAGCTGTAGGTCCTGCCACTAGGAGTGACTGTTTGGAAAGTCAGTCGGCAGGAATGCACATCAGCTGAACTGAGTCAGGCTGTTTGTGTTAGCAGCTCCCTCCAAACCCCATCCCTGCCACAGCCACTGCAGGGGAGCTGCTGCAAACGATTGTGTCAGAGCAATCACAGGGAATTAACTGCTGGGTTTAAACTTTGTTGTTGGAGTCAGTGCAACAATTGCTGTTGGGATTGGAGTGTGTTTGTAAAATCAGGGAAACCCTGACAGGGCCACGAGCGGGAGCAGCCGCGGGCATGAGACAAACTGGCATCACATTAAGGGCATCTGGTAACTGTAAAGTGGGACTTTGTTCTGATGGCCACTGTCAAACCAGCCAGCCATTTCTGTTTCACTGCTTCAGCAGAAAGCAACAACAAGGAAAATTTATCTTAATTTGTTAGATTAACCCAGTTTCTGTTTTCGCTCACGTCATAGACCCAGAATTATTGTGTGTGTGCGGGAGCCATAACTAAATACAAGCCTGTCATATGTGCCTTTTAATCCATCACCAGGGGCATCAAAACAGGGAACAGCACTGGCACAGAAAGTGCAGGAATCCAAGGAGTCGTGTGCATCTCAATTTTTTGCAATATTCCTTTTTTTTTGTATTTATTTGTGAAAGACTGAGCTTGGGAAGAAAAGAAGTTTGGTGTTCTCACTGACGAAGCTTTCTTGAAACAAACAAAACCAGTATTGACAGTTTTAGGCATTACAAAGCATAAATTAGAATCCAAAATAATAATCTGAATGTTCTTTGTCTTCTGCTTTTTGAACCCTTTTGGCCACACCTCACTATTTTGAAGGTTTTGTCTGTAACCCTGCAAACACCTTCACATAGAATCGGAGAATTCAGTCAACTTGTGATGTCATGAAGTTTGCAGTAAAGTGAAGGAACTTTCATCATCTTGAGGCACCTTTTGAGTGAGTATAACGAGCTTTTGGCTTAACCTTTCTAGGTGTGCAGTTTCATAACTGAGCAGGAATGTTGTGTCTCCAGGGGCCAATGTCCTGTGTTCAAACCTCTGCCCATGATGACTTGTTTGGAGCACTCTTGGGAGGGGAAGAGGAGATGCTTTAATCCAAAAACTAGGTAGAAAAGAACAGTTCTTAGCAGAACTAATAATATGGGCAGGAGGTTTTTCCTTTTTATCAAACCTGTTACAATATTTAGCATTGGCTCTTTGGCAGGGCATTGATTTATCCTTATCCTGCAGTCAGATGTTCATCCTCTGTTGGGCACAGGGTGTTTTTCCTAAGCAGTGGGACAAATGTCTCAGAACCTTCAGCTTCTGCTATAGGGTGGTTTAGGAATGTGAGGCATTTTAATCAGTTTTAGATCAGGATAATCTGGACAGCAGGACACATGTGACAGGTTAAAGACGTTTCTATTTTTTGATTAAGACGTTCCTCTGACCTGCAAGAGGAAGGGCTCTCAAATTCCTGGCCTGTTTAGGGTGGTTTCTTTCCCATGGTATTTTTGCCAAGTGCTTTCTAATTATGGAATGTGTCTTATTCTGTAGTTCTTTTGCAAGGCAGAAACAACGAATATTACAAAAATCCAGAAAGAACTCACTCACTGATAGATGAACTTGACATCTTTTGGCACAACGTAGATGAGATCCACGTTGATTTTTGAACAGCATAAACCCAAGGCAGCATCTCATACCTCCAGATTTATATTTTGCAGTGGCATCTGCACTGCAGAGGGGAACACTGGTGGTGTTTTCACAGGGCCAAACTTTATTTTTTCAGCAGAGCCACTGCTTGCGGGTGTAGCTTGGCAAGCCTGTCGGAGCAGGGCTGACAGGAAAGGTTTCCAGTCCCCTTGCTTTGAATGTGAAATTGTATTCAGGGAATCAGCTGCTTATCTGCAACGAGCAGAGCAATCCCAGTGCTCTAATCCAGGGTTTAAATGAGTCACTTCTAACTGGTGAGGCCTGGAAAACTTGATTCATCCCTCGGCCTGTAGTTGCCTGTTGGAGTGAGCCAGACCTTGCCAGCCATCCTCAGCAGAAATCACAGACAAGGGCTGGGCTCTGCTGCTGGAAAGGAAGAGTCTGGTTTTATCACCTTCATAATCCAGGATCAAGATCTTATAAAGTAAAATTATCTCTGCTTTCCAACTTTTTTTTTCCCCCCTCCTAATTTAGGCTAACCCACATGCAGGAGTGTTTTCCTCACCAGCAGAAGTTGGGCAGTAGTTTGGCTGCAGAAAAAAAGCATTTTGAGGAAAGGTCTTTTCAGTGAATAAATAAATAAAATGGTTCTCCTGCATGAAAAAAACAAGGGAAATATGTAAAAAATGTACTTCTAAGTGCTGGGCTGTTGTATATTCTTCTCTTATGTGGCATTTTCTGTGATGAGATGTGATCTGAGAAGTGTTAGGAGGTGTAAACGAGGGAAAAGGTGAGGTTGTTTATGTGAAGATAACTCTGCTAATGCTTAGAATTCTAACAGGAGTTTAACTGAATCTGTTTGGTGACAATTAGACTGGTTTGAGGAGTGCTGGTGGCGCACTGACATTCTCCTCCTGGAGAGTTAGAGCTGCCAGGCCACAGCTTTAATTATGCTTGGAAAACTCCTGGCTCAGGGCTCACTGCTGTGTTTCACTAATGGCTGGTGTGGCTCAGTTTGGGAAATGGAGTTGATATCACCTCTGATCTCACCTGTGCACAGGAGAGGAGCTTGGAGCAGTGTCCACTTCCTTCAGTGCCAGCCCAAAGCTGAACCCTCCTCTGAGCCACATCCTGAAGCTGCTGCCGTTAAAAATTCACCCAGCTGAGATAAGAAGTGAATGAAAGTCCTGCCAAACAGAGTTGTGCAAGAACCACAAATAATGTTCAAAATGGAGGCTGAGAGGGCAGAGGAGCTGTGGCACTGCTGTGCTCCCAGCAGCCAAGCTCCATCCCAAATCCTTGGCACGTTCTGCCTGTGACATCCACGGCAGCCAGGATCTCTGGGATCTCTGCCTTGGGTACAGCTAATTAGAGGGGAGTGCTGCACCCAACCACTGACAACATCTGCTGCTTGTGTTTGCTTTTAAATAGCCTCCTCTCTGAGCAGGATGAAGCTTTTTAGCTTTTTGCTCTAAATCTTTTTACTTCAGAGCATGACCTTACCCTTCCTGTAGCAGAATTTGTGAAGGATGCATTTTGATAAGAAGGGAAAAAACAAAGCAAACAAAAAACCCTTTAAGCAGTGCTGAGTGCAGATAGTGCCAGTCATGAAACATCAGCAGCTGAGCTTGGGAATCATTCCATGGCTCTCCATGTTCAGTTATTAGAGAATCTGCTTGTCAGCTCACAATATGAATTGCCTGAAACACCTGAGGGGTGGCATCCTCTCTATCTTTATTTGCACTACCTATAACTCCTTTTAGAATGGATCCACAGCTTAGTCCATTGAGGAACAAAATAATAAATAAAATCATAGAATGATTTTAGATTGGAAAGAACTTGTGGAGATCTCTGGTCCCACCTCACTTCTGGGCAGGACCAATTTAGATTGAGTCACTCAGACATTCTCTGGTTGAGTTTTAAATATCTCCAGGGATAGAGTTTCACAACTTTTTGGGACCCCTGTTCCAGTATTTGACAACACTCATTGGGAAAAAAAAAATTCTCAAGAACTCGTTGGAATTTCCCTTCTTCCAGCTTGTGTCCATTGTCTCTTGTTCTTTCACTTTCCCCTAACTAGTGAAGGCTGTGCAGTATTTTTGTCAGAATGCTCTTATCTCAGGAGGTGGGTGGGAAATGAGGTGGGGTTTTCACACTCTTGGTGTAGCTGTGATCATAAATAATTCCGTGTGAGAAAACTGATGAGCTCAGAGACAGCAAAATGTGCAACTTGTGTTTGCAAGGGCTGGGGACTGAGGGCAGCAGTGCCTCCACTGTGTTCTCTGGAAGGCTCTTCCTTGGTAGTACTGGTTATTTTGTAATAAGGACCTCACAACTTCCAGGTAAAGTGGGTGTAAGAAATCTGG
Source organism: Calcarius lapponicus (assembly GCA_039654755.1). NCBI lineage: Eukaryota > Metazoa > Chordata > Aves > Passeriformes > Fringillidae > Calcarius > Calcarius lapponicus. Next base: position 7,217,506 of record JBBFKN010000017.1, on the reverse strand, counting down.
AATAAAATCCTGCTGAGCCAGGTTGGATGGGTCTTGGTGGAATTGGAAATAAGTGAAATTTAAGGTCCCTTATATCCCAAATCATTCTGTGACACTAAAACCCTGTAAAGGCAAGCTGCATCCCACCCTGCACTCTTTTTGGCCTCTGATTCTCTGAGGGGGTGATTCCCAGTGTAATGCCAATGCCAGGGCTGGGATTGTGGGTTTGCTGTGTTTGGGGTGAGCTGGGGCAGGTCTGAGCAGCCCTGTCCTTGCTGCTGTTCCAGGACAATAACCCCCTGTCCCAGAGCTCCTCTCTTCCTGTCTGATGGCTGTGGTTTGTGTGCTGGGCTCAGCCCCAGCTTTTCCAGTGCCTGGGATTACTTTTCTTTCCGTTTTTTCCTGTCATTGGGCAGCGGGAACTCCGCAGGCAGAGCGCAGCTGATTTCCCTGGGACTGCCTCTGCCGGGCTGCTCCTGCTGGGAGGGGAGTTCTCCTTGGAAAACGCCCTCTCCAGATGCTCCAGTAGGAGCTGGTGGGAGGGAGGGAGTTCTGACTGCACTGAAAATGCCATGAAAAAAAAAAAATTAAAAAAATAAGGCAACTGGCAGAGGAGGGAACTTGTCCTGAGAGTGCTGCTTTTTGCAGCAGCGTAAGCGAAGGCTCTGCGAGGGCAGCGGGAGCTGGCAGGAGGCAGAGATGAAGTTCCGAGGAGGGGTAAGGTTTATTTAAGGTTTATTTAAGGTTTATTTCGCTCCTCTGGGAGCTCTGCAGCTCTCAGATGTGTATTTGGTCTCAGAGGAAGAGAGGAGAATCGTTTTCAGGGTTTCAGCAGGGAAGTGAAATGCTTTGAGAAGGATCCCTTCGTTGGAAAGTTGGGTGAAATTGGCTAAAAATTCAGGGAATACCTGTTTGGAGAGGGAAGCCGAGGTGGGAGTTGAGAAAGTGGGAAGAGAGGGGAAAGCTGTGCTCTGCTTTAGGAGGGTAGAAAGGGTGGAGCTTTCACTTGGGCACAAGGATGTGAAGGGACTGTCCTGGAGCTGGGCTTTGCTCCTGTCCCATTCCTGCCATCTTAGGCAATGGCAGGAAGTACCTGCTAAAGGATTTATTGCCCCTCAGTTCCTCCAGGCTGTTCTAGTTTGGGAAAACTTTGTCCATGCTTTAGCAGCAGCCTGAACACCTGGCCCTGTGTCCTGCATGGGACAGCCCCAGGAAAAGGAGTTTGTAGCCAAAGATTGAGAGGGCTGGGATTGTTACCTGGTAAAAGAGATGAGGACAAGAGGAGGAGAAATAAATAACAGTGCCACAGAGAGCACAGAGATCCTTTTTCTGGGTTGTGTAGCATGGGAAGAGAGACACTGAGTTAAGCTAAAAGTTGCCAAAGAAATGCAAAGATTTTCATACAATGAATAATTGGGCCATGGAATTCACTGATTCTGGAAGATGTTGAGGTCAAGAATGAGAGAATGTTATAAAAAAGTGTGTGAGCTTTTGCCTGGATAGGAATGCTCAAGGCTTTAATTGGTAAAGTGACCAAATTTAGGAAGAGAAGGGTTGAAAACATCACTTGTGTAGATTGGAGCAATTCTCTGTTAAAGAGTTACCATGGGGCTGCTGCATCTCATACCTGCTCAACCCAGAGATCCTTGCCTGTTTCCCCAAATATTCGGCTGCTGACCAGTGAGAAAGTGATGACGGGAAGGGCAGAGCTTTTGGAGAACCTCCTGAGTCCTTCTCTGTGGGAGTGGAGGTGACAGAGCTCCAAAGGGTATTTCTGCTGGTACCTGGTGTGCTGGGGCCAGCTGTGGGCCTGGAGAAAGGCTGGCAGGGGTGGCAGTGGGACAGGCAGGGGTGGCAGTGTGACAGGCAGAGGTGGCAGTGTGACAGGCAGAGGTGGCAGTGGGACAGGCAGAGGTGGCAGTGGGACAGGCAGGGGTGGCAGTGGGACAGGCAGAGGTGGCAGTGGGACAGGCAGGGCTGTTGTTGGGGTGGTGCCTGGGATGTTCTCTGGGGGAGCTGTGGGTGTGGAGGTGCCCTCAGCACAGCCCCGGAATGCTCTGGAGCTCTCTCTGGAAAGTTTGAGTGTCTCAGAGGCCCGGTGGTGTCAGAGGTTCTGTGGGGGTGTGGAATGCAGGGGAAGGGCTGCCAGGGGGGTTGGCATTGCCAGTGCAGGGCAGCAGGGAATGGGGCACAGAGGGTGCCCCAAAGCTGCAGCAGGTTCTCGTGTTTGAGCTTCTGCCGCCCTTCACCTGGAAGGGATTTCATCTGGAAATCAGCATCAAACCTCACCTGAAGGGGCAGCAAGCTGATGTTTCACCTTTTTAAAATGCCTTTTTAAAATCTGTTTGTCCCCTGGAGCTGCTGTGGGATGCCCAGGCCTGTGGGCACAGGTCTCCTGAGCAAACTGCCACCAGCAACATCTTTGAACCAGCAGCAGCTTGTGCCATCTGTTCAGGAGCAAAAATGTCAGCTCCCTAAATATAGAAATTCTGTGTATTTACTTTTCCAGCCCTGGTGATCTTTCTGGTTTGCCTAGTTCATTTTTCTTAGTGCTCTTTTATATTTAGCCTGTTGATTGAAATATCATTACCCCTTTTCATGGTAAACATTTTTCCTGTCCTTCAAATCAGTTCTTGCAACTGCCTTTTCCTTTTCACTGCTAATTGCTTATTTCCTTGCTCATCCCCCCACAAAGTAAAGTCTGGAAGATGTAATTATGTTATAAATATTGAACAAATAATATTACCTACTTATTATTTCAATTTGTCCCTACCCCAAATGTGGAAAACTTCAAAGTAATTACTTTGCAAGTATTAGTCAAGGATGTAGCATTCCTTTTTTCTTTAATATATTTCTTTAATACTGTATTCTGGAGTTCCATCCTTCCATCTGGTTAGGATGGGAAATATCAGAGGGACAACCAAGTACTGAGTTCCCTGACTCCAGACATTCCATTGCTGGTGATGTATTGGTCTAAAAGAAGCAAGAATAAAAAGTAATTCTGAGAAATGGTCCTTGAGTGGCAGCTGCAGTTCAAGTTGTTCTCTCTAATTCTGCTGGTCTGGGACACCAGAGCTGTTACCTGGTTTTGGTCCCAATCCACCTGACAGCTCTGCTTTTCCCAGGTTGTCTTTTGGGAAATCACTTCATTGGCCTTACATAATTAAAAGCAAATATCTTATCAATTATTATCTCAGCTCAGGTGGCTTCAGAAAGGGCAGACAAACCCACGTGGTTGCTTGCAGGGGATTTTTATGGGAGACACAGAGCTGCCTCTCAGGGAACCTTCTTTCCAACCCAGCTGTTGACTAACAGAGGGGGTTGTGTCCAAAATGAGCAGCTGATCTGCAGTGTGACAGGAGGGAGGAGGATCCTGAGTGCACTTCAGTCTGTCAGGGATCTCTGGCAGAATCCCTGATTCTGTTCCACCTCTGCCATCCTCATCATGTCTTTCTCCATGCAGAGGGAAAGAGGAGCTTTCCCATTCTGCACCTTGGGAATTGAGGCTGTGGGTGCAACAGTTGATTTTTGTCTGCTCTGCTGTCTGGCCCACATTGTGTCCAAGCTCTTTCCCAGGCTGTAGAATGAAGTAAGAAATCAAAGGAATTTTTTCTCTTTCCTGCAGCTTTGGCATGACAGTGAAGAATGTCCAACTATCCATGAGACAAATGTTTTTTAGCTGCCACCTCCCCACGAGGAGTTCCTTCTTGGTTCAGGCTTGCATTGTCTTCCAGAATCTAATCTGAATTTCCCTTCCCACTCACATTTGGTTCTGTTCTTCCGTTCCCGGCTTTGTGGCTATTTCTGGAGCCTGCAGATCAATCATCTTGCACTTGATACCAAGATAAAGGTGCCTGCCTCTTCCCAGAGGGAGCCACTTCCTGGGGTTCTTCCAGTGAGGCTACAACCCAATCTGTAAAAGTACATTGCCAGGAGAAAATATTGCAAGATACATTTTTAGGTGTTGAAGCACAAATTCTGTTTATGTTGTGACTTTCCTTTCTGAAGCAGTTATGAAGTTTCCCTGCTCCATACAAGACCATTCATTTTGAGAATTCCAGGTGTTTTCTCATGGAAAGTTGCTGGTGCTGCCTGCTCCCTCAGTGTGTCTGGAATTGAGTTTTAAACCATTCCAGTACCCCTCTGGGAAAATGAAGCCTGGGAATGAGTCTTTGCTCCATGTTGGGTATTCCATGGCCATGGAGCAGCTGCTGGACAAAGCCAGCGGGAGTTTCTTGCTCTGCTCACAGCAGCCCCAGACCCCTGTGCTCGTGGCAGAGCTGCCTTCCCATTTTCCAGCACAAATTCCCCCAAAGTGCTCAGCCTGGCTGACTCTAACCCTCTGGATTTTGCTGCACAGAGCAAAAGGTCCTGTTTTTCATTTCTGAGGTGTATCAGTTCTCCATGTCCTAAGCAGAGGAAAAACTTTATCATGCTTTGGCATTAAGCAGAGTTTAAAGGAAAAATATGTGTTTACACCTTCACAACCCCATGTCAGCGATTTCCCAGTGCAGTTTAGGAAACTCCTTGGTACAGTCTTGAGTGGTTTTGTACTCCCAGGAGCTTGGAGGTATTTGCTGGTCTTGTTGACTCTTGTATGAACACAAAGAAAAGCTGGAACCCCAGCCAATGTAAACCTGGCTCTGCAGGCTGCATTCAGCCACCAATTTACACCAGTGGAAAGTCTTTCCCAAAATTCAATCCCAGGTCAAAAAGAGCCCTGGAAGCTTTGCTGTGGTGGTGATTGCACTGGCCTGGTCCCCACCATTCCAGAGGGACTTTTCCCTTCTTGGCCCTGAGCCACTGTTGTGCTCCAGGCTCTGGAGAAGACATTAAAAGCAAAGAGTGGGTTAAAACAATGTGGGAACCAATCCCTGGAAATGGCTCCGTGGGGTGGCTTTGGGAATTGTGGTGGCAGAGGTCAGATTGGGCTGACCAGACAGGACAGAGGGTTCAGCATGGGATGAAAGGGGAGATGGAGAGGAGGCTCAGGCACTCCTGAGCCCACAGGCACCAGGATCACATGGAGATTGCTCAGATTTTTGCCATTCCCTGGTTGCAGCCTGTGCTGGGTGTGGCATCAGGTGTCCCCATCCTACAAAGGTCAGGATCCTCAGCCAGACCCTCCTTTTGACCCCATAGGATCAAAATGGAGGTGGTGGATATGCCCCAAATAAGTGACTCCTTTCCTTGCCTCTTGACACTCTCCCAGTCCCACAGGGAGGTGATTTAGCTCAAAACCTGCAGAGAAAACCACCAGATTCCTTTTTCCTGCTCTTTGTTTTGCTGACTGAGTTGTCCTGGTTTGGTTTGGAGGTGTTACCCTGTCCCAGGGAGGCAGCAGAGCCTGAGAAGGGATTTGATGCTGAGCTTTAAGTTAAACCTGACCTGGCTCTTAGGGGGGAGTTTCCCAAGCATTTCAAGGCAGCAGGAACTGGCCCTGCTGCTGAATCCTGGCTCCCCATTACCCTGTCCCTGGCCATGTCATTACACGTGGGACCAGTGTGCGAAAATGACCTGGATTAAAACAATAAAAAAAAATCTGAGTGTAGTTTTAATCCCTGTCAGATTTCCAGCCTGGTTTATTGCACAAGTCCTGGGCCAGTGCAAACCAAAGGGTGCAGCTGCACTGAGCTCCTCCCTCAGTGTCCCAGCAGCTCCTCTAGCACTGAGCTCTCCTGGCAGCTTCCAGAAAAACTGATTTCCACAAGGAAGGGTCTGGTCAGACTGGGAGAACCCTGTGTTCTCCCAATTATCTGGAATATACTCCCTGCCACAGGGCTGGCAGAGTGGTCCAGGCTGATCTCTCACCTGGAGCAGAGGATGTTGTAAATGTATTTCTGTCACAGGTGGTTTGGCACAAAGAAATTCATCCCTTGCAAAGGCAACAAGGGAATCAGTGTTGTCCATAGACAAACTGCTTTAGTGGTTTATTAGCTCCACTGCACCATATTTAACCCCCCAGACTGGGTTTTCTAGCACTAATTCACAGCCACCAGATCTGGTGTCTGCCTGCTCACAGAAAATAATTTGGTTATTTTAGTTTATTAAATTTTTGGTTATTTTAATTTATTCGGTGCCTTACATTCATCATTCAGTAGGAACCATCACCGTGATTATTTTTTCTTCAGTAGTGTCTTCCCTCCCCACTTCCTTCCTTTTGCATGACAGCTCTGTTTCCATTTTGCAAAAAGGGTTCATTTTCACCTCCCTTTATGGCCCATCTGTTGATGTCAGTGGCAGTGAAACAGTTAACACTGACATTTGAAGCTGCTGGTAGACTTGGACATACGCAATAAAGCAAAAAGCTGGCATGGGGCAGCGCCTATCGCTCAGCTCTGGCTTAAATTCGCACTCAGCTTGGGCTTGGGAGGGTACTGGACTGAGTAGAGTTTATATTCAGGAGGCTCTGACTGCATCACATCCCCTGGGCACATTTAATTATCACCAAAAAGCCACTTGCAGTCGTTTGTTTGGCTTTTGTTTTGTCTCAAGCTGGCTGCAGATTTGAGGTGGTGATTTTGTTCTCACGGCGAGGGGCTGGAGTTGAATGAGGAGACAAAAACTGGAGGAAACCGAAAGTTCTTGGCCTTAAATGCCTGTCCCAGAGGAGGTTTCTGTGTTGTGAGGGGGATGGATTGGCTCTTCCCTCTGCTGGATGTGCACAGCTGGGATCACTTTGTCCTGGCCTCAGGGAGGGGCTGATGAAAGAGCTGCTCAAGTGACGTTTTCTGTGCAAGGCTTCAGGATTATATAAACTGGGATTAACTCTGCGAGGGAGGAGGTTTTCCTCAGTCCTTCTTGAGGCAGCTGTGTTTTAGGGCTGTAGTTGTACATTTCCCCACTTGAAAAGGAGTTCTTTTCCTTTGCTTTTGCCTTTGTTCTCATCACCTTGGCCAAAGCCAGCGCTGTTCTGATAGAAAGATTCCAATTTCTAGGCAGAATTTATTTGTATGTGATTTATCTCTATTTTCCTTTCCTTATCTCATCACCTTCCTTCTCCAAGGGTTATCCCTTTTCTCCTCACCTTGGCAAAGAGGGTAGAAGACAACAGAGCACTTTGCTGAAGCTGTGAAGGTCTTGGCTTGGAAAATTTTGGCCCTTTTAGAAGGATTACTTCATGAGAGTATCTGCAGAATTCCTCCCAGGCTGTGGCTTTCCAAGCTTAGAACTCAGGCCTTCCAGACCATGAGACTAATTGGAAAAAATAAAACAGGAAATCAAATGATGTTTCTTTGAGCCATTAGAGTGGGTCTGGATTTGAGATTTCCAGAAGGAACTGATTTTCCTATCTGAAAACTGCTGGGTTCAGGCAATCACTTCTGCCCAGGCTTACAGGGAAGAAGCCAGTTAGAACTGACAGAAATAGGCAAAATGGCATTTACTAATCCATTACCAAATCAAAAAAACATTTACCAAGAATTTGGTGAGTCAAAGCAGCTGCAGACTGAGGGGATTTGCACCTGGCTTGACCCAAATTGATACTTCAGTGACTCTTGCTTTTATTACTGTTTAACAAAACTTCAGGTACATTTTCTACCTGACCAAGGCTGGGTTATTTTTCTCCCTGCATGTCACCAGTCCCTGTGGTTTGACCACTTTTACATCTTGGGAAGGTGCAGAAAGGAACTCTGTGAGTCAGTAAAAGTCATCTTCATCACTGTGCAGGGTCTGGCACTCCTAGTTTGTGATGAATCTGGGATTCCTGTTGGTGCACGAGCCTGCTTTAGGAACAGACCCCTCTGGTCTTTGTGCAATGTCCCAGAATGTCACTTGGTGCTTTAGGGAAATGGTTTAGGAGAAGGGTGCTGCTGTGAGCAGTGTGCAAAGTCAGAAGGGCTGAAGGAAATACATGCAGGAGAGAAGCAGATGGTGTCACACGTGGTTTCTCCTGTCTCTGGTTTCTGTGGTGCCGCTCATCTTCTCCATCTCTGTCCCTTGAGTAGAGATTTCCCCACAGGCAGCCACTGAGTCACCCCTGGGTGCAGATTTCCCCTCCCTGCTTTACAGTGAAGTCAGGAATCAGCAGATGAGTGCTTTCCACAGATGGTTGTGTCTCACCCACAGCAGGTTGGAAATGGAACCTTTAGAGGAGGGTCAGGGGTTGGAGTCTCTCGATGCACGTCAGTGTCACGGTCTAAATTCAGCAGCGTGGGTGCAGAAATGCCCATTTCTCATTTCTTCTCAATTTTCTCAGAATTTTCCCATTTAGCCTTGCTAAAGCTTTTAAGTTGGTCAGCAATGTGAAGCTGTTTGCTTCTGAGATGAATCATCATTAGTCATAAAAGAGTCCTTACCTCGAAACAGCTTCCCGTTGTGAAATCAGAGACAGGAGAGAACACATTTCAGTCTCCCTCCTGCTAAAGGATGCCTGGGAAAGGAAATCCAAGTTTTATTCTCTTTATCAAATGTTTGTTTCTTTGGTTGATTTGAAGCTATTGGAAATCTAGCAGTAATTTTTCCCTAATGCTGACTTGTCTTCCCTCAAAGCAATTAGAGCAGACAGCTGATGAAGTGTTATAATCACTGTTTTCAGCAGCAACAGTGGGATTATTTTAATATCTCATTTTAATATGGTTATCCAAGGGTAACTGTGGTTCTTGTGGACTCGGGGAAGTGCCTGCAAACCCACAGCCATCCCAATTTCCCTGTGCTTTTGGCTGCAGGGGTTGGGAGCCAACGGCATCCGGCTGAGCATGGAGAGCGCTCTGACGGCGCGGGACCGCGTCGGGGTGCAGGACTTTGTCCTGCTGGAGAACTTCACCAGCGAGGCTGCATTCATTGAGAACCTGAGGAAACGCTTCAAGGAGAACCTCATCTATGTGAGTAGCACAGGGACAGTCCCCAGGGTGGCCCTCAGTGACCTGGAGTGTGTTTGCTGCACGGGACAGGCCCGGCTCTGCTCTGCAGTGGGGTTCGGGGTGTTGGTGGCAGCTCACACAGGCCCTGGGGGCTTGTGCCAGGACCAGTCTTGTGCCAGGACCAGTCTTGTGCCAGGACCAGTCTTGTGCCAGGACCAGTCTTGTGCCAAGTTCACCCATTTCATGAGTGTAGGGACTCACTGCAGTGCCCCTGTTGAGATCTGGTGGCATTGACAGCACTGAAAATCCAACTCCAAATCCAACTCCCACCACATTCTTCCATCTCCTGAATTCATTCACTTCCACCAACCCCAGACTTGAGCTCAATCCTAAATGTATATCAGAAATAACCCAGTATTGTGGCTTGTTGGAAACCCTAAAACCATTTGAGGTGCTTTTTACTCAGCAAGGATAACATGGCTGGCACAGCTCCAGCAGTGTCACTTTCCCAGAGCTGGGAGTTCTCTTCCTCAGCACCCTTGGCCTGTTTGGAAGCCCTCAGCAGTGTCCCCACCCCACCAGGATGGGTGTCCAGCCTCCAGAGACACCTGAGCTCTGCCTCCAGCCCTCCTGTAAGCTTTCTGTTCTGTTTCCCAGACCTACATTGGCTCTGTGCTCGTGTCTGTGAATCCCTACAAGGAACTGGAAATCTACACCAAGCAGAACATGGAGCGGTACCGCGGCGTCAGCTTCTACGAAGTCTCTCCTCACCTGTGAGTGCTGCCAGTGCGGGTTTGGTCACTCCCACCCAGCTGGGACACGTCAAAAAAGGCAAACAGGACTTTGCCCTGTCCCAGCTGCAGCCCTGGAAGTCCCAGGGACAGAGAGGATCCTCTGAGGGTGTGGTGTGAGGCTCTTTCTATTCCTGTTCCTCTCTCCAAAGAGGATGAGTTGCCTTTGCAAAAGCAGTATTTGGAAAGGGAGTTGGTTCCTTCCTGGCTGCAGGAACAGAGTTGCTTACCCAGCCCTGGCAGGACAGGAGTTCATTGTTCCAGGGTTATTTGGGGTCTCTGTGTCCGGGGCTAAGTAGGGGAAAGAGTTTCTGCTGTGTGGGGGTTTCTTTCCTACCTCTGCTGTTACTGCCTGACCAATATTTATCTGGTATTTCCCTTGTTGCTAAGATACCTCAGCCTGTTGGAACAAGGAATGTATTTATTTACATGGTCTGGCTTGGTGAGCATTCCCAATTTCCCATTAAAAAAAAAAAAAAGTTTGAGGTTTAAAGTTATTTTTGAAAGCGTTTGAATTTTTTTGTCAGACTGAGAGAAAAAGATGACTGAGAGCTGAGGCCACATGGCTTCAAAATGGTTTTTCTTTAGGACTAAAGGCCAAATTCTGAGCACCTCTTGGAGGATTTTTTATGTTGTGTTTTGTTGGTTTTTTTTTTTAAAGAGATCTTGGAAGAGTAAATGATATTATTTTTGAACAAACTATTTGGGTTGTTTCTTATTGCTGGCACAGAGCCCAGGAGAGTAAACAAACCAGAATGTGCTGCAAGCACAGAGAGGGGGAGAAACACCATTACTTGGGAAACTCTCAGCACTTGAAATTGGATTTGTTAGAACAAAAATATGATTTTTACTGTGTGAACCCAGATGGGGGAGAATTAAACCTGAACAGCCCTGCATTCAAACCTGCCCAGTTCCCTTTGCCTATGGTCAGGGAAGGGGTTTTGTGCCCTTAGATGGGAATTTTGGGATTCTCTGGAAAATCCTTGGGGCTGTGGCTCTGTTTTTAAATGTGCAGTAGGTACAGGATGATGGCAATGCTCATGGATAGCACAGAGCACTGAGCAGATGTGCTTTAATTCCACTTAAATCACACTGTGGCTGATTATTTCTTAGGCTTTCTTTCCTTTTAACAAGTCCCTTTAGAAGCTGTAAAATGTGCAGCTCATAAGTGAACCCTGGAGAATTGTGATCCTGGGTTCTCTGGGAGAACAGAATTTTCTGCAGACTGTTTTTGCTGTTCCATTGCATTATTTGATTATTTTATTGCATTATTTGATTATATATGCATTTAAAAATCCTCTGAGGAGCATCAAAATGCTCCAAATGCAGTATGGTGCTCTGGGTTTCTCCTTTTCCAGTAAACTCATCTTTTTTCCTCTTTCTCCTCTTCTAAACCGACTTGAGAAAGCCAAAACACTTCCAGATCTCCATTCCAGTGTCAGATGGTTCAGCTGGGTTTTCTGGGAAGTGCATCACACTCAGAGGAGGAAAGTTATCCCTATGGGCTTGGAAGCCAGCATATTCCCAGAGATCTGTCACATCCTGTCCTGTTTATGGGCTGCAAATGGGACCATAAACATCTTTATTTCTGTGATTCTGTCTGTGCCTGCCTGGAGCTCTTGGGGCCATCCAGAGGCACTTCTTCAAATCCAAATTAAATCTGCATTTATTCAGCTGTTTTCCAAAAGACTCCAGAGGCAGAATGTGGATGGGAAGAGAGGGACATGATGTATTTTGTGGGGTGAGTTGTGTTGCCAAGGGAGCTCATTGGTGTTGCCTTAGCACCAAGTATTAATAGACTGGAGAAGGCCACTGCTGTTATTTTGGTGTGATTACTTCTAATTAATAGCACAGCAGGAGAGTTAAATTATAAAAAAAAGAGGAAAAAATGAAAATAAAAATGAAAATTTAAAAATCTAAGCTACTAAAATGTTGTCAGGTGTGTGAAGAGGACAGGATATCTGCTTGCTCACCACACGTGAGAGCTGAAAATGGTGTTAGGGGGGTTGTCCTTCTCCTGTCCCCCTGAGCAGTTGTCACCATTGTCACTCATCCCCTGCTGCTCTCTGGTGCTGTGGGAGTGTGTGTGACTGACTGGGTGTGAGATCTGTCTGCTCACAACACAGAAATGAAAGAAAAAGCAGCAGAGGAGGAAGCAGAAGGGCAGGGCCAGACTGTGCAGGCAGAGGAAGTGCCTGGTGTTTGGGGCAGAGGGACCTGCAGGATGCTCCTTAAGCTGTGGTGGCTTCTCCAGCTCTTCCCACCACCCAAGAGAAGCTCAGGCAGCAAAATTCTGTTTGTGACCTCCTCAATGTGTCATCACTTAGAAGACAAGCAAGAAAAAATACCAGTGGAGAACAAGGTGTTTCCTGAATGTAAAACTTTTCTGTCCCACGGGACCAGGACAGAAAGAGAGAGATCATGATGTTGAGAGATCATTTATATTTATAAAAGCCAGTTGTTCTGCACAATTTAGTCAACTTCTACCTATTTTTGTCAGGAAAAAAATTTAAAAGAACAATCTCAAAGAATCTGACATTTTGTGTGATGACCCTGCAGAAGCCTGGCTCGGTGGCTGAGGTGTGACCCAAGAGATCATTTATATTTTAGAGATAATTTATATTTGAGAGATCATTTGTATTTAGAAAATCCAGTTGTTCTGCACAATTTAGTCGACTTCTACCTATTTTTGTCAGGGAAAAAAGCCAAAAGAACAGTCTCAGATAATCTGACAGTTTGTGTGATGACCCTGCAGAAGCCTGGCTTGGTGGTTGAGGTGTGACCAGAGAGATAATTTATATTTGGGAGATCATTTGCAAAATGATCTCTCAAATATAAATAAAAGGGAGTTGTTCTGCACAATTTAGTCGACTTCTACCTATTTTTGTCAGGAAAAAAAGTCAAAAGAACAGTCTCAAATAATCTGACAGTTTGTGTGATGACCCTGCATGGCCCGGCTGGTGGCTGAGGTGTGCCCAGAGGTGTCAGTGCTGTCCTGGCTGTCCCCAGCGTGCAGGAGCTGTGATCTCACCCAGCCCATGGCCTGGGGCTGTTTTTGGGGCTGTCTCAGCCGGGATTTCTCGGGCACACCCGCTGATCCCGCTGTCCCCTCCCAGCTACGCCATCGCGGACAACTCGTACCGCTCTCTGCGCACCGAGCGGAGGGACCAGTGCATCCTCATCTCCGGCGAGAGCGGCGCCGGCAAGACCGAGGCCACCAAGAAGATCCTGCAGTACTACGCTGTCACCTGCCCCGCCAGCCAGCAGGTCGAGACCGTCAAGGACCGGCTGCTGCAGTCCAACCCCGTCCTGGAGGTACCTCCCGAGTCCCACAGGGGGACAGCGGTGACACGGCGTGTCCTGGGAATGGCCCGTGGGCACAGCACCAGGGAATCCTGCTCTGATTCCCGGCCAAAGCGCTCCTGGCCCTTCACAGAATCACAGAATTTTGAGGTTGGGAGTGACCTTTAAGATCATCGAGTCCAACCCATGTTCTAACACTCAACTAGATCATGGCACCAAATGCCACATACAGTCTTTTTTTAAATACATCCCTGGGTAGATGATTCCAGTATTTGACCACTCTCTCTGTGAAAAACTTCCTCCTTAATTCTAGCTTGTATCTCCCTTGGTGCATCTTCCCAGCCCTCCAGGAGCAGCTGTGGCACGGATGGGGTTTGGGGACAGAGGGGATTTGGTGTGGGAAGAGCTCTGGGTCCCTCAGCAAAGGGACACATCCCAGTGGGCAGCTCAGACAGGCTGGGCTGGTTTTCTGGTGCTGTGGTGTCCTCTAGTGTCCAGGCCTGGCTGTGTGCAGTGCCCTGAGATATCCCTGTGCCCTGAGTTGTCCCTGTGCTCTGTATCCATGTGTCCCTGTGCCCTGAGGTGTCCCTGAGATATCCCTGTGCCCTGAGATGGCCCTGTATCCCTGTGCTCTGTGTCCCTGTGACCTGTTTCCCTGTGCCCTGAGATTTCCCTGTGTTCCTGTGCCCTTTATCCCTGCTTCCCTGTTTCCCTGTGCCCTGTATCCCTGTGTCCTGCACTCCTGTGCCCTGAGATGTCCCTGTATCCCTGTGCCCTGTTTCCCTGTATCTGTTACCCCTGTACCCTGTATCCCTGTGCCCTGTATCCCTGTTTCCCTTTATCCCTGTTTCCCTTTACCCGTTTCCCTGTGCCCTGAGATGTCCCTGTGCCCTGTGTCCCTCTGCCCTGTATCCTTGTGTCCCTGTGCCCTGAGATGTCCCTCTTTCCCTGTATCCCTGTGCCCTGTACCCTTGTTTCCCTGTGTCCCTATACCCCTGTGCTCTGAGATGTCCCTGTGCCCTGTGTCCCTATACCCCTGTGCCCTGAGATGTCCCTGTGCCCTGTGTCCCTATACCCCTGTGCCCTGAGATGTCCCTTTATCCCTGCATCCCTGTTTCCCTGTGCCCTAAGGTGTCCCTGTGCCCTGTTTCCCTGTGCTCTATATCCCTGCATCCTTTATCCCTGTGTCCCCATGTCCCAGGCAAGGTGAGCTCCCAGCAGCAGGAAGCCCTGCAGCCCCTCTGGCAGTGAGCTGTGACAAACGGCTGTGGGGACAGAGGGAAAGGCTGTCAGATGTGACATTTGTTGTCAGCAGTGGACTGGCATTAAAATCACCTTGCAGGGGGATGGAAGGGTTTTCAGGGATGTTCCTGAAACATCTGCACTGCTTGCACAGGGTGTAAAGGTCAGCCTTAGAATTCAGGGAGAAATCTGTTTCTTTCTGGATTTCCAGGAAAGAAAATCATTGGCTGCAAATTAATAACTGATAGCTTCACCCAAGTGTTTATAAATAATCTGACTTGGTACTCATTTAATTTCCTCTGATCATTTTCATTTCAGGCCTTTGGAAATGCAAAAACCCTTCGGAATGACAACTCCAGTCGGTTTGGGAAGTACATGGATGTGCAGTTTGATTACAGGGTAACTTGGAATCTGCTTTATATGTCAGGACTGGTCCCAGTTACAGGAATTCTCTGTGTTCTTGTATTGTTGTGTGTGTAGTGAGTGCTTTGCATTCCCTTGCTGACAGCATAAGCAGAGCCTGTGGTAGCAAAGTTTGGGTCCAGAGGGTTTTATGGCACTCACTCTGCTTTCATTCCTCCCTTATTTCTCTTCATTAGGGGACACTAAGATCAAGCCCTTTTATTTCTGGGGTATTTTATTTCTAGTGCTCTGTGCCAGTGGGTATTCCCCTGGTAAATCCACATAAACCACATGAGAGATCTGAAGATAATTCCTTTCCTGAGTAACTTTGCACAGAGTTTGTGCCCACTCTGATCCCAGCTGGCCCACAGCAGCAAGGTGGACACAGTGCAGGGGCTGAGGAGCTCAGCACTGCCATCCTTCAGGTCTCCTTTAATCCCTCCACACTCAGTTTTGGTGCTTTCCCTTTTTGGTGAATTCCTCGAAGGAATTTTAGCACTCAAATCCACCACCATGCTGAAATAGAGCTTGTGGCACAGAATGACAGATCTTTTTCTGTGGTTTTGTGGACTTTTGCTTCAGATCTTGTCTTTGAACAGGCAATGAAGAAGCAGAAACATTTTCCTCTGTGTTGATGAACTCTTTCCACGTGTCTGGTTTGGTTTAGGGGGCTCCTGTTGGGGGCCACATCTTGAACTACCTCCTGGAGAAATCCCGAGTTGTGCACCAGAACCACGGCGAGAGGAACTTCCACATCTTCTACCAGCTGCTGGAGGGAGGGGAGGAGGACCTGCTCAGGAGGCTGGGCCTTGAGAAGAACCCACAGCAGTATCACTATTTAGTAAAGGTGAACATTAACTATAATTCTTAAAATATTATATTACAGGGTTGGGATATCTCCAATTGACTTTGTCGTTTCCTTCCCTCACTTCAGAAATAACTCTGAGGTGACTGCTGTAAAAAGAAACACAATGCATTGAGATGGATAATGTATCTTTGATGGTTATTTACTTATTTATATCAAGTTGTGTCTTTTTAGGGTCACTGTGCAAGGGTCAGTTCCATAAATGACAAAAATGAGTGGAAGATCATGAGGAGAGCCCTGTCTGTTATTGGCTTCAATGACACTGAGGTGGAGGTGAGGTTCAGCAGCACAGATTTTCCTACTTTTAAGGATTTTTTTCTGCTTTGATTTGGGATTTCTGATTGAAATCAGTGAATCAATTTAGAGTGAATGTATTCCCCACAAAAATCCTGAAAAATACACAAAATGCTCTCCTGAAAAGTGAGTTAACACAAAAACCTTGCTGTGTGTTCATTCCATCATCCTGATCTCTGCCTGTTGCTCCCACGGCAGGATTTGCTGAGCATTGTGGCCAGTGTCCTGCACCTGGGGAATGTCCAGTTTGCTGCTGATGAGCAGGGGAATGCTCAGGTCACTACAGAGAACCAGATTAAATACCTGGCCAGGGTGAGTATCACCAGTGAGGGAGATATTACAGGAAAGCTCAATTGTAGAGGATTCCTTACTTTGAGCTTAATATCATCATACAGTTTTAGACCATGATTTAGAAGTTCTTATAAATTTAACTTTATTTTCACCTAAATAGAATGCAAATATTATCATCAAACCCATTTAATTGACAACTTCTCTGTTGACCACCTGACCACCCCTGCCTTGAGGTTTCCACCTTGGGGCAGTGAGGTAGGAAGAGACTCTGGAAAAGAGTTTTAAAGAATGAACCACCTTAGTGCCTTTGCTTGGTCACTTCCTTCCAGCCAATCCATTTGTTAGCTCATATCCCTGCCAGGAAGGAGGGAAGGGAGGCATTGATGCTGCAGAGTTGTTCAGTGTGAGTGGGAAATAAAGGGTTGTTTCTCTGGGCTGGGATTTTAGGAAAATGGAATGTCCAACTCCATAAATTAATTAAATATCCTGTGTGCAGCTGCTGGCAGTGGATGGCTCAGTTCTTCGGGATGCCCTGACCCACAAGAAGATCATAGCAAAAGGGGAGGAGGTAAGAACAGGGGATTTGGGAGGCAAAGAGGGTTCAGTGAATCAGCTCTGCCAGCAGCTCCCCCATCACCTCTCAGGTGGTTGGCACTGCAGGGATCCCACTGGTGATGGTCCAGCCACGAGCAGGATGCTTTTGAGAGGCTGTTTAGTGATGATGAGGCAGGAAAAGGGAAAGGATCTCTTGGTTTGGGGGCTGCTGAGTGCTTTTCTCTGCTCTGCCTGCAGCTGGTGAGTCCCCTGAACCTGGAGCAGGCAGCCTATGCCAGGGATGCCCTCGCCAAGGCCGTCTACGGCCGCACCTTCTCCTGGCTGGTCAACAAGGTCAACAAATCCCTGGCTTACAAGGCAAGTGAACCCTCTGCTTGTTGAGATCCAGCCAAATGTGACAGCAGTTTCCAGATCTTTCAGCCTCAAAGCAAGTTCCATGCTTGCAGTCATTTCTAAATTAATTTGTAATTAATCTAATCCCAGTTAATTCTGACAGAGATCCAGGGATGGATCACAGCTGTGAGAAAATACCTACATTTGTTTTCTGCTCTGTTGCAGGAAGAGAAGTTTCCAGGCTGGAGAAGTACAACAGTTCTAGGATTGCTGGATATCTATGGGTTTGAGGTTTTCCAGCACAACAGGTTTGTTTTGATAAATTCTGAGTTACATTGTTCAGTTTATGGTGTTTTCACAAGGCTTTATTCCATTTCTTAGTAAAAGAGGTGGCATTTAAATGTCAGGACATCAGGTGAAAAACTGCTAATCACGGGGCTTCTAACACTTAAGACATCTAGCTAATAATTGGCATTTACAGCTATTAATGGTGCTGGTATTTTAAATAAACTGTTGTTTTTTGGGTGTATTCATGCCTTACCTTGAGCTGTGCCTTTGTCCAGCTCTCCAGCCCAGGGTGGCTGTTGTGGCATCTTCCCATAGTGGTGACAAACCAGGGATGGGACTGGCAGAGTCTGGACCCTCCCTGGCAGATAGCACTGAACCAAGACTCTCAAATTTGCAGTGTTATTGGGCCTTTATTCAATGTTTTTGTGTTCCTTCATGTTCCTTCATGTCCATTTCTCTCTCCTTCTGGAACTTTTTGAATTTCCCTAAATAATCTATTTACTAAATGCGTGCAGTCAGTAAATAAACACTTCACAAGAATCTATTTCTCTCGATTCACTGTATCCCTGCTGCTCCCACTGTTTGTACCTCCTTCTGTACAAACGATGATTCTTTTTCTGCTTTTTCTTTGCAGCTTTGAGCAGTTTTGTATTAATTATTGCAATGAAAAGCTGCAGCAGCTCTTCATAGAGCTGACCCTGAAGTCAGAGCAGGAGGAGTACGAGTCCGAGGGCATCG
Source organism: Calcarius lapponicus (assembly GCA_039654755.1). Lineage (NCBI taxonomy): Eukaryota > Metazoa > Chordata > Aves > Passeriformes > Fringillidae > Calcarius > Calcarius lapponicus. The sequence goes on along the minus strand of JBBFKN010000017.1, from coordinate 7,199,624 downwards.
CGGTAAGAGCCCAAATCCCCCCTCCTCTCCTTGCAGAGATCCTGCCACGAGCTCCAAACCAAGGAGTTAAAGAACTTTCCTTTTTCCCTTCTTTTGGAAACCCTGGTAACTGTGTGAGACAGCTGGAATTGAGTAATGCCATCCCAAGCTTTTAATAAAGGCAATGTTAGGAAAACAAATGTGATGAGTGAAAAGACTTTGACAGAAAGATTGTTTAAATCAGGTGTTCACTGAAATGTTCTGAAATTTACATTTTTCCAGTCTAGAGTTGTTTTCACCTAAGTGTGATTTCTTGTCTTTGCAGTGGGAACCAGTTCAGTATTTCAATAACAAAATAATTTGTGATTTGGTGGAAGAGAAATTCAAAGGCATCATTTCTATTTTGGTGAGTTGAAAACATCTTTTTGAATGAAAAATTTTCAGCAGTGTAGTGGAAAACAAGGGGAAAAATCAGTTTATGTTGGAAGTGTTTGAGTAGGTGGGAAAAGCAATAATACACTGAATATTGACACCATTAAAAGTAATTGCATCACCTCCATGGGCTCTGGGAAAAGCAGTTCCCAATCCAGGCAGTCTGGAAGGAGGGAAATATTTTCCTATTCAGCTCAGGAATTCTTCATTTATTGAGCTAAAAGTTGTTTATCTGTGGAAAGGCCAAATTGGAGGCGAGTTTCAGTGAGGCAGAGCCCAGAAATGCCTGGAATTTGTGTGTTTGTAGGATGAGGAGTGTCTGAGACCTGGGGATGCCACAGACACGACATTCTTGGAGAAACTGGAGGAGACTGTGAAGAACCACCCTCATTTTCTCACGTGAGTGTTCCCTCAGCTGAGGGATTCCAGGGTGTGAATAACATCCTCACCATGCTGGGTCCCACATAAAAGATGATAATTCTCTTTTACAGAGAGATTTGATTGATATTTAAGATATTTTATAATAGGTTGTCAACACAAAGTGCCTGACTGAGCTTCAGAATGCAATAGGGGCAACAAAACTCTTGTTACTGACTCACCTCTCACCTTGCAGATTGTTTACTTCAGTTTTGGAGCTCCAAATGTCTGTTTATTCAGAATGTTCTGCTTTTATTCTGAATGCTCAGTTTAGGATGTGCACACAGAACCAATCTGCTAGGAACACTGGAATTCCCCTTTAAATTCAACATAAAAACATTTAATGACACTTCTATGATGTGCTGGTTGATAACTTCATTTACCTGAAAATCCCCAAGTCCGATTTGCATTCCTTGCTCACTGCTGCACAGTCCTGCTCCAGGACTGAATGTCCTGGAGCTTTTTGAAGTGAATCCTGCAGGATTTTGTTTCTCCTGAAGGTTTTTGCTCCCTCCCCAGGCACAAACTCGCTGACCAGAAGACGCGCAAGTCGCTGGGGCGGGAGGAGTTCCGGCTCTCACACTATGCCGGGGATGTCACCTACAGTGTTGCAGGTAACACAGAAAAACCAAAAATCTGGGCCTTAAATACATCCCCACATCACTTATCAACCAGATTGATTTCAAATCTCAAATCCCTGCCTTGAAGTCCCAGTGGAACAGCCTGAGTAGTTTGTTTTTCTTCCAGGTTTTCTAGATAAAAACAACGATCTTCTCTTTCGGAACCTGAAGGAGGTGAGTGTGCAGAGGAGGTTCCAGGACAGAATGAGGAGTTGGGTTTCAAATGAGGTGGCACCTGAGGGAAAGGATTCTTCCAGACTCCACCTGGAGGCTGTGTGCCCAAAGGGCTATGCTCTGAAAAGACAGATTGAGATCCCAGTGCTCATTTTGTTATTTTAAATAGTTTTGTCCTCAGGTTTCTCTGGTAGTTCTCTGTACTTCATCTCTGAAAACATCTCTCTCTGCAGACCATGTGCAACTCAGAGAACCCCATCATAAACCAGTGCTTCGACAGGACAGAGCTGACAGACAAAAAGAGACCTGAAACGGTGAGAACTTGAGAGCTGGAGGGGCTGTGGCTGTTCCCTCTTTTTGAAACATGAACTCTGACATGATCTGAATGCAAACCCCTGACATTGTATTCTGCTGGTTTCTAGCCAGCTCCAAGTCATCCCTTCATGTGCAGTTTTCTTTTTTTTCCTCCTAGGCAGCAACTCAGTTCAAAAACAGCCTCTCCAAACTCATGGAAATCCTGATGTCCAAAGAACCCTCCTACATTCGCTGCATGAAACCCAACGATGCCAAACAGGCTGGTATGGCCCTGGGACAGAGGCAGAGCTGCAGCCCAGTCAGGGAGGCACAAAAGGAGCCAAAGGAAGATTTTGGGGTCATTTTGGGACTGTGCCTGAGCTTCTGTAGGGAGGGGGTGTCAGTGCCAGCAGCCAGGGATTGCAGTGGGAGCCCTGCTCTTAGGTAGGGGAAGGTGGTGGTTAAAGTAAATCATTATTGACCTGTGTAAATTCACTTTAATGACCCTATTCTCCCTCAGTTTTGGTTCCTCTTGCATAAAACATCCCAAAGGAAAACTTCATTTTGGAGCTAAATATAAATAATTAAAAAGGGATGAGAGGGGGAAAGGCAGGAGACACAAAATTGTGTGGGATTGGTGCTGTGAGGATTATTTGGAGGTTAAAGATAATCCTGTGAGATAGGACCAGAGCTGAGTATTCCCCTTCTCTGGAGCAAGGCCCAGCTGGGCACTGATTGTGTTTGTCCATTTCCATGCCCTGCCAAGAGCGATTTGATGAAGTCCTGATCCGACACCAGGTGAAGTACCTGGGGCTGATGGAGAACCTCCGCGTGCGCAGGGCCGGCTTCGCCTACCGCAGGAAATACGAGGTGTTCCTGCAGAGGTGAGGCTGCTTTGGAATTCTGTCCTCTCCTCTCCCTCTCCCTGAGCTTCATCCCATTGGTGTTGAGGCTGGGAGCTGTTTTGAACAGCACAGGGGCAGCTTTACCACCTAGAGGTGTGGGAAGCTTGGGTTCTCTCCCTTCCCTTGCCCCCTCTCCCTTCCCTTGCCCCCTCTCCCTCCTTGGATTGCACTTCTCTCCCTAAGATTTCCTCTCCTGCCAATTCCCAGGTACAAATCCCTGTGTCCAGAGACGTGGCCCACATGGGATGGGCGGCCCCATGATGGGGTGGCTGTGCTGGTGAAGCACCTTGGCTACAAACCAGAAGAATACAAAATGGGACGGTCAGTTCTGTGTTCTCAGTTTGAGGTTATGAATCATTGCATGTCCCTGTTGTCCCTTTGAAATGAAGCTTCTCTAGATAATGGGGGAGGGAAAGATTACAGAGCCCAAAGGGGATGCCAAAAGCAAGTTGCTCCAAATGTAATTTTGCATTTCTATTTCCAGAACAAAGATTTTTATCCGCTTTCCCAAGACCTTGTTTGCCACAGAAGATGCTCTGGAAGTGAGGAAACAGAGTCTGGGTGAGGCACTCACACTTGCAGTAGATTTCTATTTTAAAAAGCTGAGTCATTTTCTGCCCAAATGTGCTTGGTCACAGTTGTAAATTGCTGCTTTTCTTGCAATTCCAGCCACAAAAATGCAGGCGACGTGGAGAGGTTTCTACCGCCGGAAGAAATTCCTGACCATGAAACGCTCAGGTATGAGAGACACAGGAGGGAGAGATGTTCCCCCAGCAGCTCCCACAGCAATTCCCATCCTTTTCCTGGCATTTATCCCATGTATCATATTATTAAAAACTCATATTCTTGCCCCCATGCCCTACTGAAAGCTGCTTATTTCCAGAGGGGTTTGCATGAGCGTTTTTGGTGCCAGTTTTGTGAAGGAGCTCCCTTAATGCAAAATCTTTGTGTTATTTTTAGCCATCACCATCCAGTCCTGGTGGAGGGGAACCCTGGGACGCCGAAAAGCTGCCAAGAGGAAATGGGCAGTGGAGACAATCAGGAGGTGTGTGAAGAGCAGCCCAAACCCTCAAACATCACACTCCTTAACAATAAGATGCTAAAAATAAACTTTCTTGTCACTACAGAGTTTTTTAAAAGTAAATGACAACTATTAAATAAAGCTCAGGAAATAGAACCTTTAAATACCACTAATTTGGATGAGTTTTTAAATTTCCTAACAATATTTTCCACTCCCACAGGTTCATTAAAGGCTTCATTTACCGGAACCACCCGCGATGCCCAGAGAACGAGTATTTCCTGGATTACATCCGATTCTCCTTCCTGATGAACCTCAAGAGGAACTTACCAAAAAATGTCTTGGACAAATCGTGGCCAACTCCTCCCCCATCACTCTGTGAGGTGGGAATGAACCCTGGGATGTGGGAGGGGAATCCAAACCTAGAAGATTACAACACCCTTTCCTCCTGGGCTTCTCATCCATTTCTGAACTTCAATTTTTCTCTAAACAAATTCAGTTCCCTCTGTTACTGTTATTATTCTGCATCTGCTTGAATTGGTTTATCTGCTCAAAACAAATATTGCAGAAAATCCCATTTACCTTATCCAAAGAATTGTTTGGATTGAAGGTACAGCTGGAAGGAAGGAAGGAAGGAAGGAAGGGCACAGCAGTGCAGAGAGGAGGGACCCTGGTGTTTATTCCCCACTCTAAGGCAGCTGGAGAAGTCCCAGGGCAAACCCTCATAGAGAAAGGCAGAAAATTACCTACTTATTATTTAATTCTTGGTCAGGAAACAGCTTTTTAAGCCAGCAGTGCATTTTCTGCAGTTGCTACTGCTCTCTTGGGTTTGTCAGTGGCTCTGGGCTGCTGGGTTTTTGTCTGTGTTGGGTTTGCCCCTCTCAAATGTCACCCTCTGGGGTTTATCAGTGTTCTGGGCTGTTGAGTTTGTCCCTGTGGGTTTGTCAGTGGCTCTGGGCTGTTGGGTTTCTCTCCCTGTGGGTTTGTCAGTGGCTCTGGGCTGCTGGGTCTCTGTCCCTGTGGGTTTGTCCCCAGCTCTGACCGTCCCCTGTCCCACACTCCCTGCAGGCGTCGCAGCTCCTGCGCAGGCTCTGCATGCAGAACATGGTCTGGACCTACTGCAAGAGGATCAGCCCCGAGTGGAAGCAGCAGGTACAGGGCACCTGTGCAGGGCTTCCCTGACTCTGCCAAGGGCAGAACACACAGGGAATGGAGAAAGGGAACAGCTGGATGGGAGGGCCAGGCCCTGCCCAGGGCCTCAGGGCAGCAGTGGGCAGCTGGAGGGCTGGGAATTTCTGCTTCCTGGGTGCCATAGGAACAGGTCACTGATCTGGGTTTAGGTTAGACACAAAACACTAAAAGCTTGGAATGTGCACAGAAGAGACCCCGTTCTATACATATTTCAATAGATACTATTTAAACAGGCTGTGGAGCCAAGCCCCCACATAATTTCTCTATTGAAAAGCCCTGCTACTCTGCCCATGGAAGCTAAAAATATAAGAAGCTGCATTATTCTGCCTGTACCATGTGAAGTAGAGAGTAAGAATCCTGCAGACACAAACCCAGTCATTTTCTAAACAGAGAACTTACAGGAACCGTTTCAGCTGCTCTGTTGTAGCTAAAAAGAATTAAAATGATACTGAGATTTGATTCATCTCTTGGAAAGGTAGGGGAGGGAAAAAAAAATTCAGTAGAGACAGAATAGGAGATGTTGGCTGTAACTGCCATGGTTTCACTGCACCATCTCTCACCTTTTGCAGTGCATGGACACCTGCAATGAGAGGCTGAGCCTGTGATTAGGGACATGGGATTAACTCAGCTCAGCAGCTGCTTTCCCCCAGCAAACCAGACTCACTGATAAGGAGCCTCTTTTATCCCCATTTTCCCTGTAAATCCCCCAAGTACAGCAGTGGGGATTTCCCACCTTCCCAGTCCCTGGTTTGTTCTTGGAGCAAAGGAGCCCAGGGCTCAGGTCACTGACAGGGGCTGGAGCTCTGCCACCTCCAGCAGTGGAAGTTTAGGGTGACTCCTCATCCAATTATGACTGCTAATAAAACCACAAAGGGAACATCTCTTCTAGCACAGACGTATCTTTTTAATGAGGAGAAATTTTATACTAAATAAGAACACTTCTTTTGTCCTTGCAGTTGGAACAAAAAGTAATTGCCAGTGAGATATTCAAGGGTAAAAAAGACAATTATCCTCAGAGTGTTCCCAGGCTCTTCATCAACACTCGACTGGGTGAGTGGGGGTTGCCAAGTGTAACAGGAGGAGGGAAGGGGGGGGGATTAATGAACTCTTTTCTTGCTGGAAATTCCTTTCTGACCCCCCACCTCTTTGGTTTTAATACAGGTAGAGAAGAAATAAATGCTAAAGTCCTTCAGGCATTAGAAAATGAAGCACTTAAGGTGAGAGATGTCAAGCTTTTGTCAAGCTCCCAGTTATTCAGCAGAAGGGTAAATTAGATTTCTGGAGAAAGTACAGCAAGAATTTTACATTATATTAAGCTTGTAATACCAGAGGACAGTCTGGAAGGAATGGATGGATTAGAAAGTGGAGATTTGGGCAGTTTAATGATGGCAGTTAAGAACTGAATGGGTTACAGCTGAAGGGGAAGGGGGAAAACCCCCTTGGGTGTCCCAATCCCCAGACAGGGCAGCCACCACCAGGGTGTGCCCAGAGCTGCTCTGGGGCAGTGAGGAAGTTCTGGCACAGAGAATTTTCTGCATTCCTGGTTTGCCAAGGCCTGGTTGGTGCCTGCTGGGGGCTGGCAGTGCCCAGGTGGGCTCTGGCCCTGCTCACTCGTGTTTCAGTATGCAGTGCCCGTGGTCAAGTACGACAGGAAGGGCTACAAGGCGAGGGCACGGCAGCTGCTGCTCACCCAGAGCTCGGCCATCGTGGTGGAGGAGTCCAAGATCAAGCAGCGCATCGACTACTCCAACCTGACAGGTGGGGATGGCACAGCTGGGGCTGGGCACCCCCCTGACCCTGCTCCTCAGCTGCACTTTGGTATCCACCACTACAAACTCCAGTTTGTCTTTGTCCTGGACAAGAATGGGATGAGCTGATCCTGGCAAGCATTTTAGTATCTTGGAATGGTGTTTTTCTAAAATAAAACTCCATAAAATGTCACCAAAATTACTCAATTAGTCTCCCTCAGTCCTCCCCCTGAGTGATTTCCCAGTTGCAGGGTCTGCCCATGGGGGAGCTGCACCATTCCTGCACAGCAGCTCCCTGAGCCTCTGCTGCAGCTTTTGGCCCTTGGAATATCCAACAGGAGGGGGAAATGCCAACCTTGCTACAACCTGCCCTACAGCCCTGGGCTGAAACCTGTCCCCTCAGCCCCCTGCAGCCTCCCAGTGTGCTGGGTGGAACAGTTGCTGCATTCCTGGAGAGGCTGTGAGCCCTCCCCAGCTCCTGGCAGTGCAGTGACATTCCCATCTCTCCCCAGGCATCTCTGTCAGCAGCCTGAGTGACAACTTGTTTGTGCTGCATGTGCACTGTGAGGACAACAAGCAGAAGGTACTGGGGGCTCATCCCTCCCTCCTCCAGGGAGCACATCCAGCTGGGAGGAGGGGGTGACAAGGTGACAGGGATGTGACTTTGTGCCAGCTCTTTCACTGCTATTTCCCTGTGTTCACTGCTGGAGCTCAGCAGTGCTTGTTCACCCCCTCTGGTGCTGTCCCTGTCCCCTGTCCCTTACAGCAGGGTCGTTTTGGTGCAGTGACACCAAAGCCATGATCCTAAAGCATGGATTCTCCTCCCAGGGTGATGTTGTCCTGCAGAGTGACCATGTGATTGAGACACTGACAAAAACAGCCATTCTGGCCAACAAAATCAACAATGTCAACATCAACCAGGGCAGGTGAGTGACACCAGGGCCCTGTCTCAGCTCTGCTTCTTCCTGTACCCCACCCAAATGTACCCAATCCACCTCAGCCCAGGCTCCAGAGCACATCTGCTGCAGCTCTGTTAACACCCAGCTCCTGGAAAGTCCCACACGCTCACCAGGGCTGTTCTCACCCTTTGCTCTTCACAGCATAAAGTTCACAGTGGGACAAGGCAAAGAAGGGATCATCGACTTCATCTCGGGCTCAGAACTGCTCATAGCCAAAGCCAAGAACGGGCATCTAACAGTGGTGAGTGTGGGCTGGGGATCACTTACCCTGGATCCCAACCAGCATTCTGGCCTGGGACACAGGCCATGGGATGTTCCTGCCCTGCTATCCCAGCCTTTCCCCTACTTGGAGCTGAGCACAGGGCTCCTGAAGCCCTCAGGGGCTGCCAAACTCACACTCAGCAAGGGACTGAACTCACTTTTTATTTCCACCCCCTAAGATTCATTTACTTCATTTAGATACATTTAAAAACTCAAACAAAATCCTCTCCCCTTCTCAGCTTGTTTGTGGTGATCCTGGCAGTCAGATCAGCCCCACAGCTGATTTATGCACTGTCAGAGCCCAGCTTATTCAGAAATAAATCCAGCACAAATCCAGACTGCCCTGACACCCCCTTCCAGCAGAGCTGAGAGCTCCCATCAGAACTAGACTGCTGCCCATCCTCTCAGCAGCCTCAGCATGTTCAGGAATTACAACTTTTGCAGCAGCTTTCAAACCTGTCCTTCTCCTGCAGGTGGCTCCTCGGTTGAATTCCCGATGATGAACAATTCCCTGATCCAGGACCTTCCCCTCCACGGAATTGGCTGAACGTTGCTCCCAGCAAACCTCCCCTTCCTCGCTTTGCTCTTTCTGTTACTACCAAAGACCTGCACTTTCAGAACAACCACAAAATACATCCTTGCTCTCTTGTCTTACTCTCAAAGTCCCAGACAAAGGCCTTCTGCTCTCTTCCTTCCCCGACTGAAGGTGGGGTCCAGCACAGCATCCCTGCAACCACAGCTCGGGACCTTCAGCTGGGCTTGGAGGAAGAGTTTAAGCCCTGATGGAAATGACCAAAATTTGTGCTTGTCATCACCAAAAAAAAGCACAATCAGAAAACAAGTAACTCTGCTGCTTTCTCAGCCAAATCACTGAAATGCCAAACTTTGTATTCAGAATGTTTTATGAAGAATTTTGCTCGAAGATGTTTTAATGCTTTGTGTTACAAATATAGTGAAGCCATATTGTGTAAATGAGTAAAACCTGTAAATACTTTATAGCCAAGGATGAGATGCACTACGAGAGATGGAGTTGATGTGGAAATTTTATGTTTTAGATTTGGAATTTTTGTTGGTTTTAGTTTATGGTTACAAGGTATAACCTTAAAAACCCATGATGTAACTTCACTGATCAGGAGCCAGAGACTTTTAACTTTTTTTGAAGTCAGCTGTCCCATTTCTTGCTCTCTATTTTTATACCATAGGAATTTTTCATATCCACACAAACACAATGTAATACAAACTGCAGAGGTTACCACTGCTCTGGGCTGGCCATGGGATGAACGAGCTTCCCCCACTCCCCTTCTTTCCCTGTCTGGGAGTCCCCACTGCCCCTTCCCCACACAGCTCCGCAGGCTCAGAGCAGCACCTTCAGGAAGAATGGCTTTTCCTCTTGTTCCGTAACTGGAAGTCTGATTCCCACAGTATTTATACCAGTGCCTCAGTGCTGCCTTACCAGGGAGGGCTGGGCACTGCTGCTGTCCCACAGCTCCAGGGACACAGGGGTTGGGCGTTGGTTGCAGCACAGCTTCCTCCTCAGCACCTTCCTTTAATCCAAACAGCTGCAGGGTGCAGGGCTGCATGGGGAATTCCTGCTGCATCCATGGCACAGCTCCACAGCCCAGCCTGTGCATCCTGCCCTACTTGCCTTACACACCCTTCCCCTTCATGCTGCTGCAGCCACGGCCAGCCCTGAGTGCCTCTCACCCACTGCTGCCTCTCTCACAGCCTCAGCTCCCTCTCTTGCTCTGGTTCCTGATGCCATTGTCCAGCCCTGCTCCTGGCTGGAATGTGGATACACTGCAGGCCATCCCCAGCTGTGCTCAGCGTGTGCAGGGCACGCTGCAGATGTTGGTGTATAACCTCTGCCAGACTACGCTGAATAAATTTTTACAAAAAAACCAAACCCCCTTGTCTTTGGTGCCGTTTCCTTACGTGGTTTGGGGGAAGGCTGACCCAGCCCTGTGTCCATTCCAAGGAGCAGAGCAGATAACCTGTGTCCCTTCTCTCCATCTATGGAACTGGAACAGCAGGTGAGAGGAATTCAGCAACCATTTCCCAGGGATTTATACAGGGAAAGACTGGAGAAAAGGGCTGCTCCCAGCAGCACAACTCACGCTCACACCACATCTTCCTTAGCTCCTGTCTGAAGAACAAGGCTGTTCCTGCTGCTCTCTCCCCCTCCAACTGTTCCTAGTACAAGCAACAAAGGAAAGTTATTATCCTAAAAGAAATTCATAGTGATGGTTGGCATTTTTAATTTAGGTTTGTTTTATTTAAGTTTAATGTTAATTCCATGCTGTGTTTCAGTAAGAACAATACAGATTCTGTATCTGTGGCTCCAGTCAGATATCCAGTAGTACAAATTAGCTTCAAGTTACACATACTGAACAAAAGAGGTTGAGCGAGCGAAGGGAGATGGGGAGAGGGGAGGGAGAAAGAAAAAATATTGAACACGCATGCAGGCTTATCAATGCCACCTTCAATGCTAACCTGCTTGGAGGGAAAGTAAAGAACAGGCAAGAATGAGCAGCCACGGATTGTTGAACTGTTACCAGCACCATGATTTTCAGCAACGTTTCAGCAGTTTGGAAACTTTTTGTTTTTATACAGTAAAACCACTACAAGAAATGTCCCAAATGCAACCTCGCAACTTCAAGCTAAACACCCAATTAAGCTGAAACATTGGTATAAAATTCAGTTTAAACAGTTATAAAAAAAAGAAAGATGCCACCACATGAGCACTACCTGGCCAGGACCAATCTCTCCCTACACGGCCTTCAGGTGTCACATCCAGGTCTGATGGCAATGTCACCACAGCTGGCAGAGACAATACAGTAATGCTGAAAGAGCCTTTACGCAGTCCTGTTAGTGTCTTTAAGAACCTAAAAGCTGGCACCAGTAAAATCCACAGAAATTCACTCTTGCCTTTTAAGAACTTTTAAACTGTGTAAAAAAAATAAAAATAAAGAAACCCAACAGGGCAGGAACCTAAATTCTGAGACCCAATGTAAAAGTCAGATTTGGTGGTTCTCAGAGTGACACTGAGGGTTTTTGTGGGGAAGGGGGAGGGTGGTCAGAGATGGGTTCTCTTGTTGGCCTTTGTGTCTCACTGGTTTTCATCTTCCACATCCTGCAACGCTTCTTTATTCTGTTCTTCACCTGTGGAAGTGGGAAGAAGGAAGGAAAATGTTACCATTTCAAACTGAGAGCTGCAGAACAGCTTAACAAGCGCCTAGAGATTAATATTTTCATGCAATACACGCTCACTCTCCCACACCACACTGCCAGCTCCAGAGTGAAGCATTTCCATGGAAACAAAGCCTTGGAATCACCTGCACCCTCACACACAACTGCAGCCAGGCCATTGGAATGTGTGAGGACAAACAAACCCAGCCCTGAAACCTGACACCACTCAGGTGAGCGGTCCTGCTGAGCAAGGGCTGGACAGCCCCGGCAGAAACCACGGCAACAGCTGCGGATCAACAGCCTTGGATCTGCAAATCCCTTCCCCAAACCCTCATCTCCTCTTCTGCCCAAGCCCACTCAAACCTCAACAGCAAAGCACTTCAGGGAATTGTATACAGTTACACTGAGGGCAGGAATTACCAAAGGTATGAAAAACACCCTAGTGCGAGTCCAACCTGACAGAAAGCCTGGGTTTAAGGTTATTAAAGAAAAACATCTTGTGGAAATTAATGTCTCTGTTCCAGCAGGCTGGGCCATGCAGTGCAGTGGGGCTGTCCATGAGACTCCTGCAGTTTGGTTATTTCCAGGTGCCCCAGGGAGCTCCATGCAACACCTTCTGCAGGGGTTTACCAAAGTTCTGCTGCACCTGGGCAAGTTCCAGGTACCTCAGCTGGTGCCATCACACATGCACAAGTCAATTGATAAGGGAGGCTGAAAAAATGCTTACAATTATCTGTAACCATGTAAGATGGGACTCTCTTAAGGGCAATAAACAGAAATTAGTAATTAAAAACTTCATTTGCAATAAAACCCAATCAAATGAGACTGGTAACTTCCAGCAGATAACCAGAATGTTTGCTCAGAGCATGTCCAGATACAGGATTACCACCAGGTACAACAGGAAGCAGATTTTGGAAGAGGGGGCCTAGAACACAGGACATTCAACAACAATAAAGTTTATAGACAGAATTCTATTTAAGAGAGGAAAGCAGAGGTTTTAATCCAGACTAGAAGATCTGAGCATGCTCTAACCAACACACTTGAGCAAATACTCCTCTACCAGGCCACTGTGAGTACTTCCCATGCCCAAATATTCTTCTATCCATCCAGGATTGCAGCTCAGTTCCCAAAGATGTGAGTTACTCTGGATCCTAGTCAAGCACATCACCCCTGGGCAGGGGACAGGTGCCACAGGAGTGGCAGCAGGGACACAAGCATTTGTCAGCAGCAGGTGACAGAGGCAGGCACTGTTAGTGACAGGAAACTGACACTGAAAACTCCAGTGAGCCACAAGAAGAGACTTACAAAGTAGAGTTTTTAGGAAATGAACAGTTGGACTTTCCTTTAGGAATCTATACAGCAGGAAAGAAGGGGAGAACAGGAATCATATGGAGATGACATTACAAGTGTGGAAATAAACTCAACACTCATCTGGGCCATGGGAAAGCTACAGGGATTGGGATGGGAGTGCAGCAGCTGGGTCATGCTTGGCTTTACATCCCTACATGAAATGGAAACAAGGAAAAGCTTAATGCCAAAGAACCTCTCCCATGCCCTGGAAACTGCTCATTGTGCCACTACTGATTTACTGTTCAAAGGCTCTGCTCATTTGGGAATATGGAGCTCTGGAAATGCATTCAGAGTATTAGCAAAGTATGAGGAAACTTAACTTTGCACCTGTGTCTGAACATTCTACATAATCACTTTTCTGGATCAGAAGAATTCCACCACGATTTTAAGCAGTCCTACAGTATTTTCAATTCTGTCATCATTATCTTTCTGGCACCAGTAACCAGGACAACCTGAACTATTTCAGGAAGAACAAAAATACCTATTTTCCATGCTGTGGAGGAAGAAATTTAGATCTCTATTTCCTTTTTCAAAATCTAAAGAGCCTGTAAATAATCCTGTGGAACTTCTACAATATCCACAAGAGACATCAGCTATGGGCAGATCAGGAACTTTTGGAAGACACTGTCTGGAAGACATTGGTACTGTCCCACACTGATCCAACCTTGTTACTGCACTAAAATGGCTTCCACAGACTACCAGGGTATTTGGCTCCAATAAAAAAAGTAAAGGTTGTATCTAAATGGAGGGAATTTGAAATATATTTCTCCTCTCCAATGCCTACCCATGGCAAGGAAGGCATTCAACACCTTCAGAGTTTGGAGAAAAATCCACAGATCCATGCAGGATCTGTCCTGCACCGAGATAATCCTTGAAAAGGGAGGTGCAAGAGCACTGAACACTGGGATGTGGAGTAAACCAGGAGCCAAGATCCCACACACTTACAGCATTCCCAGTCTCAGCAGCCCAAAGAGCAGAGTCAGAAGCTATGGAGTAACAACACTTCAAAACAACCCTATCACCCTACATAAAAACAGGAAATTGGGAAAAATTTAGAGATTCTGCATTTGCTTTCAAATGGACACATCACCAGTGAAGTACCCCCAGGAATGCTGTGTGGCTACAAGGAACAGCTTACCAAAAATTTAAGACACTCACATACATATTTATGTGAAGTTCAGCAGTGCTGTTTCTAAGCTCTGGGCATTCGTAGGTACCCAAAATAATCTTAACAGGACTTATTTCTTCCCCTCCAAGTTAAAAGTAAAGAAGTCAGCTCTTTTCATTTGTCTCTCCAAGAGAGAAACCCTAAAATGAGTAGATTTGCACTAAGTATTGAATGTGAAAGTTCAAGTGTTGGAGAAGTCCATTCAGTGAGCCAAAACCACTTCAAAAATTGGTGCTATCCCTTGCTAGTGAACAGAAGCAATCCATGTCCCACCCTCTGGTACTGCCAAGGGACACATCTGGCATTTGCTCTGGCAATGAGAACATGGAGTGACCAGGAATGAAGGGGAACTAAAGCATTTGCAGCGCTTCCTCCTGCACTGGAGGGTCACATCTGCTTGGAATGACAGCCAGAGATAAGCATGAAAGAAAGGATGAAATAAATGAAGTCACTGCTTTTATAGTCAGGGAGGGACAAACAACAAAGTGTTGCTAATTCCACACCTCCTTCCTTCAAGTGAGAGCTCAAAAGACCCCAGAGTCACCCCTATCACCTGATTCAGTGTTAAGGTAGACAGGAGGGTCATTATTAGGAGAGACAGAAGCAAACCAAAGGCTCTCCATTTCCACACTCTGCTCCTGGGTCAGGATGAGCTTTTCCAGCAGCACTCACTTACCATCACCCTGCATGTCTGAAGTCCATAGTGTCAGGTTATCACGTAACAACTGCATGATAAGTGTAGAGTCCTTATAGCTTTCTTCACTCAGTGTATCCAGTTCTGCAATAGCATCATCGAAAGCTGCTTTTGCCAACCTGCAATGACACAACAAACATTTAACAAATATTACTGAACACAATCCAAAAGCACAACCTAACTCCAGTCACTCTGTGCTTTAAGGAACTTTTTATTCAATATTGGTGTTATTAAGCATTTCTACATCTTGATTAAGTGCTGCTAAAAACACAGCGTTAGAGAAATGGTATTTGCTTCAATCACTGCCCCTCTGTACATGCTCCCAGGTCACAGAAATTAGTGCCACCACCCCTTCCAGCCCATGCAAGACAAGTTAAATCACCTCACACCTTGGGCAGCTTGAGGGCATGCACAGAGTTAACCTGGCAAGCTCTGAGCTCCCATCAGCTGATCAATTCAAGGTTATCACTTGATAACCTTGAGTTCTGCCTCTCACAGACCACTACTCCCACACAAACAGGTGGCTCTGGACTCTAAAGCAAACGATGATGGTGAAAAATCTTCCCAGCAAATTGACATCAACCACAGCAATCATCAGCAGGAAGAAAGCAGGAAAAGCAGTTACTCCTGCCTTGTCTGGGATTCACACAGCATTCCCATATTCCCACCTACCTGCAGGCACGATCAGGAGAATTAAGAATTTCATAGTAGAATACAGAGAAGTTGAGCGCAAGTCCTAAGCGGATGGGATGTGTTGGTGGGAGTTCTGTCATTGCAATGTCACTAGCAGCTTTGTAAGCCACCAAGCTGTTCTCTGCAGCCTCCTTCCTGTCATTTCCTGTGGCAAACTCAGCCAGATACCTATGGTAGTCCCCCTTCCTGGGAACAGAAACAGGAGAAGTCAGTAATCCTTGTTTGCCCACCAGCCATTAAATTAAAAACTGAAATTAAAGTGTGTTTAGATATTCACACACCAAGCACTGTGATACTCAGTTACTGTCTACACAACCTTGGCACCAGCAGTTGAGGGAATTTTAAATCATCACTACAAGACACACCTCTTCTCCTCTTTATACATGTTCAGCTGATGTAAAATAAACAACCCAAGCAGGGATGTGATTTCTTCATCAGCAACTCAATTAAAACTATTGTTTCTTACATCTAAGAGCTGCACAACAGTGTATTTTAAGATTTCTGTCTCTATTTCAAGCCTGTCCTCTAAAAAAAGGTACTTACATTTTGTAATAGAAAACCTTGGACTCGCCAGTGTTAGCTGCTGGAATGAGGTGTTTGTCCAGTACATCCAGAATGTCACAACAGATTAACTTCAGTTCAGTCTCAACCTATTAAAGAAAAATGAAAACATAACAAAAAATTAGAAGAGGGGGTAAGGTGAGCACTTAAGCATAAAAGCTTTCAAAAGTACCCAAATATCAAACAGGTAACATCATGAAATTCCAAAGAAGGTTAAGACAGAAGAAAAATAAATGAAATGCAGCTGCTCCACAGGTGCATTAAGCAAAACAGTGCTGCACATTCAGCTGGCACACACAAGAGGCAGGGACTGGTGGATGATGGAATGGGGAACTGAACAGTGGAATTGTAAACTCCTTGGAAGAAATCTTGCTAGCCCATTGCATTAAGTTTGTCTCAGGGTGTAATTCCTTACTGGAAGGCTTGCACAACTCAATTCTTTCCATTTTTGATCCCAGAAGGCTGCCCTAAAAGTGGCAACAGCAAAGGGGACAATTTGAAGGTAATTAACACAAATCAGCCCAACTCTATTATACCCCAGAGTTAAATGGCACATTCACAACAGGTCCTAGTGAGTCCTTGGAGGCAAAGCTCTAAAAATAGAGCCTTAAGACAAAAATCATGGAGTATCAGAACAGAATCAAGATGTGCCACACAAACAAAGGTCAGGTACAAGACGAAAACAAGCTCCAGAAGCAGGTGAAAAATACAAAGCGCAGCAACTCAGTGAAAAAGCAGAAATCATCAACACTGACAGTGAAATCTGTGGCCAAAAATACAGTATATAAAGCCTTATTTAAAAACAGATACTGGATTTGAATAATCTGAACTGAAAACAGTCACATGAACCTTCATTTTTTTCCAGTTCCAAACATACAGCAAGGCCTGTGAGGTCAGGGTTTACCACAGAGAGTTTCACACCTGCAAGCAAAGAAACTGAGCACACCCAGAAAAGCTGAAACCCCTCCTGTGACACCAACATTGCCCAAACCAGACAGGCTCTGAGCCCCCAGGCCAGCCCTGCAGGAGTGGTTGGTTTAATGCACAGTCTCCCATCCACTGCTGCTTTTTCATGATTTCACAGGAACTTTCACAGCTACAGCTGAAGAGAACTCTGGCTCAAGCTGATTTCATATAAAGGAGAGATTTCAAGCAAATGCATTAAAGAAACTACCAGGAACTGCAAGTCTTGGATCACAGGAGCAGTGCCACTCAGTCCATCATCCCCTCCTATCCTCCCACCCAAGCATTTGCTTTCCTTCTCCCTTAAAGCATTTTCCTTGCCTTGTAATCCTTTTACCACCACACAGCTCCCAAACTATCTGGGTTTGTAACCACAGCATTTATACCCAAAAGGTGTTCAAATTACAGCTCCAAAATAAATAATAAACTGGCACATACACACACATACTGACTTGTACAAAGTAACAGATTTGCAAAAGTTCCTTTAGGTAAATTAACTGTCAGCAAATTTCATGGACAAATGTCAGGATGCCCTGACATTCACAGGAAGAATAAGATGCTGTACTTAATTATGTGACAAATGCTTAAGAAAGGTGCTGAAATATGGTCACTTGAGAAGAATCTACTTCATATATTCTTGGGCTACAAAAGCTATAAAACCTTTGGCCAGCAGTCAGTTCCTGCAAACTTCTTTCCTCTTGATCCTCTTTTTCAATGACTTCTTTTGCAGAGAGATCTTCAGCAAAACTGCAAAGAATTAAATCAGTTTCTAATCCTCTTTAGTTAAATAACCATACATGTACAAACTCTATTTCATCTCAGACAGACCTTTTCCAGCTTTGCTTTAAGGATCAGTCACAGTTATCAGAGATCAGCTGCTGTCCAGGGCAATGGAAATGTCCTGAGCAAGCTTAGTTTAAAAAGATTTCATATAAATCAAGGTGATTAAGAGTAAAACAAATAAACAAAAAGCCCACAACAAAACTAAAAGCTCTTGTACAAAAAGGATCAGTTCCAGACTGAGTGGCTCAGTGAGCACTCTCTAAGAAGGGAGAATGGAGGAGAGTCTGGCAGCTGCCCCAAATACAGCCCAGGCTGGAAGTCAGAGCACTGGAAACACACATTCCATGTGCCACATCCCCAGAGCAGGAAGGGGAAGGTCAATCCCTGTGGTGTGGGGATGGATCTGGTTTAACTGCAAGGGAGGAACTGCACTGCGTGCAGCCACACCCCGCTGCAGGATGAAGAGCACAAGGCTCAGTGTGCTCTCATCAGAGATGCAGCCAGATGAGAAATGCAGGGGCTTTTGTGGATCCAAATGGCCACAGGAGCCAGGAGAGCAGCCTGCCTACAAAGGAAGCACCTAAGTGGCATTTTCCCTCGTGGCTATGGATGTGTTTGGCTCCATTCAGCTGAAGTGGCTTGGGAAGAGGCACAGTCTGGTGTCCATCTCTCACTACTGCCCAGTGCACACCTGAGCCAAGGCCAGCCCTGCCCTGCCCTCCCAGCACCACCATCCCTGGAGCTCTGCCCCAAGTCACACTGGCCACCACCTCAAAAACCTCCATGAGCTGAATTACAGTAAATACTGACATACACCCAACCCAACAAAGAATTACTTTCACAAAAACCACTACAGAAACTTTCAATTCCTACTGGAGCAGCACTCCACAGCTGAGCAAGGTCACAGCTGCTTCTGGTAGATGAGAAATGTCTTTTAGAGATTCTGGTTCTCTCCAACTCCCCAGGGCTTTAAACTTGGCTTTGTTGGCCCCCAAACATGGTTTAGGGGAGGAAGGTTTGGTTGGTTGGTTTTTTTTTTCCCTTCTTCAGAGCCTTTCAAGTTTGAAAAAGGTTTTCCCAACAATGAACTTAGTCTGGAAAATGCTACAATAGGCAGAATTTGTTGACAAGGGAATCACAGTGAGCAGAATTCTGCTGGAAGCTGTTTCTTCAGGGAAGCACAGAGCACAACAGGGCAGGAGTGCTACTGCTGAGCAGTGAAAGTGAGCAGCAGCTTCCAAACCTGGGCCACGCTCCTTCCTGCTCCCAGGCCATCCTGCCAAACCCTTCACACACTCAGAGCAGATGCCAACCCATATTAAGTCTCCCAGCAGCCACTAAGAGGATCTGACTTTCAGCTACAGATAATGCTCAGGAACCTCTTGTCAAAGTCCCTGTGGAGCTGGGCAGACACAGCCACCCTTCCTCCAGTGTGGAACCAGTGAGAGTTCAGTGCACTGCTCCTCCTGTGCAGCTCTGAAAGCTGCTCCCAATGAGGATTTCACAGCTCAACACCCTGCCAGCATGACACTGACTTCAGGTGGCCTCTCCATCTCTTCAGACACCTCAAGCACTACAAACTTGTACTGCTTGCACCCCAGTCCATCCAGAATGGCACACATCCTTTACAAAAAGAGATGCAGAATAAAGGCTATTTCTAGAGTCCTTTCAAAAGCAGGAGAAAAGTCTTTTCATCATTAAAGGATCTTTGGCAGATGATAACCACCCACAAAATCCTGTGCAAAAGAATCTGGAAACATACAATGTAAAACAAATTTAATCACTGGATAGCTGTTGTCTTGTTTTCTATGTTCTTTTAGGAAACACCCATCAAGAAAAGGTTATTTGGGACTGTATGTAACTGGCAGAGTCTCATCCCATCAGCATGCCAGCATAAAATTAGAAACTCACAACTTTAACAATTCCATGGAGCAACAGAAACCCTGTGAGTCAACAGAAAGTAGACAGAGCCATTCCTGGGAGAAGATTTCCAAGCCAAGATCATTTCCATTGCTGGTATATGAATCAGTGCCAGGTGATAGAACAGACTCCACTGTTTCTCTGGAAGTGAAGATGTGAACCATGTGGAGGCACTTGTCCTCAAATAATGGAGATGAAGTTTCTGCAGAAATGTGTGGGATTTAAATAGTATGGGAGGCTGCCTGCTCTGTGCTAAACCATCATTTAGGGCAGGGGGAACAACAGCTCCCTGAGAGCTGGAGGTTTCATTACCAATGGAAGTCAGAGCTTGCTGCAAGTTCTCCATTTTAGGTAAAGCTGCACACACTGACTAAGTCAGCATGAAGTTATGTGGATCAATTTTTCCCTCTCTTCAGAGAGAGAAAACAGCAAGGCCCTGGAGGTTGCTACACACACAAGTTTCACAGCTGGAATGACCAGGACATCCCCAGGAACAGGAGTGACAGAAGACAAGGAGCCAAGAAGGGCCTGAAGAACTCCCCCCCCCATGGACATTTCAAGTGTTAATGTTTTGAACTCTCTAGGACAGAGAACTGGAATCACAGAAAGTGTCACTGTATGATCCAAAGCAACTTTTATAGGAAGTGGAAGTTTAACAGCCAAACACCTCCTCTGACAGGGTTAATTAAAAAAGAAGTTGCTTGGGGTCAGAGAGGTTGGAGGAGAAGGAATGAGGCCTCCTGAGCAGGTGGAGCCTCCCACCTGAGCAAGCAGGGAAGTGCCAGAGCAGTTCAAATGCTTGGCAGAGCTGCTGATGCACTGAGGGAAAAGCCCTCCCTCTCCTGAGCCCTCCTGAGTGTTTACACAGCAGCAGCACAGCTCTCCCCTTCACCAGGAGATTCATTCTCCAGATAAAGAACAAGCTCCAGCCTTCCAAGGCTGCCACCCTACTCCAGGTCAGCACAGCACAGGCAATCTGGAACAGCAGGGCACTTTATGGCAAGGGGACCAGAACTAAATGACATTTTGCTCTAAGACTGACTCCATCTTACCATTTGCCGATATTCCCGAATCATTTTTAATTTGTCTTCTCCACCTTTGTTTTCTTCTTTCTGTTCAATGCTGCTGATTATTCTCCAGGAAGCTCTCCTGGCTCCAATCACATTTTTATATGCAACAGAAAGCAGGTTTCTTTCTTCCACTGTCAACTCCACATCCATTCCAGCCACCTTCTTCATTGATTCAACCATTTCTAGGAGGAAAAGGTCAGGCAATTATTCTCACACCTGAAGCATCTTTCAAATCATTCAGTACAAGCTGTACCTTAATGAGAACTTAAGAAATTAATTAACTACCTCCTCCTTTAATCCAGCTACTCCTCACTTTTACCCTGGAGTGTTCCAAACAAATCAATCAGCACATACACAAAGGAAGCATCTGATATTCATCTGGTATTTTACAAGGGTTCTAAAAATTAATAACAGTTATCAGCACAATCCTACAGGAGTGTTTGTTCTCCAGAGTGCTCTGGAGAAAGCAAAAACACTGAGAAAAGGTGAGCAAATGTGATCTGGCTCTTGGCACAATCAGGAGAAATCTGAGGAATTACAGGATGCTCCACTGATTTTTCAACTGGAATACAGTGTAATGTGGTAATTAACAAAAATGTAAAATCCAGATTTGAATACATGTAGAGATGGATGAGTACTGTTACTAGGAAAGTGAGTCAAAGCTGCAAGATGAACCTCCCAAAGAAAAATGTGGTGCCTTAAGTGGTAACAAAGAAGTCAGTGAGTGTACCCACAGCAACCATATGTACCCATGCCAAGCAGCCACTTATACTGACAAGTAACACACAAAATATGAATTAATATGTATTTGTATTTTAAGCCTGTTGTAAAGTATTTCTAAATCTGAGGTTAAAACAATCAATAGCAAAACCAAAGCCAGCTTTCCTACACTCCAATGGAAGCAAAGACTGAACCACTTAAGGAAGGTTGTAACCCTTTCATTACCTAACCACACTGGGACTGTTCAAGACACATCAGAAGAACAGTGTTAAATATACAAATGAAGTTTAACTTTCCTTTTTTGCTCTCAGATGTCAAAATCACAACCTAAAGAGGCATAAGCTACTGCAGCAATGGAGACTGCAGGCTCCCTGGCAGAACAGTGTTATCAGTCTCCAACAGGTCTCCATATGTGGAGGACAACACTTTATGGTGGCTCTATTTTTATCAGCAGATTTTGCTTCTCCGAATCACAGAAAGTAACAAAAAAAATCCACCAAGGATTTGATAAAACTTGTTGAAAACACCACCCTGCAATGGCAAAATGGTGAGAAGAATCTGAGAGCTGCCCTAGAACACACCATGTTCACACAATTAACATAAACATAAGTAAAACTGATGCCAGCTAAGTTACAGTCAATAGAATATAGCTACATTTTGCTACTTAAATAAAGCACTGTGATTTCCTTCCTGAAGGATGACCCTACCATCCCATTCATACAAAGAATCTACTTAAAAGCTGTGATTTTTTTTAAATTATGCAAATTAAGCCATCTCATATCTTAAAAGTTTATTAAACAACAGAGCTATGCTCAAGATTAAGATGCCTGACAGTTCTTGGGGACAAAAATGACAATAAGGAATTGAGACTTGCAGTCTTCATGACCTGGGTACCTTTGTCAAGCTCCAGCAAAAAATGCAGGTCTTGTTTTTAAGCCTAATATTTTCTGCCTTCAGAGAAGCAGCTCTCAGGTTACAGAAGATGCTGCCTTTTCTTTCAAGGGTTTCTATAACTGAGCTTTATCCACTGGGATTAAATACACAGCACTGCAGTCATACTCCTGGATGAATACAATGCTTTCATAGAAAATCTGCCTCTTAATGAAGACAAAAGAAATCTATTCACACTTATCCCATGTAACAATGATATACATGGAATAATTAGTCCACAATTGTGGAGGTTGAAGAACATGGACAGCAACAGCTTCCAAGATGTGCCCTCTATCAGGAAATTCCAACAACTGGGCCAAAAAGGGCATGTTTTATCAACTGTTCTACAGGTTTCCTTCACAACCTTTTCCTTAGAAGCACACCTGCCTAGTGTGAAAATGTGAAATAAAAAGCTGTACACAAGACTTGCTGCTCCCTGTGTAAAATGAGTTTCAGTGTTTTCAGTGTACATTCAAACACATCATTACCAATTTAATCAATTGCTTGGCTTCTGTAGGATTTCATCTATCTATTACCAGTCTGAAGATCTACAAGCTCTTGAAACAGAGGTTAAACCCAATTTAGCTGAGCAATAGCTGGTCCAAAGCCAAAGCCCTGCCCTACAAGGAGCTGCAGTGTCAATGTCTCAGTCTGCTGGCAAAGGAGGTCATTACCCACCCTCCTGCAGAGCCACAACCACAGAAACAAGGGAGCCAAAGGAAAACAGGCTCACAACTACTCCTTATCAGTAAACAGCCCTTATCACCCCAACATTTTTATGACTTGAGTTGTAAGTTAAATAGACTCTCCCTGACAAGTGACAGCCCCTGGGAACAGGATGCTGGGGGATGGGGGAGCAGCTCAGGTTCCTCCATTTGTTCTGAAGCACAAAACCCTGAGCTTCAGCACCCTCACACTGGGTACACAACCTCCCAACACCTACAACAGGAACTGAAAGATCTCCTCCACAAAATCTTCATTTTGTCACCAGGTAACCACACAACCACAGATCAGAATCCCACCCATAAACAACTGTCCCACCCAAAGAGAGAACATTTATCAGTCTTTATCAGTCTACCCACAAAGCTGTTGGATAAAAAGGTTTCTAGTTTAGTAAAGAGCCAAATTTTACTTAAAAATACAAAAATCTGGGCTGATACTTCAACAAGACAAAATATTATGCACATACCTTGGTCTTCCATGGTAAAGCCATAATCCAGCCCTGAAAATTTAAGCCTGATGAAAAGTCTTAAGAATACAGGCAGTACAAAAGCAAGGGGAAAACCTATCTGTAGCTCCTCCAACAGAAAACAAAAATGTCACCCACACCAGCAACAGAGCAAATTATTTTTTATTTTAAGTGCAGTTTTACCTATCTGGAAGTTTCCACAAGGAGGTGGAAAGCTCAGTCAGAGACCATTCAAGAAAAAACACAAGTCTGAGATTGCATTTCATTACCAAGGATTACTGCAGGAATGACAACTCACTGCATACAAAATCCAGAGATGTTTACACTGCATTATGGAAAAAGTAGTGTTATGCAGATCCAGAGACAGAGACTGTACTTAAGTGGTTAAGTTCCAGCCTCTCAGGTGATTGTGGCTGTCACTTATTGTGCTACTGTCAGATCATGCCACCATCAGAGCAGGAAATCCCAAAAATGTAAATTGTGGAAGGAGAGGGGAATATTCTGGAGAATGACGTGCTTGCCCTAGATTTAGATCCTTCCCCAAGCACCTGCTGCTGGTTAAGAAACACCACAACACACAGACACTGCCTGATCAGGTCTGTATATTCTTATGGAAAAGCTGAGCCTGCAAACAACTGCCTAAGATACTACAAAACTGTCCTGATGGCCAGGCCATTTTTTAGATTCCTATTTCTACTACTATGATTAAAATGCTGGCTCCCCACTGCAAACCCTGCTGAGTCACCTCCAGCCACCAGGAGGGACACAGGCAAAGCCTGGAAAGCACAAAGGGCTGGGACAGAGGTGGCCACCTACAAAAGGTTTGTGGAACAGCAAGGTGCAGGGCTTGGGATTGGGGTTTAAAGTGAAAGACAAAGAATAAGCCTTACTCTAAGCTAAAAGGTGATGGGGAAGTTTAATCTTTTCTACTGCCCTGATCTAAGGGCAATAAAGCAAACCAGGATCTTCAAGCTTCTAAGCTGCTGCCCAGTATCTGCTTCAGCATTTCAGGAGCAAAAAGCTGCAAGTGAGCATCCTGTGAGCTCTGAGGAGCTGGAGGACACAGGAGAAAAATCAAATCTTCCCTTGTGTCTACCAGAGATGATCACAGACCATGAACAGTACTCAAAGACTTAGTACAAGTGTTAGCCCTGTACTTGTTCATTCTTGCAATGAACAAAAGATGATCAAGAACAAGTCACAGGAACTTGAAGTGTCTGACCTTAAACTGTTGTGTGTAACCTTCAGTCAGGGCTTTAATAGCTGCAAACAAAGAGTGGTTTACACTGCTCACTTGAGAAGGGTTCCAGCAGACACTCAAGGGAACCTACAACACCATGAACTGAATACTCACTAGGGGTCAAGTCAATGGGAATTACATTTTAAAAACCCTGGAATAAGTGGATATATGAATAATCATTATCCTGTAGAGCATGGCCTTCCATTATGCCTCACAAATCTACTGGAATGCTTTGAACAAGTGAAGCACGTGGACAAGGAGACATAATTGGAATAGTCTACCTGGATTTCCCCAAGGCATTTGACAAGATCCCTCACCCAAGGTTCTTTAAGGAACTCAACTGCCATGGGATAGGAAGGAAAGTCCTCACATGGATAAACACTTGGCTGAAAGACAGGAAACAGGGCATGAATATGAGACTCAAGTGCTGAGAACAGAGAAAGCCCACCACTGGAATCACAAGGGATCTGGGCTGGAAGCAGGCTGACATTTCTGAGGGAGCCACAGAAACAGAAGCAAGTAAGAAATACTAACTTAGGAGCTGCAAACTCCTAGGAACAAACATGGGAAGAACTGAAGAAATAGGGGCCAGTGTGTTTCCTTCAGTAAGAGATGAATGTACTGTGCAGATTAATGCCACAGACTGCATTTCCCACAGCTACAGACCTAGCATCAGTGGGCACCACCCTACTCACTACACTGAGGCTCCAAATTCAACCAAGTGGAAGTTCAGCTTCTCTTTCCATCCATCAGGAACTCCTCTGAACACACCATGACACTGCCTGCATGAGGTTTTTCTGTTTGGCATGCAGAGATGGCTGAAGCCATCCCTATGGATTCCCTCCTGCCAGCTCAACACCCCTCTGACCTCTCAACTGCCTCATTCAGGTCACCAGCTCAGACAACTATTCACAAGGGAAAACAATTAATCCTGCCTTTTATTTAGAGAACTGAACTGGTTCTAAGGGCCAGACCAGAATTCAAGCACAAATGAGAAGCATTCCTTATCACAATATGCAAGTTTTACACAAATGAGCATAAAAGAACCTAACAGGTGGATTCCCAGTTAAGACAACCAACAGGCAGAAGAGGATAAAGAAACCCAAATAATATCCAACCTGCACAGTGGCTTGATGATGATTTGTGGACAAAGCAAAGGGTTCTATTACTATTCTTTGTGTAGGGTTTGTAACAGCTGGTGCAGTTAAAACCCTTCCAAACCTGGCAGCATGACTCTGCAATAAACAGTCCTGTACCTTTTCACACTTGGAGGAACACAGGTTGGGGCCAAGTTATCCTAGCAACAGTGGGATTTTCTGCATGATCAATTCTATGGTCTACCACAAGTCCTTCTTGCAACAAGAACATTTTTAAATCATTCCTCTAATCTCTTCAAGCTGTGGACATTCACTTTTCCAAATCAAGAGGATATCCCCACTATTTCTAACAAACATTTCAGTTTGAAAGCAAACATCTCAAGCCTGGGCCTGATCATAAATCTCTCCCTTTACTGAGATCTGCTACTGAGCAATCCTCTAATACTGGAAACCAGTTCAGCTTCTGGGCTCCTTGCAGAGGACCTCACCATGCAACTGTAGAATTCTGTCTCCTTTGTCTGCTCCTGGTACCTCAGGAAATTCAAGAAGGCCATTACAGACAAAGGCCCTCTCTCACACAACTGCTCATAATCACAAGTCAATTTATGTCCCAGTATGTACAACTCCCACTTAAGGAATTGTACAGTCTTACTCCTTTAGCACTGTCTTGCTCGTATTT
The DNA here is from genome assembly GCA_039654755.1 of Calcarius lapponicus. NCBI lineage: Eukaryota > Metazoa > Chordata > Aves > Passeriformes > Fringillidae > Calcarius > Calcarius lapponicus. Next base: position 7,173,383 of record JBBFKN010000017.1, on the reverse strand, counting down.
TAACTCTTGGATTCCTACAATTCTTAGGGATATGCTGAGATTTTTCTGCCTTTTACCTCAGAGACAGCAGTCACACCCCACACCACTACAGCAGTAAGAGCTTTAACAGGGTGAGTGGTAACCATTAATGGGGAGAGGAGCCCAAAAAACTGAAGTGTGCTTGACATCTGCTTGAAAGAGACCAAACCGAAATTAACATGCAACTTGAATTCTAATTTGTGACTTACTGATTCCTCATTAGGCTCTAAGCTGAAGACCTGTTACTAGGAGACATCCTAAAAAGGGTTCAAATCTTGAACTGAACCCACAGCTGCACACGTTCCTGCCTGTGATAAAGACACATTCCTAAAGACAAAGGAGCCAGCTGTTAGCCTGCTGTGCTGGGAGGCAGGAGACCTGTCCTGGTGGGCTGGGCTTCCCTTACCTGTACCTTGACCTATTCTCTGGTTCTGAGGGGGAAAGCCCATCTATTTCACCTCACCCAAGTGATGTATTTCAAGACTTGGAAGTATCTGCTCAGACTGCCTTGAGCCATAGCATGTTTCTCACCTGAAACAAAGATGTTCCCAGCCTCCACAAAGAGGAATTGGTTTCAAATATTCAGCAGCAGTCTACAGGAATCCTCTACATCCTCTTGATATAAAGAGTTCCACAATATCACTTACTCCAATTGTTCTCCAAAAAAGGAATCCATTTAGTTCTATATTATTCTACCAATAAGGAATAGCAGTGAGGGAGATTTCTCACCAAGCTTCCTGTACTGCCAGTAAGCTTCCTGGCATTTTGTGATTTGCCATAACATGCCTAAGCAGATCTGTGAAGATAGTCAGACACCCAAATCTCTTAATATATCTGTGGAGATCAGGGTTTAAGTGCTACTTACACTGCAAAAGTACCTAGAAAGTTGTCCTCTTAATCTGGGCCACCATCCTGAGGACAGTACAGACACAGGACTAGATTCCCAACCGTTCACAAATGCAGCTCCCAAGACTTCAGAAATTCCCTAAGTGGGTCAGGTAAGTAACACCAAAGAAGCCACAGTTGGATGCCCACCATAAGTGCTGCTATAAATGCCATGAGCCATACATAAATAGCAACCCACCATTCTTCCAGTCTCCAGGAGAAAGATGGGACAGAAGTTTACACTTTTATTCTAATGTTAAACACAAAAAGATTTGTCAAACTCATATTTGAATTACCCAAGGGACTTGTATTCCAATGTATCTGTAGTCAGTACTTACCATCACCCCACTGTATATGTGCCCATTAATAACTGTGGTCCTATAATTGTGCACCTCAAAGATCAAACTGAGGAGCAAAATTAGGATTAGCTTATTCTTTCCTCATATTGCTTCTCAAATCACTTTGTTCACAAAATTATTCAGCAGTCTCCGCTATGATCTTGGCAGAACTGCATTATTTCACATTAACAAGAACAAATTATGCCAATCATTTTTAATTGTTTCAGCTGAACAGGAACAGAGAATTAAATGATAAAACAGTATCTACAGTACATTTTCTTCCAGGCCATGGACACGAGGGAAGTGAAGCTGCATTTAGAGCAGCTGGCAGAATTAGAGGATGCACCTTAAATTATGTTGACCCAACCTGATTCCTAAAACCTCTGGAAGTCCAAAAACCCAGAGCACTGATTTAAACAAGACAACCATAAGTTCAGTGCTCCCTCCTAAATTGTAACAAGTCTCATGCCCATTCAGAAGCAAAACAGCACAACAAGTCTGCTACATTTTGCTCTGGGCAGCTTGTTTAGCAAACATTCATGGTGCTGGGAGAACCAAAAGTCCACCCAGGGAAATGCTGCACCAAGGCAATAATCCTTCCCAATCAATTTTTATCAGTTGACAGGAAGTTTGCATTGCAGATCTGTGCCATGGGGTAGAGTCCTATTACCTTCTAACAAAGTGATTTACTGCTGACTTCAGAAAACCCCAGAAAGACAGTCATGCCTCAAGAGCTCCCAAGGATGATGATTCCTCCAGGATGTTGGGTTTCCACTCAAGCCAAAGCCAACACTTTCAGTGGCACTGACTCATCCCTGCCAGGTGGAGAACCCTTCCCTCCTCAACACACATTCTGTGCAATATGGATGTGTTCCTCTGCCCAAGGTAATTATGGTACCCCAATACCTGGGTTCTGGGAGCATTTCCTTTCTCCAAGTCCTTCAGTTATTGCAGAGAGTGACTCACTGCTTTCCTTCAGTGGTACTATGAATTCTGAACTATTTTCCCATCAGAACTCTAAATGAATGGAGTTTTATTTAGGCCTTCTTTTTGTTTTAGTTTCTCTTTTTTCTCCAAAACGTGTATTTTTCAGATTTTCTGCAATGGTGCCATCAGATGTTTTTTAAGCACAACTCAGTAAAAATGTGTCATTTGGTGAGAACTTGGTCATGTTGTCTATAAAAATTTATGAACAGAAAATATTTGGAGTGTCTTCTTACCTCTCTAAATGAGGCGTTACTGCATTCACACATTCCACTTACATATATTTATTTCACTTCAAATGAGTAATCACAGCTCTCAGGGCAAAGTAACAGTCTCAGAAGAGTCGAGAAAATTAAAGGCCCTTTCTATTATATGCAGGGGAACCATGTTTAAAAGGAACAGTTGCAAGACAGACATTTTTGGGGCAAGAGACACCACCCAGGGTTGCCAGTTCCTCCCCTCTACCCCTTTTCCCCCAGATATTAAATCATCACGGATATTAAACGATCAGGGATAGCACAAAAACTTAAAGGGGAAAAACGATGAAAAGAAAACGCTGGGGAAGTGAAACTACCTGTAATAATTCCTACCACATAATGAAAGCATATGCGTTTTCTTTAGGCAGCGAATCATGTACTCGCTGCCTGCAGGGTGAGAACTCGCTCTCTCTGCCTTTGCCAGGGGCAGCAGGATCTCCAGCCGGGGGTAGAGGCAGAGAAAGAAGCGCAGCCCCGTCCCCGGGGACCCCCACGAGCACGGCCGGTGAGGGGCCGAGGGCCGGGCCCCCCCTCCGAACGCTCGGCATGGGCGTTGTCTGCGGCGAGCCGCCCTCGCCCCGCTCCGCCCGGCCGGGGGGAGCGCGGGGCCGGGCCCGGCCGGACCTCGCGGCGCCGTGAGGGGCAGCGGGGTCTCTTTGTGGTGCCCCCCCGAGGCGGGGGCGGCTCCCCTGCCCCCCCCACTCAGGACTCGCCCTTCGCGGCCGCCATTTTATTCCCGGCTCCTGCCGCCACCGCCCCCCGCCCCGGGCCCCGCCCCGGCCCGAGACACCCCCTCGCCCGGGCCCCCCATCCCCGCTTCCAGCGGCCCCTCAGGGCGCTCCCCGTCGCCATTTTGTGTGCGCCCCCTCCTCCGCCCCTGCCCCCCTCCCCCGCCCAGCCGCCATTTTGTGGCCGCTCCCTCCCTCCCTCCCTCTCCCCTCGGCCGTGCACGGCCTCCCGAGCCCGCGCGCTCACCATCGTAACGCTCAGCCTGCTCAGCCAACTTGGCCTGATAGACGAGGTCCTCCCGATCGTCCATGTCCTACGGGCGGGGCGGCGGCGGGGACTGCGCGGGGCGGATGGCAGCCGATGGGTCCGGGGGGCTCTGCAGCTACCAGCTCGCTGCTCTCCGGGCAAATATGGCGGCAGCGCCTCCTCCCGCTGCATCCGGGCACTCCCGCGGGCGCGCGCATGCGCCCCGCCGCCTCCCATGGCAACGGCGGCTCCCTGGCAACGAGCGGGGGGCGGGGTGAGGCGGCGTGAGGGGTGAGGCGGCATAAGGGGTGTGAGAATAAAGGGAATGGGGCGGTGTGAGGGGTGTGAGAATAAAGGGAATGGGGCGGTGTGAGGGATAACGCGGAGTGAGACGAGATGAGGGGTGAGGCGGAATGAGGGATAAAGCGGGATGAGACGGTGTGAGGGGTGAGGCGGAATGAGGGGTGAGGCAGAGTGGATGAAGCGGCGTGAGGGGTGAGGTGGGATGAGGGATAACGCGGAATGAGACGGTGTTGTGCGTGTGAGGGGTGAGGCAGGACGGATGAAGCGGTGTGAGGATGAGGCGGGACGGATGAAGAGATGTGAGGGATGAGGCGGGATGGATGAAGAGGTGTGAGGATGAGGTAGGATGGATGAAGCGGTGTGAGGGTGAGGCGGGATGGATGAAGCCGTCTGAGGGGTGAGGCGGGATGAGGAATAACGCGGGATGAAGGATGAGGCGGGATGAGGAATAACGCGGGATGAAGGATGAGGCGGCCCGGCAATGGCGGGGATGGATCCGCCGTTCCCCCGCCCAGCTCTGGCGGGGCCGTGGCCGGGACATGGCTGTGGGCGAGCAGGGGGCAGCCGGCCCGGCCGCCGGTGGTGTTTCCCTCAGTGCGGCTCCATCTCTCCGTGTTTATGCTGCCCTCAGACCCTGACGGCGCTGTTTGAGTTACCCGCTCTCGGAATTTGGGTACAAATCCCCCCGCGTGCCCCACATGGAAGGGTGGATCTGTAACCGAAAGGCAGATGGTCAGATACAGGTTTCTGCAGTCTCTCCAGGGTGTTTGCTCTAAGAACCACCTCCAGTGCATAGCACGTGGTAATTTCACAGTTTCAAGAGGCTAGAAAAGTAAAAATTGAATGTTTCATGAGTTCCTCACACAGTACTTCTGAAAAAGGAGCATTCACTTAAATAACTGAGATAATGCCTTGATTTCTGAAATCAGAATGGTTTTAGAAAACTAAAAGGGATGATGCATGGCTGGCATGAACCTGATCTTCAAAGGTCCCCATCCCTAGGTGTGTTGAAGGCCAGGCTGGACAGGGCATGGAGCAACCTGGTTTTGTGGGAGGTGTCCCTGCCCATGGCAGAGGAATTGGAATGAGATGAGCTTTAAGGTCCCTTCCAACCCAAACCATTCCACAGTTCTGTGATTTGCTCAGGGTAGCTGTGAATGAATTCTTGTCTCTTTTCCCAGTGTCCCCCTGGAAGTGCAGACTATGGATGCTCTCCCATCACCTCACTGACAGGAGAAGTGCACAGAGACCTTTGCAAGTTTTGACAGCAGAGACAGAGCTGGCCCTGGCACCTCCTGGACACAAAGTCAGGTATCCCCATTTATTGTATTGTGCCCACTGAAATGGGCTCCTGACTGAGGGCACACACCTTGAACACCATTCAGAGCACATTTTTTTCAGTAGTTTATTGCTGGCCTGACTTATTTTCTTTTCAGTTGATGAGCATGAGTTTTAGGGTCTGCAAGATCAACATAACCTTATGCTTTTCTTATAAATAAATCTAAAAGCTTGACAGAATTATTTTTATATCACTTGCTCAGAAAATCAATGCTCTGTTTTCAAGGGATATTTAGGCCCTCTTTTTCACAGATCAGGATAACCTAATCAGGATTTCTTAAAAACAAAGACATCAGTGATCAAGGTCACTGAAAATTAGGTGTCAAGTCCAGAAAAAAAAATGCTTTTTTTGATTTACTTGAAGTAAGATTAGAAAATGCTGATTTTGCTGAAATTGGAAACCATTGTAAACCTTTACTTCTGAATTGATGGTAAATACATGTTACAAAGTTAGGCACTCAAAAGGTCCCAGTAGTGCACAGTCACTATCTCTGTGTAAATTTTTAAGACTTGCAAATCACTTCTTCACTCTCTTGACCATAAAAGTCTATTTTTCAGCAGAGACTTGGGGAGCTGTGCACAATAAATTAGATTTGGATCAATTTCGGAATTTTTCTGTGATCCTCGTGTTCAGCAGGCCCTCAGGTTGCAGGGAGTTCAATAATATCAATAAATCAGGACACTTCCAGCAGATTTAATTACCAGAAGTGAGGTGCATTCTTGGTACCCTTGCTAAATAATAGCATATTGTCTAAATACTTTAAATTCTTTTGAATGCACTCGTTACAGATGGCATTCAGATATTTGGAAATTGGTCAGGGATTTGGCAAAGCATGAGGAATAAACAGCCTAATCCAAGGAAATACAGCACAATTTGCTGATGCAATCCTTGCTTGCCCTTTGCCCCCTGAACTTTCACATTAATTCATTCAACCACTGCTGCAACCAAACCCCACAGCTGAAAGGAGAGGGAATGGAAAAGGAAAAGCAGTTTTCTGCATGAGTCCTGTGCTCCATCAGCTCAGGGAGCTCTGCAAACACCAGGGCAAGGTGAAGCAGGAGGGGATGGCTGGCAGGGCCCCGGGGAAGGGCAGGCACAGCCTCTTCCTTTTGGCTGCAGGGAGCTCTGAAATTCTCTCAGCTAATCTCATTAAAAGGCACCTTTGCAGTGGGTGAGCACTGGAACAATGCTGGGGGCCTCCACCTATGAAAATTTAATTTTTTCCATCTGGAGCTGATAGAATAATCTCTACTGTGTGAAGACACACCAAGATTCTTATCCCTGGGTCCTAAGGGCCACTGTCCCCTTCCAGGTTTTAAGGAATAGTGTGGCAAAAGTAGCTTTAATGCAGATTAATATTACAAACATTGCTCCCCATGGGATTCTGATCCTGATTTTCTGTCCTTCAGTCCTTGACAGCACCTGCACACCCTGGCCTTTCACTGAATTAGTGCTCTCACACCACCACACATAAAAACAGCTCTTCTGAACCATTTGTAGACTCCTGCAGGAGATTCTTGCTGGTATTTATTTGTGTAACTTTGTTTTCACGATATTTCTAAGAATATATAAACAGCTTTTTATCTTCCCAAACTTCACATCCAAACAATCTCCAGATTATTCCCTGACACACTTGTGCAGGTAGAATTGAGAGCAAGAGCTATAAAACCTCATCTTAACATTCCTCACAAGTTATTTTTGAAATGAGAATATACATTTCCCCCAACCCCTTGACTCATTTAATTACAGAAAGTCACCTTCTTTCAAAAAAACCCCATATTTTATTGTTTGATAAGTTTAGTTACCTTGGTTTGTCTTACTTCTGTAGTGCTGTGCTTAATTATTCTCATGCTAACATGGCCAATTAAAAATGGCCATACCCCCTCTATTTTTAAGTATTACATGCAAGTACTCCAAGAACTGATTGAGAATGACTGAGTCAAAGTTTTGGCTATACTTTTATTTACTTCACGTACTATGAACATATACATTACATGCTACAAAAAAATAAAAAAGGACTTTAACTGTCAAGAAAGTGGATAGTGTTATAATACAATGGCACATGTTCATATTTTTCTTCAAACAGGTTTGGTTAGAATCCTTCCCCAAAACCATTAACAAAAAGGAAGTGTTTTGCTCTTAAAGATGATTAGAAATCTTTGCATTATTAACAAATACAATTCAAACAGATTAACAAGATTTAACCAGGTCATATATTAGTAAAAAGGCGGGGGCTTACCAAAATGAAATATATATTAAAAAACCATAGCAGCCAGTTGTACTTTTTAGTGTGATATAACGTGTAAATGCACCAGAAGAACACAGTGTAATTGAGCATTCTGCTTTCATGGTGTATTTCTAGAAATGATTATTCTAGTTCTAACACCTGCCTATGCACAAGAGACCAAAACCACAGCCAAGGAAGAGACAAAAGATTGTGACCAACATTCTGAGCAATGATTTTTTTGCACGCATTGGGAGAAGGGAGGGGACAAATAGAAGAGGATAAACAAAGGCCACAAAAGGATTTCCTCTACATGTTCATGGACATGGGTTCTACCTATTTGCCTTGAAGAGCCTGACAAGTTGAGATGTCTATTTTGTCCAAATTCATACTCCTTTCTATCACTTATGAAACAAAATCACATTTCAGCTTAGAACTGAAGAGTGGAAAACAGTTGCATTAATGTATCAGTCAGCTAAAAAAACTGCTTGACAAGAACTTGGGATTCTAGTGTAACAGCAGCTATTAAGACTCCTCTAATTTCCTCATTTTGCTCTTTCAAAGTGTACAAATATTCACAATTTATACAGTCTTAACAAAATCACATCTACAAAGTTTGCAGGGAACTTGCTAGTTAATTCAATTAATGTCTTTTGTATTATAAAGGCAAGGTTTGCATAATAAAACTTCCAGAAAAATTATCTTTTGGTATCTGAATTCCTGATTGGAAAGGTACAAATATATGGGTTTTCATTAACTGCAGTTGGCAAAAATACTTCAGAACAGTGTCACTCTAATGACACACTGTTGATTATGTTCCTTTTGCAATACCTGAAGAACAACATAAGCATATATGGGCAACTGAAAAACTCAGTATTAAGTCTGTTATTTAGAGTGCAGCTGAACAGTTACAGTGAATATCAAGATCAGAGGAAAACCACAAATCATCCTCAAAGAACCTGATGAGTTACAGAACCTAGAGTTAGTTTCACAATTTTTTTCCCTCAAAGTAAATTTTGTACTAAGCTAGAAGAGCTCCCACAATCACTGGCACGTCACCCTAACCAGAATGGCAATCCAAGGTAGAACAGAGCTGCAATTCCTTGTTTCCATTCACACCCCACTGTCCCTGCTGTCAGTTTTTGATATTAATCCTCAGTAGTGCTCATGAGACTGGTGATGGACAAGTGTGATTAATGTTAGTCCACAGAATTAATGAGTGCCCATAACCTGAACATTACTCAGACTTGCTGATGGATTAATTTTGAAGTAAAACAACTAGTACTTAAATAGAACAGAAATATTATCATTTCCAGCATGTTACAGAGTTCTGAGGTAAAGTGTTACCAGTATTGTTGTAGGGTCGGTGCCTTGCAGCAAAGGCCTTTGCAACCCATGAGCCTTGGGGTCACACGGGTCTGAAGCAACCAAACCCAACAGTTTCAGTTTGATGCTATTTAGAAAAACCCTTCTGCATGGATTAGACTGTAGTCAAAGTTACAAAATTTAGTTTGGTCACCAGAGTGCTGTGCTTGGAAAACAACCCAGGGTACAGGCAAGGGAGAGTTACTTCAGTGTTTAATTTCAGTTTACAAAACTTACTAAATCCATTCTGATTTATATTAGAGAAAACCAGATAATTAGAAGAACAGACTAAAAAACAACCATCAAGCAGTGCATAATACTGCCTACTCAATGCACTGATTTTCATCATGAGCTAGGAAGCCATATTTACTCTATTAGGCCTTTTGAGAATCAATTCAGAAGCACACAATTACGTTCCATTAGTTTATTAAAAATAAAATCCTCATGGAGTTCACTATCAAATATTTCACAGATGGGAATTAAACCAGAGGAGTTCCCAGACTGTCTTTAAAATAAAACTAATATTTGGTTTGTCAGTTCACTGTGCTTGACACTGATTTGTACTGTAACAGTATTGTACAATATTAAAGAATTCCAGAAAAATTAAACTAGCCCTACACAATTTAATTTTATTGGAAAGCAGTGTCAATATTTTAGTATATTTAGTGAATCAAACACTGCTTTAAAGCTACGTATTAAAGTGCTATGCACGTATCTTTCAGCACTGATATGGAGGTTTACACTTCCATAAGCCCTGTATTTGTAGATAAGAGGAGATACTGTGTTAATAAAATCTTAAATTAAAATCAGCTGCTATGTTTGAAGCATCAACAGTACTGAAGAAATCAATCTAGTGTCCACAAGCTTCTAGAATTCTGAGGTTGATTGGATCTGTCATTTACCATGAAAATGGTAAGGATCTGTAAATCATACGGCTGTGCCCAACGGGCCCTGCCTCAGTCTGTGCTGTGCACAGCTAACTGACCATGCAGAGCACTGCAGAGAACCCAGGATGGAAAAAAACACGGAGAGAGCTCCAGGATAAATTTGTGAAATTTCTATCAAGGTACTGAATTGTCTACGGTTGATCTTCATTGCCTGAGGAAGAAGCAACACAAGCAATGGGCCCGGAGAGAGCTATAAATGTTCTTTGAACATCTACAGCACTGCTTTCTCCAGCTGCTGCTGCTGGAAGGTCCAGGCTGCCGTGCACATGGACATAAGCAGATATTACAACCTATAATCATGGCCTAGTTCTGCCACTGGACACACGAGTTATCTACTGTCGTACCCTGAATTACATGACCCTTGCTTAAGGAATGGTGGTGTTGAGTCCCAGGGGTTTGCAGGTTATCAGAATGCTTATCCAAGCAATACCACTTGCAGCGTCGGTCCGAGCTTAGTCTTGATGGCATCTGCAATAAAAACAAGTTGAGATTGTTCCCATCTGTAAGAGCAACTGTTGAGCCACACTCAGCTGAAGTCCTCGTCAGGATTCTGTTGATCCAGCAGACGGACGTGTGTGAATGGAAAGTGACCACGTCTGCCGTTACATTCTCCTTCCCACTGACCACTCATGTTAATCTTTGTGACCTTTACGAGCTCACCGACCTGTGGGGTAAGAAATACACAGGTTACAAACCAGAAACACGGGCAGGATGAGCTGCCACCCCTCCCTGGTGTGCTGTCACCCACGTGCACCAGATACACATCTATAAAAAGCAGCTTTAGTCCTGACAGTGTCTGTGACACCAGCCTGCCCCAAATGCCATTCACTCCAAGAAAGTATATAAAGAAATGTGCCTAGATTAGGTGAGAACTACCTGAACTGAAGAGTCAGCAATCCAAAACCAATCTTTCCAAGTGCTCCTGGGACCTGCCATCAGGTGCTGTCCTGATAAATGTGCCTTGCTGGGCTGACAGAGGCCTGCACACTGCTGGGACTCCATCCAGAGCCTCATAAAGCAAGGGAGGCCTGCACCTGGACCAAGTGGACACTAACCTGCAAGCTCAACTGCTCTTTAATTTTGGAATCCCACTTTTCAAGTTCTGGAAAGTGGAGGATCTCTCTCTCTCTACACAGATTAACAAGTGTGTAAGAAGTGCCATAAGGCTGTTCTGTTCTTGCTCTGGACTTCCACAGTCAGCCACTACCAAAGGCAAAGACAGATGGCATTTCAGGCTTTCCCAGCATGGATTTCTCAGAGAAATAAATCCCACTGAATCACAGAATTGTTTAGGTTGGAAAAGATCTTCAGGGTCATTGAGTCCAACCATTAACTCAGCACTGCCAAGTCCAACACTCATGGGAATAGTAAAGACAACAGATGCCTCTCCCACTTGCCCAGGAATACATCCCCTATTCTAATCTCCACCCCAATACTGCCAGCACCAATTCCAAAGGCATCCTTTATCATCCCCCTGTGACACAGGGACAAACTGCACAGCAGGCCCGTCCCCAGGGCTGTGCAGTAGCTCAAAGCAGGACACAAGTCTAGGTCTGATCAGTCCCCAACTCTGTTGCATATTTAAGGGTACTTAATTAAGTGGCACTTACACAACCCGAGGAAGTACAATCTACATTGTAAAGACACTCATTGCAGAGTTAATGAATGCACCACTGAAAAGCTGTCTACCCATTCTACCCCTCTGCAGAATGTTATCAATAATCTGATTTACGAGTAACGTACTACAGTTTTTAGAATTCTTCCCACATCACAGATGGAGGATGCTTTTGGGATAGATTGACTCTATTTTCTTTCACTAATACTGTAAATAAACTCTGAAGATGTGGCCAAAGGCCTTGCTGCATTTCATCCAGAAATTCACTGAATATATAATTTACACAGATGCTCATCACTGTGTTGCAAATCCATCCAAAACACAACCTCATTATTTGCACTTTCCAGGCAGCCAACAAAGAACAAGGAAAACAATTTCAGATGTTACCAATCTCCATTAACTTTACAGGTTTTAATCACTTGAAATCTTTTGCCAGAACAGCTTTTAACAGTTCATAAATTCAGCCCCTCTCATGGACATTTAATTAAGCTTCCCATACCTCTCATGATTACTTATCTGGTAATGAGAGGCCCATTGGGATTCTTGCTGTAGCTTTATTTTTGCCTTTTGTAGTCATTAGTATAGACATTTTAATGAATCATATTTTGAAGAAAATCCTCTTATGTATTAGCTACAGGCAAAAAGAAGCCTTCCTTTAGTTCTGAATGCAAGCTTCAGCTCTTTAGGAATTTAATCATGCAGTTTGTATAATTTTGCTACTGCTAATAACCACAGGGGGGTTGTACCAACAAAAATACTCTGCTGACCAAAACAATACATCAGCTGTAATTTAACAAGGATAAGATTCAATGTGACAATACTAGAAGTGGAAAATCTGATTTCCATTATCAGAACAATGTCCCAGATATCTTCAAACTGCTTCAGATCTGGATATAATCTACAGATCAGCCCTCACCAGAACAGTGTTTAACCTCCAGCCCACTGGGAAGGGAAAAGCACCACTTGGCACTGGTTTGCAGACTGTGGGCCTGTGCTCTATCACACCCTAATTAGTGTTCATTAGGGTTTATCTTGGATACCTTAAAATAAACTCACCTGCAAAAGGTGGGTTCAAGAGAGCAATGACACAGTTACAGTATGGGATGCTTGTGAAACTCCCTCACTCCCCGAGCATCCTGTGGCTGGTTTGTGGTTCCAGGGGTGTTTCAGGGTCACTGCAGCCAAGGGACACTCAATTATGAATTCCCCTTACTATACAGAGCTACACTTGAAAGCTGCTTTTTGGTAATTGTTAAATGAGGAGAGACCACTGAGATAAAATACTCCCTTTTTTGCCAGTAATTTCATTTAGCAGACACACTGATACAGTTTTTATTCCCATTTCATTTATATATATATGAACCTTCTCATTCATTCTTACATATATCTATAGATCTTTACATCTGTCAAAGCAGCACTAATTTTAAGCAAGCATGGAGCATTTCACAAATGCTGCCTTAATAAAATGGCTCCATTAGATCCTGACTAACTGAAAGATCTTTCTAGATCTGCTTCAAACCTCTGCCTAGCAAGCTATATTTCAACCAGCCTCCTGAAAACAATATAGAGAACCCTTCCAAAAATTACTTATTATTACAAGTGGTGAAGTTTTAAAACCTTTAGGCTAGGAGTGGATGCTGTCTCTGAATTCTCCTCACTTTCAGCATTGATTTATGGCAACATGAGTCCATAGTGCATCATCCCACCAAGCACAGCACCTCAGGAACAACACTGTACCCTGCTAGAAAGCCAGCTTTGTCTCAGTCTTCATCAGAAGCTTTAAAACTAAATATACCCCATATGCTTCAAAGCAAAACTGAAGGTTCAAGTGAAGACTTCTGTATGCTGTGGGTTTATTCCAAGTACTCCTCTTTGGTGAGGTCAAGGTGGTAGAGTTCTGCTACTGTTACAAAGAAAAAAAATAAATCGATCGATCTCAGAGTCATTCACCACACAGATCTTCCCTTTTCTTCCTCTGTTTTCTCTTAAAATAGACTGAAAACTCCTTGCATAGGTCCAGTTACATGCAAAATAAATGTTAACTTCTCCTGCTGAATCTTTTCTCTATAATAGAGCACAGACTTTATTAGAACATCATCTGCTCTGATCCTCCTTCCCTGAACTCTTCAAAAGCATGTCAGGCTTAAAATAACAGAACAGCACAGATATTCTGTTTGCAGTTTGGGCAAAAACTGTTTGATGTTAAGAATCTATTTTTCTAAGGGAAGCAGTGGGATCCACCCCCTCCCATGAATATTGCCAGATTTAAGGATAAGAGTTTTCATTTGGAAAGAATCCTACTTGCTGTATTTATAAAGAGGTCTGGGCAAAAATGGCCTGATAAGATTTACATAATGCTCTCTACTAAGTTATCTAAGAAAGATATCTCTAAATAAACAGAGAAGGAACACCATGAAGTGAAAGGGAATGTGGAGAAAGGAGACAACAAGAGACAGCACTTTGATAGACAGGATGAAGAAAAACTTGGGAGAAAATGAAGTGCATATTTGCTTTTTTTCCTGTACAGACATTGAAAGCAACTCAGTAACATTGTGATTGGAAGTGATAAAGCTGCAAAGCTTTGAATGCCACTAGAAGCAGTGATAAATGGCTCACTTTTTCAAACTAAATGTTTGCAATATTACATACAGAATGAAGAATCACAACTACTATTGCATTTCTTCAATGGAGAGCAAGACAGGAATGTAACACCCTAACCAAGAGGGCCAAGGTCAACTGATAAATACTGAAGTAGTTTTAAGAGGCCCACAAAGGCCATTTCTGGACACCAGAAATCTCCTGTGGTCACACAGCCAAGCTGAGCTGGCAATTCTCAGCTGCCTCTCCCAAATCCTTCAGCTACTCAGCCTTTCCCATCAGTTAGTAAAAGACACTAGAGGTGTAAGGTAGCTCAGAAAAGAGAGGTGTTACCCACAAAGCTGCTCTTCCTACAGCACAGCACTCTTGCCAGATCATGTGAGTTTTGGTGAAGAGGATTGAACTAACCCAAGATCAGCCCTGGCACCCACAAGCTGCTCTCCAGCGTGGAAAGCATTTCCTTTCACTCTAAGTTGCTTATGGCCTGGATTAGCAGCATTTCCTCACCCTCCCTATTTCACTCCATGCTCCCAAATCCTGCACTGGGCAGCAGTGTGGGGTTCTTTAGTGGAATAAAGTGTGAAGTTAAGGCTTAAGAGAATGCAGAATTCAGAAAGAAAACCAAAAGGTTTTGCTAAATATGCCACAACAGTATCCAGAGGCTCAAAACCAATCTAACATCTGGTGATTACAACAGCCTGCATTCAGGAATGTTCCCAGGTTCCAGGAGGTAACTGGGTGGAAAGGATGAGAAAAAGAGGGAAAGAGACAGCATTTCAACCTTTATGAGAGTTTGAAGGGTAAAAATCCTCACATTTCCCCAAATCTGGCAAGTTTACATCAATTTCTATACCTGCTTCTCAACCCAAAGCTATTCAGCCCTATAACAGAATGTGTAGCAACTCAAGAGTATATTTCCTACCTACATGGGAGAGCTTTCACACCTGCCAGGCTGCACATCAGTTATCCATCTGCAGCATGTGCTGCACCTCCCAGTTCTGCACCAGACACACACCTACAGCTGCCAGATCACTGAAGTCCTGGAGTGCCTTTGTGCTATGCACAATTACACAAAGTATTTGAGAGTGCAGAGGAGATGCTCTGACTCAGCACAGAAACTGTTTTTTCCCAAGTACTTAAAATGTTATATAAACAGGAAGTCAATTAGGTATCAGGAAATTCCAGAGCCTCTAGCTCAAAGAAAGCCTAGATTAAAGGATACAATTTACATATCCTAAGGCAAAGGTCTGCCACAGGGAATACCTTAGTCTCAATTTCCTCAAATGTAACTTGGGGGAGAACTATCTGATATGGAGAGATAGAGCACTCCAGTCACCTTTTTAAGAGGAAAAAAGACAAATCAAAAAGGGCCTGTGCAATTACTTGATCCTGTCAGGAGGTGAATCAATGTGGGGAAAACTCAGTGCTTTACTACAAACCCTGCTCCATCAATCACTGCTTTATACTGGATTAACAAACTGGTGGTGTGAACTGTGAAATGCTCCTGCCTCAAACCTAAACCCAAAGTAATCTGCTTGAGGTGATGTTACAATTAAATTCTATGTGTGATCATCATCTCAGTTCAGGTAATTTCAAAGTGTACCAATGTTTCCACTGATTGCTTTAAAACTGTAGACACATTGGGGAGAAAAAAATACCCAACACAACACAAACCAACAAACAACCCAGCACACCTTGTACAGATTGTGGTGAGGCACACAACAGCAAACACAGGTTCAGACACACCATTTATGAGCTGCTCCCTCTCCCTCCCCCCAAAATAAACTGAAAACATGGATGGGGAAACACTTATGTTAGTGATGGTTGACAACAGACATGATACTGGTTCAGTAACCTAATAATAATCAACAATAATCTAATTTACAAGTGACTCAAGTCACTCATTTTATCCATAACTTATTAATGACGACATAAAACCAGTATTACAAAGCTTTTCCCTTTCTCATTCCTCCAAAACTACCACGTGAGCAAAAGGGAAATCCCTTGAACAGATCTCTTCCTTCTAAATTTTGCCCATTATGTACCTCCAAAGCCAAGGCTGTCTTGTCGTAGGCATTAGGGACTCGCTTCTGGATAACCCGGGCATAAATAGGGCCATTCTGGAGGTTAGGGAGCGGAGTGTTGATGCTGGGCTGGGCATAGGGCCCTGGCTCCGGCCCACCCAGTGGTTGTGGGTGGGAACTATCCTGGTTACCTCCAATCAGAGTGGGGACTGAAGCAGAGGAAGGTCTATACTTCTCGACGTAAGGAACGGGTATCATTCCCCTCTTCCCTTCGCTGTCTTCTGCGTTCCACCACTGCTCTTCAGGCTTATCCCGGATTCTCAGGATGTCTCCTTTCTTAAAGGGGAGATCTTCCTCATCATTGCCATTAAAGTCAAAGAGGGCTCGCACATACTCGGCCTCCTCCTGCCTGAGGATGACCCCGCTATTCTGCCTCGAGCGCGAAACGGGTTCTATCAAGGTTGTAGTGTCCAAATAGTGAATTTTGTAGAATTCCAGTAAAGATGGCAAAGAATCAAATTCTTGGTCACCTATTCGAAACCTGGTGGGATTCGACCCTGAAAAGAGAAGGCGACATGTCAAGGAGAGCATTAAAACTATAAATCAAACATTTGAGAAGACAAATACATTTAAACAGAAGTATTTCAACACTGAATTTGATCATCTTGACATCGTATTCAGCTTTTCTGAGTATTTTCAATCAAAGGCAGCACTATCAGGATCATGAGTACAGGTTTTTTAAAAAGATTTTGTCAAGGAAGGAAAAGAGAAATTCTTTGGCACCACCAAACTTCCCGAATTATGATAAAAATATCTTTGTTTCTTTCAATGCTATATGGACCCAACAGATGAAAATGTTCAGTACATCAGGGTTTCTCAGGAGCCTGGACAATTCTCCTGTTTTAAACTCTAAATATAGGAAGTAAATTTTGGTACCATTTCAAGGAAATTATTTTTTTAACTCTCTTCTGCTGTTCAGATCTATTTCCAAAGAACAACACTGCAATAATGGTTATTTACCTGTTGTAACACCTTGGGTTAAAGGCACACACACTACAGAAAACTGCTTTGCACAGCAGCAAACAAATAAAGAAAATTATCTCCATCCTAGGCAACGCAAAGCAACAACCTATATTTTCATAACAGGTATGACTCAGCCTTTTAATCTCAAGTCTTGTAGCTTCTTTGCCATGTTTGTCAGATGGAGCCTAAGCTATAAATCCAAACCTCAAATACATCAGAATACAGATGATGTTCACATCCAAGCCATTACAAGCATCACTACAAGTGCAGAATATCCATTTCCAATCTGTGTGCTGTGCTTTTTTTTTTTTCCATTTTATGTTCTTCAGGCTCAGCTGGGGAAAAACACACACATGATGTTCTATTTCCACCATGCCCCATGCCATCAGTTATGGGAAGAACTGGGGAAGGCTGGGGGAAGGGAGTGCAGATGAAAAGATTTATACTTTAATGAGTAACTCTTTTAGCAAGACAGAGATGCTTACTTTGCAAGTCTGTTTTCTCTGCAGGGAATATCTAACAGTCCCAAGCCTTAGCTCTGGAGTACAAAGCTAGCAGAATCTTTCAAGCTGTCACTGATCCAAAACTCCCTGCAAAGTAGCACTGTCAGCATGGAAAGCTAATGTTACAACAAGTTCTTTCAGGAGAGCAGAAAGGGGTTCTAACAGAGAAAAGGGCAGATTCAATAAGACCAACACCCGAGAAATGAGTTCTGAAGTATCCTGAAGGAACAGGAGCATTAGTGGAGCTGCTTAAAGGAAATTCGGAGGAGCAGAACTAAGTCATTGGAAAAAGCATGTTTGCATGCTTTAACAGCACTGAAAGGCTCTCTAAAGAAATGAATACAAACATAGTGAGCCAAAACCCAAAAGCAACAGCCTTGAAAAACTGCAAAAAAAAAACCCTCAAACTGGCATCAGCAGAGATAAAGGAAGTTAATGTAATTATCAGTGAGAAAAGCAAGCCCAGCATAAGAAGAGAATTAAGAATCCATCATATTCTCCCACAGTGTAGTGCTGAGAGGATGTAAAACCCCCTCAAGTTTTGTTGCTGAGATGCAACTTAGAGCTCTAGACTTGGCCAGAACCCTGGAATTTCATCCCAGTAGCACTGTCAGCTCTGTGGGCTCACAGGACATGAATTCTGGCTGGACAGGCAGCATGCCTGCACCACTTCAGAACAGCTCCTTGAAACAGGATCTGGGAATGCTGCACTTCCACTACAGGTAGAAGTGGGGAACACATCAGGTCTCAGACCAACCTGGTGACAGAAACATGCACAAATATCTAGCACTGTTTTAGCTTTAAGGATCAAGGCTTGACATCTGAGCAAAAAGAAAAAGTCATGGGAACATTAAGAGCAGAGCAGCAAAGCTCTTTGCAACCCATATGGAGAAGACTGAGTCTCAGGGAAGTTCACTGACATGGAATTGATTTCACATGACAGAAACAGAGATCCTGAAACACCAATTTACCTCAGTAAACCTGCTACAAGCTGACTCAGCCAGGGGGCTGAGCTCTGTCAGCAATGTGGGATTCACTGAAAAATCTTCACAGGTCACAGGAAATGAGCAGTTCATCAGTAACATTCATCAGCCTGGTCAATCTTCAATCTTCACCAGGATGAACAAGGCATTTTGGAATATCCTTTTTTTTTCCTTTGGAACAAGTTCACCCTCTTGAATTAATGCACAACAGCCTGAGGGACCTGCCAAGTGTACCTGAATACAAGTTGGACTTTAAGAAGAGAAGTCCTCTGGAACATTATGTACAGAGAAGGAGTGACAGAAATCACTGTACTGTATCCTGGAAAATCAGATCCTAGGAGGTGTTTTGTACAGCTGAACAACAGCCAGAGGACACAGACCCTCCAAATTCTGGGATCAGAAAGATCAATACACTCCTTGAAGGGACAGAGAGAAAAGCATCAGAAAGGAGAGATGTCACCCTCCCAAAGACCACACTGCCAAAAAACCACGTGCATTTCTGATGCTTTTCTTTAAAAAAAATGTAAAGCATCTAGAGAGGATCTAGAACAAGAAATCTGTGAACTTAATCTAAATGAATTATCAATTAATATAAAGGCAGCAATCTCATAATCGTGTGGAGAACTTAAATAGAAGACTCCTAAAATTTAGCTAAAACAGGCATTAAAAGGACAACAAAGTTCAAAGGCACAGGTGCTAAAATGCAGACTGGAAATAAAATACAAGTCCACCTTCCCAAGCAAGTGGAAAACTTTCCATCAGTTTAAATCTTTTGTGGATCCTCCTCTTCAGCTACAATGAACCAAGTGATGTTCACATGTAGTGGGGAAATTATTCCACTCCCTACAGGCTCCTGACTTTTGTCATTCCCTGCTAGAATGAAATTCACAGATTAACAGATTTCAAAGGAATTCTTCAGCCTCTTGATTGAACTGTGACACTGCTCATACCTGCAGGCCAATAGAATAATTCAGGCAAGATCTAACAAAGAAAAAGTTATAGCAACAAGGTGAGTGGGGTTTTTTTGGGAATAAGAGCAGTTTTCCTTCATGATCCTGGGATTCCTCTGGAAGGCACAAGCCTGAGCAGCACAGTGTGCACATCTTCTGAGGCTCCCAGGAAGAGCACCAGCATGGAAAGGTGAGTCCTTTGTCACTTCCTGTGAAAACTGGGACACTGGAGTACTGGAAATTCTCTTTCTGCAGCCTGGCACAGCTGAAGAAGAAGAGCTGCTCAGGGAGTACCTCCACCACCAGCACTGCTCAGCTGAGCAAGATGAACTTTTTGAATGAGAAGCACAAAGGGCTGAGTATCCTCTTTCTTCCTGATTCCATCTCCACTAACATAACTCCAGCCATCTCAGGATGCCACAAAAGGTGAGGAAAGAGTTAAAATCCAAAGGGTCCCACAACTGAAGAACGTTTCAAACCTGGCTCATATCGATTCTCTGTTTATGATGCACATTCCCTCCTGTCACAACCCTCTGACACTGTGCTGCCTTTGTGGCAGTCTGGGAAAAAGTGCTGGTGTATGTTTTAAATATTGTCCAGATGCTGAGGATTTGGGCTATAAACCACCCAATATTCTGCTGGTTGGGCAGGTGGTGAAACCACAGAGACACTTCTCACCTTCTCAGACATCTCAGGGGGTTTGCATTTCTCCCTTCATTCCAATTGTTAGTGCCAATGAGGAGTTTTCCCTTTATTCCCAAGCTTTGGAAACCTGTCCTTCACAGAAATACTGGTCTTTATTTTCACATCTAGTTTTATTCTGTGAGGGTGGCTCCCTTTCCCAATTCAGAGTGTGTTTAGGGCCAGAAAAGCTGTTCTTATCACCCAGAGCAGCAGTAAGACACCCCAGTGATGTAAGCCACTTCCTCTTGAAGCAGATGGGAACTGGGCTCTGAAAGCACCACATTCCAGCACTTGTGCTTCCCCCACTCCCACAGGGACACCTTTTTTCCTTGTTCTCAAGTACCTTCCTACTCATGCTGAGCAGAACAAATAAACCTCATGAACACCCTATAAAAACATAAAACTCTATTGAGTGGAAGAGCTCTGAGCACACCAGGAAAACATTCACTGAGGAGTTACACTCATTTCTGATCACTGCAGTCATCATTTACAGATCAGAGGATAACAGCAGATGTCTAATATAGGCACTTTCTAAAAGTACAACTAGTTTGCATTTGAATATATTTTGATCCCAATATAAAAATGAAAATAAAACCAAAACCCAAGCATGATAGTTAAACCACTCTGCTCACACATGCCTAAAGCCACTTCAGCCAGGGCTGAGTGTGGGTATCATTCTGTAAGGAATCTGTGATCCCAGGAAGTTCAGTCACAATGGAAGTGATTTAGAAAAATTCAATTCAGAATCATGTTCTTAAAACTCATAAATGTGAAAACATCCATTTCTGCCTTTTATCTGTTATATTTGCCTACTTCAGGCAGACAAATTTAATAACATTAAGGCTTCTGTCTTTATAATGATGCACTCTCAACAGAGCAGAGAGAATTTCTATCTTTAGGTATTTCAGGCATTTTTTAGTGCATATCACACATTTTTACCCCAAGCCCCCATGTCACATCATAAACACATGATATATTTAATATTTCCTCTGCTGTCCATCACCATGCTAATGCCTGCATGGAGCACTTTTGTCTTGTTTGGGATTTCCTTAGCCATAACTATGATACTTCATCACAAATGATCCATTTCCACTGAAAACAGAATGTTTTTCTTTCCCATAATTCAGTGATTTATCCTATTTTTTAACATCCTTAAAGCATTCCAGGAAAACATAAAGAGTTCTGTTCAATTCTTTTTTCTTTGTTATGTTGAAAAATCACCTGCAAGAAGTTAGAAACTGCAGCATCAGTCAAAAGGTCAATTGAAAGTTTGCAAGTTTACTTTCTACTTCAGAAATCAAAAAAAAGTATCATGTTTTTGTGACATTGTGGTTTTTAGGGAAGCCAAAGCTCCTCATCTCATTCATTCTGTGCTGAGGCTTCCCTGTCCCAGAGAGCAGCCAGGAATTTCACAGACACTGAGCCCAACACAAATCAACGCAAGAACCCAACCTGGAATATTCAAATTTCCCAGAGAGACCTGTGCATTTGCCAAACAATAAATTGCTAAAAGAATTGTACTATACTAAAATATAATAATTTTGTTTTCCCTAATGTTTTAACTTGGCCACAGTGAACAAGCAGGACAATTTGCAAACATTTAACTCTTTTTACTGCATTAGCTTCCCTACCCAAAGACAGAATATCTTCAATCTTCTGTTTTCACCTCCCTTCCACTGCAGAACAACCTCCCACTTATTTTTTTTCTGGAAGAGCACCTTAATTACACTTGGAGTATAATTCAATATACACCTCCCCAGCACCTTCTTTGGTTGGAGTGTGAAGACAGCAGTATCAGCATGGAGGCATGATTTAATTAAACTTACTGAAATCAGCGTGGGAGTGTCTGTAGTGCAGGAGTGATGCATCACCCCTCCCCACAACCTCCAGGGGACAAATAAAAAGGAGACCAACCAAAACAAAATTATACTTTTCCAGATATATTAAGCCTACTGTGGCACCAGCTTACACAGCTACTCTTTTAAAACAGAGGAGAATTACAAGGTACTTCAGGATTTTAACCAAAGCCAGCCCACAGAATGCCACAAAATGTTACTGAGCTTAGGATGTAACACAAGAAAAAAGTCAGGAGGGCTGTACTGAAGTGATGCCACTGTTTTTCCAGAGATGAGTTACTCCCCAAAAAACAACTGCCCACAAGTGACAGACACTCATGACCCAGTGTTTTTTACTGTCTTTAAAATCCAATTGGGTTGGATTCACAACAAAGCATCCTGGTGACTGACTCTGCTCTACACAACACCAGCCATCCTTGTCAGCAATTACAGCACCAAACCTCTGCCTGCACACACAGAGCAACAGGAGCCCGCCCCATTCTGACCCCCACAGCAGCAATAAATTCCACTTCCAGCTGAATTCAGCCACCTTTAACTTCTACCTGTGGAGCTCTGTAACCTGAGTGCACCGTGCAGCTCCAGGAGGTTCCTGGCATAAAGAGGATCAGTTTAGACTTTCCCCATCTTTCCAACCTCAAATGCTTCCCCTGTATGACAGTGCAAACCTACTGGCACTAATCGTGTTTTCTCTCAGATTATCTCCTTAGTCAAACACACTGTGCAGAGACTGAAAAATAAAACAAGTCTTGTTACATCTTTACACCACTGATCTCCTATTCCACCCACAGACCTGCACCAGAGTGTCTCTGTCTACTTTCTGCCAAACATGTTCACCAAATCTCTTATTACACAGGTTTACTATAATTAAAAATTATCTAGTGGCTCCTTGCAGAGATGCTGATCACATATCCACATCATTTTGCAAGGATTAATATCCAAACTCAAGCAGTTCCAGCACCAACTTCCCTCATTCCCACAGGAGGGACACCGGTGCCTTTGGACCACACGTTTTGACACATCCAAGGGTTCTGCACTGCTGGGGTTTACTTGGACTAAACAGCAAAAATTCTGCTTCTCCCTCTGGCACAATCGGCAGTGTTACACTTCAGCGTGTTGCTTTCATTATTACATGTTCAGCTGATGAAAAATAATATCAAACTTTTCCTTTCAAGGGGAAAGAAACTGAACTTCACATCCGATTTCAAGAGACCACTGCCTTTACATCCTGAAGAGTTCCCACCACTCAAACGCGAACTCAGCCTCCCTGATAACGCAAAACTGCCTTGTCAGAAGTCAGACTTTGGAGATGACACTTGCACAGAACCACCTCCCGGCTGAGATGACACGGAAAATCTATGAATTATCGCTAAGGGGGTCAGGAAAACAAAGAGGTGCGAGGCTGGAGCCGCGGGATGCCCAACTCCAGGACGCTGAATTTCATGTGGCACAGGACGGCAGGTGCGGACAGTCGGCTGCGCTCGGGCAGCGGCCCCAGCTCCGAACGCGGCTTAACTCCGCCACAAAGCGCTCCAGCCTGCGAACACCGCCCGGGCGCCCAGCGGAGCCGCCCCGGCTGCCCTGCCCGGGGCTGCGGGCACCGCCGGCCCTGGGGGTCACTCACCCGGGGCCCCGGGGCCCTCGCCGCCGGCCCGCCGGGCTCCCGCCGGCCCCAGGCTGTTGACGATGTAGTGCGAGACGCGGGAGCTCTCGGACACCGACAGCACGAAGTCGCCGGGGATGGTGCTCGAGTCGCGCACCAGGAAAGTGCCGTGGCGCTGGCCCTGCAGCAGCGATACGGCCTCGACGCGGCTGAGCCGGCCCCAGTACCAGCTCGCCCGGTCCTCGGAGTCGAACTGCCCGGCCATGGGGGCCGCGCTCCTCCCCCGCCCGCGGCCGCCGCCGCCGCCGCCGCCCGCGGAGCCGCTCAAAATGGCGGCCCGGCCCTGACCTCACCTACCGGACGTGACCGCACGCGGGGAGCCGTGACGTCATCTCCCCGCGCGGGCGGGGTCGGTGTGAGGGCGGCTGGGAGGGGAGGCGGGAACGGCCGGTGAGTCCCGGCAATGCCGGCATCGATCGGGCTGGGAAACAGCGCTGCCATCAGCGAGCCCGAGCCGGGACCCAACACCGCCTTCTTAACCAGATCGGAGTGCTGCGTGCGGTCGTTTCTTGAACACCTTCAAGCGCGGTGACTCCGCCACAAGCCTGGGCAGCCCGGTCCAATGTCTGCTGATGTTCTCTGGGAAGATGTTCCTCCTGATGTCCAGCCTTAACCTCCCCTGACACAGCCTGAGGCCGTGTCCCCTCGTCCTGTCCCTTGGAGCAGAGCCCGACCCTCACCTGGCTCCAGCCTCCTTTCCAACAGTTGTGGAGAGCCAGAAGGCTCCTCTTCCATTTCTCCAGGCTCCCTCAGCCTCTCCTGGTGCTCCGGATCCTCCCCCAGCTCTGTTCCATTCTCTGGTCATGCTCCAGCCCCTCATTGTCCTTCCTGAATTGAAGGGACACAGCGCTCGAATGTGGCCTTACCAGTGCCCAGCACAGGGAGGGAATAGGGGACAACCCCTTCCCTGGCCCTGCTGCCACACCATTCCTTGCCTACAAAGATGGGGAGAAAGTCTTATGAGAATAGACTGGGGACACTTGGTTTGTTCAACCTGGAGAAGAGGACACTGAGGTCAGACCTCATTGTGGTCTTCAACATCCTTCTGAGGGACAGCACGGACCTCTGCTCTGTGACCAGGGACAGGACCCGAGGGAACAGCAGGAGCTGTGCCAGGGGAGGGTTAAGTTGGGTATTAGGAAAAGGTTCTTCCCCAGAGGGTGCTGGGCACTGCCCAAGCTCCCCAGGGAATGGGCACAGCCCCGAGACTGCCAGAGCTCCAGGAATGTTTGGACAGTGCTCTCAGGGATTGGACAATGCTCTCAACAATCCCAGGGTGAGATTGTTGAGGTGTCTGTGCAGCATCAGGAGTTGGAATAGATGATCCTTGTGGGTCCCTTCCAGCTCAGTATACTCTGTATATTCTCATGTGTACATTGAAGGCTGCAACTCACTGTGTTTTCCTTCAGGGCTGTGCCAGCAGCTTCTCTCCTCATCCTGCCAGCCACATATTCCCACTCCATGGCTGTGCCAGCACAGCTGCTTTTCATGGGACTACACACTGAATTGGGCCAACGAGCTGTTCTGGGTTAAAAATAGCCCTGTGAAAGAAAAAGTTTTGCTTTATTCAGGGCAGTTCACTGACTGTAGTACCACAGAGGTCTGCTACAGCAAAGAGCTCAAGTTCCACTGGTGCCACAGAGGAACCATGTGTGTGTGGGCATGCACAAAATAAGAGTTATATTTGTGAAAACAAAGCAATATTTGCCACTTTTAGACTGCTCTCCGCAATCTCTTAAATGCCAGCGTAATATCTGTCAATGTGTGTGGAATTCTGCTCCAGCTCTGCCCAGTTCTGTGAGCTTTTTTCCCAGAAAGGAATGTGCTTTTTTAACTGTGTGGTCTCCCTGTGGCAGCACTTGCATAAACAATGTCAGTGCACAGCTGTCCCTGGCTGTGAGGGTGCTGTGCTCCTCCCTGCATCCAATATCCTGCTTTTTTGTAGGGCTCTGTAGCTGTGTCCCGGATGGGACTCTGGCACTGGGTCAGGTTACCAGGGTTGTACTGACCTCCACAATATCCCAGTGAGAAAATATTCTATCTTACAGGTGGGGAGCCTGGGGTTCATCAAATCCATAAGAAAACACCAGGTGCTTGATTTCAGCCTCACAAATGAACATCCTTCCTCTGCTGATGCTGTTCTCTCTCCAGATGGACTGGAGCTAGGAGGAGCCCTGATCCATTTGGAAGGCAGTTCTCAGTTTCTGTGGTGATGTGTGGGGTGTGCTGGCCAGCTGCAGGGAGAGCACACACACTTCCATGGGTTTTTCACAGGTTTGAAAAGCTGCAGATCCTTGTTGAGAGCCCAGGACGGCAGGAGAGTTAACTCATATCCTCAGGAACACGTGTCCCTTCTGTTCAGTGTTCACAGACCTCAAACAAACAAATCAACCAATACTTCATTAGGGTAAAATTCACCATTTTTCTGACTCCTACCAAACCACTGCAAAAAAGTATCTTTTTTTTGACGGCTCCACAGACTGTTGTTTTTTCCCCTCCCTTCCCGGTCCCCGTCTCCCGTTTTCAGCCGATCCCAAAACTGCGGGAATCGGTGTTTTCCATCAGGTTTTGGTTTTGCTTGTCACTCACGTTGGGAATTCTGTTGCATGAGCTCTCTCTGGTGGTCAAAGCCGGGAAACCAATAACGCTCCTGCCCTAAATCGCTCCCATGGGGGTTTTTAGGCTGGAATGATTTCATAGGATCTTGGAATAGTTTGGGTTGGAAGGGACCTCCTAGATCATCCAGGCCTGACCCCTGGTCATGGACAGGGACACCTCCACTAGGGCAGAGCTCCATCCAACCTGGCCTTGATCACTTCCAGGTTATCCACAGCTTCTCTTCTACAGTCACTTTCTCACCTTCATTATTTGTAAAAGCCTTTCCTTACTTAGCATTTCTGACAATGACTGGTAGCCTTTCCCAAATTTCTTTTCCCTCCGTATTTAAACACTGCATCCCTCAGTAGTTTATTATCCTTGCCCCATCCCTGCACAAAGCCTGTAAAAGGCAGAGCCTTTCTGCCCAAATCTGCTTCCGACAGTAAGTTTGAAAACAATTAACATTTTAAGAGTTTAGGTGATCTTTCACAGGCAGAGGGATTGCAGAGAAGAATGTGAAAGAAAAACAAAGTTCTGGGACACAGTCTCAGAAGAATAAACCTAAATCAGCTTGAAATGCTGAAGAATTCACTGTTAATTACAAGATCCTGAAAGGAATTACAAAATATTATGAAAACATTCTATTCACTCACCTAGCAGTAAAAAGTCCCACTGGTACCCAGGTTTAGTTTCCCTCTCCTGATTTTATTGTCCCTACCAGCTGGCCAGAGATTGTTTTTTCCTAAGAAGCTCTAAAATTTTGGCAATGTGTCCAAAGCCACAGTCAATCAGTTGAAAGTTTCTTGCTGAGTGCAATGAGTGAATCTTGAAAAGGTGCCAAATATGGAGGGCTGGAGTACAGCAATGTTCTGCCTGAGGTGACATCCAAGGGATGTTGAAACAAAATCAGGAAACACCTGGGTCAGCCCAAGGTTCATCTGCACTCTGCTGGCAGCAGGGCAAGGTGACCTGGTGTCACATAACCCTGTCCCAGCTGCTCCTGGAAGGGTCTGGCTTTGTCAAGCTGGTCTAGATCACGCGGCAATACTGTGTCCTACTTAGAAAACTAAAGGAGGAGAAGCTCCATCTCTTGGTTTCTTTTCCCTGTGATCTGCAGAAACAGCATTTATCCCACAGAAATGTTTCCTCTTGTTCAGGCTCAGCTGCTCGCAGGAGGTGCCTGTGTCCTGTTTATTCCTTTTCTTCACCTCACATAGCCTGGAACCTGCCTTCTGGAAGTGTCACCTGTGCCAGGAGTTCCTGCCAGGTGCTGCTGTGGGATGCCAACCCCAAATGCAGCACTTTTGGTGCACAGCGACACGAGCCATTGTGTAACAAACTCTTCGTGAAGACTTGAGAATAAATAATCTTGGAGTGAGTGATGGGTGGAAGGATCTCTTGATCCTGCTGGACTTTGTGTAAGGGGAGGAGCCTTTATGTTGCCAGCTGGGAAATGTCTTCCTGACAAAGTCTAAATTTGAGTTTTCCTGGGAGGTACCGTCAGTTCAGAGGGAAAGTGACCTGTCACAGGGGATGGACTGGAGGGGGTTTATTTGTAACCTGCAGAAATGAGGCATGGAGCAGCCTGAGCTGGAGGGGAGGGTCCTGCAGCTGGAGAGGTAACAGGAATTCTTAGTGGTGTGATGATAACACACGATGACAATGGGATGTGGCTGTGTATTCTGGCAGTTGTGTGAAGTAATGATGCCAAGGCAGGAACAACTCCTCAGCTAGAACAGGGCTTTGGTCTCCTGTGTGTAAGGGAATGGAGCTGATTCCATTCAGTGTCATTAGGGGAATGAAGAACTGGTCTCACCGGGACTGGTGAAAGCATGTGGTTTATTTAGGCAAAGAAGAGGCAATGCTGCTCTCCTGGAACAACCTGAACACCTTGGGACAAGGGGACAAAGAGAATAACTGAGCCTCAGAACAATGGGACGCAACACTTTGGAGAACTGCGAGCTGAGAATTAGTTTGATTTATCAGAGATAAATAGCATGGACAGGAAAATTGAACATCAGAGTTCAGACAGTTAAAAAAAATAAAACAACAAAAACAACCTCTTTTGGGAAAGGACTTAAGTTCTGTGTTTGTCCGCTCTCCGGCGCCGGGGACACAGCGGGGCCGCGCTCTGCCCGGTCTCTGTGGCCCTTCCACCCTGAGCCCCTGGGCCTGAACCGGCTCCGTCCGGCCCGGGATGTGCCGGGCTGGGGGTGCTTGGCTCGGGGGGCGCACCGGGCTCAGGGGGTCCGCTGGGTCTCGGGGCGCGTTGGGCTTAGGGGTGCACCGGGCTCGGGCGTTCCGCTGGCTCGCAGGGTCCGCTCGGTCTCGGCGGGCCGGGCCGTGCTGCGGGCGGCGCTCGGGGCCGCCGCGCTCCGCCCGCCCGGCGCTCCCGGCCGCTCTCGGCGCTCGGAGCCGCCCCGCCGCTCTGTGCCGCCCCGCGCTCGTCTCGCTGGCCGCGCTGGGCGGGCCTGGCGGAGCCATGGCGGCCGTGCGGGGCCTGCGGATCTCGGTGAAGGCGGAGGCGAGCACGACCACGGCGGAGCCGCGCGGCGCCGAGCCCGAGCCCATGGAGGTGGAAGAGGGAGAGCTGGAGACCATCCCTGTGAGGCGCTCGCTGCGGGAGCTCATCCCGGTGAGGGCCGGCAGCGCTGGGCGAGGAGGGGCTGGCTCCGGCGGCTGGGGGTGTCTGAGCGCTCTGTGGGGGCTTTTGGGGGGGGTTCTTGGGAAAAGCTGGGGTGTGGGAGCCGGGATGTGAGGGGACTCGAGGAGGCGGGCGGGATGTGCTTGGGGAGGAATGGAATAAAGGAAGCGGCGGAGAAGAGGATTTGGGGTGCAGTGCTGGGGTGTGGGTGGCCGGGAGGGTGAACAGGGGGTGTTTGATGCCGGGAATAAATTTCTGGAGCGGGGAACAGCGGCTGACCGCGGGGTAGCAGAGCCGGGACTGTGGGCTCTGACGAGCAGGCTTTGAGACCTTCCTTCCCCATGTTTTTCTGTCCTTTTTCACCCGCTGATTGTTTCTGTCCAAGTTTTAGTAAGATTAGGTTTACACAACTAAAAAATGGGTCAGAGTTCTAAAATCCTAAGTAATCTTTTGCTCTCAAAACTTGGGTGAAAATTGTTTTGGAAGCTAATCTTTAATTAGCTGGTCTACCAACGTGCTTGTGCTTTTGCACAACATGTGGCCTGAGAGACAGCGTCGTGCTGCACTTCCTTGTGCTCTCTGAGTCAACCTCAGACACTGAGGGGTTTCAGCTTTAAAAACCATGTTTATTTTGCTTTTCCTTTTCTAGTAACTCTGGCCATTTGGCAGCATTAGAGGAACTTTGGTGCTGTTACTAAGAAAAGCGCTTGGATTGTGTGTGTTCTTCGGTCTTTCTAAACTGAGACTAACCTACTTCTAGAAATGTTTTTTTAGCCAAAGTAATTATTGCAGCACGAGCGTAAAGAACACGTTTACTCCTAAGGAAAGCAAGAGGCGTTCTTCCAGCTCCAAACTTCTGCCAGTTGAGAGTGTCAGAATGAAGAGGTGCCATTTTCCAGATGCGAACAATGGAGGGCACAGAATTGGGTCACTGGTCCAGGGGCTCTGGGGTTTAGTCCCTCTCTGAATTCAGCCGTCCTGACTGATAGAGAGGAAACTTGTAATTTTTTCCCCTCTCATTCTCCATTTTTACCCTCTCTCAGTATCAAAACAAAAGTGTTCCACCTTGGGATTTGGAATTTGGGGTTGGAATAATGATAGGAATAAAAAGTCACTTGTTTCATTGTGGATGTGGCTTGGTGTTCTCACTTTATGAGGTTGAAAGCTGCAAACTGACATTTCAGTAGTCAGGTATCACTGTTAAATCTGTTAATGTTTTACAAGGAAATGATACCCAACCCCAAAATTGTAGAAGTGTTACTTGGGAAAGATGTTTGATGACTTTTCCTGGATTACTGAGAGAGTGAAAGCTTGGCAGCAGCTGACAAAGAAACTAAATTCTGTCAAAGGAAAGAATCCTTACAGTGAGGGAAGTTTGGTTCAGTTAATGTGCTTTTACTTTCACTGACATGAGATGGGGTGAAAGTGAAAAGAGGATCTGTTTCTTGTAGGAATGATCAGGAGGCTTTTTCAGTGTAACAAGTGTGTTGCTTTCAGTGCTCATTGAGATTTCATCGCCATTTTGCTTTGTTTCAGGACACCAGTAGGAGATATGAAAACAAAGCTGGAAGTTTCATCACTGGCATAGATGTAACCTCCAAGGTAATTTTTGTGCTATGGCTCTTCAACATTTTATCATTTTTGCCACTGGAGAGGTGGAACTATTTCATTTCTTTCTTTCCCAACATGCACAAAGGCTTATCCCAGTGTTCAGGTGATGCAGCTGGTAAGAATCACAGTGTGTTTTCCAAAGATCCAAAAACCTATAGTGCTTCCTAATAAAATCTGGAGAACAAGGAGCTTCTCAGCCAGTTCACAAAATTGCACAAGTTTCAGGCAGGCTGTTGCTCATGAGCTACATAAGGGGAACCTGAGTTGCCAGTCTGAAAAGTTCTCTGGACCCAGCTCTCCAGTGTTAAATTCATGCTCAGAGAAACAAATTCACACTTTTGTATATATTTAAAAAACAGGGGGAAAATTATGTAATCTTCAGAGATGATTTTTTCCTGTGGTAGAAAGGCTTCTTTTAGAAGAGGGGGTTAATTTAATATTTGTTAGTAAGGACTAGATAATGTTCCTGTTCCATGATGGAGTCTGTGTTGTCCAAGCCACCTTGTCTTCCATGCGTCCTGATTCCCATTGCTGGACTTACACAAAAACTGTTCTGTGACACAGAAATATTTTTGTGAATTACTTCTGCATTCTGAAACCTACAGGTCTCTCCAGAATTAACAGAATTATTAATATAAATTGTTGCTGCCTGGTAAATTTTAGGTATCCTCAGTGCAGTTTGTTGAGTGTGCTCCTGACTGCCGTTTGAGTGCATTGTTTTGCATTTTGCAGGAAGCAATTGAGAAGAAGGAGCAAAGAGCCAAACGTTTCCATTTTCGGGCTGAGGTGAATCTGGCCCAGAGGAACGTGGCCCTGGACCGGGACATGATGAAGAAAGGTACGAGTTCATCCAGCAGTCAGGAGAAAGATCCCTTCAATTACTTCCTCACAGTGTCTTGACTTGATTTATCCTGCAATATTTCCTACATTCCCAGAGGTTTTGCCCGATTACTGCTGAAAGGAATCACTCTGGGGTTCTTCCACCTCCTCGTTTGCACATCATTATTTTTTTACCTATTTGACACTTGCCACTTCACTCCTTGTTTTACCAGCCCCAGCACAAAGATAACATTTTTCTGTGTGCCCTATTTACTACTGCTAAATTGATCAGTGCTGCTTTAAGAATCTTTAAATGCTGTACAAAACCTGGAGCAGTGTGTGGGTACACGTGGAGGACTCAGTGTCCTGTGCACAGGGAGATCAGACTCTGCTGCACACACAGTGAAGCTGCACTGATGGCAAGCTGGAACAGAATCCAGGAGATGTGTGCACAACAGATTGGTGCTTTTGGCACCCAGTTGGTTCTCAAGGCTTTTTTTCCAGCTGGCAGCTTGGACCTGCTAAGCTGTAGCCTGGAACAGCTCCCCATCAGGTGATACAAGTGGAAGTGCTTTGTGCAGGGCCTTGTTTTGTTCTGGCTCTTTAGTACTTAATGATAGCAATTTGGCAGTGTTCAAAGAGGAAAAAAGAAATGTTTTTCAAGCTGTTTGGTTGCTGTGCAATCTCTATATCTACCAGTGCTTGTAACCTCTTTTAATTCTTAATTTATTGAAAGTTTTGCATTGGGGAAGGATAAACTAAATTATGGTCTATGTCATGCTTCACTTCAGTTACTTCCTCTTTAGTTTATTTAAAGTATTTGCTTTATAAACTCATATGGCACTAATCTGTCTGAAATAAGTACCAGTTTTGTGTGTTTTCCTCTTTGTAGCAATTCCTAAAGTAAGACTGGACACCATTTACATTTGTGGAGTGGATGAGATGAGCACCCAGGACATCTTTGCCTATTTCAAAGAGTATCCTCCTGCTCATATTGAGTGGCTGGATGATACCTCATGTAAGCAAACAGAGTATTTGTGATTTTTACTCTTTTATTTAAACCTGGTCACAGCTGTATCTCTAAGGGGAAAAAGAAAAATGTCTAAAATTATGAGAAATGTCTAAAATTATTATCTCCATCTTGACATAAATAATATATCTGAGAGAGGGTGATTGAGCTGTGCAGTTGGGCAGGTTGGGATGGTTTTGGGAGGAGGAGGAGGAGATTTGTTGCCATATTTGTGTAGTGCATGCTCCAGGAGAAATGGGTGGGTGGAAGGAGGTGGCAGCTGGGTGTGATTTCCATAGATTGGAAAAGGAATGTGGGTAGACATGGTGAGGGCTGTTTTGGGGAGTGAGATCAGCGAGATCAAAGGTGGTGGAAAGTTGTGCTTTCCTCTCTGACACTGAAGCCTGTAGAAGAGATTTTTTGCTACACAAAATGGAACTGGAATACTCTGAAATTGTCAGGCTACAAACCTTGTGCCTGAAATATTAGAAAAAGAAATAGGAGCCAGTGCAGGTTTTCCAAATAGCTGGAAACTTACTGACAAGCATGGCTAAAAGCTGTGAATCAATACCTTCATTCTCTGGAGTGACCCTGAAGAAATTCTGCTCCAGTGCAAGACAAAATAGATGGTGACCTTGAAGTCACTGTGTATGACAGCTTGAAGTACTGGCACAAGCTGATAGAAAATGTGAAACCCAATGAGCCCTGGGTGGATAATTACAGTACAGAGCTGCTGGATGGACCTGTGCTGATGCATGAGCTTGGAAATGCACAGCTTAACTCTGTCTGAGACAATCTAAGATTGTCTGTTTTCTTAAATGCTACATGAGTAAATTCATGTGAAAAGTAAGGCTTCAGGGTTGTAACAATACCCAGTTATGGTTATTACACATCTTTTTTAATGGTGAATTTTCATGCTGTGTCTGAGTTATCATGTCAGCTACACTTGGTGAAAATATCAAGGAAAAAGTTTTTCTTTTCAGCATAGATTTGCATAGTGGCAAAAACTTCAGTGTTCCCAAGTGAATTACATCTTAAGATGACTTAGTGCAAAGGTGGATTTAGTGTCCTGTGTTTCAAATTGTTGAAGGTTTTGGGAATTTGGAGATGGGAAGATAAGGCAGACTAAAAAAAAAAGTAGATTTATTAACCAATCGTTGAAGTTAATACCTGGGTGTTCTTCACCTTGTAATTCTTGTCTGTTTGAGTAATTTAAGAGAGATTCTCTTGTTTTGGGTCACTGTACAGTCTTCTTAATATCTGAATCCATTTGCTTAACAGCAGAACAGAGACATTTGTTGCTGTTTTTGTACCAAATGCAGAAAGCTTTTGTTCAAATCCTGTTTCTAAGCAGTTTTAGCTCTTTCAATTTCAACATCTATTAAATGCTTTTAATTGGCCTAATAAGTTATATTTTAGTACCATCTGCTGATGCTTAAGGCACATCCTGAATGATATTGTGAACCTGTGTACTCTATAATCTGTGCAAAGTGCTGGAGCAGTCTCCTATTTCCCCCTATTTTCCTGCTTTTTGGAAAAGATTAACAGAATTCTGCAGTAAAGTCCAAGGTTCTGTCAATTGCCAAAGGGGAAAAAGATCCAGGCTTCATTCCTGCCCCCTGCTGCTCCCTTAATCACATTCGTGTGGGAACACATGGATCCACTGACCCCCATCCAGTGCCCCGATTTGCTGTTTTCAGGAAGCCTCTCCAATCTATGCTTGTGCATTTCAGTGATTTTGGGTTTTTGATCAGCTCTTGTGTTTTGTAATAAGCTGAAAATTGTGTGTCCTTCAGCCTATCGGGCGTGTTAAAGAATATGACCTTCCCTGCAAGAGATCTGATGGTTTTTCTGTCATTTCTGATTTTTTTTCATTGATTTCCTTCCAGCAAGGCAGGGGAGATGTGACTGCTCGATGACACCAGCTGCATTTGTGTTTTGTGTTTCTGTTTGTCCCAGGTAATGTGGTCTGGCTTGATGAAGTGACAGCAACACGGGCTCTAATAAATATGAGTTCCCTGCCTGATCAGGAGAAAACAAAGAGCAGAGAAAACAACAAGGAGAAGACAGCTGAAAAAACCAAGAAAGGTAGATTGAGATATGCAAATACAGCCATCATCTCATTAAATCAATGAAACTTTAAACTTGTGCTGGGGTATTGCATAACCTAAATTACTGAAGGAGCTTCTATCATATAGTTGCAGGTAAATGTATTCTGCCACTTTAAAAAAGGCTTTCATCTTGGAAACCTTTTGAAGAAGCTGCTTCTTAAAAGGTGGGTTGGAGCTAGACCAAAAGCAGTAATTCAGTCGATACTAAACGTGTTAGATGAGGCTGCCACTGAGAGCTGGTATTTATAGTGGGCCCTGGGCACAGAAATAGCTCTGGGTGATGTGCTACAAAGGCAGGCAAAGTGGGCAAAAAGCAGGTGTGAGAAAGTGGCCTATTTTTGAAATGCCACAGCTAATTCCCTTTTTGATGCACCACCATCCTTCAAGTGTATCCCTCACAGCAGCGTGACAGTGCATCACTTCAGCAGGGTGTGTACCAGCTCTAAATTTGGCTGCTATCCTTTTAAGAAAGAAGTTATTAAAAGGTTGGTTATAAAAGAGCAGAGCAGCAAAAGTACATGTCAGTGTCGTGATCAGTCTGGTACCTCACTGCCTTGGTTGTAAATTTATTTTCTTTTTATGTGGGGAAGTTTAAAACCAGAATTTTGCTACCTGAGGACAGTTTTGCTTTTAGGCTGCTGTGAGTGCTGTGGTTGGAGGTGTTCTATCACAAGATACAGAGCAAAAAAAAATGTTATATTTATTAACTTTTCCATAGATTTTGCTTTAAAATAATGTATATAACCTAAATGCAAGTAGCCAATCTCTCTCTTAGATATCTGCAGTTCTTCCAAAAGCCTTTCTGGGAAATTTGGTGTTCAAGGCTTTGTTAAATTTATGGATTCTTTGAATTCACCTCCTTTCCTGCTCCTTTTCTCCACAAAGCACTGGCTCCTCAGCCATCCACATGACTTTAATTTTGGCCAAATGTTGGTAAAGCTTCAAGTAAGACTTGTTAGGAAATTTTTGGAGATTAGAGACATTGCTTAAATGGAGCATAAACATCTATTTAATCCTGCTTGCTATGAATTGCATATTAGATTATCATTGCACCCCATCTGAAAATAAGAACTGTCATGTGAATTACTCCTGTTCCTCTGGAAAAATGGGATATTAGAGAAAGTACAGACTGTTCAATTATATCTTAAGGTGTGAGATCCATACAGATACCCTGGAGTCATCTGGCTTGGTTACATTCCTTTTTTTAGATAGGAATTTCAGGGCTGTTTAGACACTTAGGGAAGCAAAAGATTGGTCTGTGCTATGAGAAACTTCTAATTTGTGAGGGAGAAAAATGCCTGAGTACTCTCCCTGCTGGAACTTAATTATTCTGGTTTGAATTTGGGTAATTTGTTTACTTAAATTCTCTCTTTGGTTTCAGTTTGGTTAATTGGGCTTTATTGTTTTCACTCAGGAATATTTTCAGGATCTTTTGGACAGCTGCCACTCTCTACTTTAAGTCCATTGGAAGAGATTTAAGATAGGGAACTCTGAAATATAAAAGAGAGGATTTTTTAATCTTAGGCCTATGAAATACTTCGAGATCTTTGCAAATTGTATTGGCATATCACACTTCATAGCTGTCCATAGTCATTATTTTATTTCTTAAGGTCCTTGGGAAAAAAACCAGCATGTATTGTCTTACACTGAGCTAAAAGGAGCTAAGAAATCAAAGCAGCTCACAATTTTAACAGTTCTGGAAGCATGCACTTATTTTTAGTTATTTCACAGCAAAATTAAGTCACTGAGGTTAGGTTTTTTTCCTTTTTACTACTCTCTCTCTTAAGCTTTTGATTAATTGTTACTATTGGATATTTGCAGACATTTGAAAAGGAGATAGAAGGAAAGGCTTTTATGTGCCTTTAGTGCCTTGGCCTTGCTGATCTCTGATTTTGAACACACTAAATCCTGACAGGCAATGCAGTTTCATTTGCTTTCAAAGAATTAAATTAATGATGCACATGTGCTGCTGCAGGCACAGAGCTCTGAATTTCACTGTGCTCCACTTTTCCATAGGCATTCAGTGCTTTGATTATTCCCTAGGCTGCTCAGGAGGAAGGAAAACACCTTCAGGCTGATTTCAGACAATGTAGGTAATCATAAATCAAATGAGGCTGACACACTAAAATGGAGCTTGGTTTTGTTTTGTTTTTTTCCCCCCAATTATTTTCCTTAGAAAAACAGGAGGAAAGCTCTGATGATGAGACAGAAGAAGGAGAGGTTGAGGATGACAATCCCAGTGATGTGGAGGTCAGTACAGAGGGGAAGTGGAAACTCTGCTCTGGAAGTGCTGCTCTGGCTGGTGTGAAGTTTTCACAGCATTTTTAAGTTTCTATTTGCAATTCACAATTTAATTATCAAAATAAATTAGGTGGGGAGTGAGAGGGAGTGCAGGTGGTGATAATCCCAATGGAAAATGCTTTGTGAAAATAGATTTTGGAGAGTTTAAGAGTGAGCCTGGCTTCCCTTTTCTGCTGAGAGGAGGCAATGAGAGAACAATAATGGAAGGCAATGACCTTTCAGCAGGGAAAGTGCTTAGAGCCCAATGGGATTTAGGCTGCCCATGGATCTGTGGGAATCAGCACACACAGTGATGGCCTGGCAGCAATTTAATCCTCACTGCCTGAGTGTATAATAGGTGTGATTAGGATTTCCTGTAGGAATGGCTCAGTGAACACTCCTACATCATGGATGTCTGAATTGGAGTTTCTATAAAGCAGCTATAAATGAAAAAGAAAGGTTTTTAGTCATTGTGTGAGGGCATGAGAACCTGTTAATGAAATAATTTAGATGTGAAACAGGGAAAAGAATAATTCTTTTCAGTGCCCGAGTTTTGCTATTTATTTTCTGCATTTCAGTTAGTAATATAGAGTCATTTGACAATGACTGGATTTAATAACCTGAGTTAATGTTATGGAACAAGAGATGGAAATATTTTAAATTTTCAGGGCAATTTACATTAAAAATTAACATCAGCTTGTCAAGAAAATAAAGCAGAGCTCATTTGAACATCATTTGAAAAGTGACTTTCTTCATAATCACTTGATTGCTTCTCTGTAAGCAACCCATTTTTGTTCAACAAAAAGTTGATTTTTGAGTCCAAAATACCTTTTTTGCCCCCAAAGTTGGATGCCCTCTCCCAGGTAGAAGAGGATTCCCTCCTGCGTAATGACCTTCGCCCTGCCAATAAACTGGCTAAAGGAAACAAGCTGTTCATGAGATTTGCTACTAAAGGTAAATGACCAAGTACCCTGAATTCACTGCTTCTTGGACTTTTATTTGTTGGCTAATTAATGACTCAAAGTGCCTGCTGCTTATTTATAACACTCCTTATAAAATAACACTTCTTATAAACACTTTAAAAATGACTCTCTTTGTAAAAGTGTGATTTTTTTTTTGCTAGTTGTTAGGTGTTAAAATTTTGCCATAAATCTACATTTCTTGTGTCAATTATATCCAGTTCAAGTTGTATGAAAGTTATTGTACCTGGAAATTGTATTTTGGGCACAGGACATTCTTCCCAATCGCATGGAATAGGAATGATGCCTTTTTCCAGAAGTAAATTCCACATTTTATAAATATGGATACAACTTGAGATGCCAGTGAGGGATTGTAAAAATTATTCATAAAAACTAATTTATTAATAAAATGAAAATCCATATAATTTCTGGACCATGCAGGAAGTGGCACATTCATTAAGAAAAGAGAGGTGATGAGGAAGGTGAGTGGAAATTCCAGCAGTGACAGGGGGATGTAATACCCTGTTCAGCTGATCTCTAGAAACCCAGTCTCCCTGGAATTAAGTTTCTAGACACAAATAAAGCTGTGGTGGTAGGAGACATTCCAGAGGTGTAAGCAAAATTGAATCCTTCATGGAGGAGGGTGAAGTAATTCTGAATTTAAGGCACACTCAGTCCCACTCTCTGTCTTTGGATGGTTATTTATTTTTGTACTGGGCTGTAAGTTATACTCTAAGAGGGAAAAATTCCTATAATTCATGTTTTTTGCAGATGACAAAAAGGAGCTGGGAGCTGCAAGGAGAAGCCAGTATTACATGAAATATGGCAATCCAAATTATGGAGGCATGAAAGGAATTCTTAGCAATTCTTGGTGAGTATTGGACAGAGGAATTGGAACATTGCAGGTATTTGGACGAGCTAATCTAAAACTGTTTTAATTTGTGGATTTTCTATTGAGTTTATATAGATGCTTCAGTGTAAATAATGTTTTTGCAATGTGAGTGTGAATTATAAGGGGAGACTTCTCTCATGAAAATAAAGATTCTGTCCAGACCATCTCTGATGTAAACACGTGTCTGCTGTGAAAGTGGGTGATAATTGCAGGATTTAGGGGTTGTGAATGAGCTATCATTCCTGTGGCAGGCATGTCAGCCTCTCTCTGCTTTCAGGAAGAGGAGGTACCATTCCAGGAGGATCCACCGGGATGTGATCAAGAAGAGGACTCTGATTGGGGACGATGTGGGCTTGACTCCCCCCTACAAACATCGGCACTCAGGTACTGGGAGCACTGGGACAGCCCTGAGGGGACACTGGGACATGGAGGGCTGGTCAGGATCTGGAGCAGTGCAGATCCCATGGGATCTGTGGAAGTCTTCTTAAAAAAATAAATTTGAATCCTATTTTAAGAGTTTACAGGAAATTCCTGAGGTGGAAACTTCATTCTGCTCATTGCTTCCCAAAACAGCTGCTGCTTTTTATGTTTTATGCTTTTTTTCTTTTATAAAATTTAGGGCATGGGGACTGTGGCATTAAAGACCAAAAGAAGGGATGAATGACTTCTTCAGCCTTCTTGGCAATTTGTCATACTTGCCAAGTCAATTCTCCCAGTCTCTAAATGTAGAACAATAGAGATGAGAAAATTCTGTTAATTAGGCTGGAATATCTTCATCTGCTACATAAGGTAGAAAAATAATGGGTATAAAAATTGACATGAGACAAGTGCAGTGTAATTGGCCTGTTAAAAATACAGCCACGATGTGACAGATCTCATGGAAGATTTTCCATGTTGGTCATGTAGT
Source organism: Calcarius lapponicus (assembly GCA_039654755.1). Lineage (NCBI taxonomy): Eukaryota > Metazoa > Chordata > Aves > Passeriformes > Fringillidae > Calcarius > Calcarius lapponicus. Next base: position 7,134,022 of record JBBFKN010000017.1, on the reverse strand, counting down.
GCTGTCTGAAGAGATGTCTGAGTGCTGGTGATGACTAAATTGAAATAGTTTCTATTTAAATCGGTGTCTGTGATGAATTCATAATAATGACACCTGTGTTCTTTTTGGCACTGCTGCTTGCAGGACTTGAAGGGATTTTTGCAGAGCCAGCAGCTGGCACATTAAGCCCTGTAAGATCCTGGGAATTGTGCTTAGCTCAGGAAGGAAGAATTGCACCTTCTACAAGAGGCAGTTGTGCTTTAATTACTCTGTCCAGCTTTGTGCTTGGCCAGGCCTCTGAGGGAGTGAACACCAGGGACATTTTGTCCTGTAGCAGTTTTATGCCACTTACTGATTCCAGTTAAAACATTCTGCAAAATATTCCCTCTTTTTAAGAAGAGAGAACTAAAAGAACTTCAGAGTCATTTGTAGGAGATCATTAATTGCAGTGTGAGGTGATTTTCCTTTAGGTTGGTTTGGTTTTCTAAAATTCAGTCGATCAGAACGAGTTCATTTCACTCCAGGCTTGGTGAATGTTCCTGAAGAGCCCATAGAGGAGGAGGAGGAGGAGGAGGAGGAGGATCAGGACATGGATGAAGATGACAGGGTGGTGGTGGAGTACCGGGATGAGCTGCAGGCTTTCAGGCAGGCGCGGGAGCGCGGCGCCGCCAGGAGATCCAGCGCCAGCGCCTCCGACTCGGATGAGATGGATTATGACCTGGAGCTGAAAATGATCTCCACCCCCTCGCCCAAAAAAAGCATGAAGATGACCATGTATGCAGATGAGGTGGAGTCACAGCTGAAAAATATTAGGTAAAAGTTTCTTAGTCTTTGAAAACAGCAGTGAAGAGGGATTTCCTGGTTTTAGCGACAGAGCTGTTGAAGATTGAGGTAGCAAAATTTTATTATTTTATATATTATAATATTTTGTATAGATTTTCTAACAAGAAATACAGAAACTAGGCTTTCAATAGAATGAGCATTTTTTAAATACATCTTTTTCTGCAGATCTCTCTATCATTGCTTATTACTTGAAGTAGAATCAAGAGAAATTTATGCAAACAACCATAATTAACAGGGAAAAATAACTCCTCTCTGTTTTCTCTTTGCCCCTTGCTCTTTATCTCAGAAAAAAAACCAACCCTCAATTGTTGGTGACAAAAAGGAATTTATGTTTGTTATGGGCTTACCAACCAAAGTTGTATATATTGTAGGTGAATAAAATAATATGTGTCCCTTCAGTAGGGTGGTTATTACCATTATAATGTCAACAAATTTGGGGCTGCCTTCAAATGGATACTGAGATACTCATGGAATTGTTGTTATGGCTTGAACAGCTTCTAAGCATTGTTTTTACTACTTTTTCTCAGCAGAGAAATCCTGATATTACTATTTTCTGTGATGTAATTTTCCACATAAGAAGACTTAAGAACTATACTAGATTGAATTTTATATAGAAGACATCAAATCTATGATTTTTTTTAGGAATTCCATGCGAGCAGACAGCATAGCCACCAGCAACATCAAAAACAGGATTGGCAGCAAAGGATCCTTGGAGAAAGTTGCAGATGTGAGGCTCCTGTTGGAAGAGAAACGTCAGAATAACTCTGGGCCACGGCAGCCAAACAGCACTGTCAAATCAGGTGATTTTATCTCTCATTGCTGGGCAGAATTGTCTCTAAAATGTATTTATTTCACACCTGTGCTTCACTGCAGATAAACTCTGCATTCACACAGTTTGTCCTCACTAAGAGATTGAGGTGGGAATTGCTTTGGGGAGAAGAATCAAGTACACTTCAGTGAAGGCTTTTTTAGTGATGTTGATTCCCATCCATTTTCTTTGCCCGTGCCAATCTCCCACTTTGTCCTTTTTGATTTGCTCCCTCCTTGAGGCAGAGATTCTCTGCAGCTGAGAAACAGCACACAGGGAAGGTCCTGCCTAAAATCAAATGTGGAACACTGACTGCATTTAAAAATCACATAAATACACATTAAAAGTGTGTATTACATGAAGATGGGTGTCATGGAGATGATTTTTTACATTTGGCAGGATTTATTTCTGATCTTAAATAACTTATTTATTTAACTCAAACGTGTATAATTTCAGCTGCTTCTGACATATCTAATATTATCTGACTAATAAGTGAAAAATACCTTTTTGTATCAATGAAATGTCAAAATAATGTTTGTATATTTTACCCTTCCTGCCCATTTTGGGCCTCTGACAAGTTGACACATAGTCCCAAAATTCCCTTTGCCTTCATATTTTTGTCTGGACCTCCTGTAAGACTAGGAACATCCAGCTAAGCCAGGCAAACTTCAGAATACAAAATTCCCATCAAGGGTTAAGTATCAATATCTTTAGCATTCTTTTTATTTTATTCTGCCAAATACCAAGCAGTGGTAGAATTTTAAATCAAGGTATCTGTTACCTGAAAAGAACTCTTGAAGGCAGACCAGTTTTCATGGAATTTTCCCTCCTGCTGGATATTTGCACACTCTGCTGCTACACCAGGAAAGCAGCAGGCCATGGGATAACTTAGGTTTTTATCTTTTGCACAGCTTGAAAACATGAAATGTCAAATTTATTGACAAAACTGAAATGAAATCTGGCTAAATTGTATTGCAGAAATTTCCAGGAAATCTCAATATGAAAGACTTAAATGAACAGGCTAAAGAAAAGATAAAATCAGAGAATCTGTCTAGTTTCAATAGTGAATGAGCATAAACTGAGCTGACAGAGGTAGAGTAAATGCCACAGGATTTTCTTTTTTTGTTGTTGTTGTTATTTTAATCACTGAAAATATCCCCAGATGTGAGGCAGAGACTGGGAAAAAGGCCACACTCTCCAGAAATCAAAGCTCCAAGCAGTGCCTGTGCTCCTCGTCGAGAACCAGTCTCAGATGTGCACAGCAGGCTGGGAATCCCCAAACAAGATGTGAAAGGCCTCTACTCTGACACCAGAGAGAAGAAATCAGGTTAGTTGCGTGCAGAAAATGTTCTGCTGAACTTCCTTTTGGTTTTGGAGTCCAAGGGAAATCCCAGCAGAAAGCCATGAAGGGGTGAAGTTGAATGAAATTCAGGAGAATTTAGCAAATGTTTGTTCAGAGCTTTGAAATCTAAATACATGTACGGAAGAGCTGGGGGGTTTGGGAGCAGGACTTTTATGGAGGTGTGCTGAAGATCAAGGACTGCTTTCAAACTGTGGGCACCAAAACAAGTGTCAGGAATGCAGGGGCACTGGAGGAGTGAATCAAACATCCTCTGCAAATGGGGAACCATGAACAAGGCTGCCCTGAGCCTTCTGCAGCTTAATTTCAATTACTCTTCAAAGCATAATCAGTTCCATGCCAGATATTGAGGTGAGAGGAGTAGGAAGGGTCTGAAGAGTTTCTATGAGTTTAAGAATTGCTTCCTTGACTTTTTCTCTCAGTCCTGTCTGGTTTGGGTTTTTTTTAATATTTGTTTTTCATCTCCTTAGGTAACTTATGGACCAGATTGGGGTCTGCTCCGAAGACACAGGAAAAGACTCCAGAGAAAGCTGAAAACTCTGTGGCATCTCAAGAGGAAGATGACTCTGAGCTGCAGAGGGTTTGGGGTGCTCTCATTAAGGAAAAGGAACAGTCCAGGCAAAAAAAGAGTCGCTTGGATCATTTACCCTCCCTACAAATCGAGATCAGCCGGGAAAGCAGCTCTGGCTCAGACTCTGAATCATGACTGGGTTCACAGCCTGACCCTCCAGGTGCTGCCTCTGCAGCCTGGCAGGATCCCCTTTGCCCAAAAGCTGGACACTGGCAAAGGCTCTGCAGTGAACGTTCCAGAAGTGTTTTTTGATCCTTTTCTACAACAAGAGAGGCATAAACCACTTGAAACCTAAAGCAAAGACATTTGTCTGGAGTCTGTGGCTGGCCCTGTGCTCTGTAGGGCATTGTCATCTCTGGTTATGGCAGCAAACCTGTAGTGAATTGTAGCAAAACATTTTCTCCCCTGAGCTTTGAACTTAAAAGATGAGGCAGAAATGCTCTGTGTTTTTAAGGAGACCTTTTCTGTTCTTGATGTTTTCATCATGGAGGCTTTTAACAAAATGTTTTACACACCTCATCCAAAGAACAGGGCATTTATTTCATGATCCAGATCATTGCCTTGCCCTTCTGGCTCTTACCAGCAACTTTCCTTTCCTCCTGAAGTAATAACAATAAACTTCCTGGGTGGGCAGCCAGCAAGGATAAAGCATGAAGGGATTGATTATCACACTCCCTTCCTCCAACACACTGAATGTAAATCCAAGTTACACATTTTATCACAGTTAAATTCCCTGTAGGTAGATCCCAGTGGCACCACCAGAATCCAAGGAATCCTGTTCATTTATTTTGGTGATGCCACATTCTGCTATAGCAGGGATTAAGATGTTCAGGACTGCAAAGTTGGATGTTTGACAATTGTGTAAACCCCTGAGGGTTTGGGGGTTAGTTTTTTGGGGGTTTTTTTGCTGTTGTTCCACAAGGAGAGATTATATTCCTGTCATTCCACCTGAATTATGTCCTGAAGCAATCTATCCAACAGCTGGAAAGCATTTTTATATTTGTGAGAATCTTCCCATTGGCCACAGTGAAAGCTCTAGTGGTGTTCTCTGTGTGTTCTATCTATGTAGAAGTGAAAGAGAAAAGGAAAACTTTAGGATCACTGTCTCCTGTCAATATTTTGGATGTTCTTCCTGTATATTACACGTGGATGTGGACATGGGTGACTTGTTCCATTCAGCTTTTTTACCTGCACATTTTCACCCCTCCCTGGGTAGGACAAGGGTTTGATCAGTGTGCAGCTGCTGTTTTTTGGTTGTTTTTTTTTTTCATGTTGCCAGTAATTCTGAGTGAGGAATAATGCAACACATCACATTCAGGTAAACAGGTAGCAAAACCATTTTAATCGTCTGAAATCTGTTTGCATTGTCCCTGTTCCTTGGTTCTGTCAGTCCAAAATATCTGTGAATGTCTCTTCCCATTTCTGCTTTTTAACAAGCAACTTTCTCACTTTTTATTTTTTTGCCCCCCCTGTTTTTGTACTAAGTTGAAGTAGGTTTGAGATTTCAGCAAGGAATCTGCAAAATTAACTTTTCTTATGCTTTATGATGTGTGAGGATAGCAGCATGTCAAATGAAAGGTCAAATGACAGGCACAGTGACTGCAGGGGCAATCTGGGGGCTGACCAGGCTTCAAGCCTTACTCTTCCCTTGTTTTGTGACACTCATCCTTGATTTTATATTTAATTATTGAATATATAAATGTCTCATAAAAGTACTGTTGAGAGAAACGCCTGCAATGTCTGATCACTGTGATAACTCATTTTAAATGTGTGCTTTCACTGATACCCTCTCCCCAGGATTTCCCAGAGAAGCACTCCCACCTCTCCAGATCCTGATAAAATTTATTTCACTGGTGTCTTTTTGCCAGCAAACCTTTGTGTTGTATCACTGCTTTGAATCCATTGGGACCTTTCCTTTTCCTGAAAGGAAACAACACCTCTTGCACCAAAGCTGGATTATCGGGAGCCCTTGTATATTTCCATGTCAATATTCCTAATTTAAACCTGGTGAAGGATAAACTGATGGGAACAGAGGATCTCTTTAGCTGATCTAAAAGATTTGTGAATCAAGCACAGGTCTGTGACCCTTAACTCTGCTTCTGCCTTCCAGGTGGTCAGAAATACGCCTTAAAAATTCCCCCACCCTGGTCAGGACTGTGGTTTTATGGTTTTAGGGCGGTTTTTGTGTGATACTGAGCCCACAGGAGCTTAGCTGCAAGAAAAAATGAGGTTTATTGTTTAGAGAGGGTTTTGTAATTGAGTGTGCCTGGTTTTGCTTTTTTACAATGCACAGAGAAACCTTGGAGAGTGCTGGGGTCAGGAATTCTTTCCAGCTTTGGGCTTCCTTAGTTACCTGAGCCAGAAGTGCTGGGATTTGGTAATTAAAAATGAACCCCAAATTTTAACTCAATGCTTTTTCCTCAGTTTTTTAACTTCCATCCATTTAATCAAGAGATTGCAAAGAGAATTTTGCTCCAAGTTCCTTTCTCTGTGTGTTCAGCTGTTCAGTCCTTAGCTGATGTGATTTTTCACTCACCTCCCAGAATTTGATGCAGAAATTGATGTTTGATAGGGAGACGGGACCTGCGCATTTCACTAAAATGCATTTATGTTGAAAATTGCAAAAAAGGAGAATCTTGGCTTTAGCTCTTGCTGGAGAATCTGAATTTTAGGTGATTTGTTATAGCACCACATTAGTCCTTCTTGTAGGAAGTTTTTGCTGTTTGGAAAATGTGGATTTTTTGATAAATAGTTCCTCAGGCTGAACACGTGGTGCTGAGGGTGGAATTTTAAAGCAAAGGTGGCTTTATGTTTGTTTTTAAAAAGATGGCTGATGCACTTAACAGAGGGAAAAGGACACCAAAACACCCCTATTTTCAGTTCAAGATGACACAATGAGAAAAGAATGGAACTTTGATTTAAAACCAGCTGTTCTGTTCTAAATAAAAGTGGCCTGAAATCGCTCCGACCTCTTCAGCGTTCCTGGAAAAGGCAGAACCCAGGGCAGGGCCGCTGCTCCCTGGGGCTTTGCCCGGCCACACGAGTCCCTGCCCGAGGCTGTCACCTGTCCGTGCCCTGAGGTGATGCCTAAACCTGCTTTAGGGTTTTTTGGGGTTTTGAGGCCGGGGTTTGAGCGATCCCCGCGCCTCCGCCCGCCCCGTCCCCTCACGGCCCACACGGGAGGAAATGGGCTCCTCGGCACCCCCCGCCTGTGGAGCAGTGGCACAGCCCGCCCCCGCTCGGGGTGGTACGGCCCAAGGCTTTATAAGCGGCCGCCGAAAAGAATCGCGCCCTTTCGTCCTGTGCCCTTGGAGCTGCTGAGGTGAGAGCAGGCTGGGCTGGGCTCAGGGCCGGGCTCGGGGCCTGCAGGGCGGCCAGCGGGGAGGCGCAGGCTCGGCTTGCCGAGCGAAGCGCCCGTACCGCTGAGCGAGCTGAAGCGCTCGCTCCCCCAGCTCGGCAGTGGTAGCGGCCGCCGCGCCTGCCTGGGCCACGCGGGCCGGGCCGCACCATTGGAGGGGCGGGGGGGGGGGAGTGCGGCCTCGCGGCGCGTGGTGGCTCACGGCCCTCATGGCCCTCATGGCCCTTGTCCCTCAGGCCACCATGGAGGCCGCAGCGGCACCGCGACCCGGCCGGCGGCGCCGGGACCCCGCCAGGACCGCGGAAACGCCTCCCCGGTAAGTTGGGAAGGGCTCGGGGCTCGGCCGGGCCGGGGCTGTGTGTGTGGGGAGCGCTGCTGGCACGGCCCTGCCCGGGGCTCCGTGAGGGCCGTGCAGGTAACGCTGCTCTGCGGAGTGCTCGGCATCCAGCGCCGTCCATCGATTTTTGTGGCGCTGTAGCCATAAAAATCAGCTATTAAAGCCCTTCTAAAAATTTTTGAATGTGCTAGACCCTTTCTGTGTAATTTAAAAATCGACCCACAGCATTGGGGTGTTTGCGATTTCAGTTTAAAAATTGCCCTGTTAGTAAATGCAGTCTTGTGAGTTGCACTCTTACATTACTTTAAATTTACATCGTTCCACGTTTCCTCATTAAGAATTATTTAGAGAGGATTGCTGAGTACTAATAGCTGTTTAACATAAATATTTCAGCGATTCATATTAACTTAAACAGGGGTGGAGGCACAAGCAGAGTTGGTCACGAGGGTCTGGCTTTGTTCTTGTTTTTCCCTGCATAAATCTACTTTATACTGTTTAAAAGTATTCTAGTAACACTTCTCTTGCTTTTACTCCCACAGCGGAAAGACATCTTGAAATAAAGAGTAAGTTAATTTTTTTTTCTTACATGAAGGTGTGCAGAGTTGTTAAAAGAAGTTCCAGGCCTTTACAAGTCAAAAATAATCTGTAAAAATTACATCTTGAGTTAAATAACGACTAAATAAAACTGTTTTTGTGTAGGCACAAGTTAAGAGTTAATGGTTCATAACACGGGGGGAGATTGTACAACTGTCTGAGATACAAGCTGGTGTTTTGAGTGATTAATTAGAGGAGTTAATTAACAGCTGTTGATGATGATAACCCTGAATAGGAAGTGCCGTCAGATGCGAGAACTGACGATGCCCTGGTTCTGGTCTGAAATGCAGCTACACACAGGAGCTCAAACCTCCACATTGATCCCCTAGAGCCCAGCAGGCAGCTTGCTGTCCATGGAAACATCTCACCTTGTCCTTCTGTCCCACTTCTCTGCAGAGCTGGGCTTCCCACCCGGGTGTGATAAAACAGGAGCAGCTGGGGAGGTGGCTCTGATGTGAAGGTGAGTGGTGGGTTTCAGTGCACTACAGAGAGCTCTACACCAGCTGAAATGTAAATGTAGGGTGAGGTTTATAGGATATAAGGAACTTGAGACTGTGTGCCTTGGAATTTCAAGCCTGATCTTTATTTTCTGGTGCGTTTAGGTAGAGCCTGCAGGGCTGATGTCCCCTCGCTGATGGGACAGCTCTTCCCAAGTCCTGTGGAGGGCACTGAGACAGCAGAGCAGGAGAATCTGCTGGGTGAGTTTTATATTCATTGTGCTCTTAGGCTGAGTGTGGTGGCTTTTGGCTGCAGTCTCAAAAAGAGGCTTAATTAGATACTTAGAGCAGAGTTTCTGCTCTAAATGTGTAATTAATGGAGCTCTAGGCAAAAAACAGGCAGTAAATGTGTGAGAGCAGCTGTTTCTGCGCTGCAGACAGAGATAAAGGTCTGTTCCTGCCACAAATGTGTCCATTTCCCTGTGATATCATGTGATGAAACTAACCCAAACTTGCTGGAATTACCGGCAGATTGACTGGTGGTGAGCAAAAGGTTTTCTGATGATATCTAACTCATTAACAAATGCATTAATGATGGTTAAGGCTGGTTACCTGACCCTGCTCCTGTGTTCCAGGTGGTGCTGCTGGAAACATCTCTGAGGCAGAAGGACTCCAACAAAACACCTGGGCTCGAGGATTTTGTGTAGAAAGAACATTTTTCTGCCTGTTACAAAGTGGTAACAGTTAAAATGTTTTATTACAAGTGCATTAAAATAATTTTTAAAAGAAACAAACACTGTTTTGTCACTTTACTGCATTAAGGAAACTGGGCACTCCTATAATTTGCTGTAAGATGAAGAAGATGTACCCAGATGGCAAAAGTTTCCCTGCAGATAATGCCAGTGGGGTTTAGTGTGATAATTAGAGTTTAAACAAGACACCAAGAGTGTAATTACTGCAGAAATTTGGTGCTCTGACAGCCAGAGCAGCAAATGCAGCTGCATCTGTAGCTTGTTTGCAGGCTTGCTATTTGTCATTTTGATCTCAAAAATTAAAGAGTTCTGCAGAGGCAAAGTTCAGGGGTTGGGGGAAATCTTGGCAACTTGGAGATGCTTAAAAGAGTTCAAACCCAGTGTTTGAGGCCAAAACTCCCAATTAGCTTAATTATGTCAGTAGAACTGGCAGGTTCAGCACTTCAGTGCTCCAGACATCCAAACTGATGGTGCTGAGCCTTCTGCCCACCTGGTGTCAGCAGTGAGGATTTTAGGGTGTGCTTTTTGCAAAGGCTTTTCTGATTTTGCAAAATTTAATTAATAATTGAACTAATTCCTCATGAGCCTGTTGTCACTGCCAAGGGGGGATCACTGTTCACTGCACAGCTCCAAGTGGGAGAGCTTGGGATTGGTTTTGCCTTCCCTGTGGAGTTCAGGTGAAGATCTGAATTGTTTTTAATTTTGATTCTCTGACTGGAAGGTGCTGTGAGCTGGTGCTGTGAGCTGGTGCTGCTCGTGTGGCATCACAAGGCAGTGTCCCTGTCCCTCCAAAAGCACAGGTGGCTGTGCTACCTCAGGTATAAATTGCATGAAATGCAGAATTCCAGGAATTTCTCTTGAAGCTGCTGTTCAGAAAAGCAGGCTCAGTGTTTTTCAGAGAAACCACCTGATTCTACAACATGCAGGTAAATTAATCTGGATTTTTTTTTCCTAGAATTGTTACTGTAGTATATCCAGAGCTTAATAAAAACAGTCAGCCTGGGCAATGGAGTAGGTAAAACATTTGGAATTAATGAGTTGCTCTTCATCTGAAAGGATTTGAGCACTATGAAGAACAGGTTACTTCTCTGCTTAATTAAAATCTAAAATTACATTCTGTTCCCAGTGTTTCAAGAAACAAAACTTATTTTTGCCTGATTTTAAGAGCTTGTGTATTAGAACATGTTGATATTACAACATGCACTGGGAATAAAAATGGGTTTAAAACTATAAAAAAGCACAAGGCTCCACCTTTTTTTAAAATGTGAATCTGCAGACCATGGAGGTAAAAGCAGCCACATGCCCTCAGCAAACAGAAATAATCAGCAAATTAATGAGCTGTTTAATTTGCTCAAGGAAGGTTTGCTGCAACTTGTTTTAAAGTTCTTGCTTTCTAGTGTTAGAATTCTCTCCTTAAAACAGAGCAGAGTTGATCTGGGAAAACTTGAATTTACCTGTGTTTATTGAGGGTGCAGTTGGTGGTATCTGTTGGAGATAAATATTCATGAGTTTCATTTTAGCATCACTTGTTTATTGTTCTAATCAAAACCAAAGTTCCTCTGCAGGAATCCTCTAGCAGGCTGGGTTTTTGCTGAGATTAATGAATGGAAAAGTGTTATTTCTGTTAGAAAATTGTGCCTTTCAAACATAACTAATGTCCTCAACGTTTTACTGTGATTTTCCAGGGGAGCACAGATAATTTCATTGTGCTGGAGGGGAAGGGAAATAAAACCATTCTGTTTTGATTACATTTGGAGCACTTAAAACTTAGTGTTGGGGAATAAACAGCAGACAAAAATCTGGTTTTAAAACACAATTATTTTGGATTTTTTAAAGGTTTAAAAAGAACAGTTGGCAGGAATCCCTTCGGCACTCAACAGCAGCCAACAACCCTGGATAAATCTAAAATAGATGAAAAGATTAAAGCAGGAAGAAAAAATATGCAAGGAAGCAAAGAATGGCCGAGTGCCAGCTTTTAGCAATAAGAGAGATGGCAATCCCACTTCTCAAATCACTGTTTGAGAGAAAACATGGAGATTATCCCCAAAATCTGCTGTGGAGCTGCTGGAGAGGGACTGGAATTGAGGAGGGGAGGATCCACAGGGGCAGAGCTGCCTCACTGTAAATCACAAGCTTCACATTTCACATAAATGCTGCTTATCAGCCTCATTTCTTGATTAGTATTGTAAAGCAATCATCTGCAGCAGCATGAGAACAATCACTGATGCAAAGCCATAAATTACTGTAATTAATACATGCCAGCTATTAATGGCAATGTAAAGAGCAGCTCTCTCTTGGCTTGGTGGCTGCTGTTCCAGCTGAGGCAGTTTGGGCTGTAGCTACTTAATTAGAAGGGAGGAAGGGATATCCTGTGTGTCTGAGCTTTTCAGAGTGCAAGAAATCCTAAATACTGACATTTCACTCCTTTTCCCCTCAGAGCAGGAGGAGGAGCTGTTAATTTTCCAACTCCCTTTCATCTCAGAGAAGTGAGGCACAAAGGAGCTGCTGATTTCCAGCATTGGTGTCATGCAAGTAGAGTGTCACAGGTTTGTTTTCTCCCAGCTAAAGGATGTCAAATGCTTTGTTACAATTTCTGAGATATCACAGGCAGCAACTCCTGAGCTGCTCAGAGCAAAAACTCGAAATAACCAGGGGGACTTTGGCCTTTCTCAGGCTCAGGGTGTTCCTGGCACGCCCCTGACCTTGTGCTGCCAGAGCTGGAGCACATTTCAGTGTTCCTGTGCAGAAGGACAAGGTTAATGCATCATTTAATGCTCTGCCTGGACAAACATCCCCCTTCTTTGTCACTTCATGTCATTTAGTGCCTTAATTTTATGCTTGAATTCAGTTTCAGCCCAGCTGTTAGGAGCTGATCCTAAACCTGCTGAACGTGGGGAGGGTTGAACAGGTGGGGTTTGATTTAGGGCATGCAAGGAGAGCTTATTTAAAGAACATAGAGCATTTTCTGCTCCTGTGCTCTAATTCAGAGTAACATCTGTCCTGCTTCACCTCCTGACACTCGAGCCCACAAGGTGGGGCAGTGACCAAGCTCAGAGCATTTGAAATAAAATGAGATTTTTTGCAGCCTTGAAAATGCTTCTTTGGGGAAACTCGGTTTGACTGCTGGTTCCTTCCGTGTTTCTAATAAGATTTGCAACTTTCATTACTGTGTAGAGAATCCCACACACAGTGATAATGTCACTCATTAATTAGCTGTTAATTAATGTGTCTTAGTGTTGGACCAGCAAAGGCTCATTTGATGAGCTTTTGATGCTGTGCAAACTTGCAGTTCATGGTCCCAGTCCCAAAGTGTTCCTGCTCTGAGTGTGATGAGAAGCCAAAGAGTTAAAACTTATTTTTATTTGATAAAAATAAAGCAAGATTTGCCCTTCATTACCCTTCCCTCCCACGCAGCTCAGGAGCTGCCAGGCTGTGCCTGCTCCAGGTGGATTTTGAGTCAATAAACACCCCCAGCCCAGCACCTGTGTGCAACTGAAACCTGAACAAAATGCAAATGAGAAAGTCACTCAGTGGAGGCTGATTTCAAATCCCTGCTGTTTTAATCAAATAGAGATGTTAAAAGTTTAATCTCCAATAATTAAGATTTTTGTTTGTTAGACTCCTGTTAGTTTTTGCAAGTCAATACCTGGATTTTTTTTTCCATAACAGTTTTTTTGTTTGTTTGTAATGGTTTGTGGTGAAATCATTGCACAGCCCAGCTGCAACACAAACTCTAAACAAATAATGATTGATGTTTCTGAAGCTGCCTATGGCTTTCTGCTGGGCTCTCCTTAGTTTTCTTTATAATTTTGATTTATTTCCCAGATTTTTTGATTGCTTTCTTGCTTGTGCTTTCCCAGATCCTGCAGGATAGTTAGTCTAGGTTTTTTTTGTGTATTTTGTGCACTTGCAAACTGCACCTAAAGGTTTGTTGGGTGCTGTTGTCACTGAACAGTGGAATAGGCTTGAGGTTTAACTGCACATTAAAGACAAACTTCCAGCTAAGCCTGAGGTTATCAGCCATAATAAAAAATAATAAATTTTCCTGGATAGCTGAAACTTTATTACTAAACACCTGAGTCAAGATAATAGTGGCACCAATGATAATTTGGTTATCAGGCATTATCACACAGCAAGTGCAGTGCTGGTGCTGAGGGGATCTGTGAGCTGTTTAATGCAGCAGCAGCTGAAATATCCAATAGGAATGTTTTACATCTGTGCCTCCATCTGATAATCCTGCAGCAGTCTGCAGTGCTCCACATCACCTCAGCACAGATAAGGAGCTGGAGCCCTGCTGGGAGCAGGCAGAGGGTTTGGTCACTCATTGCAGAAAGCAATTTTCCTGAACTGTGTCAAATCAGGTCTTTTATTCCTTTCATCCGTGGCAGTAAATAATAAACTCTTTGTGCTGAGTGAAATCCAGGAGATACCTGCTGGGAAGATGATGGGAATTGTTTCAAAGCTGGGAGCTTTGAAATGCACAGTGATGGGAAGCCCCTGCACCAAGGTGGCTGCATTTTGAATTTAATTAATTGAATCATTCCAGGCACCTCCCCACCAGCCTGTTTGCTGCTGTGCTTTGGAGAAAGATGCTCTCTGCTTGCAGGAGGTGAAATAAAGCTTCAGTGTCAGGGCCAGGCTGTTTGGAAATGCAAAACAGGAGCTGCATCAAGGGCAGGGATTTCAAAGGTGCTGCTTTTATGCTTCAGAAAGGTCTTTGGAGATGACAGCAACAACGTGGTGTCACCTGGCAACAGGTCAGAGGCTGGAGCTGAGACAAAAGAAGTGTTTCAGGGAGGAGAACAGGGCTGAAAAATCAGCAACACCAAAATGGCTGTAAGAATGGATGTGACACCAGGGTGAGGGGACAACTCTGGGCTGGTGGCTGCCCCTGCCCTGTAAGTTCAGCCCATTTTGGGGTTTGGCACAGAAAAAAGGACAATATTTGCATTTCAGCCCCGAGCTCTGCTGTTTCTGTGCCTGTGGTGGAGGGGAGCTCTGAGCCTGCAGGAAAGCAGAGCTTGGGAAAATGCTGAGCCTTGGAATTGATCATTTGACAAGCAGGTGGGTCCAGTGAAGATGAAACAACAACAAAAAAGGAATGGTGAAGTTCACTTGGAAAGTGATGTGTAAATGCACACAGCCCCAGGCAGAGGCATTTTGTTCTGTGTGTGAGGCCTCTCCACCTCTGGGATTTTCTGCCTGTTTCTCTACATGCAGAACTCCCAGCAGTGGAATCCTGTGGGATCAGGGTCAGAGCCCTGGGGCAGCAGCTCCCAGAGTGGGATTGATTCTTTAGTGCTTTGGTTTTCATTTCTAGAAGAGCTGGAATTGCAGCTCTTACCTGAGTGACCAGACAAGGAGCAGCTACCCAAGAGAAGCTCATTCCTGGGTGGTGCAGCTGGGTTTCCACATCTGTTACAGCCCAACATCCCACAGTTTTCCATCCATCCCTGACTCTCTGCATGTCTGTTCCATAAATTTGAGCATGTAGGAAGGTGCTTTGAGGTTTTATTTATGTAGATTGTGTTTAGGATGGCTGTGAGTGCTGCTTGCAAAATCCTGATCACAAAGCACCTCCCCAAACCCTTTCCCAGAGCCAGAGGAAGCCTGGTTTTCCCTGGAGAAGGACAGAGCTGACAGGGACAGCTGGGAATGAAGTGGTTTTACATCACACACCTTGAAAATCCAGTGATAAATGCCCAGACCAAACCTGCAGTGAATTAAATATTAATATTTCTCTCCTCTTTTGTAAACCTCCAGTCTATTTGTCCTTCCAATTACAGCTCCCTGAGAGCTGCCACGTGCACTCACTGGAGGCTGGGATTGCTCATCCCAACCTGCTGGATGCAAACCAGCCCTCAGGTTTATTTTCTCCTCAGACTGAGTTAATAAAACAGCAAAGAAAAAAGATGGCCCAGAAGCCACAGGATCAATAAACTATTAGGGGCCAAGAAAACTCAGCAAACTGCACACATAATTAAAGGCTGTGGTGAACAGGTTGCATATTTTCTGACTCTATTAAATCAGCTCTTGAGTTGTATGTAAAATCATCAGCTGAGCTGAAGGTAAAAGCAGCTGTGTCTCTGTGTATTTACAGTGAGGGGATAAAAAATGCATGCCCAGAACTGCCAGAAGAGACTGTAAACAAAGCACCTGCAATTCCCCATCCTTCAGGGGTAACTGAGCCATGGCTGATGGAGCTGGCACATCAGAAATGACACTTTATTCCTAAACACCTTTCCTGCAGTGCCAGCCTGGGACCCAGGATTCCTGCAGTGAGCAAAGCTCTTGTGCTCCTCCTTGAGAACAAACCCTGTGCTAGCATTTTATAGAAACAGGTCCCAGAATGATTTGGGTTGGAGGGGAATTAAAGCCCAGTTCATTCCAACATTCTACTGTGGGCAGAGATATCCCACTAATCCAGGTTGTTCCAAACCCTGTCCAGCCTGGGGATATCTATCCATTTATTCATGATAATTAATTAATTAATATTAAAGTGCCTGGAGCTGGGCCCTCCCTAGGAAGAGAGGCTGGAGCCTGGCTGGAGGCAGTCAGAGCCCTGGGAGGGGTGGCTCTGTCCTTCAGAATTTCCTGTTAAAGACATTTCATAGAGATGGAAACTCCTTTGCTCTTACAGCTGGTGGAAATCATCCCACAGGCACAGAACCCTTGGAGTGGAGGAAAAGTGGGATCAAGGCTGACATCCTTGTACCAGAGACATTGGGAGGAGATCTCACCTGTTGCTCTCCAAGGAACATTTCACTGCAGAGGTTGGGTCAGTTGTTTTTACCCCTTTTCCCTGAGCTTTGAGATGTGAATTCTGCTAATGAGGTCAGTTTGTTTCCTTGGCAATGGCAGATCCCAGCTGATGGAGCAGGGGAGCCTTTGTGTTTCCAGGCCCTGAGTCCTCCTGAGTGTGAGCTCACAGAGCTCCTGCTGCTGCTGGAACAGGGGGGATGGACCACAGGGGAGCCCTGGAGGGGTTTTGCCCCTCTCCAAAGGCAATTTTAGTGGGATAACCCAGAGTGGTGGCACTGCCTGGGGCAGCCTCAGCCACTGCTGCCTCCTCTGGTGTCCCCTTGATCCTTTTGGTCACTTTTTGGCTCTTCCTCTGGCAAAGGTTGGTGTTTGGGCAATTTTGGGTTGGCATTTGCTGATTTCTGCCCCTGAGCAGCAGCAATGCTTTTGGCCTAAGTATTTTGTGCTTCTGGACACCCCCAGCAGCATTTTTATGTCTCCCTCTGCTCTCCCACACACTCCCTGCTTGGGGGTGACTTTTCCCAGCCTTCTTTTCCTGCTCCCAACCATCCTCTGGCAAAGGAACCCTCATTTTAAATGAATAACCACCTCCAAAACACAGCCAGCCTTGGTGCAAACCCTTCCCAGATCCCCCAGCTGGCAGGAGCTCTCTGGAACGTGGCACCAGCCCTTTCATGGCTCTCCCACCCCTCTCTCATTCCCTGCCTGCTGTTCCCATTCCCCTCACTGTCTGTGGGCTCCTCAATCTGCACAGAATGATTTCCAATTACATTTTTATTGCTGAGGCCATAAATCTCCTCCCCAGACTGGTTTGCTTGATGCCCAGGCAGGGCTGTGGTGCTGCTGGGGAGAGAACCAACCAAGCCAGGCTGAGGTTTCTTATGCTTTATTTATTTTATGGTGGCCCTTTCCTCCTCTCCTGGACAAGAAATGACCTCATTCTGTTTTAATATTCTAACAGCAGTGATTTTCAGTCCTTGAATCCTTCATGTAAGGCCAGCTAAAAGCTTCTGACCCAAAGCAGCAGCCCAGAGTAGCCCAGGGAACATTGATTATATGTGGAGTGAGCCCTGAGCTTGTTTTGATGTTGATGAGCTGGGAAGGGAAGCTTCTCCCTCTGCTTTCTTTAAAAAAAAAACCCCAACCAAACCCCACTCAGTGCTGAGCCCACAGGATCATCATTATCCTGAAGTGCACTAAGTGGATAATTGAGCTAATCCACACGGTGAGGGAGGCACTGATGAGCCAAAGCTTTTATAACCAACTCTCTACAACAGCTCTGCTCTTTTTCCCCCTTTTTCCATGGCAGTAATTTGGTGCATCCTCCAGCATGCACGGATATATTGACAAAAATCCCTTTCCAGCTCTTTCTCTGTCTCAGGAGGGCTAAATCCTCACTGGGCACAGGGATATTGTCAGTGCCAGTGCAGCAGAGGTGGCTCAGGCAGTGCAACACCTGCACAGGGCAAAGGCTGGGGGATCTCCCTTTGGAGATACTGAAATTGTTTCTCCATGGCTGATGTGTTTCCCAGCAGGAGGAAGCTGAGCTGGAGATGTGGCAGGAGCAGCTCCTGGGTGGTTTTTGTCCGTGAGGGAATGGAGCAAAGCAGGAATAAAGGATGCAGAGCTCACTCTCAATGCACAGTGCCTCTGGTTTGGGATTTGTGAACTGGGGGGGGGTCCAGGCAGCTCCTCAGGCCCTGGGTCCTGTGCAAATACTTAGCAGGGAATAAAAACCTTGCAGCAAGGAGCTTGTGATTTAAATAATTTAAACAGGCAGAGGAGCCTGAGCTGTGCATGAGGAGCAGAGCCCAGTACTGAGGTACCTGGGTAGAAAGAAGAAATTGCTGCAGTTTCTTTTTCTTTTTTTTTCTGCAAAGAGAAACCTTGTTCTTGATTAAATCCCCCTATGTTCCCCCAGCTCCTTGGCCCCCATGGTTTGTTGCTGGGATGGAGCCCCTGCTGCAATAAACAGCATTTCTGCCTTCAGGAGATAAACACCCTGTGGAGCACTACCCCACTGTCAGCCTTCCTTTCTCCCACATTATTTTATTTTGGCAATATTTAAAATTTAAAAGATTCTTTTATGATGCTTCTGTGTCCACCTTATGCCCATCCTGATAAATCCAGGCCATAAACTGAGCTCTTTATTTCTCCAGCCCCCCAAAGAAGCCAGACCAGCAGCTCTCAGCACTGCCTGTCCTCTGCTTTTTCCTGGGCATCCAACCTGGACAGAGGGAAAATTCAACACTGGGTCTTTATTAAACATTATCATTTATTTTGTTTATGGATAGCTCCTTTATTTCAAACAGAAATATTCCATATTCACTGGAAAGTTGGGTTTTTTTCATGCCTGTTGGAAAGAGTTAGAATTAAAAAAAAAAACAAAA
Source organism: Calcarius lapponicus (assembly GCA_039654755.1). Taxonomy (NCBI): domain Eukaryota; kingdom Metazoa; phylum Chordata; class Aves; order Passeriformes; family Fringillidae; genus Calcarius; species Calcarius lapponicus. The sequence continues at coordinate 7,115,831 of JBBFKN010000017.1, read as the reverse complement.
ACAATAAGAAAAAAGGCTTGGATACATGCAAGTCATACTGACTGTTGCCAAATGTATTAAAAGTAGCAGAGTTTTTTCTAAGTTACCTTCTTGCAAATGGAGGACAATCAACCACTGGCAGCTTGAAGCCCCTCTGGAAAAATGGATGGAGCCAATGGGACCAAAAATCTGTTTGCACCCAAAACCAGCCAAGCTGGAGTCACTGCTGGGAGCTGCTCAGGGAAGGGCTTGGGGCAAGGAGGCTCTCCCTGCAAAGGGAGTCAGCTCTGCTCCTGGAACACAGAGAGGAATTTTCCCCACTTCCCTGCCCTCCCCCAGCTTTGGGATCCAATGAAATCCTGGTTCCAAAAAGCCAAAGTGCACATTCCAGCACTGCTGCTCTGGGCTGATCCATTTCCCACTGAAAATAAACCCAGAGCCCTGGCTTAGAAAAAACTGGAACCTTTTAGGAACAAAGCACTTCTGGTCCAGGGGGCAACAGCCATGGCCAAGGGACCCCAAGGCTTTCTGGGGCTTTGAATCCCAGCTGGCTGTGTGGCAGTGACAGAGGGGATGAACCCCAGGCTTGTTTTACCTTTTTTAACCCTTCAGTACCGTGGTCTCTTTTTGTCAGTGATGCTCCTGAGCCCTGACTCCAGGATTTGTGTGTCCCTCCCAGAATGGATCAGATGCTCCCATTAAAAGCTCAGGAATTTTTAGAGCTGGTAGGAAACTGGGTTTTACTGGATAAATCCTGGGCAGGCACAGGTGCCAGCCTGGTTTTGGTAAGGCTGGAGGTGAGGGTGGTGTCCAGGCACGCTGCAGGCTGGGATTTAACCCTGCCCCAGGAAAATAAAGCTCTCCCTCTGAGCTGGGCTCACAATACTGAGAGGAACACCCTGGTTGGTGTGTGAGCAGGTTTTTGAACCCTGCTTTGTGTGTGAGCAGATTTTTGTTGTGTCTCAGAAGCCATGCCTCTCACCAGGAGTGGGAAGGATTGAAGGTTTATCCCAGGCAGGTCCCTTTGGGGTGGCTGCTGTCTGTCCATCCCACGTGGGGAGCAGCCGAGATCCAGCACTGAGGAAAGGCAGCTCTTCCCTGCACAGCCTGGGCACCTCCCTGCTCCCTTTTCTTGCCCTTCTGAGGTTTTGCAGCCCCTTGGAGATGCATTTCTGAGAGAGCCAAAAGCACAGCACACCACTAATGCTTCAAAACACCTGGCCAGCTGTTAGAAAATACAAACACTCAATGTGATCACTTTGATGTGTTCTTCCAGAAGAAAATCACCGATGGTCGTGGCACAGGGGGAAGGCAGCACTGGGACTCCTGGAGCATCCAGGAGTGGGAACAGAACCCCCCCAGCCCTGAGGTTTGAAGTCATCCTTGCTCAAGGTGCCCACCAAGGGCTGGACATCATGTCTGTGCTGTGGCAGCACCTTGCTCTGGGCCAGGGAGTTCCCCAGCCTGGGCTGTTCTGTCCATCTGCTCCCAGTCCGTGCTGCCAGCCTGGCCTGGCCCAGCCCTCAGCTCCTCCTGGCTGTCCCCCAGCCCCTCCTGCCCCTCCAAATCACTGACCTGCCCCTCCCCAAACTCCAGGATGGTCGGCAAATTCCCCTGCTTGGGGCAGCGCCTCTTCAGGCTGACCAGGAAGGGTTGGGGCAGCGAGAAAATATCCACGTTATTGCCCAGATCGATCCAGGTGACGCTGGGGAACTTCTTGGGGTCCTTGAGGGTCTCGGTGAGGTCCCTGAGGATGGCCTTGGTCAGGCGGTTGCCGTTGAGGGCCAGCGTGGTGAGGCGGGGCAGCCCGCAGAGGGCGGGCAGCAGCTGCAGCAGCATCTCGTCCGTCAGCTCGGTGAAGCACAGCTCCACCGTGTCGATGTGCTCCGAGCTGTGCTCCAGGTACGACGTGACCCTCTCCAGGTCCTTCAGGGTCAGGGGGATGCCTGACAAGTCCACGGTGTTGTCCTGGGGCTTCCCCATCAGCACGGCCTTCAAGCTGCAGACAGGGGAGGCGAGGATGGGGTTAATGTGGGGGTGGCTCTGTTTGGGGGCAGCGCTGCTGAGAGGGCAAGGGTGGGAATCCTGGATGTGAGAATTTGAAACTTTCTGTGCTGAAAGGCACAGACCCACAAGGGAATGTCAGGAGAACCACAAAAGAACACTGCGTGTGACCTGAGGTGTGGAGAAGGCTTCCAAAATCGATTAACAGCACTGGGATTACAGGTGTGGAGCTGGTTATTACAGGTTTCCACCCTGTAAGATCACAGGGTAGGAAACTTAGACTTTGGGGTTTTACAATATAGAAATAAATATGAAGCAAGACAGTTTTAGAGCAGAGACAAGTGAGGATGGGGTTGGCTCTGTTTGGGGGCAGCGCTGCTGAGAGGGAAATGTGGGAGCCTGGATGTGAGAATTTGAAACTTTCTGTGCTGAAAGGCACAGACTCACCAGAGAACACTGCATTTGACCTGAGGTGTGGAGAAGGCTTCCAAAATTCATTGACAGCACTGGGGATTACAGGTGTGGAGTTGGTTATTACAGGTTTCCACCCTGTAAGATCACAGGGTGCAAAACAAGAGTTTGGGGTTTTACAATATAAATAATATGAAGCAAGATAGAAGTTTTAGAGCAGAGACAAGGGTGGGAATCCTGGATGTGAGAATTTGAAACTTTCTGTGCTGAAAGGCACAGACCCACAAGGGAATGTCAGGAGAACCACAAGGGAACACTGCATTTGACTTGAGGTGTGGAGAAGCTTCCAAAATTGATTAACAGCATTGGGGTTACAGGTGTGGAGCTGGTTATTACAGGTTTCCACCCTGTAAAATCACAGGGTGGAAAACTTAGACTTTGGGGTTTTACAATATAAATAAATATGAAGCAAGATGAAGGTTTTAGAGCAGAGACAAGTTGTTCTTCTTTACCTTCTTCCTTTTTCTTCATGGCTTTGGGTGGTGTTTTGTAATTGGACAGAAAAGTCCACACTGCAGGCTTTGAGAGATCAGTTATTGGGTTAAAAGGGAAAATAGCCTAGGTGTCATTTCTTAATTGGATAGTTTAGTCTTAAAAGACCTTGTGACAAGAGATAGTGAGCCATTTTGTGCCTGGCTAATGAAAGAACTCATGGCTGTGAGTCTGTTTCACTGATAAGAAATAATAAACACCTGAGTCCAAACATGAAACACCACCTCAAGTGGCTTCAATCCCACCCTCAACACAGATAGAAAATAAATACAGAGAAGCCACAGGCAAGAACAGGAGTTGTGGGAAATGGATTTGCAGAAAGTTATGTAATGTATTATAATTTAGAACTGTATTATAATTAGGAAATAGTTGGCTTCTAATTGTGATAGCGTGAATTACAACATCTCACCCTTCTGAGCCAGGAAAAGGCTGTTGTCCAACAAGGAGCTATGGAGAGGTTTCATGGAGGATTTCAGCTGGGATTGATGGAGGACTGTGAGAAATGGATTTGTGGAGAGTTCTCAGGGCTGACACAAGGCCCACACAGTGTGCAAACCTTGAGATAAGAAATGCCATGGAATGGGACAGACATTGTTGAGAGAGAAACAGAACTGGAAACAAGTTTCAAAAGATGGCCTTGCAAATCAGACTGGATACTTTGGAGAAACAGAACTGTGAAAGATGTGCTGTAGTGGGACCCACGAGGGGTAATTTTAGATAATTGGCTTTAAGGCATGGCACAGCAAAAAGCTGATAGGCCAAGAAACACTTAAAATGTATTCTAATTAAAAATAGCTGGCTTCTGATTGGGATGGTGTGAATTATAACACCTGTATTGTCTCACTCTTCTCATGAGACTGAAAATGGAATAAAAGTTTTTCAAACACCTCTCAGTTGCCCCATGTCTGGGTCAGAAATGGGCATTGTCCCTTTCCCAGCAGCTCCTCTCCAGGGGTGTCTGTGCTGCTGGGGGTCACTGGGACATCCCAGGGCTGTTTCATGAGGAGCCCACATTCCAACCCCCTCCTTCAGGAGTGCAAAGTTCATTTTTACCACCCCTGGCACAAAGAGGTTGTCCTGGCTTTTCAGAGCCTTTTCCTGCTGCTTTTAAAAGGGTGAGGAAGCCCTTGATTAGACAGGCAGGAATTGCTGTGTGACATTTCCCACTAGGAAATGTTTTTTGTCCTCTCAGCTGCACAGGTGGGAAACTGAGACCCCAAACTTAGCAGAGGAGGAACAGACACCTCCAGGGTGGTTTGATCTCATGGCCAGTGTGTGAGACCTGTTCTCTCCTATCTAGAGGAGATGAACCCTCACATAAATACATTAATTGTCACAATCTCAGAGATTTATGAGCACGAGCTAGGCTGGAGTTTCACAGGTCAGTTTATCTGCAGCAAAGCCCTGCTGGCAAACCAGGTGCTGAGGATGTTTTTTAATTAATTATCCTGGATACCTGAGGAGGTGGAAGGAGCCCTGTGACTGCTGTGTCAGCTTGGTGGCCTCTGGTGTCTCCTGAGCTGCCCAAGGAATGTGATGCTGTGGAGAATTCTGTGATGCTGCTGCTCTGGCTGGTCTGGGAGAGTTTTTTCCAAGCTGCCCATGAGGGATGACTGCCCAGAGATTCCAAAGAAGGGGGGAAATGGGAGTTTTACCCCAAAAATCCATGCCCATGAGCTGTGTGCCAGTTAAATCCAGAGCTACTCCACATCCAGAGCTGTAATTTGGTGTTGGCAGCTGCTTCTCTTGGATATCTACAGCCACATCATATTTTGGGAGCAGCCCCATGTGGGACCAAGGTGATGCCTCAGTAACAAGTTTTACACAGCAAAGAAACCCCAAATTCCTCTTCTCTTGCAGCCTTTGAGCACCAAAGCAGCATCTCACACCCAAATAAAGCACAGAGTGCCCCTGTGAATCGGTGATAACCATTTAACAGCACAACAGCCAGGGGTTGATCCTGGTTTTATCCATCTTTTTCCTGTGGGATGTCTGGTGTGGCTTTAAATCAGCAAAGTTAAGGAGATAATAAAGGGGGAATGGGGACAGCTTCAGGACAGCTCTTTTTTTTTCTTGTTTTCAGCTGCTTTCAGTGTTGCTGCACATTTGTTCTTTCTCTCAGAGCATGTGTAGGATTTCTGCCAGGCAGGAAAAGGGGATTTCTCCCTGGGGTTCCATCTTTTCCCCCCTGGGAGGGATTTAGCAGACACCCAGTGGAACAGATTGATTCTCTTGTACAAGCTGCCTTTTCACCCTGCAGATGAGCACAAAGATCTCCTGAATCCCCAGGTCAGAGTGGCCCTGGGCTGCTCCTGGGGGAGGCTTTGCCCTCCTGTCCCTGGGGAACCAAGCAAGCAAACCCCAAACAGGATTTCACCCAACCAGTCCCGTGGCTATTCTGAGCCAGAACATGGCAATAAGAGGGATATTTATGTTAACAAACAGCTGGAAAACTCCCAGCCCTGCCAGAAACAGTTGGCCCCAAATCTCAGGAGGAAAATCTTAACCATTAAACAAATCCCTCTGAGCTTTAGTGGGGGATCAGTTACACCCACTTGGTTTCATCCTCACATTTTACAAGGCTGTTCCATAGGGAAAACACTGAATTTCCCCCCCCCCCCCCCCCCCCCAGCTGGGGTTTTGCCCAATATAACACCAGGATTGGGAATAGAGCCCTTCACTAAGCTCCCACACTGGCAGGATGCTGATTTATCCACACTCACGCTGAGCTGAAAGCTCTCTGCCATGGAATCAGATCAGAAAATGTTGTCATAAACAGGAATATTGATGTTTAGATCAAAGGGAATGAAAAGAAAGGGGTTTCCTCCTGGTTTAAATTCACAGCACTGCACAAATCGTGACTTGTGTCGTGTTCTGAAGGGAAATTGGGATGTTCAGCCCAATTCCTTGCAAAGGAACAGCTCAGGGAAAATGAAGAGGCAGCCCCAGAGCGTGAGGAATCACAGCGAGGAATTTGTAGAGACACCTGGTGAGAAAACTATTTAGGAAAATGTCAGTGAAACATTATTGGATGTAATGAGTCACCCAAAAAAATCCAAACACACCAAAAAAAAAGGTAAAATCCTGAGATAAAAGATTTGTCCTGAAATAATGGTGGTAGCAAGGATCAGCATTAAAGTCTTTTTTCAAAATCCCTGCTCCAAATGATGGCAGTCAAACACTGGAGTAGAGATTTGGAAAAGGAAGGGATACAAACAAATGCTGTAAGATCAGTGAGACTTTTGAGAAAAGGGTTGAGAATCCCCACCCTCAGAGGAGGAATCAAGACAAATAAATACAATTATTTAGCTGAAAGAGGGAATGTGTCTTAGACAATAACATACTGTATATTGAATATCCTGTATCATTATATATTATATTTAATATATTATTATTTTATATTTTATATTATTTTATTGTATTTATTTTTATTCTATTAATTTATATTTTATAATTATATATTATAATTTATATTTTATTTATATATTATATAATATATCCATATAATGAGGACAAATAAAACAGAAATGAGAATGAAATGCTCTTTTTTCACCCCTCTTAATGCAGGATCTGAGAACACCTCCTGATGCTGAAAGACTGAATTCTTAGGGCATAAAAGGAGCTCAAATTAACCTCCAGCCATGGGATACCCCTGAGACCAAGGACTTTGTGGGAGGTCCCAAGTGGACAGGGCACTGCTGTGGCTGAGAACATCCAAAGTCATGGTAGGACTTAAACAAATAAATAAAAAATTGGCTGTGGACTGACTGAGATTGAGGAGCAATCCAAATTCTGCAATTCACCCAAATGGGGTGACCAGAATTGGAGCTGCCAAATTCTCCAAAATTTAGAGCCAGGAAATTCCTCCTTTGGGATCATCCTTCTTTCTTTAAACTGAATTTTACACACAGCCAGTGTGGCACTGCTGGGATTGCTCCTGAGCTGCCCCAGCTCTCTGGTCACAAAAGGTTTATGAACAGCACAGTTTAAAGCCTCTGTTCCCCACAGCTTGGAAACACTTCCCTCCTCAGAGATTCTCAGGGTAAAGAGGATTTTTAAAATACATAAATTTCAAAATATGGAACTTTAAAGCTCCTTTTGAGCTTACCAGTAAGTTCATTAAAAATTCCTAAGTCTTTGCTGTTAAGAAAGCACCAGTGGGGATTAATTATTGTGCTCTCTTCTTGTTCCAAGAGCCTTCCCAGTTTTGCCAAGGTTTGCACTTTTCATGTCATAAACTCCAGACATCCCTGTTGCAACCTCATCCCTATGCTACCCAAATTCCAGCCTGCTCTTCCTGCAAAGTGTTGGATTTTGGAGGGTAGGAGGGGCAGGTTGCTCAGCCTGGCTCTGAAATGTGACATCCAAATTAACTTTAATATGTTTCTAAAATGATTGTGCCTGCTGGGAATGCTCTGTGGGAATCACAACCCTAAAGAGAATCTCCATAAAAATATCCCCAAACATTTGGGCTGCTCCTTGGATTCAGCACAGGAATTTTGAAGCATCCTAGGAGGGAAAGCTAAAATTGTCCTTATGGCAGCAGGATCCCCACAGTCACCTCCTGTGCTCTCATAGATTTGGATTCCCAAATCCCCAAATCCCTGCGTTTCCCTTGGCCCCACACCAAGCTCCATGCCAGGGGTTTGGATGGCAAAAGGGAATTCTGGGCTCCAGGGCTCCTGGGAGGGCTCCATCCATAAATCCTGGCCAGAAGAAGGATCAGAGTCAGGAGCTGTGCCTGACAGCTCTGTACTGGATCCATGGATCCATGGAATGGTTTGGGCTGGAAGGGACCCACAGGGACCCCAAACCAGCCCCTCCATGGGGGCAGACACGGATTAGAGCCTAAAACTCCTGCTACAAACAGCAAGGAGAAGGGATTTTATCCTGGGTGAGGGTTGGCCACTCCCAGCAGCAACAAGGCCTCCACCTCGGCCTGTGGGACAAAGGGACACTGGAGAGCAGGGACAGAGCAGGGGACAGCCCTCAGTGTCACCTCACAGAGCAGTAGCACCCAACAGAGCAATGTCACCTCATCATGTCACCCAAGAGCAGTGAAACCCCACAGAGCAGGGTCACCTCACGGAGCAGGGTCACCCCACAGAGCAGGGTCACCTCACAGAGCAATGTCACCCAAATGCATCACCCCACAGAGCAGGGTCACCTCACGGAGCAATGTCACCCAAATGCGTCACCCCACAGAGCAGTGTCACCCCGCAGTGTCACCCAAGAGCAGTGTCTGGGGTCCTGCTGGACTCCCTGACCTGGGAGGGCTTTCCCAGGATGATCCCATGGAAATGCCACCCTCCCTTGTCCCCCTGTCCCTCCCTTGTCCCCGTGTCCTCCTGTCCCTCCCCTGTCCCCCTGTGCCACAGCCCCTCAGTGCCCTCAGCAAAGGGACCCCACAGAAGCCAGGAGCTGCTCAGAAATTGGATTTCTGTCATCCCCACCTATCGATATCTCCAGCAGGGGCAATTAGCAGCTCATTTGCATGCAGCTCATTTGCATGCAGCTCATTTGCATACAGCTCCTGCTCCAGGAGCCTGTGTTGGGATGGGGAGGGAAGGGAAAGCTCCTTGCTCTGTTGCTCTGTTTCAGAACCATCATTTCCACCACCACCCCCCCCCAATTTGTTTTTATTTCCTGCTAAACAAAACGCTAAAAATAAACACTTGGGAGCAATCAAAATGCTTTGCTATAATTATAACTCTATTTAATTTAGTGGGGAAAAAAAAAAAAGTAAATCTCCTGCTCTTGGAGAGCTCCATTTTCCTATCCCATCCTCCCCAAAATAAAATGTATTTATATCCTCCCAATGATACAATTTGCTCCCAAACCTCTGTTTTTACACAGAAATTGCTGGAATTTTCCCAGCAAACTCTACTCCAGGGGAATAAGGAGCTGCAGCTGATAGAACCTGGATTTTGCAGGAGAGGCAATTTGCACAAATGCCCAGAGAAAAACAATCAGCAATTCAAAGGAAAACATGTTGGGCTCGTTGCTTCTGGAAATGACTCCCTGGAAGAGAATTGGCCCGAAATAAGGATTTGTGTTACAATAAATGAGAGTTTGCCATAAAACAAACAGCATTTTCTTTAGATTCTAGGACAGGAGGGAAAAAAGGGCTGGAAAGGCTCTTGGAAAGGGACTTTTATGATTGGGTAGATACAAAAGTACCCAAATCATGTTGGATTTACATGAGCATTTCCCCACTAGGGAGAGAGGAAGCAGGGCTGGTTAGGAAAAGGACCTTTAAATCCATTTGCAGCCCTCAGTATCCAAAGGGAAGAGGCCATGGGAAAAGAAATTCCCAATAATTTGCTCATAAAAAACACCCAACTGGCTGCCAACATGTGTAAAAATGAAAGAAGAGGAGGAAAAAGAAAAGGGAGAGGGATGTGATGGAGAACAGCAGTGCTGGCCAGGACTCCAGCACTTTTCTGGAAAAGCAGGATGGAGATTTCCCTAAAATTTTTAATTCCAGCCTCTCCCTTTGCTGCTTTGTTTGATTTTTGGAAGGAATGACCCCATTAAGAGGCTGGATGTGACCCCAGAAGTGAGGGCAGAGTGTGGCTGCTCCTGCTCTGTCCCCTCACCACAAACTGAGTTTTGCCACGTTGATGGAAATTGGGGCTGGTGTTAATTACCTTAATTACCTCCATCCCATTCCAGATGTTTTGGGATGGGGGAAACACCCAGGAACAGCCAGGCTTGAGAGGCAACGGCTCCAATTCACCAAAATCCTCTCCCAGCCCTCAAATCTGCCCCTGGTGTTGTCAAACAACAACAAAAAAAACAGGAAAAAATGTGTGGAGAACTCCCTGTATCCAGGCCCTCGCTGAGGGTTTGAGGTTCACACTTAGCAGAGGCTCTTTGTGTTTCCTGTTCCTTGAAATAAGCTGAATTCCATTCATACAAAAGGGAAAACCCCAGGATTTTTGGGGGTGGGGAGATGTGGGGAGAGAAATTTCAACTCTGATCCTCCAGCTCAGTTTTCTCATCAGAAACCAAAAAAAAACCCAACAAAATAAAAACCCTCTCCCAACTGCTCTTCCTGCAATTAGGGAGTGATCAGCTGCCAAAATGTGTGCCTGGGGCTTGGCTTTCCCTAAAATGTTTATTTTATTGGAGCACAGATCACATTTGGAAGAGTTTAGGCAGGCTGAGGTCCCCTCTTGCTCTGATGAGAGCCAGAGCACGAGAGGCGGCCGCCAGCGCGGCTCCCAGCTCCTGCTGTCCCCCTCCCTCCTTGGGAAGGGATTTTTCCAGAGCCAGGAGCTGCCACCACCCCCTATTTTCCCCTTTTCTCCCCCAAATCCTTGGCAGGACCCTAAATCCTGCCCTTCCCACCAAAATCCCAACAGCTCTGGGGCCCAAAGTGAAGGCAAACAGCTCCTGCCACGCTCAGGGATGGAGCAAAGGGAAAGTCCTGACCCTGGGCACGGCTGGTTTGGGGACAGGGACCCATGGGGTGGGTCTGTGATGTCCCATGTGGGGCTGGTGGCCTCAGGAAGCCCCTCCAGAGCACAGAACATCCCGAGGAACATCCAGGGATTTGTGCTGGAGGAGCTGCAGCAGCCAAAGGAAGGGGAGCTGGACACAGTGAGGCAGCCAAGAACCTCTCACCTGATGTTTGGCCAGTTTTTAATCAGAACTGGCACATCTACTGAGCCAAAAAAGCTTTTTTTAATCAGAATTTGCAAGTCTATCGAGCCAAAAAAGCTTTGTTTCACCTGGTTTTCAGCACCCAGGTGTTCAGCTGGCCAAGCAAACTCTGTTCCTGTGGCCCTCCCTGCCTCCCAGGGGTTGGGATGGGGTCCCTGGGACTCAGCAGCCTCAGGATCAGGAGCCCTGGTTTGGGAATTCCAACCCTGGGGTGCATCTGCTTCACATTAACACCAAACCCTGGGGCTCAGCAGAACAGAGCCACCATTGTCCCCTCAGCTGCCCTCCAGTGAGGAATAACAGGATACAACCTGACCCACTGCTGCTGGCTTCTAAAGAAAAAAGGATTTTTTGGGGTGGCTTTTTCATCTTCTGTTCCAATGAGAGGATTTTGTACCACCCCTTTCCTCTGTGGCTGCAGCAGAGGTTGAAATTGAATTTCTGGCACCCTGTGGGTTGCTTTTCCTGCTGGGCACAGGTTTCGGTGCAGTTGTTCCATTTGAAATCCCCTTCCCTGAGCCCAGGGGCAGCAGAAAGCGGCTGCAGCCATTCCTGCAAAGCCAAACAAAGGGGAAAATCCAGGCAACAACGGGAACAGCCTGAGCTGCCCAAAGCAAACTCCCTCTTCCCCAGCACTCCATTGCTTTTGGCAGCTTATTTCCCTGCTGCTGGGGGGATTTCAGCCTCCAGCTGCCCCCAGAGATGCAAACAGAGCAGGGAGCAGAGCAGGGATGTGATCCTGTGCTCTGAGCAGCCAAACACTGCCCAGCTCCCCCATCCCCAGGCACTGCAAATTCTGCTGGACAAGCAGGAAAACCACAAAAAAAACCTTCCCTGGATTTTCCCTGCTGCCTGTTTGGCTTCTCTGCTCCAACACAGGCCCTCCAAATGCAAATATTTTGCTTTTTTTTCTCTGCTCTCTGCACCCACCAGTGACAGAGTTTGTGTCACGGTGCTCCAAGCTGGCTGTTCAAGGAATGCTGCTGCAGAGATAAGCACAACAACAAATTTCCCCCAGTGATTTATCCATATTATGTCCATATTATTATGTCAACAGATGCTTTCTTTTATTTTTTTTTTATTTTTTTTTCTTTTCCCCCTCAAATCTCCAGCTCATCTTTGGGATAACGAGCCCCACTGGAGGGGCCAGCAGCTGATGAAAGCAGGGAATGCAGGAGAGGACTGGCTCCAGATGGGCATTTCTGCCAGGCCAGGAGCTGCCCAGGGATAATCCTCCCTCCCCAGGGCACCAGAGGAGTGACCTGCAGCACACCAGGGTGGATTCATCCCCCCCAAAAAACCCCTCCAGCTCCCCAGGCTGGCGCTAATCCTGGATAAGGGGAGAGTAGAACACCTGCACGAACATATTGCACCCTGGGCTGGACAAAAGGGATCAGCCCTGGGGCTCCTCTGACGCTGGGATGTGTCAAAACACAGCCTGGCAAAAACTTCCATGTGTCCAGAAGCTCTGGACTTTTTCCTGGAGGTGCCAAAATCCCCTTTTGAGATGCAAAAAACCCTTCTGTGCTTCAGATGCTCCAGAGGGGTTTTTTTCCCCTCCACCCCATCTCTCAGGAGTGTGAGGATGCAGGAAGGGGGTGAGCCCAGTTTGTGTCACCCATGGGGACTCTAAGGGGACAGACACAACCCCCTGGTGGTGACACAGCCCCCCCATTTGCAGCGTTATTTGAAATTATTTCCATTCAAAGAGAGCAGCAGCAGCAGCAGTGGGAGGTGGGAATTCACCGAGTTAAAGTGATGGATGAGCTCACTAAACACCTTCATTCACCGCCTGAAAGGGCTGGGGAAATCAAATAAATGTAAAAAGCGCCTATCAAAGCTTCATCATGGAGCTTGGTGGTCTTAATTGGGAAATACAGCCCGGGGTGACAGCCAGGCTGGGCTGGCTGGGGATTAAATGGGCTCGGCTGCTGGGCAGCGATGCCTTTCCCCCATGGAGCAGCATCCAGGCCCCAAATTGCCCCTCACCGCCCAAAAAAAGGAGTCAGTGTCTGTTTTGAGACAAAACAAATCATCACAGAGTGTCTGGACCACTTCCAAGCTGAGGGATGAATTATTTTCCCAGCTGATTCCCTCGTTTAATAATAATTTCTACCGGTCCGAGTGGGGGGGATGGATTTAAATAATCCCCGCCATGTGTCCATGGAAAATCTCATTTCCACCCTGCCCAGAAGCAGAGGGGTAATTGTTACCAAAAAAATAAATTAAAACCCCACACTTTTCACCATCAAAGGCCTTTTCTAATTAAGCACGGGACTAAAAAACACATTTAAGGAGGTACAAGAACCCAAGTGCAAGGAGGTGGGAGGGGAGAAAAACCACCATTATTCCTTGATTCAGCTGCAGCAGGAGAGAGGAAAGAGGATGAAGGTGCCTAGAAATTGAGGTAGTGCCTTAAAAACCTGAAGTTTATAAGGCTGCAGCAAAAGTGTGAGGGAAAAGCCAGTGGGGAAGGGTGTCCTGCTGCTCTAAATCACCCCAGCCCAGCCTCTGGTTGTTTCTGCTTTATTTCCAGCATTTCTGGCTGACAGGAGCAGCAAAAGCAATTTGAGATTTTGTCAGGGTCAGTATTCATCGGTGTGGGGGGAATGGGGTTTGCAGTTTGGGTCAGTTGTTTTCAATTCTGGGGCAACCCAGCCAAGGAGCAGGGGAAGGGCTCATTTTGCACACTGAGTCCCTTGGATGTGCCAGCCCCCGTGCCACCAACCCGGGTGGCATTTCAGTGGCCATGAATTATTCACAGCTCAGCTTCAAATGCAGGTCTTGGTCAATGCCAGCTCCTGGCTGGGCAAGGTGTGCCAGGAGCTGCAGCCTCTCCCCCAGCCAAACTCAGCTGGAAAAAGAACTCAATTCCACCCCAAACCTGCTGGTCTGGTGGCCAAATAGTGGCAAGGAGTGACTTCAGCACCTGCTTGGTGTGGTTTGCTCAGTTTTTCCAGGAAGCAGGGGGCAGATCCTACAGCTCCCACTGCAAAAGGCACAGGAAAAAATCAGATTTTCCCAGAATATCATCAACAATATCTCCCTTTATCCTTTAAAGTTATGTAAAGGATACCTGGAGGCATTTAAAAGATGTGGAGATGTGTTCTTGGCTTAGTGGTGGACTCGATCTCAGAAGGTTTTTCCAGCCTTGATGATCCCACGACGGTGGCAGCTCCTTCAATTGCCACAAGCCACACGGTGCAGAATTATTTCTCAACCACAGCCCTCACAGATCTTTACTCCCCCAGCTTTGCAGCATTCCACCTTTCCCCCACACCAGGCATTTCATCTGTTCACAGCCTAGCCCTGCTTTCATCCTGCCAAAAAGTCTCTGACTCTTCAAACTCAACCAGAAGCATCACAGCATTTTCCTTCCCAGCCTCTGGAGCCTGAGCTGTGGGGTTTAATGGCCTGCCCTGAATTCTCTGTGCTTTTGGTCCCTTCAGCATCACCCAGCAGGGAGAACTGGGTGGAAAAGGAATTCCTTGGGTTGGTTCTCAGCTTCTGTTTTGCAGCATTGGCACACTGTGAGCTGGGAGCAGCCCAGGACATCCCTGTGCACTGTCAGGTCCATCCCTCCCTGCCTGACACCCCCTCCCCAATCCAGGGATAAAGTGCAAACCAGGGACACCCTGAATTTATACCCCACTAGCCTGAAAAGAGAATTATTTAACACCAAATCCTCTTAGTGCTGAACATTATCAACTTTAAAATGACACAGCTTTCTTTTTTATTGTTTTTTTAATTTCTCTCTCATTCAAGAAATCCACCTCCCTTCTTCCCACTCAGCCTGTGCTGACTTATTCCTCCTCTCCCCTCCAACATCACACCCCATTCCCACCAGGACAAAACATTTCACCAGGGTTCTTGCATGGTCACAAAACCCTGGGGTTGCCAGAGGAGATGTTTGCACATTAAACAGCATTTTTGGAGAAGATTCATTGGAATTTCTACATTGTTAGGGAGTTGCATCCCAGCTCCAGAGGGTTGGGAATTTCCCTTTTTATTTTTTTTTGGGAAGCAGCTTGGGCACATTTAACCCCAGGTTTAACCTGCCCATCCCACTCAAATCCACAAAAAATCCCAAATCCCAGCCAGGCACATGCAAAGGACCAGCCCCAAGTGCTGCTCCCGTTGGGATATCTTGGGAAATGGATTTTCCAGAAAGCAGAGGAGCAGCTTGGGCATTCCCAGCCCATGAGAGAGCACAGACACAGCAGGCACGTGCCAAAGGGAATAAACTCAAGGGGCAGCAGCCCAGAGCAGCGTGGTGAGGAGGGAACAGGACAACTGACAGGGCACATCAGGGTTTGTTCCCAGCCCAGCCATGAGAGAAAGAGAAAAGTCACATCTTGAGTAGCTATAAAAATCCAAACTGGGCAGATGGAGGAAATGCCCCATGGCCATGGAGGAGAGTGAGGTGAGGAGGACAGAGGTGATGGAAAGGGCATTCCTGGGATAAAGTTACATCCAACTTTTCCTCCCAACTCCTTACTGGTACCTGAAAAAGTTCCTTTTTTTACCTCTTTGTGGGCCCTGAACCCCATCAAAGCTCCTCATTTGCCAAATCCCACAGCCCTGCTGGGACCAGCCCCTTCCTGCTCTTCAGCACCACAAATTCCCAAACATTTCTGCCAAAGCACAGAAAATAATTCCAATTTATTCCACTGGCTGAGCCCTGTGTGAACTCCACCAAACCAAAGGTGTCTCCCAAAGGTTTTCCACTCTCTCTCCCAAAAATCTTAGCTCATTTCTGTGTCACTCCAGGCCTTCCCATCACATTTAGAGAGTGCCTCTGAGCCTGGGCTGAGCATCCCAACCTGAAAAGCCACCAGGAATCAGAACTTTGCTGTTCTCCATGCCCAGAGCCTCAGGCCACACTGGACAGAGCAGAGAGGTTTGGGAATCGCCTGTTTTGCACTCCAGGAGGTGGGAAACTACACCACCACCCCAAACCACTGAGTTCTGAGCATCTGGAGCATCCTCTGTCCCCTCAGCTCCCTGGGACAGCCCTGGAATGTGCATGGAATGGCATCCCATGGGCACAGGGAGAGGGGATCACCCCCACACACACATCCCAGAGGCTCCAGCTCCCACATTCCCTGCTCTCTGCAGCAGCTCCAGCACACACACACACAGAAATGGGATTTGAATGACCAGGAGCCCCTGCTCCAGCCTCCTCCCACCACCTGGGTTTGTGCTGGGTGCTCTGAAGGGACCTTTTGTTGCAGGAGCTCCAACTTCTCTCGCTCGCCCACCAGCTGCCACAGCAGAGGAGGATTTCCAGCCACAAACATTCCCTCTCTGTTCTCCAAAGGGCTTCTCCCACCATGAAAACTCATTTTTAAATTTTTTTTTCCTTTGTAAAGCAATGCAAGCAGGCACTGCCAACATGAAAGCCCAGCACCCAGCATTCCTGCAGGACAGAAATGTTTTGTGCCCCAGATGAAATCTGGAGTGGGATGGTAAAAGATCTTTCCTGCCATCAAAATAAGGCTGCTCAACCTCTGTAAATTCATCACTAAATCCAAACACCTTCTGTTCTAACAGGTCTCTGCTCCTGGATGCCAAATGTCATGGAGAACATCCAACCCTCAGGTAACCAGGGGTTAAATCTGCCACAGCCTCACAGAGCCTCCACATCCCCAAAGGCTGTCCCAAATTATTCATTTTCCTGCTATTTTCAAGGTGATTTCTAATGATTTCACATCAGAGGGTGAAAGGAGTTCAGGCTGAGTGCCAGGTGTCACCAGCAGAAAGGACAAGTGGCAAAGAAAAGAATGGGCTGGAGCTCAGGAAAACCACCTGGAAATGCCAGGAGAAGTGAGAAAAGAATCAGTTCCTGGCTCTTTCCAGGTGCCAGCTCTGGGGGATTTGCATAAATGAGGGCTGGGAGCTGTGAAACCAAAAATGGGGTTAGAAAGTGCTTTGGCTCAGCCTGGTGTGGACACTTGGGGGCTTCTCTACTTATTGCAGAGCAGCAGCAGAGTTTAAAAATCCACAAATTTAGGTCCACATTCACCCCTTTAATTCCATTTAGAGTGAGCTGCTCACCCTAAATTCTTCCCCTGCTTCGTGCAGGGGCATTAACAAGAACTGTGCGTATAAAGAAAAAAATAAAGGGTTTATCTGATGTACATTTGGAATTACAAGGTGAATATTTGATATTCCTTCAGCTGCTGCCCACTGCCCCATCCTCCCTGCTGCACTCCTGGCTCATTCCTACCGGGATATCCCCAGGGATGGTTTCCCCTTGGAAACACCTCCTGCTCCCAGCCCCACTGGGAGCTTTGATTCCCGGTTTGCCTTTGTGATGCTGACAGGAGCGCTTGGCAGCAGCAGGAGCAGGGAGATTCCAGGGCTGGAATGGTGTCCCCAGGCTGAGCCAGGCACAGGAAAATGATTTTAGCAGGCTGCCTCCATCCTGCTGCTGTTGGCTTTCCCCGATTTTCATCCCTGGATGTTTAATGTATTCCGAGGGAGGCGTGGAGACAGCGAGGGAGAGCCAGACAGATTTACAACGTGCCAAAAAAATAAGGTCATTTGGCAGAGGTTTGGGTGCTGCTGTGCCAGGGCTGGGAATGTCTGCCTGGATTTAGGGAGCACACCCAGCCTGGGAGGAGCTGGGATTAGGAAGCAGAGCCTCCCCTCCTGCCTGGCCAAAAAATCAGCTCCATCCTCTGTGCCCATCCTCCTCCTCCTGCTGCTCTGCTTCCCATTCCCACCTGCAGTGGATATGTGGGTGTGGGATGAAGGAAAGCGATTTTCCCTGCAACACACACATGAAGAAGGGTGGATCTGTGATACTGGGGAGTTCCTGCAACATCTGGCAGCAGGGCTGAGTCAGGGCAACGCCAACACCTGGGAATGGGAGCTCACAATTCCCTTGGGAACAGCACAGGGCACTTGGAAACCCCAGCCCAGAGCAGGATGCTCTCTATAAAATCCCTGTTTTATGGCGTTTAGACCTTAGCACAAGACTGACTTCACCTTCCAGCAAAGGGTTCAACCAGAAATGCAGGAAAATCCCACCCTCCAAAGCCTGGCTGGGGCAGAACCAGCAGCCCACCTTGGCACTGGGTCACTTCAGGGCTCTCTGGCAGCCAAAACCTCATCCCAAAACCTGATCCCTGTTCCTAAAGCCCCGGGAAACCTCAGCTATTTCCCGGCTGCTGGAAGGAAAAGCTGCAGATAAAGCCTTGCAAATCTCGGGCACGAGGCTGTGCTCACACCGTGCTGATCCCGGGCTGGGGATTAAGGACAGGGATTGGTAATTAAAGACAGAGGGGCACAAAGCAGGGCTCGAGTTTTTTTCATTTCGGGCCGTTTGGAGGCTGTAAAGAGCTCGGGATGCAGCAGCAGTGTGACATGAACAATGGCCTGATGGGGGGACAAGGGGTGAGCATTTCCTACTCTAATTAAGAGGAAACCCCGGAGGGTTAATGAGCTGCTGGGTCATTACAGCTCCGTGTGCCCGCGGGACACAGCCTGGGAGCTCCAACACTCCCCCGGTTTCTGCTGCTTTATTGGAAAATGCAGATTTTAGCCATCAATGCACCTTAAAACCCACCAAAAATGTGGGTAGCACTGCTAGTGAAATGCATTTCTCCACGTTTTGGTCTCTCAGGACAGCACTTTGTGAGGATGATAAGCCAGATCCCTGGGAGATGTGCTCCTAATCCTATTTGGCCACTCAATCCTTTATTTCCTTGTGTCTTTTTTTCCTCCTGTGACCACATTTCTCCCCTCTCTTTACCTATCCCAGTTTTATTTTCATTGGATTAATTCCTACTACAGCTCCATTACAACCAAAACTCTCCTGGGACCACGAGCCAGCACCTGGATACAAATCCTGGCTCTCCCAGATTGCAGCTTTGTTTCTATTTCTCGCTTCCTTAAGCAAAAATAATAAATATATAATGCCCAACATAAGGAAAACAAGCAGCCCTTTCTATTCTCATCAGCCTCATCCACAGGTTTCTCAGCTCTGTGCATCCAGGATGACACCAGATGGGAATGCTTTGCTGAGGAGCTGGATGAGGAGGGGATTTGGGTTATTTTTTTCCCCTATTTTTAACAACAAAATTCCTTCTGTGCAAACTGCAAGCCACGGTGTGCATGGTGACACGTGCCTGTCCATTAATGACCAGCTAATTAGGAGCTCTTGGAGCAGTCTGGGAGACAAGGGATGTTTGGAGGATGGATGGCTCGGGTTTTCCAGACCATTCCTCCTCCCCAGGCACTGAAGTGCTGCTCTCCTCTGCAACAGGGAAAGGAAGATGGAAATAGAGGGAAACACCTCTGGAGGAGCATGAAGGAACTATAAATGGGAGAAATTCTGGTGAGATTGGAGAGGATGGAGGATTCTAAAGGTTGGGACATCCCAGCTCCGAGCAGGGTGGATTTGTTCCTCCTGTGGCTGCAGGGAGCAACAGGCAGCTCCCACATTTGCCAAAACCATCGTGGAAAACTCTCCTTCCCACTCTCCCCAGCCCCTGAGGGGTGGCAAGGCCAGCCTGGGGACAGGGAGCCAGCAGGGACTCACCAGGACTGCGGCTTCCTCTTCATGATGCCCTGGCGTCTCCACTGCGAGTGGGGGCTCAGGTGGTAGGTGAGCTGCCTGCAGAGCTTCTCCATGGCTCCCAGGGAGTCTCCTTCCTGCAAAAACATGGAAAGGACACGGGGTCAGGGCTCTGCAGCATTGCCATCACACCCAGGGGCTGCCCTGAGCCCAGAGTGGCACCAGCTGGGAGCAGGGAAGCCTTGAGAGACCACCCTTAAAACTGTCTAGAAAGGGGGGAAAAGCCTCTCTGATTGCTAAGATTCTGCAGGAATAATATACATATAAATATAAATATAAATATAAATATAAATATAAATATAAATATAAATATAAATATAAATATAAATATAAAAATATATTACTATTATGTTATTATATTGTTATTATCCCACCGTAACCATCTGACACCACGCAACACCTTTCAGCACTAAAATCTGGCAGAGATTGTTAAATTTGGTTAAATCACCCATTCATTACCACCAAAAATTGCTTCCCAGAGGATTTGTGAGCTGATGGAGTCTTGGGAAGAGAAAATGTCACAACATTTAATTGTCAGGAAAAATAAAAACATGAAGAAATGTGGCGTCTTCTCGATTTCGGATCAGATTTTCATCCCAAGGGATACTGGCTCGGAAAACTTGAACTCTGAAAGTTTCTAAGGATTTGGGTCTAGAAATTTTGGGTTCCAAAAATAAAATAAAACCCAGTCCTTATTGTTATAAAATAAACCCCAGGATTTTCATACAGATGATCTGCATTCCAGTAATTCCAACCACCCATCCTGCAGTGCCTCTCTTGCTCTCTGAAAGGTCACAGGCAGAGATGAGCCTGACTGAAAGATCAATAATGATAAAAAAAGATGCAAAATGCGACAATTTGTGCTGTCTGCCTGGTTTTATCAAAATGTTACATCATTAGGGAAGACACAGGAATTAAAGATGAAACCCTACAATAAACAGTCAGCCTGGGCTGCTCAGCCACAGGGATGGCTCAGGATTTTCTGGGAAAATCCAGGCAGGAATGCTGAGGAAGGTGCTGCATCTCCTCTGCCTGGACAGCCAATTATTGCTGCCTTCACATCCTCCCTGAGAGCTCAGCTTTTGCACCCTAATTTATGCAATTTATGCACAAATTTATTCACCCCCTCACCTCTGCATCAGTGGAGTGGGACCGGCCTTATAAAGACATCATAAATATTGAATTACCTGGGAGCAATTGGGATTTTGACAAATCACTTGGGGGTGTACAGGGAAACAATTACAGCAGGTTTTCTCAGGGTAAAAAAAAAACCAAAACACAACAACCACAAACCCAGGACATCTCTGCAGGTGGCTGGGGCAGAAATATCAGCCAGGATTTGTGGGTTTTGACTCCACTCTAAGAATGAAGCCTTGATATAAATTGAGAGGGTTTCTTCCCAGATATATCATGGGGCTTCCCATGAATCACAAGCTGATTTTCCAGCTGATTTTTCCCTGATAATTCCAAGGTGGTGCTTGTGGACCTGACTGAGGGCAGCAGTGCCAGGGGATTTCAGGTAGAAATTGCAGATCCAGGGATCCCAGCAGGACACAGGCTATGGAAAACCCTGGGAACCAGCGAGCTGAGCCTCTGATTCCCAGGAAATCTGGGTTTATAGGAGCACATTTAAAGCCCTGCTTTTCAACACCTCATTCACCACCAAGCTGAACCCAAAATCTGAGTTTTCATCCCACACATTTCATCCCTCAGGTGTTCCCACAGCTCCTCTCCCACTGCAGGCCCTGTGGCAAAAACCAACCCCGGGCCTGGATGAACCCTGGGAGGCTCAGCCTGGGGAATGAACACTGAGAAAATTAAGAAAAGCAAGATTTTACCTCATGTTTCCTACAGGAAAGCCTGGAAAAGCAGGCAATTCTTTAATTAGAGCCTCAAAACATTCTGGGAAGGCAACACTGCCAGCAACACCTTCCTGGCTGTGGAAGCACCCGCCCCAACATGAGAAGAAAACACCACAGATTTTGACACCTCCCTATATATATTTTTTTTTTACCTGCCAGGTGCCAGCAGCTTTCATTTCATCCGTTTTTTTTTTTTAATTATTATTTTTATTTTTAAGCACTGCAGCAGAGTGCACCCTGAGGGATGAGTGGGGGTTTCCAGCTCCGAGGCCTCCCTGGAAGAACTGGTGTTGAAAAGGAAACAAAGCGCTAAAATCCTGAGGGGGAAGGACATTGCTGGCATTTTGTGCTGCAAATTTCCTCCAAAATAACCCTGCAAGAGACAATTCAAGCTGTCTCCAGCCTTATCCCAGCTGAATTGTTGGGGAAGTGAAATGATTCACAAGAGGAACGCGGGGAAGCTGTGAAAATAAAAAAAAAAAACCACAAATTTTTGCTGTTTCAGGTGTGTCATGGTCATCTTGCTTCTCCAATGAGGTTTTTTTATGAGGTTTTTTTTTGCTCTCAAGATCTCCAGATGGCCAAGGGAAGCTCAGGCCTGAACTTCCCATCAAACCAATTCCTGAATAATTCAGCCCAAAGCAAATCCAGCCCATCCAGGCTGGTACAGGAGCAGAACAAGGAATATTTTAATCCTTTCTCCACATGCAGCTCATCCTTCTGTGGCCATCCCAACCTTTTCAGCCCTTTATCTTCACCAGCTCAACTCCCAAGCCCTGTAGATCCTGGGATATTTCTATTTTGGGGGGGTTAATAAATGATTTAGAGCACATGATTCCTGCACACATCAACTCTGTAGATAAAAACAATAATAATAAATAAAATCCCCATTTCAGAGCTCTCCTAAGGCACAGGATGGGCTCCTTCCTTCTGCACATCTCATTCCCACAAACTCTGTGCTTCAGGAACCTCCATTTTTTAGGTTTTTACCCAAACCTCTGCAGCCCCAAAACTCGTGTGCAGGAGAAGGGACTTTGCTGGTGCCGTGCCAAGGGCTCCAAACAAAAGCTTTTCCCTGTTCCTGATCCAAGTCTATCAGGAAATAATTGGAGCTGACACACACACCCTGATGGGACTGAGCCCAAGAGCTTGTTTGGAAAGGGAATCAGAGTAAAAATCAGTTTTAAAATCAGCTTCAAAACCAGCCCAGCTCGTGCTGGCAAGGTTTGAACCTCACAGGGGAATGGGGAGACCCCTGGGATGAGGGGAGGGATGATGCCAAGAATTCCTGTGGGATGCTCCCTCTGCCTTGGGATAACATCTCTGCCCTGCACCATCAGCACCCTCAGGAATGATGGAAAAAAAGTCACAAACCCCTCTGGGCAGATGCTGCTGCTTCCCACAACATCAAAATCGAGGCCAAAAGCTCTTTCTGCCACATCTCCATCAGTCTGCATCACATCACTCATGGAAGGTCAATACAAAGCTGATTTTCTGTGGTCAGAGGGCAGGGAAACCTCAACCTGCAGAGCCTGAATCCCACAGGGCTGGGTTTTGGGAAACCCTGAGTGCCCTCTCCATGGAAAGGACAACAACCAAGCACAAAAATTGCATTTTCTCACCACCAGAGCCCAATCCCAGCAGCAAACTCTCCTGAAATAACACACAGGAAAAGCATCACCCAAGATGTGGCCCCTCTAACATCACACAGGGGGTGGGAATGTGCATTTTTTTATCTGGTTTTCAAACTCTGGGAGGAAAACTGCATGGTAGGGCTGGGGAGATGGGACAGACCACACACACACACACACACACACACAGAGTCCAGCTTTCCCAGCTGATGCTGCTGGCAGGAAAAAAGCTGGGATGTGCCCTTTTCCTGAGCTGATAAATGCTGGCGAGGAGCCCCCAGCTGAGCTCCTACAGATCCATCAGCCACACATCTGGAGCTGGGATTTGTGTCCTGACCCCATGGCTGAGGCATCACCCAGCACCTTTCACCATCCCTGGGCACGTTCCTGGCTTTTCTGCAGGGCAGAGGGATTTCACCAGGGAAAAACAACCCTGAAATGAGCAGGGCTGTGGTTCCACTGTGGATAAATAACCCCGGAGTCACCGCCTGCCCTCTCTGCATCACCTCATGGGCAAGATTTGGGTCCCCAGACTGGATTTCAGGGCTGCTCCAAAAGGAGAGAGAGCTCAGAAGAGGACGCAAAAGAGGTGATAAAGATGTTACAGCAAATTAATTTGTTTTCATAAAAAAAAAAATGAATCCCTGCTCCTCCTCCAGGAGCAGAAGCCCTGGGGATGGGCAGAGCCCTGGGGGATGCACCAGGGCCAAGCACCGTGGAAAAGAGGCCAACGTTAATGATTAAAGAGCCCTGGTGAAGGATTCCTGCTGCAGCACAGCAGGGGAGTGACCCAAATTAGAACAATTAGCCATTGTCTGGGGGCTGCGAGGAAGCAACAGGATTGTATTCTATTTTTTTTTCCAGCGTTATTACACAGCTCCCACATTTCTGTCACTCACAATCAGTCTTAAATAAAAACGTGCTGTCCTGCATATCTTAGAAACGAGAACTCCCTGGCCTTCCCGAATACATTAAAAATTGGGGGGTTTTCCCCCTCTCCTTTTGTGGTTTCTTTAGAAGAATTTTCACACTTGCAACATCCCTTTCTGGATGCTGCAGGATTTGCAGGTGTGAGGCACGAGCAAAACTGAGGCACAAACCACACTTATCCATTCCCTGCCCAGGAGGTATTTGGTGTGGGGATCCCTCAGCCAAGATTTTTGCTTTTCATGCAGTTCAGCAGACAATGAACCTTAAAACATGACCTATTTCACACCTTAAAAATAAAGAGAATGAGAGATTTCCTTCCAAATCCTCCTCCTCGGGTATTTCTTTTGTGTCTTGAATGATCAGCTAGGACAATAGGATAATAGTCTGGATTATTAAGCAAAAAACCTCAAGTGGTTGAAAGACAAAAAAAAAATGTTGACAATGATAAATGGAATTATTATCCAGTTAAACAAAGGCATAAAACAGTGAGACATGCCCTGGGAAGTCCCAGGGGAGAAAATCCTCAATGGCTTTAATGTGTATCCAATCAGTTATCCCAAATTAGCAGGAGGCAAAGAGAGCAAATCCCCAGGGACAGGAGCTGGGGTTTGGAAAGGATGAGAGCAAAACACAGAGGGAACGTGGAAATGGCCCCACGTGTGAAGGATCCACACCCTGTGAGATCCCCAAAGTGGGAATGGAGACCTGAAACACTGCAGGGACCCCCTGGTCTCAGGGAATCAGGGAGGGAAACAGAGGATGAACCCCAGGACAGAGCTCTGCCCACCCCAAACCTGCAGCTGCAGCCCCAAAATGGCTTTCCCTGCTCCCCCCGGCTTTAATGGGATCCGAATTTACGACTCTTCCCTTTTGATGTTGTCACGAGGGGCTGAAGTCATCTCATGATTTTCTGCTTTGCCTTTTTCCCTTCCCTTTCTTGTTCTTTTTGTCCCTCCCCCCTCTGCTTTCAGAGCGTGGGGCTGAGCTCAGCCTATTGTTGCTTGCAGACATCTGTGCTGCAGCCAGTCCCAGATTTCCCTTTGCAAGTCCTAACGGGGTTTGCTCCAGCAAATCCTGTGAGATCAGGAGGTGGGAAAAGATTTAAATCCATCGTTCCCCCAAAACATCCCAAAAACCAGGAGGGGAACGCAGGGATTGGTGACTGATCCTGCCTACAACCCCATCCAGGTGTGCAGGGGAGGATCCACCCAAAATCCCAAATCCCTCCTCTTTCATGGCTGAGTTCCTTGGGCAGGGCATGAAAAATCCCCCTGGAAAAGCTCTCCAGGTGTCCTTAAAATATCACCACGAGGCTGTTGCAATTCCCCTTCCCCCATTTCTGGCTCCTTTGGGAAGAGGATTTGGTGTGTGGAGGATGAGGGATGATGTGGGTGATGCCCAAAGGGAAGAAGACGTTGGCACAATGGAGTGATAGATCCCAAAAATGAATTCTAAATAAAGTGACAACGTGGCTTTAGGGCTGACCAATTTGACCACCCCGTAGCTCAGAGCAGGAAAGCTTTTGAAAATAAATCATGTCTGGTTTAATTCAAATTAGAGGAGGAACTTAAGCAATTAAATAAAGGCCATTTTAATAAGAATGAGCGTGTTTTTTTGGTCATATTTTGCAATGATCACTGTGGAGCCACAGGGCTTACACACAGTCAGAGCCCAGCATCAAATCAGATCCTACATCACCTCTTTCAGGGAGGTTTTCATCTCAAACTACTCCAAATATTAGGAAATCCTGGTAGTTTGTGGGAAATTCTACTGAGAGAATGTTAAAAGATGCACAGAAACAGAAATAAAAGACATAAAAGCTGCACAGAAACAATGCAAACCCAGCAAACAGCTCCAGATGCTGTTGGGTTAGGGAATGCTGTTCACAGCAGAAATCTCATTCCCTTCCTTCTGGTCTGCTTGAATAGAGGTTTTACCACCAAAACTCCCTCTTAAAGAAGGTAAAAGAGGAAAAAGAGGTAAAATCTGAAGTAGCATAAATAAAAGCCAAAGAAAAAGGTTTGTTTGGTTTTTTTTTTTAAGGAGAAGAACCAATCTTCTATCAAGCAAAAATTAGACTTTGATAAAACCTTATTAGAAGGTTTTATCACTAAATTTCCCATCCAGCAGCAACCTCTCTGCAAAGGAAGGAGAATTTTGGAGATGCTGATCAGAAAACTCACCCCATCCATCACCCAAAGCCATCTACAAAAACCATCCAGGGAAATTCCAAACCCAGGTCTGCAGGTAAGGACTCCACAACAAACTGAAAAAGGTAAGAATAATTAAAGGTTGTGGCTGTAATTAACTGCAGAGCAGGGTGAGAATACAGACCCTGAGCAGCACTTCTGGCCCTTCACCACCTTTTTGGAGCAGCCTGACACTCTGGCAGCTGAAGGTGTCCTGGAGCAGATGGCAGGGGCTCTGTGCCAGGGCAAAATTAACATTTTGTGGAGTCCTGCTTGACAGCAGCATAAAACTCAATGAGGGGGAAAGGCAGCAACTGGTGCAAAACGGGACTGGGCTGCACTTGTGGGCAGGAGGGGCCTGCAGGGACAGCCAGGCTGTCACCTGAGGGGACCTGCATGGCCCATCTCCAGGAGGCCCCATTAACCCTTGGCTTTCATCACATTAACCCAACACTGAGTGTGCAATTGTTTTAACTTCACGATTGAAGAAAACCCTCAAATCCTCTGATTCCAGGCAAATCTAGCCAAGCTGGAAACCCCACAAAGGTGGGATTGTCACAGCTCCCCCCTCATGGCTGCAGGGATGGGGAGGGTGGTCACCTCCTCCCAGCACCAGCCAGGCTCATTGTTGAGCTCTCAGGAGAGGATTTGCTCCTTTGCAACTCTTAAAATTCCAGTTCTGCCACCACAAACCCCTGGGCACCCCACCAGCACTGAGTGCCCACTTAGGACAACCACAGAGCACCAAGGACCCAGCAATTAAACCCTGAATTAGCCCAAATTAGGAGCTGGTGAAGCTGCAGCAGTGGCAGGAAACCGAAAGGCAAAATC
The DNA here is from genome assembly GCA_039654755.1 of Calcarius lapponicus. Taxonomy (NCBI): domain Eukaryota; kingdom Metazoa; phylum Chordata; class Aves; order Passeriformes; family Fringillidae; genus Calcarius; species Calcarius lapponicus. The sequence goes on along the minus strand of JBBFKN010000017.1, from coordinate 7,089,190 downwards.
TGTAGAAACAAAGGGAAGGAGTGGAACCCAATTTTGCACATTTTCCTCCAATGTGCTTGGCTGAAAGGCCAAAGTGCAGAGCCTCAGCCTCGGTGTTGACACACCAAAATGAAAAGCAATGTACAATAGGGCTTATCAAGAGAGGCAGGAGCAGGAGATGAAGGGGATTGCAGCAGCTCAGGAAGTTGTTCCACAGGATCCTGCAGTAATATTGCACTTGGACTTCAGAGAAGCAATTAGAGAAGGCAATAAAATCCGAGGTGATAGATGGCCCTGAGGGGGACATGGGAAGATAAAATTGAAAAAAAAAAAAAATAATATCAAAATCTTCCCTGAGAGCTGCTGGAGGGTACCCAGCTCAGCTTGCACAGAAAAGGAGGAATGGGAGCAGGGTGGGGAATGGCAGGGAGGTGTGTGCTGCATTTCCTGGCCCTAAAAACCTCCCTGAGGTGTGGGGGGGAGGCCTTGGAGCATCCCCACTCCTAAATTGCACCCACCTGAGTGCTACAGACAAAGTCATGATGGGAAGATCACTTAGATGCCACTGGAAAAGGTCACTGGAAAGAGCAGCTAAATTTTAATGCCAAATCCATCTGTATCCTACTGATAGAGCTGCCATGAAACAAAGGGAGCAGCTAAAAATCCAGGAGAGATTACTCTGGATTTACTCATTGCTCTGGAAATACCTCAGCAAACAACAGGTTAATCCTTGCAGCTGGTGCACAAGAGAAAAAGAGAAAAACACCCACTGGAATCAGAGTGCTCAGGAGATGATGGCACTCTCAGGAAAGGGAATGAAATCTTGATTTAAATGAGGATCAATTGGGCATTGCTATGCACTTCATGTCATCCCATTTGCTTTTCTTGTTTCACTTTGTACCAGGTTTGTTTAATTTTTGAAATTTCATTTCTTCTGTTTCTCTTTTGTCTCTTTGTTTATCTTTATTCCCTGATTTTAGGGAATTCAATGGGAATAATTTTTGGTCCTTTTCACTGCACCTCATTTCCTCTCAGTGTACTTGGTTGTAGTCACTCCATTTCAAATCTTCTGTGGTTTTTTCAATTTCATTTTCAGTCGATCATATCTCCTTTCCAGAGTGTTTGTTCCACTCTGTCCTCTGATTTCAAGATTTCATTCCCTTTCCTGAAAGATGGCACTGCCTTCCCCCTCACCACGCACAGGGAAGATGAAATTCAGAGGAAAATTGGAATTTCTCAGGGGAAAATCCCCCTTGGAACTGCAGGTCTCATCCCACTCACCCTCCTCTGTCCCTCATCCCCTCCCAGGATGAAACCAGATGTGGCTTTTTGAGTTATTTATGTCCCAAATTCAGCACATCCCAGAGAGCCTTTCCCAGCCTGGATCAGCTGGGATCCCACGGGAAGCAGAGCCCACCCCAGCTGCAGGAGTGTCCCTGGAGCGTCCCTGGGATATTTCTGGGACATTTCTGTCATTCCCTGGGGGTTCTCAGCCCTGGGAGCCTGGGGAGAGGCGGCAGGACCCCCTCCCATCCAGTCCCTGCTAATGTGAATCCCAGGGAAAGGGCACAAGGCTCAGCTCCAGCTCATGAACCACCTCTGCTCTGCAGGCACAGCACAAATGGGGATTTTCCGAATTTTTTTAAGAGAAAAAGAGGTGAGGGAAGGAGCAGTGGAGGGTATCCAAGCTCCCCCAGCACCAGCTCTGGGATGCAGCCGGGAAATTTCACTTCCAAGTGCTCCAAGCAGAAGTGAAAACACGGATGCAGACCCAGGAGCTGTGCTGGGCTGTCCCCGCAGGATGGATGGCAAAGGGAAAAAGGAAAGTGACAGAGAAATCAGGAGGATTTAGCAAATTACCCAACAGCTCTTTGAAGATGGGAAGGGTGGGATAAAGCTCTTAGAAATCCCCAAATAGCCCAAACTGGGAGATAATCACTTGCTGGACTTTGGCCAGGAATCCCAGTCCCTGCCATCGAGGAAGAGCAATCACTGGAAAGCCTCCTGGCACCTTCCCTGTTTACAAAAACTCTTTGCTTTTATTTATTTATTTCTTTATTTTTCCTCAATAGAGGGTGCCTCCTCTCTGGAAGGAGAAGGGGCCACACAGAAATTGCTCAAATGACAGAAAAACAGAGCTTCCATCCAGCCAGGGCAAAATCCACTTTGCTTCCACTCTCCAGCTCCTTAGAAGAGCTTTAAAAAAACTCTCCCTGTCCCCATTTATCTTGAATTTCAGTGGGGAAGATGAGGATGATGTTCCCTGTTGCACACAACAGGGAATTCTCTCAATCCCAAATGGAGATAATTGCCCAAATCCACTCCCCTGTGTTTGAACAGGGTCACATCTTCCACCTGAGACCTGGAGGAGCTGCTGCCCAGGAGGAGCACGAGAACGGCCGGGCAAAGCTGGATTTTGGGATGGTTTGTTTCATTTTTTGAATAAAAAAATCTGCTGCCCAGGAGCTGCAGGAGAATGGCCAGGCAAAGCTGGATTTTGGGATGGTTTGTTTCATTTTTTGAATAAAAAAATCTGCTGCCCAGGAGCTGCAGGAGAATGGCCAGGCAAAGCTGGATTTTGGGATGGTTTGTTTTATTTTTTGAATAAAAAAAGCTGCTGCCCAGGAGCTGCAGGAGAATGGCCAGGCAAAGCTGGATTTTGGGATGGTTTGTTTCATTTTTTGAATAAAAAAATCTGCTGCCCAGGAGCTGCAGGAGAATGGCCAGGCAAAGCTGGATTTTGGGCCGGGGCTTTGTTAAGCTGCTCTGCCAGCCTTGCCCTGCCAGAAAGCAGCAGGATAGGGATCAGCAAAGCCAAAATCTCACTCTGGGCAGCCTTCAGGGCTTGGAGGAGCTCCCAGGTACAGCCCAGGGGTTGCAGTACAAGGGCACAAGCCCCAAACCAGCCTTGCCCAAGGCTCCACTTTCCCAAATCCAACAAGTCCTCAAGGAGGGAAGGGAAGCCTGACTCACTCCCTATCAGAGCCATCAGTCATCCACACACGTGGCTTTGGTGTGTGGAAAAAAAGGAATTGCTTTAATTTTCCAATAGTTCAGGGCCAGATATCCCTGCTGGCACGGAGAGCTGTGAATTTTTCATGGGGGCCCTTCACTCCTTACTCAAAGTTTGTGTTTTCAGCTCCTTCTCACTGCAAACCAGATGAGCTGCAGGAGTTTTGCTGCAATCCCACAGCACATGGCTTTGCTGGGGTGTTTTGTCCCCTCCTCCTGCCCACGGGGACAGACAGACAGACAGACATCACCCTGAGGGCAGCATCCGCTGATTCCTGGCCCTGGGTTTTGGGAAGTGGCTTTGGAGCTGAGCTGCTCTCCAAGGAACCTTTCCCACGAGGAGAGAGGCAGGGAGATAAAAGATGGCCACGGGAGAGAAGACACTTGTTCAGATGTCTTTGATCCCCCTTTTTTTGCTGGAAAACTTCCTGCACAATCTGAGTTTCCTGAACAGCAGATCTGCCCCTTCTGAGGCCTCAGGAACCCCAAAGGTGACAAGAGCTGCACTCCAGGACCTGGGTTTCCTTGAACAGCATTAAACACATCTGGAATGGGAAGCCAGATCCAACCCCTGGCTTCCAAAGGATCTGGGAAGGAGATTTTTCCTTGGCTCCTTTCACACCCCAACCCACGGGCCAGGCTGGGACCTCAGCAGAGCCTGGGAGCAGCAATCCAGCCCTGGACACCCACACAAAGCTCACCCAAACATTTCCACCTCCCAAATTCCTCCTTCACAGCACTCCAGCCTCCTCCAGCACAAGTTACAGCTTTTGGTTTGGGTTTGCTGGCTGGAATCAGCATCCCCTGAGCTCCAAAGCCACGCTGGGGAGCCCAGGCCAATTTTTCCTGGCCATACAGACTCAGGCTGTGTTTACCCAGGGCTTGGAAAAATGATTCAACTTTTATTTTAGCTCAGAGGAGAGACCAAGGGGTCACCTTTAAGCTAAGGGTGGTATAAATAGAAGCTGAGTGAAAAAAGCAATGTACAGAGAGTCAGGAGAGCCTCTCCAAGCAGGACCCCATAACCCTGAGCAGGGACATATTTAAAAGAGAAGGTTAACAGAGACCAGGCTCCAGCTCCATCCACCTCTGCATGGATAAGGACAAGCTCCCAGCTGCCTCAACATATATATTTATGGATATTTGTGGCACAGGATTCAGAGCAAAAGCCAAAACTTCTGCAGCACTCCTGGCCCTGAGTGTTCTCCTGCTCTCACACATCGTGCCAAGGCTCTGTCAAAGTGAATAAGTCTGGGGGAAGAGAGGGCTGGGAGCTGGAAAATAACCCTGGTGACTAAAGCAGGCAACTTTCTGGGGACTTAGAGAACATCAGTATCTCAGGAAACCACCATGAAACACTGGGATGAAGTTACTTTTCACTCAGCTGCCAAAAAAAAAAAATGGTTTAAAGCACAGCCAGTGGCACCCAAAGCTGAGCAAGGCAAAGCCACCAACGAGGAGCTGCAGCACAGCCCTGCTGCTGCTGGGGTTGCTCTCTGTCACCTGCACAACCCCTGCTTCCCTCTCTAACCATCCATCCATCCATCCATCCATCCATCCATCCATCCATCCATCCATCCATCCATCCATCCATCCATCCATCCATCCATCCCTGGTGTGCTGCTTTGAGCTGTGCAAAGGATGTGAAGAGCACCAAGAGCATCCAGAAAGCATCTCCTGCAGAGTAAGAGCCTCAGCACTGCACAGGCTGATTCATGTGGGGTTTTGCCAGCACACAATCCCAGAATTATCAGGCTGGAAGTCCCAAATTTCCCAGCACATGGCCCAGGATTGTGTCCAGACAGCTCTGGGATCTCCCCAGGGAAGGAGGCTCCACACTCCACACCCTCTCTGGACAATCTGCTCCAGCTCTCACCTGCACTGGGAAGAAATTTTCTTCTTCCCAGAAATTCTTCTTCAGGTGGAGCTTCCTGGGCATCAGTTCCTGCCCATTCCTCCTGTCCCACTGCTGGATCCCTGCACACAGGGACAGCCAGGGATGAGGGCCCCTCTCAGCATCTCCTGTCCAGGCTGAACAGCCCCAGCTCCCTCAGCATTTCCCTGTCAGAGATGCTCCAGTCCCTTCATCCTCTTCGTCCCCCTGCTCTGGCCCCACTCCAGGAGCTCTTCTTGCCCTGAGCAGCCCAGAACTGGACACAGCTGTCCAGATGTGCCTCACAGGGCTGAGCAGAGGAACGAGGACCCTGCATCTCCCTGCTGACCCTGGCACTGCCTCCTGCACAGCCTCTGGTGCCAAAAGAAACCTGCAGGGGCACAGGGGAGAGCAGGAGCTCTGCACTGGAGCAGCTCCAGGCCCAGGAGTGGCCTCAGGGTGTTTTTATGGAGAATCCAGAGCTCTCCTCCCATGGCTCTCACCCTCAGGAGGAGAAACCAGCTCAGTCACAGGGCTCTGGAAAAGGAGAAGCTCAGCAGGGGAACGGGGCCTCTCTGGCTGGAAACGCGCCCGGCACGAGAGCAGCTTTCTCCACTTTCCCAGCTCATGGGGGAGGAGGAAGGAAAGGATTTTGTTCTCCACAGGAAAAGGGATCCATGGATGTCCCTGCACAGCACAGGGGTGTGGCTCTATCTCAGTCTCATGCTGTAGGACATGGAGAGCCATTCTTATCTCTGGAGGTGGAGATTTGGGTCCCTGGTGTCCCCTCCACCCTTCCCAGCACCTTTTACTGAGTGCAGAGGGTTTTATGAAACCCTTCAGTGTCAGACTCACACCACAGCCCAAACAGCACCTTTGTGGCTTTGCCTCACAACATGAAAGAAATCTGTAAATGCTTTAAAAAAAAAAAAGTGCAATTTCCCTCCTTTTCAAACACTGGTGGAGGCTGTAACTGAGTGAAAACATCCACAAGAAACAACAGTGAATGACTCCATCCCTTCAGATGCTCTCACAGGAAATTAAAGACCTGTTATTAGCAGCAAATACAGGAGAGTGATGCCTGCAAGTCCATCTACCCATGGATGATCCCTTGCCACACACAAGCCAGAAGGAGTACCAGCATTAGCCAAATACCACTCACTCAGCTGGAAAACCTGATCCTCTCAGTCCAGACCCACCCAGAACTGGAAGGATTTTCCACATTCCCAGTTTGCCAAGGCAGCACAGCCCCAAAATATGAGGAGACCATGGCACTTACTGGTTTGGGGCAGTGGATGTATCTTGCCAGGCTGATGATGAGGTCGTGGGTGATGGGATCCACCAGGTTTCGGAAGCTGGCGTAACGATAGAGGACATCATCCAGAGAGGTGGACTCCATCCCTAAATCCTGCAGGAAACAGGGCAAAGGAGCCAGGTTAGGTGGGATAGAAAAGCCAGAGGTTCTTTAAAGTCAGCCTTCACTGGAGGAGGAAATGATCCCCAGTGAGAATTCTCAGCTCCCACTGAGAATGTTGTTTTGTGGAGGGTTTTTGTTTTTCCCGCAGTTTTGGTGACAAAGAGAAGGAAGGGACACCTTGTGTCACCTTGAGGGAAGCTGCACTCCTGGCCTTCCCCTGCTCTGCAAAGAGGCTTTAGGGCTGTAGGATCAGCCTCATAAACCCAGTGGGTCAATGACACCCTTGCAACAGGATAAAATCCAAGATGACCCCGGATAACATCACACAGAGCTGCAGCTGGAGAATAAATGCAGCACTGGAGTGTCACAGACACATTTTATGAAAAATCCTTTCCTTAGGATTTTTCCTCCTGAGAAGCTGAGAGGCCTCAGAAATGAAATGTAACCAATGATTATCTGCTGCTGTGGAATGCAACAGGTGCATCTGTGACTGGTCTCATGTGGTTGTTTCTAATTAATGGCCAATCACAGTCAGCTGGCTCGGACTCCCTGCTCAGTCACAAGATTTTATTATCATTCCATTCTTTTTCTATTCTTTGCTAGCCTTCTGATGAAATCCTTTCTTCTATTCTTTTAGTATAGTTTTAATATACCATTTTCTTTTAATATGTATCATAAAATAATAGATCAGCCTTCTGAAACACGGAGTCAAGATTCTCATCTCTTCCCTCTTCTTGGGACCCCTGTGAACATCACCACACGGGAGGAGTTCTGGGGCTGGCCCAAAACTGCAGCACTGGAAACTGAAGGATGGACTGGAGAGAGGGAAGAGCAAAATGCTGGGTTAGACTGACTGGGAGGGAGTGGAAGCTGTGCCAGTGGAGACTGGACAAGGCGGTGTCAGGAGCAGTTCAGGTGGAGCTGATGCTGCCCCAGGGATGGGCCAGGCCTCCTGAGGTCCCCTCCAAGGCTGATTTCTATGGTTTGTAATTCTAAAACTGAATAATGTGAGGAATTTTAGCAGAGAACTCCCCGTATGGAATGCATCAGTGCACAGGGATGGGGAGGGGAAGGGTTATACACAGTGTGCTCCTTTCACCTCAAATATATTTACGTGTATAATACCCAAATAATATTTTTATTCCTTTTTGAACTTCTTTTGCTTTCCATGGAGCTGGTGGCACCCAGCACAAAGAATTTCCTTTTGACAAACACAAGCCAGTAACACTTTGGCACCGTGCAATAAATTAAAGCTTGTCCTGAGCTCAGAGATGCTCCAGCCCCAAAAACCCCACGGGAAAGCACACTGCTTGTAGGTGTGGATGCTCTGTGATTTCAGACAGGTTGAAAATAAACATCTACACTTCAAAAAAATCCATTGAGCCTTCAGACACAACAGCCCGAGGGATCTCACATTACAGCAATTACAGCTCTGGCCACAAACGAGGTGACAAGTGTTTATCCCACTGGTTTCCTCGGTATTTTTAGGATCAGCCCCGCAGCACTGCCTGAGTTAACACCAACTCCTTGACTGCAAACAGGTTCTTTAGTAAAAAAAGAGCCCAAGCTGTTAAAAACCACACACGTGTGAGGCTGCCCAGCTGGGAAAATCAAGTGGCCAAACTGATTTTTTCTGATCTGTCTCACGGCTTCTGCTTCTACTATTTACAAATTATAGAAATTATATTAAATTATACAAATTATATTATATTATACAAATTATATATATTATACTAATTAATATTTACAAATTTATACAAATTGATATTTTTGTACTTAAAAAAAATTAATCTCAGCATGGAGAGAGCTTGGGTTCCTTTGCCAGAAGAAGAAGAAATAGAAATTGTGGAGGGAGGTGCTCAAAGGAAACTCCCACTTTTCTAGCATGGATGTCACCTTCCCAGTTTGGTAAAGCTCAGCATTAGGATCAAGCAAATACCAAATAAAAGCTGGATTTGGTCCCTGATCTATGGCAAACACCAGGCACTACCAAAGGGCCAATTTGGGGACTTGGGACAACTCACTGGGACCTTCAGAATCAAGCCAAGCTCAGCATCTTGCCCCTTCAAGCATCTCAAAACTCTTCACCATTTTCTCCTCAGCTAAAATGAAAAAGCCCAGCGCATAAATCAGAGAATTTCTCCTCCTCTCTCCTGGGAGAGCTTTACATTTTCCACGTGGAGCGTTCCCTGCTCCCTCCTGGTCCTCACATTTTTTAAGCACAGATGTCTTTCTCAGCTGCTCCCCAAACCTCTCTGCCACACCAGCATTGTCTCTTTTCCACCACACACAATATTTTAAAGCCTCTGAAGGCTGCAACTTGTTCGAGGCCAAGTGATGAGCTCATCTGCAATTTAATAACTTAACACCAGTCCGTGCTGTCAGCAGCAAATCACCCATCACTGCCTTTGCAGAGCACGCCCAGCATCTGGCTCCAGTCACTTTTTTTGCAGCACATTCCTTTTTCCCAGGGGATTTTACCTGGATGGCAAGTGCAGATTTCAAATAAATAAGGGTTTAAAGTGGTGGGATTTATGAGCCAGGCATGGCTTTCTCAGGGCAGATTTGAGGGGTGTTCAGGAGCGGATCCAAACCACTGAATTCTGCTGGGGTGCTTTGTCCAGGTGTGGCAGGAAAATGGGAACATCTCTGCAGGAAAAAAGGGAATTTTCAAACAGAAATAATCTGTGACTTTTCTGCAGTTTATCCCATTTGTTTCCAGCTTTAGGAAGCTGAAAGCCAAACCATTGATCCATCCTTATCCACTGGAAGGAAAACTTCCTGCCACCAACCAGCTGAGCCTCCCATGGGAGACTTCTGCAAATCTAGCAGTGTAAAGCTATCAGTTAAAAAAAAAAAGGAAAAAAAACCCAAAAAAAAAAAAAAAAAAAAAAAAAAAAAAAAAACCAAAAACCAAAAAAACAAAAAAACAAAAAACAAAAAACCAACCAAACAAAAAACCCCCACAAAACAAAGCAAAACCTGAAAAAAAAAACCCCAAAAAAAACCAACCCCAAAAACACCCAAAAACAAAGCCAAACCAAAAACCACCAACCACCTATCCCACTTTGAGGGGTGAATTTGAAATTTATATCCAAAAATCCAGCAGAAAAAAAATGTAACGTGTTCCTCCAGCAGCCAGCAATAGAAATTCCCCAGCCACAGCCATGAAAGGTATAAAAAAAACCCCAATTAATTTTGAAAAGAAAACCCCAAGCCCAGTGAGAGGCACAGGGATGCTGTGCCCAACCTGCAATTTGCAGCAAAACCCACAAAACCAGCTCTTTTCCCCCAAAACTCAGAGCTCACCCATCACTCTGCAGGCCAACATCACCCAAGGAAAACATCTGGGAGCTGCACTCCCAACTTTTCTTTCCCTCATGTACAACAACTTTTATTCCTTTCTGCTGTCCAAACTGCAGTTTTGGGGGTTTTTTTGGAGCCTTTGGAAGCTCCAAGTTGTGTTTCCACCAGTCCCAGCATCCCCCAAGCCACACAGGGCCATAAGCAACCACAGCCAAGCTCATTTTTGCTTATTAAACTATTTATCACTACAAATTGAATTGTAATTAGGGGAAAATGCAGCAGGTCCCTGTGAGGAGTCATTGAGAAAGCAGCTTCTGCTGTTGTTGTTTTCACTAACACCGAGTTATTGCTGCCCAAATGAGGTTCCTGTGCAAAAAAAAAACCTCATCAACCTCATCACAGCTGCTCACAAATATCCCAAGAGCTGCTGGTTTGGCCAGCACCTCTTCCAAAACTCCTTTATCTCCACTAAATTCAGGGCAGCATGCTGAATTTCCAAGCAGGGAGGTTGGTGTTGTAAACAAGAGTCAGGCACTGAAGGAAGGAAGGATGAATTCAGTTTTCCATCCATCATCTGCTCCACGTTATCTGGGGAAAAATGATTCCAGCAGGTGGGATGAGTGTGGGGAGGGAGGTCAGCTCAGAGAGAGGGGTGGGATGTGACTCAGCCCTGTGTTCTTCTGGATTTTGGACACATCCTGTGTCCTGTGAGGAAAATCCAACCATTTCCTCCTACTCTTCCCCAAAAAGATTTTTAAGGCAGGAATCGATTTCTGGTCAAGAGAAGAGTAAAGCAACCCAAAGGTAATGATGTCACAACATATTTTGGGACAAAAAACCAGCCCTCAGCCACACAGAGATGACCAAATTTGCAATTTGCACTTCTGAGGAGGGCAGGCAGCATTTGGGAGCTCAGCACACCTGGATGGGGGATCCCAAAAGCCACCCTGGGAACCTCCACACAAACCAGCAACTGCTTCTGCAGATCTCATGTCCAACCCACAGCCTGGAGTAAAGTCAGCATTAAATATGTGGGGTATTTTCTGTTTCACACAGTTAGTATCAGTTTGGGAGCCACAAATGGCTCATTCAAGCACTGAGGGTGCAGTGAGAGAAGGGAGTTGATGCTTCAGGGAAGGAGCAAATATTTCCCTGGCAGACTGACTCAAATAATAAATGGTGGCAGCTTGAACCCCCTCCAGGAGGCTGGAATTGGAGGAACTTGGAGAGATGGATTAATGGGCAGAGATGTGATGCTGCCAGCCAGATAATAAACAACTGAGAATAGGAGATTTGCAGGAAAATGCTCTTTTATTTCATACTGCCAGGCAAAGGCAATGACTCCAACTGGAATTTGGCCAGATCACAGTTAACATTTCTTCAGGAGAGTGTCTGTGGATGTTTAATGAGGATGGCCTCAGCTCTGCTGATTTACAGAGCCACTGAGATCCCAGGAAAAGCTTGGAAGTTCTGTTTGGGTAAGGTGACTCCAGGATTTGCTATGAACACCTCCAACAATTCCCACCCACCACTGCCTTTAACCCAACTCTGCCTTGAGCTCACCAAATCTCATCCACTCATCCCTCCTAAAGCAGCAGGAGCTGCCCAAATCCTGCTTTTCCTTCCAAGCCTGGGGCTGGGGCTCCAGCTGGGGCTCCATCCCCAAGCCAGGATCCTGCTGGCCATGCAGAGCCTGCACCAGATGGCTCCTGGTGGCACTTGTCACTTATTGCTGCTGCTCCCAGATGGATGGGTGACAGCCCAGCCTGCCAGAGGCACAAGGGACTCTTTAGAACCCTCCCAAGGAGAGTGATGCCACAAAGTTCTCGTCCTGCAAAGGGAAGAGGCAGAAAAAGCTGGATTTGAGCAAAGCACAGCTGAGGGGTCACACTCCCACCCCCTCAGCTCCACCCAGAGCCCCCCACACATTCCCTGGCTAAAACCCAAAGGAAAAGGTTCATGCATCAACCCTGCACTACACCCACCCTGTAAACTCCAGTCTGGCTGCTGGGCTCTGCAGTGAAGCATTAAATGAAAATAGAACCAATTTCATCAAATCTGCCATTTCCGTCCTCGTGTGTCTGCCCAAAGAGCTTCCAGGTGCTGCCTGGAGTATCCAAACCACAGGTCAGGAGCAGAATTCATCAATTCTCATCATCTTCATCAATTTCTCATCCCTTCTGCCCTGTGCCCAGTAGCTCTCAGGGCTGCAGAGGAACTCCTGCCCCAGCACAGGGCTGATTCCCAGGATCAGCCCCAGCCTCGACCACATTGTGCTGCCTGCTCCCAACTGCAAAAAAACTACTTATTTTCACTTGCAAAAGCCTCCTAGATCCCTGCTGGAAAATGGACCTGGAGGAGAGGCTGCCTATTATCCCCTGTCAGGGAAGGAGCCAGAGCTGCCACCTAAGCTCAGTGTGCTGTCAATTCATATGAGGATGGTGATTCATCCCGCTCAGAGACAGCTGGGCTGACTCAGTCCCTGGATGAGCTTGTCTCTCTCATTTACCTGCCAAGAAAAGCCCCTCTAATTAGCTGATCCTAGACATTCAATGTTGAGGCAGCTGGAGCAGGAAAATCCCCCTCGTGCTGCTCTCACTTTTGTTTCCCAGCACAGTGAGCACTGAGCTCTGCCTGGTTCTCCTGCCCCCTCTCCCAGCCCAAATCAGCCCCATCTGTTCTGCAGCTGATCACCCATCCATATTAGTTAGATCTTTATGATTTGCTTCAGCACCCCATGGTTTTTTTTAGAGGTAACCCGAGGCTCAGACAACTCTTGTCCTTGGGAGGTGACAGGAGATGCCTGATGGCCATTAAAGATTTTTATTTGTGTGTGCAGCTCTCCTACCCTGCCCTCACAAGCAGTAAATCCACTAACAACCCTAAAATAAGTATTTACAGGAACAAAAGAGAAAAGCAGAACTGGGATCCTTGCAGGAAAGGGGAAGAGATTCACAAGTAGAGGATGGCACTGTCAGATGGGGAGGAATCACTCGCCCTCATCGTTTCCACTGTCTGTGTGAGACTGCCCTGGTGTCTGGACTGGCAGCAAGTGAACAGCTCCTGGGACAAGAGCAGCATTCCAATCACACAATTCCCTGCTTGGAATCACACACCAGGCTCCCCACACCCCCTCCAGCTGGGAGTTGTTGGATCAACACTGAGCCCTTGGTGCAGTCTGCTCCTCACCCCTACGTCCAGCACTCCGTGAGCCAGACACCCCAGCTCTGCACACCCCTGCAAATATCTCTGCTGGGAAAAGAGTCCCAAAAAGCCTCACCCAGATGGCCCAGCCTCAGGGATGAATCAAACAGGCACCAAGGCTGTCCATCCTGCCACCCCCTGGCCTTCCCCAGGTGACTCTGGTGTCACCACTCCAGTTAAACCTATATCCCTACATTATCCAAATCACTTATCATCAATACACTTTCAATTAACCTTCCTCTAGTATCAAAAACAACAACCAACTGTCATCATCATTCCATAACCACCCCAAAACAAACATATAACCAACCCCAGAACTACCCCCCCCCAAAAAAAAAACCCAAACAAAAATATAAATCATGATCATAAATCATCAACCAACCATCCACCAAATTTTACATTCTTGTAGCTTATAAAATGGGGAAGGGGCAGGGGTCTCACAGGTGATGAAGGTCCTCTGAGTTCAGGGGAATTGGGAGGGAAGAAGGAACAGCTCCCAGCAAGGGAAGGGCAGGATGGGGCTGTGGACAGCCCAGCATGGCAGAACAGATGCTCTGCAGCTGGGCCAGATGGTCCCCAGCTGCTGTCAGGGACTGTGCCTGGGACAGGACCCTGGATCCTGCTGGAGCTGAGCTCTGGCTGATGGGGTGGAGGATGCAGGAAAGCTCAGCCCTGGTCTAACAGAGCAGATGAGGCACTGGGAGTCCTCACCTCCCACCCCTCTAATCCAGGCACCTTCTCCAAATCGCCCTCCCTTCAAGTAACACAACCCTGCACGAGCTGCCAGGCTGTGCCATTAATTCTAAGCCAGGCTCTGCTTAGGCAGGAATCAGGATTGATGGTCTTGGCCCAGCAGCTGTCACCAGGAGAGGCTTCAGGAGGAGGCCAGTGTGGGTCTCCTGATGTACAGCAGGTTAAAATCCCTCTCTGAGCCCATCCTGACCTGCTGTTCCCAGGAGCAGGCAGAAACAGAAGGAACTGCAAATCTCACTTGAAACAACACATTTGCTTTTTTATCCACTCCAAAAATGTTGTTTTTGATGGCTCCCCTTGCCCTCCTCAGCCAGCAGAGCTGTTGCAATCCAACAATGGGGGGAAAAAAAAGTTGAAAATATTGGGGGATTGATCAATGCCAGTCATAAATCCTGAGGTGGGGATTGCCCACAGCTATCCAGGGGTTTTGTTTTGATGCCCAGCCCTGGGAAAACACTCCCACACCCTCCCCCAGAACCTGCAGCATCAATAATGATGTTCCTGCCTCACCTGGAAGCCTCCTGGACCCGGCAGAAATCAATCCACTCCTGCACACACAATGAGAGGCTGCAACCCAAGAACTGCTCTCTGAAAGCTGCTCCCACCTCCAAGCCCTGAGCTGATTATTATTGCATTAGCCATGGAGGGATGCATTGTTAATGCTCAATGGATGCTAAACTCTGCTTCAAAAGGATGGAATTTCGGGGTGGGAGACTCCAGGAATGTTTTGGCATCCTTTAATAGGTGCTGGAATAAAGGCTCAGATATTTCTGATCCAGAAAATAAGCATCAGTGATTCCTCATCACAGCTCTCTCCCAGAGTTATTCAATGGAAGTAATTGAAGGCATCTTTGAGAGACACAAATATTCAATTAACTCTCCAAACTGGCTGCTGTGGAATAATGCAAGCATGACAAAAAGACAATTTAAGTGAACAAATTACAGCTGACTCCCATAAAATCATGCCAAACCTTTTTTTTTTTTTCCTTTTTTTTTTTTTCTCTTTTTTTGGGGAGCCATTTACAGCCTTGCAGGAGCCTGGGAGGGGGGAGCACAGAGAAAAAATGGGTTTGGATCAATAGCAATACCTGCACATACCAAAATCCAGGCATATCCCTGGATTTTTACCAGCAAAGAGAGTGGAATTACTCAGCACAAGAATCTGGCTGAGTGTCACTGCAGGAATTAGGAGACTTTGCAAGGTGAAGATTTAGAAGGAACAAGATACAGAGAGAGTTTAGCTCAAAGCAAAAGAGGAGAGGGTTGAACAAAACATTGAAATAAAAGCTGCCTGACCTTTTTTTTTGCATTAAAATTTATCCTCAAGAGCAGCCTATTCCATAAAACCATTTAGTACCTTCCTAAATGTTAAAAGGGAATTCCGGCAAAGGAGAAAAACCGACCCAATCCCACAACACCAAACTCATTTTCTGAATTAAGACAAAGCAACAGGACTGGAATAAAAATAAAGGTTTCCCCAAGGAAGCCAGCATCACCCAAGTAATTAATATGGACAACATGAATTCCAATTCTTTCATTTGCAAATCCAGCATCCCCAGTTAATCTCAAGCATGGACAAAGTCCATTAATAAAGCAGATTGCTGTAATGGGATTCAAAGCAACGTCAAATCAATAAATAAAAAAAACCTTGTGTGGTTAAATAATCTACACTTTGCATAATAACATCAGGGCTGTGATGCTGGGTGGTTAAGTGGAAACAAATTCCAGAGCAATACCCAGCAAGAAAATCAGATTGAGGTGGGAAAACCTCCCTGCTGAGGGGTGAAATCCATGAGCCAAGGGAAAAATCTCCCTCACACCCCATGAAACCTCTCCTGAGCAGCCCCACACAGAGCTGGGAGTTCCCCAAGCAGCTTTTCCAAGAGTGAGGGGGGATGATTTCCCTTAAAATCCTTTCTCACCCTGGGTGAATCCTGTCCAGGATGTGCCAGTTCTGAATTAACCTGGCAGGACTTTTCCTGTGCCCCCAGTGCCAGCTCAGATGAATTTACTGACCAACACTGACCCCAACTCCTGTTTCACCAAACCACTGCCTTTTGGTGCCTCCCAGCTCCCTGCAGAGAGCTGAACAAAAGGAGAAACTGAGTCACAGAAAGCCAAACCCACACCCCAAAGTGGCACTGCTGCCCTCAACACCCCCATTTCCAAACCCTTCCAGCTGGGAGGCCACGGCTCTGCTCTCCTCCTCCTCCTCCTCTGGGATATCTCCTCTCAGGCTTGCCAAGTCAGAAAACCACTTAAATACCTGATTAACTACAAGCACATGTTTAAATCCCTCTGGAGCCAAGGGGGTTGGATTAGCAGAGTGCTTCACGCAGGTTTTTGTTAAACAAAACTTCTTTTCCCCACCCAGGGAAGGACTGGGACACCCCAGAGTGAGCTGCAGCTCAAGTGAGCAGTGGAAGAAGCATTTTGCACAAAATCAGGGAATGAGATCCCAGGGGACACAGGCTGGGCTGATGGCGAGTGCTCTGCTCTCCAGAGCCAGCAAATATTTCCAGTAAATGCCATTAAAATTCTCTTTATTTCACCACACACCAGGCTCCAGAAAGGCCAGAGGGTGGTGGCTGCTGGTCCTGAGCCCCAGAGATGTGACAGATTAACCCAAAAATGGCCTGAGAGCCTTTGTGCCTGTGAGAAGGGAAATCCACCCCAGGTTTCACTGAATAGACACAGGTAATAAACAGCTTTTCTGCTTTTCTGTTTGTGGGGTCTGGGGGAAATGGCTGCTCTCTGCACCCCCAAACCCACAGGGCAAGGAAGGAGAAGCAGGAGCATGGGACAGGCAGCATCACATCCTGTTTCCAGCAATAAAAGGTGCCAACCCTCCCCTAAAATCCAAATATTTCTGCTTTGTTTGACAGCCAGGGCCATTAAATTGCTGTTGTTGATATTCCATTTCCCAGTGGAGATGCCAGAGCATCTAGGGAGGATCAGACACAAAACACACCTCGGCCCAAGGGAGCTTCTGCCAGGGAAACAGAGCCTGTGAGGGATCTGTGGGCCCTGGAAATGGAGCCTGTGAGGGATCTGTGGCTTCTGGAAATGGAGCCTGTGAGGGATCTGTGGTTTCTGGAAATGGAGCCTGTGAGGGATCTGTGGCCCAGGAGGAAATGGAGCCTGTGAGGGATCTGTGGCTTCTGGAAACGGAGCCTGTGAGGGATCTGTGGCTTCTGGAAATGGAGCCTGTGAGGGATCTGTGGGACCTGGAAACGGAGCCTGTGAGGGATCTGTGGGCCCTGGAAACGGAGCCTGTGAGGGATCTGTGGGCCCTGGAAATGGAGCCTGTGAGGGATCTGTGGCTTCTGGAAATGGAGCCTGTGAGGGATCTGTGGGCCCTGGAAACAGAACCCGTGAGGGATCTGTGGCTTCTGGAAACGGAGCCTGTGAGGGATCTGTGGGCCCTGGAAATGGAGCCTGTGAGGGATCTGTGGGCCCTGGAAATGGAGCCTGTGAGGGATCTGTGGCTTCTGGAAATGGAGCCTGTGAGGGATCTGTGGGCCCTGGAAACAGAACCCGTGAGGGATCTGTGGCTTCTGGAAATGGAGCCTGTGAGGGATCTGTGGGCCCTGGAAATGGAGCCTGTGAGGGATTTGTGGGTTCTGGAAACGGAGCCTGCGAGGGATCTGTGGCCCCAGGAGGAGAAGGAGCCAGAGCTGGGTGATGAAAACCACGCCTGGAGCTCCCTTTGCAGGAGAGGATCCATGGCAGAGCTGCTGCTCCCACTGCTGAGTCACAGCTGCTGTGCAGAGCTCAGGATTGGGGGTTTCCTTCCATCTGGGGCTTCTCCCCAGCCCTGGCTGTGGAGGTGAGCACCAAAACACCCCCAGGTACAGAGCAGGGAGCAGCTCCAGAGCAGCAATATCAGCAAAGCATCCCTGTCTCCACGCCCTGGGATATTCCCTTCATTCCCTACAATGTGTCACCAGCCCAGGAAGAGTCCCCAGGGAGAAGCCTGGGATGCCAAGGGTAACAGAGCACCCTGCTAATCCCTCCTGCTTCCCTGAGCCTTCCTGGAGCACTCAGCTGGGTCCCATGGAACGCTGTGGCCACAGGATATTCCCACAGTGCCACAAGAAAGTCTTGCAGCCCCTGCTCCCAGTTCTGCCATTGCAAGCCCAGAACATTGATTTTCCAGCTCCAAAGCAGCCAGCACTGATATTTTTCACACCAGCAGCTCCTCCTGAAGTTAACAGCAGAGGAAGGAGAACCCCAGAAACTTTCAGGACACAGCACCAAATCCTTAATCTCATTTCCCAGGGGTTGAATAATCCCTGAAACCTGATGAGCTGAGCAAGAGGAAAGGCAGGATGAGCTCATTGTGCTGAGCCTCCCCTTCCCTGCTCCATCCCACCGAGACATCCACAGCCCTGGGCTGGAATTCCTCAAACAGCCACGAGCAGCTGATTCCAATATCATTAAAACATGACTAACACAGGCCCTGAGCTGGTTTTAAAGTGGAGGAGCCACTGGTGGGTGGTGAACCAGACACCTCCAGCCTCACACACATGAGATGTGGGGTGGCATTAGCACACAGTGACACCAAACCCCCCTTGGGACCTTCTCCCCGTGCCAAGAAATGCCAGAAATTCATGGCTGGAAGAAAGATTCCCCTTTGCAAGGCATGAAACAGGAAGAAAAAAAACCCTTGGTTTTCTCTGAAGACCCACAGGCTCGGCTAAAATCACCAGTGACAAGTAAATAGGTTGGAAAAAGCTCCCTCTGAGAGCCAGGCTGACTCAATCTGTGTTATCTTTTCCCTTTTTACTTTATCTTCCCTGATGTGCCTGCTCAGGAAGAGATAAGGAGCAGCTGCTCCAAGCCCTGCTCCTGTCCCTGCCACTTCTGTGCACTTCATTCCTGTTCTTGGGAATTCCCTTTGCCAGAGGGATGCTCAGCCCTTCTGCTCCTCCATTCCCTCTGAAAAACGAGGAGTAGGGAAGCTTTTCCCTGATAAAGAATCCTGGAATTATTTAGGGTGGAAAAGCTCAAGTCTGACCACTAACCCAGCACTAAACCATGTCCCCACATCCCATAAATCTCTCCAGGGATGGGGATTCCAGCATTTATTTCCCTGCTGGCTCTGGGATGGGTCAGTCAGAGCTGGAACATCCCAGGGAGCTTGGTCAGTGCTGGGTCCCACCAGGATTTTGCACAATGTCATTGCCACCCTCCTGCAATCAGTGGAATGATCTCAGCCTGTGGGAATGGCACTCTATCCCTGCCTTTGGGAATATTCCAGGCTCCTGTACTTTTACCCTCTTCCAAAGGGAGGGCACACAAGTAAACATGGGTCCTCGTGGAAAATAAAGTTGATTTATGCAATGAGGCAACACTAAAAGGTCTTTAAAAAAAAAAAAAAAAAGATATTTCAGGAGAGGAGTTTAGCTGATTTATTTTCTTTCAGGAGAGGAGTTTGGCTGATGTATTTTCTTTGTGTTGGAGGAGAACAGCAGCTGATGGGCAAGAGATGAAAGCACCCCAAGCAAAGATTCCTCACCACGTTTCAGGGAGTTCATCCCATCTGAGAACTGCTTTACATCTAAAAATGGACAGAGAAGTTTATCACAGCCAAAACTTTCCCTGTTACCTGCACCATGCCAGATTCTCCATCCTCCTCCTCTGGACACCAGAGGGAAAACCAAGCTGTGCATGGAGAGCTCAGGAGAAGCACCAAAGCTGCTCCTGTTTTACAGTTCAGCCTTTCCACTGAATGACCAGTGCCATGGACTGGAAAGTCAACTTTGGGATGTTTTCTCCTGCCAAGAAATGCCAGGAATTCCTGCCTGGAAGTGGTACAGCTCCAGCAGCTGCTCCCCACGTGGGAGCAGGGCTCTGTTGTTTATGAGGCCCCCAGGGCCTTTACAGGGATGCTCACATCCTAAAATCCAGGAAAACCTGGAGACCTGGCAGCTCCTGGGGCTGCTGCCACCTTTGCTCTAAAGCAGCAAGGCAAGAGAGAAGAATGCCATGGAAAGGACTGGATTTTTATACTGAGAAAGGAGATGTTGGAGAGCAGATTTGTGCACGTCCTGCTGAGACACATTTCCCCTTCCCAAATCCACAAATCTGTGCAAAGGCTGGTTTGGGTTGGAAGGGACCTTAAAGCTCATCTCATTCCCACTCCTCTGCCATGGCAGCCTCTCTGAACCCCCCACACTGGTGACACTCTGTTTTTGGGGTACCTGGTGAAGAGTTCCAGTTCTAATCCAGAGAAAGGATGAAAAGCAGAGTCCCAAACTCAGCAGGAGCAGCTCCACACCTGCTGAATGCTCTGAATTCCCCTTTCAAATCCAGCTCACCCAGCCCAGCTGTGCTGGCCAGGCACTCTGTGACCCCATTAAACAGCCTGGCAATGGCACACATACACACAATAAAACATCCATTTTGGAACTGCTGAGAGGGAACTTTCCTCTTAAAACGTCTCAGAAAAATGGGCAAGGGAATGGATGAGACCATCAGAATGGGCAAATTGCTCTCATTTTTTGCAGGGTGGCTCAAAAGTCTCCCATTTCCCATCCTGAGACTCCATCAGTGCTGTGCCCACACCACAGGGAGCTGGGAACCTCAGCCCTGACTTGTACCAACAAAGGAAAGTCAGTTTTGGGGATGGAGGGAAGAAATGAAGCCTTTCCCATGTTTTCTGCCATGTTTGTGTGGTTTGATTTGCAGCATCAGAATTTGAACCATCAGGTAAGAGCAGGGCTGGGATTTGCTATTTGATATTTGAAGAAGCTTGGAAGGTAAAATCTTTCTTGAAGGCTTTCACAGCACCTTCCCTCCCTGTCTGGCACCAGGGAATTTGGATGCTCCTTTGAGGATCCACCTTGGCATGAGCCTCCAAACTGGAGGTGGGATCCTCCCAGCTGGTTCAGTCTCTCCAGAGAAACCCAAAAGTAAAGAATTTGAGCTCATCAAAGTCACCAGGAAATGCCCAAACTTGCTAAGGAAGAATTAATGACTGAGCTGCCCAGGGATTCAATTCAGTGATATTAAAATTCAATTAATGCTGCTCTATAAAGTAGCTTTAAACATGGCATACTTTAAACCACCCAGATTTCAAACCAGCAATTTGATGCCAACCTCTGGCCAGGCTTTAATTTTAAAATTGAAAACTTTATTTAATTTTAAACAACTCCTGTTAGCCCAGGTAGGGAGGACATGGCTGCCAATGATTTCAGGGAAGTCAGTGATAAAAACAACCAGTAAAAAATGTGAACAGAGCTTTGGGGAGAGTTTGATTCTCTCACAAGGACAAAGAAAACATCTTAATTTCAATTAATTCAAATGTTTCACTCCATGACCTTAAGGTTCTGTTCCAATTTCAAGGGTTTTAATTCACTTAGTCCAGTTTAACACAGAATTTCAGCAAGTCAATGAAAAAATCAGGAGTACAAAGGAGAAATGCACATTTTTCCAATCTGCAAGTAAAACTTCAACCTGAGAGACCAAGATCTGTAATTATGGTGACCAGAAGTGTAATTCATGATGCACAATTAATACTCCACTTAATGAATCAACCAGTTTTAAATGCAAAGTCTGTTTGGAGACATTTACTTTGTCTGCTTTCTTATCCAGCCTATTTTGAGTGTATTAACTGATCAAAAGACATTAAAAACCACTTTTCTGCTCTTTAAACTTGCTTTCATTTCCCTGTAACTCGAGTCAGAAATACAAAAGGATCAATCAACCCTGCAAACCCCAAATTCACCATTTCCCACCAGAATGAAACCACACAAAATTCCTCACCCAGCCACACAGCTGCCTAAATAAATGTCCCCAGATACACCAGGCTCCCTCCTCAGAAAAGGAAGTGTCCAATTACACCAAGCAGGAGCAGCTTTTTACAACCAAACAGGAAAACATCCTCTTTCTTATAGAATGACCCCCCCCAAAAAATCCTAACCACACACAAAAAAAAAAAAAAAAAAGAAAAAAAAAGAAAAAAGCTGCTTAAATCAAGATTTAATCCAGTCCTGCATGATTTTGGCTGGATGTAAATCCTCAGTGTAGATCATTCACCCTCTCATCCCAAAGTGTTTTTCTGCAAGCCTAGGAAGCTCACAGAGACATTTGGGAGCAAGATTTCCCCCAAATCCTTTCTGGAGAGGGGAGAGCTGTACCCCAGTGGAAATAAATGGAGGGGTTCTGGGAGGAACCAAGGCTTTGGGGCTGTTTGGTGAGGTTTGAGTGCTATTTTTGCAGAGATTTGGGCTGATTTTGGGAAGCACAGGCTGAACCTGGAGCTGGGGTTTGTTCAACACCAACCAAACCTGGGGCAGAGGCTGCAACAGCTTCAGTTCATCCTTGTGCAGGGAATTTGGGTTTTTTATTGAAGTCCAACACCCCCCAGCTCCTGTATCCCACTTCCCACAGGGGCTGGGGATGCCCAAATCCCACAGCAACCCCAGCAGGAGCTCTGCAGGCAGGGTGGGAACAGGGACACAGCTGTCCCAGGAAAAACCCTCAGCACATCCCTGGCCAAAACAACCATTTCCCACCACAGTCTGCTCTCCTTCCTCAGCTGCCTTTGCTTTCCCCTGCTGGGATTTCAGTGCTGTGCCAAGATCCTGGCCTTGGGGAGGAACAGCCCTGCAGAACAAGGCAGGAATTATCTGCTCCCAGCCCCAGAGTGGGCTCATCCCCCAGGACAGGAAAAGAGGCAGCTCTGGGAATTTCCCAGCCATGGAAATTTGGGCTCCTGGCACACAGCCCTGTGCTCTTCCAGCCAGGGAATCTCTGCACAAGGAGAGGTGAAGGCACAGGAACTGCTCAAGGAGGTTTTAGGCTGTGTTCTCCAAGCTCATCCTTGGAGGGGGAGGAAAGGACAGACAGAGCTTGCTCAATTCAACATTCTCTGCACGCTGAGGGTAGAAATCAGAGCTGCAGCTCCCACAGAACTGCAGGTCCTGTCCCTAACACCCATTTCCTCACTTGCTGTGCCTAAACAGAAAGCAAGGAGCTGAAAAACCCAGCACACAAATCCCCATCCTACAAAAACACCCTGCTCCTGCTCCAGGCTGGCTGCTCAGCCTCTCCTTGAATGAACCAACCTTCACTTCCACACACCTGCTGTTAGAACTGGAATTAACATTGCTGTCTTGCTGAAATCTCCCCCAAATGCAACCCCTGAGCACTGCTGGGAATGGGCAGCAGCAGTGGGAGCAGGAGCTGGACTGGGAAGCTGCTCAGGAAGCAGTCCCACAGGCAAAGGGGACATCCAGGGACTGAAATCAACAGCCAGCAGCAGGACCCAGGGCTGGGCAGGAGCAGACCTCAAGGAAAAACTCCGTGGTTTTCCAACAAGGACTTTGGAACCACTGGAAAAGGCAGAATCCCATAAAGAAATTCCCCCACCAACATCAAACCTGAGTCCTGCTCTTCCAAGCAGGACAGGCAGGACTCTGGGGAGATTATTGTGTTATAAAGAGGCCCTGAGGAGCGAAATAACCACTGAGATACCCAAAGGCACGAGGGAAAGGCAGCTCCCTGCCCTGGGCTCTGCTGCCTGTCCAGAGCTCAAAGCCTCACACAAAGGAAGAGCCTCTGACTTTGAAAGACACCAAGACTGAAAGATAAAGAGTCTTGAAAAGATCTGAGAATGCTGGAAAGCTCCAAGCAGCTCCTGCTCTCCAGCAGCAAGGTCAGAGCCAGGAGTAATTGGAGCTAAAACCTTCGGCCTGGAGAGGAATGGAATGGACAATTTGCCTTTCCTTTTACAGGCAAGATTAAATTTACCATGCAGTGATCTTTTCTCCAAAATTTGAAGGAGAAGGAGGCTGAGACACACACACACACAGAGAAAGACAAATGGAATCAGGCATTAAATCATATCAGGCATTTGGCCAGGACCTGAAGATGTTGAATACTAAAAAAAAATTCCACACTGCTTGTAGGAGAATGAAATGAATATTAATATATAACCACCTCCCTTAGCGAAGAGAAGGCCACAGCCACAAATCCCCCAACACACCGAGCACTGAAGCTCCAATACACTGAATTTCAGGTGCATCAGTCCCATTGCTGCCCCCCAGCACAGCCCAGGGATGTGCAGGGAGGGCTGTGCCCACACACCCACGCTGCCAGGGAGAGCAGACAGCCTCACACTCTGGGCTTTCACAGTCTGAAACAAGATAAAAAGTAAAATAGAGGGGGGAAAAAAAGGTGTGTGCCAGGCTGTCTGCAGCCCCCAGCTGCTGCATTTCATATCAAGTGTGAAAAAAGCAGAGCCTGGGGGGGGTGGAAAACACATTCCTGCTATTATATAAGCAGAGAAAGTGCTGAACAGGGGCTGGGGTGAACAACAACCATTAACTTCTGCCAGCTTGGAGATTTCTGTCTGCAGTGAGGGCACAGGCAGGACCTGATGCTCTGTTCCAGGTGCCCACAGCCCAGGCCAGCCTAACCCAGGCCAGGCCTCACTTTATATCACATCCCACCTCTCCCAGCCTTCCTCTCCCCCCAGAACCACATTCCCCCCTGGAGGAGCAGCAGCAGCCACCTTCATTAAATCATTAAATCCCATCCTGTGCCTGCACATCCACCTGAAAATCCCACTGAAGCATGGGAAGAGGCAAAGCCAGGGAGCATCTCACAGTAGGGCGAGGATTGGGAACACCAAAAACCTTTTTTGGGGCAGGAAACACCCCAAATCTCAGAGACATTTGTTGTCAGTGCCTCCAGCATTTTAAGGGTTAAAAGGCACTGTGGGCAGCCCTGGTGGGGTTTCAGCAGCAGCTTGAGGCAGAGGAAATGAGGGTTCATCCCAAAGCCACCCCACTCAGAGCAGGGTTACCCAACTTCCACCCTGTGGGGCCCCGCTGCAGCCAGGGCAGGGCCCTTTCTCAGCCCCAGCAGCTCCCAGCTGAGCAAAACCAACCCCAAATCCTGCAAAATTCCTCAGCTGGCAGCCACAGGCTGGGAGGAGCCCGGGGACCCCAGGCTGGGTCACCTCTGGTGCTCTGAGCACACAGGAGAAGGGAGCAGGTGTTCATTTTTGGGGCAAACACAGCAGTGCTGAGCTCCTCCAGCATTCCTGGGAATGCTGCCCCATGGCTGGGGAGCACAGGGCCAGGGGCAAGCACTGAGCCCAGCCACAAATATTTTAATTTTTTCTCTGCTCTTGTGTCTCAAGGAGGAAGTCACAGGAGCCCAAAGTGAGCTGTCTCCAGCAGTATTTTAATTTTTTTTTTTTTTTGGTGTTTTACGATCCCCACCGGTCAAGCCCCTCTTACAATGAAGATATTCATCATTAAATAATTAATTAATTAATTATCCCTGTGCCACACAGTTCCCAGGCTGCTCAGGTCATGTCTCATTCCCCACAACCTCTGGCTGGAAAATCCCCCTGGGATGGGGCAGGGGCACAGCTGCACCTACAGCAGGGGCTGTTTGTGGGATAAACCTCAAGGTTTTGTGGGATGAACCTCAAGGTTTTGTGGGATGAACCCCAGGGATCCCAGGCTGGAGCCCAGCCAGGAGGGTCTGCAATGTTTGGTGGGCACAGAGCACGTTTGCTCCCAGCCCTTTGCTGCAAATGGGATTTTGGGTGGTGTTTTTGCCCATTTGGGGCCCTCCACACCCCGGCACTGCCCAGCCCAGGCTGGCAGGGCACAGAATCCACCTTGCCAGTGCTGCCACACCTTGGACCTTGGCATTTGGCCACACCCTGGCATTCACCGCCACACTTTGCTTTCCCCCCTTTGCCCACTGAATTCCCAGAACTGCTGCTCACCTGCCCTATGCAGATGATGCTCAGATCTGCTGGATTCCTCCTCCTCCTCCTCCTCCCCTCTCCCCCAGCCCCAGAACAGCAGCAAAAGCTCCACGTAACCAATGGCAAATTCCTTGAGTGCAACGTAATGTGCTGGGAAGCGCTTCCCCATCTCGCCTGGGAAAAGCGATCCTCCGGCAGCAGGGAGGAGGAAAACATGCTTTGTTTTACAAATCCTCTCCCCAGCAGGAGAGACACTCCCAGAATTTAATATACTGACAGCGCTTGGCTGCCTTAACCACTGAAACTCAACAGTATGGGGGAGAAAATAAAAGAGTAAAAATAAAAATTGCCACGCTCTGTTAATGTTCAAACCCATCCTGCTCTGCAGCTGGTGGTACTGGGGATAGTGGAGCTGGAATTCTCGCATCTGGATGGAGTGAGGGATCTGAGAGTGGGTTCTCCTGTCCCAAGTGCTGGACACCCTGAACAAATTCATTTTTTAGCCTCTCCCTCCAGCATCTCCTTGTTGGAAAGCAGAGAAGATGCTGCCAGGTAAACCTGGGAAGTCACTTCATGGCAGATAAATTCCAAGTTATTCCGTGCAGAAATTACTTCCAGCAGCTCCCTCCAGGTGACCAGCAAGCCCCTGGCAACCCCCAACACCAGCCTAAATCAAATGTTAACTATTTCAGTGTCTTCCCACAGCTTTTGTGCCAGAGGCATCCTCCCTGCAGCACCGAGAGGGAAAACACCTCGGCCAAGGAGAGCAGCAGGCACTTGATGGGATTTGGGGGCTTTGAATTTTGCAGTGTTGGCTTTGGGCTCCAGAGCAGAAAGAAGGAAAAAGAAATGAGTATTCTGTGCCTCAGGAGCTCGATGTTAAATTAGCCTGGCTGTGCCAGAGGAGCACAAACCCTCTGGAATGGCTGCTGGCAGCAGGAATAACAGGAGTGTTATTTTGGGGGCAGGCAGTGGGATCAAATTGCCTCCACAGCACAGAGCACTGCTGACCTCTCTGAGGAAGCAAACTCTGTCTGCTCTTCATGCTTGTTATATTTTTAAACAAACAAACAAAACAAAACAAAACAAAAATCACTTTGTATCTCAGTATTTTATAGCTGCAACCTCCGGGCATTCCCAGAAACACAAATTAATCCTTACAGGAGCCTGTAAGGAAAACAGCATCGCTGCCACCTCAGGGGAGAGAGAAGGGTGGATAAATTCTAAATAAATTCTAAATAAATGGGTGGAATGCAAAGGCCACAGTGGACATTGATGCCAGTGGTGGACTGGAAGGGCAGGACTTGCTCCAGCAGGTTTAAAATACATGATTGCAGCCCTTCCCTGATTATCAAACACACCTTTTGTGGGAGCAAAAAAAGCCCCCCAAGCCTTGTCTTGCAGTGGGTGGGTAGGGCAGGGTGTTATGGCACAGAGAACCAGCAAAGATTTTCAGCTCTGGCCATGTGCTCATCCTGCTCCAAAACCAATTGTGGAGCCTCTCCAAAGGCAGGGATGCTGTCACCCACCCCTCAGCAGCACGCTGGGCTGGCTTCAAAGCCCGCTGAAGTCAGTGGAAAGGCTCCCAGTGACCTAAATGCCTGGGATTTAAAAAAATCCCTGCTGAGAGCTGGGCACCAGGTCACTGGGTTTGCTGGGAAACCCCAATTTTGCTGGAAAACGCCCAGTTTTATAGGAGCACCTGCATGGAGCACAGACACCCTAAAAATGGCCCAGGGAAAAGTCTCTGCCCCTCCAGGCTCATCCATCCAGCCCTTTCCACAGGGGGAAGCTCATCCTTCTCCCCAAATCCTCCCTTTAGGCTGAGACACTCCAAGGGCTCAGCTCTGGAAGGCTCCTGCTGGAGTGGGAACAAGCCCAGTGGTGCCTTGGAGCCAGCAATGTCCTCCTAAAACATCCCCTCCCAAAATCCAGCTGCTGGAAAGCTCCAGAGCAGCCAGGATTTGTTCAGTGGGGCATCCCACATTCCCTCCCTGGAGGCAGGGATTAATATCACCTCATTAAAAACCTGCCTGGAGTCTATTATGGTATCTAGGACAAAGAGTTCTCTATTTTGACACTCTAAGATAAATTTTATCAGAGCGAGCTCTTCAGAGACACTCACTGCCAGAGATGCACCTGACTGTAACAGGTTCCTTGCTTCCCCCAGCAGTTTAAGATTAATTTTTAGCTTTTTCTTCCCAATCTCCAGCGAGATGAGAGGGCTCCCCCGTGGTCAGGTTTGTCATTAGGGCATCCATGGTGACACATGCCAGCTCCCTGACTCTGCACAGAGAGTGAGGACGGAGCTGAGCATCGCTGAGAAAAACCAGCCTGGGGCCAGGGAGAACGTGAGAGTGATTCCTGGCACTTTGCAGGCCCCAAGATTTATTTTTTGGGGAGGTGTTTGAGATAAACACCCTCTAAAATTAGCACCTGCCCTTCTGCCAGCTCCAATGGGCTGCAACAACGATAAAGATTTGGCATGGCTGAGAGGGTGCAACATTTGGGCTCTGATCTGCTGCCCATCTCAACCCCCATGCTCCACAGATCCCAAATGCAGAGGTCACTGTCCCAAAGAATTCCACCCCCAAATCCCAGAGAGGCAGCACACTCCTCTCAGGAAAAATATTTTATCCCAAAGTTGAAAGTGGGGAGAGTTTTCCAAAAAAAAAAAAAAAAACAGAAATCATTTGACACAGTTCAGATTTCTCAGCTGGGCTGCTCTAAAGATAATCCTAAAGCTGCAGGGCAGAGGGAGAAGTGGAAATGGACTAAATGGGGACATGCCCCAAACAACACATCCACTCACTGAAAAGTTACCTGGACCAGAAAATGGTGTGGGGATGAAATGCTATCAGGAAAAAAAACCACCAGCAGCAAACCCCAAACACAAAATCCCAAAAGAAAACCAGACTGGAGCAGTCCCATGGACAGACTATGGGGCATGACAGCAGCTCCCCGTGCCCAGCTGAGATCTCAACAACTTTTCCCCGGCTGGCAGAACTGGTTACACCGAGCAGCCGAGGGAGAAAACCCGAGCTGGAAGATGGATCTGCTTTAGGTTTGCATGGAAAACTCGCTGCTCCTCAAAGCCCTGCGCACCCCAGAGCCTTGAAAACGCCCAGAGCACTCGGGTGTTTTTATCAGCACCTATCAGCAGGAAAAGATTAAATGCTAATTTGCTTTTCTGTTTGCTCACAGCAACTTTCCGTCCTGTTGCTTCCCAGCTAATGCCCAGCTCAAACAGATTTTTCAAGGCAAAAGGTCTCGGGCTCGCTACAATAAATTCCCCGTTCCCCCGGAGTGGGGAGTGGGGAATTCTCGTTTCTCCCAGCCACAGTCAACACCGGCAAAACTCCACCAGGCGATTGTGCGCCAAAAAGATAAAAAAGCAACGCTGCCAGCTCTGGGTATTTCTGAGCCAGCAAGAAAAGAGCTGATTCTCAAAAGCTGCCAGCTCCAAGTGCCTCGGCGCTTTTCCGGAGCTGCTCTGAAACACCAAACTTTTGGAAAGTTGAGTGGGAACCACTTGGAGTAGGCTGCAAACCCCAGAGCCACAAGGCAAGGGAAGGGGGAAAACCACACCCGGCAGCGTTTGCTGGCTGCAGACAGCGCCGAGCACCTCCCTGGGGGTATTTCCCCCTCTGTGACACCCTGACCACCCTGCAGCTTCCCCAAAATCACCCCACGCCAGTCAGAGCCGCCGGAGCGGAGCGTGGCCCCCGTCTGCCACCAAAAGCAGCACGAGTTATTATTCTCCAGCTCTCTTTTCCCCAGCTCAGCCCCCTTCCCCCGGAGAAAGCCGCCCGTCCTCACTCACCTGCCGCAGGTTCTTCAGCAGCTCGGTGGCCTCCTCCTGCCTGCCCTGCTTGACCAGCAGCAGCATGTCCTGGATCATGCAGATCCTCCGGTGGTACGGGGGCAAGCTGGCGCCGGCGCCCTTCCCGAACTTCTCGCCCGACTTGGCCACGAGGGAAGCCAGGAAATCCCCCCTTTCCCTGGGGGCCGCCTTCTTGCGGTGGTGGCCCGGGGGGCTCTCCCCGGCGCTGCCCGGCTGGCAGCCCTTGGTCTGCTTGGTGCCCATGGCCAGCGGCTCCCGCAGCCCGGGGGCCGCATGCAAGGGGGGCGGCGAGCCTGGGGGGGCACGGCACAAAGGGCTGGGGGATGCACAAAGGGGTCCGGGGGCTGCACAAAGGCTCGGGAGGTTCCGAGGATGCCCGGCAGGGCTCAGCGGAGGGGTCGCTGCCCGGCGGCGGGGCGGCTCCGCTCCCGCAGGCGGAGGATGGGGCGGCTGCGCCCGGCCGGGAGGAGCCGCGGCTCGGCCCCTCCGCTCCGCTCCATCGCCGGCAGAGGCAGAACCGCCGGATCCGGGCAGCTCCGGGCAGCTCCGGGCGCTGCCTCAGCCCGGCGGCGGCGGCTCCTCCGCGCAGCCTCCTCCCGGTGCCGAGGGGTCCCCCGGGGGTGCTCCGGGCGCGGGGGGCGGCGGCCGCGGCTTGGGGGGAACTGTTGCGCTCAGGGGGCTCCCCCGGAGGCGGCGCGGCGCGGCTCGGCTCGGCCCGGCCGGCTCGGGGTGCTCGGAGCGGGGAGAGCCGGGGGAGGGCCGGGGGCGGGCACCGTGCACCGAGGCAGGGCTTGCGGAGGAAGCCGCAGCCGGACGGGGCTCGTCCTTCCTTCCCCGCGGGCCGGGGGCTCCGCACCCCCGAGGCGGCCGGGGCATCCCCGGGGAGGGATTCCCGCCGGAGCCTCGTCACCCGCGGGATCCGGTGGCGTTCGGTGCCTCGGGGATGTCCCCCCGCCTGTCCCCTGCGGGTGATGCTGGCACTCTGTCCTGCCACAGCGAGCCTGCTCCTGCACCTGCTGCCCTCCCTCACCCTCAGCCCTGCTGCCCATCTGGACATCACCACCTGTGCCCCGTCCCCAGCCGGCGCTGCCACCCTTCCCTTGCAGGTGCTGCTCCTTCCAGCCGCTCCCCAGCCCATATTCCATCACTGCTGGTGTTCCATCACTCCTGATCTCTCAGGCACTCCCCTGCCCGGTTTCAGGGCATGGATTGAAGCTCCCTGATAAAGCTCACAGTGAGCAGTTCCTCCAGGCAGGCTCTGCTCACCTGCTGCAGGACACAGGTTGCTCCAGAAAGGCCTGGGAGGGATCAGCTTTGGGGTGATGAGGCCCCAGCTGCGGCCTCAGACCCTCTCCTGATGTGAGGGGATGGTTTCCGACACAGAAACGCTTTGCAACTGTTTCTAAAAGAATCCCAAAGCAATGAGGGGATGTTTTCCAACACAAAAACGCTCTGCAACTGGTTTAAAAAAGAATCCCACATGAGAAGTTTTTGCCTCTCTGCACCCCGTGCAATGGCACATCCCTGAACACACAAATTCCATGTTAGTGTGGTGGATAAAAGGCAGCTCTCCCCCACCACCAAAGGGCTGGAGGCCCCTGCAATTGTTTCTCAAACTCGACTCATTCTGATCCACAGACCACGAGAACAACACAGCCCCAGTGACTTCAGCAGGGTTTGGCTCTGCTCTGCAGGGCTGTGCTGCACATGAGCCAAAAGCTGAGTGTCTTCCCCCAAAAACACAGCTCAGGGGCCAAAAACTCCAGTTCACACTTCAGCCACAGCGAGTCAAGTCAGATGAGGAAAACGGGTGATGCCTCAGGTTTTAACTTTGATATTTTTCAGATTCGGTGCTGCTTTAGGGGTAGCTCTGAGCTTCATGTAATGTGTTAGCGAGTTCCCTTCGCAGGGTAGGCAGACAAAACAATCTTTTCCAGCTTGACCAAGGACAATTGTTACAAGCTGCAGGCCCAAAACTATAAAAAATGGTGGTTGTTGTTGTGGGCCTTGGATCTTCAAAGAGAGAAGAGCAGTTGTTGGTTGTAGTAAAGTTGTTTATTGCATGAATGCAAGGAGTTCAGAGTAATTATTAAAGTCTGTGCTAAAAGCTTTCTGGCTTAGAGCCCTGATGTTTTGAGCAGAAGCAGCAAAAACAGCAGCCACTATCTCTTTTTCTTCTTCTTCATCATCATCTGCACCCCATTACAGGGGCTTTTTATTCATAAATCATCCAATCAGCTAAAAACACGATTCTAAAACATTCTTTCTACACCAATCTGAACTTAATTCTAATGTGCGAACGTAGTGTCAGTTCTCACACAAAATTTTACTTATATAATTTTATATTTTATCTATTTATGTAAATGGTACAATCTGTGTTCTTACCTAAAATCCGCATATATAATTTTATCTATTTACACAAATAGTTCTATCTATTCCATCTAGAAACCCAAGCAATGTCCTGCTATGTTTTTGTTATGTCTGGAGCTAAGTTCAACTGGGCTTTTGGGCCTTTTACTAGCTAACACAGTCTCCTAAGGCACTTAAGATCTATTTCTATTTACTTAAAACTAAAACTTACACTGCTACTCCATGTCTGTGTGGCTTCATAATATATTACAGCTTCTCTAGAGGTTCTAATTCAAACCCTGCATTCTTTTCTTTCTCTGAGGGATTCAGGCTTTTATTTCATGCATTCCAAACAAATGGTGAATTGAAGAGAGGAAAACAAGCAGAATGGGACTGCATAACCTAAAGCTGTAATTGGACAATTCACTCCAATATGCAAATGGAGCAGAACTTATAAAAGTGAGAGGCCTCCTGACTGGTTGTGCATTTTGTGACCATTTTGGTTCATCTTGGGTGCTGCCCAAGGTGGATCCATTGAGGAGATCCTTTTAATAAATCCCTGCTTTATTCTTTAGCTCTGTCCACCCACTGCTCTGGCTCAGCCTTCTCAAGGCATCCCAGGTTTGCAGAAGGCACAGTGTGGCAGCCAATGTCCCCAGGGAGGCAGGAGAGGCAGTGGAAGGGGTGGTAAGGAGCACTCCTCTCTGCTGGCAGCAGGGATGGCAAACAAGGGACCCTGCAAGGCTCAGTGCCCAAAAACCCGACTGATGGAGCTTCATTTCACGCCTGGAGGCACCCCAAAATCCGTGTGCACCCTCAGTCCTGCTGATACCCACACGCTCCTCCCCTGCAGGGGCTCCCAGCCCTAAACCCCTCTGCCTGCCCCAAGGTTCACCCCAGAGCCTGAACTTTGCTCTCATCTCTCAGTCTGTGGTACAGCAAGAAGCCAGCAAGGTCAGTTCACCTCTCCAACAAAAGTATCCAAGGATGGAAAAGCAGCAGAGAGGGAAACCCCAGGCAGGGCTGAGCTCCCCTCACTCCCCCAGAGTGAGGCCACAAAAACAGAGCAGCCCGTGCAGGATGGAGGGAGAAGTGCCCCAAAGGTCCTGAGGCACGTGGAGAACCGAATCCAGCCCACCCCTGACTTTCCACCGCTTTAGAAAAGGCATTTTGTGCGTTTTCAAGCAGTTCCAAACTGGCTGTTCATGCAGCAGCTTTGTCAGCACAGGCTGCAGGAAGGCACCAGAGCCTCTGCAGGCCCATCCACCCATTGTGGGGAACCCTCATCCCCATCCTCATCATCATCCCAGTGGAATGGGGCACCCTGGAGGCACAAAGGAGGGGCAGGGCTGGCCAAGGAGGGGGTTCTGCACAGCAACCACAGCCCTGAGTCAACAAACAGAGCCCAACCTTTGCCCTCCTGACACTCCTGCCAGCAGGGCAGGGAGTTCAGCCGCTGCTCCTGGTTGTTTATGGCACACAGGACAAAGCCAGGGGGAAAAATGAAAAAAAAATTAAGAAAAAGAAAAGGGAGGAGTGTGGGGTATGAGCTTGTTAGCAGTGCAGAGCAAACAGCCCCAGCAGGAGCTGGATCTCTGTCCCTGAGGGATGCAAAGGCACCAGGAGCACCCAGGGGATGAGCCCCAGGCTGGTGGAAGATGTGCAGATCCCTCAGGAGCTCCATCCCAGAGCCTCATTCCCTCCTGCACCTTCCAAGGGCCTCCTGAGGCACAGACCCAACCCCCCCCTGCACACTCAGGATTTTCCAGGTGTGCTCAGCACATCCAAACCCAGCTGTGCCATGCTGGGAAATGCTGCTGTGCTGGGAGCCAGGGCTGTGCCAGCCTCTGACACTGAAATATTCTGCTAAACTCATCCCCAGAGCCACAGCCCAGGGCAAGCTGCACATTAAGGGCTGTTTGTCTAAGGGGGTTTCTTCTGTTTTATTCACTCCTATCATGCTTTTTATGATATCTGATATTGAGTTAGAAAAGAACTTAAAGGGAAACAACTTCAGCTCGTGAGATCACAAAACCCAACAGCTCCTCCCCTGCCACAACATTCAGATTTAAGAATGTCCTCGCTTCCACATCAAAAAGAAATTAAAATTTTCAGTGCATTGAGCCAGGGAACGTCCCTAATAACCTGCTGGAATTCTGACAGCAAATCCCTGAAAACAGAGAGGTTTGCCCTCAGTCCCAGGTGGGGGCACCCTCCAAACCTCTTGGCACGCCTGTAATAAATATGACAGATTGTTTTCAGATCAAACTCATTCCCACTTCCAGGAAGGACTGACTGGTTTTCCAGGAAGTTCCCAGTCTCTTGCCAGCCCATCCGTGCTTGCAAATCCTGCAGCTCACCCAGATACTCACAGGAGAATTAATTTCCTTTTCCTAAGATGGAAAAGCCCTTCCTGATCCCAGGTTTTGCCCAGGACTCCCATCCTGAACTGGAAAATCCACTTTAGATGAGTATGATCCAATATGGGATATTCCAAAGAGGATCTTGGAATATGAGTATGATCCAATATGGGATATTCCAAAGAGGATCTTGGAATATGAGTATGATCCAATATGGGATATTCCAAAGAGGATCTGCCCTTGGAGCCCTCTCTAAGTGGGAATTTTATGAGTTCCCACCATCACTGCTGGGTTTGGGAGCTCTCACACTGCGCCTGAGACACCCAAACATAAAACTCTTGGAATTCAGGGATCCTTCCTCACCTGACAGGTTTTTGGGGGAAGTTTCTGGCAGCTCATTCAAACCAGAGATTGAGCTGGGACCAATCTGCTTCTCACCAAACCATCCTCCTTTGAAGGGCAGCCCAGGAATTCCCAATTTTTGTTGTTTGGGATGGAATAATTGGGATTAATTTTAAATATCAGTGTCAGAGCCAGGTTGCTGCTGCTTACTGTGTGAAAAAGACCAAGGGAAATATTACTGTGAGTATGGCATTTAAAGGAATCCCAGTGTTAATGTGATTTTTATCTCTTCCTCCAAAAAGAAATTTTAAAAAATCAACCTTATTGTAAGACCCCAGCATATGCAGCAAGAGGAGAGCAGTGAGTCTCAGCAATCCCTGGGGAAGGAGGCCAAATTGAAAAATGTGATTTTAAAAGGACAGAGAGCCATCCTTATCCTAAGCTTGATTCAATTGGGCTCTGCCAGCAGACAGGGTGGAAATGCTGTGAGATAAAATTGCAGATGAGCTAAACTCCAGCTGAAAGGGGCCAATGAAATGATGAGAACCATCAGATGAGAGGTGTTTTGAAGGAGAAATGAAAGAATCTCAGGTAGAAGCATTCATGTTTCCTCCTGGCAGTGGATGAAATCTTCCTGTGTTCACCTTTGAATTAATTCCCTGCCTTTGGCCTCAGCTGCAAAAGGGAGAAGAACTGAAAAAAAGATCCCCAAAGCAAGGGGGAACCTGAGCAGCCAGGGAAATATTGCTGCAAGAGAGTCCTGAAATCTGCCCTGAGCTCTGGCATCTGATTTCAGCACGGCCCAGGGTCACAGAGGGGCCAGGGAGGAGGAAAATAAACTGGGAGGAAAAGTGACCACAGAGGGGACAGAGCTGCCAAAACCCCCAAAGCACCACATGGAGATTTTCCTTCTTCATTATTAATTTGCTGCACCTCGTCCCTTTCATGGCACTGGAACCACTGGACCTGTACAAGCATTTTTAGAAGAAAATAATTAACATTTAAAACAAACCCAAGTCCTCTTCTGAGCAATTCAGCTGCCACAGATGGAAATTGGGATTTTTCATGGCCAAACCAATTTAATTCCTAAAATGTTCCACCACCTTCTTACCCCACCAGCAGCTCCTGCTCCTCAGCAGGCACAAGAGGGTCTCTCCAATGAAGATTTTAACTCTAAAAAACTGAAATTCCAACAAAAGTTTTACTGATTTCCCAGAGGATTCATGGGGGGAATTTCTTGGTTTAGGTTTTGGAGTGGTGGTTGTTCATTTCTTTGGGGTTTTTTTTTGTCACTAATGAGTGTTAAGTCATTTAATCCAATCAGAAGAGCAGAAAAATGTTTGTTAGATTCCAGAAGTGTTCCCTCACTCCAAAGGGATGGGCTGTGGAGGGGTTTGCCTGTGGTACTGGAAAAGGGATCCTGGAAAAGGGAACATGGAAAAGGGAACATGGAAAAAGGATCATGGAAAAAGGATCATGGAAAAAGGATCATGGAAAGGGAATATGGAAAAAGGATCATGGAAAAAGGATCATGGAAAAAGGAACATGGAAAAGGGAACATGGAAAGGGAACATGGAAAAAGGATCATGGAAAAAGGATCATGGAAAAAGGATCATGGAAAAAGGATCATGGAAAAAGGAACATGGAAAAGGGAACATGGAAAATGGATCATGGAAAAGGGAACATGGAAAAAGGATCATGGAAAGGGAACATGGAAAAAGGATCATGGAAAAAGGATCATGGAAAAGGGAACATGGAAAAATGATCCTGGATAAAGGGAACATGGAAAAGGATCCTAGAGAAAGGGATGCTGGAAAGGGATCCTGGAAAAGGGAACATGGAAAAAGGAACATGGAAAAAGGATCATGGAAAAGGGAACATGGAAAAAGGATCATGGAAAGGGAACATGGAAAAAGGAACATGGAAAAGGGATCATGGAAAGGGAACATGGAAAAGGGAACATGGAAAAAGGATCATGGAAAGGGAACATGGAAAAAGGAACATGGAAAAAGGATCATGGAAAAGGATCATGGAAAAGGAACATGGAAAAAGGATCATGGAAAGGGAACATGGAAAGGGAACATGGAAAGGGAACATGGAAAAAGGAACATGGAAAAAGGATCATGGAAAAAGGGAACATGGAAAAGGATCCTAGAAAAAGGGATGCTGGAAAGGGATCCTGGAAAAGGGAACATGGAAAAGGGATCCTGGAAAAAGGGATTCTGGAAAGGGATCTTGGAAAAGGGGATCCTGGAGAAGGGATGCTGGAAAAAGGGATCCTGGAAAAAGGGATCCTGGAAAAGGATCATGGAAAAAGGGATCCTGGCAAAGTGATCCCAGAAAGGGATTCTGGCAAAGGGACCCTAGAAAAGGGGTCCTGAAAAAGGGATCCTGGCAAAGTATTCTTGGAAAAGGGATCCTGAAAAACTGATCCTGGCAAAAGGATCATGGAGAAGGGATCTTGGAAAGGGATCCTGCCAAAGGAATTCTGCCAAAGCCCTTCCCAGGAGCAGGGCTGGTCCTGGGGGGGCTCCCTCTCCCAGGGATCCCCTGCTCACATCCCACCATGGATCTGGGGCTGGGGCCTGGCAGGGGATGCACAAAACTCCAGGAAAAATCCAAGGACGCGCTTCCCAAAGTGTCAGCTCCCAAATCCACAGTTCCCAATTCCTCCCTGCACAGCTCCCCACACCAAATCTCCCTGCCCTATTTCCCTGCCAAAGCCTCTCTGGGCAATGCTGCAAAGAAAATTCCCCGAGGAATTCCCAATCCTGCTGGAAGGGAAGCAAAGGATGGCGTTTCCAGATGACTCCAGAAAAATGCCTGGCAGCTTTAACCTCGTGCTAAACAACTTTTGGCCAGTGTGTAAACAGACTTTGGGTTTTATAAACACGGGATCCAGGCCTTGGAGTGGGAAAAGAGCTGGAGCTGTCCCCAGAGGGAGGATGGATCACTTCCTGCAGCCCCAGGGAGTTTTGGGTTTGCTCAGGGTTAAGGGTTTGAGTTTGGCTGGGAATATTTTGCATTGGAAAATCTTGGGGGAGAGAAGGGGAGAGCACCTGGATTTGGGGAAAGATGAGGTTGGAGAAATGCTTCTGGTAAATTGGAAAATAAAAAGCATCTTAAGGAAGAAGAAGAATGGGATTAGGAGGGAGAAGATGCAGGTGGAGGGAATCCAAATGGACTTTGGAGCATCCAAAATTCAGAAAGATAAGAAGAATTCTGCAGGTGAGCCATAATCCAAAAATTTAGACCTAAAATGTAAGGGAAATACAAAAGCAGTGCTGAGAAATGTGGATCTACCTCCCCTTTCCCCTTTGTGGCATTGCTCAGCATCCCAGGGGTACTCAGGACACAAAACCATCCCAGAATTGGAAGCACCACATTCTGAAATGCAGTCACTTCAGTTTTGAGGAATTAAAAGCAACAACCACCAGCACCCAGCAAAACTGGCATTAAAAACTCAGTGACCACCCAGCCACGGCTCAGACCTTTGGCTTTGCAGAGGCTCCAAACCCTTTTCAGAGCAGCATTTTTAGGGCCCCTCTCATCACCACAATGATGATTTCACAGCTTTCCCACACCCCAGAGCCTTTTACCAGCTGGGAACCCCTCCCTGGCACAACCAGACTCTCTGGGATTATTTTTTTTTTCCTTCCAGCACAAATTAACCCAAAGCCTCAAAAAGGTTCAGCAAAGAGAAGAGAAAGCTCATCAAGCAGCAGATGGTGACGGTCCTGAGCAAGCCAGAGGCCTCTTCCCTGCTTGGCCTTAGCCTTAATCTAGATAAAAGCCCTCTCTTCTGCAGCTAAGAGCTTATTTTGCTCAGTAAGAAGATGAGGGTGTTAAAACATGCAGAGCAGGGGGAGTGTTGCTATTTTTGAGACAGGGATGAGACTTCTCAAGACCCAACTGGCTCATTTATTGCCCTGGATATTCCCAATTTCTGCCTCCTTTTCACCTGGGGTAACCCATGGCCCCTTGGAAAAGAAGAGCCAACGCTCCTCAAAGTTATTTCTGTTGGTTGTGAACACACAAAAGAATTTTGCCAAGGTGCGTTCGCATTTCCATCCGTCCATCCATCCATCCATCCATCCATCCATCCATCCATCCATCCATCCATCCCTCCGTCCGTCCGTCCATCCATCCATCCATCCATCCATCCATCCGTCCGTCCGTCCGTCCGTCCGTCCGTCCGTCCATCCGTCCGTCCGTCCGTCCGTCCGTCCATCCATCCATCCCTTCCTCCACTGGAAACAGATCCCTGGATAAGCAAGACCAAACCAGACCCCAAACCCATCCAGAGACAGAAGATTCCTGGTTTAAATGATCTTTGTTGGTTCTGCTCAGAGGGTTCTTCTCTGTTGTGGCTTTGGAAGCAAATAAATCACTTTGCCTTCCCTTTACATCTCTTTACAAATAAATGAAATAAACTTTTTTTTTCTTTTTTTTACAAATAGTTTGGGGGTTTTGGGTCTTTGCAAATAAAACAAATAAATCACTTTACAGCCTCAAAAATGCCCTCTGCCACTTCCAGGCATGATGCAGATCCCAGCATTCCCAGATGGATTGAATTAATGAGTCATCCTCTGCTTCCAGCACCTCTGGAAGCCCAAGAAATTAAATTGAACCCCTCTAACACGTTCTTGGCACCTCCCAGGAGGTTCAACCACACAAATCCCAACCCTTCCACTTGCCAGGAGGAAAAGCAACCCCTCCTGAGAGCACAGAGGGTTTTGGATGAGGAGCTGGCTGGACATGGCAGGGTTTCCCATTTCCAGGAATGCCGAAGGTTGCAGCTTTCCTGGCAGCTCTCTGCAGCAGCTGAAACGCCCCAGGCTGGAGGCTGGAAGTGGCTGATTTTGGGGAAATGAGCAGAAGGAGGCCCAGAGCACCCTCCCCATGCAGGGAGAGCAGCAGGGAGGGAGGATTCCCAAAAATTTCTTGGCAGCAAGGTCACATCTGGATTTGCTATTGATGGCAAAATTGCCAGCAAGGCTGGGAGGAGGAGGAGAGGAGAGAAGGAGAAGGAGGAGAAAGAAGGAGGAGGAGGAGGAAGGAGAAGGAAGGAGGAGGAAGGAGGAGGAAGGAGAAAGAAGGAGAAGGAAGGAGAAGGAAGGAGGAGGAAGGAGGAGGAAGGAGGAGGAAGGAGGAGGAAGGAGGAGGAAGGAGGAGGAAGGAGGAGGAAGGAGGAGGAAGGATGAGGAAGGACGAGGAAGGAGAAAGAAGGAGAAAGAAGGAGAAAGAAGGAGAAAGAAGGAGAAAGAAGGAGGAGGAAGGAGGAGGAAGGAGGAGGAAGGAGAAAGAAGGAGGAGGAAGGAGGAAGAAGGAGGAGGAAGGAGGAGGAAGGAGAAGGAAGGAGAAGGAAGGAGGAGGAAGGAGGAGGAAGGAGGAGGAAGGAGGAGGAAGGAGGAGGAAGGAGAAAGAAGGAGAAAGAAGGAGAAAGAAGGAGAAAGAAGGAGAAAGAAGGAGAAAGAAGGAGAAAGAAGGAGGAGAGGAGGCAGCATTTCTCAAAGCCCCAGAGGAAGCAGCCCCAGCAGAGAAATCTCTCCAGCAGGAACTCGCTGCCTCTCCTGGGCTGTCCCAGGCAGCTCTGGAAGCCCTGTGCTCCCAACAGCAACATCTGCAAGCTGCTCTCAGGAAAATCCAGCCAAAAATAGCAGAGATGTGCTGTCCTCAAGAGCCACAAACTTCTGACCCCACTGAGGTCACACTGTGGAGAGCACTCAGAGCATCACACACCTACTGCTCAAAGCAGGGTATGAGCCACAAAAAGAGTGATTCAACCTGGCCAGGAATGTTGGTTTCAGTGAGTTTTTGATCTCAAACCCTGATCCTGGCCGGGACTGTGGCTGTAAATAAAGGATGAGGGGTGGGGAAGCTCAAACCTCCCAAAGAACGATTAATTCCCATAGGCTTCAGGGCAAAGTTGGGCATCAGAGTTGGGTCTTGGTCAGGAAATGGTGCCAGCAGGGATCTGAGTCACCACCGTGGAACCAGCACTTTCCACCCCAATATCGCTGCTGATATTAATTCTGAATTAAGGCAGACCCTGTGCTTGGCAGCCAGAACCAGCATCAGACCTGGGGGCTGAGCTTCACGGTTATCCCAGCAGAGAAAAGCAAATCCTCTGGAATTCCTGCTTTAATCGACGGCGGGGAAAGTTTTGTCTCATTGCTTTGACCTTTGTACTCACCAGGCTGGGCTTCCAA
This sequence comes from Calcarius lapponicus, assembly GCA_039654755.1. NCBI lineage: Eukaryota > Metazoa > Chordata > Aves > Passeriformes > Fringillidae > Calcarius > Calcarius lapponicus. Next base: position 7,048,802 of record JBBFKN010000017.1, on the reverse strand, counting down.
AGGGGGGATCCACAAACCCAATTTATTCCTTAGGAGTTTCCTGCTCTTCCCTTTCCCTGCCTGGAAGCAAGACCTGGGGAAAACAACCTCACTCCCAGACTTCCCCCAGGCAGCTGCAGGTGTGGAATATTTGTAATTAAGACTTCATCCATGACCTGGGATGCTGCTCAGGGGACACCTCGTGCCTACCCCGGAGTGCTGGGGCTGGGTTTGTTGTTTATTGGGAATACAGGTGGGGATGAAAGGACAAGGAATTTTGTCCGGGAGGTGTTTTGTTCTCCTGCTGTGCCTGGAGGCTGTCGGGGGCACGGTTTGGAGCAGGGATGCGGGAGGAGCAGCGCGGCCTCACTCCTGAACCCTCAGGGGAGCCGGGAGTGCCTGTCCCACTGGGACATCTCCAGGAAAATTCCCAGTTTTCACTCCCACACCTGTACAAATCCCGGGTGCTGCCAAACCCAGACACCAGCCGGAGCGAGACCCCAGGGGAACACCAGGGTGGGAAAACGCTGCGGGTCCGGGATTTTCAATTTTCCATCCCCTCAGAAAGGAACCGCTCGGGAAAGGACGGGCTGGTGCCGCCACCCAGCGGTGTCCGGCGGGGACACCCGCACGGGGACACACGGACAGGGACACACGGACGGGGACATCAGCCCAGGGACACCGGGAACACCCACACAGGGACAGCCTGGACAGGGACACACGGACAGGGACACCGGGAACATCCGGTCATGGATACCCGGGCGGGGACACCCAATTACGGACCCCCTCCGGACCCTTTGTCCTCCAGGATCTCCCTCCATCCCCTCCATTCTCGGGATTCCCCTCAGGAATCCCTGCTCCGAGATTCCCCTCTATCCCCTCCATTCTCAGGGATTCCCCTCAGGAATCCCTGCTCCGAGATTCCCCTCCGTTCTCAGGGATCCCCCTCACGGATTCCCCTCAGGAATCCCTCAGGAATTCCCACTCGGAGATCCCTCTCTATCCCCTCCATTCTCAGGGATCTCTCTCAGGGATTCCCCTCAGGAATCCCTCAGGAATTCCCACTCGGACATCCCTCTCTATCCCCTCCATTCTCAGGGATTCCCCTCAGGAATCCCCGTTCCAGGATCTCCCTCCAGCCCCTCCATCTTCAGAGCTTCCCCGCTCAGGGGTTCTCCTTCCAGCCCCTCCATTCTCCTCAGGGACCCCCCTCAGGAATCCTCGCTCCGAGATTCCCCTCTATCCCCTCCATTCTCAGGGATCCCCCTCAGGAATTCCCCTCAGGAATTCCCACTCGGAGATCTCCCTCCAGCCCCTCCATCTTCAGAGCTTCCCCCCTCAGGGGTTCTCCTTCCAGCTCCTCCATTCTCCTCAGGGACCCCCTCAGGAATCCTCGCTCCGAGATCCCCCTCCATCCCCTCCGTTCTCAGGAATCCCCACCCTAGGATTTCCCCTCCATACCCTCAGTCCCACGAGATTCCTCCTCAGGGATTCCCTCTGCAGCTCCTCCACCCTCAGGGATCCTCACTTCAGGATCTTCCCGCAGCCGCTCTGTCTCCAGGGATCCGCTGCTGCGGGACCCCCTTTCAGACCCTCCATGCGCAGGAATTCTCCTCCAGACTCTCCGTCCTCAGGGATCCCTGCTCAGAAATGCCCCTCAGCCTCTCCCTCCGCAGGGATCCCCGCTCAGGATCCTGGTTCCACCCTCCCTGTCCTCTATTCCTGCTCAGGGATCCTCCTTCCAGCCCCTCCGGATTTTCCCCTCCATCCTCAGGGATCCCCCTGCAGCCCCCCAGGTCCCTCAGGACACAGCTCCCCCTTCCCCACGGACATTCCTCGTTTTGCCTCAGTTTACCTCACAAATCTTTCCCTGCAGGAATTCCAGGCTTCTCCCCCTGACCCAGATCCACGTTTGGTTTCTCCTCCTTTCCAGGCACTTTCAGGTCACCTGCATTGCCTGGGATCTCACTGAGGGTTCCCTTTTGGAAATGTGCATTTTTAAGCTGTTTTCCCCCATTCCCTGAGCTTTAGGGAACACAACCAGGCTTTCAGGAGGGTGAGGCTCAAATTTAGGGTCCCATCCATTGCTGTGAGCCTCACAGTGAGCCCCTACCCCCCCAAAATCACCTTTTTTAGCCATTTGTGCCTTCTGGGTGACAATTTTGTTCATACAGAATCCAAGGACTTCCCCGTTTTTCAGCCCCTCACCTCACCTAATCTGCTCTGGGGCTCTCATCCTTTCCCCACTGACAAAACAACTCCAAGGTGTGATTATCCCATGACCACAGGGAATATTTTACCATCCTCCTCACTATAAAACCCCTTCTTGCTGGAATATCACCAGCAGGGATCCTTTCAAAAGACAAATGACACGGAAATGTGACATTTTTTTATCCGCAAACATTTTAAAAAGTTGCTCTCTGCCTTGCCTTACTCTTTCTGTCACTGAATCTTATTGCTATTTATTCCATGGAGGTGCCCGAATTTTGTTGCAAGGAGCTAAAAATAAGGCAGCCCAGGGAAATCTATGTTTAGATCCCAGCAGTTCTGTAAAGAAGCATCTTCAGGAGGTAAATAAAAGAGAATATTGGTTCTTCCAGGAAGCCTTGCAGAGCAGGACAGAGCTGCAGCAGCTGGGGTGATCCAGTTTGTAGCTCTCAGTAAAAGTCACAGCAGAGCTGTAAAAACCTTTAAAAAGCAGAAACACAAACCAAGGTGTCCCAGCAGCCCAGGAAAAGGCAGAGCAGGGGGGACAGGGGCTGTGCAGAGCCCCTGCAGGGCTCTGAGGACAGGGACAGCTCAGCCATGGGCTGCAGGGAGATTCAAACCCTTCTTTTGGTCACTGAGCTGTTCCCAGCCAGGGCTCACAGACACCTCAAGGTCAGGCCTCAGACTGCACCCAGAAATTTGGCAGAAGCTGAGAGAAAGGATCCACAATGGATCCTTTGTGTGTGTGCAGCTCCTGAGGATCTCCCAGGACAGGGAAGGCTCAGGAATCCAAATTTTGGTGACAGCAGACAAACAAGTCCCAGGAGTTAAAGAGAAACAGGGGCTGCTACCTTCAGATTGATTTTTCTCCCTGTTAGGCAATTCATCACCAGCAAGGTTTTGATGAGTGCTGGAGGGAAAAAGAGAATTTACAACCCAAATTCAATTTCATTTTGCTGCAGATTTTTCCCTGATTTCCTCCTGTGCTCCACGTAATTTTGGTTGATTTATGAAAGCTCTGTAGCCACCAGGCCGTGGAAATAAAGACATCAAGGATAAACTTCATAGTTTTTATTCTGCAAAGCAATATGCACATCTTACAAACACAAAAATTAATCTAGGAGAGAAATGTCATTTCCAAATCAGCTATTAACCATCATGCAACAAGACAAGTGAAATGTAAGAACAAAACAAAACAAAAACCAAAAAACAGCCATCTCGAACCCTACGATCACCTGCAGAGGGTTGAAACCAAGGCTCAGATTTTCTATGTAATGCCAAAGAAAATGCAAAACAAAAAAAACCCAAAAAACAAACAAACAAAAAAAAAAACCCCAAAAAACCAAAAAGAAAATGGCAGCTTTCTAAGAACAAGAAAACACGTACAAATAGAATCAAAACTGATTCAAGTCATAGTTAAAAAGAAAAAAGAAAACAAAAAAAAGGAAAGATCAATATGATCTGAACTTTAATATTAAGTTTTAACTCTTCTGTTTGGCTGCATTTAACTTTGTACATCGCCTGGGAACAATCCAATATTCCTCAGCATTCCAGCACTTGGCCTGCTGGGACACCCTGCACCTCCCTGCTGCAATACAGGGGGCAAAAGGATGAACTAAGGCCAAAAATCCAGCTCTCCAATGTTTTCCCTTTTGCATCTGTGGGTGACAATCTTTAATATTCCTGGGGGTGCAGAAAGTGGGGGAGAAGTTGCCAAGGAGGTTCCTTTCATTCCCAAATGGCTCCCCAAGAGCCCAAATTCCAGCTGGGATGTTTGGAGCTGGAATTTATTGAAGGAGAAAGGATTTGCTTTGCTTTCCTGGAGAAATCAGAGGGTTTTGGGTGGTTTTGGGGTATTTCCAGGATTCCTCTCTCCCAATCCATCTCCTATTCTTGCCTTTGGGGCCCAGATCCAGCCACCCTCGGAGGCAGCTCTTGGAGTGAGGAATAATTTGTGGGATTTAGGAACAGCCCAGGAGAAGCTCTTGGCTTGTTTCACTCCCCTGCCTCATCCCAGGGAAGCAGCAGCAGCCCACAGCAGCATCAGGAGAAAACTGGGAGCTTCTTTTTATCCCTAAACCTCAAACCAGGCCATCTCTAAAGCTTTGCCTTAACATTCCCTGGAGGAAAACATGTCAGATAATCCCACTGAGGGAACTGAAACAGTGGGAGGAAACAAAACTGTGACTGCTCAAACACCCTTAACACCCGTGAACTTACTGAAGTCCCAACACACACAGACCAGGAGTGGTGTCTGGAGGGAATAAACTGGGAATTTTCTGCCAGCATCACTGAGACTATGAGATCCTCACTTGGCTTTTTTCTTCTGTGCAGTTTGGAGCAAAAGGAGGAGGAAAAAAAAGCCTGTGGGAAGGAATGAAGGAATGAATGAAGGAATGAATGAAAGCTGGGAGAAAATAAAAAGTCAATTAAGGCAACCAGTGAGATTTAAAAGCAGGGCTGGAAATGTCTGCAGGAAGAGCCTGACCCCTGAAATTCAGAAGGCTGCTCAAGGAACCAGGAAGAAAAACCAGCAAAAGGCAAAATGGAGAAGGGAGAAATGCACAGAATCAAATCTCTGACTTAAGGATGGACACAGAGAACAGAAGGGGTTTCACTGGGTGGTTTCTTCGACCTTCCTCACAAGAGCCCCACTTTTTGTGGCCATTTTCCCCTGAGTGGACAGCAGAAAATGGCAAATTAATGAATTTCATGGGCCAGAGCCCAGCAGTGCCAGTGGCAGCTGCCCCTCAGAGCTGCAGGCACAGTCCCAGAGCTCAGCTCTGGAACAGACTCTGGGATCTCTTTTCCTTTCACTCTTTGCACTTACCCAAGGCTGTGCAGAGCCCCAGCAGGCTGCTAACACAATACATCTTTTTATTAAGTTTCACTTTCTAGAAAGAAAAGAAAGAAAAGGAAGAAAAAAAAAGCTTATAGACAGCTGCTCTGCAGCAGAGACACACAATCCTGGCTGGAGGGCTGGGGATGGGAGGCCAAGTGGAAAAGTTTTCCAGATAGTCTCTGTGCTGACTGGTTCTCTGGCATTCAGCAAGCCAAATGAAATACCAAAAAAAACCAAACCAAAAAAACAAACCAAAACAACAACAACAACAAAAAATCAAACAGTTCTTTTCAGTAAGTAACAGTTTAAAATGGGACTTCACTTCTTAATTTTTTTACTATGAATAAAAGCACAAGTTTGTCCTAAATACAGCACTATTAAAATGTGAATATGTATTTTTTTTTCTTCCAAAAGAGAAAAAAAAAATCTAAAACGTTGATATCTTTTCTTGCAAGCAAGGAGCAAATGGAATAAAGTATTAGGCCACACAAACACACATTGAATTCATGTTGTAGATTGGTGGCTTTGGAAATGCAGGATTATATCAAAGGTGCATACTTGGTTCAAACACACTGTACAGATTGGGCAAAAAACCAAACATCTCTTGGTTGGTTTGAGACACTTGCAAAGGCATCTTCACCTGCCCAGGTGCAGCTAGACAAAAATCTCTGCCTCTGTGGAGCCTTTTCACTGGAGTTATCTACACCAACGTGGGGCTGTCCCAGGGCAGGGCCAGGGGACAAGCACATCTGCTCAGAATTACTCTGGATATTCTGCTTTTATAAATATGTACAAATCAATTACAGGCACTTTGAAATGTCTTTGGTTGGAATAAACCAACATTGCAAGGTAATGGATTCACAGAGTGTTAAGACCCAGGCTGGGTTCAGCAGGCAATGGTTTCGGTCGTTCTCAGGAGGAGGAGGAGGAGGGGTTTTTTATGCTTCTGACAAAGCAACCTGGAAGAAAAACAAAGGAAGAGAAAATATTTAATTAAAGGCAAATTCTTAATCCTGTAACAGTGATATGATTTATCTCTGTGAGCTGGCAGAGCTGTCCTTGACTTTTCAAAGAAAGCTTGGAAAGTCTGACTTGGAAAGGAAATCAAAGGGAGTCTGAAGGCATTTTGTACTCTGCAAAAATCAATACAATAAAAGTCCCAAACCACTCAAAACCAAAAAAAAAAACCCACAAAAAAAACCCCAAATAAACCCCACAAAAACACCCCAAACCACAAAATATCATTAGGACCAAAAGGTGTCAACACTGGCTTCCTACTTCTCAATTAAAAATATTGAGATTCATATTTAATCCTTCAGGCAAACTGCAAGTCCCCAAGGTAATACTGAACAATGATTCTTTCAACAGTTTTGTTACTGTTTTTAACTTAATTCGGATTAACAACCAATGACCCTTTTAACAGCTTTGCTTTTAACTTAATTCTGATGAACAACACTTAGAATTATGTATCATGTTTTACTCAAGGTTTTCAGTCTGTTGTGGTAAAAGATAATGAATAAATGAAGATTTAATGCCACCTATTCACTGCTTCACACAAAACAGTTCAAGCAACACCACAATTATGGCAGAAGAGTCACAGCCCAGCACTTCCTGAGCTGCAATAATCCATTTCTGCAGGACAGAAATCTCATTTTGAGGATCTCCAAAGCCCTCGTGTGGATTTTATAACCCCTACCTACACTGTCCACAATGAAAGGAATTAAATCCCCATCTCAAGAGACAAGAAAAACCAGTCTGTCCTCTGCCCAACAGGAGCTTTTCTCTGTTTCCTTATCAGAGCCAGGATTTTGTTAGCACACACTCACCTTTTCAGGGCAGAATTCTGTGTTGCTTTGCCTCAGTTTGCTTGGTCTGCCTTTAATGACTGCATAGCAGAACATTGTGATCACCATCACAAAGAGGAAGTAACTGGTGTGCATGAGGTGCAGGTTTATTAGAGAGCGATCATCCTGCACACACAAAAGCAAATTAAAACCATTTACTGACTTAGCACTGGACATAAAAGCAATAATTACCAAATCAACCCAGAAATTACTTCATTAATCAACTTTCTCCCCTTTACACAGCAATGGAAGTGATTCCTAATTGTGGCACAAAATGTTTCTTGTGATAAAGATCTGTGTTAAGGATATTTTCCAAATATTGGCAGAGGCTTTTGTGAAATTATTTCAAGTTTTAAATGGTGGTTTTTAAGAGCTGTGAGACACATGGATGAAGATCATCAAACCCATTAAGGTGGAGCATTCTCAGCCTTCACACTCCACAGTAAACCAGCAGCAAAAATGACAATTTTAGGAAGCATACCCAATGAAACCAGAGCTAAGCATTTACTGAAAACACCAGAGGAACAGCCCAGCACTTACATCTGGAACTATAACAGTCAGTTTGGGATTTAAAGCATGGTAGACTTTGCCAATTGCTCCCTTGTAACACCAGAAGGGGTTGTAATCCTGGGCATATTTTGTGTTCGAGTCCCTGGCCGTGGTGAAGATCTTGTACCACAGAGTGGCGTTGCTGTAGGTTTCAGGAACACAATGTGGTGGCTGACTGCAAGAAAACAGAAATAATCAGCACCCTGAAATGTATTTTCCATGTTCAACCAGGACAACTTTGCTTCTCAAAACATGGTTTTAGTTTGGGCCTTCCAAAGCAACAACAAAACCCCAAAGTTTAAGTTAAAAACCCCCAAAAGCCACATGATTGCTATGTTAAAATCAGAATTTAACTGCATGTTGTTGAACTGAGCCAACATGCCACAGCTTAATTGGAAAAACACTGGTTTTCCTAAGGCTTCCCACAGGTTGGATGGAACAGTGTCAGGGAATCCAGAGAAGACAAAGGGAAGATATTTTGGTGAAGGCAAAGCAGCCTTTGCCTTGTGCTGATCTCTCAGCAGGGAAGAGGGTGAGAACCTCAGTGTCAAATCTCATCTCTGAAACTCAACTATGGGGTAAATCCCTTAAATTTCCACGGATTCTCTTGCTCCTAGTGAAGTTTAAAAGGGAGGCATGGGCCAAAAAATCACAAAGACAGCAGAGTTTTGTGACAAACATTTTACCACGGGGGAAGGAGTGCAGGGATGTCATTTCCATGATGAACAGGAATTTTCAGGAGGAGCTAAGAGCTCAGAGGAATGAGTGAGGCAGGAAGCAGCCCCTGGGGGAGAGCTGCACTCACACTGTGACTGGGAACACGTTGCTGGCTGCTGTCACAGTCATGCAGGTGCTGAACACGACCTGCTCGCAGTGGCCGTGCAGGACACACTCATCGGAGTTCCAGGCTGCTGGCAGGGTGAAGGTGATGTTTATCTCCTCGTGGGATTCTCTGCCTGTGAGAAAGAGACAAGGAAAGCTGGGATTTGGATCACAAAAGTATCTGAGCAACAATGGCTGGGAGAAGGAGAACACACAGATGATTAAGGCAGGAAGCATCACCCTTTGGAATCATCCCGGATCTTTCAGGCAACAATGAGAGCAAAGAGAAAAGTTAAACCCAAAACAAAGCAGAAAATCCCCCAGCTGCTGCTCTTTCTAATCTCTCCCACCTCAGAACTGGGGTCATCAGGCTGCTTTCAGAAATTAAAAACTCTTTCTAAGTGAATTCATGCATTTTCACAGACCTTTATTAGAAAAGCCTTTCTCCTCCTAAGAACTTTGTTCCACATCTGTTTTTTCTGATGCTCACTTTTCAAACTGGAGATATTTGTGTAGAGGAAAAGGTACCAGCAGATACTGAACTGCACATTAAGTCCTGTATGATAACTCCACGTGGAGAAATTCAGACTGAAAACAAATCCAGGCTGCTGCAAATGGAACTCGCATTTGGTAGCTCGCAAAGCAGCAACAAAATAACAACAGAAACCCCAGTAATGCACATTTGCAGCTATTGGCAATGTCTCTCCACAGGTTCAAGACCTTCAACATTATTATAAAATGCAATTCTGGCTGAAAGCTAAAATACAGTGAGGTTCTATTATCAATTTCTATTAATTCTCTGTGAACTCCTGTCAAAACTTCCTGGCAGGCAGCCAGAGAGCAGATTGGTCTCTGCACACCACAGAAGCCATAATCATCTTATCTGGTGCTGTTTGTGATATTAAAGCTGATTCACTTATGCATTTTAGATAAACTAGAATTTTTTAGGCAACATAATACTCTCTACTGCATCTATGCCACATTTGAAATGTCAGTTGAGGACCTGATGGATCAAGACAAAACTGAAGAGAGTCACTGTTTGGAATTTTGCTGGCTTAAAAATGACCTTCCATTGTCATTAGGTTTAATCATTTCAAACTGCCAAGCCTGATCTTGGCACGCCTGCAGGTTCTTTTCCATTCTGAATGCAGGGACAAGTTCCTCTAACAAACAAGAGCTCCATACAGGAATAAACTCAGAATAAATCTGGGAACACATCTGTGTTCTGTGTATAAGAGTTATCTCATCCATAATTAGATGGTAAATTTTTATTTGATTATATAGTGATTAAAATAATCAGTATATAATCAAATAAACAATATAATTATTTTATTTTAATATCATTATTGTAATGATGTAATATCATTATATTATCAAATAATAATGATATTATTATTTGGAAATGATAAAATAATATCATTATTTGGACTCATAGGATGGTTTGGGTTGGAGGGGACCCTAAAAATTATCTTGTTCTACCCACTGCCATGGGCAGGGACACGTTCCACTAGCCCAGGTTGCTCCAAGCCCTGTCCAGCCTGGCCTTGGACACTTCCAGGGATCCAGGGGCAGCCACAGCTTCTGGTGCTCATCATCCTCACAATAAAGGATTTCTTCCTAATATTTAATCTAAACCTCCTCAATTTCAGTTTGAAGCCAATCCCCCCCGTGAAAGGTTAGGAAAAAACCTCTAAAAGCCAACTGCAACCTGAATTGTTGAAGGTCCAGCCTTGCCTACCTGAAAGTCCAATCTGGTGCCCAAAAATGGTGGAGCTGAGGTGTGTGACATTGCGAGAGTATCCCCCAAAAGGTCTCAGAGGGTCCAGGGTCAGCGTGATGGTGACAGAGATGTTGATGGGACCAGAGTCCTCAAGGGTCTGCGGGGACTGCGTGGAAGACCTGGCCTGCCCGCTGGTCACGGTGCTCTCTGGAGTCGTGGTGTCGTTCAGGAGGTGCTTCAAGGTTTCATTCTCAGATATACAGAAGTCCAAATCATTAAACCTCAGCAGGAAAGTATTCCAGTCCTTAAAACAAAAGGGGAGATTTTAAACCCACGAGGGAGCTCCCGCCTCGCCCGGTTCCAGGCCATTGAACAAAAATCACACGGCTCAGAGAGCAGCACAAACAGCAGCAGGGCTGCCTCAACAACAGCAAAGTTGTTTGCAGAGGTCAGATGGGTTCAGTCCCAGCTCTCTCCCCTGAGCTGGAAAGGAAACTCAATCTGTTCCCAGAATTACCAGGTTGGAAGAGACCTTGAAGATCATTGAGTCCAACCCAGCCCCAACACCTCAGCTAAACCCTGGCACCCAGTGCCACATCCAGGCTTTGTCAAACACACCCAGGGATGGGGACTCCACCACCTCCCTGGGCAGCCATTCCAGAACTTTATCACCCTTTCTGTGAAAAACTTCTTCCTGATATCCAACCTGTATTCCCCTGGCACAGCTTGAGGCTGTGTGCTCTGGTTGTGTCAGTGCTGCCTGGAGAAAGAGCCCAACCCCAGCTGAGCACAGGCACCTTTCAGGAGCTGTAGAGTGACAAGGTCACCCCTGAGTCTCCTTTTCTCCAGGCTGAGCACCCCCAGCTCCCTCAGGGCTTCCTCACAGGGTTTGTGTTCCCAGCCCCTCACCACACTCCAGGGTGAGCAGTTTCTGCCCAGGTTCCCCTCCTTACAGGACAGTGCTGAGGGAAGAAGCTCCCCAAACCAGCTAAATAAAGAAACTGAGTAACACCTAAATAACAAACTGAAAGGTTCCTAGCCACAGCAGGGAAGATCCATGACAGAAGATTTGGCCTCATCCTTGATATAAAACAAGACTAACAAACACCCACCCCAACAGCCCTTCTGAAAATAAAACGGAGACAATCCCCCACACAACTCTGTGCTCTCTAGGAGTGGAAAAAAACCTAACTTTGGGCATGTTTTCCAAATGACCATCATTCTTGCACATACCTCTGTCATTTCTGGGGATTTGATCTCCTTGATCTTGAAGAAGTAGCCCAGAGTCAGGAAGGCGATGGCCATGGCGCTCACGCTGATCATAAAGACCACGAGCGGAGGGCGGCTGCTGATGTAAACCTTCAGGTTCTCCAACAGGTTTATGTAGAACATTATTCTGATTGTTCACCTGAGGGGAAAGAATGTCCCAACAGAGTCACTGCACTGTGTGTTACAGCTGGGGGGTGGTGGATCAGACAGAAGGAGAGAAATGGGATTGTACACAGAATTGAGATTAAATTCCGTGGCTGTGCTCTTCACTGAGCACAGAGCGTGTGTCTGAAATACAGCAGTGATCAGAACAGGCTCCACATCACCTTCCCAGGGCCTCCAAGTGCCAGCTGGGAACAGCTTTTAAAGAATGAGGGCTTCCAGCACAGCCCAGCATCACTGATAAGTAATAAAGCCAGTTCTTGCCTTTGCCCAGGCAGGTATCACTGCTACATTTGAATGCCAGTAATGTCTGAATGCACCAAGGTACAAATCAAACTTTGCACATCCTTTGAAAACTGAGGCTGGAGCTTAAGGATCCCTCTTTACCCCACTCCAAATGCCTCTATTTTCAAACTTTTCACATCCTTTGAAAACCAAGGCTGGAGCCTAAGGATCCCTCTTTACCCCACCCCAAATGCCTCTGTTTTCAAAGCAGGACCTGAGAAGCAGCCTGACATTATTTAAGGCTTTTGCATCAAGAATCCTATGAGCAAAAACACCCTAAAACCTGCATTAAGGTGGAGGCTGGAAGACTCTTGGTCTTTATTTAATTCTTGCAGGATCTAGAACTTTTTGTTCTGTCTGTAAGCACAGCCAGGACCTTACAGGCTGACAAAACGTCCCAAGTCATTAATTTTGCCCCAAATATAATATTTTGTCTGATTCCCCCTCTGAATTTTTATTTGCAGAGCAAAAAGACCCAAATTCCTGGATCAGCTTCCCCACCTCCATGCCCAGGGAAAAGCCAAGAGCCAGGAGTTAAAGGGCAACCTTGTGACATCTCCTTCAGAAGCTCTGCAAGGAGGAACTCAAAGCCCACCTTTTATCTTTGTCCTACCTAAAACCCTGGCTGAAAAGGCTTTAAACCACCAAGGCAGGAGCTGCTCCTAGCCATGTGCTGCTGATCTCCAAAATTCTGAGGGAAAGGCAAAAAGAATTCTGTACTGCAAGGGTTAAATTGGACCATCCATAGAGATCTGATAACACTGAATTAAGGCAGGGGCTGCTGCTGCACTTTGGGGTGATTCCCACTGACTCCTATTTCCAATGCAGGTGTAGCAGGGCTGAAAAGTGGCAGCTCAGAGGATGAGAGAGGCACAGGGCAAGGCAGGGAGGGATCTGTGATCTATTGATTTAAGAGAAAACAAAAGAAGGGTAAAGAACAAGCCTGAAGACAAAGCCCTTTTCAGAGCCCACAGAGTACAATGATCCCAACTTCCTTGTGTATACTCAGGATTTTACTGGCAGAATGCTTCAGCAGTTCCTGTTAGCAGAAGAAATATTGACAGAACCTGCAGAAGAGTCCCAGAGAGGGGAAAAACCAGCTCAGGGAGAAGAGACAGAGGTGCAGTGTCAACAACACAACCCTGGGCTGTGCCTGCTGACTCCCCACTCGCTCTCCTGGCTGAAACCTGCTGAGACAGAGCTCTCCAGAGCTCAAGATCTCACCCTGGCTTTATTATTTTACATCATTAACCCCTTTCCATCCACCCTGCAAAGCCCAGCAAGTTTTTCTCAGTGAGAAGCGAGTGCTGCGAACACCTCTACAAAGCCAGGGTGAAAAGCAGGGAAAGGAGAGGGGTGAGAGGGGAAGAAAAGGTGATGAGAAATGTTCACCTTACCAGAACCTTGTCCCAGAGCAGCTGTGGCACAGCCAGGGCAGGTGGCAGAAGGCAGCAGGGACAGGGCAGGGAGAGCTGGGGCTGGCAGGGACCGTGCTGGGAGCGATCCGCCCCCCTGCACCTTCTGCCTATCTTGTCCCTGGCAGCAAATGCCTTCAAAGAGCCACAGTTAAAAACCCCAAATGCTCCATGCAGAGGCTAAATCCCAAATACTCCTTCTGGAAACGTGGGAGACACATGGGGAGATGGAAGGAGAGCAAAACCTAACCCAAAAGCAGAGTTGTAGGCAGTGTCACCTCCTGAATTTCCGTTCCTGCAGAGTTTATTGCAGATTTTAATCAGGGCTCAGCATCACCCACAGCACATCCAGGGCTGGGATTCCTTTTTTAAAGGGGTTTCCATCAGCTCCATTAGAATTGTTTGCCACAGGCTCTAAAATAAGCCATAAAGAAAAAAAAAAAAAAGGGATGTGCTGAAAATCCTACACAGGGAAATATTCAGGCTAATATTTTTATGTAAGAGATCACCAGCTTTTAAGTGCCAGTTGTTTAATATGCTGCCATAACTCACTGGGTTTGAAAGCAATTAGAAAATGCCATAAGCTGCAATTTCCGAGGAGTAATGTGCCTTTGGAGCATTTGGGAGGGAAAAGGGAACAACTGTGGATTTCAATACTGGAGCTGACGTGAAAATAGCAACGGGGGGAAGCAGAAGGATGAATGTTTCCATGCTGCTGCCTGAAGAATTACTGATTTTTTAATCAAAGTACTTTAATTGACAGGGAATTTGTGATGCAGATCAATGCATTGCATCAAAGTGTCTGTGGATTTTCAGGGTTCCTTAAACTCCTCTCTGTTAGAATCCCAATGCATCACAACTCTTCTGCCAGCTCTAGTAACTAACTTCCTCCTCTGTGTAAATGAATAACTTCAAGAAGATCATTTAAACTTTTATTTCTTGTTCACAGCGTTAAAAAAAAAAAAAGGCAAACCAAAACAAAACAATGCTTTTACCTCCTGGCAGGTCAGGCATGCAAGATCAGATTTCACTTTTTAGCCAAATAAATAATTTAGTGAGTGGCTCTAATGACTGCTGCTGCCTCTCTCCACTCCAGCAAAGCCTTTTAATACTTGGTGCAATAAAAATCTCCCCAGTCAGACTAAACAAGGAGCTCAAGAATGAAAACTGCCAGGCTGGAACATTGGCCAGCAGCTCCGAGGTAATTGCTGGGTAGCGAGGGATGTTCAGCAGGAGTTACAGCTGCTTCAGGAAAGCCTGGAGATGCTGTGCTCTTAAATCAGCATCTACAAACCCACAGGGAAAAAGATTAAAATGCTAAAGGGGGGAAATACAACAGTTTAATCTGTCAGAGTGCCAGAGAAACCCAGAAGTGAGCAAGAAAATATTCTATAATTTGGGGAGATTTCCTCCAAACCAGCCCCTGACAGCAATCTCAAAGGAGCAACATCGTGAATTCCTCTTTATTTGTGGATGACAGAGTGTGGAAAAGGAAGCTGCTGAAATAGACTGATGAGTTTTTCAAGGCTAAATTGCAAACAAGGAAAATCTTGAAGTCTATTGCAAAGACCAAAAAGTCAATGTAATGAGTCACAGCTGAAATATTAAATTCCCATTTGGAGGCTTAATATCAAAGGAGCTGAATTCCTAAGAACAATAAAAATCCCATATGCTGTACTAAAGCAGGTATTGAAAGCAAAACTGCATTTACCAAAATGAAAAAGAACCCCCAGAACCAAACATGAATTTTAAAGAGATCAAAGTGGTTTGACGTTTTTGTCAATAATGTCAACTAGCTCCCTGCCACTAGAAAGCTTAAAATGATGGAATTTCCTCACAGATATTTCCCCTTCTTGTTGTGAGGGCAAGGTAATCACTCTAGAGGAGGGGTTTAAATGTGAAATCACCACTGAAATATCCTAAGGAGGAAAAGGGCAGGAGGCAGCAGTGCCTATCCCAGCATTTCTCCTTTAGGATCTCACAAGTTTTTCAATATTCAGCATCTCACTGCACAGAACAGTGTTTAAATTGAGCTGTGCAGCTCAAAAAAAAAAAATCAATTGTATTTTTCAAAAGTGCCCCACTACCAGGAGTACAGAGGGGTTAGAAAATGGGTCAGCTTAGGGTTAACCCCTTTAATGAAAATGATGTCGTGTGCCAAAGGAATATTTACAAATACAAACCAAACAGAGCATGGGAAAGCAGCCATAAATAAATGCAAACAAAGCAGTGGTGTTCACCTCAAACACTTTTAACAACAATAAACAGAAGCAGGTACCAAAATCATCTTTCATTTGGATTTCTTGTCTTCAAATTAATGTCCAAGAGTGAAAATAAAGCAAAAAATCAGAGTTGGGTGAGCTGATGGGGCTGGGGCTGTTCAGCATCTTTGAGGGTGACAGGGACATGGGGACAGGCTTGGCAGTGACACCAATGGCAGTGACACCAATGGCAGTGACACCAATGGCAGTGACACCTTCCCACCAGTGTGGGAAGGATCTGGACAGGCTGGAGAGGTGGCTCTGGAACAACCTGATGAGGTTCAAGATCAAATGTAAGGAAAATAACTTCACCATCCTGATATCTGGGGAAAATAAAGGTGTTAGGACTCGCAGCAGCTTCAGATCATCTTTTTAGGAAGTGGGATGAAATTGCACAGCCCAAAACCTTCCCCAGCAGCAGCAGGGCAGGCAGGAGGGAGGAATTCATCCTGGAGGAATCCCCCAAGGCACAGCACTCACTACCTCTGTGCAGCTGAGCCTCCTCCAGCATGAACAAAATAAACCAAACCCAGCAGCTCCTAGGAAATGCCAGCAGGTTTCTCCTCATCACACAGGGAGAGAAGCAATCAGGGCATGTGGAGGAGGAAACTTCACAAAAACATCACCTTGGGTCCTTGAATCCAACCCAACATAACCCCAGGGTCAGCACACGTGCACAAACACATCTGCTCCACTGGGAGATAAGGGGAACTGGCTCCAGTTTCTTATCAGTTTGCTGAGCTATTTTATCCACAAATATGTTTACTGAGGAAAAAAAAAAATCCACATTTTTCCAAAAAACTTCCATTTTCCTGCAGCCTGGAGCTGCAAGTGGCAGGGAAATGGCTTTGCAATGCACTGCACAGGGCAGGAGGAGAACAGCACCTGGAAATGGGGAAAAGGACATTCCCCCCTCCTGGCATCCAGATAAAGGAGCAGGATGCAGAATATGAACAAAAACCAGGGACTTGCATGAATAGAAAGAAGCAAATGCTTCATATTCGCATGAAATGTTTCTTTTCACCTCTCAAAACACTTTTCAAAGATTGATTAATCATTTCAACATCCCCAAAAGGGGCACCAACAGCAAACACTTCAGGTCTGCCCATGAAACAAAGCGAAGGAAGGGAAATCATTTGGTGAGTGACAAAAAATTGTAAAGATCAAATTTAGACTGAATTTCAAACACCCAAATTTCTGACTTCAACTCTCTGTAAAGACAGAAAACTTGAAAAAAAAAAGTCAATGATGTAAAAAATAAAAAGGAAAACAAACATTACTCAATCTGTGTGTGACAGCCCTTCCCAACAGACTTGTGTTGTTCAAAAAGTCTGGTGGATTCACCACAAGCACCTGAACTTTGTGCCAGCTGATACTCTGGGGACAGCAAAGCTGATTTCCATTTCCCACTGGAAGAAAAATTCGTGCAGAAACAGACAAATCCAAACAAGTTCCAAGTATTTTTTGTATGTTCTCAGTTCTTAAAATGATGAATGAGAAAAGGCAAGGAAAGTGAAAAGTCAGGAAGCAGCAACAGAGTGAGGGAGCTTTTTTTCCCTTGGTTCAATGAACCCTGAATTCTGACTTTTGTTAGAAGTGAAAAACATAATTTAAAACATACCCAGCTGTAAAATCAAAATGAACTCAACCTCTGGTTGAAAATCAGACATTTTGGTGCCAAACTTGAAGCAGGCACCTCTGTCTGCCAGGAGCCTGTGCCATGGGAATGAATCCACTTCCATCTAAAAGAGCTCATGGGCATTTTTAAACCTTCCAGCTTGTCCAAGTCCAAGTTATGACTTCCAATGTGAGTTACCAAAACCCAAGCAATAAAACACACAATTATAGATGAAGGACTTTGAATTTGTATTAAAAATGCTATTCTGGTTACTGCTGCTCAGCATGAGAATCTGGCAGAGGAAAGGAAAAATAAAATTATTGCATTTTACAGGGCCTTTAAAGATCCATGAGAAATCAAAAAATACAGGATGGCTTTGATGAAGAAGTGTGAAAATTCTCAGTAACTGCTCAATAATCACAAACTGGTTGAGTGACCAGTTCAAGGTTAATTGTTGACTTCATTAAAGCCACTCATTAAGGAATGTGGGACCCAATTCAGCAGTGCAAGTGCAGAGAAATGCCAGGAAAAGGCTCTTCAGTCTGTAATGAGAACTGTGAGGAGACGGGGATGCAGACAGATACACAGCTTGAATCACAAGCAGAAAAATGACTGACAAGCTGAGGAAATGGCAGCTTTGGGGAATGGCAAATTCAGAGTTTGGGTGTGGAAAGAAGGGAGAGAAGCAGCAAAACAGCCAGTGGCCACTGATGGAAATAGAAACAGCAGCAAAACCAACTGAAATGAGGGAGCTGGGGCGCAGCTGAGATATCAAAGCTGTGGCTGGAATATTCTCATTCTGTGTGCTTCACCCCCACTGCTCAGAGCCAGCAGCACCTCAGCCTGCCCAGCCCCAGCTGGGTGAGTTCCCTCTCCATTTTACAGACCAACAAACCCCCAAAATGCCAGCACACACACAGCTTTCCATCCAAAGCAAAGCCTGGGAGTTCTGAGCCCTGGGAAGCTGCCTTATTCACAGGTCAGGACAGTGTTAGGAAGAAAATTAATTCCCACCCAGCCATGCTTTGGGTAAGGGGAGCTTTGGGAAAAGCAAAACAATTCTGACACCAGCCAAGTTTCATTAATAGTTGAGGGCTAGATTGATAAAACAGCTTCATTTCTACAAAGCCTGTGCTGTTATTTAACAAAAAGGAGATTATCCCAGCTGCCAGACCTGCAGGATCAGCTCAGGGGTGCTCCAGGAGAGGTCTGGCTGTGCCAGGCTCTGTCCCTCTGTCCCCAGCTCACAAAGGACACCCAGCTCTGTCTGTCCCTCAGCCGGGCACTCTCAGAGCACAGGGACGATTTTGTTTTCTCAGGTGACCTTTCAAGCTCTTGTCTTTCAAGTGGAAAAGAAGAATCACATTCCAGCAGAGCCGCTCCTCAAATCAGGGCAGGTAACAAAGCGACAAAATGCTGGCTGGGTGGGCCGGGCTCAGGGAGCGATCTGCGGCCACAATTGAGGATTATTCGTGCTCGGGTTGTTATCTCAGAGCTGAGCACACCTGCTGGGAGGAGCTGGAGCGATGCTTCGGGCACGGGCAGGTGCGGCTGAAACCCGCGCAACCCGAGCCGCTGTGTCCTGCCCAGGGGCACTGGGATTCATCGGGAGGGTTTCCTGTAACTCAGCCCTCAGAAAAACACGCAATAATCATTTACCACAACAGCCAGGCCCAGGGTTTGTTTTTTTTCTCCACCACGTTGTGGCAGCGGCCAAACTTCGGGGAAGTTCAGCGAGGATGGGGAGAGCAAACCTTAATGACTGAATCCTTATCTGCTCTCCAGGCAAATCCAGCCCGATCATTCCATCTCCAGAGCTAATGCTGGAAATAAATTTCCTCCAAAGACAAACCCTTCAAGTGCAAAGGGGAAATGGGGAAAAATAAAATCCCAGCTGTGCTGGAATGGATTTTTCTCCCAGGGTGATTTGGATGTAACAGCAAGGATGGAGCAGCCATGTTCCAGGCATGGTGCACCAGGAATTTTATTATTAAAACCATCATGAGATCATAAGTCAAGTTAACCCCCCCCCCAAAAAAAAGTGAAAGAGGATGAAATATGAGTGTACAGAAAATTGGGGAAAACATCCCAAAACAACCACACAAACAAAGCCCCACGCAGGAACCACTGTTCAGAGGCTATTTTGAAACACAACTATTTTTAGTGCTACCGAAATTATTCTTTTTCACCGTTGGTTTTTTTTTTTTTTTTTTCCTGCTACGACGCCACGCACACAAACTTCAAGCTGACGACGTTTCCCGACATAATTATTCCATGGAAATAACAAAAGTAAACCGAGGCACAAATCCCCAGCAGAGCCGAACGCAGCCGGGGCCCGGGGGCAGCGCGGCCCGAGGCTCCCCGGGGGCTCTCCCGGTGCTCCCCCCGCTGCTCCCGGCCCCGGAGCGGCCTCACTCGGCCCCATCCCCCGGTCCCATTCCCCCGGCAGGCCGGTCCGCACAGCCGCCCCCGTCCGCTCCTTACCGGCGTCCGCGGCGGGGCTCAGGCCCCCGGGCCGGGCGGGGCTCAGAGGCGGCGGCGCTGCCGTGCGGGCGGGCTCTGCACCATGGTCCTGCCCTGCCGGGGCTGCGGGCACGGGCGGACGGGCGGCGGCGGGAGAGGCCGCTCCCCGGGCAGGGCAGCCCCGGGCCGGACACACGGACAGGCCCCGGCACCGGGCCCCGCCTCCGCCGCCGCTTCCGGGCCGCAGCCCTGACCCCTCACCCGCCGACGGTGGCGCGGGGGGGACAAGATTGAGGCGGCGCCGGCAGCGCGGGAGGGGCCGGGAACAGGAGCGGGAATGGGAGCGGGAACAGCATCGGGAATAGAGCCGGGAATGGAACCGGGAACGGAAACGGGAATAGAAGCGGGAACGGGCCCGGGAGCAGCGCTGGGAGCAGAACCGGGCCCTCACCGCGCTCTCGGCCCGCGCTCCCCGCTCCAGCCTCCCTCACGAGGTTCCCGCCTTCCCCCTCCCCTTTTCTTCCGAAACTATCCCCAAACATATATTTTTGTTTAATATTTCCTAACATAAATACCTATTCCAATACCTAAAAGCGTTCAGGGTTAAATCCTTAAAGCAAACAAACCTTTGTTTACATTTATCGTGATAAATAAGAATAATTGCTTTATATTACATTACTATAATTATTAAGAATGTCATACTAATTATTAATAATTCGTATTATTAATGGCAATACTATGGCGATATTTCCACGAGGATAATGTGAGCTCTGGTGGGGCTGTTTAGTGTCCCAGCTGGGAGAAAACCTTCCCTAAATATTCTGCATTAAAATAAATTAATTATAAACAAGAAGTTAGTAATTCTGCATGAAGAGATTCGGGTGAAAAATATTCCCTAAAAATGCTTTGGGAAGGTAAAACTTCAGCAGTCCCAGGAGGATCTGAAAGGTCAGAAACTCCAAAATGAACAGCACTGAATTAATGAGCAATAATCACGATTACTGACTCCAGCATTTCACATAAAATATCTTCATTACCAAAGGAAATAAATGCAGGCGTTCCCATGCAAAGAAATATTTTACAATAAAAGATCCAACCTGAGGAGCTGCAGAGTCTTTATTTTCAGTGATAATGAGCTACCAGCAAGAAAAATAAAGCAAATTTTTGACACTGTGACTGTGGGCACAGCACAGCACCTGTATTTTAAATCACCTTAAGGGATGATATTTCCATTGAAATCACTTAAGGGATGATATTTCCATTGAAATCACTTTAAGGGATGATATTTCCATTGAAATCACTTTAAGGGATGATATTTCTATTGAAATCACTTAAGGGATGATATTTCCATTGAAATCACTTAAGGGATGGTATTTCCATTGAAATCACTTTAAGGGATGATATTTCCATTGAAATCACTTTAAGGGATGATATTTCCATTGAAGTCTCTGCTTTGCTATTTTTTAGCAGCATCGGGGTTTCACCCAGACTTTCTGAGTGCCTCTGTGCTCCAGCCCTGCTCAGGGATTACTCCAGGTGTGGAAATCCCCTTTTCCTGACTAATTTACTCAAATTTTGAGTCAATTTTTCAAATTTACTCAAATCCACCTTTCCTGACTAATTTACTCCAAACATCCCCACTTTGGTGCCTTAATTATAAGATGGCACATGAAAAAAAAGAGATATTTTAGTTACAAAATCCTTCCCAAATGCTTCATCTCCGTAAAGAAAATAAAAATGAACATTGGTTACCCAGCCTAAGACTTGCAGGGCACTTGAGAACTGATGGAAATAGAAACAAATATTTAAACTGATCAGAAATTGATGGAAATAAAAGGAGATTCTCCCAACTCAGAGGACGCAGGAGCAGCCGTGAATCATTCATGGAATAACAAAAGGTGAGGAGGGGTTGAGGGACTCATTAACCAGGGCAGAACTTTTATTTAAACATTCTCATTTACACAACAGCTGCAAGTTTGCTTCCCCCACCCCTCCCTCAGGACAAACCAGCAGATCAGAATCAGCACCTAAATAAAAGAAATAAATCCCAAGATTATGTACTAAGCGATTTGGGTGGTGACACACGGAATAATTTGATTTTTTTGTTGTTGTTGTGCTGCAGCTGCTTCTCTGGACACCAGGGGTGGTGCATAGTTCATAAGAAAAGCCAAAAACTGCCAGAAAAAGGGAGAAATCACAGTCGTGGTCTGAAGTTATTGCAGTGCAAATTTAACAGGAGCAGCGTTTTAGGGAATGAGAATGAAGCACCAGGTTTGTGCTTCCCTCCTCATGGCAAGAATTAAACCTGACTTAAAAACCTGACCAGCTGAGCTTTGTGTTTGGGATCTCAGGGCTGCATGGAAGAGATTTCAAATTGACACAGAAAAAGTTTCCAAGTTCTGTTGAAGAGGTTGTTTTCTATGGGGTGAGCTCCTCTTCACCCCAACGTGAATTTTAGTGACACAAAAAGCCATTTTTAGCTCGCTGTTTGAGGTGCTGAAGGGGTCACTGAAGAGCAGAATGTTGATGTTTCATGGAAATAAAGTGCATTTTTCTGCTCCTTCTAGAAAACAACCTCAAATTATATGAATTTATTTATTTATTTTCCCAGGATTGTCAAAGAAGCAACCAAAATTTATCCCATTGATGGAAGTGACCAGGAGAGAGAGAGAGAGAGAGACTTTTGGAGCAACTCTTTCATGGTCTCTTTCCCTTCCCCTTTTTTTGTTCCACATTATGCAGTTTTTAATACAAGTATTTCCTCCTATTCCCGAAATATTTTCAATTTCTGGCCTCACATTCCCTCCCAAAGCAGTAAAATCAGCACTTTTGTGCACCACTCAAGGCTACCAGGTGTTCTGACAGAGCATTTAAATGAAGAAATTGCATCAATGTTTTTTTTTTAACAAAGCAGATTAAGATGATTTTTCAAGTTTGCAAACCACTCCATCTTCTCCCCTCCAGGTTATCCAAACTCCAACAGCGTTTTTTGCCTTTTTACTGCAACATGATGGAACTGAAAGGTGCTAAAATGAATATTTTGAGATCATTTTCACTCACACACGAGCTCATGCACAGTTGGGACATTAGATTTGAAATCTATTTACAATTTTACATATTTTACAATATATAATTCATCTTTACAGCTACAGAATAAGTTCAGACTAACATTGGTACTTTGTTTTTTCCTCTGCTGGAACTTGGCTTCAAGTTAAACTGATTATTAAAAACAATTAAGTGCATGCTTAGAAGGGAACTTTCAGGAGAGATGTCAATGGACTAGTGTTGCTTAAAAATTACACCAGTTTGTGTAGAAAATTGAAATTCAGTTCAAAAAGACCCACCAAAGCCTAATAGAAACCTACTGGACTAAAATAAATACAATTCCTTACACTTAACCAAAAAAACAAAAAACCAAACCAAAAACCAAACCCCAAAGCAAAAGTACCTTTAAAAAATGTACTGATTTAAGCTCTTTTTTTTTTTTTAAGCTTTAAATTTCCTTTCCTTCCCAGCTAGCTGAGGAGAATTATCCTGCATAAACCTGAGGCTGCAGTGGTGGGGGCAGCTTGTCATTCTCCACATTTTCAGAGTCAATGGCTGCTAAGGCTTGGCTTTTTGCTTTGATTTCTAAAGGATATTTCTCCACAATATCCTCCACCTCCTTGGTGATGCCATCAGTCCAATCAATGAGGTCTTTCTCCAATTTCTTGGCTTCACTGACAATTCTTTCCTGTCTCTCATTCAACTGAGAGAGGAGGTCTAAGCTTTTGCACATCTGCTTCACCCCCAGGCACACATCAGGGGAGAAACTGTCAGATTCCTGTTTTTTTGGGGAGGTCTGGCCAGTCATGAAACGATCAAAATCTTCCTGGCTCAGGTTTAAGGACTGAGCATCCAGTTTTTCAATGAAGGCCACAGCACAGCACTGCAAACAAAGCAGAGAGAGCATCACTGCAACACTGGAACCACCACAACACTGCAATGTTTTACACTCAGAAAATGTTTTACACTTCTACATTTACAGAAAATGTTACAACATTTTCTATTCCTTTCCCTCTTCTTACACCAGCAACTGATTTTTTCCATTTTTTATATTGTTTTTAAAAGCTTTTCCAGAAGTTAATTTTGATCAGACACTTCGTACAAATCGTTCCTCTCCCCAAAAGTTTGAAGAAATCAAAAATGGAGCTGCCAAGATACATTGCAGACCTCAGGGTCTGTGTCTTTGGGAGGTGAGGGAACAGCAGAATGTGCCCAGCTCACTTGGTGGATCTGTGCTCCTACTGAAATGAACTTTTAACATTTCAAGAGTTTCATTCAACTCTGTAGTTTCCCTCCAAAATATTTTATGATAAAATGCAGAGCACACCAAGAAATGCCTCTGGGAGAAGCTGTAAAAAGCCTGTTTAAATCCACACATGAATGGCCTAATTCTGCAGGGCCTTCCAAAAACTCCCAGAGGGGACTTTGCATCTGGAACATCTGCACAGCCCAAACTCAGAGTTTGAGGAACACAGATCTTGCAGGACAAAAATCCACCCAAGTCTTAACATCAGACTTTTCAAATAAGGGGTTTAAAGTTATAAAATAAGAAAAAAAAAATCTCTGATTTGGACAGAGGAGATGGAAGAGAGAGAGAGGCAAAACAGGCTGTGCTCTAAGTAACCTCAACCAGTGTTTGAAGATGAATCGGAACTGAGGTTTACGAATTGGAATTGGTATTTATGAACTGGAATTTAGGTTTATGAATTTGAATTTATGCCCTTTGCTGGCAATTCCTACCTCCAGCTAAAAGCCCAACCTTGCTGTCCAAGTCCACTCACCAGGTTGGTGAAATAATATCCATCCTCCCCAGTCATCAGCCTGCTGGGGTTGCAGAAGCGAGTGATGTACTGGATGTTGGACTGCAGGCGTGGGGGGTTCCCCTTGAGCACGATGTAAATCAGGGTGGGCAGGAAATCATCAGCAGAGGCTGGCTCATTTTTGGTGATTTTGATGGCATTGAAGATGTGCTTGCTGCATTTGGTGATGCAGGCCAGTTTGTCCCGAGGGACACGCTTGGAGTCCATCTCGATGATGTCTGGGAGGGGAAAAAAAGTCCTGGAATTATTCAAATTGTAATAATCAGGAAATTAATAAGCAGGGTTTGCTCATAATATTCAGGGAAATAAAGTGCATTTTTCTGCTCCTGCTCCTTCTAAAAAGCAAGCTCAAATTATATGCATTGATTTTAAAATATGCGACTTCACTTACTTCAAAAACTGGGGGACCTCACTTCAAAAACTGGGGGACCTCACTTCAAAAACTGGGGGACCTCACTTCAAAACTATATGAACTTTTTGAAAATTCATTTTTTTCATTATTGCATCATTTCTGTCTGTGGGGAAGTGTTTCAAGTAGATCAGTTAATTCTAAGCACTTCAGTGTGGAGATTATCCCTGCTCCATAGATGAAACTCCAAACTCCTGCACATTTAACAGACCCACCTTGTGATGACAGCAAAAATCATCTCAATAAGCAAGAGAGATGAGATTGAAATCTGTAAATGCAGAATTGATCACTCACAAACCTGTAATTGCCTTTACAACCATGTCAGAGACCTCTGGGATTTCCTCACTGACAGGAACACAGAGCATCTGGGGAGTCACCCAGTGCAGAGCCCTGGGACAGGAGAAAAAGGAGTTAAGGCTTAAGGAGTTAAGGTAAAAAAGGAGAAAAAGGGTTAAAAAACTCTTCAGTGCCACTGACAGGCAGGGGTTTGAAACCTGAACTCAGGGCAAAGGAATGCTTTGTGTCCATGAGGCATTATTCCAGCCACAAACCAGTTTATTCCACTGATGTCATTTATTTTCACAGAAAGCACTTCCTTTTTTTAAAAAATTATTTTTGGCTGTGATTTAATAAAAGCAAATTTTCCCAGTGTAGTGGTTGTCATTATCCCACCTATTAATTCCTTCTGTATTTTAAATAAAATGGTTTGAACCCTTAACAAGCCATTTTTCTGTGCACAGCACAAGGTTTTTAACATGGCTGATTCAGAGCTCATTTAGAGAATTAGGGATTACTCAATTATTTTTTCCTTTCAAGCCTTACCTGATCCTCTTTTGGACAGCAAGGTCTTTCTTCTCATCATCAGTTGTCTCAGGGCAAAAAACATATTTATACTGGCGAGTCATGATGTATTTCTCAACCTCATCCATTGCCTTCTCCACTTTTTCAGGGGGCACTGAAAGGGACAAATCCCACAAATTAAATATTCCAGGGCTCTTTGCAAGGTTTAATCCCAATATCAGCTAATTAAGATTACTCATTCAAGGCAACCTGAGCTCATAAATTGCGGTGAGCAGGGACAGGCGCTCGGAAGATGTCGGGACTGTCACGGAAAGATACAGGAATGCATTCTCCCCCCAACCCCAGAGACAGGGATCACCCTGGAATGTAGCCAAGCCAGAAAGCCCCTCTAACATAGAAGCTAGTAACTTTCCACTCACACTAACCCTAGAAAGTACTGTAAGACCACCCCCCTGACGTAGAGAAGTCCCCCAGTCTATAAAACCCCTGGAGATGAGATAATAAACGCCTTTTGACCGTCCACCCTATGGGTGTAGCGTCTGTCATTTGGGCCCGAACGGCTGAGGAGGGTCGTGGTATCGCTCTTTGGAACCAGGTCGCCCTGCCTGCCTGCTGAAGGCAGCAAAAGTGGTGCCAAAACCCGGGAAGACAAAATCCTCGGGGGACGGGAGTCACCTGGACAGGGAGACAGCAATGACAGTGGCGGGACCGTCTGTGGCGAGAAAGGGGACGCCCTGGGACCAGTGAAGCATGGAAGCTGTCACGAAGGTCGTACTTACGATGTTTAATCAATGGGCGATAAAATGCGAACTCAGGAGTCTTAATCTCACCATTGCGAGGCTCCTAGAGCTCGGGGCTATTAGCCGGCCCGGGGAAATATTGTATTCAGAGGTGTGGGAGAGATGTACTGCTGCCCTGGCGGGAGATACAAAATCCACCGGCAGCGGTAAATGTTTGAAAGCGTGGGGGAAGGTAGAAATTGCCCTGCGTAAGGCTTTAGACGAACAGGAGATGTGGAATATGGCGCGGTCACGTTTATTGATTACGCCACAGCCGGGGGGAGGCGCGACCACGCAAACCGCGTCCAAGACCGATCCGATTACAAACGGAGACGCGCGGGGGCCGGGCGCGCCCCATCCCTCCCCGAGCCCGAGCCCAGAACCCCCGGAACCACCAGGGGATCCGCCGTCCCCCCCGCGGGACTCGCCGGGTCCGATCCCCCCCGTAGAAACGCTCGAAAAAGGCGTGGGAATGCCAGGGGACCCCCCGTCCCTCCCGCGGGACTCGCAGGGTCCGGGCAGCCCCGTAGAAATGCCCGAAAAAATCGCGGTTCCCCCAACCGTTCCTCCACTGCAGCAGAGTATAGCGCGCGGTCATTTTGGGGGGAGCTGGCGGAGGACGCCTGGAATGCCGAAAAAGCGTTCCCTCCTCCTTACACATTTGAAAATGGCGCCGGCGGCCGCGGGGAGGGGCGGAGCCTGGAAGCCAGCAGCGGGAACAGCCCAGAGACCCGGATGATCGCTGGCGCGCACACGCGGGGGGGCGGCAGGGGGCGGAGATTCGATCGGGAGCCGCGCCCACTGCTGCCACCATATAAGGGAGAGATCCCTCCCTGCGGGGGGCGGGACGAACCCCGGGGGCGGGAGCGGTGCCGCCCCCAAGGGGAGGAGCGGGGTCGGAGCCGAATAAAACGGCGGGGGAGACCGGAAGGGGTTCGCCACTCGTCTTCCGGCTCTGAAGGGAGCAGCCGGAACGGCGACAGGCGTGTCAGCCCTGGCGACCCAACACCAAGGACTGTCCCAGCTGCAGATGACCATCGACGAAGATCTGCAGAGGATCGAGAAATCCATTTCTTTCCTAGAGAAGTCAGTTTCCTCACTCTCAGAGGTGGTCCTCCAGAACAGGCGAGGACTGGACCTCTTGCTCATGCAGCAAGGAGGTCTGTGTGCCGCCTTGAAAGAGGAATGCTGCTTCTACGCGGACCACACGGGAGTCGTCAGAGACTCCATGGCAGAACTCCGAAACAGACTGGCTCAGAGACAGAAAGACAGGGAAGCCCAACAGGGTTGGTTCGAATCCTGGTTCAGTCAATCACCATGGTTAACCACCCTAATTTCTACCCTAGTTGGTCCATTGGCAATGCTACTTTTAGCTATCACCCTCGGACCATGTCTGCTGAACAAGCTAGTCTCATTCATTCAGAACCGCCTGGAACGGGCCAACATCCTGTTCATAGGCCGACAACAAATACTGTGATTTCCACAAGGAACACCGCCAGTCACGAGATCTTCTAAACTTGCCTGGCAAAAAAATTACTCAGGTTTCCCAAACCCTTTTTCCTTTAGTCCGATCCCAACCTACTACCTCGTTTCAGTGCCTATGTACGTAACTACCCCATTCCTTTATTAAAAGAAAGGGGGGGAGATGCGGTGAGCAGGGACAGGCGCTCGGAAGATGTCGGGATTGTCACGGAAAGCTACAGGAATGCATTCTCCCCCCAGTGCCGAAACCCGGGAAGACAGAACTTGGTACCTTTCCAACGTGTCTGCAGCCTGTCTGCCACATTTTGGTAAAAGTCCTGGGCACACTCAGATTGTTCCTCAATGCTTAAATCCTGCAAGAGAACAAGGAGGAAGTGTGAAGGGCTGGCAGCAACACCTCGTGTTTTGTTTGGGTTTAAGGCAAGTGTCCAGCTGCAGTAACAGTCTGAGAATGCAGAGGTGTCATCAGAGGTGTTTAGAGTGGCTCAATTTTAGTTCAAAATAGGAGAAGCCAACACTGGCTCTTTAACGTGTGTAAGATTTGGATTTATTTGCTGAATAAATGGATATTAGCACAGGTGCAATGGCTTTTTCCCCTGGGAGCACTGACAAAGTAACTCAGACTAAGCAAAATGTTTGTCCCTATTTAACCTCTGATTTTTGAATAAGATACTTTATAATCTATAAAGCCCCCAGGAACATCACTTATTTGAAGGAATATCTCTACAGCAGACATTTCTGATGATAAAGTTACTGTGAAATATATTCACAGTAGTATTTGTGAAACACCCCTGGCCTTTGCCAACTGAGCTCCTGAAGAACATAAAATGAACTTAATTAAGGCAATTTTCATCATTAAATGAAACCATGCATTAAAAATAGTGTGGGAAGAATTTGATTTCTGAATTCTCTAAGGCCAAAAAACTGGACATTTTCCTGAACACGGGTCTCAGCTCTTACTGAAAATGGATTCTAGGCCTGGTTTATGTGTAGTAAAAAAATCCCACGTTTTGAGAAGGCTGAAGTAGGAAATGA
Organism: Calcarius lapponicus; assembly: GCA_039654755.1. Taxonomy (NCBI): domain Eukaryota; kingdom Metazoa; phylum Chordata; class Aves; order Passeriformes; family Fringillidae; genus Calcarius; species Calcarius lapponicus. Next base: position 7,019,994 of record JBBFKN010000017.1, on the reverse strand, counting down.
GAACACCTTCAGTGCTTGAAGCCAAAAATGAACCCACTCTGTTCTCACAAACTCTGTGCTCAGAATGAACAGATTCAAAAGGAAAGAAATAAAAGTTCAAGAATTCAAAACAGAGGGAATGTAAGATTCCATGAGAACTCAGGAGATAATTTGGAACTAAAACAGGAAAGGGAGAAGAAGGGAAAAAAGCTGTGCTGAATTCTGACTCATTCCAACCATAGGTGGCACCACAGACTAGTATTTCAATGATACTGATTTTTTTTAATGGAAAATGAACATAACACTTATTTCATATTAGAAAAAAGCAGCAAAGTTCCCCTTCTCCAATAAAATGAGAGGGGTGGGTTGATGCTGAATTATCTTTAGAACTTTTTAGGCTTAAGTTGTGTCATCCCTGGAAGTGTCCAGGGCCAGGCTGAGGTTTGGAGCCACCTGGCACTGTGGAAGGTGTCCCTGCCCAGAAAATCTTTAATTCCTTCAACCCATGATCTAAATCCCCACCAGGTGATATCTTATATCATTTCTACAAGTCACATTAATGTAGAATATTGCTGAACAGACCCATTTATGTAGGATTTAGTCAGGACTAATTTATCTGGGCTGTTCGGGGTTAGCAGCACCCTTTGGTTCCAAACTACCCAAAAAAAACCAAAGGCACCCAGATCTTAATTTGATTAATCCAATCATCTGAAGGCTCCTGCCCCACTCCAGAAAATCCAAACTGCTGGAAGAAGTGCAGCATTTCCTCCCTCTCTCCCCAATATCCCCATTTGATTGAGACAAGATCATTCAGAGCTCACCCTTTTATGACTCATGGTGTCCAAAAAGAGTTTGCATTGCTTGTAGATATCCTGGCCAGGCTTCTGATATGTCCTGATGAATTCGATGAACTCCTTGGACACTCTGTCTGTCTCGATGCTGGCCTGCCTGTGGATGGAAGGGCTGGGAGCTTTGGCCTCCTGGATCTCTGCAGGCAAAATTCAGGGCACAGCAGATCAGTTTTTTTACACTGATGGATAATTGCAGAAAGGTTTTATCATTTTGAGTCTGTTTTTATATTAATTATATTAATTCATATATTAAATTCTATTATATTCTATATTAAATGCTATAATTTTACAATTTTTAACCTTTTTTTTACACTGATGGGTAATTGCAGAAAGGTTTTATCATTTCCAGTCAATTTTTTAAAAATTTCTTTTCAGCTGTGCAAATTGGTCATTTGTAGCTGTGTAAATGTAAATTGTAAATGAGCAATTGTGTAAATTTGCCAGGGAAATGTTGGATGTTATAATAATAATAATAATAATAAATTATATATAATAATTATAATAATAATAATAACAACAACAATAATAATAATAATGATAATAATAATGCTTTTCCCCCCAAAATAATCTGATTTTCCACGCTCCAAGCTCATTGTGCTGCTCCAGTACCTTCACCCACCTTTCAGCTTGCCAGCCAACGCTGCTGGAAATGGAGGGATTGAACAGAGGTGGTGGGAATGAACGTGGTGAGAGGCAAGCAGAGAGACAGAAAACATGAAAATATTCATGGTCAGCACGAGACAAACAGGGCTTTAACCTGAAACCACTTCACATGCACAGAAATCCTGCTTTCAACAAGCATGCACAACTCCAAAGGGAAAAGAAAGAAATGAGATTGATATGTTGAAGTTGGTTTAATTTGGATTTGAGGGAGCTTAGTGGGTTTTTTTTGGTTGTTATGTGTTTCTGAAGAGATCAAGCACTACAGAAAATCCAAAGTTGTGTCACCCAGGGAATATCAAACTCTGCTCCTCTGAGCACAGCCCCACACCTCAGCACAGGGAATGACTGGGCCAGGCACCATCAGAGCACCTCTGGTATTTCAGTGCCCAGAACAGGAAAGGTTATGCAAATATTTAAATTCCAACTGCAGCAATTGAGATAGAGAGTGCAAACCCAACTCCTTCCCAGCTACCCAGGGACATTTTTCCAGAGGGGATTTCCTTCCATTGCCTTTATACCCAAGATTCACTGCATGAACCCCAAATCCTCCACAAGATTCCAGCTGAAGGGTGGCCATTAATCAAATTTGCCATCAGAGAAGCAGAAAGCTTATTTGGAAATAATAAACCAAGACAAGGGCAGAATTATCTGATATTTCTTCCATGATTAATCACTGATCTCATTTCACAGTACAGCTGAAGGTTTATTTATTTACTTCAACAATGAGTTCACTCTTTTATAAAAATAATGAGCCTCATTTTACTATTTGACCTTAAGGGATGTGAATATTATTTTTTCAGTCACAAATTCAAACTAGATTGTTGTTTAGTTACTAGAGAGATGTAGTCAACTGAGGCAGATTAATATTAAGTATTAAAAAGTGAATGTTAATTAGAATGAACTGTCTTTTAATGAGCTACACCAAAAATTACTTGTAGTTGCAGCTTCACTAATCTCTGAGCTGAAATCCTGCTTTAAGGAAAATTAATCTGTACTGATTACCAAGTGCTGCAGCAACAAATGAACTTCCAGCAACAAAATATCCTCAGGTTTGTCCTGTGTTCTCAGAGAACTCAATCCAACTAAAAAGAAGCTGATCACAGCCAAGAAATTCCAACAAGTTAAAGAGAGGAAAATGCCAAAATGCCAGGAGCAAGCATGGGAAGAGTGAAGGAAGGATCAGCTTCACAAAGAATAAACATAATTAACATTTCACTCTTTCTACAGGAAAACCACTTGTCACAGCAGAGCAGGAGCACTCCAGGGATTCACTATGGTTGTGCCATGGAGTCCAAGCATGGATGTGAAACAGGCTTTGTCCCCAGCTCTGTCACACACAGCCCTTCATCACCTTCCTGTAATCATTAATAAACACTGCACGTTTCTTTAGCCAGCAGAACGAGTCAGGATTGCAAACAATTCATGGAGGAGGAGCTCTTAAAGCTGTTTGGTGTCCTTTTGGTTTAAGTGAAAGCAGTGTCTCCTCTTGATGGGAAATTTTCTTCTTGGTTTATATAACAAACATCTGGGGATGTTTTGAGAATGCCAAAGTTCTTGAAGTGGTTTCAACTCATAATAATCAGATTTGTAACAGCAACCTGGATTTTTTTTATAAAAATACAAAGCAGCACTAGATCCAGCTAATTCTTAGAAAATTCTTATTTTTTTGATCCTAATCCTAAGGTGGAGCTCAAAGAAGCTTCAGCTTTACTCCTGTGACTCCCTACTTTTAAAATTCAGCATCACCTCAGGATGCTGGACTTGCTTTTTTTGCCATCTTCATGTTGGAGAGCACGAGTTACAACTGGCACAACCTTAGTTTGTGTTTAGCAAAGCCCACCTAAGAGCCAAGCTTACTAAAACCAGGCAGACAGCTTGCCCAGGCTGTGCTGCATTACCTTCAGAAGGGGAAGCCAGTTCCCAGGAGGGAGTAAAAATCTCCTTCAAATCCCTGAGAATGTTATCAGCATTTCTCTCCCTCCCAAGCTGTCCTTGCTTAGGGGTTTTCTCTTCAGCTGCTGAAATAAAAAGGCCAAAGCAAGCAGGGCACCAAGAGCAGGAGCATGGCAGGACAGGTGGTGAAGGGATAAAAAAAGAAAAGATGGAAAGTGAGAAAAAGGAACATTAAAAAAAAAAAGGTTTCATGCAGGTGAATGAATGCCTTGTGTAACCAGCTGCTGTCATGCACCAGAACAACTCTAACCAGAAAAATGCTGAATTTCAAATTAAGGAAATGCGTTGTCTCTAAGGTTAAGACAGATTAATGTTGCTTTTCCTTCTGGAATTCCTCCTCCAGAGCCCAGCATCTCCCAGCTTTTGCCTGTGTGAGCTATTGCTATGCCAAGCCAGCAGTGCCATTCATCATTGCTGCTTGTAACACCTTCTGGAGAACAAACACCCAGCCAGCCACAAACCTGATATTCCCAGCCCACACAAACACTGCCAGCCTCACTCTTCTGTGCACCTCAAGGCACCCTGCTCACACATCCCATTTCTTCCTGTCAAAGTGAGGCACTCTGGCAGCACCAGCTGCCATTTTCTCTCACTGTGAGTGTGATATTTCTGTCACACACAGCAGTTTGAGGTGACTGACAGGCAGCACCTTCTCTGCTGCTCTCTCCAGGAGGAATTCCCCTTCCAGCCCTAAATCCTGGTGTGACACCATGGCTGACTCAGGAATTTCTCTGGAACGTGTGCCAGAGGAACAAGGAACCTCCCCTCAGCAGTGCAGTGCCAGCACCAGGAACACATTTCTGCTGTTCAGTGGAAGAACTCCTGTTCTGTGTAAAATCACACAGAAACACAGGTTTAGCAGTGCACTGCTCCATTTAACACATTGTTTGACATCACTCACATTTTTCTGTGTTTTCAGTAGCAATCACTCTCCAGAAGCATCACTATTCCAACTTTCACAAGTCAAAGCACAGAACAGAACATTAATCTGCCTTTTAGAACAACACATCTGCCAAAAACTTTTCATTTTAAAATGCACAGAAAGCATGAAAAGCAAAGGAGAGTTACCCTTCTTAGCTCCTGCTCTGGAGGAAGCAGTGAAGAACTTCTTCACAGTAGTGACCTTTCTTGTTTTTTCATTGGTTTTCTTCTCCTCAAACTTGGAGAAGGTCAGGGACTGTGCCCCCTGGGTGCTCTGGCTGCTGGCATAGGCTTCTTCCTCCTCACGCTGGAGCCTGCAGTTGGGAAAATACAGGTCTGGTGTCACAGACACATTTTATGAAAAATCTTTTCATTGGGATTTTTTTCTCCTGAGAAGCCTCAGGAACAAAATGTAAACAATGGTTATCTGCTGCTGTGGAATGCAACAGGTGGATCTGGGATTGGTCTCATGTTGATGTTTTTAATTAATGGCCAATCACAGCACAGCTGTCCCAGACTCTTGGTCAGTCACAAGATTTTATTATCATTCTACTTCTTGCTTGCTAGCCTTCTGATGAAATCTGCTCTTTTATTCTTTTAGTATAGTTTTAGTATATAAGAAAATAATAAATCAGCCTTCTAAAACATGGAGTCAACATTCTCATCTCTTCCCTCATCCTGGGACCCCTGCAAACCACCAGAGTCTGGTTTAAGGGCTTAGAAACAAGGCAAAGGAGCTGATTTCTTGTGCAATCATTATTTACTCATTTACATTTTAATTCTTACCTCTGCCTATCTCCCTTCACTACAGGACACCCCCCATTTCCATGCTGCAGTGGCAGAAGTGAGGGAAGCTCAGGGTTAAATAGAGAGGTGCAAAGGGAGAACATTGAGGTTTAAGCATGGTCACCTTCCCCTGATGTCACACTCTGAGTTATCCAAAGGCACAGGGGGGGATTTCCAGCAGGAAATTCATTTCCAGCAGCAGATTCATTTCCAGCAGCAGATTCACTGCCTTTCTTCCTCCCTGCCTCACACCGAGTTCCCCAACCTGTTGCCTCAGGCAGTCATTCCCCATCTTACCAAAACAAAATACCCTGTCCCAATCTCAGGAATATTTTGGGAAATAGATCAGTGTTGTCATAATCTGCTTTGGTGATAAATATCTGATTGAATGGATGAGGCAAAGTTTGAAAGACCAAGTTTTTAATCTAAAGTAGAAGAGGGCAAAGTCACCAACCCTGCACCCTTTTATCCTCCTGTGCAGGAGGATTCAAACAGGTCATATTCTGTCACCCTTCAGGATGCTGGGAGCTGAGCAATTACCTTTAAAAATCCCTCCAGCTCAGGATGGACCATCAATAGTCTGGGATCTGCCATCTCTTGAGGCACAAATTGTATTTTATCAGTGCTGCCAAGCCTGTGCTCACTGCAACAAACAATCACAGCTTATCTGTGCCTTCAGCATCTCCCAGCAACTCATTAAATAATTCCTTAAATGTTTTAGAGATGATCCAAGACTGGCAGCATAAATATTTGCCCTAATAATAAAGTTTTTATTAACTGTTTAAGACATTTATGGTAGAGGAAAACAATGACATGACCTCTGTGCTGCTACCTCTGAAAACACATCGTCCATTTTCAGGGTCAAGCATTTATCACATGAGGAAAACTAGATTGGTTTGCAGAACATAAGTGATTGGGCAATTAAAAAAAAGCTTTGATGTTCTTGGGTTTAAGCCTGCAGACAAGACTAAAATCAGTTTTTAACCAGCAGCTGGAATATAAAACCATGGTGCTGCCCATACCCAAGAAATTATTGCCATCTCCAGATTGTATTTAATCAAAATTATCCCTTGAACCCTTCTAACTACTGGTCAGAAACACAGATTTGCATATGCAAATTAGGTCAAAGTATTCATTGGCAGGTAGGGCTCTGTTTACATTTGTTCCCTCCCAGATTTTCTTATCAAACCTCTTATACCAGAATGTCCTGAACATCCATCTTTGCATCAAAAAGGAAGGAAAGGTCAAACTGGGGAATTTGTGATGAACCTGAGCCAGAGCAACCAGGGCCAGGAAAGAGGAGGCAGGGACACAATTTGGAGGAGTCACTCTGAAGGAAGAAAAGAAAGTTCTTTACCGCTCTGCCAGCTCCCAATCCTCTTGAATCTGCTTCTGCCTGGCCTTGTGGTATTCCTCCCTCCAGCACTTGGAGCAGAAGCCCTGCCAGGCAGGGTTGCCATAGTACCCACAGCCCTTCTTGCACAGCAGCTCCGACTGATCCACGTGGATCCCCCTGCGCTCCGACTTCAGGTTCATCTTCCTCCTGGAGGAAGAGGAGAAGGGTTAAAAACACAAAGCTGGCAGCAGCCTGCTGGAAATCATTGCTTCTGAGGGGTTTGCCTTTAGAAAGGAGTCACCTGCTTGAATTATTTAACAGCTCCATGGCAACGGAATGAGTGCCACAGGAGGAAGGGCATAGTTACATAACCAGGAGCCCGAAAGCCAGGGGACAAAGGGACAGCTTCGTAGGGCTGTGACCCTCACACAGCCCCAGAGGGTGCTCCAGGGGACCAGTGACAGTCCCACAGCCAGGGGACAAATTGCCAAGGCACATCTTTGCAGGGCTGTGACCCCCATACAGGTCCTGAAAATGCCTCAAGGCAGAAGTGACAGTCCCACAGCCAGGGGACAAAGGCCCCAGGCACACCTTTGCAGTGACAGTCCCACAGCCAGGGGAGAAAGGCAAATCTTGTAGGGCTGTGACCTTCACACAGCTCCTTAGAGTGCCCCAGGGAACCGGTGACAGTCCCACAGCCAGGGGACAAAGGCCCCAGGCACATCTTTGTAGGGCTGTGACCCTCACACAGATCCAGAAAATGGTCCAGAGAAAGTCCCACAGCCAGGGGACAAAGGCACAAGGCACACCTTTGCAGTGACAGTCCCACAGCCAGGGGACAAAGCCCCAGGCACACCTTTGCAGTGACAGTCCCACAGCCAGGGGACAAAGCCCCAGGCTCTGCTCTCACCACCACCTTGTTCTCAGAGCCAGAGGCACAAAGCAATGGGGGGTAAAAAGGAAATAAAGTTCCAAAAAGCAGCAAAGGGAACAGACAGAATGCACTGTGTGCTGGCACTGTGCCTGCACAGAATCACTCTGCTGAGGATTTAGGGACCTCTGGCCCCCAAAGGGCCCATGGGGAATCACAGCTGACCCCATTTCCCAAAAGCTCTGCCAGGGTTAAGCTGCCTCCTGCACACAGCACAGCTCTGGGGGTTTATATTTAGTGACTGCAACAAAAAAGATTCTCCTGCCCACAGCAGCACTGTGCCAAGGCTGTCTTGGAGCACCCAGTGAGCAGCCAGCCTTCCCTTCCTTCCTGACAAACCATCCCACATCCCTGCTCCCAGTGGGAAATGCTGGAGTCATCCCAGGAGAAAAGCAGCACAGGATCACCTGCAGCAGCAAGGTTAGAGTGTGCATATTAAAATATTGATATTTATTTTGCAATGTTGACAAATAGGGAAATAGCAAAAAGAGCACAGCAAGGTTTTGTCCAATAAATGCAGCTCCTTTTCCTTCTTGCCATGTACAGAAAGCAAGAGGAAAAGGGATTTTCTCAAACTGAAGAACATCAGTAAATGACTCAGTTATCTTCTTTTCCCCTGAAATTCCACCCCCAAACTTCTCTCTGGATCATCCAGCAAAAGGTGGAATATGCACAAATGTCACTGAGAGTTTTCTACTACGGGAAATTCCAGCTCTTTTCTTCCAAGCTCAGTTATCCCTTTAAAAAGCCTGATCATGTTTAACATTTCCCATTAATGTAATTAAGTTATTTTGAGCAAAGTAACAGGAAACACTCAATTTTCTCTGAGGGGGGAACAAATTAAATATTCCATCTTATCTATGTAAGTATTAAGATTTCTTCCACTTTTCTATTTTTGAAAGAAATAATGAGTTTCTAAAAATAACCTAAGAATAGTTTCATTGTAGAGACGTGCATATTAAGGGAATCAATTTCTTAATGACATAATTTATAGCTACATGTTCTCATTTTTATAGATGGGAGAGCAGCTGAATAGTTTCTTTTTCTTTCCCACTGAAAAGCCTGACAGACAATATTGTGCTGCTGCAGAGCAAAATGGAAAAAAAATTAAATATTTGAGAGTTTTACTTCTTTCCCATATACAGAGATAACTGAGAAACATAAATATGTTGCTTTTACAAAAATTTTTTGGTTTCATTTGCTGATTTCTCAAGGAAGGTGTATGTGGGAGCTCCTGGCTGCCAACACCTCAGAGGTCAGAAATGAAAATTTCAGTGAGTGTCAGCTGCACAGCCTGGGCAGGAATTGCATTTTGGCAGCATTGGCACATTCAGGCCATTCCCAGAGCATCATTCATGTCCTTGAGCAACAATTCTGAAAAGAAAAGGGAAGGAAAAGCCTGAAACTCTTCAGTGATTCAGTTTCAAGACCATTTCCTAAAAGCAGAAGCTGCAGCAGCAATGACAGATCAGAGCTGCTCCAGCTTTTTTAGAGCACCTCACAGCAGTTCTGTCACAATGAAAAAAAAGCACCAAATCACTGTGGTTTAATCCAAAATTAGCTTTCTATTGGCTTGAGTGCAATTTATTCTGAAGCTTTCAAATACATCTTTCTATCAACATATTTTTCTGGCTGTACTCACACTTACTTAACTTTTTTTTTTCTTTTTATTCACTCATTCAGAGCAAACACCTTTTAAGAAGGACAATACCAGCTCAGAGACTTCTCCTCCTTGCTCACACCCCTCAATTCTCTCCTCCAAGTAGAAGCTCCAGTGAATCCCAGCTGTCCCTTCAGAAATGGGGACTCCTGGGCTGTTCTTCAGGAAGGACAGAGCAGCTGCTCTCCGTGGCTCTGTAAAGCTGAAACTGAGAACACGTGGGCAAACACTGCAGGGTTTCACTCACCACCTCCAGGAACCCAAACCAGCAAAACCAAATTTCCTGCTAAATATTCTGAGAGCCCCTTCACTTTCCCTGTCACACACTCTGAAGCACCTCTGAGACAACACAGACAGAGTTAAGGCACAGGAAACACCAATTTTGTTCCAAGCCCATAAATCCCAAGGCTATTTTTGCCAGTGTTCCATGAAGGGGACTGAAGGAGCAGCAATCATTCCTCCAGGACCTTTTGCAGCTCAAAACCAAGCTACAAAATAACCAGAAAAATTCCTATTAAATGTATTAAAATCAGGTGTCAGTCACAGCAAAGAGCAGATGCATCCTCAGCTTTTATGGGTGGGGGAAAAAAGGGCTCCTCCAACCTGAATTAGATCCAATTCAATGCACACATGAAAGACTAAACTCATGTAACACCTTTTCAGCAAGGAACACAAGGAATTCTCACAGCACAAGCACTGCAGACACAGCTTTGGCTTGGGGAAAAGCTCTGGGTGAAAGATGCTTCAGGAGCAGCAGGGATTTACCAGGGGCTCCAACACCCCCAGCCTGTTTTTCTGGTTCTTTTCCACCTCCTTGCCTTGCCAGGGATGGAGCAAAATGATCTGAACCTTTATTAGCAGTGGCAGATTGTCAGGAGATCTCAGCTGGGTCATAAACTATTTATTAGGGCTGGATTGCTGAGGTCACCTTTAGACAGCTGGCTGGAAAAGCTCATATTCAAAGCTGAACAGAAAGGGTCTTGCTTAATCAATAAATAAACACCTTGAGTAAAAGCTAATTGTAATGAATTTATAATTATTATAAGCTGTGAAGAACCAGTTTTTAAGTAACTCCACAAACTAACGCTGGAAATTAAAGGAGTAGCTTGAATTCTATAATTGAAGTTCTATACATGAGTTTCAGCATTGGTAACAACTTAATTAAATGTATCTAAAACCAGCAGAGTGTGGGTATGTTTTGGGTTCTTTTTGTTGTTGGTGGTTTGGTTTTTTTTTCTCCCTCCCTAAAATTAAGGTTTTTTAAGAAAAAAATAAAATCTCAGCACAAGCATTAGCAACAACCTTCAGCAGTCTTTTCACTGGGCTGAAGCAAATGAGATTCAGCTCTTCACAAGTCACTCCAGCCCTTAACAAACAACCTGAATTCTTCTAATTCAAAAACATCAAAGTGCCCCAAAGAGTGTTCACAATGAACTCACTGCAACTCTCTGGTCATTAATGGCCATTCCCAGAAAGGGGAATTTTAAAGCAGAAAAAAACAAGAAGAAAACCAGGGAGGCTCCAAACACACAATCCTTACAGGAACTGCTGTTGGTTCACATTTTACTGGTGCCTGAATACCCCATCAGAATTCAGAACAAGCCAACTTTAATTACTAAAAATAGATTTAGAAGGTAGGTTAGAAAGTGCATCAAAACTGAGGGGTGGAAGGAGGGAGTCAAGGCCTATTTTGTATTTTACCAACAGAAAAGTGCCCGTAAAATATATTTATTGCAAAGAACCACTGACAAAAACGCCCCAAAATTCTGAAGAGCAGCAACCTACGTGTTGAGATTCGTGATTCAGGTGGAACCCCAAACACTCAGGCATGTAATTAGCAGCAGGGGTAATTAACCATGAGCTAATTTCCTCCCGAGGAAAGGGTGGGGTAGGATGAGCTCAGGCTGGAGAACAGAAAATACAAAAGCCATTAGACAAGTTGGGGATTGGGCAAGAAATCTGGGTGTTATCTCTGCAGTGCTCACACTTTTCATGTGCATCTTCCCTGCAATTACAGGATTTCAGCTCCAGCAGCTGTAGGATAAACAGTGCAGGAAAAACAGTCCCAAGAAAAGAAAGAGGCTGATGAGCAACCACTTCAAACAAACCACAGAGCTGGTCCTGGGCATTGGGAGGGGAAATTGCAGCCACTGCTTCCAACCTTCAAAATCTTGATGGCCACAAGGCTGCAGCTCTCAATTTCCTCAGCTTGGAGTTGTGTTTTCCCTTCAAATGTCAGCCCAGGCCTGGGGGTGCAGCTTTGGGTACATCAGTGACCAGGCTGTGTCTCACCATCTCCATGTGACCCGCTGCTGGGCTTTAAATGAAACCACAGGAAACATCTAAAAACTCTTTGTGCTGCTCCACTGGGGGTTCAGGTCACAGGAAAGAGGAGATCAGCTTAAACTGCTAAAATCCCCTCAGCAACAGGCTCCTACACGCTATTTCCTGCTAACCACACTCACCTGGACACAGATGGCAATTAAGTTGCCTACAACCTCAGAGAAAAACTTCAAAAAGTTTTATAAACTCCATACCTGACTCGTTACAAGTGGCATTTTAACAGGACTTCATGAGCAAGACTTCTAGGCCTAGTTTTAGAACACAAGTGGTTAATCATCAGGAAAAAAAAGCTCCAAGTATAATTGGGGATTACACAGCAAGAAAAAAAAGGAGCTGAGAAAGGCTGTTCTAGCTTAAATAACACCACAGAAGAAAATTAAATACCAGAATCATGGACTGTCTTCAAGCTTATAATCTGTTTGTTGTGTAAAGCAGTCTCAGGAATTGGTATAACTGGCTTTATATCCTATTCTCCCTTTCTACTGTGTGTTGTTCTGGGCTTTTTCTTGGTCAGCAAAACATTCCAGTGAGCTACAATTCTCCTCCTAATCCTCCCTGCTGCAAAAAACACTTGTGCAACCGTGGCCAGAAGGCCAGCACATCCAATTCCTGAGTGAAGCCCTGTTCCTGGAAAACACTTCACCCTTCTGCACTGCTCTGGTTTGCTCATTGGCCTCACAAAAATGTTGGGGAACTGGAAAACCAAAGGCAGCTCAGTGCAGTTCCCAAAGTCCTGGTGTGAGGAATCAAAAGTAGTTTCAAATGAGCCAAACAACAAAAGTATGGAGTCAATAATGGATTTAAATCACAACCTCCACAATGGCACCCTTTTCCCCTAAATTGTTCAGTGCTGCTAACTCTCAGCACTGGGCCCCCACTCAGCCAAACAAAACACAATTTAATTTTGCTTGTAAAACCTTTTCAGGAGCCCATCCCAGGCCCTGCCACAGAGCAGCAGGATTTCAGACAGCACTGAGCCACCCCCGAGAGAATTTCTTGGGAAACTCAAGCACATCATTCATCTCTCAGGATCTCACACCCTCCCTGAGCCACTCCCTGCTTCAAGGGAACAACCTGAGCTCCACAGCAGCGACAAACACCCACAAAAACCATCCAAAACGCACTGCTCAGCATCTTAAGTGCTCTCCAGACTTCACCTGGCTTGACTTTAAAGGACTTTGATCCTCAGCTGTGCAGTGAGAAGCCGGGCAGGGACAATACTTACAGGAAAAAAGCCAAAACCTCATCGATCCGCAAGGAACTCATCAGGGAAACAGGCTGGGGTGGGGGACTCATGGTAAAGCTCCCAGTGACACCTGCACCCTGTTAGCTACAGGCACAGACCCAGGGAATTCATTAAATACAGAGATAACAAAAATCAGCTTTAGGAGCTGCACATGGAGGAGGGCAAACACCCACAACAACACTCAGAACGCACCGCCCGGCATCTTAAAAATCCTCTAAACTTCCCCCGGCTGGAGTTTAAAGGACTTTAATCCTCAGCCGGGCAGCGGCAATACTTACAAAAAAAAAGCCAAAAACTCCTTGATCCACAAGGAGCTCATGAGGAAAACAGGCTGGGGGGGCATGGTGGCAAAGCTGTCAGCGCCACCTGCGCCCCGTTAACACCGGCACAGCCCCACCGAACGAACATTTACGTGTTACATCTAATAAAAATCACTTTTAGGAGGAGAAAGACGGTTTGCCAAGTTTCCGCATATCCCGGTGTCTGTTTATCCCGGTGTTTGTTTATCCCGATCGCTGCCGCCCTGTAGGGCCCAGGGTCCCCTCGCCCAGGCCCGAGGCGGCAGCGGGGCCGGTGTGAAGCCCCTCGGCGGGGCGGACACCGAGCCCCGACCCTCGGTCCGAGCTATAACCGGGGGGACACGGCCGCCCCCGCTGTCCCCGACCCCGCCGCGCCCTCACCCCGCGGCTCTCACCGGCTGCCCCGGGCGGCGGGGCCGGCCCGGCCGCTCCGCTGCGCTGCTACCGCCGCAGCCCCTCACAGCCCCGGCGCTGCTCGGGCCCTCCCTCAGCCCCTCCGGCCCTCCCTCGGCTCCGGCGGAAGGGCGGGCGGCACCTCCGGGGCGGGACCGAGCCCGGAAGGAAGCGGGGCCGGGTCTGGCCGCGCTGGGCGGAGCGGCGGCCGCGGGGCAGCCGGGCGGGCGCGGTGAGGGTGAGTGGGGCCGGTACGCGGCCGGGCTGCTGCTGGGCTGGCACACGGCTGGGTTACTGCTGTGAAGGTAAGCACAGCCCCTCTCCTCTGGTTTTTGTTGTTCAGCCCTCCCAGCGTGGGGAATTCCCGCCTCGCAGCAGCTCCGCAGGGCTTCAGGGCCCGGCCCTGGCCCCACACGAACACCCCAGAGCTGCCTTGGGGAAATATAAAAATACTCGCTGCTATTTCAAACTCCTCTTTCCGTGCTCAATTCTACGTTGTTGTGTGCTTGTTCTTGTTTCTATCTCTTTTTTTTTTTTTCAGCACGGACATCCCACTGTGAGACAGGGAGCGCTTCAGCCGGACAGACAGACAGAAGGAAATTACTTCAGACCAAGGGGAAATTCTTCTGAACAGAGGCAGAAAGTGCTTTTTGAGAACTGCAGAAGCTGGGGCAGCTGCTGTGCTCTGTCACAGGGATGGGTGGGTGGGGAGGGAAGGATGGATCAGTCATTGCAATGATCCATCCCAGCCAGTCCCTGAGCACACACTGCACCAGTGCCTCTGCTCAGGAAATGATAATAAACACCTAAATGCCATTAAAACAGCCCACGACAGAGATTCCTGGCTTAATTTTCATTTGCAGTCAGGCAAAGGACACCCAGATCCCAAGGAAGGTGAGGAGAAGCACAGCAGTGGCTTCAGACCAGATGAGCCAGAATTCCAAATTTTCAATATCATAATTTATTGCACAACACAACCTTTATATCCACATTTTCTTCTATGTGTTTTAAATAAAAAACATACAGATTATCTATCACCTGAACTGAAAAGTCAAAAGTATTAAGAAATAATACACTGCAGTACTCACAGTATTGAACAGCACACGTCAACATAATTATTAACAAAACACATTTGGAGATAATTCCAAACCCTGATCGTTAGCATCCAGGCTGGATTTTCAAAGGCATTACGGGTTACAATGCATAGACACATACAATTTATAATTCAGCAAAACAAAATCCATTTAGAAAAGTCACAGTGAAAGTGGAGGTAAACTTATACTAAGCTCGTGTAAGTAAAATGAACTATGAACTGCTGTTCTGGAAAGTGATTTCCAGTTAGAGAATTATATACAGGAGATAGAATTATCCTCTGAAATCTGCTTATTTGCAGAAAGATAATGAAAGACTGGAGGGATTTTTTTTTTTTCATAGCCCAAAATTTAGAACTATCTTGGGTCTTCTGTGCAGTGTGTGAAAACCTAAAAATCTTCAGGGCTCAGTAATGCCAGCCACAACTTAAAGCCAGCAGGGTCTATAAATTGTCCAGGGTAAAATGAAGCTACAAAACCTTTAATTGTATCAGTAATTCGCTTTTTAATTAATCCAATGGAATGCAATAGACAAATATTTCCTTTTTCTTTCTCTTTAAGATTATTTTGAAGCCACTTCAAGGGGGTTGGGGTTTTCTGTATCTCACAAAACAATAAGATTTTCAGACTTCTGTCCCTCTCAGTTTTGGGCTGAATTCAGTAGTTGAAATTTGGGATGTGGTTGCTCGTGTCAGAAGTACAAAAATGAAGAAAATATGATTCTGCAGTGGCTGCCTCTTCCAGCATGGAAAGGAATTTCCTACTGCTTTAGAGTGGAGAAGTATCTGAATATGAAGTTGGAATTTTGTTTTTCCTTCTATGACACCAAGAAGGGTCAAGAAAAAGGATAAAATTAAGATTTAATTGTCTGAAAAAGGTGAGGTGAAGGAAGCACTGGTCTAATATCATCTGACTTGAAGTCTAAAATAAAGTTCAATATCACAGAATGTAAAAAGAGTCAGTAATAAAATAATATACATTAAATATTCCTCTTACTACTGCTAATAGGAACAAACAGACAGGGTTTTCTCATTTACCCAAAGCCTTTGCAAATGACCTGATTCTAAAGAGCTTTTTTTTGTAGATATTGTAAACATTTAAAATTTCTAAGGCTAAAAACAGGCACAAGTCTTCCATGAACAGTTATTATTCCTAAAAGCATCAAGGAATATATTCCAGATCTGCTATTCTTTTTGATAACAACAGAAATAATTGAAGTACAACATTATAATTCACAACATAGATTCCTAATTAAAAAAGAAATTAATCTGACAACAATTAATAATATATAAGGAATATTCCTTTTTTTTTTTTAAATTAGCTAGTACATCAAAATGACATTTCCAGATCTTTGTGTTGGGTGTGACTCAAACTTTATAAAGCTGAAGGAGGAACTAAAACATTTCTAAGAGGGTAAAACTGAAATGTCAGCTTTAGTAGCACCCCAGATTCCCAAAAAAGCAGGAAAAATCTGCAATTCCATCCTGAAGCCACGGGGTTGGTGGCACCTTTGAGCAGATGTTCAGCCACTCCCCTCCATCCTTTGCATGAGGTGATTTTGTTTTGTGCCTCGTTAAGGTACCTGAGCCAACAGTCTGATTTCAGGCTGGTTTTTCAAGTTTCCAGAGGTTTTCCCAACCCCTGCCAGCAGGCTGATCCCAAGGAATGCGAGCAGCAAGGCAACTGCCGAGAACATTTGTCCTTGAAGTGCCACCACACTCATCACCAGCTGATCTTGGAAGAGTATTTGTCCTTGAGGAGTCCTCTCACCCCTCAATGTGCCACCGCACTCACCACAAGGTTATCTTGAAAGAACATTGTCCTTTAGGATCCTTTCACCCCTCAGTGTGCCACCACAAGATGATCTTGGAAGAACATTTGTCCTGTAGAAGTCCTCTCACCCCTTGCTGTGCCACCACACTCACCACAAGGTTATCTTGAAAGAACATTTGTCCTCTAGGAGTGCTTTCACCCCTCAGTGCCACCACAACTCACCACCAGTTGATCCTGAAAGAAAGTTTGTCCTTTAGGAGTCCTCTCACCCTCGATGTGCCACCACACTCATCACCAGGAGACTTCGAAAGAACATTTGTCCTTTAGGATCCTTTCACCCTCAGGGTGATCTTGAAAGAATATTTGTCCTCTAGGAGTCCTTTCACCCCTCAGTGCCACCACAACTCACCACCAGGCAATCCTGAAAGAACATTTGTCCTCTGGGAGTCCTTGCACCCCTTGCTGTGCCACCACACTCACTACAAGGCAATCTTGAAAGAACATTTGTCCTCTAGGAGTCCTCAGTGCCACCACACTCACCACAAGGTTATCTTGAAAGAACATTTGTCCTTTAGGATCCTTTCACCCCTCAGTCAGCCACCACAAGGTGATGTTGAAAGAACATTTGTCCTTTAGGAGCCCTCAGTGCCACCACACTCACCGGAAGGCGATGGTGAAAGAACATTTGTCCTTTAGGAGTCCCCTTACCCCTCAATGTGCCACCACACTCACCACAAGGTTATCTTGAAAGAACATTTGTCCTTTAGGAGTCCTCTCACCCCTCGATGTGCCACCACACTCACCACCAGGTGACCCTGAAAGCACATTTGTCCCGTGGCAGTCCTGTGACCCTTTTCTGTGCCTCCTGCTCACCACCAGGTGATCTTGAACTCGTAGATGGGGCGCTTGCAGTAGTAGTGGTTGATGAGGTGCTTGTCGCAGACGCCGATGCACTGGTGCTCCACGGTGATGCCGCGGGCGGACAGGTCGCTGACGATGCAGTGCAGGAGGTCGTAGACGTCGGCCACGGCCTCCCAGGGCCCGAAGGACACGTCCACCTCGCAGTGGTGCTCAAAGAGCTTGGCCTCGCTCTCGCTGCGCTCGAAGCGCAGGGAGTTGAAGTGGGGGCACTCGTAGGGAGTGATGGGCATCTCCTCCTTGAACACGCACACCTTGAGCTTGGCAAACCTGGCCTTCCTCTGCATGGCTCGCAGCTTGGCGATCTCGATTATCCGCTCCAGGTGGTCTGGAAAAGACACAGATTGAGGGTCCCAGGGACTGGCCGAGGGAAAGAGATCAAAAGCGATTATTTCATGTGAAATGTTTCACTGCAGTTGTACTCAGCATCTTATTAGCAGCATGTAGCAAATCAGTCTTGGTTATCTGGTAAGATTGGTGGCCTTATTATATGAAAAATATACATAAATTAATATATAATTACACAATATATATTTTATATATAACTGCATATATAAGAATTATATATAATAAAAATTATATATTATATTGTATATGTTATATTTAAAATAATATATAGAACAATAAAATCAATCTCCATTATCTGGTGAACTTGGGGCATTACTATATTAAATATATATGTAAATTAATATATTATATAACTAATATATATTATATTGTATATATTATATAATTATATAAAAGAATAATCAATTCACTCAGTTATCTGCTGAGATTGGTGGCCTTATTACATGCCCAAGTTATCTGGCCTCACTAAAAGGCCAAGTTTCTTCACTTGCAAGTCCTGACAGAACAAATGCAGACAAACCCACTCATTTGATGATATTACAGCCTAATTTTGCTCCCTTCTAAGCATACAAATCCACACCCTGGGATGCAGCAGGATGTGGAGACCTCAAAGATCCAAACAGCATAAAAAATACAGAATAAACTTCCCAGCTGCAATGGGATCAGTCTGGGAGCTGAGAGCAGACTGAAAGCAGAGGTTTAACACTGCAATCCCACTAGAAGAAACAGTCAGTGCTACTTTGTTTATTTACCTTTGTAATATGGCATTAGGCCCAGGAAAGCTTGTCTAACTTTTTCTCCTTTAAGAGGCTGGATATCCTCTAGATTGTCTAGCAAGGGTCCTATGGAATAATACTGAGCTTCCTTGTACACTGACCTCACTCGCTCTCGGGGGGGCAGGTCACCAGATCGTAGGAAGTTTAGTATGTCTCTAAAAAAAAAGGGCAAAAATATCATTAACAAACACATTTCTGCCAAAACTGCTGCAGGTGGGAAAGGACAGGAAATGCTGGATATTCACTGTTTGCTCTATTGAGACAGTAACTGAAATAAATGAGCCTTATTCCCAACATTTGTTTGTAAAACAGTCTGCCATGTTCAGCTTTCCAAGCCATTATTTCACATTTTGCTTCAGCTGATGTCAAAACTCATTTGAAAAAATATCAGTGGATTTTAAACCAAACATTCATTGTGGAGGAAACCATTTATAACACAGAAGAGGCCAGAGCGTTTCATGGGAAAGAAATTGTGGTCACCACATTTCAAATTTAGGTCTGGGACAAAATAAACTTCTGCATTTTCCCAGAGAAACATTTTCATGGATATTTTATTCCACACAGATCCAGCTGAATGGATGGGACATCTGCAAAGGAGGATTCTCATCACCAGGGCCATTTACAGAAGGTTTCTCATCAGGGCCATTTACAGAACAAGAATCAGAATTTTTTAAAGAGACAGAACATTTCCTCGTAGTTCAGAAACACTGTTCAGCCACAGGATCTTTTGACAGAGAGAGAAATCACTTTATAAGTATTAACCTACAAAACCCTTATCAAATAAACAAAAAAAAATCACTTTATAAATGTTAACCAAGAAAACCTTACCAAATTAAAGAAGCATTACTGCAATCTTAGAAGGACAACAAATACAGCACCTGCTAACCTGGCTCTCTGCTCCAGCTGTGTTTTCAATGAGGTTGATCACATCAGAAATTAATTGGTTTTCCAACAATTGCCTCATGTAAAGGCACAAATTATTTTAGAATAAACACAGTGGCTTAATCTACCTCTGTCCCAGATTATGGTACAACCCAAAAGTGCTTTGAAAAGAATTCAATGCTCCTCTGTTGAAGGCAATAAGGAAATGTTTATAAAGGAGCAAGAAGAAATTTGGGATAAATTGCAATGTGTGCCTTGGGCAAAACCTGAACCCATGAACACTGATCACCTTTCTTAGCAATCTCACCCCAATTCAAACACAGCATTAGTAATCATGGTTAGTTTCATTAAAAATAAAATAAAAGCTGAGCACGGAATCCTGGAGGTGAAGGAATATGGTACTACCAACAAAAATAATTTAGAAAAAGAAATTCTTTAAAGGCTTGTGCTTCATTTTAGCAGTTATATCCTATTTAAAGATTGAAAACATCATATTTCCAGCTGTGTAAGAATCCTAGATTAATTCCTTCCATTCCCTCTTCCTTACAGATACTGAATATCAATTAAAACCCTGTGCTGTGCTAGGAGTTTCCTATTTCCAAACACTTCTTTAAATCATCCAAACAATTTGATACCTTGGAAGGAGATACTCTAGGGGAGACAATGCACAAATTCAAGGAGATACTCTAGGGTAGACAATGCACACATCCAAAGCATTTCTTGTTTTCCTTTTCCCATTGCACAAAGAATTTTTAACTGCATCCTGTGATGCTTTGAATGTGTGCAATGTTAAACGCTGCACTTTAAGGAAAAGAACTGTTAAAAACAAGTTTAAAAGGTTACATTTAAAGGGAGGTGGAAACAAAAAGTAGATAATATTTACTGACCAATAAGAAAAATTAAGGGATGGATACTGAGAAATGGACATTTAGGTCAGTGTATGGGGTAACACTTGGGGGGTGACCCCTGGCCTCTGGCCAATCACTTGATGTCCTGGACAGAAAGTTCTGGATGGAGGGGATGGGATGCTGAGTGACTGACAGAGAGCCAGGGTGGGGATTTGGGGATGATCTGAGCCAAGGAAAGGGATTACACAGGTAAAGGGAGGGGGGTGCAATCTGGGGTAAACCGTTTGGGAAAAATACTGGGATACAAACCCAAAACTATTACAAAGTAGCACAAAGTATAACAGCACACCCCAGCACGTACCCGAAGTAGGTGCCATCCCTGTCGATGAAGTACCTGCCCTCAGCGTCCGTGGGGATGTAGTGCCTGCCGCTGAACATGGCTGCCAGCATGGTGTCCTCGTACCTGCGCAGCGTGGACAGTCTGGTGGTGAAGAACATCCCCCCCACGTTCAGTGGGACAACTTCTGGGAACTGCAAAAGCAACCAGGACATCAGAAAGGAGCTGCCAGTCCTCTGCACAGCTGCCAAAAGGCGCTTGCAGTTTGCCAGTGTGGGGTTCCTGCCACACTGCCACAGATCAGGGAGCTCTGAGGGGTGAAAATTTGGGTGTTTGGCTGCTGGGAGGAATCAGGGAGTGGTTTAATTGTAGCTGGGAATCTGAAGCAGCAGAAATCACTCAGCTGGAATAGCAGATATTTGAGATATTAATGCCTCCTCTCTTGGCTTTTTTGGGGAAAGGAAAAAACAAAACAAAGCCTCTTTCCCAGCCTTGCACAGAGAGAAGAAAAAGGGAAGGAATCTCAGGTCAACCTTGGGATTTGCACTCTGCTGGTTCCTTTACCCAACCAGACTATATTACACAGTGAAAAAAAATAAAATAATTGCATTTGTTTACATCAGGCCTAAATCTTACTATCACACCCCAGGCTGCCTAAAGTACCTAAACACTTAATTGCATGTATCAAGTCCAAACCTGGATGGATCTTGTAAGTAAAGCTGCTGAGCTACTCAAATAGATTCAAGAGACTGAGTTTTATTCCAACGTGTTAAGCCCCACAAGGAAATCCTGAATTCCTCAGCAGCTGAGCAGTCTGCGCTGCCGTGATCCCCCCCGTCTCAGGTGAGCTCTTACCTGCTGGGGCAGCAGAGGTAGCGCTTGTCCTGCCTGGGTGGCGGTGGGAGTGGCCGGCTCTTGGAAATCATCCTCTGCATCCGAGCTCGACATGGCATCATCCGGGGTGGCACTCGCTTTGCTCTGCCCCGTGACTACCACCATCCCTCTGGCTCTGGGGAGCAGCTCTGCTGGGTAGGAGGCCGTGGCAGTGCTGAAGGGAGACCCAAATTAATCACCCGGATTACCCCAATGGCTGCGCGCTCCCCGCAGCGGCCGCGTCACCCCGAGCGCTCCCACAGCGGCGGCGTTATTCCCGGGAGGAGGAGGAGGAGCAGGGATGGGCAGGGATGCCGGGCACCCCCGGAGAGGCTGCGGCTACAGCTGCTCCGAGGCCCTCCAGCCGCCGAGCCGCTGGAAGGCGCTGGAAGAGCCCGGCATCCATTGGCTGCGCGGTGCAGGGAGCGATTGGCTCCGGCGCGGCTTTGCAGGAAAATGTCATTTGCTGGGAGAATTTGGGTGGCCGCTGTCCCAGCCTGTCCCTCGCCAGGGGCGGGATGCAGGAACACGGCCCTGCCAGGGGCGGGATGCAGGGACGCGTCCCTGCCACATTGGCGACGCCCGGCTCCGTCTGTCACCTTCAGCCGCTCGCCGGCAGCGGGGACGGGCACGGGGAGGGCTCTGGAATTCCCTGGGAAATGGGAAAAGCGGGATTGCTCAGCAGCCGGGGAAAGCAGGCGTTTCCCTGCCCGCTGCATCACAGCACAGCACAGCACACACGCATGTGAGACACGAATTTTAACTCTCACAGCACACACAGGATGTGAGACACGAATTTTAACTCTCACAGCACACACGCGTGTGAGACACGAATTTTAACTCTCACAGCACACACAGCATGTGAGACACGAATATTTAACTCTCCTTAGCACGCTGCTAATTATCAACTGGATTTAACACCTCTGAGGATTCTCGGTCCATCTTCATCGGGAGAATGGGATGCACTGACAGACTGCACCATAAAAAGAATCGAAAGGGAAGCCCGCTGCTCTCCTTACACTGCGTTATGTAAAAATCCCTGCTCTCCAGCAGCATCACAACTCCCTAACAAAAACATTCCACCACCAGAGGCTTTATCCACCTCCAAACCTTCTCTCAAATCACTATAAAATATTGAAAGAGGAGGAAGCACATCTGGCATATTTATTTATTAACTCAAGGGTGCTTCCCCTCAAAATCAGCAAGAAAAAATGACATTAAATTTTTTAAAAATCTGCCTAAATAATGGTGCTAACAGTCATTGTGCACACTGTTAGATCTCAGCTCTTAAAGGAGATATTGAGTTCAGAGTGAACCCAGACAGAACTGGGATGCTCCTGAGCAAAAGAAGTACTTCATGGAGACCTGATCAGACCAAAATCTCCACATTCTGTGGGAGTGCCCACAAAATTTGGAGATGAATCCTAGATCCTGTTTAACACCCTAATAAACACAGGTAAGTAGCTGCTGTGAAGTTCCAAACATTACTAAGAGGGTTGGTTCAGCTCAGAGAGGGATTTAGTTTCTCTTCTCTTCATTTTCCCACCCCAGTCCAATGCACGGGCAGATAAATAAGGATGGAAGAGCTTCTGAAGGGCCACACCCTATTAACAATTCTAATATTTGTCCTAAAACAAATTTTATTCTGACATCATCAGTTATCCAAACAACCCAACTATGCCTCACAGATAAAGAATAGACAAAATATAAATTACAGATTCTTTTGCTAGGGATTTCTTTAAGGAGGTAAACAAATTATCAGCCAGAAAAAGCTTGCAGATCATCATTTATAAGATGCACAGTCAAAAATTGGGAGTGAGCCTGTACTTACTGTGAAAGTATTATTTATAAAGCTGCCACTTGACACCAGTGCTTTGGCTGCTATTTCTAGTTCTCTTTAAAGTACTCAAAAAGAACAAAAGATTGACCAAAAATGTGTTCTTGGTCTGCATTGTTCAAGGATGTCCCATAGATTTCACTAAATAGATTTTAGTGTGAATAAACAACATTCACTCCATGAACTATATCAGCATTATTGACCACAGAATGGGTTTTTGGGGTAAGTTCATCCATTTGGCACTGCACCAAAAAGGGCCTCTTTCCTAAGAGAGCTAAAGCCTGAGGAAAAGAGATTTTTCTCCCTCTTTCATAATCTCCTTCAATATGACACCAAGGTTTAAGAAAAAAAGCCATGAGATAGCAACAATTATGTTGTGCTCAGGATACCAACCTCCTGTGCCATTGGAACATCCACACAGAACAACCCCTCAATAATGAGGTTTAGGCCATCATGAGAGCAGGATTTGGAGAACAAGGAGGGGCAATAAAAAGGTCAATGACTGACAAGTTGAACCTGTTCTCTGATGTTCATTAAAGGTGAGTGAAGTCCCTCTCTGGGTTGGCTTCACCTGTTCACGCAGGGAGCAGTGAAACAGAGCTGTGCTGGCAGGAGCAGAGTTCCCCTGAAAGAAAACCAGAAGTTAATCTCTGCCTTTCATGAAGAAAACACACCCATCTGAACCCCAGAATAGTTTGGGTTGAACTGGACCTTAAGGATCATCCAGTTCCACAAACCAGGCTGCTCCAAGCCCCATCCAAACCTGGGCTGATGCTTTTCTTTGCACTCAAAGCACCTGCAATAATTATTTTTAACTATATGCAGAAATATTCCCTTGTTCAATCTCTCATTAAATTTACAGATTTTATTTATTTAAACTAAGCAAATGCCTCCATTTCACTTTCAAATACATCTAGGTCTAGATCAACAGAAAACACCACCAATAAATAAAATTATCATTGAACCAAATATCACATCAGCAGCATCCAACTCTACCAGAATTGCCTCCTGCCAGTCCTTCCACCTGTCACTTAAAAGCAGGGATTGTTTCCTGGAGCTTTGCTGGGGACAGCTCAGTAAATGAGCTGGCCCTGCCAGTTTGCCTTCATTCCCCAGAGAATGACAGCAACCCTTGAACTGGGCTTGATGCTGAGATTGAGAAAAGCTTTTCAAGGCTCTGCTGTTCTCTCAACTTCTCCATATTGGTTTAAACAACTTTTTCTTAAATACCTTCTGAGGTTGCACCAGTGTTGGCAAAGTTACAAACCCAATAAAGTTATATACCGACAGAAAATGACATGTTGGTTATACAGTCAAAGGCTTTTCTATCAAGGTTCTGATGAACATCACAGGAGTCCCACACAAACTGCTGTTCCAAGGTAACTCCTTGGGATGTGTTTTTTTTGGGGAGATACCAGCTGGATTGTTAGAGGGCTCCCCCTTTTTAAAGAGAAACTGGGATAAATGAGACCTGATTTAGCAGTGTCTGCATCACCAACTTCAAGAGACACAGATGATTGTAAGGTTTGTGTGAACACAGAGGGAAAAGACACAACATCCAGTAAATTCCAATGAATCTGTGTCAGAACAGCAGAGAAACATCCTGGAAGAGGGGCAATAAACTGTGTTATACATTGGCCTGGAGAATCCTGGACTGTAAAATCCCTGCATCTCTAGCCACAGACACCACCACACAGTATGATGAAAGGGCTGTGTAACTCAACTTTTGCAGCTGAGAGCAAAGACAGGGCGTGTGGATGGGCACAACGGGACTGTCCATCCCAGTGTCCCTGCAGGACAGCGGGGACACCTGGCCAGGGGCTGCAGTGACGATGGATGAAGGACAGCGGGGCTGCACTCGCTGGTACCAGCGCTGCCCCTCACGGAATCCCAGAGCTCTCAGGACACCAGGGCTGGCACTGCCCCTCACGGAATCCCAGAGCTCTCAGGACACCGGGGCTGGCACTGCTCCTCACGGAATCCCACAGCTCTCAGGACACCAGGGCTGCCCCTCCTGGAATCCCAGAGCTCTCAGGACACCAGGGCTGCTCTCATTGCTGCTGGCACTGCCCCTCAAAGAATCCCACAGTTCTCAGAGCCGTCTGACAGCTGTAGGAGCACAGGCATCACCACAGGGGCAGCACAAACCAGGCGGCGGGCACGCCAACACTCAGGCAAATAACCAATAATTCATTCAAAACTAATTAAAAATTAACTCTCACCTCGCCAGAGTGACACAGCCTGACCGGCACCATCGCTTGCGAGGGGATGCCCCGGCCGCGGTCCCTCCGCTCCCCTCACCCCTCCAGCCCCGCGGCCTCCCCGCCGCTCCCTCACCTGCCGCGGGTCGGTAGCGGAGCCCCGCCGGGGATGGAGGGGATGAGGGAGGGCTGAGGGGAGCCCGGCTGCCAGCGCTCACCTGCTGCCCGCCCGCGGCCGCGGCTCCGGCTCCGCTCCGGCCCGGGGGGAGCGGCCGCGCCCCCGCGTCACGTACGGGCCCATCCGGGTCCCGGCGGGAGGAGCCGCCCCGGCGGCGGCACCGGGGCGATCCCGAGCCCTCAGCGCCGCGCGGCTCCGGGGAAGCCCCGGCGGGAAGGAGCGGGGGAAGGAGAGGAGCGGGGGAAGGAGCGGCCTCGGGAGCAGCGGGGCCGCGCTGCCCTCAGGCGGCACCAGGGGAGGCCCCGGGAGCGCGGGGATCGGCCGCCCTTCCTCACGGCACTGCGGGGTTGTCAGCACCGCACACGGAGAGACGGAGAAACGGAGGAAAAGCAAAGCTCTGTCGGATCCACAGTCCGAGGAAATACAAATGTTTTGGCACCAACTCAAAACCAGTGGGGAAGGTTGAAACTGCCTTCACCGCCCTTAACCAGCGAAAGGGAGCAGAAATTGAGCCACAACGACCATCCCAATAATAACTTATAGAAATAATCATGTTCCACGTTGTATCCTAAAGATAGAAACTCTAGGGTACAACTCACAGCAGCAGTTTTCTCTCAGCAGAGCATCTCTGAACAAAATTGCTGTTAAGGAACAAATTCCAGAGTCTAAAATTACCTACTTCTACCTGCACCAAACAATTCTCCCGTTACACCTCTCAGTGGGACACTCCAATTTACTCTTTCTTCATCACCCAGCTATTAAAAGCAAACAAAAACCATTAAATTGCAGACCTGAAAATAAGATCCAAACCTAGGACATGAGATCATATCTTCCCTCACATCAATATCTTGCATTATTACTACCACATCAATATCTTGAATTATTTAAATCTTAAGTTGGAAGCAAAACCATTAATTAAGAAATAAATAAACAAAAAAATCACATTTAAAGCATTTATTTTGAAAAATAAAATACAAAAGATCATTGAATTGTAATTGTACATGTAATTTATCAACTTTTTTTTCTTTTTAAATAAAAGATATTTAACATTTTTCACATATGAATAAAACAAACAACTTTTCCACCAAGAATCTTTCAGGACAAGCACAGACCACTCTTGAAAGCTTTGTACATTTAAAACCAAACTGCTACAAGAAACAAAAAAATCTGAAGATGGAACCCTGTAATTAAAACAGAGGAGCAATTTCAGAGACAGGCATTGCTTCTGCATTTTTTAAAACCTTAAGAAAAAATAGTTGTGCGAATGTAATGCAGTTCTACATTAACATCTGTGATTTTTTTTTGTTTGTTTTTTAACAGGTTTACATGCGCTCACAACAGCAAAATTTGGAACAAAAACAGACGAAAGAAAGAGGAGAGAACATTCTGAAGAGAGCAGGCCATGAGCAGCACATCTCTGATGCCAGGGGGACAGGCCTGAGGGATCATTCCCATGGAAAAGGCAGCAGCTGATCTTCTAAGGAAAAAGAAATAAAGTTATGTTGGAGTTTTCCTGGTAATATTCAGCGTGTTATGCCAGACAGCATTTTGGAATTACAAATATTGCAGAATTAGGAGTAGCCACTGTTGCCTCAGCAGGTGGAAATCACTGCCAAGACAAATCTCATTGTAAGGAACGGGGTTGCTTTGTCCCTCCTTTATCATTAGAGACTGCTTGCAGCATGGTGCAAAAAAATACATATATTGATTTTCCACTGACATCCCAAAGCCTTGTGACCCAGTGGGAAGTTATGCTGGGAAGTTCCCAGTTTGGTTTCTTCAGACAGAAATATTGCAGGTTGAAACCCATTTTTCAGAGCTAAGTGGCAAAATGAGGTTGATGCTTTCATTATTTCAAATGGACTGTGTGAACAGATGATGGTTTCTCTATTGATTTCACAGTCAAGGTCTGTAATTCATCTCTGGGAAGATTTTAGAGCTATTTTTTCTACACAGAGCAGTGCTTTTGGCTATATTTAGGGTGTTTATATTTATGGCCACATAAGGATCTATTTTGGGGATATTTGTAGGGCACACTGCTTTGGGCTATTTTTAAACTGGATTTAAATTTTGCCATCTTTTGTTGTCAGGCCAGAACATCTGATAGCAGAAAAATCCTGGATTAACACAGGAAACCTTGCATCACTCATTCCTTAACTAGTCTGGAATTTACTCAGCTCCCTGCAAAATTTTATCACTGTTGATTCAGTGACTAAAATGCAGCTTTTTGAAAATACTGGCTGTGAGATGTTAAATCAAATATCACAAACCAGCTCATCTTTAGCAGCTTTCTTTAAAAAACATATTTCTCTTACCCATGGAGCTATAGAAGTTAAACAAAAATCATCTTAATTTAAGAACAACAAATGAGCAGAACTGAAACTCTTTTATTACCTTCTGTGCAATAAATGTCCATTTTATCTTCTATTCCATAGGTTCAGTCTATCAAAAAAACAATTAAAATGAAATTAGCTATTTTACATTAGAGGACAAAAATATCAGTACCAATGTCTGTTCTCCAAACCTTTGAGCTCTTTAGTTATGTTAACACTAAAGGAGAATATTATCAGCATCAATTTGATCAGGTTTTTATGGTTTAAGGAAAATTGTTTTACTCTTCCACAGTGTTTATTTGGTCTTTTGGATGGTCTGTCTTTGCTATGGATAAATCTGCTCAGATTTTGGTAAATACTGTATTTAAACCAAGGTAATTGTATAAATTCACCTCCTGGAATCTAGCAGGAACCTCCCTATCCTATGGAGTGAAGAAGGAATTTATCAGAGTGGTTTTGGGTACCCCAGGAAAATTTAAAACCACAAACAGCATAATTTAACTGATACTGTATGCAAGCAAGAATTTAACCCAGGATTTAGTCAAAATCAAGGATTTTTTTGTTTTGCTAGCACACCATCTATACACGGTGTGCTCAGTTCTGAAGGATCTCTTTGCATTTTCCATAAATCCCTCTCAGCAATATCTCCCCTCCTGGTAAGGCACACCCCATTATTCCTGCAGCTAATTCTGCAATCCCAGCAGCAACCCCACGTGGAATCGACCCCAGCAGCTCCTGAGAATTCAGCAGCACACATGGAGCAGACACTCAGTGACAGGGACAAGGGTGGCAGCAACAGGGCTGGGATGGTTCTCCAGAGCTGAGCAAAGCAGGAGCACTGAGTGATCCAAGCAGGCAAAGAGCCAGGGAAAGCCAAGCCCACGTTAGAGATCACACAAAGGCTGCTCAGAAAGGTTTGGTGGCCACAGCAGGGTTATTTTCTGAAAACATGAAACACACACTACAGCTATGCCTCTTTACTGCTCCACGTTCATTTTATCTTGCCACGAGACTTCCTTTCTATTGTCTTCTTTGGCTGGAACAAAAGAAATCAGTTTTCCTTTTTAATCAAATGATTTTTATTTGAACAAATGGAGAAGTCAAAATGCTTTGTCTGGGGTAGATTCTGGGTATTTTTAAGCTGTTCCACCCCTGGAAGTGTATAAGACCAGGTTGGACAGGGCTTGGAGCAACCTGGGACAGTGGAAGGTGTCCTTGCCCATGGCAGGAGGTGGGAAAAAAATTATTTTTAAGGTCCCTTCAAGCCAAACCATTCTGGGATTTTACAATTCTGTGATATCCACAAGGGAGCTGGTGACAAAGAACAGCCTTTGGGGGGGTACCAAATTGTGAGTTTTCAGTAACACCTGAGGTTCCATAGCACACTTGACTATTAAATCAACACCACCCCTATCCATGGCTGGGTTTGTTGACTTTGATAACATCTCTATTTAGTTTTAAAATCTCTCAGTACTTACAACTCTGCCCTCTGGACTAGACTTGCTTTAAACCAAGATAAGAAAAGATAAAGCTCCTCTACAAGTAACAAACTTTGCAGTTTGGTGCACGAAAGAGGCTCAATTTATCCTTCCATTTCACAGCAATATTCAGGCAGCTCAGGGTGACAAACACCACTCTTCACCCTGGAGTTACACACGGATTCAGGAGAGGTTTGGGATGCTGAGTTCAAGATTCCACCTCATGGATAACCAGCAAATCTCACCATCAATCAGAAAATCAGGCTCATGAAGTGGTTTATAAAGGCTGTTTAATATCCTTTGCTGCTACACCCACAAAAAGGAAATGAATTCAACACTGTACCTGTGGCACTTCTTTGAGAAAGTCAGGAAGCTGAAATTCACCTTTATAGACCTGGAAAAACAAACAAAAATTTATACTACTCAAAGGCCTCATTCACTATTGTTTGAAATGCTGAAGAGCTTGTTAAGGGAAAGAGAAAAGAAAGAAAATAAGTTTTGTGTTGTTAGCATCCACTAATGCTAGAACATTAAATACTCTGGCAACATATTGTCTTCCCTCTAGAGGATAATTTTTAAAAGCTCATTGCTTCTGAGAATAAACATTCCAAATGGCATAAATATGTATTCTGTTCTTTTATTTTTCCCCAAACAAAAGAATACTTGAAGAGTTTTACTATCTTGTCTACTGTAGCATAAAGACTGATCATCCCAATATCATGACTGTGCTCTTGTGTAATAATTTCAAAATAAAAATTAAAAAAGGGGCACAAACCTATTTGGAAAAATCCCCTAAAGCCAGGAAATGGGGCTCCTCCAAACCTACTCAGAAAAATTCCTAAAGCCAGGAAATGGGAATGGGGCTGCTCCAAACCTACTCAGAGAAATTCCCTAAAGGCAGGAAATGGGAATGGGGCTCCTCCAAAGCCTCGCTCTGAGCTGCCCTCCCTGGTTTGTGTCACAGGAAGAAGCTCCAGGAAGTCAGGGCAGGTTTATCACCATTTTCTCTGCTCTCCCATGTGCACATGAGCAGAACACAAAGCCATGCCCAGCTTGTCAATATTCTGCAGTGGCCTGGCACTGCAGCTGAACCAGCTCTGAATTTCCTGCCCTGTTTCAGGGTTGGATTCCCTTCCCAATCCATCCCTGGGATCCAAAGCACCAGGCTTCACTGAGAGCAGGAATTACTGCACAGCCACACTGTGGCACTCTGATATTCCATGGTTTAGATAAAACAGGACCAGCTCTCATCTGTATTCAGCCAGGGGCCACTGGCATTCCCACATGGGAACATTATGAAAAGTCACCCTGGGCAGAAATTCAGTGTGTGGCTATTGGAGCCCTGCTGCACTATAAATATTTATAAATCAAGGAGAGGATTTTTCATTTTCTGCTTTTATCCAACTATTAAAATGCAGGTTGTGTCCTGGAGAACAGGACTGGAAGTTACAAAACAACATTGTCACAGCAAAAATGTTCCAGAATAACCTCAGCAAGGGTCACAAGAAAAACCAGGATTTTGTGTTAGGTGGTGATGATGTTGGAAGGAACAGACAGGAACCTTCACCTTTTCTGGGAGTTCTTAAAACAAATTAATCCTGATGGTGACAGCACTTTGTGACTGATTCAGAACCAGAAGGACAAAACAGAATCCTCCTCCTTTTCTTCTCCTGCAAGTCTGACTCAATCTAATCTTTATATTGCACATCTCAATTTGTGTCTGCTCTAAAACCTTCACCTTTGCAGGAACAGCATTTACCCCTAACAAACACCTAACAGCAGATGGCCAAGATCAGCAATATTAAGAATAATGTCACTGAAAAGCAAATGTTTTCAGGGTATTTTACATTATATTCCCATGAAAATATCAGCATTTACACAGCACAATTTACCAAGGCAAAGCCAAGCAGTGGCAGGCCCAAGATTAGGTTGAACACAAATTTTGGTTCAGAACTGACATTACCTAAAGGCTGGTTTTGTCAGGAGGAGACTGCATAAAAACTGGTTTAAAGTAGCTCCAAAAACATAAATGGTCCCTTTTGAATCAAAACCCAGGCATCAACAACAATCCAGAAATTCTAAAAACAATGACTCCATCTGCAGCCAAAGAAATTAAAGAGGCTTCAGACTCCAAATTCTTTTCTGACCAATTTGTAAGTGTAGAACACATCACTCACTGTGGCATTACAGAGACAGAAGCAGGATAAAGGAATTATTTCCAGTCTAAGCAAGAATTCAGTAAATTGAGGAGAAATGGGGTTTATCATTTCTAAGGGAATTATTTTGCAAGTCCAAATGGAATTCCAGAGGAGGGGGATCTGAAGCCTGTGTCAGTTTGTTGTTCAGTGTTGGCAGTATTCAAGCTGCTCTATTAAAAAAACCAAAACACATTCTTATAGCCAAACTGAATGGATATTATTCTCAAAAAGAGTTCAGAAAACAAGTTTCACATCCAGTTGCCCGAGAAAACCCCTTTAAACACACAGGGAGAACTTCAGAACAGAAGTGTAACCTATAATTCTTCTTTATAGAAGATTAAAGCGTTTTTTTTTTCACCCACTTTCCTGTCTGCTTTGGAAAGAGTCCCATTATATTTGGTCAGTTCCAGTACACAAAAATAATGGGTTTTTTTGTGTAAAAGTCACCCTGCAAGCAAGTGTGCTTGGACTTGGTAAACTTTAAAATATCCAAGCTGCAGAGTATAAGATGTTTAATTGTAAAAGGAAAATAATTAAAGAACACTGGCAAAACCAGAGCTGAGCCCCTTTCTAGAACCACTCCACAGCACATGCAGTGCTCATCTTCCAGATTCTCCTGAACTTTTAAGGCAGCTTTAAAGGTTTACACAATTCTTCACCTCTGCTGGGCCTGCCAAGGAAGGGCCATGAGAGATGTAAATGTTTACCCAGGAGGGACAACACAGAGAGCAGGATCTTACACAGGCCCAGCAATGGCTGCCAAAAGGCAGCTTCCAGCCACTCCTCAGTTTGCAGTTTGGTTGGGAATAACTCTTTTTATGCATTATTAATTATATTTGTGCTGAGTTAAGGGGTTTGGGGTGTTGTTTTTGTTGTAAAAATGAGATAGCAGCACCTCTGGAGAGAAACAATGCAGTTGGGAATCCACATATTGGAAGAAAAACCCACTAAAGGGAATATTAAATAAATGTAGAGGAGACTGAGAAAGTCTGTGCTGTTGTAGTCACATGGGAGATTGAATAAACCCCAAATTTTTGTTTTAAATATCAGAGAAAACACCCACAAAGCCAAATGCCTTTATGATCAGGTTAATCAGTGAAAATGGAGATGCAGGGCCCTGAGCAGCTGGGCATCCAAACACCTCTGACAGCACAATTACCCTCATCCCTTAGGATAAATACACTTTTTACCTTTACCAGAGATTGCTCCTGCCCTTAAAACCTCAAAGAGAATCTCTTGAAATCCTGCTTGTCATGGATGTTTTGACTCTGAACAGGAGATGGCTCCTCACAACATACACCAGGCATGAGACTGGAGTGAGTAAACTCTGCCTTTATCTCCAGGTGTTGCCATCAGCTGAACATAAAACACCTTCAGCTGAACATAAACCAGAGCTGGAGAACAGCTTTGGGCTGGCAGTGGAAGAACCACAGAATCCACAGAATTTACAGAATCACTGGGTTGGGAGAGACCTTCAAGATCCATCGAGTCCAACCCAGCCCCAACACCTCAGCTAAACCCTGGCACCCAGTGCCACACCCAGGCTTTGTTAAACACACCCAGGGATGGGGACTCCACCACCTCCCCAGGCAGCCATTCCAGAACTTCATCACCCCTTCTGTAAAAAGCTTTTTCCTAACATCCAACCTATCTGAACTGTATTTGAACAGTGCTGGTGAAAAGCACAGCTCCTTCTCTGGAATTCTGTAATTCCCCCTCTGCATCTCTTCAGGACAGGGAGCACAACTCCACGAAGAAGTTAAAAGAACTTACTGGAGTGTGTATTCCAAACATACAAATTGATTTAGTGGGAAGGATGTGCCAAAGAAAATCTGATGTAATTCATGACAGATGGGAGAGGAAACCACTGTGCCAACCATAACACAACAAAGCAGCTTCTCCTGGGGGGGAGGCAGAGCTCTGCAGCTGGGAGCTGCTCCCTCCTCTTCTGCTGGCTTCTGGCAAACTGAAATTCACTTTTACACCAAACTGAAATTCACTTTTACACCATCTCACAGTACTGATAAGGACGTATCACACACTGTTCTCATGAGGAGTGAAGCACTTTTGTATTTCACCCCATAGACATTGGGTTACCAGCTCACACACAGCTTAATTATTTGCATTTTCTGCATAATTTGCAGCTGAAAACTTCATTTACTTCAGGATGTTGATTTCCTCTCTGTTCAGGATGCAGAACTTGTTAAAACTCTAGGAGGGAACAATAAGTAATTATGTATCTATAAGGAAGGAACCCTTGCAGTGACAAATTAACAGATCAGCAACAGAATTACAAGAAAACCACGACACATTCAGTGAAGGCAAAATCCCCTCCTCGGAGAGGTCACAGGCAGAGAACAGCACAACCCTGGCCAGTGCTTGCTCTCCCTGCTCTGCATTCCTAAACTGAGACAAGAGAAACCGTCAGAAAAGATAAAATTGTCAGGCTGAACAGAAAACAGATCAACAAAAAGTTAATGGCTTCTTAGTGAACACATCAGAAAAATGTTGGACTCGTGGCTGGCCCAGTGCAACATCCCTGTCAGAGATGTTTTATTTCCTAGCCCAGCACTGGGAGAGCAGCACAAGAAGAGATGAAGCTCCCTTCATGTTCTGGTAGTTCCTCAAACAAAAGCAGAGATGTTAAAATACAATCCCAGGTTGCTTTTTGTTATTTTTGTGCTGTGCTGCAGGAGCACAGAAACCAAACCTCAGCATTTTGGTGTCCTCCACAGGTAAGAGGCAAGTGAAAAATCCAAATTTAGCAGGGAGCACTGCTTCCCTTGCATTACCTACAAGGAGACAGCATTTCTAATTTAAGCATTGTCCTTTAGCTGGAGAAAATCATCATTTTGTCTCCAGACTGAGTAAGAAAAAAAATTATATCTAAGTTGTACATATGGAAGTCACCAGCAGGGGACAGAAAAGGAGAAAAGAGGAATAAAGAACAGCACTTGAGTGTTCAGAAAGCTCAGGAAAATGAATATTTTGCACCACACCAGCCATCTCTTTCCATTCTTCTCCACTACCAGCCCTTGGTTTAGGAATTTTTACACTGCTGGTTCTCACTTCCATGATTAAGAGCAGCAGCCTTAAATTGTTAACAGTGAAATTATTTTCACTGTTAAGTGCAATTTGTGGTCTTTTCCAAGAAGGGACAGATTTTGCTCAGCTTTAGAAGTCTAAACTTTATCTGTTTTCAATGAATACAATTCAAGTTCTGTGCTCACTTTAAAGTCTTGGAGACCACAAATACAAATATAAATATAAGAGAGCTGCTTCCAAACACAAAATGAGATCCAGATATTCTTACTATGCTCTGAAAAGCAATTCTGGAAAGATTTTCTTTGGCCAGCCTCATCCATATTCAAGAAATCCAAAACTCTGTGAAAGGCTATCCCAGGTGAAGAAGTTTAAAGAAAGCAAGAGCAAAAGAAGTGCTCCAGTGATTTACAAATTCACCAGCTCAGAGTACACAGGAA
Source organism: Calcarius lapponicus (assembly GCA_039654755.1). Taxonomy (NCBI): domain Eukaryota; kingdom Metazoa; phylum Chordata; class Aves; order Passeriformes; family Fringillidae; genus Calcarius; species Calcarius lapponicus. The sequence goes on along the minus strand of JBBFKN010000017.1, from coordinate 6,985,080 downwards.
CACATTTAACTTGCCAAGTGCTAGCTCCAAAAGGCTGCAAAAACCCAGATTTATTTATTTTATCCATTTAAATAAATGCTTTTTTATTCTTCAAGCTGCAGCAGCAAGGAATAAATTAGCACAGGTTCCTGGAGGAGAAAGGAAACCCCACAAGAGCAAACTCACACACCAGAGTCTGAAGCAGGTTGAAATCTTTATATTCCTCTATTTTTTAAAGAAATATTCTAAGTTTTGAACTCTCCATCTTGAACTCTCTTGCTTTCAGCATTCATTCAGAACACCTCCCTCATTTTATCTGTACAAAGCACACATGCAAATGGAATTTTGGCAAAGAACAAGTGACTAAAAAAGTCTATACTGGGTAATACAATAAACAACAAAATTAAAATGCTGTCTGGGGCTGTAAGTAAAGCTATTAAACTGAAATAGCAGTCAAAATATTAATGAGTGTTCCATATGTCTGCAATATTTAGATCAGCTTCAGTTTTTAACAGCTGCTCTTAGCATCAATAAACAGACAAATTATCCTTCAAAGCAAACTTGGAAAAAGCCTCAGTAAACCCTCAGCCTTTGAAATTAGGTTTTCATTTCTTTAAAGTTGCCCCTGGCTTTGTTTATTACCTGAATTCCTCTCTTGTATTTTGAAATCAAATCCATTTCAAGAAGAGACAGAAATCCAGACAGTTTTTACAGCTTGGCCTGAGCTTGCCCAACACAGGTGGAGGCCCCAGAAAGGTCAGCAGGCTGTAAAAACTTCTGTCAATTTTATCAGTGAGACACAACCAATAAAATTTGCAATTTCTAGTACTGAACACTTATTTTAACTTCAGCCAACTTCATTTGTTTGTGAGCCTTTTAAAACAGGGAACTTAGAAACTGTAACCAAAAAGGGTGGGTTACTTCTTCCATGCTGAGCTACCAGCTATTAATTAAGAAAATCAACCTGCCAGCCTTTAATACACTGATTGTTGATTAATGACAATTTTTCTAAAAAGAAATAATGCAAGTATTTAGGGACTTCACAAACCCCAATTCATTTTTCATTCCCATCTCCTCCATCAGTATTCCAAGCAGTTTATTCAGCATCAGAAGGCTGATGGAAAAGAGTCCTTTGAAATTGTTTAATTCAATTTTTTTCCCTAATTACTCTGCTGCAGCAGAAAAAAGTCACCTTCTTTTAATAAACTAAGTCCAAAAAGAACAGAAGCAGAGTTATTAATTCCATTTCCAACAATGGTAATGAGTTTTTCAAGGGATACCTCCAGGGATAAACAGCTCTAATAGCCCAACTACTCAAATTCCAACAACATTAAATTCAGACTCAAATCCTTAAGTTTAGGTTAATCAGCACCAGACCTTTCTCCATCTTTGTGTTGTTCTACAAAGAACTGGAAAATCAGACATTTTGATCATTGTGGGCTGTTTTCTATGGGTCATTTTTCAAACCCTACTGAATATTTGGGGTGTAATTTTGGGACAGAGCTTCTGCCAAGCCTCATCTATAAAAAACTGAGCTCGTCCATCAAGTTTGAAATCCAGACAAGAAAAATTTTCCCACTGTTAATTATGACTCAGTCTAATTTTTGTATTACAAATCTTGCTTTGTGTCTGCTCTAAAAACTTCACCTCTGCAGGAACAGCATTTACCCCTAACAAACCTAACAGCAGCCAGCCAAGGTCAGCAATATGAAGAAGAATAATGTCACTGAAAAGCAAACGTTTTATATTATATATTATATAATATATAATATATAATATATAATATATAATATATATTATATATTATATATTATATATTATATATTATATATTAGTATATAGTATATAGTATATCATATAATATTATATTCACATGAAAATATCAGCATTTACACAGCACAATTTACCAAGGCAAAGCCAAGCAGTGGCAGGCCCAAGGTGAGGTTGAACACAGATTTTGGTTCAGAACTGACATTTCCAGTTCCCCAACTTTCTGGGCAGCTCTCAGGAGGTTCAGCTCCTCACACCAAGGAGCACAGCTGAAGACCCCAAAGAATTCTTCATTTTTCCCCCAAAGAAAACACATTGTGAAGCAGCAGAAAGTGTCAGAAACAGACTCCAAACCCCAGAGCAAGCACAAATGGATTGGAGCTCCTGCTCTAGAGCTCCAATCCATTTAGGCAGTAATTAAACCCACAACAGCCTTACCCTCCTCGTGTTTTCCACCACTTTCTGATCTGGCTTCCCATAGTTGGGGGGGTTGGCATAGGGGTCATAGCCCAGCTTGGCCAGCATGGGGGCAATCACTGGCATGTCCTGCAGGACATCAGCTGGGATCTTCCCCACCCACTTGGACAGGGCTTCCACATTCACTGGCTTGATCACTTGGTCAGTGGATCTTTCAACCCTGGAGAAGGAAAAAAAATTATTTTCCATTATTAATTATTTAATTTTCATTTTCCTTTCTATTCTTTCCAGTATTCTATTTCAAACCAATTATTCTTCAATAGCATTAAGACCTTTAGCTTGTTTTGTTTGGGATTTTTTTTCCTCCCATTTTTCTTCCCTCCCTCTCAAAATTTCACGTTTTCTACAGAACTGATGGGAAGTGAAGTTTTAATGAGAATAATCTGCACAATATTTGCAGATGCTGTCAGGTTTAGGCTCTCACATTGTGATGAAACAATTTCTTTATTCCATAAAAGCAGCAGAGAAAGCCCAGGAACTGTCAAGTGAAAAGTAAACCCACATCTACATATAAATCTGTTTTCCCACTGGCACATTCCCACATTTGCTGCTTAATTGTCTGGGATGTATTAAAAGTTGTATTCTAAATTCTAATCCATGTGTTATTTCTTCTCACAACCATTCTGTGGTTCATTTTTTTAAACTTGTTTAATAAAAGAGAGACCTGAGTGTGGCAGTCAGGGATCTGCGTGCGGAAGATCTCGGTTTGTACGGGCAGACAAGAAACCCCCCCTCACCTTGCAGTCTGACCTTGGTGCTGCACCTGGCAACATCCAATTGGATGGAAGTGACACAGACTGCCCAAGCCTTTATAAACCCCTGAAACCTCTCAATAAACGCCATTTTGCTATCCACCATACTGGTGTCTGTGGCATATGGACCGAGTGGCCCTGGGCCTTGGGTCACCGTGCCAGCTCTAGAACCAGGTCGCTACGCCGTAAACTGCAACATCTGGTGCCGAAACCTGGGATCAACCAACACCCGGAGCTCGGGGATCACCTGGACGGGAGACTGGTGGCTGCACAGCGGGCCTCGTGCAGCGGGAGGGACGCCTCCGGGACCACAGTGGACCATGGAAGTGATGATGAAGGTCATCAGTCAAGTCCATTCTCAATGGGGTATAGATTGTAAGCAGAAAGATTTAAGTCTCGCTTTATCGAGACTGATAAAGCTTGGGGCGATCGATAGTCCGGTGGAGATTCTCCACCCAGAGGTTTGGGATACTTGTACGAAGGTTTTAGCTGAGGAAACTATGACGTCAGGATCGGGGAAGGTGCTGAAGGCTTGGGGCAAGGTTGTGCAGGCTTTGAAGAAGGCCAGGGAAGAGCAAGAGATCTGGAAAGCCGCTCAAGCGTGGTTAATGGCCACGCCGCAGTTGGGGGTGGGGGCGGCGACCCAGACCGCAGAGGGCTTTGATCAGAGCGGCGGCGTGAAACCGCAAACGCCGCACTCCCCCCAGGAGATCGAGTTACCAGCCGAGGGGGGGAACGCGCGCGGTCGTTTTGGCAGGGGCTCACGGAGGAGGCGCGGGAAACGGCGAAGTCACCGGACCCCGATGGGGGAGATGACAGCGCCCCCCCTCCGCCATATGAGTCTGAAAATGGCGTTGGACCGCGTGGTGAGGGCGAAAAAGAAAGTGATGAGGGCGGAAAAGAAAGTGATGGGGGCGGAAAAGAAGGCACGGAGGGCGGAAATGCAGTCAGCCTGCCCAAAAACGCAGGCGCGGGCGAGCGGGGGGACAGGGCGGCCCCCGCGGAGGAGCGTCAGACCAATCGGAGCGCTCGGTCCACTTTGAGTCCTTATAGGGCAAGAACCTCCCCCAGCAGGAGGCGGGGGGACCCCAGGGAGAGGGGACGGCCCGACCCACGTAAGAAGGGGCGGGGTCGGAGCCCGAGAAAAAGGCAGAGCAGCCCCGAAATGTCCGATCAGTCGGTTCCCGGCTCTGACTCGGACTGGAGCTCGGAGCTGGAGGGGGGATCGGGGGATTCCGACTCGGATTCGGGTTTTAACAGAAAGAGAACAGCAATGTATAAGGTCACTAGCCACAGTGCTCCCGCATGGGTAAAGGGGATATCAGAGAAAGATCAAACCCCGCTCACAGATTGGCGGAAAATCAAAATTGCATGTGCCCAATACACACCGTTGGCGACACTGGTGTTCCCGGTCCGTGTGGGGGGGGCAGGTGGAAATCAGAGAACCTATTCTCCAGTAAATCCGAAAGATGTGCAGGCAATTATTAAAGCAATCACAGATAAGGGGATTAATTCGGCCATGGTCTCCACACTGATTGACGGCATTTTTGGAGGGGATGACATGTTGCCTTTTGATATTAAGCAGACTTGTAGAATGATTTTTGATGGGGCAGCCATGATCGTCTTTAAACAGGAGTGGGAGGACAACTGCTTTAAGCACCTGGCCCAGGTAACAGGGGCAGATCATGCACTGCACGGTTCCAGCATACAGAGGCTAATGGGGACAGACCCTACAATGATCACTCCCCAGGCACAGGCTGAAGGCTTACGAGCACCTGAAGTTGCAGCAACTACTCGTGCTGCCCGAGAGGCCATTCGCACAGCATCCCAGGTAGTAGCCAAGCCCTGCCCCTGGTCCACAATGAAGCAGAGTGAAAGTGAGAGCTTCACTCAGTTTGTAGATCGCTTGCAGGCTGCCTTGGACTCCTCATCATTGCCTTCTGAGGCAAAGGGTCCAGTGCTGGCAGAGTGCCTACGCCAGCAATGCAATTCAGCCACCAAGGAAATTTTAAGATCACTGCCGCAGGGGTCTAATATAGCTGCCATGATCAGACACGTTGCAAAAGAGGAACACCTAGCTCCCATCCAAGCAGCAGTTTTCACTGCAATAATAAATGCCATGGCATGCTCTGAGTGTGGCCAGGCTGGCCACGTGGCAGCAAACTGCCCCCAGTCGGACATAGTCCAGTTCTGGCAATGAGTAGACTCAGAGAGAAACATAACCTACCCTAAAGCCCTGCCCACAAAGGCCACCGATGTCCCGACCGGCGACACCGACGCCTTTCAGATAGGCCGCTCAGCCGGGTCGGACTCGGACCCAATCCTTCGCATGTTAGAAGCTACCTATCTATCCCTGAACGAATCTAACCCTAACCTGACAGACTCCTGCTGGCTTTGCTACGATGTCAAACCCCCTTTTTACGAAGGAGTCGCTTTAGATACCCCCTTTAGTTATTCCAGAGCCGATGCCCCTTCCCAGTGCAGGTGGGACACACCCCGCAAAGGGATCACCCTGAGCCAAGTCACAGGTTGGGGCAGATGCTTTGGCAGTGCCACCCTGGCTAAGCAGAAAGGCAACGTCTGCACTGACGTGGTCAAGCCCGACCGAAAGAACAACAAGTGGGTCGTCCCACCCGCCTCGGGGATGTGGGTTTGCCAGAGATCTGGTGTGAGCCCTTGTGTGTTTCTTGCCAAATTCAATGACTCTAACGACTTCTGTGTCCAAGTTCTGATCGTTCCTAGGGTCCTGTACCACTCGGATGAGGAGGTGTACCACCTCTTTGAAGAACCCAGCCGGCTCCACAAAAGAGAAATACTGACAGGTATAACTATCGCAATGCTGCTCGGCCTAGGAGCAGCCGGAACGGCAACGGGTGTGTCAGCCCTGGCGACCCAACACCAAGGACTGTCCCAGCTGCAGATGACCATCGACGAAGATCTGCAGAGGATCGAGAAATCCATCTCCTTTCTGGAGAAGTCAGTCTCCTCACTCTCGGAGGTGGTCCTGCAGAACAGGTGAGGACTGGATCTCTTGCTCATGCAGCAAGGAGGTCTGTGTGCCGCCTTGAAAGAGGAATGCTGCTTTTATGCAGACCACACGGGAGTCGTCAGAGACTCCATGGCAGAACTCCGAAACAGACTGGCTCAGAGACAGAAGGACAGGGAAGCCCAACAGGGTTGGTTCGAATCCTGGTTCAACCGGTCTCCATGGCTCAGCACCCTGATTTCTACCCTAATAGGCCCAATCACAATGATCTTACTAACCCTGATCTTCGGACCTTGCGTACTAAACAAACTGGTGCTATTTGTTAGAAGACGTTTAGAAGCGGCAAACATTTTGTTTCTTGAGCGCTGACAGTTGCTTTAAAGCGTGCTAGTTACTAACACACTTACAATTTTACACTAGTTATACTAACCTATGAAATTTTGTAACCTTTACATTTTATAACTTGATGAGATTTTTACTAATCATGAGGGGGGGGAAATGTGGTCAGTCAGGGATCTGCGTGCGGAAGATCTCGGTTTGTACGGGCAGACAAGAAACCCCCCCTCACCTCGCAGTCTGACCTTGGTGCTGCACCTGGCAACATCCAATTGGATGGAAGTGACACAGACTGCCGAAGCCTTTATAAACCCCTGAAACTTCTGAATAAACGCCATTTTGCTATCCACCATACTGGTGTCTGTGGCATATGGACCGAGTGACCCTGGGCCTTGGGTCACCGTGCCAGCTCTAGAACCAGGTCGCTACGCCGTAACGGCAACACCTGAGATGACAGAAAGCTACAAACTAAAAGAAATATTTTCCATAACCATTCCTTTGATTGTTTGGTCTTTACACAGATCTTAAAGGCAAGTGCACAATTAATGTCATATTTAGAAAATCATTGATTTCTTGTTCATTTAAGCAACAGTCTTAATGTAATTTTCATTTTTGCTCTACTTTTGGGGTGTGTTTTATTTTTCCAGGGAAGAAATCTTTGTTCTGTCTTTATGACTGGAAGACACAAAACTTCTTTATTGTGCTTATTCCTGGAACAGAACTCAGGCTGAATAATTGAAAACTCCCTGAGTTTTTACTCTAAATAATTTAAAACTTCTTTCCTGACCTCAGAAAGAGTTTGGACATTATTGGATATATAAAAGGAATATTTCTGTCTGCCTCACAGCTGATGCTGAGCACAGAGCAGTCACCAGAGTTCACCTTGTTCCTCTTTTTCACTCCTCAGCAGAGCTAAAATCCTCCCAGGCCAGAGGAAGGAAATCACTCATCCAATGCTGGAAGGTGAAATAATTTAAATACAATCAACAAAGAACAAACCAGACAGGGAAATGCTCATAAGGAAACTGCCTTGGCAAGCAGGGCCTTCAGATTGGTGTTTTATGGAAGCTGAAAACCAAAAAACTCTTAAAAACACCCAGAATTTTCAGCTTTATCCTCTTCAAGCATTAGCAGAGACTCAAACCAAAGGCAGGAGCTCAGAAGGGGATTTTGAGACCTGGAATTGTGACTAAATTTCAACATTCTGAGGGTTGTTGGACTGAACTCCTAAGTCTGGATGGAAAATTAAAAAGTTTAGGCAATATTTTTTGTGATCTTTCTAATTAGAAAATGAGCATCTGACTCCACATTAAATTAGCAAGAAAAGAGCTGCTAAAAATTGAGATTTAGAAGTTCAAAGCACCACAACAGGAGTCCAGAGGTGGGTTGGGACACTCAGGAAAAAATTATCACGAGGTGTTTGAAAAAAGTAAGATTTATGGTCCTCAGAGCCAGCCAAGCCTAAAACCTCCTCACCAAAACTGCAAATTGATTTGAGAATTTAAAATCAGGGTGATACTGGGAGAACCAGGACATGAGCCTGGCTAAGAACTTGCTGGAGCCCCCAAAAATGGGTGTTAGAGATCAATTTGAGCCTAAATTTGTCACACCCTGATGTCATTTTAAACATGTGTTTTGTCCCTCTGTCATTTTAATCTTTGCTAACAATGCCCTCAGCATGAAACATTTCCTGGTGATTGATAGCAGGGACTACATTTAAGTGCTCCCAAGGACTGCTAAAAAATCCACTGCTAAAATCCAACTGCTAAAAAAATCCACTGCTCCACGTTTGGTCTGGTTAAATCCTTCTCTGTGCTTTCAGTTAAGGTGGGAAGGAAAAGAAAACCAATTTGTGGGAAGGAAAAAAAATCAATTTGTGGGAAAGATTCCTCAGATAAAGAATTTATGAAGACTGTGAGTGAAGACAGATTGGGGGCAGGAGGAAAGAAAAATGTAAAAATCCAAACAGAAAAAAAAAAGGAACACCAATTCTTGGGAAAATTTGATGATATGGTAGTGATTCCAGCTCTAGGAAGAGTTTCAGCTTTGGGAAGCACACAGGACTAACCCCAAATAATTCTGCATCTGTACCAGAATCAAATGAGAGCTATGTACTAAATATAGTAAATTCTGAAGTAATTCTGCCTAGACAGCTATTTCCATTAAAAACCTAATAAAAACTGCTCTAGAGGGGTTGACATTTCTTTACATCAGTGGTCAGCACAGCTGCTTTCACTTAGGTAAATGCCAGAGCTCAATTAACAATCCTGGTTAGAGCACGGACTCCATAATGAATTCCTTCAACAGCCACGTTGGCAGGGACTTCAAACCACAGAAAATCCCCATTCCTACAAATCCTGCACTGCACATCCCTACAGCCCTTCCAGTGTTCCTGGATGAAAAAAAAAATGAAAAAAAAGGGGTGAGAAATACATTTTGAACATTTATTAGCAGGTAATAACATGGTTATAAAAATCTTTTAGTGACACTGTGATCTCGTTCTCAAAATGATTTTGAGTATCTCAAGGTGACAAAAACTTGTCAGATTTCTTTTCAAAAAATACCTGTAACAATTAAAACATCTCCAGACATCCTAGGCTGGACCTGAGGCAGCAGCAAGAATCTGAAGTGGATGCTGAGCATGTCTGGAATACCTGGAGGTCTCTCAGGTGCATGAGAGGTGATTAAAGCAGGGGGGGCTCTGCTTGTTTCCAGAAGTTTTTACACAATATCCCAGCTGGGAATGCCAAACCCAGCAGGTTTTCACAGGAACAAGAGCATCAAACTGGGAAATCTCAAGCTCTCCCTGCACAATTTCAACTGGGATCTCACACACACAACAGAGGCATTTAAGGTTTTGATATTCACGGGGTTTTCTGCAGCCCTTGAAGGCCTGAGTCACTGAAATCATCAAATCCTGCAATGAAAACCAAATTTCACCACCTACTGCAAGGGTATTGGGTTAGATAATGCCACCCCAGACATAACAGCCATTTCTCAGTCTTTTTCTAGCATTGCCAGAGCCTCCTGAAATCAGAAACTGCTTCCCCAGATCATCTCCTGAGAGATAATAAAGGCATAAAGAACTCAAAGACTGAATTGAGGGACACAAGAACATGTCCATGCTCTTTTGTCTTAAATGTGAAGGTTTTACTAAAAAATTAAACACATTATTATTATATTTACTAAAAAAACCCACATTTTTTGTTTCTAAAGATTAAGAAAATGGCCTTGCTCAAGCAATTTTCTTAATTTTTAGAAACAAATGTTCTCAACTCCTCACAGCCCATTCCAGCAGATTTAATAAGAAATATTAGTAAGAATTCAGTAAGGTGGTTGAGTTTTATGGTATAAGGGTCCATCAGTTTTTAAAAACACCAACCTGGAAGCTGTAAGGCAGTAATATTTTACTAGAAATGGGATTATACAGTTATGTTTTACAAGACACTTAAAGCTTGGCAACCACCAAAATAAAAGTAAAAATAAATTCCCTCCACTCAGGTGCTGCTGAAGCAGCCACAAACCCCAGGAATGAGGGAGAAGTTCCCATGTGGATCAGGTTCCAGGCAGGTATCACAGGGCCCTGCTTCAGGCTAACATTTCCACATTTTCAATCTGAACAACACTGCCAAAAAAAAGGGATGAGATCCCTTCCTGATAACCTGGGAACAGTGGAGGCTGTTTCCTCAGTGGGAATGGTGATGTGAAACCTCCACAGTGTAAATATCTAATTGTTACCTGAGTTTAAAGTTCTCTTTGTAATCACTGATAATAATTTTATATTTGTTTTAAATCAAATGTCCTTACAATATATTAGAAAATCCATAGCTGTGTTCCTAGGCATTAAATAAAGGAAATCTCCTCGTTTTTATTTCCCAAAACTGGAGTTTAAATAACGAGAATTGCTCTGTAACAGTCTGTGTGTGCTTGCTGTGCAAGGTGCCTCTCACTCAGTAGCACTTGGCCAGTGCTGAATATTCCAAATCCAGGAGCTGAGTAATTTAACTGGGCAGCCCTTGCTGCTGGAACAGGGCTTCTTATTCAGGATTTTAAAAATTAATCTGGTGGATTCAAAAATAGGAGTGTCAAAAATTGACATTTTTCTCTCTCAGTGTAAAGATGAAGCAGCTTCTGCATTTGAGCTGTGAACAGTGGCAAAGAAACCAGAGCAGTTTAACCAGAGAATAAATCAGATTATCTCTTAACAACACCCATCTAGTTTTCCTAAGCAGAGCTGAATTTTGGATTCTGAAAGCAGCTGAATCAGGTGCACAGATGGCCCAAGAGAATAGTGAAAGATCTGCTTACAACAAGGTTACTTTTCACCAAAATGTTTGTCATTTTGGGAGCACATGCCAGGAGAAAAGCTGCCAGCTCTGCTTTCTATTCTCTTGGAGCAGTTTCTCCAGTTTCCTGGAAGAGGATGTTCTTGGCAAACTCAGCTCCAAGGCCATTCTTGCACTGACAACAATATTGCTGCTGAACTCAGATGGGTGATATGGCCAGGATGGGTGACAGCAGGCCAGATCAAACAGCTCAGGTTTATTTAGGGCCACAGAGAAAAGCAAAGCTGCTATCAGATATTCAAGTTCAACTTGGCCTTGACTGTTAAAACTTTGTTCACATTACACAATAACCAATCTGAGACTGCAAAGTGCTCATTAGCATTAAAGATGCACCATAAATCAGCTGCCCAAGGGAGAAACTGAAACCAAGCTGTGATTTTTATATACAAAATATACTGTTTTGTATATATATTTTCTATACTATTTTAGCTATATTTTATATACTATTTTATATTTTTATATGCTACTTTAGTATAGTATACCATATTTTTATATACTATTTCAGTATAGTATAGTATATTTGTATATACTATTTTACTATAGTATACTATATTTTTATGTACTATTTTAGGATAGTATACTACATTTTTTTAGTAGTATAGTATATATGATAGTATATATAATAGTATATATAATACATATAATAGTATATATACTATATATAATAGTATATTTCTATACTATTTCAGTATAGTATAGTATACCACATTTTTATGTACTACTTTAGTATAGTATACTAGACTATATTTTTTATATACTATTTCAGAACAGCACAAGGTGAAGGACGAAGGCTCATACTCACTTGGAAAGAGAAACCCCCCCTGCTTTTCCAATCATCTCCTCGTGGTGCAGCACTGCCTGGTTCCAGGGGATGTGCAGGAACTTGAGCAGAGTCCTCATCCACCTCTCGGGGTGCAGCACCAGCTGCTCATAGTGCACCAGCATGCACCTCTGGAACCCCACCTCCATGCACTGGTTGTACATGGTCTCTATGGCCCGGTTCCACTTGGTCAGGCAGTCCCTGTAGCTGTTCAGGTCAAAGCCAGCTATGGTGACCTTCCTGGAGATCATGGAGTGCACCGAGGCACGGCCATCCCTCACCATCAGCAGGAATTTGGCGTTGGGGAAGATCCTGGCCAGGTAAGTCAAGGATTTCAAAGCGAAGGGATCCTTGTTGCACAGGTAGGGAGCGGGCTCGCCGTGCTTGACGATGATCTCCAGCAGGAAGGCCTGCATGGCCGAATCCAGCACCTCATCCGTCACCCCGGCCTCGTCCAGGCGGATTTTCTCCTTGCTGGACCTGGCCCACATCTGTTTGACGGCCAGGATCCTGGGGATCACCCTGGTCTCCTCCCCGCAGCGGATGTCGGGGTGCGCGTCCAGCATGGCGCGCATCAGCGTGGTGCCGCTGCGGGGGACGCCCCCGATGAAGATCAGGGGCATGTCCTTGCTGTAGGGCAGGCTCCTGTTGGCGCTGCCACCACTGCCACCGCTGGGGGCTGTCCCCACGGTGGCCCTGGCGCCGTCCCCCCGCGGGGGCTGCCCGCGCTCCTCCATGCGGTGGTGGCACTCCATGGCGTGCTGGCCCAGGTAGAACACGGTCACCGAGCTGATCACCAGGCACGCCAGCAGCAGGTTCTGCTTCAGCTTCCCCACCATCTTGGGAAGGATCAAAACACCTCCTTACTCCAAATTATCCTCTAGTGCACGTGCCATGGGGATCCCAAGGCCAAATAAATTAAGGTCTGGCAAGAGGAGGAAAAAAAAAAAAATTACTTTTCACAAGATAACACAAGAAATTACACTTGGAATCACTTTTGCAAGAGATGAGACAATGAGACAGGAAATTATTCTTGGAATTATTCAAGGAGTTACTTTTCCAAAAGATGAGACAAGATTCAGTTTGAAACCCCAAAACACAAGCAAAGTTTCTAATTTCTTTTTCAAAAAGAAATTTTTGAATTTCATAACTTTTTCATTTCTTTTTCTCATTTCTTTTGCAGTTCAGCTTCAAAAAACTGCATTATTCAAAAGTAATTTGCATTTTTACAGTTGAAAAGGAAAAAAATTAGATGATTTCTAAACATGCATAAGAGTCTGAACAAAACTTTTAGATAGAAAACAGTTTCAAAATCTGTCTGTGAAACTCCATTTCCAAGAAGGACTAAGAACATGCCACGTTTTAGAGGGAATATCAGAGATTGTATCAAACACTGGTTTAGACAAATCTTCATTCTGCTGCTGGATGACTCCACCTGTATCTTTATTTTTCCTACAGTTCATGTAGAGAATCATTTACCTGTGTCCTGCAGTTCACCTGCTTTGGTTTTCAGATCAGGTGGGCTGAAAACTGACTCTTCTTCCCAAAATCCCAATGAAATTAGTAATCTACTGGAATTTTAAGGAAGATCAGGCTGTTCAGGGCTGAAATAGCTCACTGAGCACTCAGAATCACAGATGCTTTTAATTGGGAGGTGCTCCAAGCACGGAGGTAGCGCCAACATTTGAAAAGATTGGCTTCCTCCAGGCTTTTCCATCCCTGTCAGCACTGCAGGAACATCCCTGAGTGCACAGGATCCTCCTGCCTGCTCCCTGCTCCTCTCCAAAGCATTGTGCACTTCACCTTTTCCTCCTAAAATCAGTGGTAACTCAGAAATGGCTGATTTGAGGAGGTTTTTTCATGGGCCTGTTTTATGGGAAGGTGCAGGCAGAGGACAGAATTCCCACTCAGCAGTGGGGAAAAGCAGGGAATTCTTGCTGGGTTTTTCTCTGCCAGGGCATCCAAAGCATTGCAAAGCTTATTCCAATCAACAGCTGTCACAAAAGTCCTCTCAAAAGTTCAGTTTTTAGTCTCTGTTACCAAAATTAAACTCAAATATAACTCAAATATTAATTTCCTTCTTTTCCTGTGAAGTGGCCAACACTTTCTGGCCAGAACACCACTCACAGGAACAATTCATCCTCTGTGACAAGCTTCATTCTACTCACATACCTCTCTTTGCTTTAACTGGACCTTAAAGATCTGAACATTAAAAAAAAATCCCTCAAATTCCCAGAAATTTAAGTGGAGGTCATCTGAACAGCGCTCAAAAAGTAAGGAAAATAAATAATGCAGTTCATATTTCTATAGCATCAAAAATCAGTTTCTCTTCTGAAAGATTCAGCATGCAGACCTAACTTGAAATTAGGGAAGGGGAAATTGTTCTGCTTAAAACTAACAAATAACACAGAATCTTTTGAAATTGTTTAGATGCAGCACCCACTGGAGAGAAGAGTTAACAGAAGAAACAGCATTTCAGCACAGAGCACACAAACCCTACAAATATTTACACTTCCTCCAATCCCTACCATTACTCAGTTTGAGTAAATGCCACAAAACTAATTTCCTCCACAGAAATCTTCGTCTTCCAAACTAAAACCTTGCTCCTTGAAGATACACCAACATTCCCCAAATGCAGAAGTAGGTAGGTGATCACTGGAGAAAAGCATATCAAGGTCAAATTTAAGATTTGTATTAGAATATCTATTTAACCAAAATAAAATAAACCCAGCTTTAACAACAAAGCTGAAGAACTCTCAGTATTGGAGGAAAGCTGGTGATTGAAGGCTGAAATCTTTAATTTTATTTTAAGCAAGTGATGACTCCTTCTGGGCACAATTCCAGCTGTGAATTCCATTAATGCTGCACACTGTGAGGAGGTTTCCTACATTTCTGTGAGTATTGACTCCTCTACACCACCAAAATCCCAGCCATGTGGCAAAACCCCACATCAATCACCCACAAACACCTTCATTCGATGCAGCTCAAACTTTGGGAAGTTCAAAGCTGCCAAAGGCTGCAAGACCATAAAAAAATCAGGATTTAAGTGTCCTACAACTTTCTGTCCTGGGTTTTACCTGGAAGCAACACCTGGAGCATGCACTGCCATAAAAATCAGGGCTTTGTGTGTCAGGAAAACCAGAGAACAGCTCCTCTCATAAAATTCAATTCTTCTCCAAGCCAGTAAAGTCCCCTGTGTGCCTGAAGTTCCAAGGAAAGCTCTTTGGGATAAGGATGACATATGAAAGTTGCTGCCCTTGTGCAAACAAACCCCACCTTCCCTCCTCCCCATGAGTAAGGGCTCTGGAGAGCATCTGTCAGCCTGAAGGGTTATAAAAGTTATTATTGCTCTGCTGTTAACAGGAATTAAATTGACAGCGTTTCAAAATCACAGCAGGGCAATCAGCAAAGCCCTCTGAGCTTTGAAATGTTGTGGGGTTTTTATCTGAGAAGGGCAAAAAGTGCCACTCACCTTACAAGCACAGACAGCTTTTATTTAAAAATTCCCAAACCAAACCCCACAATCACCCAAACAAACAGAGCCCCCTCACACAAAACAGGAGCTGAGGAAGTTTTAGAAAATTACAATGGCAGAGAGGTCTTTGGCAGCAAGTTGCAAGTGCCAGGATAAGAAAGAATTCCCAGAAAAATTTATGTGGAACTCAGAAAAAAAAAAAAAAAAATAGGATCTACAAGTTTCATCACAAGACAGTGCAGCCAAGCAGAATTGTCTGTAAGTGAATTTTCTGCCCAGAACAGTCAGGCCTATGAGTCAGCCTCAGATGATGTGAGCACAGCAGATCTGACTGCTCTGCTTTGTTTCCTTCTCCTGCTCACAATTCATCCTCCTGTCCTCCCCTCCACGCAGCAGGTCAAGACCTTTTTCCTCAAGTTCATCCAAAAAATGTTGAAAATTTTTAGCTTAGTCAAGAGGCAAGCCATCCATTTGTATTTCATGCTAGTTTGGGCTTTGTTGGTGTTTCAAACATTCCCTGCAGAGGAATAAATGCTGCTCCATTCCCAGGCTGTAAGGAGGAATCCTCTGGAGCTGCAGAGCTCAGCCTTTCCCTGTGGAGGCTGGACAGGGAGCACCTCCCTCCTCCTGCTCAAGCAGAGCTTTTCCAGGGCTAAACTGAGAGGGCAGTGACAGTGGCATCATCCATCCCAAAATAAAACCCAGCCCCAGATATATATATAGCATTTCTCAGTGATTAACTTGTCCTCTGCTTCCATGGCCTGAACTCCTGGCTCTGATTCTGACCATCAGATCTCCTTCTAGGAAGAGCACAGCTTGGATTTTATGGGATTTGGGAGAGTTTTTTTATGGGATTTGTTCCTGATTTTGTTCCTGATTTGTTCCAAGTGCAGTGAGCAACTTCCCCTTACAGCTCCCACTGCAGGAATGTTTTCACACACTTGCATTCCCTTGAACTTTTCTGATGGCTTGGTTGAAATGTAAAGCTCTGAAAGATGTAAAGGGCCAGAGTTTGAGCTCAACTCTTCTGGGAGGAAAGGTCACACTCAGCTCTGTGTCAACAGGGCATGAGGATCCACAGGCATCCTCAAAACAAAAAGCCAATAAAAAAGGAGCTTTTTGTGCCAGAAAGCAGGAGCAAGAGAGAAGTAGAGTTCATACCACTGGAAAGCTCTTTCCCCTCATGTTTTCCTCCCATGCTCCTAGGATTCCTTTTCCTCTTCAGGGAGCTGCTCAATCCCTGATTCTCTGGGGCTATGACAGCAACACCCCCTCCCCACACAAGGTTCCAAAATGCACCCTGCAGAACACAGGAGATTCTGATGCACAGCCTGACTACTACACCCAAAACTACAAAGGAAATGCATTTTCCAGTGGCTAAATTGAATGGAAAACCATCCCAAAGTGCTGCTATCCATCATCACTCTGTTGGAGAAGGAGAAATGAAAATGCTGTTAGGACTTTAAAAAGTAAATGTCAACTCTATCAGTTTCTTCCCTGCCTCTTCCTGCACCTTTCACTTTTTCTCTCTTAAAATAAATACTGGAAAGGCAGCAGATACTGGGAATTCTCAACAATGCACATTTAGAAAGTGAAGAGTTATTTCTCAGAGGAACATCTGCCCAAAGCTCTTTCAGCATCCCTAAATAAAAGTTTTCATATCAGGGAATGCAACACACAACTATGTAATAATTTCACTATTTCTATTACAACCACATTATACAGAGTAAAAAAACCACATGCTCATACTTATGCATTTCAGTTTTGTTACCCAATCACTCAAAATTCAACATTTTCAGGTTTTTCAATATTTAAGGTCTCTAAACTGACTTTAAAAATCACATAATTAAGACGTTCTGCTTCAAATGAAAGAAAATATCTTGATCCATTCTGCTCTACTTACATCTAGAATATATACAGCAAATTATCAGGATTTGCATAGAAAATGGTCAAAAAAGAGTTACCAACATGCTCCTGGTTATGCAAAAACAAACAGTGTTTGTTAATTTCTACAGTTCCTGCTGGAGAACAATTCAACAAAAGGAATTTCACTGGCGACACACAGAGGCTTCGAGCTCTCTAAAGTTACACATAAAAGAAGAAAAAAGGGAAAAAAAGAGAGGAAAAACATCACACTGAGAGCAGATGAGTTCTGTGCACTCCTCAGAGGGATTTCAGCGCTCCGTTCTACACCGCGGCACTGCAGAGGCTCAAACTCCTCAGGAACAGCAAAACCACCCAGACCCACAGAAATTCGCACGGCACACTCACAAAAACAAATGGAAATCGCAGCGGCGGCAGCAAATCCACTTCCAGCTAAGCGACAGCTTCAATCTCCGGCTATAAACCATCAAATTGTGACACCATAAAATTGTGACACGATCAAATTGTGACACGATCAAACCGATGGGAACCCGCTGCTCCAGGGCAGGGAAGGTGTCCCCAGAGCCCGCGTTAGGCTCGGCCGTTCCGTGCCTGCCCGCAGGTACAGACCCAGCGCTCCAGCACCGGCCCGGTGCCCCCCCGTCCCACCGCGGCCACTCCGGGCCCTCCCCGGCACCGAACAAAGGCACCGGGAGCCGCTGCCGGGACCTCTCCCGCCCGCAGGGAAACTTTGGCAATGCCCCGGCTGTGGGTAACGAGCAGCGGGCCCGGCCCTGCGCGCATCCCCGGGGCTGCCCGGCCCGCCGGGGACCGAGCGGCTCCTGCCGCCGCCTCAGGCCGCGGCCCCCAGCCCCGAGCACGGCCGGGCCGCGGGCGGGGCAGGGCGGAGCGTGGCGGGCACGGGGAGCGGAGCGGCGGCCGCGGAGCCGCCCCGGGCTCGCCTCAGGTGCGCGGCGGGCGCGGCCCCTCACCTGCGCTGCTGCTGCTGCTGCTGCTGCCGCCGCCCCCCGCGCCCGGCTGGAGCCGCGCAGCAGCGGCACGGCCGCCCCTCCGCCGCCGCGGCTCCGCTCGGGCACCATCGCAGTGGGCAGGGAGCGGGATGGGAGCGGGAGCGGCTCCGGCTGCGGGACGAGGAACGGGAGCGGCTCCGGGAGCGGCCGCGGCGCCGCCGCCTCCCCTCAGCCGCGCGGCTGCGGCTGCCATGGAAATCACAACCACGCCCTGATTGGTCGGGGGCCTCGATGTGTCGCGGGCAGTCATTGGGTCGCCTCGGGTGATTGACAGCGGTAGGGGGCGTGGCCGTTGCGGTGGCCCCGCCCCTCAGCGCACATCTGGCGCGCACAGCTGGCCGCGGGCGGGGCGGGGTCTGGAGCGGGGACCGCACGCGCGGCAGCGTCTGGCCAGATGTGCCAGGCAGATGTTGGCGGCTGTGAGCCCGGCCCGGCTCGCACGCCCCCTTTGCTCACCGAGAATGATCCCTGAGTTACAAACACGGACAAAACTCTGCCCGAGTTCTGCCCCCGGGCTTGGCTTTCGAGGCGGAACCTCCCAAAGCAGCCCAGCTCCAGCTGTCCCGTAAACTGAGACCAACTCCGGTGCTGACAGCCCCGCTGAGGGCTCAGGTGTCCCCTGGCGTCACACACCTGCTCTGCAGCACAGCGAAGCGCCGGCCACGTGCCCACCACGTGTACAACTGGGAAAACATCTGGAACAGCGTCAGGCTGGAGCAGGAGCCGGAGGCTGAGCCAGCTGCTGGCACAAACCCCAGCTCTGACCCACAGCTGGGTGAAACAGCCAGGAGAGGAGTGAGGGGGACTCTCAGCCCCTGGAGGTGCAGCTTTCTGAGGAAATTCACATCTCTGGGTTAACTCACCTCTCAAAAAGTGTGGCCTGAGGCCATCCTGACCCCTCATTCCCAGCGCTCCTGTGCAAAGCCACGTTCAGCTCCTCAGACAAACACGCTGAGTTGGACTTGCTAAGGTTAACACAGTGACATGCAAAAGCTAAATCCAACTGCAAACACGTTTCTTCTCCACAAACAGAAGCTCAGATGCAGACAAACAGCCTGCAGAGATGTCAGTGCTGCTGCAGGGTCACAGCAAAGGGAACAAACCCACAGGACATTCCCCAGATTTGTGTTGGCTGCCAAAAAATCATCCAATGTCCCAAAATTCAGTCTGAGAAAAGCCACAGTGAGAGAGGAGAAGCATTTCTCTCCAGAGGTGTACATGGATTAGCTCAGGTGCATTTTATTTGCTAAGAAAACCAATATTTGCCATGCAAGCAGATAACTGTATCCATGACAGGGACAATTATTTTCATTCTCTGAAAAGCTCTGCCCTGGAAGTCCTGAATTTCCAGAGTACCCAGCACTTGAAAAACCTTTTAAATATGCTCAGAGAGCTGCTGGGAGCCCAGAGAAACCCACAACTCCTTTCAAAGGTGGCAAAATCCCTTTCAAATCTCTTTTCCCTGACAGCTATTGATGAGCAATAAACGTCCTTTGCTCCCAAACGCTGAGGGATTTGAAGCAACGATTTCAAGATGAAACAATCTGTCTCCTGTTTCCAGTAAGTTTGCCTCGATCCATTAAACAGCACTTTTCAGATGGCTTTATTGGTTTTTCTTTTATGGCTTTCACTGTGACTCACACAGATCGTCCCTTTTAAAAACCTTCCAATCAAACGGTGCCTCCGGGCTGGGGGAAACGCTGCTCTCCGAGGGAAAAAGGGGGAAAACAGCGCTGCTGGAGGGAGCAGCTGGAAATCCAGGCTGCAGAGGGTGCCCCACGCTGGGCTCGGCTTTAATCAAAGCTCACCCAGCAGCCACAGACCAAATAACCCAGCGAACATTGCACAAACCTTGCACCAGAGCTGGCTGGGGGCACACCAACACCCCGAGAAGGGAAGGAGGGGATGGCTCAGCTGGGACATTGGATTTGCTCCCAGAAGTTGGGAACGATTCCCCCTGGGCTCAGCAGGGATGGAGGATGAGCCCAGGGGCAAAGGGGCAGCTCAGGGGCAGCAGGATGGGGCTGACAGGAGCAGAAGTGGCTGGTTTGCCCTTTTCCCCCTTGTTTTCTCCTGTTTCCCCCTGTTTTTTCCCTACTTACCCGTTTTTTCCTTGTTTTCCCATTTCCCCCTCTTTTCCCTGTTTTCCCCTCTTCTATGTTTTTTCCCTAGTTTTCCCATTTTCCCCATTTTTTCCTTGTTTTCCCTTTTCCCCCTGTTTCCCCCTCTTTTTCCCTGGTTTGCCCTGTTTTTTCCCTGGTTTTCCCCTGTTCCCCTCTTTTTTTCCCCCTAGTTTTCCCATTTTCCCCAGTTTTTCCTTGTTTTCCCTTTTCCCCCCCTTTTTCTCTGGTTTGCCCTGTTTTATCCCTGGTTTTCCCCTGCTTCCCCTCTTTTTCCCTGTTTTCCCCTGTTTCTCCCTGTTTCCCCTCTTTTTCCCTGTTTTCCCCTCTTTTTCCATTTCCCCCGTTTCTCCCTCTTTCCCCTTGTTTTTCCATTTCCCCCTGTTTTCCCCTGCTTCCCCGTTTTTCTATTTCCCCTGTTTTTCCCCTGTTTTCCCCATTTTCTCCCTATTTTCCCTCCTCACTGTCACAGCTCATGGCTCTTCCCATTCTCTCACTCCCAGCTGTGCCTGGGCTTGCTGGTGGCAGGAGGAGGAAGGAGCATCCCTGAGCTCTGGTGCTACCTAGGAGCTCAAATGATGCTTTTTTTTTCTCCATCTCATTTCCAGATGTGAGCCACAGCACCCACCAGACTTTTCCCCCACATGGCAGAGCTCAGACTGTTCCAGCATCAGGGGGAATTTGGATTTTGCTGCCTGGCACCACCCCAGGGCCCTCTTGGGGAGCTGTCACATCACCCCAGTACTGCTGCCCTGACCTCTGCTAGCTGGGCTCTGGCTCATCCACAGCCCAAAATGAGGCTTTTTCCCCCCTCCCTGGATTCCCAACCCAACACTCTTCCTGCCACCAACTCCACTCCAAAAGTATTCCTGAATTCAAGTCCAGTGTGACATTTAGCAGCTTGCTGCTCCAGATAGCCTGGCCCTCATCCAGGAGTATTTTACCTTAATTCCACCTCCCAATCCCAAGAATGCAAAGAATTTCCCCCCTGGCTCTGTCCAGCTCATTCCAGGAGCCCTGAGCAGGGTGAGCTGTTCTTACCAGAAGTGTTAAATATGATTTTTTTCCCTCAAATCCCTCAGCAGCAATGGCAGGACCCCATTCTGTGTCTCACATGAGAAGGATCTCTGATCTCTCCTTCATGGAGAAGCAGCTGGAGGAGGTTCAGTGCTTGTGGTTTTCATGTCTGAGGTCACTAAAGGGAGATTGGAAAGGCAGGGAGGGGTGAGGGGCTCAAAAAAATCTCTGTTAGCTCCATTGTAGAGATTTGGAGCCTTCACAGAAGGAACTGAAGGGAGGGATTTGGAGGATATGATAAAGCACACACAAAGGAGCAGGCTTGGATTTCAGCTTGTCCTCTGGAAATTCATTTGGGTTTTGGGTAAAATTCCAAAATCCCAAGCTCTGTGTGCCCTGTGCTGGGCATCCCCCCTGGGAGCTCCCTTGGCTCAGGGATGTGCTGAGCCCACCCTGGTATCTGGGAACAAAACCACGGGGAAAACGATGGGATTGGCACCTTCCTGCCAAACATTCCATCAGCACAGCCCTCAGTGTGCCCTGGAGGATGCCAGGGCAGGATCCCTGCCCACATGGCAGCTCTGAGATGCCCCTGGGCTGGGGTGATCCCAGAGCCCTGAAGCAGGGACAGGGAATGGGATTTACCCACAGCTGGCACCCAGCACCACAGATGGACCCCAGCATTGTCTGCAAGGGCAGGCTGAGCCAAAATACCCAACCTGGACACTCAGGAAAGATTTAAAATCCCCAGAGGAGGAGAAAAGCCAAGAACTGTGTCCACAAGCCTTTGAGTTCAGGGAAAACTCACAAGACATGAAGCTGAGGATATTTTGCTGCATCCCAGGAGAATCAGATGTTCCTGCACCCAGATCCTGCCTTGAGCCTCACTCAGATGATTTCAGGAGCAGAGCAGACCTGTCAGCCATGCAGCCAGCCAGGACAGAGGTTAACTTGGAAGGATGTTGGTGTCTGGCTCAGCTTTTCCCACAGGAACACTCATTTTTATTGCTTTTCCCTGCAGTGCCCGTGGAGAGCCTGCCCTTGGCAGGGCAAGGTTTGTCCAAAGCCACCCAAACCAAGCCTGGGAATCCCTGTGGGAGCAAAAATTCCATTCCCAGGGTTTGCCAGCAAAATCCCTCAGCTGCCAGCACAGGGAGCCCCCAAAACTGCAGGTCTGCATCAGTCTGGTACAAACCTGACTGCAGCTGCACCTCCAGCTTTTCCCTGGATTGCCTGGCAGGGATCCCTGGCTCCTGCAGGGTTTGGACTCATCCTGCTCCAGGCTTTAAACTGAGGGGATCCAAGTCAGCAGAACAGAGATTTCATTTTTACAACCTTTCACCTGCTCGTGCCTCAGAGAGACCAAGGTGATTTTTGCTCCAACCCCAAAAAGCAGCATTTTCTGATAAACAGCTCCATATTCCCCAGGTCTGCCTGATCCCTGCTGGTTTCTAGATGGGACAGCTGTGAACTGACCTTGCCACATGTCTGGAGAAACAATTCTGGGGGCAGGAACATCTCCATGCTCCCTCATCACAGGCATTTTAGGCATCACATGGATTTATTTCACAGGAAAACTTTTTCCCCCAGCTGTAGGAGCCCCTGGAGGTGCAGATCTTTGGGATTTTCCAGCTGCTAGGAAGTCCAATAAATACAGAAGGAGCTGTTTTTCCAGCCATAGGCATCTCCCCAGTCCTTGGCTTGCAGACAGCTGCTGATGTGGCACGAGGACGTGTGCGGGAGGAGAGCTCATCTCCGGCACGGGGACATCCCAGAATAACCCACTGCCTAATTCCTTCCCCTTCTTTAAGTTTTCCTGAAAAAAAAAAAAAACCCTAAAAAAACCCCAAATCAGTATTACAGAGCCTGGCTAAGCTGGAGTTTTTATAAAGTCTCTCCTGAAGGCTTTGGGTGATGTGTGATGCTCTCAGTTGACCCTTTAAGAGAAGAGGGATTTCTTCTTTATTTCTTCTTTATTTCCTATTTATTTCCTATTTCTTGTCCCAGGGGGTTTAAATGGCTGAAAATTCTCCGTGGTTGGCAAGATCAAGGCCTGAGTTTGTAAAGCTTTAGCACACTGGCCTCCTAATGAGATAAATATCCATCAGCTTGTTAATAGAGAGCTCAAAAGCAATGATCTCATCTGCACCTGGAAAATGGCACAAGGGAGTGAAAGCAGCTCACAAACCCCCCAAAAATAAAAAAAAAAAACCCACTGCCAAAGACACAGGGTCAAAACTCTGCAGGAAGGTCACTAATGCTGCTGATGGGATGGTGCAGCCCTTTTCTGTGAGGTTCTTAGGAGGGGACTTCAAATTCCCAGAGTTAAAGATGAGACAAGGCAGGATTTAAATCCCATCCCCACCGTGGTTCCTGGTTCCAGATGTGTTTTCACCATTCCCTGCCTCCTGCAGGGCTGAGCTTGATGTGCCAGCTGCAAGGAACTGAATTAAACCTGAAATCTTCAATCAGAGACTCATCCTGTTCTGTCTAACATGTATTTTTTAAATTCATAATACCCACATAAAATGCTCTGGAAGAGGTTCCCCAGGAAAGGGAACTCATCAGAGTTCAAGGGCATCTGGATTCTCCTGCTCACATGGTTCACTTTAGGTAGGGGTGAAGAGCAGGGAGTTGGACTCAATGATCTTTAGGGATCCCTTTCAACTCAATCTATTCCATGATTTTATGAACAATTCTATAAACACTCAAATATAAATATAAATGTGAATATAAATGTATAAATATAATTCTGTCCCAGCCTGTGCCCACCCAGCCACCCTCACTCCCCTCCTCAACAGGACAGCAAGGAAGAGAAACTGAAAACAAAGCTCAGGGGTCAAGAGAAACTCAGGAGCCACCCAGAGTCACCAAAGCTGCCAGGAGGAGGAATTAGAATTCCAAAATTGTCCCAAAACTCCAAAATTGTCCCAGAAGCACCTTTTGGAGCCCGGGCCAGGACAAAGCTCCTGCAGGGACTGAGAAAATGGGATCAACCCTCATGAAAGCATTTGGGGAACCCTGCCAGTGCCTGCATCTGATTTTTTGCCTCAACTCCAGCCAGCTTTAATGCAACATCAGCTTGGAAGCTGTAAAACATCAGACAAACAATGTAAACCAATGCAAGCAGCAAGATTTAACAGGAAACAGGCTGTGCTCTTCGTTTTCTGGATGGGAGAGCAGCTGGCTGGGGCAGGGATGATCCCATCCAAAACTCCTCACACCCATTTGCTGATTTGCAAGGAGAAAAAAGGGGGCTGAAGGCTGATTTCATGGGGGGGTTGGTGTAAATCATCTGTTTGTGGCTTCAACTGGGACAAAAGGCAGAAAAGTCACAAAAAGAGATAAAATATTATTAAACTTAAAAAAAAAAGAGCAGCAGGAGGAATGGGATGCCTGGAGATGTTGGGATTTCCTGCTTTTCGAAGGATTGGCAGTGGCATGGAGAGGAATAAATGTCTGTGCCCTGGAGCTGGAAATAGCTGCACTTAACACCTCTTTGGGGGATTTGAAGGCTGGCAGAAAGCTCCAGGAGGGATTTTCTCCTGCCAGCTGTGGCCAGGGCTGAGCTCTCCAATGGCACCCAGATCCAAAGAAGCTCCAAACAACACCAGGGACAGAGCCAAAAACCTGCTGGGAGGGCTGGGAGCCAAGGGATGAGTGTCAAGGACAGGCCCTGAGATAGTCATTGGGGTCAGCCCAGCTGATCTAATCCCTAAATCCACTAAAATCCATTCCCATCCCTTTCCTCACCTCCCTGTTCCTGCTGCAAGGCCCCAGCAGTGGTGCCTACTCCAGGGATACCCCACAGGGTAACGCTGCTGAACCTCACTGCTCCCAAAATCCAGCCTCACCTGGGCTTCCACTTCCATGGATCCCGCCCAGCTCCTGGCAGAGCATCCCAATCCTCCCCAAAATCTGACCCAAACTCACAGCACTGCTGGATTTCATCTTCTGGGGCTCCACCAGATGATTCCAGGCAGCTCCAACCCTTCCCACTGACCCCAGAGATGCTGGAGAAGGGCTCAGCCTGATTTCCAGCAGCTCAGGAGGATCTCTGCACAAACACAGGCAGGACATGCTTTGGGATTTTGGGGATCTCTTCCCACCAGCTGTTTTTCCATGGATCCCACTCAGCTCCTGGCAGAGCATCCAAATCATCCCCAAAATCTGACCTAAACTCACAGCACTGCAGGATTTCATCTTTTGAGGCTCCACCAGGTCATTGATCCAGCCCTTCCCACTGACCCCCCAGATGTTGGAGAAGGGCTCAGCCTGATTTCCAGCAGCTCAGGAGGATCTCTGCACAAACTCTGGGATTTTGGGGATCTCTTCCCACCAGCTGCTCCTTCCATGGATCCCACCCAGCATCCAAATCTCCCCCAAAATCTGACCCAGACTCACAGCACTGCTGGATTTCATCTTTTGAAGCTCCACCAGGGGACTCCAGGCAGATCCAGCCCTTCCCACTGACCCCCCAGGGATCAGCAGTGCTGGAGAAGGGCTCAGCCTGATTTCCAGCAGCTCAGCTTGGTTTCCAGCAGCTCAGGATGATCTCTGCCCAAGCAGAGGCAGCTCAGGACACGCTTTGGGATTTTGGGGATCTCTTCCCACCAGCTGCTTTTCCTTCCCCACCCACTTTTATAGGAGCCTGCTGGCTCCCATTGGCTCAGGACTCCCTTTTTATAGCAACCACTCTGCCCCATTTCCATTGCATTCAATAATTCCTCAGCTCATTGTCCTGCAGAGATTAGTTACACATAAGCATATTTGAATGATTAACTCCTGGGCTCTGCTGAGGCCCCAGCAGAAAATGCTGAATCCAAAGGCTCCCTCTGACTCTCCCTGCCTCACCACTACTCCCAAAATATTGTGGTTTTCCTTGGAGCCTTTGCTCCTGGCCTGCTCCAACCAGCTCAGCTGGCACTGGAGGGAAGATTTCAGCAGGGAAAAGGAGAGGAAAAAGGCTGGAAAAACTCAAAACCCAAAGAGGAAGAAGCAGTGTTTGGAGATTCAGTCACAATTTGGGGTGAAAAGCTGCAGATCCCATCTCATCCCACTGAACCTGGTGGCTTCCAAGGGTGACAACACAGGGATGGGTTACCCATGGCAACCCTCCAGCAGCATTTGGGGAGCAGGAGGAGCATTTAGGGCCATTTCCAGTGATTTGAGCTATTTTCACCATGGCTTCAACTGCTGAGTCTCACCTGAGGAGGTGACACAGGCCAGGGGGTCCTGTCCCACTTGGAGCAGCCCATGGGGAGAGGAAAGAGGCAATTTCCTGCTGAGCCCATGGCTGGAGGCAGGATGCTGAAGAGAGAAAGGGACAATGTTTAAATTGGCCTGGATTAGCCCATTTTCATCCCCCAGCCTGCTCACCCAGCTGGGCAGGGGGGAGCAGCAGCTCTTGGGGGGGTTTCTGGGTGATGAACAGCAAACCTGCAGGGAGGAAGAGCTGGATCCCACCAGGTTCTGTGTGGGTGTTTCCCTCCCTTCCTCCCTCATGGCTGCTGCACCCCTGAGCCAGGGTTTTGTGTCAGGAAATGCAGGAACCACACAAAAGGGAAAATGTAGATGAATTTGAAGAGTATTAAAAGCCCAGCAGATGATAGAGGGGATTGAGATTGAACACTGCAGCTGGTGAGGCTGGAAGGGCTCCAGAGCTCAGGAAGGTGAGTCCTGTCCCACTTTCCCCACAGGATAAGGGACACCAGTGCACCCAGGTGGGGACTGGGATGATGCTTGCAGAGCACCCAAGGTGTCTGCCCTGCACATTTCACCTGCCTTTTGTCCACCCCAGACCTTTAGGAGCTCAGTATGTGTTGCTCATCCCTGTCCTGGTCTGGGGCACTCAGAAAACTGAAAACATCAAATTAATAAAAATCCAGCAATGTTTTAGAACCCTCTCAGCCCTGTACAAGAGCAGATACTTGACCTACAGCTGTCAATAAAAGCCCTCAGGTTCCTCTCCCTCCTTCACAGGCAACAAAACCTTGGGAGATTCTTTTAGACCTGGCAAAAAAAATCTCTCTAGTCCATGTTTAAAGCTCCAGCACATCCCCAGGAGTTAAATTCCACTCTGGTTAAGGGTAGCAATAAAAGAAAAATTAATAGGAAAAGCCTGATACTGGCCAGACTGAGGTGCACAAAGCCTTTCCTGAGTCCTCTCTGCCAAAACCCAAAGTGTGTCACAAGTTTAGCTCCCAGCTGAGGCAGCTGCTTCCAAAGGGAAGTGGATGTGGTGCCAAGCAAGGCAGGCAATTTCTGGGATGCAGAACGTGCTGTTTGCACATTGCCCTGGCACAGCTGCCACCCCAGGGCAGGCAGAGGCAATAAAAAGTTTCATCAGAGAAAATGCAACACAGAAAAATCTCTGTGTGTGTGTGTGCTTGGAAAGGGAAAAAGATCTCTGTGTGTTTCAGAAGCAGGATCCAGAATAATCCCAGTCTGGGCTGGGATGGATTGAGCTGGAGGGGCCCAGCACAGCCAGGGGAAGGGGATGGTTCTGGACTGGGTCAGATTTAAGGCAGTGGAATAATTTTTGCCCAAATGAAGAAAAATTCAAGAGAAAATTGTGGTAAAGATCATCCTGAAAGGATTTTAGATTTTCTGTGCTGACAGGCATTGACCCCCAGGAGAAAACTGCATTTCACCTGAGGCTGTGGAGAAAAATTAACTTTAAATAAAATTAAACTCCAAAATTAAATGACAGAACTGGCATTATAAGTGTATAGTTTGAATGGAAGTGTGTAATATCACATGGCAGAAAACTTAAAGTTTTAGAATATAGTAATATATATTTAAAAATATATTATATATATAGTAAAATATATATATTAAGTAATATAATATAAAGTTTGGTAAGACAGAAGTATCATATAACAGATAGAAGTATAATATATATATATTAAAATATATATAATACATATAATGTATATAATATATTAAAATATAACAGATATAATAGAAGTATAATATATATTATATTTTATATAGTAGATATATTAGATAGATATATTATATATTTAGATGTATATATATAAATTTTGATAAGATAGAAGTTTTAGAGCAGACTGGTCCTTCTTCACCTTCTTCTTCATGAGTTTCGGTAGCATTGTGTAATGAGATTAAAAAATCTGCATTGCAGGCCATGAATAATTAGTTATTAAGTTAAAAGTAAAAATAATTTAAGTGTCATTTCTTAATTAGACAGTTTATCCTTGTAAAGAGAGAGATACAGCTCCATTTTTAGTTTGTTGGAATGAAGCACTGGAGAACTCACAGGCTGTAAGACTATAATATAGATAAGAACTAATAAACATCTAAGTCCAAACAAGAAATATCATCTCACACATTTAATCCACACCTTAACAAAAAAAACCCCAACAAAACCAAAAAATCCCCAGGCACAGCCTCACACACAGCCCTGAGCTCCACCAAAGCTGCTCAGCTCAGCAGGAGGGATTTCCTGCATCTTCCTCAAAATTCCCTGTGCACCTCTGACTCCAGCAGATCCATTCCCCTTGCCCAGCACCAGAGCACAGGCAGGAGCAGCAGCTCCTTCTCTTCCCATAAAATAAATCCTCTTCTAGTAAAATTCTCCAGCAGGGACTGCCAAGGAATCCTCAAGAAATGTGAATTTATGGGGAGAGAAAGCCCAGGTGTTTTCAAGTATCAGATCAGGGATTCTGGCAGCTCGTTCCCCTTTCTCAGCACAAGAGCAGCCCTGAGCAGAGCCAAACACACACAACA
This sequence comes from Calcarius lapponicus, assembly GCA_039654755.1. NCBI lineage: Eukaryota > Metazoa > Chordata > Aves > Passeriformes > Fringillidae > Calcarius > Calcarius lapponicus. The sequence continues at coordinate 6,956,356 of JBBFKN010000017.1, read as the reverse complement.
GGGGAAAAACAGTGAGGGAGAGATAAGAAATGAGAAAATGAAAAGTAATATCCACTTCTTAAATATTCAGGAAACGGTTAAGTTTCTTCTCAGAACACACATTTACCTTTCTTGCACCCCCAGAGCCACTCAGTGCCACCTTCTCTGTTCCAAGATTAGGAGGGTCCATCTCCTGTGGTTAATTAAGGAGATAATTAAGGGAATAAAAAGCAATGTGGGAGACTGGCAGATCTTCTGTGTGATATTCAAGACACTGGGAAATGGTGTCACATCAGCAAAGTGATACCTGCATAAATCATTTCTGATCTGGGGGTTCTGACCCAGAAAAGATCAAACAACACAACTCAAACCTGTCCTCAGAGCAAACCCTCACCTGAATTTACAGGTTTAAAACTCATTTCTTCATGCAGTGCACAAGCCACAAGCCCAGAGCCTTTCAAATTCTGTTCAGCCTTGGATTTTTAGGGGAGTTATTGTTTACAAGCCACGGATGGATTCACAGAGGGCTACCAGCTGTTAACATCTGGAACTGATACTGACAGAAAGGTTCACTCCAGCAGCAAGTGAGGAGTTCTGCATCCTGTACAGCACCCCACAAGCACACAGCTGCTGGCAAAAACCCAGCCCAGCAACAAATCAATTCCCAAGATGGAACACCCAGCTTCAGGGATCTGTTGAGTTGTTCTTGTTGGCTGAAGATATTTACAGTCTGCTCCAGCTGCTTTTGATATGTTCAGAACAAATCTCAGTAACTTCATTTTAGGAAAGGGCAGATCAAAATGTAAACACAGCCTGTCAAACAAAATCAGGGGCTGCTGTGAATGAAAATGTTAATTTTAAAATTAATTGAGTGTCTTTCCATGCTATGATCCACTTATCTCTCGTTTTCTTTCCCTTTTGGAGAGAAAAATATACATTGAGGTATCCCAAACCCATCAAGGACTTTCCCCCTCCAACACTAAACAAATCCAGTCTAAATGTACCTTTAGTGTCCAGCCTTAGAAGGCATTTAATGTATGATAAATGATCTTTAAAAGGCAACAAATATATTTTTCCAATAATTTTCTTTCCTCTCCAAACATCAAAGAAGCTTAAATACCATGGAAACAAATATGACAAATCCCCCAGACAGTGGAATTTATCAGTCCCTTTCATACACTGCACAACTGAAGCTCAGAAAGCACAAATTCTCTGCATAAAAACACAAAATAAACCCATGACAGAGCTGAGGGGGGAGAAAAAAAGCCAGATATTGTGATTTGATCTCGTCTGTAAGTCACAAAACTCCCAGGATGTACTTAAAAATTTATTTCTATTTCCAGTACATCATAATAATTATAAAAGAATGGTCTGCAGCCACAATTTAAACCAGTGGCTGACTTTGTGTGGATATTCACACACAAATGATTTATTATAATCACAAAGGCTTTCAACATGAAATACTTGATCCTGAAATCCTTCATCACACAAAAAAGCTCAGGAAATTCTGCTTCATCCAGGCCTGACTCTCATTTTCCCAAACCAGATCAAGAGCTCAGTGTTGCCTCATTTATTCCTCCATCTCAGGAGTGCCTTGTCTGTGTGTGAATATTGCAATAAATGTTCAGAGGGCAGAGAGACACCTCAAAATTCTGCTGTTTGGGCACTCACAGCTTTGATTTCACAGCTTCAACCCCCCAGCTCCCTGCTTTCAGTGCAGTTTGCTGCATCTGGATCTCTTTTATTTAGAAGGGACTCTCAGACATCCTTGAGTTGCTCTCCCACAGATCCTCTCGATTCCATGATGGGCAGATTTGGGAGCTCCTGTACATCCCTGCCCACGTCCTGCTCTGCAAACAGCCCCAAGATTGGCTTTGCACTGCTCTGGAAGCCACTTGGGCAACTGCAAAGCTCAAAGGAATTCTCATGGCAGCCCTGCTGTGCTGATTCTGTGGGGAATGGAAAAACCCCCAAAGATGCTGAGCCCCAGCACTCCTGAGGCTGCTCCACTGCAAACCCTGGCACTGCCACCCCCGCTCATGACAAAACCCCCAAACAATAGTGTCCTTTTCCCTGCTTCCTTGTGAACAATTGGTTCCCTCATCACCTCCAAATCATAAAAATCTGAATCTATTTTACAGCTATGTCCAGTACAGGATTGAACCGGTATCAAACCCAGACTAAGAGCAGCTGGTTCTCTTCTGGAAGTGCTGCCTGCTATGCCTGGTCACCTTTGTCTTCTGCTGCCATTGCTGAGTCCCTGTGCTGCTCCTCTGGGTCCCCTGGCAGGATGCTGGTGACTGTCTGCAGCAGGGACTCGATCTGTTCCTCTGTCAGCCTCTCCTCGCTTTCTTCCACCATCTGCAGGTCAAAAAAAACCCCATTGGCATCATTAAATCCACACTTCCTCCCTCAGGGAGAAGGACTCAGCTCAGCAGGGAAGACTTTGTCAAGACACAGCCTGAGCTCATCACAAAAGCATTTTACAAAGAAGAACTCTTGGAATATTTTGAAAAAAAAAAAAGAAAGAACTCCATTGTTCAGCACGACAATTGGCACTGTGTAATGAGATCCTGCTTTCCTTACAGCAAGGAAAACACCACCCTGGGAACAGCCTGGCTTCCCCTAAAGCTTCTCTCAACCTCCACATCCTTGTCCTGAGCCAGGCTTTTCCTTCAGCTCAGATGCAGCCTCACTTTCCTGACCTTTCTCCCAAGTTTCTGTGTTTTCATGGGATATCCTGAGAGGAACTCCCTGGACCTTGGCACCTCATCCAGTACCTGCAGGAAATAATCAACCCATAAAAGAAAGCACCTCATCCTCCAGCAGCTGTACCCCACTGGAATTTGCTTGGATTGGGAGACTCCTGGATATAAAGACATTTAAAAGCTCTGAGCAACATCAAAAACACTGTCATGACTCACCTCCATGATTCCAGGAGATTAATGAGGGACCTACTCCCACTGTGGAGCTGTGGCAGCTTTTCTATCACTGCTACCAGTAAAACAACTGCCCTAATTTATAGGCAGCTGTTAAAAGGAAAAAAAGCTTGTCAGAGGACTGGAAAAGCAAGTCAGAAGAACTCTTCAAACACAAATGAAACCAATTAGGATTGTGGGGTTTGAGTTTTCTTTTTTTTTTACAGCAAGTCCTTGAAAATGGCCTTTGAAGAGGAGTGATTTATAGTAATGATGGTTCCAAGTCAATGCAGGTTTAATCAGCTCTAGCTGTAAACTGCCAGCTCTTCAGATGCCTTCTGAAAAGCAGAGTGCGACTTCAACTCATTTTTGTGCAAAGAGGACTCTGAAGAAAAACAATCTGATCATCTTTCATCAGGATCATCCACAGATCTGCACACACACAGAGAATCCACTCCTCAGCAAAAGGCAGACACTGAATTTCCATTTGTTAATGACTTTCTGGGGACTATCCCCATCAAAGGATGAAAATCCCAGTGGAGTGGCTTTCCAAGCTCAACAACTACTGTAGGACACAGGCTTGAACAGCAGCCCTGGCTCAGCTTCCCAGCAGCTGCTCCTCTGCACTCCCTGTGCTCACACACACTCAGATCCTGGCTGGGAGAGCCCCTGGCAGCTGATTCCTGCCAGCAATTCCCCCAGGGAATCATCTCAGCACACCTTGGAGCCTCAGCACCACACCACAAGTGTGCAAGGGGGAGATATCCCTGGAACTAAATGTTCTTTCAGGTCTCTCCCAGCCCAAACTATTCTGGGATTGTGATTCCATGACCAAATCTGCTCCAGCCCCTCTTTGGTGCCAGTGCTGCTGACAAATCCCTCCTCTCCAATGACCTCTGCTGTTAAATCTCACAGAGGATTATCAGCCTGGCTTTCAGACTGGATTAAGGGGTTATTCATTTCTGCTACACTCCATTTCCAAGGTGGGGTAGGTGCTGTGGGAGCAGGAGCTGCACAAAGAACCAGCCCAGGTGCTTTGGACACCTGGATCACTGAACCAATGGCTCCCAGATTTGTTGCCATCCCTCAGAAAACAGCACTTGGCCTTGTTTAGGTTTGATTTATTGCATCCATAAAGTCCAACCCTCTTCCCATTTTATCTGTATCTCTATCTCCTCTCCCTTTTTTCCCTCCACTTTCTCCTTTAGGTGCTTGCTCTGATGACATCAGAACTCAAACAAAAACCAGGCATTTCTGATCAGCTCTTCCCAACTCCTGATTTTAAGCAGAACATGTGAATTCCAATCCCTGTTTTCTTCTCTGCTCCCCAGTGACTCCAGATGAGTAATGCCCCAACTCCCAGTATGAGCAAGCCCTGTGATGTGATTTTTGTGGCCCAGCACGAGGCTGACAGACTGCAGGGACAGACACAGAAGCTCTGGGGGTTGCTCTGCAGCCCCAGAAATCCCAGCTGAGCACAAAGCTGATGAAAGAAAATCATCTTTACTGTTTCAGATGCTCTGGTGCTCTAAGTGATTTCATTAAAATGTTGTTTTAGAGATGCCAGACTCTGCACTGAGGAGGGGATGGAGCTCCCCAATTCCCTTCTGCTGACACATCCAGAGGGAAGTGGGAATTCCTTCAATTCCTGCAGCAAATTTCACCTCTTGGTGCCTCTCTAGCAGCTCCCAGGAATCACCAACAGACACAAATCAACACTTAGCAGGATGGACAGACAGCTTCTTAGTCAAGTTGATGTTTCAGCCTTATTTTTTGAGATTTCAAAGGCTCAAAAACACAAATTGTGAAAATAATTTTTTTTTTTCACTCTTTCAGGAAGTGAAAAAACAGCCTGAGATGATTTATGACAACATAAGCAGCGAGGAAGCAGCAAAGCAACAAGCCAAAAGGAAAAATTCAAAAATTAAGCCCAGACAGCATGTAGATAAAGAGGCAAATGAAACTGTCCTAAAGGAAAACAGATCTCAGGGGAACAGGAGGTCACTCATTCTACATTCAGCAGATGTTCTCAGCCTTCTGATTTACAGCTGCAAGACAAAATATCTTTGATGCTGAGAGCACGAAGAAATATGGTGCTGAGAAGAGAAATGAGATGTAAGAAGCAGCCCAAGAGGCAAAAAACCCCCAAATGGATTCAGGTGCCTCCTTTTGCAGCAGCAATTTTACCAATCTTGGAGAAAATCTCCAGCCAAAAGCCCTGCACTGGCTGAAACTGCTCAAGAGCCAGACTGAGCCCATAAGCAGCCAGGAATGCAAAGTTTATAGTAAAGAAAACAAAAATGCAAATGTTTGAAGGGAGGGGATGAGCTCAGATGTTGATGTTGGCAGTGCCACCCAACGCTAATGGGAACAGTTCCCCCTCTCAGAGGATGCTATGGGAAAAGTTTGGGGTATTTCTGACCCAAGTTTGGGGTATTTCTGACCCAAGTTTGGGCTACTTCTGACCCAAGTTTGGGCTACTTCTGACCCAAGTTTGGGCTACTTCTGACCCAAGTTTGGGCTACTTCTGACCCAAGTTTGGGCTACTTCTGACCCAAGTTTGGGCTACTTCTGACCCAAGTTTGGGCTACTTCTGACCCAAGTTTGGGCTACTTCTGACCCAAGTTTGGGCTACTTCTGACCCAAGTTTGGGCTACTTCTGACCCAAGTTTGGGCTACTTCTGACCCAAGTTTGGGCTACTTCTGACCAAAGTTTGGGCTACTTCTGACCAAAGTTTGGGCTACTTCTGACCAAAGTGCTGCTGGCCTCAGTATCTGCAGATTTGGGCGAGGAGCAGAAATGGGGAGTGTGACAGAAATATAATTTCTGCATTAAAAGCCCCCTGATGTCATAAATAATTGTCACTGCTGCTTTTCAGCATTCAAGGCTGTGCTGGCCCAAAATAACTCCAGGGCTTTAGGAAAATTTGCTGCAGCACATCAATGCCATTCATAACCACACCCAGTGTGTGCTACCTGTGAAATGTGATTATTCACTCAGCTCAGGACTCATTAATCATTTCTATTTCACCCAAATTAGAGCAGTTTGATACTCAATTTCCATTGCAATATATTCATAAAATCAGCAATGCTCCCATTTAGTTTCCACAATGCTCTACATCTAATCAAAGAGGAAAAAATGATGAATTAATTGGTGTAAAATTCTCCCAGCTGAAACAAAAAGCAGCACGTTCCCCCTGCAGCTCAAATTGAATTCTCAGAAATTCACAGCCAGCCCTTGAAGATAATCCCAGGGATTAAAGTGTTTATTCATAAATTAAGGTGTAAATCTATGTTCACAGTGCCACAGACAAATGGAAGCACAAAATCACTCAGGACTGTCTAAATTCCTTTTTTTTTACTCAGTGAAACAAGGACAAAGATCCTTAATTCAAACCATACCTATCTTTTGTGCTTACCCAAATAAAAGCAGAATTTAAGAGACTTCATCCTCCTCCCTGTGCTGCTTTCAGTGCTAATGTTTATTTGGTTTAGTCTCCTGAGCCATAACAATAAATCAAGAATGAAGAATAAATAAAGCCACACTGAAGAACCCCAAAAAGTCCTGAAGGAACTGAGAAATTCTCTCAACATTTGGTCAACAAACCTCAGCATCAAAGAACAACCTGTGGGTTAAAAGCTATTGTTCATTGGAATAATAAGCTAAGAATTAGATTTTTAAATAATCAGTTAAGTACAGTAATAAAGGAAATAGGGGATCTGATCATTTCCAAAGCAATCAAGCACATAATTTACCTCCAGTGGGGGAGGGAGATGTTTGATGAGAAAATCACTGTTATTTCCTCCTTTGAGCAGTGACTTGAAACTGCTCAGCACCACATCAATAGGAAAAAAAACACATTAAAAAAGAAATAAAGTAAAAGACTGAATGATTGAATGAATGTCCCTCAGAGATAATTAACCAAAGGCAAGGCAAAACACATGGCTGAGAAAATAAACTGTTTAAACCCCCTTAAGATCTTTCATTTTCCAAAACATTTTCCAGTATAAAAGACAATGTGCCAGCCTATAAGTATGAAATTCTCCAAGGCAGAAATACATTTTTAAAAAGCATAAAATCAAAATCTGCTTTTCCATTCAGAGATAATTTTATTTTCTATATTTGATATATATATTTAATAAAATATATTTCTTTAAATATATAGATATAGTTATTAATTATTTATATATAATATTCTAGTTATAACTATTGTTTTATATATTATATTTATACATATTATATTTATTTATTTCTATATTATTTTTATACCATATTTTCTGTGTGGGCAGGATAACAATGAAGGTAGGACAGGGGGGAGGAGACAGACAAAGCCATGCAGTGACCTGAGAGCTCCAAAGGATGACTGCATTTAAAGAAGGGAAGAAAAGCCTGCAGATGGCAATTAAATAAATCTGTCTAAGCATGTGAAGCTAACAAAGGTGTGAGACAGGCTCTAATTGTGGTTTCTGACTGACTTAAAGCTCCTGCTTGGGCTGCTGATGGCCACTGATGTCCTCAGCTGGAATCCTTCCTCTGAGATGCTTTCAGCATTTTCATCTCTGCTCCTTGGTGACACAAGAAAAATGCTCCTACTGGTCCCTCTTCAATCCTTCCCCTTTTTTTATGGCAAATATGATCCTGGTCCTCCTCAGCTTGGTTCCAGGCAAGATTGCAAACAGATGTTCTTAATGCAAGAGATCTTTATTGAAATAATATCCTGAGTGTAACAATGTCTTTATTACCACAGGGGTTTGTACTCCTGAGGAGATGTTTGAGAGAACAGAAGCATTTACTTCTATTTAGTGACAATTCCTCTTTGCAGCTGAATTATTCTTAGACTGACAATGGCTACTTTCCATCAGAAAGTTTATACCCATTTCCCATCCTGCATTACTGCTCATTTCTTCTTAGAATTTTTGATTTTAGTGTAAAAAACCATTTAAAACAGGGAAGATGTAAAGAAATAAAGTATTCCATCAGAGAGCTGCACATCAAAAAATATTAAATGTATTCTTATTTGCAATACTTTCATAAATCATGTTTAATGACTGCATTGGGCATTTTAAGTGAAACAAAGAGAGGTGGAGAACTGGTCTGAGAGGGCTCTGAGAGGAAGCTGAGTGGATCTGAAGCCGTGGATGTAAAATGTGCATAAATAAAGGGATCTATTCAATCACTGGCCCATGAGGAAGCAATTATTGAATTATCTCCAAGGTTCAAGCTGCTGGCAGCTCAGGCCCAGGCATTGGTACTCACCAGCTGGATCTCCACTGCACTCACAGGCCTGTGGTTCAGCAGCTGCAGCTTTTCTGCCCTGGTAAAAGCACAGTGAGGAAAATCCACATTACTGGGTGGTTTGAGGATGCCCTCAGTGGCTGCAGTGATGCAAACACATTCCTGATAACTCAGGGATGAAATCTCACTGCCAGGAATGATCCTGGCTGGGTCTGCAGTGGGGCTGAGGAGCCATAATTTGGATATTTGAATGATTTGGGGACTTTGCTGTGTTCAGCCATGCTGCTGTTGGCCCAAGGTGGCAAGCAGAGACCCCCCAGATCATTACTGTGCAAGATTAATTAACTGCTGCTTTATTAAAGCTCTGCAGAAAGGTTAAACAACCCAGCAGACATCCACAACTTCTGCCATGAACACACAACCACAAGAACAATTTTCATACCTAAGGAGTTCCAATCCCATCAAATGGCAGCAACTTTTAGCTCATTGCAAATACAAAGTTCCAGCAGGGAATTACAATTTAGAAAAAACCAAAATCTTGGCATTTATTATCTTCTCCAAGGTAGAAACACTTTTTAAAAAAGCACAAAATTAAAATCTGCTTTTCTATTCACAGAGAAAAACGTGGAGCAATTTGTTCCTTAAAAAAAGATGATGTTTCATCTTCAGCATTAAGTAAAGCTGAACCATTTTTATGGTGAGCTGAACATCCCAGACTTTTTATTTTAGGGCATCTTTATAAAGCATATTTAAATGGATTCTGGAGGGTTTAAAGCATATTTAAACTGATTCTGAAGAGTTTAAATAAAGCATATTTAAACTGATTCTGAAGGGTTTAAATAAAGCATATTTAAACTGATTCTGAAGGGTTTAAAACATCTTTAAACTGATTCTGGAGAGTTTAAAGCATATTTAATCTGGTTCTGGAGGGTTTTCCCCTCAGGGATTTCAGAAAGGAAACCTCACAGCTTTTAAGAGAGTACAGAATCAGTCCATGTTTACAACCACCAATTTCTGTGTGTCTGGAGATACCTCAGAGATATAATTTCATTTCAAAAGGCCTTTGCCACTGGCTGCTGGATGATCCAGCTAAAATTTCCATTTTCATCATCACTTTCAGCTTCAGAAGAAAAAGCTTGTGAATTTTCAATCCAGCATTTGTGAGATATTAACAATCCCTAACAGAAAACTCCAGAGAAATCCTATTTATTTATTTATTTATTATGAGTTTGCTTTGCTTTTGGAGAGATAAAATATGTTTCCTCTGGTGATGGGAAGCAGGGAATCCATCTCCTTGGTTTTCCCATGTTAATTTGGTGTTTCTAACATGAGGTTATGGAGAGCATGGCTGGATTTTGCTCTGAACTCAGAGCACTTTCCAGGCAGACAGATGAGGTGTTTATAACCGCTGCCATCTACCAGAGTCATAAAAAATCAGGAATAAAACCCCAATAATGACAAGAGATGAGCACTCAAATCCTTGACATGGAAAGCAGATGATTTAAGGAATCAATGAGAGATAAAACTCCCTTGTGTAAAAGCAAAGCTAAAGGCAGCACTGCCATGCAGAGCTGGGGAAAGAACATTAAATAATAGCTTTATTCTAGAAAAACCTGGCCAACTCAGCTGGAGTTTTGGAAGATTTTTCCTTCAGAGCTGGGGATTCCCTGTTTTGGTGCCTGATGGAGGCAGAGCTGGTGCTTTCAGTGCCCTTTCCTTTGCTCCCTGGCCAAGCAAATGTTGGTGCTCAATTTGCAGAGCTCTCCAACAACTCCTCCCTGTAAAAACCTTCCTCCTCCTCCCCCAGCCCTACTCACAAGGACAGACTGAGATGAATTCATATTTTACCCAAGTTTCTCTCACATGACACTTCAGAGCCTTCTCAAACAACTCTTTCTTCTCTTTTGCAGCAAGACACAGCCCAACCCTCCAGCTCCACCACTCCTTCACACAAAGCACATTATCTGACTTTTATTAAATAAATTTCCTCATCCTCTTCTTTTCAAAGCAATATCCTTGAAATATAAACCCCAGAGCCAAATAAAGAGGATCAAATAGCAAAAAGCCATTTTATGCCTGAGCTGAAGAATGCAAATCTGATTTACCCAGAGCTCTTTTCAAGCAGGTAGAGCTGTGTTTATCACAGGAAGATTACTGGCACAGCAGCAAGCAGAAATAAATTAGCACCAATTACACATGGTGACTAAAACAATCAATTAGTGCAACTGCTGCTGTTTCCTGAAGAAATAGAGGGCACAACAAAAAAAGGTCACCTCTCCAAGAGTTTTTGCTTATAAGCCATGAACAGCACTCCAACTCATTAGGGATAGACAGAAATGTTACAGTCAGGCCAAACAGATCCTAAAAGCATCATTTTAGGGGATTTGCAGTTTTTATAAATGTGTACAAAAGAATGAGAGAGAACTGACAGTGATTAACACATTCAGATGTGGCATCTGAAGGATTTCATGGCTGGTTTTGATCAGCAAAGCTCCCTACTGGAAAATGATGCAGAACAACACAAAGGAACAAGCAGCAGGGTGTAAAAAAAAAAAAGCCCCAAAAGCTGCATAAATGCCATATTTCATCTAGAACTGCTTGTGCAGCATAGGCACTAATTAACACAAGGATCTTTAGACATGGTAATGTGTAATTATGAGGGAAGCAATGAAACAAACACTCCCAAAATGTCTCTAAAATGCATTTTATAGGAAACTGGATTGCTCAGTCCTCAGCAGCAGCAGAAGGCAGAGGTTTGAGTTGGAGCTCAGTACCCACTGCACCTTTTTAATATTGATCCCAAAAACTGGCAGCTGGGATGAGGCTCTCTGTCTATCTGGAATTTCCTGAGAGCACACACACAATTTAAAACCTGAATAACCACAATTTCATCACAGATTAGCTTGAAGTAAGGCAGCCGTGCATTAGGATCAGCCCTGATTGCAGTGTCAGGCTTGGGCACAGACCTAAACTTGAATTTAGTTCATGCTCCATTAAATCTAAAAAGTAAAATTAACTTTTTCCAGCTCCCATGAATTCATCTTTACACTTCCTACAGCACTCAGGGCACGCTGATGCTTGTTAAATAAAAGGGGAACTGTCCCACTCATCCAAACAAAAGGTGAAGAACATTTTCAGCCTCATTGCCCCCAAACTTCAGCATCTGCATTTTCCCTGCCCTGCCTGGATTTTAGTACCAGTTTGGAACATGAAAGCTGCTCACTCAAGAGGAGAATCCATACAAAAGATGAGTGACAGAGAAAGCAATTTTCTCACATAAAAGCGAGATGCCACTAATCAGGGTTAATGGGCCGTGCTGCAGACTCGGACAGGACCTGCCTGCTGAGAAATCCCACCCTGGCAATTCCTGCTGAGAAATCCCACATCCTGCAGCCCTGGGGCTCAGCTGCAGCCAGGAGCAGCTTGTCCAGGATGGAAAAATGCTCTGGATTGGGTCTGGGGACACACACAAAGCTCAGGCTGAAGGGGACAAAAACTTGTGCAGTTATAGGGAGGAAAAGGGGTCTGAGGTCTGTGTGAGGGAAGAGTGCTGCAGGAGGTGAAAATGTTGAGTTTCAACCTAAAAATCCTAAAAAACAATTCTACAGGACCAAAATCACCTCTGGGTCATGTCCAAGATCACAGACAGAACAGACAGCACAATCCTACATTGATACATCCACTCTAAAAAATAATACAAATACTTGCATGCTCTTGTGGAAATCCAGACAAAATGCATTTTCTGTCAGCACTAAGCAAACTTTTGCAGTTTATATCTTACCCAAAATCTCCTCTGTGGGTTGGTATTGCCCTTTTTTTAATCTGCTGAACTCCCAGAGTGTTTTTCCAGCAAGAGGTCTGGGTAAGGAGAGAACAGTGCCAAGATCCAGCAAGAGAGCTAAAAAAACCCCTCAAACATCTGTGCCTGAGCAGAAGCAAATTTATCCTCAGGAATGGATGTTTGAGGGTTACTGGGAAAACCATGAAGTAACAGCTGGACACACAACCAGGGCTTTGATTCCTGCTGGAAATATAAATCCCATGGTCCTCAATCAAGCATGGCAACTTTTAATGCCTGAGTCCTGAGCACAGGGTCTGGCTGAGGGAGGATTTCCCCAAAATGGGAAATCACAGCTCCAGTGGGTGCTGGGATTCTCCACAAGGATTCCCACTGGAAAAGCTGAGAATAATCTTAAAATCACTTAAATGATGCTGACTTGCTGGTGAATATTCATTTTGAAATACTGGAGGAGACAAAAATCACAAAGCAAATCCTTCAGCCCTTCATATTGCAGAGGTTTTGTATCTGTTGTAGTTTTTGGCAGTCAGGAGGGAAAATATTTTCTAGAAGTACTGAAGATTTTCAGCTCAACACTTCCTCAACTGTGTTGATTTAAAGACAAAAAGGGCAATGTTCCTGACCAGTTTTTTAAAAAAGTGCATTAAAAGTCCAAAAAGTTTTTTATAATAATATGCAGCGATTGGAAACTTGGTTATCCCAAAATTAGATGCAAGATAGGGTATCAGTGGCAGGAAGAAGCACAAGTAGAGCCAGTTGTCACTGAACCATAATTATAGAACTCCAATTTAATAAATGTTCTTTTCATGCAATGCAATTCACTATAACTTACAAATATGAAGCCATTCCAGCACTAAGACTGGAAAATGAGCTGCTAGTGGCAAACTCTATTTCCAAGTACAACATGGCTCACTGAACTGCAGCTTCAGCCAAAGCCTGAGGCCTCAACAAGGTAATAATAAAATTCATTTTGTGGCTTCAGAGCTGTAGTTTTAAAGAAAAAAAATCTCAGTTCTAGAGTTTTAATTTTACCAAAGTAATGATTAAAAGCTATGGGAAAACTGGTTTACCACACCTTAACTGTGTCAGTGAAATATCTGGCTTTGAATTTGCTTCACGTAGCAAGGCAGCATTCTGAAATGACTCTGGAATATTTGTTTGCACACACTGATGTTTTTTTAAATCTTTAAAATTGATTTTTTTAAATCTGCCTTTTAGGAAGTCTTTTTTTGTGTCTGTAACACTAAAGAGACAAATCCATCGCAAAATGGATGCTGGTCTGTTAAACAGAAGGATTTGAGGTGATTTTCCAGAATTTGCCAGAATTATGTTACCAATTCTCTCACTGGAGCACAGACATCATGTGCAGCCTGACATCCTGCAGGGCTGTGGAAGGAAAAATAAGAATTCCCTTGATTCAGAGCTCTGCTGTGCCTCAGTTCCTGGTGTTTCCCTGGCTGCTGTCTCCTCCCAGCTGGGGATTCTCCCATCCACGAGCACAGCCTAGTGCTGAGGGCAGCAATCACAGCCTGGGCAGGCAACGAATGGCACAGCCCAGGCAGGGCTGCAAATCCTGGGTTCCCAAGTCCTGGTTTTAGGAAATAGGCTAAGCCTAATTAACAGCATAAACACACTGCTTAATTGTTCCCCCTCTGATTAGAGGTGGAGTCATGAGAGGAATGTAAAGGGCAGGGAAGCAGTTTGGGGTGATGGGGTGCTGCTGACCCTTTAACCAGAGTGAATTGTGTGAAGACAGACCCCAATTAACACAAATCAATCTCATCAGCCACTGCAGAGAGTTGTTAGCAGCACAGACAGTGTCTGAGCAGCTCAGAGAGCACATTCTGGGGTGCCTTACCCAGAGAGGAAGCAGCAAAGGGAGTCTGGAGCTCATTACTCTTGGTGGGAGGAAAGGTCATTGCAGGGATCACACAAGCAAGGTCCTGGAAGAGCAAACAGTGCAGCTCTTTCCTCTCCAAGGGAGGGAAGCTCTCTGCACACAGCTGGAATGAAATCCCTCAATACCACCTGCATCCCACAGAATGGAAACCATCAAAGCCTTTTTATTTAACAAGAGGAGCAGTGTTGAAATGACCTTGGTTAGGAACCAAAGGTAGCTCCAAATTGCCTCTGCTTTAACATAAAGTGCCCTAAAGAGAAATTGCATCCCTTGTGCTCTCTGTGGTTTGGGGTGAAGTGGCTGCCAGGGGGGCCCTGACATTTCTGGCTTCAAATGCTGCATGGAAAAGATCAGAAAAAGAGAAGTGCCCCCTGGGTTTTATTTTGTAAAGCACATGGCAGAGTTGGGAAGTTCTTTACCAGATAAAAGTTGTACAGGATGCTCACAAAACAAATCTGAATTCTCACAGAGTAAATTTGTCACCTCCACCACTGGCTGGCTCTTCACTCTCATCCTGCTGCCAACATGCACAAGAAATGATTTGGGAATAATTCCTTTGCTCCAGTGCCTCGGGAAAAGGACACACAGGATGATCCCCAACCCCAAAGGCACCTCAGAGCATCCATAAAAACGGAACAGTGCAAAAGCTCATTTAAAGCTTATAACTGCTCCAACCTTCCCAGCTCACTGAACAAGCAGCTGTGGGAAGGTGAATATTTGGGGAGAGCGTCTACAAAAGTGCTCAGCACTGTGGGAGACAGAGAATCTGTAGCTGGAAGTTTCTCAGTCATAATTTAAATTGTTTAGTATTCCACTCTAGGAGATCCCATCCAGGGGAGCAGTTGCAGTGAAGGTACCTGAAGTGGTAGCACTAAGAGTTAACCCTCAGGTCCTGTCAAATTCTACCTGAAAAAGTTTAGAAATGAGCTTTAAATAAGAATAAACACTTTGATTTTTAATGGGAGCTTTACACCAACTTAATTCAGTTTGTTTTACTCTGAAAAATCCTGCTCTGCTGGTTCTTCCTAAACTGCTGCCCTGCACTGACAGCAAAGGTTATTTCTCTCCAAAAAGAGCTGTTTTACATTTTTACCAGAAGGGAAGGATGCTCACTACTACTCAGGAAATGTTTGCTGCCAATTTTAAGGCCTCTCAGTGCCATATTACCACCTCTTTACACCTCTGGTATTTTTATTGCAGAGTATTTTCTTTTCTCCATGCTTCAATACCTCCAGAAAATAATGAGGATACATAAAGGAGTATCCTGCTGGATAAAAGGAGAGTTAAACACTCACTGACCTGGCAAGGAAAGCACTCCAAGCACAGTTCCAGGCCAGGATTCCCAAGGAGCAGCAGAGCTGCTGGATGTGCCTGGCTGTAGAGAGGGGGCACTGAAAGTCCAACAAAAAGCTGCCAATCTGCTCTCCCTGCTCTGGACAGCCTAAAAACCTCCCTGCAGCACTGCAGAACCCTCTCTGTGCATTTTGTGGCAGAGCCAAATGAATGAAAAGCCTCTTTCCCAGAAAAACACAGCCAGTGTCTGAGAAACTCCTCTGTTGTATTTGCTTTCTAAAGTCTCATATTGTTATTATAATATTTCTAGAGTCCCATACCTCTTCAACGATATTTCTCACAGCAGTTCTTCACAGAGTGCTCTGGCTGCTTCTTCATCTTGCAGCTTCTCAGTCAGAGCTCCTTGAGGCTCTTTCTTTGAGTGAGTTGCTGGCCCAGCCCCCTTTTATCTCAGTTATCTCTATTAGCTACAGCTGGGCCAATTGAGGACATCACAGCTCTAGCTTGTCAAGACTACCTAGGGCTTACCAGGGCTCTTTCTACATACAGATATTCAATACAACATACACAGATATTCAATATAGATATTACTATATTACTAGGACTCCTACTATACTCCTCCTCTGAAGGGAAGGAGGAGTCATTTAGAAGCACTAAATATTGGGGGTTTTCTGCTTTAGAAGTGATCAGAGCTCACCAAACAAGTGGCCAGCTGATTCCACTTCTATTTACATCAGGCTTCAGTCCCACTCTGCAGAGCTCCAGGAGGATTCTGTGCCTCGAGAACAGGCACTCACAGAGGGGAAAAAGCCCTTGGAGTCTTGGAATTGCAAAGGAAACCTTTTTCTTTCCAGGCAGAACTTCCCAAAATAACAACTGGATGTTCAGCTCCACAGGAAACTGCTGGGGAGGAGGAGGGGGGTGGCTGATACAATATTTAAAGAACTGAAGTGTAGATCTCACATAAAGATGGAAATACCCTCAAGTGAAGGAAAATATGTTTGGCTGAGCATTTAAATAATGGCAGGAAATACTTAAATCCATTAATCAGATCATCACACTGTCCACAGGGATCAGCTTGTCAGCATTGATTGAGTTTTTACTCCTGTTCAAATGCACAGCTCCACTTACTTGGTTAATTTATGGTCTTTCATTGCTATCAGGAACTCCCTGACAGTCTCAGGACTCTGGTACCTGCAGGGTGTTTTTGAAATGTACTTCAGCGTCTGAAAGGGGCAGAAAGAAAATATGTATTATTTAATACATCTTTAATTACAAATTAATTATTAATTACTTAATTAATACTTGTTTTACCAGTTGTGTATGGAACAAGTACTCCGAAGAGTCTCAAGAAAACCTGGAAAATCAATTCAGGTTTGGAAATCAACTTTATCTGAGCTGTTCAAAGCACAAAAGTGCAAGTTGAAGAATATAGGAAAGGGCTGAGTTTTAGTTCTGCCTCTTGTGTTTGTGAGCCATTTGCTTGGTTTGCTCCTTGTTTGGATTTTGTCTTTAAAAGCACACAGGAAGCTTGAATTCATCTTAAACCCAAGTTTTCATGTGGCCAGTGCCAGGAATATTCTCACTGCCAGCCCAGAAATCCCTCTTTAGGATCTCTAATCTATCCTTGTTTTTATCCTTTACCTGCATTTTTGGCAATTTAAAGATGATAGAAGCAGATTAGGTGGCTTGTTATGAAATCTACAAGGATATTTTGCTATTCAAAATTAATTGAGACAATTAAACTTTGATCAATTTTTCCATGTAACACCACCAACCTACACTTTGACAGCAAATGTTCCATTTATTTGCTTTATTTACAATAACAACATTGAGCAGGTGGATAATAGAATTACAGCTGTTATTCACCACCAGCGATTGAAACAAAATCATTATATTGTCATGTAAAGTAATTATTTCACAGGAGTAATTTCTCTTCCAGGTTCATCTTTTTTTTTTTTTTGGCAATTTCAAATCAATGAGAAAGCCAAAAATACAGAAAAACAAAGCTCCTTTTACGGAGCCACTTCAGTGCCAATGGATCCAAGTCTGCAGGGAGCTTGTGAAGAAATCCAAAGACAATCCTATAAAATCAAATTCTGCTTTTCTTTCAGACAAACACAGAAAATCCAGCCAGAATTGACACCAGCTACACCCCAAGCCCCCTACAGGTATTTAACACATAAAATAACAAAGCAATTCAAGATTTCAGGTGCATCCTGATCAAATTTACTTACAGGATCTCCCTCAGCTGTTTCCCAGAGGTGCAGGAAGAGACTGTCAGTCTCCATGAAGATTTAATTCCCATTTTTGGTAAGCCCCTATTTTGTTGAATACAAGGCTCAGGAATTACACCCTCTGTACCTTTTTCAAACAAAGCCAGAACTAAAACAAAACCAAAGCCTAGGCCAGATCTTATCCACATGAGTGGTTTCAGGGCTCAACAGAATTACTCATGCAAGCAAAGGCAAAGTGCTTTCAGCTGCCTGCCAGTCATTGCTGCTCGTGCAATTCTGCAGCACACACACAATGGCTCCCTCTGCAAGGCTCTGGGAAGTTGCTAAGTTATTTTAAATAAATTTGTATTTGTATTGTAAGATTTGTATATATATTTGTATTATAAGATGTTAGAATTCCTTCCCAGCAAGGGATGAAATGTTTATTCCCCACCTGGCATCCAAGTGATGTTATCTGTACGTGGGGTTTTGGCTTTTCTTTGGATCAAAAACCCAATTTAGATTATCTGTTTTGGCTGGGAATGATTGATTTAGTTCTGTTAATTAAAAAATACCAGGTAATCTGTGCCTCAGCTTTGAAATCATCATCTTCATTATCACATCAGGTGATATCACAAATTCATCAGATGATAGCAAGCTCTGCCCTGTGTCTTAAAAGGATGGAATTTTTAGAATTTAAAAAAATCCTAACAAAATTAAACAGCTGAAAACCAGGGGGTGTGAAATGTTGAAATTCTTTTATAGATTTTAAGAACAGCAGCTGCCTAACTCTGGCCTGACAGCACAGTTACCCTACAACCACAGAAAAGTGCAGATAAAACATTTTATTATGGTTTGAATCAGGGGAAATTTGATACCAAATTATCAATAGACAGCCCTGAGGATGTGAATTATTGCAGCCTGAGCCAACTGGTAAATGGATTTTCGCAGTGCTGCTCACCTCATACATGATTGTGTTCAGATTCTGCTGCCCAGAGCTCTGCTTGGTTTTGCCACTCTCTTTACGCTGCTGCTTGAGATCAGTAAGTAACTGGTACACCTGGAAATAAAAAATCAAGAGCTTTAGAGCATCTGAGAGCATTTTACCTACAAATATTACAGCAGGAAATCATAAATGAACAGGAATTCCTATCAGCCAAACAACAACAAATGTGAGGTTGTTCTGGTGGATGGACCAACAACAGGAATGAGAAATTTTTGGCCCCAGAGTGGTGAATAAGGATGGAAATTGGTTTTTAAAAGCTGTGACTATTTTAAACAGATGAATGGAACTTTTCCAGATGTTTTGCTTCAGGCTTTGCAGTATATCCAGAGTCAATACCCAGAGCAAAGCAGCAGAGCCCTTCTCACTGCTCATCCCCTCATTTTCACCTGGCTTCACTCAAGATCCAGCCCAGGGAATTACAAACTGACAGTTCCAGAGAAATAAGAAACCAGACATTTCCAGACAGTGAGAAATATGAACCCTCCATTACTTCACACCTCCATGGGAAAGGAACACCTGTAAAAAAGGCTGTGAGCTTTGAGAACAACCACAAAAGGACAAGAAGCTCCCAGAGATGTGCAGGGATGGAACTTGGTGTGCAAAGCATCCCCTGGGTTTACACAACGTTGGCTCTGCAGTGGAACTGCCACTGGGGAGAGGAGCAAATGGAAAGGGAATCCGTACTTCCAAAAATCATATTTGCTATGTTTTTACACAATTTTAACAGCAGGCACTGAACACCAGTTTGGGTGACAGGGTATCCTCTGTTTCTCAGAGGAAATTCAGCAAAGTTCTTCCCAGATGCCTCATTACCACTCCCCAGGTGCTGCTCTGCTGTTTGCAGGATAAAACACTTCAAGATTAATTTCAGAACAGAATGAAACAGCTGCAATAAAAAGCAGCTTCAGCAATACAATAACACAGACAAAACCACCTGGGTTATTAAAACTGCTTCAAAAATTAAATTCATCAGCAAAACAAAGCTTAAATTAAACCAGGTAATTCAACATTTCTTTCTACCTCTCTTCAAATGAGAGAGGAAAATACTTCAGAATAATCTCAAGAGCAAACAAACAATACTACAGCACCCATTACTAGCAAAACCATTTCCAAATCTTCTTTAAAAAGAAGATTTTTTTCCTTTTTTTTCTTGAAACCAAACCAAATGCAAGGAAGAGGAAATCCCCTGCAGGTTTTGCTGATTGCCACTGCCAGGTTTCAGCTTCCAAAGATTACACAAGGGACTGATGACAGCTTGGAATTGCTCCTTTAAAAGCAGAATGAAGACAAACTTACCTCAAAGTTACTCAGCAATGCAGCATTTGCATCTTTTCTAAAGGGAAAAATGAAAACATTATTATCCAAATGAAACCGTTTGAAGCTTTTCTTTGCACACTCACAGATACTAAAAGAACTCAAAGTTACAAAAAAAAACCCCAAAAACTCCCCAAGACATCTTATTTTGGTGATTCCACAGTTGCCATCTCTGGAAAATATTCACCTTGCTGTCAGTAAAACTGTGACATAAATATTGAGTATATTTTGCACAGTTTTCCCCATAAATCATAATACATTTGTTACAACACACTCACTCAGTCACCCTTTTTGACTCACTCACCCAATTTCACACACTCAAACCAAATTGCTTTGCTTCTTAGGAAAAAATGCCACTGATTTTATTCAAATAAAGACTGATGGGAAAAAGAATTCAGATTACAAGCACTGTTTTCTTTATCAGTCAAGAGCACCCTGAGTATTTTGGTACCATGGGCACGTGTGTGTGCATAGACACAAACAGGGCTTTAATTTTTCTGTGTTGTATTGAGTGAAAAACCCCAATTTATTGCATTTCCTCTTTATTTATTCTTCCCATCTTTATGTGCCTGTTCCTGTATTAAAAGGGCACGGCTGAGTTTCCCATTTTCCATTTCCTCAGTCCCCATTAAGAATCCTTATCCAAGGCTGCCAGGGTGACTCCAGAGCACGCCTGGATATTGCAAATTTCTACATTTAAAGTATAAAAAGGGAGAAAACCTGCCCCAGAACATCCTCTATTCCCTGAACAACACATTCTGCTGAGCAGTCAGCAGCCACAACAACAGAAAGTTTCCATACAAAAGGAAAAAAAGGCCTTTCTCAGGTCTGTGCAGCAGCTTAGGAAAAAGCAAAAAACAAAAAACCAACAAAAAAGGTACAATGTGTTGTTAAGCACCGAGAACGGCCTGAATAGAACTGTCACGTTCATCACTTTCAAATGGTAAATGCATCCACAAACTTCCACAGGTTCTAGCATTGTTTTTAAATGAAAAGGACCTTCTAAAATACGCTGAGATGAACTTCAACTTCCATTTCGCTGACCCGAGTGAAACTTCAGCAAGTGAGCTCAGGCACGCATTAGTTTTTCATTCATGTTTTACAAGCCATATGTAGCTTTTGTTGGGAAGTAAATGCAAGTCTTCAGAATGTTTGCATTCAGCAGGGCCCTACAGAAATCCCCGCGGATCAAAGACATTCTATTGGGAGAATGAGTATGGAATTCTTCGGCTGAAAGAGGATGAAACAAACACACGGCCACGCAAATGAGGCTGCGGAATCAAAGGTTGAGAATGAAATTATTTAAGACAACTGCTTTCCGTCTTTCCTTTTTCATTCCTATCCACGTTGTCGTTCAGAAAAATACTTTTTTTGTTCACTCCTGCTAACGAGTCAGTGTCAAATCTTCAACAGCTCTGAAACACCAGAATTATAAACGAATCAACTTTTGCAATAGAAATAAAATTTCCTTTGGTTCTGACTCACAGCTAGCAATTTTACAGTCAGGAAACAAGGAATTCTGAATAATAGATTCTAATGTGTATTTTTGAGCAGTCAGCTCAACACTTTGCTTAATTTTTATGTGATTAAGACTTAAGCAGAAAGGTAAAAATGTTCAGGGTAACACCAAAAATATAAACACTTGGTAGAGTGATAATAAAGCATCCCTGTAGTACAGGGCTTCAGGAGCTCAGTGACTTTTGGAGATACATTCCATGAGTGCCCCCACCCACTAGAGAAATTAAAACTAAATGAAAACTAGAAATTTAACCAGCCCCACAGAACTTATGAGATTTTAAGCTTCAAAACAGGTCAAATCTTACAGTTTTGTGCCTGAAACACAAGGTAAAAGGGCCTGAAAAAGCCACCAGCCAAAATTCTGACTCTCTTGCTGTGTTTGCAATCGCTGCCACAAACCCCTCAGGTTTTTTCCTTCTCCAACATTTCCAGCTCCTACACAAACCCCACAGGAGTAATGAATAATTCCCATTTTGCCTCTCGCAAGGCAGAGGGGACAGGAGGGGACAGGAGGTGACAAGAGCGAGATTCAGGCTGAGCCACGCTGCCTTTCGCCCCAACAACCTGTCCGACAGGAGTTTTAATAAAATAAACCCTTCCAACATTGAGCAGAATGTCTGAAGTCACTGCTGGGGGCAATAAAGCCCTCACCGATTTACTGCCTCATGGATTTATTGTACCCTCATGGATTTATTGTACTCTCACACCCCTCATGGATTCACTGCACCCTCACGGATTCATTGCACCCTCACACCCCTCACGGATTTATTGTACCCTCTCAGCCCTCATGGATTCACTGCAGCTCACGCTCCTCAAGGATTTATTGTACCCTCTCAGCCCTCATGGATCCATTGCACCCTCACACCCCTCACGGATTTATTGTACCCTCTCAGCCCTCATGGATTCACTGCACCCTCACGGATCCATTGCACCCTCACACTCGTCACGCACAGACCGACATGGATGTACCCTCACCCCAACACCACATACAGATGCACCCACACGCCCCACAGAGATTTTCCCCACACAAATCCCGCTGAGGTGCCCTGCAGCCCCGCTGTGGTCACAGCAGGGCGGCTGCGAGGCCCGGCCGTGCCCTGTGCTCCCCCCTCAGGCCCTTCCTTACACCTCCATCTTGTCCTTCCCGGCGCGGCCTCCCCGAGGATCCTCCCGCTATCCCCGGGCAGCCGCAGCCCGGCGGGGCACGGCGGGGGCAGCAGCGGGCCGAGAGCCGGTGGAGCTGAAGGAGGATTTGGCGGCCGCGACGGAAGCGGAAAAGGAAGGAGAAATAAGGAACTTGAAAAAAAAAAAAAAACGAGTGAGGCGGGAAAAAATCAACTGCATTGGCCGGGAATCGAACCCGGGCCTCCCGCGTGGCAGGCGAGAATTCTACCACTGAACCACCAATGCCAGTGATGGGGAAGCGTCTTTCACCGGAGTTTTTGTGCATATATTAGACATAAAATGGTGCAATTTTTCTCCGACATCACCCAAATTGGCAATTAGACGCTGTTAACTGTGACAAAGGCAAAACAGTATCGCGAAAGTACTTTCAAATCAAATCTTTAACCATGTGCGGAGTGCTGCAGGGCTGAGGTAGTTGTGTTATACTCCTGTTGGCTTTTGAAGCACCCGTGCGTCAAATTCATCAGCACGGTGCCTTCCCCAGCTGTCGCCGTGACTCTTTCCCATCTAAACTACGTGCTATTAAATTTTCCAAGAGCTCTTTTCATCCTCAGTAAAACCAGTGAAACTTCAATGGGTGCAAACAGCTAAAAATCCTAATGGAAACAGCAAGGAAAATTACCTGGCCAGGGAAATATTAATTCCTTAATTTTAACATTATCTCTCAGGGAACATTTCATATGTGGACACAGCAGCTCTAACTCCCTAAGGAGTGTCATACAGATATATTTGCTTGCTTGCAGCTGGGATTTAAGATGCTTTTAAGGATTTAGGGAACTGAATGGGTCACAACCTCTGCCTTGCAATTCCAGCACAAGAGCCACCAAGGCACTGTTTTCCCCATGACCAAACCAGACAAAATTAAGCCTTTTCTTCTCCTTGGGATGTTGCAAATCCTAAACCAATTCAGAGTAACATGAGCAAACTGCAGTGCTTTAGGAGCAGTCTCCAGTGCCGGGACAGCGGGCAAGGAGCTCCCAGTTTTCCAGAAACTTCCATCACCAGATGTAGAAGTGCTGGGCAAAATTTGAAAGCCAACTGCAAAGGCTTTTCAGCCCTTTTAATTTGAAAACTCCTAAAAAAAGTTTTGGTGGGCATGTGCACCCATCACACAGAGATAGAAATTTATTAATATGTCCGAATAATTTATTGTGGAATAAAAAAGAGCCAGGAGAGAGGTCTGAGAGCTGCTGGTGTGACCCAGAGCACAGGATGTGATGGATGCTGCCCTTTTTCATGTCAGGATTAACTGGCCTTGTAAATTGGCCAAAAATGGCACAGCAAAAGCTCTGTGACTGCTCTGCCACATCCCAAACCCTCCACATGCAGTTGCCTGAAAGAAGGGAAAGGATGGCAGGTTTCATGTGAAAACAGTGCATCTCCAGACAATCAAATTTCAGGGTTTCACTCCAGAAATCTGCTAATCCTTGTCTGCCTCTCAGCACTCTCTTCAGCTAAGGGTTCAGAACCTTCAGCACAATAATCCTAAATCCTTTACATCTCTTTATATCTCGCTACCAGCCGCAAATTATTATATTTTTTTCCTCCATTTCACCAAAATTTCACTTTCCTGTGTGTTTTTCTACTCTTTCCCGAAATTTCACTTTCATTACATGGTTTTTTTCCCACCCTTTCCCCAAAATTTCAATTTCCTGACACATTTTTCCACCCTTTCCCCAAAATTTCACTTTCCTGACACATTTTTCCACCCTTTCCCCAAAATTTCACTTTCCTGACGCATTTTCCCACCATTTCCCCAAAATCTCACTTTCCTGATACATTTTCCCCACCATTTCCCCAAAATTTCACTTTCCTGACACATTTTTCCCACCTTTTCCCCAAAGTTTCACTTTCCTTACATGTTTTTTTCGACCATTTCCCTAAAAGTTCACCTTCCTGACACTTTTTTCCACCATTTCCCCAAAATTTCCCTCTCCTGACATGTTTCTTCTATCCTTTCCCAATAATTTCACCTTCTTGTCACGTTTTTTCCCACCCCTTCCCCAAAATTTTGCCTTCCTGACACATTTTTTCCATCCTTACCCAAAAATTTCACTTTCTTGACACATTCTTTCCCCAAAATTTCACTTTCCTGACAAGTTTTTTCCACTTTTTCCCCAAAATTTCACCTTCTTGACATGTTTTTCCATCATTCCCCCAAAATTTCCCTCACCTGACACGTTTCTTCTATCCTTTCCCAAAAATTCCACTTTCCTGACACGTTTTTTCCACTTTTCCCCCAAAATTTCACTTTCCTGACACATTTTCCCCACCATTTCCCCAAAATTTCACTTTCCTGACACGTTTTTTCCACCATTTCCCCAAAATTTCACTTTCCTGACATGTTTTTCAACCCACAACGAAGACTCAGCTGGGGGTGAAGGAGCATGACCCAAACACCTCTTTGGCTTTTTTTCCCCCCAAAAAGAGATTTCCTAAACATTTCCCAGTGGACACAGGAAGCCTGGCAGGCTGTAAATACAAACATGGCTCAGCTCCATCTCCACTTGCCCCGTGAAAGGGAATATCAAGAGAGGAGCCACGGGGCAGGGGCTGAGGTGAGAAGGTCACTTTGGCTTTCATTGCTGCTCTTTAGGTGGTAGACAGTGATGCTACACCATCCATAGGGAATGCAGACATGGGTTTTTCCAAATGTGCTTAGCATGTCAACATTTGAACATTGTGATTGTTGCCAGCAAGGCTTGGGGAGAGAGGGGCCTCAGTTAACTATTGAAAGCAGGGGGCCCAGGACTTGCTATTGACAGCAGATCTGCTGGGTATTTGTGTTCTTTGTCATGAAAGATGTTTACTGTGTTCAGCATTTCCCTCAGCACCCTATGGTGGCTATTTTTTTTTTTTTCTTTTTCCCCCCTAACATTCAAAAATTAGTTAAAAACAAAGTTGGGGTTTTTGGAATAAAAATATGTCAGCAGGGCTCCGTGTCAGCTGAGCTGACGGTGCACTGTTCAACTCATGGAGCTGTTTTCTTTCTCCAAAGCAAAAAGACAGCTAAAAAAATGATGTTTTAAAAAGAAGGTGCACTACAGCTGTTTCTGCCTTCCTTTTCCTTCACAGTCCTGTAGTGAAAATTGGAGTTCCAGAGCCAGCAAAGCTCCTCTGGAGCTGCACTCCCTCTGCGTTGCATTCTTCCAGCAAAAAAGTGAAATAGTAGAGAGAGACTGATTGATTACAGAAGTGCAAATAAAGTTCAGATCTTTGAGAATATCTGAACTTTTCCTTCACAGTCCTGTTGTGAAAATTGAAGTTCCAGAGCCACCAAAGCTCCTTTGGAGCTGCACTCCTTCAGCATTGCACTCTTCCAGCAGAAAATAGTAGAGAAAGATTGATTGATTGATTGATTACAGAAGTACAAATAAAGTTCAGATATTTGGGAACATTCAAATGTATTTAATTAAACTTCTCTGTGCTGCAGAATTGGCAGTTTGCTCTTCAGTACTTATTTTCAGCTCAAAAAGGGAAAATATTTGGAATATTGATGTGGGAATCATTTGTTATTCCCTGTGCCAGAAAGGAAAAGAAGTGTGAGACTTTTCCTACAGAACTTCCCCAGTATTAACTGTGGGATGAGGATTTTGAAGTTAATCTTTCTGGTTCAAATAAATCACTGAGAGGTGATGATGGGAAGTGGAGAGACATCCAAACCAGAACAAATGGAGAAGACAGTAATGAGAATGCACTTCAGTTTGCATTAGAAAGTATATTTTGCATTGCTGTTTTATTGTTTTCCCCTCAAAAAAGTTCAACTCCCCAGCTCCAAGCATCCTTAAGAAACCCTATTTCTTCAATGCTCATTTTTAGGTTGAGAAATTCTGCTTATATTTTGTTTTACTTCCACTCTCATGATAAAAATATTAATCTACATCCTACATTGATTATTATAGAGAAAACAGAATTATTGCCTGTTTGAGCTAAAAATAAAGAGAGAATTCATCATTTCCTAGATACACACTGGGGCAGGAGCTGAGCAGAGCACTCCAAGCCAACTAATCCCTGGGAAGTTTGCTAAATCCACAGTGGCATTGCTGACAGATCCCATGTGGATGGAATATCCCCTGTCACATGTAATATCAGACACAGGCTAGCAAAATCTTATTTACACCCACTCACTCTAGTTACAAACTCAGTGCTTCATGTTTTCACAACACATTGGCAATCTCCTGTTAAAGCCCAGAGTGAGGACAAGGACACTTTGAAAAGGTGGAGAAGACAAGAAAGGTGGTAAAAATGAGGGATTTTACAAGAGGAAACAGGACTGCAAAAGAATTGAGAACTGTTTCAGTTTCCCGGTGGAAAAAGGAAAAGGGGATAACTTGTAGAACTGAGAGAACAGTAGAAAAAGAACAAGAGGGTCAGTTTAAGGGAGGAAAATCCAAGAAAAACGTGGATGAGAAACCTGGAATATGTTCCCTGAGCTCTGTGAGGGGTTTGGACAACATAAATGGAAAAATATTGCACTGCAGGAGCTCACTTGGAGAAAGCAGCAAATGTTGAGCTCTCTGAGGAGTTAATGAGAAATTCGTGCTGAGCCCCAGCTTTGCTGCTCTGAAAGGTCCCTTGTGCTTTCCATCAGTCACTTCATTCCATGATGATGAGGATGTGATGGGTTTGAGACAGAGGTTATTGCCACAAGTACAACTCCAAGCCCCACAGCCACTGCCCGAGGCTCTCAGGTGACCCCACAACCTGGGGACAGCAGGGGAGCCCCAAATCTGGGGCTGCAGCATCTTTCCAGGTGGGGTGAACACTTCCATCCATGCAGAGATGGGAAACAACAAGAGGCTCCCATGTATTTTTTGTGTTTGCTGGCTGTCAAAGGGCACAGAGCACTGGATCAGTTCTGTTGATATTAAAGATTGCTCGTTAGAAGGGCTTGACACAGAGAGATGGATACCGCCAGAAAAGCATTCCAAGGATGTTCCTGACCCGTCCACAGCTCAGGAGCTACACTGTCTGAGAAGCACCACTCGAGCATCCCTCCCAAGCCTCGCCGTCCAAAGCACCCCCTGTGCCCGAGCAGCGCAGGGGTGGGAAGGGACACGGGGGACACGGGGGGGACCCGAGCGGGGCCGGCCCCGGGCACACCCCGCCCCGCCGGGGCGGGCCGAGCCGCCAGCCCCGAGCCGAGGGCTGTAAAAGCGGGGCAGCGGGGCCGGGGAGCAGCGAGCCACAGAGCGGCCGGGGCTGCGTGCGGAGCAGGTGAGCGGTGCCCGGGGAACCGGGAGCGCACCGGGAGCGGTGTCCGGGGAATTGGGAGCGCACCGGGAGCGGGGCAGGGAGTGATGCCCGGGGAACTGGGAGAGCACCGGGAGAGGGGCAGGGAGCCGTGCCTCGGGGTACCGGGAGCACACCGGGAGCGGTGTCCGGGGAATTGGGAGCGCACCTGGAGCGATGCCCAGGGAACTGGGAGCGCACCGGGAGCGATGCCCAAGGAACCAGGAGCGCACCGGGAGCGGTGTCCGGGGAATTGGGAGCGCACCGGGAGCAGGGCAGGGAGTGATGCCCGGGAAACACTGAGCGCACCAGGAGTGATGCCCGGGGAACCGGGAGCGCACCGGGAGTGATGCCCAGGGAACACTGAGAGCACTGGGAGTGACACCCGGAGAACCGGGAGCAGGAAAGGGAGTGATGCCCGGGGAACCGGGAGCGCACCGGGAGTGATGCACAGGGAACCGGGAGCGCACCGGGAGTGATGCCCGGGGAACTGGGAGCAGGAAAGGGAGTGATGCACAGGGAACCGGGAGCAGGGCAGGGAGTGATGCCCGGGAAACACTGAGCGCACCAGGAGTGATGCCCGGGGAACCGGGAGCGCACCGGGAGTGATGCCCAGGGAACACTGAGCGCACTGGGAGTGATGCCCGGGGAACACTGAGCGCACTGGGAGTGACACCCGGAGAACCGGGAGCAGGAAAGGGAGTGATGCCCGGGGAACTGGGAGCGCACCGGGAGTGATGCCCGGGGAACCGGGAGCGCACCGGGAGTGATGCCCGGGGAACACTGAGTGCACAGGGAGTGATGCCCGGGGAACACTGAGTGCACAGGGAGTAGTGGCCGGGGAACACTGAGCATCTCCGCGCTGTCCCGCAGGTTGCACCAAGTGCCAGGATCGCTGCACAAGCGAGCAAAACGTCGTCCGAAATGGCAGCCGAGGTGAGGGGGAGCTTGGCTTTGCTCCGTTTGGAACGGGTGGGATCAGCATCCCTGGGAGGGTTCAGGAAAGGTGTCCGTGTGGTTCTGGGGCATGTGGGTTAGGGGTGGTCCTGGCAGTGTTGGACTCGCTGCTCTTGGAGGTTCTTTCCAACCTTCATGATTCTGTGAGTGGTTTTCCCGGGTTTTCAATGGAGAAGGGCACAGCGAACGTCTTTGCTGCAATAATCCCGGCAGTGAAGATGTACCTGGACACCTCTTCCCACCGCAGCCCTTCCCTCCAGCAGCACCATTCACTCCCTGTCCCCTCTGCCCATCACGGCGTGTCCAGCCAGGAGATGCCAAACTTCGAGTTTTCCCCCATTCCCCCCGCCGCGGCAGCTCCTGCGGACAAACTCGGAGCTCCGGCACTCCGAGCCCTCATCCTGGCTCCCTCCTGCCCTTCCCTGCGCCAATCCTTGGGGAAAGGAGCCGGAGCTGCCGCGGTCCCTGCCCGCTGTCCATGGTAGCTCCGCCGCCCGCCCGGCGCCGCGCACCCGCCCGGCCAGTCTGGGGCTGCTTTGGGGTTTTCTCTTCCCTTTGCGTCTCATTCGAACATTTGTAACCCCGAAAGGCACCCAGGCCTCCCCTTCTGCAACCTGCTCCTTTGCGGGTTTTATCCTCATTTTACGTGACAAGGTCGTGGGCTCTGGAGCTGCTTCAAACGGTGACTTCAGACACTTGGTAGTTCCAGGGGTGGCTTGGAGCGTGTGGCTTGTGCTGGCCCAGAGCTCCTTGTCAGCTGAATATTTTCTTCCAGTCTCCCTAAAAGAGTGGGATTTTTTAGTATTTCAAGGATCAGAGAACAGTGTTCACTATATCCCTGACTCCTTTACCTTTTTATTGGTTTTTTTTCGTTTTTTTCTTGTCAGGAGTCCATCAAAGGGTCAGAGATCAGCAGCTGCCTTAAAAGAGAGTTCCATGCTGGTCTTGCACCACGTGCCCTAATGTTTATTTTCAGAGAGTCCTGCAGAACTCAAATATCTTGGAGGATCCCCAAGCCATACCTATAACCTCAAGGGCTAAATTCTAGTGACAGTGACATGCTCTAAGTCCAGGGTTTTGCTGGTATAGACTGAATAAAACCATTCCTGAGATGCTCCTCAGTTTTACTCTGGTAAGAATGACATTAATTAATTTTTAGGGGATATATCCATAAATCTGTGTCTCTTCATTTCTTGCAGGGGGACAAAATGATGGCAGGAAGGTTTGTGGGGAGCACAGATCCCATCATGGAGATGCTCAGCGCTTCCATTACTGTTGATCAGAGACTGTCTGAGGTGGACATCCAGGGGAGCATGGCTTATGCCAAAGCCTTGGAGAAGGCTGGAATCCTATCCAAAACGGAGCTGGAGAAGATCCTGAGTGGCCTGGAAAAGGTATTTGTTTCCTTCACAACCTCTTGTGTGTGCTGGAATGATTACCTGACAGCATCTTGCTGTTTTAAAGAGTGCCTTTAAATGTCCTCGTGTGCTATTCAGACTGAGCAGTCACTAGGAATCATTTCAGTGGGAAGTAAGAACACCCTTTTCCTGCTGGCACATGAAATTTTGAGTCTGGCTGCCCAGCTTGGCAGGAGGCAATGCATAGCAGGTGTAGGGGGGGAAGAGGAGACAGCAGAGAATTGCTTTTATAAAATATCCATTGGTGTTGCTCACCCACCCTGGACAACAGTGAGTCTGTGCAATGTTCTATAGGAAAAGCTTTGTGGATGATGCCAAAGAAATCACTGATATTTAAGCTCAATTTTTCCTTGCAATGCTTAAATCCTACATAACACTGCAGGGTTATCATGGATAGAGAGGTGAATCCCACCAATAGTATGGAATACCAGGATGCAGTGAGCAGCCTGAATGCCAGAGTTTGCATGAGACTTCTGGGAATGCCAGGAGCTGGGATTTGCTGGGGACAATCACAGCCCCAGGCACAGCAGGGTAACTGTGATGTTTGTGCTGTTTGCAGATCTCTGAGGAATGGTCCAAGGGACTGTTTGGTGTGATCCAGACTGATGAGGATATCCACACTGCCAACGAGCGCAGGCTGAAGGTTTGGCTCCTCCAGCCTCTTCTTCCTGATCCTCTGCCTGACATTCAGGGCTTTGTCCCTCTGTCAAATCCCCTTAGAACTGCTGGCACTGCTGGCACTGAACCCCTGAGGCACAGCCAAGGGTCTCCAAGCCCCCATTTGTGGCACTGTACAAGCCCAGAACGCAAAGCTGCCCTTCCCCAGAACACATCCCATGGCTCCTCACAGGATCCTGGAGCTGAGTCCCTTCCAGGCAGGGAGATGTGCTCCTGTGCATCCTGTGCAGGATTTCTGTCAGGATCTCTGTGCTCCTGTTTAGAACACAGAGATCCTGACAGAAATCCTGCTCTTGTCCTCAGGAGCTGATTGGAGACGTAGCTGGGAAGTTGCACACTGGCAGAAGCAGGAATGATCAGGTATGGACAGAATATTTTTGTTTCTCCTTCTGTATTCCTCCTCTACCTCACTTTAGGAGACCTCAGCCCAGAGTGGCCTCTGGAACTCTTCCTGGAGAGCAAGAAATGCTGACATTACCACAGAAATGCAACCAAATGATGAGAAGAAGATACACCTTCCTCTCACACAGGACAAGGAGGGGTTTGCCTTGCTGTCACTACAGATGTGACATTCTTTGTGGCCAATCCTCCACAGGTTGTGACTGACCTGAAGCTGTTCATGAAGAATTCCCTCTCCATCATCTCCACGCACCTCCTGCAGCTCATTAAGACCCTGGTGGAACGTGCTGCCATGTGAGTCCTTTCCCTCAGTCCCTGTTTTCCATAACTTTGGCCTTTTGGGGGCAGGAGACTCTTTGGTTTGTCCTTTGTCTGACCCCACTGGGCAGCAGCAGGGTGTCCTGTGCAGGGAGCTACAGCCAGGCAGGTTGGGGTAGTCCAGGGGACACAGCAGCTCCTTTTTCTCTAGAGTTCACTTCACAGAAACTTTCCTCATCCCTCAGAGAAACTTTCCTTCATGCCTGGCAAAGGAGTTGAGGTGGGAGGTCCACACAAGATTTTGCAAGGCATCAAACCCATCTGAAGGAGTGGAAAAAATGTTTCAGGTTTTTCTGTAGGAGAAAAAGCTCAGCTGTGTTATCTCCCTGTCTGGCTCCTCACACTGCAGAGCTGGGGTGGCCTGGGGAATCCTTGCCTGCCCAGAGGGGTTGCTGCTCCAGGCAACTTTCCTGGAGGCCCAGGGTGGATTGACCATTCTGGAATAGCTAAAGCTGGTGTGCTTGGTTTGGAGACAGATCAGCTTCAGCACAACACAGGGCTAAAGATGCTCAGTTTGTGACCTTGCCAGGAGCCCTGATGTGTCCCTGTCCCTGTCCCTGCTGTCCCTGCTGCTCACCTCTCTGTGCTTTCCCTCCCAGAGAAATCGATGTGATCCTGCCTGGCTACACCCACCTGCAGAAAGCTCAGCCCATCCGATGGAGCCAGTTCTTGCTCAGGTGAGCACCTCCCACCCTCCCCACCCTCGGGGCCCTGCTCTGCTGAGGGGACAGCCAGGGCTGCTGACAACCCAGAGGGAGCCCTGCAAACTGGAACAGCAACTCCCTGTGTCCCCTGGCTCTGTCCAGGCTCCTCATGTTTGAGGGGGGATCCCAGGCTCCAGGTATGGCAGGATAATGACTGGAAAGGAAAGAGCCATTCCCTGCTTCAGGTGCTCTCTCCCCCTTGTCCTTCCCCAGCCATGCTGTTGCTCTGACCCGCGATTCTGAACGCCTGGGAGAGATAAAAAAGAGGATCAATGTCTTACCTTTGGGAAGGTAAGATCTACTGTTTGTGTGATCATTTGGCCTTGCTTTGCTCTGCAAAGACTTCAGGGCTGCCTTCCCTGCTTCCCAGAGCTCAGTTTTGGATGGATGTGAAAGGAAGATTGTTTGATTTCTGGTTCTTTCTCCCCTGGCAGTGGTGCTCTGGCTGGAAACCCCCTGGAAATCGACAGAGAGCTGCTGCGCAGTGGTAAATGTTATCCTGGGCCTGAGGGGCATGGGAGTGCCTGTCACATCTGGGAGGGAGGGAATGGCACCACAGTGCCGCATTCTGGAGCCAGAGCCTTTCATTTTCCAGGATTTTTGCTGCAGAGACAGGCAGTGCCAGTGAGGTGGGAGGAAGAGCAGCCCATGCTGCACTATGCCTGTCTGGGATCATTAAAAAAACCCCACTAAACGTGTTTGTGTTGCTGGGACTGCTCAAGGACTCACAGTCACCTCCTGTGGGGCAGCCTGGTGCATTCAGGCTCCTGTCAGGGCCAGTGTGAGCTCCTGTGTCCATCCCCTTCCTTGCAGAGCTGGACTTTGCTTCCATCAGCCTGAACAGCATGGATGCCGTCAGCGAGAGGGACTTTGTGGGTAAGCACAGCCAAAGCTTCCAGCATGGGGGGAAGCAGCTCCTGACACCTTTCCAGGTCCCTTTCCTTAATAAGGGACTGAAATCCACCACGAGGATGTAAAGCCCCAGTCAGGGCTCCCTGGGCTGTCCAAGCACCTTTTCCCCTCCTGATTTCCTGCCTTCCCTGCAGTGGAATTCCTCTCTGCTGCCACCCTGCTGATGATCCACCTCAGCAAGATGGCTGAGGATCTCATCATCTACAGCACCAGCGAGTTTGGCTTCCTGACCCTCTCTGATACCTACTGGTAGGTTTCTGGTCTCTGGTGAGGGATTCTCCTCAGCTCCCCACACTGGGTGAGGCAGCGCTTGGGGTCTGTGTGTGCACGAGGCTGACCCAGCAGCAAGAGCCTGGCACAAAGGCAGCCTCAGGGTGAATATTCCTCAGCAATGGTCACTTATTTCTGATTCTCTTAACCAAGTCTATGTTCAGCTCAGCAACTCTGTCCAGGACCTGCTGGCAGGAAGAACTTCCTCCTGTGCTGGGAATGCTGCCAGAGCCCTTCCTTGCCTGGCTGGGTTTGCAACCCCAACAGACTCCTTGTCTGCAGGGTGGCACAGCCACAGCCCTCCCTCCCTGAGATCACTTAGCCTGGCCTGCTGACACCACCTTTGCAGCGGCTTGGAGGGGGAGCCTCCTTTCCTTTCCTTGTGAAAGGTGGAACAGTGTGGGAGCTCCAGACAAGGTGCAAAATCAAAGAGCAACTCAGTCAGTTCACTGATTTCCTACACCCTAAACAGGAGTACAAGGAAAGGGGATTTAGAGATTCCTTTCAGAGGGCAGGAACAGGGATTTCAGCCAGAGGATTTTGCTCACCAGTGCACTCCATACACCTTCCCTGCAGCTCCGGCAGCAGCCTGATGCCTCAGAAGAAGAACCCCGACAGTCTGGAGCTGATCCGCAGCAAAGCTGGGCGAGTGTTCGGACGGGTGAGCCCAAAAAAGGAGGAGGAGGGAGAGGAAACTGCTCCTCTTGGGGCTGGAGAATCTCCTTTTCCTTGCCTTTGTAAAGAGCTGTGGGTTCTGGGGCTGTGCTTTGCTCTGTAGCTCACTCCCAGCCTCTCCTGTTCCCTCTGCAGCTGGCTGCAATTCTGATGGTCCTCAAAGGACTCCCGAGCACCTACAACAAGGACCTGCAGGTAGAGCCCTTGTTCCCCTCCACAGCATCTCTCTGAGCAGACACAGTCATCCCCTGCCCTTGAGCTATCCCAGCACTCCATTTCTGCGTGCTGGGAAAGGGGCTGAGGGAGGGGATGCTGCAGGTGACCCCCTGAGTCCCATGGCAGGAGCCTCTGGGATCACATCCCTGCTCTGCTGCCTGGGCTGCTCAGCCTGTTGTGCTGCACCAGGCTGGCTCAGAGCCATTTCCATCACTGTTCCACCACAGGAGGACAAGGAGGCTGTCTTTGATGTTGTAGACACCCTGAATGCTGTGCTCCAGGTTGCCACTGGAGTGATTTCCACCCTTCAGGTAAATCTTCATCTTTTAAGTATTGAACATGGAGCACATTCTGTGAGTAACACAGGAGACAGGGCTCCAGACTGATCCTAAAATGAAAATACTTCACCCACACTGCTGATTTTGGTCCCTCTTAGAGCTCATGTGCCCCAGGAGGAGCTGATGATCGATAACATCTCCCTCTGCCCCTCCTTTCTGCAGATCAACAAGGAGAACATGGAGAAGGCACTGAGCCCTGAGATCCTGTCATCTGACCTGGCTCTCTACTTGGTTCACAAAGGAGTAAGTGCCAGAGGGAGAGCTGGAGCTGGGATTTCTGTGGATGCAGAACTGCTCAGGGAGGAGCTGGGATGAGGCCCCAGGGTCATGAGCAGTCAACAACCATGAAAGCTGAAAACACATCCTTTACATGCATCTCCAGCAGTGCTACCTGGGGGACTTCATAGTAATCTACACCCAAATTACTTGATCATAATTTATTCCTAAATCCTCCCCTCTTCCACCCCAGCACTGCCAGATTCAGCTTGCATTCCCCTAAGGGAAAACAGGCCAGCTGAGAAAGTGGCACATGCATTTTCTTCATGGAAAAGCAGGCCAGTTGCCTGGTCACTGAGTGCCACCTCTGCTTCCCCCTGCAGATGCCCTTCAGACAAGCCCATATTGCTGCTGGCAAGGCCGTCCACCTCGCTGAGACCAAGGGCCTCACCATCAACAATCTCAGCCTGGAGGACCTGAAGAGCATCAGGTTTGTGCCTCTGTTGTTTCCTTTCCCTGCACAGGCAGGGCTCAGCCTCCCTGATCTGCCTTCCCCAAAGTGCCTGGGCTGGGCAGCACCTCAACATCCTCCTGGCCTGAATATCCCAGCTGCTCCTGCTGGGAATGAAACTCTGAAGGGGGACAACTCCAGCAGGGTGGAATAGCCATGGCCATGGGCAGGAGCTCTTGGGAGGGGCTGGGAGACACCTCTGCCCTGAGCAGGGAGCCCCCAGAGGGGTTTGGCTCTCAAGTTCCTCGGTTCCTGGTGAAGCTCAGGAGCGTTTCCCCTGGGGAAAAGGTTCCATCCTCACTCCCTCAGCCTCTGCACGGGCTCTGGGCACGGGGAGCAGCCCCCTGAGCTCCCCTGTGCCCGCAGCCCCCTGTTTGGCAGCGACGTGGCGCAGGTGTTCAGCGTGCTGAGCAGCGTGGAGCAGTACACGGCCGCGGGCGGCACCGCCAAGAGCAGCGTCTCCGCCCAGATCGAGCAGCTGCGGGAGCTGCTCAAGAGGCTCAAGGAGCAGGCTTAGAGTGTGGGGAGAGATCCCGTGCCTGCAGCAGAGTGCCTGTGCCACTGGTCTGGAGTTAATAAACACTGGGGTGTCTGTAGTTCACTGAAATCCTGCCCTCGTGTCTTGGTTTTTCGGGGTGAGGATGGGCTGAGCTCAGCCCAGGTTTGGAAGGATGTGAGCTCTCCTCCCTTCCTGCAGGGGATGTGTCTCTTGCAGGGAAGGCTGGCAGGTGGGGATTGTCCCTTTTTACTCAGCAAAATTCCTTTCCCACCCCAGCCTTGCAAAGCTGGAGTTTTGCTCGGCCCCTTGTCCCCATGCTGAGGCAGCAGAGCGTTGTTGACTCAGAGCTGCAGGTCTGGAACACACACAGGGAACAGAAATAACAAAGGTGTTGCCTCACCGAGTTTGGGGCAAGGGCTGCAGCACAGACAGGACAAACTGGCAGCAGCTAAATCTCCAGCCAAAGTACCCCAGGAGACACAGAGTGCTTGCACCTTTGGAGCATTTGTGCTTTTAACACATGGAAGAACAATCAGCAACAGCAAAATTCCCTAATTCCCTTTTACCAACTTCTCACTACTCTCAATCTCTCCTTATTCTGGCCTTTAAACAAATCCATTCACTTGGCATTTAAACAGCACATTTCAATTTACCTTTCCACAAACCTCCTTTGTGTTTGCTCCCTTCCTGCTGTGTTCCTGTTTTGGCTCATGTCTCACTCTCCAGACTGGTCACCTGGCCAGGAAATCACTTTTGCACACTCAGCTGCCAGGCTAAAGGAACAAGAAAGCCACAGGTAACACCAATACTCAACAGCCGCAGTCAGAAGAACGGAGATTTCCCCCTCACAGTTCTTTTTCCTCCCATAAACTTTCTTGCTCCATGTCACTCCCCTTATTTTTTCTATTTGTATCTTCTGGTTCCTTCTCTTTAGATCCTCAGCTGAACAGATTTTCTCTTGCTCCCAGCAGCAAAATCTGGCATTGTCCCTCATGGCCAGTGCTGGTGGCACAGGGCCAAAATGAAAGGAAAGGGGAAGCAGCAGAGTACTACATTTTAGTCTCTTACTTAAATATGTAGTTTCCAGTCACTGGTACTCCCCACCCATCCACCCTTTTCTTAAAATTGTGAAATATTTTAGATTGGAGGGGCCTGTGGAGCTCCACAGACATTACAGAGTGTGGTCCATGGTGTCTTCAGATTTTCACCACCACCCTCCTCTGACTCACTGGGATTTGGGTTTTGGTCTCAACCCCTTGCTCATTACAAGCCACAGGAAGGTGCTTGAGCCAGGAATTCACTCAGGCTGATTATCAGCTGGGTAATTCTGGATGTAAATCTTGTGCTCACCATTCTTCCAAACCCTCAGCAACCTCCTGTCAAAGCTGGAGTGTGGACATCCATAAAGGATGAACATGAAAAAAAGAAACATTAAAAGTGAGGGACTCCAGAAGAAGAAGGAATCTGGCAACAAAACTGTTCAAGGAGTTTTTCTCAGTGTAGACAGTGTGATGGTCTGTGCATCCTCAAGCCTGCAAGTCTGAAAGAGAAAAAGAAATAATCATGGGTGGAAACGTTTGAGAAGCAGTGAATTAATTGGTGGCTACATAGAGAGTCTGAGCCTTGTTCCGGATGGATACTGAGGGCACTACACGGGAAATGCAGCTGCAAAAGGACCTTGTGGGGCCGCCAGAGGCAGCTGGGTGTCACCGGCAGTGTCCTGCTGCTCCAGAGGACCTGGATTAGGTTCCCTCCCAGTTGAATTACGACACAGGAGCTGGTTAAAGGACAGCAAACCCCGAAAGGGGACAGGAAAGCGGGGATGCCGTTCCTGGGCGCGCTGTGAGGCACAGGGACAAGCCGTGCCGCTGCACAGCAGGACCAAGAGCGGGGCTGGCCCCGGGACTCCCCGCCCCGGCGGGCGGGACCAGCTGCGGGAGCGCCGGGAGCGCGGCGGGATTGGAGCTGGGACCGGGACCGGGATTGGAGCTGGGACCGGGACCGGGACCAGGATTGGAGCTGGGATCGGTACCGGGGCTGGGATCGGGACCAGGAATCCAGCTGGGTTCGGTACCGGGGCTGGGATCGGGAACAGGATTGTTGCAGCTGGGATCGGGATTGGAGCTGGAATCGGGATCGGGACAGAGCTGGGATCGGAACCGGAGCTGGGGTTGGGATCGGGACTGGGATTGCAGGTGGGACGGGGACCGGGTTTGGAGCTGGAATCGGGACCGGATCTGGGATCGTGACTGTGACCAGGATTGGGATCGGGACCGGGACTGTGACCGGGATCAGGATTGGAGCCGCGATCGGGACCGGAGTTGGCATCGGGACCGGATCTGGGATTGTGACTGTGACCAGGATCAGGATCGGGACCGGAGCTGGGACTGGGACCGGGATTGGAGCTGGGATCAGAACCGGGAGTGGATCCGGTATCGAAGTCGTGACTGTGACCAGGACCGGGACCGGGACCGGGACCGTGGCTGGAGCCGCCCCGCAGTGTCCCCGGCCCGCGGCGCACACGGAGCCGGCCCGGCCGCGATGGCAGCAGCCGAGGTGAGCGAACTTTGCTTTCCCGGGGGTGTCGGGGGCGCTCAGCCGAGCGGAGCTGTCCCGGGGCCTCCGCGTTCTTGCCTCTGTCTCCTGAGAAAGGCCGATCCTGTGCTCAGGCACTTCCCAGCAGCTCCTGTAAACAAACACTGCTCGGCACAAAAGCTGCATTTTCAGTTTCCTCCCCTGCCCAGACGTGACGGGGCATCCTGGCGAGTTCGCTTTCTGCTCTCCACATCGCTGCTCCACGTTCCAGGCAGTGTTTGTCATTGCCGGGCTGCACAGCCACTGCTCCAAAGAGTCCTGGAGATGCCCAAAATGAACCTTTCAGCTTTGAATTGTAAATGTGTATGTTGCAATGTTTCTGCTGACACCCTTCTTGCTTTGATGGGAAGCTTTAAATACCTGGATACTCCTGATCCCTAGTTAAGTGCTGAGCCTCAGGAATGGCCTTTAATTTAGCATTCATTTTGCTCCTGGGTGCACCAAATGAGTGTTGAGGAGTTCTAACACTTTTCAAATTCTGATTGCCCTCTCTGTCTTCCCTCAGCTTTCTAACAAATCTGCCTTTTACACATGGCTACACCTCACCTCTGCAGGCTCTCTCCTGTTGTCCTTTCATGCACAGGGACATGGAAACAATCACCAGGGAAAACATTATAAAGTGTTTTGCCTGGCTGGTAAAGCCCTGGCACAGATCAGCTTCCAGCAATCCTGCCAGCTCCTTGCTGCCCATGGTAGTTATAGTGACCAGCATGAGAAGAAACTTGCCAGTGGTGTTTAAAAAATCAAGTAGATTAGTAATTATCCACTCTGCAATGCAGGTCCCTTCCTTCAGATGTCCTGTAATTCCTTTTTGTGCCTGGTAGCACTGGAAAGTTGCTTTTGAAATCTTGATAAATTGTCTCTGCCCAAGTAAAATCCCTACCTACTTCAGTGCAAACCTGGCAGAATGAAAACTTGGGTTGTCTTACCTGGGCAAGAAAAAAAAATCTTCTGAGCTGACACAGCTCAGGTGAGGCCAGGCAGGCTCTGAATCACTGCTGGAGAAGCTCCCACACAACACACAGCCCACACACCCTGCTGTGGGCACAGCTGGCACCCTGCACAAGCCTTTGGGCACTGGCTGAAGTGGGTGACACATTCCAGGGGGTGAGGTCACCACAGGAATCCTGGCTTGGATGGGAAAACCCCACTTTTGTTTCTGTGAAAAAAGAGCCC
This sequence comes from Calcarius lapponicus, assembly GCA_039654755.1. Taxonomy (NCBI): domain Eukaryota; kingdom Metazoa; phylum Chordata; class Aves; order Passeriformes; family Fringillidae; genus Calcarius; species Calcarius lapponicus. Next base: position 6,916,878 of record JBBFKN010000017.1, on the reverse strand, counting down.
ACAGCTCTTTTATCACAGAAAGAAGAATCTGTCAGCCAAAGAAGAATCTCTTAGTTAAACAGCACCAAAAGGATTTCGAGGATATTAATTTCACTTTAATCCTACTGACTGCTTAATTTTTCCTCCCTTTACAAGGCCTCAAAACAGAAATCTGTACTGGTCTTGCATCTTTCCCTGATATTAATTGCAAGGACTCCCAGCAGAGTCCTGCAGATGTAAAATACATTGGAGGGCTCCTGAGCCAGACCTCAGAAACACTGACAGTGATGTGTTCTCCAGCTCTTCAACAACTTCCAGAGGTCCTGAAGTCCAGGAGACTTTCTGGCCAGTGCTGTCCCACTGAAAGGAGCTGAGCATGGGCTCTGTATCAGACAAATGGACCACAGGATGTTATTTACTGCACAGGATTTCTTTGGAGTCATTAGGCCTCTTTAATTGGCTATTTTCTCTCTCAGGGGAATAAACTTTGGGGTGGAAGATTCAGTGGAAGCACAGATCCCATCATGGAGATGCTCAATGCTTCCATCAGCTATGACCAGAGGCTGGCTGAGGTGGACATCCAGGGGAGCATGGCTTATGCCAAAGCCTTGGAGAAATCTGGGATCCTGTCCAAAACTGAGCTGGAGAAGATCCTGGGTGGCCTGGAAAAGGTATTTGTTTCCTTCAAAAACTGTCAGGTGAATTAATGGCTCGTGACCTGAGAGCAGCCTCCCTGGATTTAATAACTCCTGTGGCTGAGTGGTGTTTGTGCTGTTTGCAGATCTCTGAGGAATGGTCCAAGGGAGTGTTTGGTGTGATCCAGACTGATGAGGATATCCACACTGCCAACGAGCGCAGGCTGAAGGTTTGGCTCCTCCAGCCTCTTCTTCCTGATCCTCTGCCTGACATTCAGGGCTTTGTCCCTCTGTCAAATCCCCTTAGAACTGCTGGCACTGAACCCCTGAGGCACAGCCAAGGGTCTTCACACCCCCATTTGTGGCGCTGTACAAGCCCAGAACGCAAAGCTGCCCTTCCCCAGAACACATCCCATGGCTCCTCACATGAGCTGAGTCCCTTCCAGGCAGGGAGATGTGCTCCTGTGCATTGTCCTGTTTAGAACACAGAGATCCTGACAGAAATCCTGCTCTTGTCCTCAGGAGCTGATTGGAGACGTAGCTGGGAAGTTGCACACTGGCAGAAGCAGGAATGATCAGGTATGGACAGAACCTTTTCTTCTCCTTTGGTATTCCTCCACCTCAGTTCTTTAACTGAATATTTTTATGCTGTCTCTCTCATGCCCTGACACACTCCAGCCTGTATTCCCTTTAAATTAATGATGGCTTTAAACTGATGATGCTGCAGTGACTCATCCAGCCAGGGGAGTGGGATCTGCAGGGCTGCATCCTGCTGGTAAAAGGCCACAAAATTCCATGGACATCTCTGAAAACCTCCAGGACCCCTGGCTCTGCTGGCTGGGTGCACACATCTTTCAGGATCAGGATGACCAGCTTGTGTTGGTTGGGAATTTTCTATTTCAAAGTCTGCTGAAAAGAACAGATTTTGGTTCTGTCCATGGAAAGCAACAGCAGCTTTCACAAATCAGTGACCAGGGATGCATCCCACAGGAGGAAGATTTCCCTTCCCATCACACAGCACCAGGAGGGGATAACAGTGTCAGGGGGTTGTGCTGAGCAATATTTGGTCACTGAATCTGTCCTGTTGTGCTTGGCCTGCCTGTGGCCAATCCCTCACAGGTTGTGACTGACCTGAAGCTGTTCATGAAGAATTCCCTCTCCATCATCTCCACGCACCTCCTGCGGCTCATTGAGACCCTGGTGGAACGTGCTGCCATGTGAGTCCTTTCCCTCAGTCCCTGTTTTCCATAACTTTGGCCTTTTGGGGGCAGGACACTCTTGTTGTGTGACTGTGCAGCTGCAGGGTCCTCTGTGCAGGGACCAGTCCCTGTCCCTGCTGTCCCTGCTGCTCACCTCTGTGTCCTTTCCCTCCCAGAGAAATCGATGTGATCCTGCCTGGCTACACCCACCTGCAGAAAGCTCAGCCCATCCGATGGAGCCAGTTCTTGCTCAGGTGAGCACCTCCCACCCTCCCCACCCTCGGGGCCCTGCTCTGCTGAGGGGACAGCCAGGGCTGCTGACAACCCAGAGGGAGCCCTGCAAACTGGAACAGCAACTCCCTGTGTGGTTCTGACCAGCTGAGAATCCAAACATGGATTGGGCAAGTCCCTGTTCTCCATCCTTTGGCCATTCTCATCTCCTGGAGTGGGATAACTCATTTCCATTTTCCAGCTTCATCTCTCTTGTCCTTCCCCAGCCATGCTGTTGCTCTGACCCGCGATTCTGAGCGCCTGGGAGAGGTGAAGAGGAGGAACAATGTCTTGCCTTTGGGAAGGTAAAGTTTATTTTTTATTGTGATCCTCAGCCCTCACTTTGCTCTGAGATAAAGACAAGAGGCAGATCTGTTCATCCCCAGAGCCATTGGGGTTTCTATTCCATAGACACTGCAGCCCAGTTTTCCTCTCCAAAGACTCTCACCATAGAAATATTTTTCTATTTCTTGAAAATCAAGGATTACAAGGCTTCCCTTAAGCAAATCTTCCTCTTTGGGAGAGAAAATCTGATTTAGTCCAGAGTTCAGGGTCTGATGAGCCTCAGACCACACTGTGAAATCCAAATGAACTGGGGGAGGGAAATCTTCAGAGAGGTGTCGTCACTAGAGCTCAGTTTTGGTCAGATATCAGTTTGGATATCATGGGTGACTTCTGGTTCTTTCTCCCCTGGCAGTGGAGCTCTGGCTGGAAACCCCCTGGGAATTGACAGAGAGCTGCTGTGCAGTGGTAAATGTTATCCTGGGACTACTCATAATATCTGGGATTTTGGGAGGCATCAGCACGTTGTCCTAATGTTATTTGGATGTGTTGCAGCATTTGAACAAGGGGGTGGAGGGTAATGAAAATCACCTCCTGTGGGGCAGCCTGGTGCATTCAGGCTCCTGTCAGGGCCAGTGTGAGCTCCTGTGTCCATCCCCTTCCTTGCAGAGCTGGACTTTGCTTCCATCAGCCTGAACAGCATGGATGCCGTCAGCGAGAGGGACTTTGTGGGTAAGCACAGCCAAAGCTTCCAGCACGGGGGGAAGCAGCTCCTGACACCTTTCCAGGTCCCTTTCCTTAATAAGGGACTGAAATGCACCACGAGGATGTAAAGCCCCAGTCAGGGCTCCCTGGACTGTCCAAGCACCTTTTCCCCTCCTGATTTCCTGCCTTCCCTGCAGTGGAATTCCTCTCTGCTGCCACCCTGCTGATGATCCACCTCAGCAAGATGGCTGAGGATCTCATCATCTACAGCACCAGCGAGTTTGGCTTCCTGACCCTCTCTGATGCCTACAGGTAGGGCTCAGCTCTGGGCAGGGAGCTCCTCCCTCTGCCTCCTCCTCAGCTCCCCACACTGGGTGAGGCAGCGCTTGGGGTCTGTGTGTGCACCAGGCTGACCCAGCAGCAAGAGCCTGGCACAAAGGCAGCCTCAGGGTGAATATTCCTCAGCAATGGTCACTTATTTCTGATTCTCTTAACTCAGCCAAGTCTGTGTTCAGCTCAACTCCTGCCCAGAAACTGCTGGCAGGGAGAACTTCCTCCTGTGCTGGAAATGCTGCCAAAGCCCTTTCTTGTGTGGTTGGGTTTGCAATCCCAACAGACTCCTTGTCTGCAGGGTGGCACAGCCACAGCCCTCCCTCCATGAAGTCACACTAACACTTAGTCTGACCTGCTGATATGACCCTGGAGGGGGAGCCCCCTTTTAAGTTTCTCTGTGAGAAATTGGACGGTGTGGGAGCTCCAGACAAGGTGCAAAATCAAAGAGCAACTCAGTCAGTTCACTGATTTCCTACACCCTAAACAGGAGTGCACTGAACAGGGTCCTACAGATTGCTTTTGTAGGGCTGGCTCAGTGATGATGAGTGTGTATGGATGAGGGGTTTGCTCACCAGTGCACTCCACTCCTGTCCCACCCAGCACTGGCAGCAGCCTGATGCCTCAGAAGAAGAACCCCGACAGTCTGGAGCTGATCCGCAGCAAAGCCGGGCGAGTGTTCGGACGGGTGAGCCCCAAAAAGGAGGAGGAGGGAGAGGAAACTGCTCCTCTTGGGGCTGGAGAATCTCCTTTTCCTTGCCTTTGTAAAGAGCTGTGGGTTCTGGGGCTGTGCTTTGCTCTGTAGCTCACTCCCAGCCTCTCCTGTTTCCCTCTGCAGCTGGCTGCAATTCTGATGGTCCTCAAAGGACTCCCGAGCACCTACAACAAGGACCTGCAGGTAGAGCTCTTGTTCCCCTCCACAGCATCTCTCCTGCTGGCTGGAGGAGTCAGCAGAGCTGGGCTGCTCAGCCTGTTGTGCTGCACCAGGCTGGCTCAGAGCCATTTCCATCACTGTTCCACCACAGGAGGACAAGGAGGCTGTCTTTGATGTCGTAGACACCCTGAATGCTGTGCTCCAGGTTGCCACTGGAGTGACTTCCACCCTCCAGGTGAGGATTCTTCTCATCCTCTCACTATTCAACATTATCGTGGTGCATATTGTGCGAGTAACACAGCTCCAGATTGTTCTGCTTCCGTGCCTCACCCACACTGCTCATTTTGGTCCCCTCTGCCAGCTGCTCAGAGCATTGTCTTAGAGCTCCAGATGAATTCCCCTCACCCTGCCACAAACATGCCCCAAGGAGGAGCAGATGGTAACGTGTTCCTGGGATCCTCCTCCTGCAGATCAACAAGGAGAGCATGGAGAGGGCGCTGAGCCCGGAGATGTTGGCTACGGACCTGGCTCTGTACCTGGTTCGGAAGGGAGTAAGTGCCAGAGGGAGAGCTGGAGCTGGGATTTCTTTGGATGCAGAAGAACTGAGCTGAGTCCCCTCTGCTCTGTCCCCTTCCCTCTGCAGATGCCCTTCAGACAAGCCCACGTGGCTTCTGGCAAGGCTGTCCAGCTGGCTGAGACCAAAGGCATCACCATCAACAAACTCAGCCTGGAGGACCTGCAGAACATCAGGTTTGTGCCTCTGTTGTTTCCTTTCCCTGCACAGGCAGGGCTCAGCCTCCCTGATCTGCCTTCCCCAAAGTGCCTGGGCCAGGCAGCACCTCAACATCCTCCTGGCCTGAATATCCCAGCTGCTCCTGCTGGGAATGAAACTCTGAAAGGAGGAATGGCCATGGGCATGGGCAGGAGCTCTTGGGAGGGGCTGGGAGACACCTCTGCCCTGAGCAGGCAACCCCCAGAGGGGTTTGGCTCTCAAGTTCCTCGGTGAGCTGATGTCAGGCAGCAGAAGCTCAGGAGCGTTTCCCCTGGGGAAAAGGCTCTGTCCTCACTCCCTCAGCCTCTGCACAGGCTCTGGGCACGGGGAGCAGCCCCCTGAGCTCCCCTGTGCCCGCAGCCCCCTGTTTGGCAGCGACGTGGCGCAGGTGTTCAGCGTGCTGAGCAGCGTGGAGCAGTACACGGCCGCGGGCGGCACCGCCAAGAGCAGCGTCTCCGCCCAGATCGAGCAGCTGCGGGAGCTGCTCAAGAGGCTCAAGGAGCAGGCTTAGAGTGTGGGGAGAGATCCCGTGCCTGCAGCAGAGTGCCTGTGCCACTGGTCTGGCGTTAATAAACACTGAAGTGTCTGTAATTCACTGAAATCCTGCTCTCGTGTCTTGGTTCTTCAAGAGCTCACCCTCCCTCTTCTCCCCCAGAAGCCACCGGCGCTCCTTTTGCCATTTCCTGTAATTTTTAACCTGCGCACTTCAACAAGTGACTCTGAAAATAAATAGAAGTAAGCAAGCAGGCGATAAAGAAACAACGAAAAAATAAGCAAGCAACAATAATAAACCTGAGCTGTGCTTAAGGGGAGCTTTAGATTGGACATCAGGAGGAATTCCTTCCCAGAAAGGGTGACCAAACATCAGGGTTGGGCAGGGAGATGGAATCACCACCCCTGGAGGTGTTTATGGGAAGAGTGGATGTGGCACTCAGTGCCCTGATATGGGTGACAGGGGGTGTTGGGTCACAGGTCGGACCTGGTGGCCTCAGAGGCCTTTTCCAACCTAAATGATTCTGTGACAAATAAATAAATAAATAAATAGTGTAAAATAAGGAAGCAAATGAATAAATAAGTAAGAGTAGGTGATAAATACACTTAAACACCTAAGTAATAAATGAGATAGGAGGGGAAGGGACCACTCGCCTCTCGATGAAATCCAGCGATCCAGGACACAGCCTGAAAGTTCCTGGAGGCGCCTTTACGCCGGGACACTGGTGGCTTTTTCCGGAGGCCACCGTGGGACGGGACCCGATCCCTGTCGGGCTCTGCGGTCGCTCATCGCGCTGGGGCGGGACCGGGATCGGACAGTGACAGGGATAGGGACCGTGACAGGGATCCATATCGCGACAGGGATCCATATCGCGACAGGGATCGGGATAGCGACAGGGACCGGGAGCCCCTCAGTCGCGGCCCCGCCCCTCTCCCTCAGCCGCGGCCCCGCCCCTCTCCCTTAGCCCCGCCCCTCTCCCTCAGCCGCGGCCCCGCCCCTCTCCCTTAGCCCCGCCCCTCTCCCTCAGCCGCGGCCCCGCCCCTCTCCCTCGGCCCCGCCCCTCTCCCTCGGCGGGCCCTGCCCACAGCCAAGATGGCGCTGGCGGCCGGAGGCGGCGGCGCGGCCGGTCCGTGCGCGCTGCCGATGCTGCCGGTGTTGCTGCTGTTCCTCCCGGGGCTGGCGGCCGGTCTCGCCGGGATGCTGCAGCCCCGGGACACCCCCTCCCGCGAGCGCAGGGAGCTCGGCGGCCTCTGGAGCTTCCGCGCCGATCTGTCTCCGGGCAGGGACGCCGGGTTCGCGCAGCGCTGGTACCGGCGGCCGCTCCGGCAGGTAGCGGGGAGCGGGGCGGGCGCTGCCCATCCCCGGGCACGGGCTGCGCTCCTTCCCCTCAGAACCGGGCTCCGGCCCTCTGTAGGGACTCCTTTCTTCCTCTCTTCCTCTTTCCCCGCTTTCTTCCCCACCGGGCTGCCGTTCTCCTCACACTGACCCTGCCCAGGTTGTTCTTGGGGCAGTTCCCAATAACGCAATAACCCTGAGCTGTTCTTGGGGCAGTTCCTAATCAGCAGCCCCTGATGATGCCCCGGTGCTGCTCCGAAGGCAAACACCCTTTGAATGAGCCCCATTCACCTCCAGGTGGCTCCTCCAGGAGCCTTGCACAGCGCTGAGCTTCCAGCAGCACAGAAGCAGCACAGATGTGCCTGGAAGGGCACCGGGAATTGTTTATTCCAAAGTTTCAGAGTGCTGGTGGAAAAGTTTTGGTGTGACTGAGATCTGCTTGGAAATAACTGCATTGCCTGACAGAAAGGAGTTAGGGATTTTATGTAAAAAATGGATAAGTTGTTAATTATTTCTGTTTTTAGCCTTTTGGCCGATTTTGTTGCTGGATTGTGGAAGGAGAGAAGAGCTGAAGGGCACTGTGCTGCTGGAGGTTTTGCAGAGGAGAGGAATCCTGAAAAATGCCCTTTCAAAGAGAGGCTTAGATGAGCGCACTCAACCTGTTTTAGAGTTCAGAGAATCTCCCTGAAGGACACACAGCCCAGGCAAGGGTTTTCCTGCATCAGATACTAGAAAAATCCTCTTGCCCATCCAAGGATTTTCCCACTAGGATCTCCTGATGAGGGCACTGGGCTCTGCAGTGCCAGTGCTGAGTCAGCCACGCACATGATGCCCACCCTGGCTGCCCAGACCTTCCTCATTCCATTTCCTGAGGCTTCCTCGGGAAGGGAGAACTGCAGAACTCCTTTGTGCAACATCCTGAGTGCAGAAAGTGCTGAAAATGAACAGCTCTGTTTGGCAACAGCATCTGGATTCCTCAGTATTCAATGTACTGTGACACTGCCTCTCTCTAATCTTCATGTTGGAATAAGCAACTGAATGGATTCTGTTGTAATCCCAAGGAATCTCTGTTGTTTCATGCAGTGAGAAAGGCTGGGCTGATCCCAGACAGTCTCCAGGGGGAGAAAAGTATCCCAAAATATCCATTGCTGCCCAAAATATCTATTATTTTGTTACACTTTTACTACAGCTCTTAGCTGACAAACGGCACCACAGCCCCCACATTGCTCTGGAGCTGTGCAGGAAAAAATTGCACTGGAACAACAACGTGGGCTTGGGTTTTTCCCTCACTTCTGTGATTCCCTGATGCCAGTGCCATTAATGAAAACATTTCATTGTACAGCAGGAGGGGAATAGAAAGGAGCAGCTGCTTCCTGTAGGAACAGGCAGATTCCCGTGCCTGGTGCTAATCAGGGCTTGTGAGAGATCTCAGCAGTTTTTAAACAGATTTCCCCAAGTATTTCCCCTTGGCAAAGGCATTGTAGAGCTGTCGGTGGAAGGGGACACCTCCAGTAGTAAAATTCCTCTTTTTTAACCTCTCTCTCCCTTCCTTTCCCACGCGATTCCTGCCAGAGCGGCCCTGTGATCGACATGCCGGTGCCTGCCAGCTTCAACGACATCACGCAGGACCCCAGCCTGGAGAATTACATCGGCTGGGTGTGGTACGAGAAGGAGGTGCTGCTCCCCCTGCGCTGGCTGCAGGGCCAGCCCGCCCCCAGGGTGGTGCTGCGCTTTGGGAGCGCCCATTACTTCTCCATCGTGGTGCGTGCCTCGGGGCGGTTTGGTGGTTTGTTCAGCAAATGCGCCCCTGCCTCGGTTTTGCATCCCCTTCTGAGCTCCTGCCCGTTTTCCCCCCAGCAAGAATGAATTCCAGTTTCTCTGACCCTGCAGTTTTGGGGTTGGTAACAAAGCATTTCCTGATTAATGGATCTGCCCGACTCTGTGTTGTGGTGGTGTTTGCAGGGGTCTTAGGGTGAGGGAAGAGACAAGAATGTTGCCTCCGTGTTTCAGAAAGCTGGTTTATTATTTTATATTTTGATATAAAGATAAAATATATTTTTATATATAGTATAATAATATATATTATTATATATAAAGATATATATTTTTAGTATATATTATATTAAAACTATACTAAAAGAATAGAAGAAAGGATTTCATCAGAAGGCTAGCTGAGAATAGAAAAAGAATGAATAACAAAGACTTGTGACTGACCGAGCCAGCTGGGCTGTGATTGGCCATTAATTAGAAACATCCACATGAGGCCAATCCCAGATCCACCTGTTGCATTCCACAGCAGCAGATAACCATTGGTTACATTTTGTTCCTAAGGCCTCTCAGCTTTTCAGGAGAAAAAATCCTAAGGAAAGGATTTTTCATAAAACATATCTGTGACTCTGTGTCCCTCAGTGACACTTGATGTGACCCAGACCTAGCTCCCAGCAAAGGGAATCCCTCAAAGATTAAGGCTGATCCCTCAAAGATCCTTTGAGCATCAAGAGCCCAGTTGTTCCTGTAACTGGGCTTCCCTTCCCCGTGCTCTGCTGACCCCAAAATCCCAATAACCCATTTTTTTGTGTCTCTCCCTGCAGTGGGTGAACGGGGTGCAGGTGGTGGAGCACGAAGGGGGGCACCTGCCCTTTGAGGCTGACATCAGCAGCGTGGTGCAGGGCAGCCCAGGCTCCTTGTGCCGCATCACTGTGGCCCTCAACAACACCCTGACCCCCCACACGCTGCCCCCAGGCTCCATCCAGTACATGGCTGACAAATCCAGGTGAGTTCTGGGCTGTTTTACTGCTGGGCTCAATCCAGGGGTGTGGGAGAGGGGGAGTTTGTTCAGCTGCTGGTTCAGAAATCCTCCGTGGGGTTGTCTTTATGGTGGATTTGTCAGTGGAGCTGTGAGGAACCTGCAGTGAGTTATTGCATCTGCTTTGTGCACAGATTGGGTGATTTGCCAAGCTGAATCCAGGGCAGGTTTGAGAAGCTTGGATTCAGCTGCAAGTACCAGCTCTCCTGAAGGATGAAAATCTTTGTTAACTGCAAAATCCTTCAGTGTAGCAGCTGACTGACAGATCCAGCTTGTCATAAACATATTTTACATGATTTTTTTTGCACTGCCTTCGGCTGTGTAGTGAAGTGTAATGCAGCCTTGCTCCTGTCTTGCTCACTCAGGTACCCCAAGAACTATTTTGTGCAGAACACCAAGTTTGATTTCTTTAATTATGCTGGGATCCACCGCCCAGTTGTGCTTTACACCACTCCTGCTGCCTACATCGATGACATCACTGTGACAACCACTTCCTCAGACAGTCTTGGTAGGTCCAGGGCAGCTCCCTCAGCCTCCAAATGGAGGTGCCAAGGGCAGCAGGGAATATCCTGCACAAATCTGATTGAATTTGTTTCCTAGTGGATTTTTCCTGGGGCTGAGCTGTCTCCTGCAGTCTCTGATTGGTTTTTGTTTCCTCTGAGCCAGCCAGGGTGCAGTATCAGGTGTCAGTGGTTGGCAGCACAGCCAGTTCCTTGTCCCTGAGTTTGCGTGACCAAGAGGGGAAGGTGGTGGCTACAGGTGATGGCCCAGTGGGAGAGCTCCAAGTCCTCAACCCCAACCTCTGGTGGCCTTACCTGATGCACGAGAACCCTGGATACCTGTACTCCTTGGAGGTAAAGTGTCATTTCCTCCTCTGTGGGTGTGTTTAATAGGGTTAAGGCACTGCCACATGGCCCATGGGTCCTGTGTGTGTGACCAGAGTGGCTCTGCTAATTAAGCACTAATCAAATCAAGCTTTGGTAGCTTCTGAAAGGGCTGGCAGGGAGAAGGGCATTCCTGGAGTGTGCTCTGGTCCATCCATCCCCTCTGGGAGATGATGAGTTAACAGCTGGAGCCTGGGAGATTCTGTGGGAGTTAAGGGCAGTGGTGATGTTCAGGTACAAAAATCAAGGAGGATGAGCTGCTCTGATGTTCAGGTACAAAAATCAGGGAGGATGAGCTGCTCTGATGTCCAGGTGCAGGAATCAGGGAGGATGAGCTGCTGTGATGTTCAGGTGCAGGAATCAGGGAGGATGAGCTGCTCTGATGTTCAGGTGCAGGAATCAGGGAGGATGAGCTGCTGTGATGTTCAGGTGCAGGAATCAGGGAGGATGAGCTGCTCTGATGTTCAGGTACAAAAATCAGGGAGGATGAGCTGCTCTGATGTTCAGGTGCAGGAATCAGGGAGGATGAACTGTTCTGAGTTTCCAGGGACTCAGGGTCACACCTGGGAGCAGTGATGTGGCAGTCATTGCCTGGCATCAAGATGCAGGGCACAGAAATGGCCTGGGGGGATGCCATGGGGAAAAGACACTGAAGATTTTGGGATGAGCAAAAAGGGTCATCCAGGGGCTCATTCTTCATCCTTCAGCTTCCACACCTTGGATTTTTATTTTTGTTCAGTCAGACCCGGCTCCCCCTGAGCAGCAGCAGCGAGGAGCAGTCTGTGTGCTGAGGGCTGGGAAGGGATGTGGGGCCTGAATCTCCCTCCCACACAGGGGAGGGAGCCCTGGGCATCCCTGTGAGGGTCCCTCCTGTTCCTCACACAGGTGAGGATGCAGGCCCAGCTGGACGGGGCCCTGCTGGAGGACGTGTACACGCTGCCCGTGGGCATCCGCACCGTGCACGTCACCAGCAGCCAGTTCCTCATCAACGGCCGGCCCTTCTACTTCCACGGGGTCAACAAGCACGAGGATGCAGATGTAAGTGTGACACCCAGGGCCACCTCAGCTCACACTGCCCAGGTGGCACCTGTGCTGCCTCCCCTCTCCTCTCACATCCTCCTCCCAGGCTAAGCAGTAAGGAGACACACACACACCATGCCTGGTCCTGCCATCCCTCAGGGCACATGGATGTGCTGCTGGAGACACTGAAGCATCTCCCAGCACAGCTTTCAGCCAGACATGCTGACAGTCAATCAGTCTGCTGTGAGGGTGGGGAGGCCCTGGCACAGGTTGCACAGAGAAGCTGTGGCTGCCCCATCCCTGCAGGTGTTCCAGGCCAGTTGGACAGGGCTTGGAGCAACCATGACATGGGTGGAATGATAAGAGCTTTAAGATCCCCTCCAACCCAAACCCCTCTGACTGTGGCAGTGGCTGTGGTTCCCCACCCCGGGCAGGGCTGGTGCTGGATCAAGCAGGGGAGCTCTGTTCACAAGGGCTGGTTGCTCTCTCCCCCTAGATCCGTGGCAAAGGCCTGGACTGGCCCCTGATTGTGAAGGATTTCAACCTGCTGCGCTGGCTGGGGGCCAACTCGTTCCGCACCAGCCACTACCCCTACGCCGAGGAGATCATGGACCTGTGCGACGCCTACGGCATCGCCGTCATCGACGAGAGCCCGGGGGTGGGCATCAAGCTGCCGTAAGAGCTGCCCTGCCCTCGCCCCTCTGCTCCCCTCCCAGCTGCTCCCAAGTGTCCCTTTACTGCTTTTACACTTCTGTCCTCAGCACTGATAATGGGAGTACTTTGTTCTGTTTGGAAATGTCCCGTTGCGCCACCGGTGCTGCCTCATGATGTTGGGCAATGCCTCATGATGAGGGCATTTTGCCACATTTTGCCACATGGCTCCATTAATGAGCCCAAGCCATGGCCCTGAACTGTGCAGCAAACTTTGGGGAAATATGGCAGAAGCCATCTGTTGCTTTGACTTTTTAAGATTTTTTAAGCTTTCTGATGTTGACATTCTTGTAGCAAACTTTCTCACACGCTTTCTGTAAATAACTCATTGTTTTGCATTCCTTTATGGAGGAGGAGAAATTTGATGGACTGTTAGTTTGTCCAGTGTCATTGGAGAGGTGGCACTGTCACCCTCCAATCCACTGTCACTTTTGGAAATCTATAAATGTTAGAGTCAGAAAATAATCTTCCCTTTTTTTTCTTCACCTGGAGAGCAGCGGTGTGCACTTGTGTTGTGCCCTATAGCGACAGCCATCTTCAGCATCTGCTGTGCTGAGTTTTCCCAGGGAAATGGATGGATTTTACACCCTCACCTCCTTCTGTCTTGCAGAGAGAGCTTTGGGAACAGGTCCCTGCAGCACCACCTGGCAGTGATGGAGGAGCTGGTGCGCAGGGATAAGAACAGACCCTCCGTGGTCATGTGGTCAGTGGCCAACGAGCCGGCCTCAGAGCTGCCCCCAGCTGCTCACTACTTCAAGTAAGTGCCTCTGCTCCTCATCTCTTGGCAGATGATGCCTCTTCTTCCTTTGGGATGGCACAGAGAAGGTAGTAAAGGGAGGGTGGGTATTTTTGGGAACACTGGAGCTGAACCTGTGGATGCAAACTAAAATGGAAGTGCTGCATGTGTGGAACTGATGCTCAGAACTGTCCCAATGTGTTGGGTCTGAGCCACCAAGACTCCACAAAATTACCAGGAGTCCACTTGGTTTGAGCATCTCTTCTTGAGCTAAGGGTTGAGTAAAACCAGAGCTGGTGAGAATGGAATATTCCTTGTTAGCACTGGAAAATGAGTGCTGAATCCTTTGGGATTTCCAGCAAAGCTGTAAAATAACTGGCCTTTCATTCTGAACACAAGGTTCTGCAGTCAGTGCTGCTTATTTGTCCTGTGGCTTCCCACTTCAAAGCCACTGCTTTGAGTCCCTGCAGCCCCCTTGGTTTGTTTCTAAAGAGATTTAAGCTTTGGACAGCCCAGAGGCAGCTGTAATGGGCAGCAGAGTGTCCCTGGGAGCTGAGCTACATTAATAGAGAACTGTGAAGTTTGATTCTTCAGGATGTCTCACCACCCTCCTCCAATGCCAGGGCAGCAGCAGAGCTTGACTCTCCCATTCTGCCCCATCTCCCTCACTCAGAGCTTCCTCAGAAACATCCAGCCTCTGCCTGCTGTGGCACAGGGCCTCAAGAACACATCCCAGGAGTTGTTCAGAGACTTCCCATTGCCCTTTTTACAGTTTTATCCTCAAACTCAACTGTCCCTCCACCTTCTGAGCTGCTGGCACCACCCACGTGCCTGTGCTTGGTGTGCTTCCACTCTGCTCCTTTTCAGGTGGCTTAGCAAGCACTTGGTGACAGAGATTCTCTTTATTTCACTCAAACTCTGGTTCCTAAATCCAAAGCAGCTCAGTCTGGGGGGTGGAAGGACACAGAGCCTGGGGAGAGGGGGCTGTGCTGCTCCATGCTGTTGTTGAACTCTTGCTTTACTGTTTGCAAACAGGACAGTGATAGCTCACACTAAAGCTCTCGACCCCTCCAGACCAGTCACCTTTGTGACAGATGCTAATTACGCTCTTGATCATGGTGTAAGTTTATTTTCTAGCTTTTTCTTTCTTTCTTTTGTTTTTTTAAATTCATACATTAAATTTCCTTCTCTTGTCACTTGTTTTATACTCCTTCCCCCCCCCACTCCTATCTAAATTTACTGGAGATATTTAGCAGGGAAAGGCTAAAGAAAAATTACATTTTTGTTTCTAGTAGAAATCACCTTATCCTGTAATTGTAGTCCATCTGGAAAAAAAATAAAGGATCTGTAAGAGAGAACAATTCTTTGTGTGCAGGATTATGGCCCTGGATTCCATTAATATTGTCATGCTTTGCTATGCCATTGATTCTGTTTACTAATGCTCAGGATTTTCACTTGCAATTAAGCCAAAGCTTAAACCTCTTTAAAATGCTCACAACCCTTGTGGAAGTCTAAAGGAAGGAAGCTTTGCTTTAATTCCTGCTTTCAACTGCTCTAGATCTTCTTTGGCAGATGTCTGTTTGTGTTGAATAAAAGCTCCTCCAGCTCCACAATTAAAGCCCTGGAGCTGGATAAATAATCAAAATGCACTTTCCTTGGATTTTTGGGCCTTTCATAGCACGGACCAAGGATTTTTAACACCTGTATTTGTTTCCAGGGTAGATCCTTGTACAATAATCACTTCTAGCTGGTGAGTTGGTGCTGCCACGCATCCCTGATCCAGGTTACACTTTGGATTTCTTCTAAAATATCCTCTAATTAGCAGGAATGGCTGCAACTCTGAGATTTTTTCTCCCCACCCCAGAAAAGAAAACAAATTTCTGATGGTTTAAACTTGAGGGAGCCCAGCAGCCATCTGCTTTTGGATATCCCATTCCCACTCTGCCCAACTGGAGGAGCTCAGGCAAACAATCCCAGAGAACAGATCTCTCATACACTGATGTGATATTAGAACTTTTTTTTTCTTTTATTACAAAACATGTTAAGAGAACATTGAACAAGTTACATACAACATCACTTTATTTTGAGGGGGCTTTGTGCCCTTTTATCACACTGTCCATGTGGTAGAAATGGCAAATAACTTGCAGAATGCTTTAGTCTTAGTATTGCACCATTGATGCACAAAATTTAGTTGCTAGTCAAAATATTTGACCACTCACTTGATAATCACATTCCAATACTCAAAAAGAAAAAGTACATCTAAATGTACCAGCAAGCCAGAGACATCTTGGAAACAAAAAAACTTCTAACAAACCTGAGAATGAAACGTGTTGATCTTGTCTAACTCTTTGCTGTGACTTCCTAATCTGTAAGAAAAATGCCAAATTAATGCTGTTAGCTTATTAAATTTATCCTTTTTTTTTTTTTCTGGGAGATAATATTTGGAGAGCCTAAGTGATGGGGAAAACAATTAATTCTATGTGTAATAAACCTGGATTCCATTAATTGAACCCAAAGGAGGATTTAGATTTACAAGAGAAGGTTGAAGTCTGTGCCAAACCACTCTCACCTTGGTTTTTGCAGGCTCCCTATGTGGATGTGATTTGTGTGAACAGCTACTTCTCCTGGTACCATGACCCAGGCCACCTGGAAGTGATCCCACTCCAACTCACAGCCCAGTTTGAGAACTGGTATAAAACCTACCAAAAACCCATTATCCAGAGTGAATATGGAGCAGACTCAGTGCCTGGGCTGCACAGTGTGAGTGTTGTGGTGGAAACAGCTCTTAGAAGGCAGAAAATTCTAACTGGGAGAGGCTGGCACCACTGGGCCTGGCTTTGCTGGGAGATGCTTTAGCTGGGAGTGTCCAAAAGGCTCCAGGATTGGGATCCTGCTCCATCAAATCCAGAGATCTCTGCCACTCACTTTATCTGCCAAGGAGGACTCCAAAATCTGTCCTTGGAAGTGTTAGAAAATGCTTAAATGAAAGCAGACCCTGGAGAGTGGAGGTTCCTGGTGCTGTCCCATGCAGGGGGTGGCACTCCTGTCCCTGTCATGACAGAGGCCACCAGGGGAATTCCCACTGGGAATACCTGGAGTTCTGTGTTTGCTGATGGTCACAAGAGCCAGGTTAATGCAGCCCCAGAGCTGCTGGTCAGGAATAGCTGTGAGTGGGATTGTTTGTGCCCTGAGCTCTCTCCCGGCTGCAGGATCCCCCCATGATGTTCAGTGAGGAGTACCAGCAGGCCATGCTCAGGGAGTACCACTCTGTGCTGGACAAGAAGAGGAAGGAGTACGTGGTTGGGGAGCTCATCTGGAATTTTGCTGATTTCATGACCAATCAAGGTGAGATTTTATTTATATTCTAAACCTCTCCAGCATCCCTGGGAGTTTAGTGGTTGATGCTACACAAATACTGTGCTGAAGGGTAGGATAAAAGACCTCAGGTTCACCAGGTTTTGTCACAAAATCCAGCATGCAAGGCCCTGCCTGTGCCTAATTCACCCTTTCCCTGCACAGATGCTCCCAGGAGCATGAGACAATGCACAGGGGAAATTTGTGAGAGACCCAGTTGCTCCTGGTTTTTGGCCACCCTCAGTTCAGAGCTTCAGGCAGCTGTCAGGGACATCTCACTTGCTTCCAGTGTCACCTACAGCTGCCCTGGGAACAAAGCACCTTAAATAATCATAATTTACTTGGTAGGGGTTCAGCAGCAGAGGAGCAGATGCCACACTGGCACACAGCTGGCTCACCATGACACTCCATCCATTATCAATAGATAAGTGCAGTCACAAAGGAAGGGAAATTCCTTAATTCACAGAAATGAAACAATCACAACTCAGATCTAACAACAAACCTGTTCTGCTTATGCCACCTGCAGTGGGTTGGCGTGCTGAGCAGTCAGGCAGAGGGAGAACAGCACTAAAATAACCCTGCAGAGCACCAGGACAGGCATTAGAAAGCTCAGTGATGGCAGTGCCCAGAAAAGCAGCATCAAAAAGGACTGAGAAAATGTAGACAAGGTCAGACACAGATGCAGTTCCAGGTTCTCTACCCATTGCAATCCTTTTCTCCACTTTCCTACGAAAACTGAAACAGGCAGAAAGGATCCAGACACCACACAGGACAGTAAATAGTCACCACCATTTCCTCCATCCAATCTTTAGGTGGAGCCAATCTCCAGCAGATACAACTCTGATCACTGGGCACACCCCAGTGAATGCCACAGCTGTAAAACAGGAGCTGCAGCTGGATCGCCCTGTCCCATCCACGGATCCTGCCAGGCTCCCCTGACTGTGCAAACAAAGTGCAGAGGTCTCTTCCACATGGCCTGATTAGTACCTACACTGTAACAGCTCACAGCAGAGCCTGCTTTATTCATTTCTTTATTTTCTAACTTCTCTGCAGGCACCACACGAGTTCTGGGGAACAAGAAGGGAATCTTCACCCGCCAGCGCCAGCCCAAAGCCGCTGCCTTTGTCCTTAGGGACAGGTACTGGAGGATTGCAAATGAATCAAGCTGTCTTCCTCCTGCAATAACATCACATTCCCTCTTCCTAAAATGAAAACAAAGGGTTTAGTGGCTGGGGATTATGCTGAACTCGTTATTAAATCTCTGTTTAAATAAGTTTTATGCCTGATTGAAGTCTTGCAAGTCCAGTGTGATTTCTAGTCCACCTGAAGTAGTTACTGTGATGCAAAAGCAGATCAGAAACTTTTGTTTCCTCTGCTCAGCCAAGTCTGGAGGCTTCTTGTTTCCAGGCAGGAAAACAAATATTGACTTTCAAGGAGCTGAAGTTAAGAAAGCCTGACTGAGGTATCTGTTTATGGCAAAAAAAAATTACAAATATTACATGATACAACTCAGTGCTGAACTTAAAAAACAAAACCTAAGTTACTCTAAATCTCTAAAGGAAATGAGGTTTTCCAGTTAAACTCCCCTAAGAGTTAACACTATTGAGATCACAGCAAACTGTGCACAGGATTGCAGAGGAGCCCAGTTTGTGCAGCTGCTCTGGCCTGACAGGATGGATGTGTGAGAAATCCTGAGCATTCCCAGCAGCCAGGAGGGGTGTGAGCCACCCAACAAACCCCAACAGAGAGTTTGGAATTCCTGTTCTGGCAGCAAGGTGGAATGTTACAGAGGGAGGGACTACATCAACTCAACTTGAAATCTATTTATTTTACAGTACCAAAACTGCCACTGTCAGACACAAACTGTGTCTAACAATGCCACTTCCACGTGGAAGGGCTTCCTTCATATTCAATGATACCACAGAAAGAGGAGATCAGAGGGAAATTCTGTTCCAAACCTTTCTGAGAGTGGCCTGAAGCCCTCTGGGGCAGGGCCAGGTGTAAATAAATCCCTGTGCTGCTGCAGTGCTGTCTCTTTAGGCTTTAGCCTGGCATGGATCACACCAGCACTCAGCAAAACTCAGAATATTTACTCTGCAGGCTCCCCAGCACTGTCCCAAAAGCAGCAGCACAAGGAGCAGAACAACAAAAGCAGAGGCTGCCCAAAACATTTGGGAAGATCCAATTCTGGAGTTTGGTTATTGGAATTCACAGATTCTGGATGAAATTGGGGCCATGGCTCCTGCTCTGCAGCTGCCTCTGTGTCAGTGCTCAGGGAAGTGACCAGATCCGACCATATAAAGGAAATCTTTGCTTTTCTCTTGTGTGCTGGCCAAATTCTGTTCCCTTCAGAGGGGGTACATGAGGAACCAACAGCACCTTCCACCCTGCCCCAGCACAATAAGGACACAGATGTTCACTGCAGACTCCACAACAATTTTTCTTGTGTTTTTAAGGGAAAAGAAACAACACTACAGCATTCCTCACACCGTGCTAGGCCTAGATTTTCTCTAGAACTAAACCCCCAGAATATAAAATTCTATGCACAATAAAAAGACATTTGTTCAAACACACCATTGTACTGCCAACTAGCAGTGTTTGAAAGTCATTTCAACTTCTCCATCATCCTTTAAAAACTCATTTTCTTCCCCAATTTCAACAGACCTGACCAAAACACAGATGAGGATTTGACACTGGTCACTCCTTACAAAGCAGGGCTCAGCTCAGCCCCCCAAAATCTGAGCACACATTTCAGGGTTAATTCCTGCTTGTTCTCAACAAACCCAACCCAGCCAGCAGCTCCCTCTCCAAATCCAGGGACACTCCAACACTTTTTCCAGGGATTTTGTGGTCTGTGGGAGCAGTTCTGAGCAGCCCCAATAAAGCAGAAAGTGATAAAAATCTCAAGGTTGGGTTTTTGTTGGGTTTTTTTGTTTCTTTTTTTTTCTTAAAGAACTGTAAACATTGAAAGCCTCAAGTCAACGCTGCTCAGCCTTTACACACAATGCTCAGCCAGACAAAAGCTGCAGGAATTCTACTGGGAAAACTGGGATCTGGGCAGAATCAAGTGCTTTAACCCTTCTACTGCTAAACACACACAAGGTCTTGTGAAAAAAAAAACACACGACTTGGTACAATTTCTAGAAACAGAATTACAGTACTGACATTAAAAACAGTTTCTAAGGCTCAGACTGAGTCCAAAAAGGCCTCTGGTTGGGTTCATTCAAGCTCTTATGTTTGGACTGCATGAATGCAGCATAAGAATGATTGCAGCAAGACATCCACAGGTAATTTCTACATTTATTTTTGTTGGGTTTTTTTCTTTTTTTTCTTTTTATACCAAAAAAGTTATGTGCAACAAATAGAATTCGTACATATTTACATGGTTTTTTACCTGTTAGCAAAATTGTATCCTAAACCTCCAGTAGAGAATCTCTCAGTCTATATTGAGAAAAGGAACATCTGCCCAATGACTCCATTTTAAATGGGTGTTGGATTTGAAAGCACTGGGAATAAATAGTTGATGGAACATACTATACAGAACAAACACCTAATATTTAGGCCATGCTTAACACAGTTTTGTGGTAACAGAATACTTCATATCTTTTCTGGACCAGTTGCAACAACATTGGCAGAACCAAAGCCAAGCTCTGATCTCAGCCCACAGAAATGAGGAGCAGAACTGCCTGAAGCACCTCACCAACCTCCTGGAACGACTGAGACCACAGCAGCTCAAAAATACCAACTCCAGCACTCAGAAACCTCCTCAGCAGAGATCTGCTGTCACTTCAGATCCCAAAGGTGCTCAGGAATGTTTCATTGGCCTCAGTGCCACAAATGTTTCACTGGGAGAAACTTCCAAGAATATT
Source organism: Calcarius lapponicus (assembly GCA_039654755.1). NCBI lineage: Eukaryota > Metazoa > Chordata > Aves > Passeriformes > Fringillidae > Calcarius > Calcarius lapponicus. The sequence continues at coordinate 6,896,624 of JBBFKN010000017.1, read as the reverse complement.
CATTTCCTCCTTGGCCTTAAGGAGTGGCAAGTACCTTACAGTAAGAGGATTTCAGGAATGGTTAATTCCTAAGCAGGGTTTGGGATGAGGGTTTTTTGCCTTTCCAATCTGCCCCTCCTGTCATATTTCCAACTCAGAATATTCCATGATCCTAAAGGAATTTTGGGATTCTGAGAGAGCCAAAGAGGGTCAGGAAGAGCCCAAATTCAGAACCTCTGTTTGGATACTGTGAATTTTATCCCTTCCATTCTCCTGAGTGCTGAAACCACAACAAGGATCTCTGTAACACCCCCTGTCCCTTACCAGCCCAAATATCATTTACTTGCCTTTACCCAGACTCCTGCATCCTTGAGAATTTTCAGGATTTGCCTTTGGATTTGGAAGGATCAAACCAGTATCAAGCACACATTTGCCTCCACATTTTGGCTGGGGCAGGCAGGGGGGCACAGCTGCACTCCTGATTTCAATCACAACCCATTTTACTGGAAGGAAAATGCTGTTTCTATCATTGGGAGCAGCAAGGAAAGAGTCAAAAGAACTGGAAGCAGAAAGGTCCAGATTTCTCCTGCTAAGATTATTCTGCCCTTTATTCAGGCCAACTGCATTTCTGAAGCACGAGAGAAGAAAGAGAAGAAATCAGGGCCATTTCTAGCAAATCACTTCCAGTAAAAAGGAACTGCAAGGGAAGCACACAAGACAAGAAAGTTCACAATTAAGGATCAGATTTGCAAAGCTGTGCACAAAAAGTGTGGCTGCAAATTCTCCCAGAGCCCAAACTCCAGCTCCATTTGCTCCCTATGTGCACACTGACAAGGACTGCTGAAAATCTGGCCCTAAACATTTTTACTAAACAAACTGAATCAACAGACTATGCCCACACAAACAAGCACAAGACACAGTGAAGTCAACACCAATACTTTCAGCTGATGGGGCTTTTTTTTTTCCTCATTTTTCCCCAGAATTGGACCAAGTACTCATGGACTAGACTTGTCTCCGTGGCTGCTTGCTCTGAGATAGGAGCAACTTTGAGGCAGCACATGTTCACCTCTTCCTTGGATGAAAAAAAGATGCCTTTAGTGTAGATCACAGGAATGCATCGAAATAAAATCTATACAACACATTAAACTCTGCTACTGCCTCAGGGCTTGGGAGAGAACAAAGCCAAGCCTTAAGGGACCAATTCAACATCATTCATTCCCCTTAATATCAAAGTGGAAGGCATTTGAGAGACAGAACTAAACATCAAGACAAGCTTTAACTATACTCTGGTCAATACAAAATTCATTTAATGGATTGTTGGCTAAAACTGTCAGACGAGGGACAAGTCATTTAGTGTTACATGCAACAGATGTTACTCACACCACACAACTCTGTACAGAAAAGCAGTTTCCACCTCCACCCTTGGTGCAAACCAGAATTACTTCAGTAGTAATTTAAATCTTAATTTTGTGAATTTGATCACCAACCTTGTTTTGCTCAATGGAAACACTGCTCGTTTCACAGTCAAGTTTATCCTTAGTGTTTAAAATCACTTACAATGGAAGTGTCTCTCTTGACATTTGTGTTTGAGAATGAAAATGCTAAAAGGAGTTATATTAGTTCTTTAAATAAATGGGTATGCAGTTGGATTGTTCATATTTCGAACTGACAAGGGCAAAAAGCAGCACAGCACCAATTACACAAAGTAGCTGAACCCACACATTTTGGTGTCACACAGTCTGAAACACAAAATATTTCACTTTTCCAAATCACATCAACCTTTTAAATTAAACTGAAAACAATACTGCTACCACTTCTCAGTCTAAAAACTAAAACCAGATCTCTTAATACTCTTCTATCCCCAGCAAGTTTGCTGGGAATTTTGTTTGTTCATTTTTAAAGCAAGGACACTTCTGCCTGCCAAGTTCAACACAAAGTATTTGGTTTAAGATTTGAAGACAGAAGGCACTTTTAACATTCAGCCTTAGAATACTGAGTGCAGAAACAATGTGTACAATTTTGTTCCTTTGTTTAAATCTGCAGTTTAATTTTTTTTTTCCCCAATTAGTTCTTAGAAAGAGCAATGATAGCACTATATCACATTTCATTTTCAGGAGCACATTGACTTACTTATCCCATTAAACAGGTTGCGCTTCCAAGAGATCTTCTGTGTGTGTGTGTCAGGCCTAAAGTTCATTTCCCAATATAGCACAAACCAAAGATCCTGACCAAGATTAATTAAGGAACTGCTTTTTCAGTGCACTGCTTGGTTATCCTGCTCACTCAGTGGTTTCCACTGCAAATTGCAATTCTATACTGCAGCATTCACAGAACATCAAACATTAGTTAACACTGGCTGGCTGAGCACAGCTTCAGATGGAACAGCTCTGCTTGGAAATGGAGTCCTTTCAAAGAACACTTCATCCAACCCCCAATCTGCAAATCAGCTTTTCATTGACCACATGAAGCTATTTTTGTTCTGTACAGAAATTAATGAGGTTGTCGTTTAATCAACATACTTCAGGTTTCAGCTTTAATTCCATTTTTGTTACTGGAGGGAAAAAAAAAAAAAAAAAAGGAAAAAAAAAAGAAGAAAAAATGGAACCAACTCCAAGCATCATTCTTGTGAAAGCACAACAGTGAGAGCAGCAACTCCATGTTCTTTAGAGGTCACTTCTTCCATCGTGTCAGTCGACTCTGAGCTGAACCATCTGACAGCTCCTAACCAAACCCATGGGACAGTGAGTTCTCCAGGGATGAAACCAAGAGTTCTAATTTTATTTACAGTATAAGTCCTAGTCAAATCTAAGTCCATCAGCTAAAAAAAAAAAAGAAAAAAAAAGAAGAAAAAAAGAAAAAAAAATACACTTACTGTAAACATGGCAACATTAAATATGGTGATGCTAGTCTAGAATATTTCATGTCATGATCACATCTTGTTATACCTGAATTTATATACAGGATATTTTATAGCAAGTGTTACCCACTTCACAAGTGGAGGGGGAAGAGATAGAGTCTAGGTTTTGCTGTGGCTAAAACTCCTTCAAAGTAAAGTTAAAGCTTGTCTTTGATTCTTATAGAGCTTTCTTTCATAACCGCATTGAAACTGAAGATTAGCACAGAGAAATTATCTGGGGGCCCCTTGAAATTTATAATTCAAAATTTCCATTATGATTCTCGTGGGGGGAAAAGGGGGAGGGGGGGGCAAAAAGTGTCTGATATGGAGAATAAAAAAATTACTGCAAAATAAACTTAATGGAAGTTGGGTCTTCAGACTGTCAGTCAAAAGTTCCAGCAGGGGTTATTCCTGTTTGGGTTGGAGTTGCCTCTTCCAGGCCTCGTTCAAATAAACTAGTCGTTTGTAGTTGATGATAAAGAGAATGAAGTTCAGCAAATATGTGAGCACGCAGACAATGCAAAATTCCTTCAGCACGAAGTACAGAATGTATGCCAAGTACAGGGACCCTACTACAGACACTATGGAGGATGTCATGAGGATTAGAGCTGCTACTGCACTTGCTGTCATACCTGCAACAAGAGAGACAAAGTTACTCACCCCTCTCCACACAGAGCAAAACTGAATTCAAACTCAGCCACTCAGCAACAGTTCCGCTAAATTTTGGTGAAAATACCACCTGGGTATTTGGAGAGGAGTATCTAAGGCTCTGTCTGACAGCCCTGTGATAAGGAGTGTGTGTAGGATTAACCATCCTCATATTCCTGAGTTATAGGAAAATTCATGGCCAGGTTATTTCTGTCAGGATTAACAGCTTTGTAGCAAACCACAGAGTTACTAAGAAATATACAAAATGATATTTCATGCACTTTTTTTCCTGCTCTCTCCATTACTCCTCCAAAACTTGCCCGTTCCATTTTTATTCACTCTCTTTTCCACCATGCAATTCAATGCCAAATCTACTGGAGTGAAAATACCAGCACAGAAACTGTCTTCACACTTGGATTATTAATAGCATATCAGGAGAAAATGCAATTACTCTTGTTATCAGTTGGGTTTTAAGCCCTTTGGACAGATGTATCATTAGAGTGCTACTAAAAAAACCCTCAAGATATAAAAAATCAGAAGCATTTATCTGGTTTCCTGCAGATTGTGCAATGGATATTGCTCTCCTCCTTCATCCCCACAGCCCTGCTTTGAGGCTCTGAAGTGAATGAATACTTACCAAGTAGCATTTGTAGTATATAAAACACCAGGCCAAAAACACTGTTGGACTGATTTATTGCACTGTCCTTTCCAAAGATGGAACCCAAGAGACCGAATCCTCGACCCCATCTGTAAAACAGGGAAACTAATTAACTCTGATTTGCCCACACCTCCTGCTTCCCAGCAGCATTTCCAGTTCAGGGCTCCTGGGGAGAGAAAAGGACACAAATTCTGACATGATTTATGTGGAGTTCTCCTGGAAAACCAAGCAGCAACAGGGGGAGCACTGGGCACAGCTTCATCCCACACCTTGCTGATTCAAGTTGTTTCACACACCAGGAACTTCACTGAACACCAGCTCTGCCTCCCAGGGCTGGAGTTTGGAGCTGTTTTGTCACATAAACATTTCCTTCCCCCAGTGACAGCTTTAGCAGCTCTCTGCACCCCAGTCAACTGGACACAAGGTCACTACAAAGCTGAGGCAAGGGTTTGTTCCACTCAGTTTCTCTGCATCAGAGCAGGAGAATCAGGACATAAATCTGTAGCTCAGCTGCTCCTCAAACAGCTCAGGAGGAACCCAAATCTGTCAAGCACACGAGCTGAGCATGGCACCATCACAAGATCCCCAGCCCTTGTTTGCTGGAGTTCTTGCACAGTGTGACACTTTGAACCAACACCTGAAATCCCTACAAAGTGACTTTCAACTTTCCAGTGATAAAGCAGAAAGCAGCACAAGCCCTACAAAACTGCTGCTGCAAAAGGAGGAGGAAAGATTAAATTAGTAATTGTGTTTGTGCCAGAAACCATTAATTCCATGCCCTAAGGCAGATCGTGCCATTATTTGTAAAAGCAAAGTGAGAATCCTATTTATTAGTGTCACTTGAAAATATGAAGTTATTTTGTTACTCCAAGGTAATTTAACTCACAAGAGCACGCTGGGATATGTGCCAGCAGATTTTTTGGAGCATCAAGCCGAGCAAACAAATGAAAGGTTTGCTTCACATTAGCAGCTTAACTGAGCAAGGTAAAAAAGTGCCAATCCTCATCCTGCAGCAGCAGGAAACTCCAAGGAAAGTGCAGTTTTCAGGAAGTTTCCTGTCCTGCTGAAGCAGGACACAGCTCAGGTGTGTCCCTGCACATGGCAGGAACGGTGCTGGTGTCACTCACCTGGGAGCTGCCATCACCACATCACAGTTTTCTCACAGAAAGAGGCACCACAATGAGGACAATTTATTATCATCTCCAAAACACTTTCTAGTCTCACAGCCATCTGTGCAAAACTCATTATTTTAATTGCATACTAGTTTACTATTAATACTCTTGTGCTCTTCTCCCCAAGAAACCCAGCAGGTCCCAATTCTTAGAAAGCAGATTTACTGTACAAACAGTCAAAAATTAAACATACTTTCAGCTAGTTTGGTCTCAAATCTTTGAAAAGTGAAACTTTTGTGCCAATATTAAGCTTCAAGGCAGCACAGACAATGCTCTTCCAGGGGACAGAGCCTCAGCATCCCAGAGCTGCCAGGAACAGCAGAGCAGAACTGCCAGGCTCTCTGCTCTCACCCCAGGGCAATCTGGGGCTATGGAAGTTACAAAGAATTACAAAGAATCTCAGTTATGGTGAGATTTCCTCCCACACCTCGAAGGTTATCTGGATTTTAAGTGAGAACTGTTAATTTTTTAGCCTTCCTGATGGTCACAGCATATGTAACAATTGTCTTGTGTTGTCCAAATTCCAAAGAGTGTATTTAAGAGACACACAAATACATGAAAGAAATTATCATCTCTACATTTTAAAATGATAAGTTTATTTTTCTGCATTATTAAATTTACAGATGCTTCAGCCTGCCATCCACAAGGTCAATTTATTGTTGAGAATTCATGTCAGGGTGACAATAAAATGATTTGAACACACTCAGGTTTTCTTGCACAACCCAAAGTGGGCAAAGGTTCAGCATCAGCCCAACTCCAACCAAGTGCAGGATGCTGAATCCAGCCCTACCTGAGTGCTCTCACATCCTGAGATCTGTCTGAGAGCAAACTCCAGCTTAAAATATCAGAAATGGCATTTTACAGAAGCTGACCCTGCAGCTGTTCTACAAGAGAATAATAAAATGCTGCCAGTGGAAGGATAATGAGTTCCAGCCCTTCCCAGGAGTCAGAGTCCTGGAGTGATCTGTGCAGAGCTGCAAGGTCAGAGCACAGGGAAAGCTTTTTCCACATGCAGGAGTTCATTAAGTGTCTTGTTGGCCTTGTAGCAGCTTTGAGGACATCAAGTATTAAATTTCAGCCCATGGAGTTCAGGTCTAATCTCACATCTTATTCCACACACTTGGAGCCAGCTCAGCAGCCTGGGGTTTAGCACAGAACACTTTCCCAGCCTTATAAGGTTTGGAGTGGGAGCAAGTGTTCTGCATCAAATGAAAAACAAAGTATTTAGACTTTATAGATTTACTTTGTATACTCTCATTCCCATCTCATTTCCCTGCTGAAAAGTCTAAATTGTCTGCTAATTTTATTAAGGTTGTAAAACTCACAATGAACCAGGAAATTCTGTAGAATTAGAAGTAGAGAGTGTTCATTTTCACACCAGACTCAGGTGTGAATTGCCTGATTGATGAGAACTTTCAAAGTCTAAAAAAATATGGCAAACAAATAGCAAGAAGAAAGTCCTAATAGCAAGATAAAAAGAAACTCAGAAGTATTTCATGTAACCTGCATTTTACAAAAAACCCTAATTTAGAAGAAGTGCTATCATTTGCATCATTATTTTTTGGATACACAATGTAAACAAAATGACCTGCAGGATGTACAGAGCTCCTTGCAGAGCGAGATAAAAGCAGAGCCTGATTTCTGCAGGCTTTTCCTGCTTCTCCATCCCTGAGGAGCAGGAGCTGCGTGCTGAGATCCAGGTCACTGTCACCCGAGGTGACTCAGAGCACTGTGACACACACAGGTGCCAAACCCACTCTCACCACACCCGAGTTTCACTGCTATTAAAAACCAAAAGCAATTGGAGCTAATTACAAGGAAGAAACCTTTAAGACAACTTTGTAACTCTGTTTCCCCTCCCTATCTGCGTGGACCGCTCTGAATGTTCTTTAAAATGTTAAAAAGTGATTCAAAGAAATTGAAAATGAAGTGATTCATCTCCTTCCCAACATCTACAACTGAACACTGCAGCGACTTTCAGTCCTCTTTTATCAAAAGGAGGTTTTGAAAGTTATTACCCACCCTCTAAACAATGCCCCTTTTGGTTTGAGGCACTTCACAAAGCTCAGCAATGTTGCTTTTTCAGAAGTTTGAAGCAGTATTTGTGTGCAATTGTTACTTCTTAACAGGAAGACAAAAAGAACTGAGGTCACAAGTGATGCGCCTCCAACAAAATCTTACACTTTTACATCACTAAAATCATTTCAATCTCTTTTGCACAATTATGACCATCCTCTGCGTTCCAAAACAGGACACACTTGAAACATTTTAGCAGAATTTAGCAGAGAAAATGCTAAAAGGGAACACAAGAACCTCATTTAGTAACAACCTTCCAGTTTAACAAGTTACAAGTTCTGAGTTGCCAGCACTGGCTCCAAAAGCAGCAGAATTCCAAACCTGCCAAGCCCACCAAGTCAAACAAACCAAGCAGAAAGTGTTTGTTTAGCCAGGAGTTGGATCAGTGTCCCCTGCAGCCCCTGCAAGAAATGCTGGAGCGTTTCTGTAGCCGAGCCCCAGCTCTGACAGTTGCCTGCAGATGTTTTGAATTGTTTTGTCAAAGATAATTCCCAAGAATGATCTTTCCTTGGCCTGCACTGTCCTTAAGGATCAGCTGAAACTCCTGAACTGGGGTTTCACCTGCACCAACACCTGGCAGCCTCTCCTGAGGCCTTCCTGGATGCCCCAGGTGTTTTCTGAGCCCTTCTGGTGACGAGCAGAACCACATCCCCTGCATTTCACCTGGCAACCCCTTGGGTTTTATGCCCAGAACTGAACCAAGCCCTGGATTTCCAGTTTACCATGGCTCAGGACAGGTCCAGCATGCCTTGGAAAAAGGACAGTTCCAGGTTTGATTCCAGTGTCCCCAAGGACTGCTTGGAAATGCAATCAAATCCCTCAGGGGACCAGATTATTCAAAGGCTTCTCTGAGCCCAAACCTCTGTGTTTGTGCAGCAGCAGCTTTGCCAACACAATTCTCCCTCAGTTGTTGGGTTTGGTGCAAAAGAGCAAACAATAACAAAGATTCTGTACTCAACCTGCAAGGAAAGAACTCAAATTTGGGTAGTTTTTGGGTAGTAGTAGTAGTAGTAGTAGTAGTAGTTACTTCCTCTCATTTCAGGATTATTTCTCATCCCATGAGCATTATTTTGTTATCAACAGCAAGCACCCCTTACCACTCTGTAACCTAGAAGAAACAATAAATCTAATTTTATCAAAAACAAATAATAAGAAAGCCTACACTTGATAAGTGATGTGCACATTTCCTTAAGCACCACTGGATTTCTGAGATAATTTCTGGTCCAGAATGAAAGTTCTCAGAGAGGAGCAGAGTTCACCCCCTTAGTGAAAAACTCAGATAAAGGTCAAAGGATCTGGAGCATTTTCAGAAACTTGGGTTGCAACTTCTTTCCAGCTTCACCAGAGCATTTTGGATTAAATTTAATTCATGGCTTCAAGGCCACTCTTAACAGTTTTAATAAATTAAGCAAAAGCCTTCAATTAGAAGCCACAAAAAAGAAGATTTAAAAAATCCCATTTGTAAACTTGCCAGGAGTGCTCAAAAACGTTGATACACTTAATTTCATGTTTAAATCTATTAGCAGCATTTAGCATAACCAAATGAGGTTTTCTTCTCTATATCCTCCAGCTCTACTTCAGATAGAGTCTGTAAAAACTTTCAGTGTCTAGATCAGCAAAATATTAAGCAGACAGTGGATATTTTATAGCAGCCTTTACAGAAGCATTGGCTATTCAAGATACAAGCCAACAGCACTGATTCCTTCTATTCCTTCCTTAATAATCCTTTCTATTAAGGTACCATAAATGAAGCCCAAGTCTGAATTATAAGCACTTTGTTAAATTTACTTTGCACCAGGGAAAATAACTCCTATCCCTATTACAAATTCCAGTCGGGCTGGAAATGATACATTTATGAAAAGCAAAAATTAACATGTTTGTGTGAGCACTGTAAAGATGGAAAATAAAAGATTACTACTGCTGTGTTTTATAAAAGATGTGCCTCAGTCATTAAGTGTTGTATCAGTGTTAAACCGTCAATTTTCTACTAGAAAGATGGAGAAAAAAACCCAAAAATATTTGAGTTCTCAGCTTCTGCAGCTTTAAGAGCAACTTTAAAACTCCAAGCTGATTTCTACCAGCATTGCTGGCACTCTCCCCTGTGCAGCCCGTGGAATCAGCTGTGGATTCCCCCAGCTCACACCCTCTGCTCCCCTGTGAGTCCTGAGCCCTGCTGGGGACAAGGGACAGAGAACCTTGGCTCCCAGGGCAGGGCTTCCCTTCAGTCCAGGGGTGACTCTGGCTTTCCCATCCCTCCCCTGTGGCACTGAATTTGGCTCCTCCAACTTCTCCCTGCCCAATTCCAAACCAGAGGTTTCCCAAGCCTCCCTCAGACAGCAAACCCAGTGAATCCAGGATCCCTTTTCCATCTCCTAACACCTTGCACCACTCACTAACACTTGCAGCTGAAAACCTCAAACTAATCTGGATATTTGCTTGCAGGTGCAGCAATGAAAAAGCTCCTGGGGTATCAGGAATTTATTATTATAAATATGAATAACTGCTACATAATGTTCTTTAATTGGAATTAAGCAAACTTGCCAGACAAGAAGTTTACAGGAATTGCCCCACAACAGAACCTGTTGAAACACCAGCTTAGGGAGTTTCTCCCCATTTCCTTGGACAATGGGGTTGTTTTTGTCCCTTTGATCCCTGTAAAGATGCACCAGAGCAGTTCTAGCAAGGTGTGCTCTGCTGAGAAACCAGCACGGGGCAGTTTTACCTGCAGTTCTTTACCTGCAATTCACACCCACTCTGCAGAGGAACAGCTCTACAGCAGCACAAACAAGCAAACAGAACACAAGGAGTGTAAATTCAGTTTTTAAAGTGATTTATGAATGTGGCAGAACCATACAATAACACCACACCTGCCACAGGCCACCCTTTCAGACCTGCCCACAACACAGCCCACATTTAACAGGCATTTTCAGGTGAATATTTTGGTGCATCCACAGAAAACACAACGTGGATGTGCAACTTTATTATAGAGGAAAGTGTCCCCACCCATGGCAGGGGCTGGGACAAAATGACCTTGAAGGTCCCTTCCAACCCAAACCATTCTGGCACTTCTGACTTTTTCACAACTTTTTAAAGTGCCTCAAACACAAGACACCAATCCAAAACTTTGCCCATGAACAGAACAGGGAATTCCTAAAATACCAATGACATCCAGACTCTCCAAATGCTACTTTGACTCCAGAACTCCTTCAGCAATCAGGCAAAGATCAATATTGACTATTGCCAAACCCCTTCAGTGACGCAGCTGCAAATATTGCTAAAGGTACACATGTGCCCTTTGCTCGTTTGTGCTGCTGTCTTGAGGCTCTCACAGCATTCATTAATGCATGCCAGGCTGCTCAAGTCATTTAAAACCACTCATTTATCCTCCAATTCATCAAGACAGAAAGGAAAAATGTATTAGCAAATCCCAAAATCTCTCAGGGCATGGAAAAGAGCAAAGCCCAAGGCTCTGAGTCTCTGCATTACCACTTAAAGGTCACATTTTATTTCAAGCTGTAGCATGACCTGTAGGACTTGAAATGTGTTTTATTACTTTAATTCCCACTGTGAAAATACAGCAAGACCAAAAATATTTTTCAGTGGAAAACTATTATCCAGTTTATAAATAAAGCCATTCTTGACCCTTAATAATTCTCAACTATCAGACAGCAATTAATTTAAAATAAATACAGCAATTGCCATGGATGGGAGGTATTGCCCTAATACTTGCCATTATCAGCCACTCCTTAGCACATTTTATTTTTAAACTATTTCATGAACTTTCCCCTTGATAAAAATTTGAAATATGCTGACCATTCATGTTTTGGGTAAGGGATACTGGGCAGGGATCTCTCCAACATAACCTTCTGCATGAGTCAGGCTCTGATAGGAGATTTTCTGTGCTCCTCCCTCTGCATGCTGGCAGTCTTTACATTTCTGTTCTTGCTCTTGTGCCAATGCCAGATCTGGCTTAAAAGCAAGACTTGGAAATACCAACAGCTGGTGAAAAAAACTCCGCCCAGAATACCAGAAAGTCAGCTCAGGAAGGAATAAACGAATTTATTCTAATTATTCTATGCATTTAAAATGAATCCTAACAGCATTAAGGGCTTTTTAAAGTTCAGCCCACTCTTGGAGTCAAAACTCAAGATGTGAAGATTGTAACATTCCAAGTTCCATCAGCAAATCCAGCTTAAATAAAAAGTCACATAACCCAAGGAACCATCTGAAAGCCAAAGTAGGAACAGAAGTTTCTCACCCAGTTAACTCTGCAGAGTTAGCTCTAATCATTAGCTAAACAATTAAATTCTGACTGTCAGTGTAACAGCTCAATGAGAAATGTGCAAGTTAAATCTGAATTACCTGTGAAAAAAGCTGGAACACAAAATTGAAACTTTACAACCCCAGTGAAATCTAAAATGTGGTTAAAAGTTCCTTTTAGAAATGAAGTTCCCGAGAAACTTTGGTGATGTGGGAACAAGGAACACTCAGCTGGAGAAAGTGACAGAGAACAGTGGATGGGGAGCTGGGGCAATGTGGAAAATAAGATGAATTTCTTTCCAACTTTAATGCCTTGCCCTCCTGCATTACTTTTAAAGCAGAACTCCCCCTCTGTGTCCTGCACAGCCTGCAAAGCAAATTTTTCTCCAAATATGGTTGGAGTGAGCAGAACTTGCACGTTCCTTTTGCACAAACTCCTTTTACCACCTGCTCACACGATCACGAGCTCTCCTGGCATTTGCAGTGCTTCACTCCAGGCACGGTTCTCCTAGCAACTGCTGGGAGATCTGAGAGCATTTTATCCCCAACTCCTCAGAGCATCATCCAGAATTCCTCCAGCCAAGGATTCCCAGGTCTTACTCAACGTGTCAGCTGTGGCATTGCTAATGAACGCTGTAATTACCGAGCTCGGTTCCATAATTAGAAATAATTCCAATTATATCTTTAGGTAATTTCCTTCTCCCAAGTGTTCAGTAAACAGGCATCAAAAGTGTGACATCCCATTCCCTGTCACAACAGCAGCACTTGCTGCAACAACAAAAAGCTGCTGGAGGACCAAGTCTGTACAAAAACAGGCTTCAGTCTCTGTTATTCTCTTTTTAGCCTGTATCTCTGATCAAAGTTAAATCACTGATGAGACTCGTGTGGTTTAATCTCAGTAGCCTAAGTATAATTTAATTTCTATTATTGGAATTTATCTGGTGAGTTTATCGAAGTTTTCTCCCTAGTTAGAGGCAAACTTCTCATTTCAGGCCACTTTCCAAGCAGGGACATGAACAAGCACCTTCACAAACTGAAGATGACCTGAGGCAGACAGAAAAGCAGAGTTAAAGCCTTCACTCAATCACAATACCAGGTGGCCAGAGATACAGATCTCTGTCACACAATCTCACTTCTGTCACCACAGAAGAGGATTTAGGAAAAAGAGCTCCCTGGATGTTTTGCCTCAAAAATTTCACAGCTCCCAGCTTGACAGAGGATGAGAATACTCCCTGAAATTGGATTGTTATGATGATACAGCAAGTACTTCTGTAAAAACTGTGACAGCTTTTGCACAGGTTACACTGAGAGGGGAAAAAGGAAATCTCAAGTACTCATTCAACTGAAGGCACTAAGACACTAATAACAAAATTGTCATTAAAACAAACAGGAAGGATTTAATACATAGATTTGCTCAAGAACCAGATTTATAAAATGACTCTCCTAACAGAAATAAGAGCTCTTGGCCTTTAGAATACAACTGCTGAACTGGCTGGACATCTGCAAAATAAGTCAGGATTTGGACTGGGCTTGTGCTGCAGAGGCATCCAAGCCTCCCTTGAATGAAGCTCTTCCTCTGGATCACCAAAGCATCTCCTGTGCTGCCAGGAGCCGTCCCAATGAGAACGCAACACAGATACTGCAATTAAAGCTAACAAAGCGAGCCAGCCGCAATCGCACTTGTTTATGTTGTCCTTACCCACTGCTCACTGCTACAGCACCCCACTCTGCTCAGCTTTTACCACTAAAACGCCTGTCACTCCACCTGATTGCCACTGATTACAACACAGCAATTGCGGGTGCCTCACCCTCCGGCCGTAGCGATCCCGACAATCCCCGTTCCCACAGCGGCGCTCCAGCCCCGTGGCTGCCCCACACCGGGAGCGCTGCCCCCGGCCCCGGCTGCCCCGGCCCCTCCGTGCCCCCGCCCGGCCCGCAGCCCCTCCGAGCAGCGGCCCGGCCCCCAGCACCGCCCGAGGCACCGGAGACAGCGCTCCGGGACCCGTCCCCAGGGCTCCCGCGGCCCTCAGCCCTTTCCCCCCGCGGGGGCGACGGCGGGTCCCACCCGCGCCTCACCTGGAGGTGATGGCGGCGGAGCAGCGCACCCGCTCGCTGAGGTCGCACAGGGCCTGGTAGTGGCTGTCGCGGCCCTTCTCGCGCTCCAGGTGGCAGGCGTACAGGGACAGCAGGATGCCGGCGGCGCACACGGCGGACCGCGCCACCCGCTCCCAGCGCGGCACCGACACCCGCAGCAGGACGGGCGCCGCCATCTTGGCCCCGTCCCTCCGCCTCAGCCCGCGACGCGCGCCCGGCGCCGCCCCGCCCCGCGCACGCGCGCGCTCCTCATTGGCCGGCCGCGCACGCGCGCGCCTCTCTCATTGGCCGGCCGGGCGGGCGCGCCACAACCCCCTCCCCAATCCCCCCCGCGCTGGCCACGCCCCTCGCCGCTCGCGCCGGACGTGGCGCCTCGCGACGACGTCACGTCAGGCCTGGGCGGGGCTGGGGGGGGGGGGGCGTGGCAGAGCGCCCCCTGGCGGCCGCCGCGAGCCCCGGCAGGGTCCCCTCAGAGCGCGGCCCCGGCCCGCCGGAATGCAGCGAGAAAATCGGGTTTTTTCAGCAGAAAAACGGGCATTTCCAAAAGGAAAATGGGCTTTCCAAAAGGAAAATGGGATTTCCAAAAGGAAAATGGGAATTTCTAGCAGGAAAGGGGCATTTCCATTAGGAAAATGGGCTTTGCAGCAGGAAAATGGGCATTTCCAAAAGGAAAATGGGATTTCCGGAAGGAAAATGAGCATTTCTATAAGGAAAATGGGCATTTCCATTAGGAAAATGGGCTTTTGCAGCAGGAAAATGGGCTTTGCAGCAGGAAAATGGGCATTTCCAAAAGGAAAATAGGATTTCCGGAAGGAAAATGGGCTTTTGCAGCAGGAAAATGGGCTTTCCAAAAGGAAAATGGGCATTTCTAGCAGGAAAATGGGCATTTCTAGCAGGAAAATGGGCTTTTCCAGCAGGAAAATGAGCATTTACAAGAGGAAAATGGGTTTTCCCAGCAGGAAAATGGGCTTTCCAAAAGGAAGATGAGCATTTCCAAAAGTAAAATGGGCTTTTGCAGCAGGAAAATGGGCTTTCCAAAAGGAATATGGGCTTTTCCAGCAGGAAAATGGGTTTTTCCAGCAGGAAAATGGGCATTTCCAAAAGGAATATGGGATTTCCGGAAGGAAAATGAGCATTTCTATAAGGAAAATGGGCATTTCCATTAGGAAAATGGGCTTTTCCAGCAGGAAAATGAGCATTTACAAAAGGAAAATGGGTTTTCCCAGCAGGAAAAGGGGCTTTCCAAAAGGAAAATGAGCATTTACAAAAGGAAAATGGGTTTTCCCAGCAGGAAAATGGGCTTTCCAAAAGGAAGATGAGCATTTCCAAAAGTAAAATGGGCTTTTGCAGCAGGAAAATGGGCTTTCCAAAAGGAAAATGGGCATTTCCAAAAGGAATATGGGCTTTTCCAGCAGGAAAATGGGTTTTTCCAGCAGGAAAATGGACTTTCCAAAAGTAAAATGGGCTTTCCAAAAAGAAAATTAGCTTTTCCAAAAGTAAAATGAGCATTTCCACAAGGAAACTGGGATTTTCCAAAACGAAAATGGGCATTTCCAGCAGGAAAATGGGCTTTCCAAAAGGAAGATGAGCATTTCCAAAAGTAAAATGGGCTTTTCTAAAACGAAAATGGGCTTTTACTTGCGTTTTTTCCTCCAATCTGGGATGCACGGGAATTCCAAAAAACGCAAAAAAAGTCTCCGTGGCTGAGCTGACCCTCAGGGGTGATGTGTCACTTCACGGAGCTCGGGTGATGTGAGCCTCAGCCCCGTTCTCCAGGGGTTTTTCTGTGATTTTGGGCAGAATGTGCCAAACTCCTGCATCCTGCACAGAACCCATCTGGTGTGCAGAGTGCCTGGTACACTCCCAAACTCACCACGAGCTTGTCTGGGATGTGTAATTTGGACAGATGATAGAAGAAATCCATGAAAAGTTTGATTTTCACACCACAGCCTCGTGTTCCACTTGGCTCTGCTGATGGTTCCCTCAGGGCTCGCTCAGCCTCGCACTTGAGCAATGGGATTTCATCACTTATTTCCCAGATCTGGGACCCCATTCTGCCACACTGGGTCACAATCAGATGGACACAACCCAAAAGCAGGGTTGGATCTTGTTTCTTTCACATCTTTGTGAAAAATGCATATTTTATGATTGGCTTTTCGCAAATATTAAAATGTGTTGTGTTAGAAAGTTATGCTGTATTAACTAAGTAGTGTGTTAAATATAGTTTTAGGTTATAAAAAAAGTTAAAATAGAAACTATGCTATGTAGGATACTTTGTTTAAAGAAAGGACTGGCAGTGAGATAGCAGCCACAGAACACTTAAATCTCTCAGAGAAAAAGAATTTATTGCCCTCTTATCAGAAGAAACGATCTTCTTCCCACCTCAAAGGTGCTGCTAGAATTCAGAGAAAGAAGTTGACAACCAGACAGAATCCTGTGTTTGAATGGAATTTATGCATCATGTATGAAGTGTATGAATATGCAACGGGCTATTTTTTTTTAAGGGTTATTCCTTTGTTAACCAGGGTCCTTTTTCAGGCTTGTGCTGCCCAGAAAAAGGTACCCGGACGTCCATAACTCTTGGTTTCTATTGTCTCATATTGTCCTAATTCAAATTGTCCAAATTATTATTATTATTCTAATTGTATTACTATTTTAATAACCATTTTATTACTATTAAACTTTTAAAATTTTAAAAACAAGTGATTGGCATTTTTCAAACCTTTCTATCAGCACCTGGCTGGTGGTTAAAGAACCACTTAATCCCTGTGGTGTACCCACATCAAAACAGCTGAAAATAAACAATCTCTGCTCGCTGTGAACATCACCACAACCACCATTATTGCTGATTTTTTGGGGGGATGGCCACCAGCTACTGGTTCTGGGGTCCTTCCCCAAATCCTTGTGAGCTGTGGGCATCAGCAGATGTGAGGGTGAGCCGGTACAAAAGGGAGCTCTGGAGTTTTCCCAAGGAAAGCAGCAGGACAAAGCACAATGGCAGCATTCATCCTGCCTGCAGTGCCATCCTGCCCTCATTGTTCTGCAAAACAAAACAAATCCAAGAGGGACGCGGTCACAAAATGACTTCAAGCGTCAAGAATTGCTCTGCCAGCAAAAAAAAAAAAAAAAAAAAAAAAAAAAAAAAAAAAAAAAAGAGTGAAAATTGAGAACTATTAATTAAAAAGCATTGAGAAAACCACTCATTAAGAAACGAGTTGCTTGAACTCTAGAAAAGCAAAATTATTGCTCAATTATTGCTCTCAGAGATGGAGAGAGGCCAAGAGGCAGGGAGAAGAAGCTGTCCTGCAGCAACACCAGTGGTCTGAGCTTCTGCAGATGTCCCTGTTCTGAGTGTGGTTTATCATTTATATTTATCTCCTGATAATTCTCTCATCAGCAGCTGCTTTTCTGAGCTGTACTCCTGCTCTATAAACAATGTTAGCACCTCTTTCATCAGGCAACAGTTACATCCCCTGATGTAAAAGATGTTGAAATGTCTGGTCTTTCACCTCCTTTTTAAGTGAAGAAACTGCCAACAAGCAATTTTTTTACCATAAATTATCATAACTGTTGACTGTGGTATCCCTCATCATTGCTGCTGGGTGTAGAAACAGCTTCATTAATACAATAATTAATTTAAAAATTATTTTATCCAAGTAGACAGTGTCTCTAAAGCAAGGAGACTTAGGCCCTGGGTAGGGATGAGGGGGCAGGAGGGACCCTGGCTTCTTTTTTGGGGTGAAAATCACAGAATCACAGAATGGTTGGGGTTGGAAGAGACTTCTGGAGATCATCCAAGGCAGGGTCACCTGGAGCAGGTGATGCAGGAACACATCCAGGTGAGGTTGGAATATCTCCAGAGAAGGACACTGCAGGTTCAGAGCTCTGCCACTCTCAACACAAAGAAATTCTTTCTCATGTTGAGGCGAAACTTGTTGTGTTTTAGTTTATTACTCCTCGTCCTGTTGCTGGGCATCACCAAAAAGAATCTGGGATCATCCCCTGACATCCCTTGGAGATGTTTCTATGGATTGATGGGATCTCCTCAGCTCCAGAGGAACCCGTGAATCCATAGAAATAAACTCTAACGAGGGGCTGAATTCTGAGAGGTTTCTGAAGCTCCTTTTCCTCAGAGAACGATTCCCTGAAGGCTGGAACACTTTCCATGGCAATTTAGGTGTTTATTGTGCCTCAAGGTGCCACAGGTGCAGGTTTATTGTGCTTTAGGTGTTTATTATTGTGACCAACTGTCCCTCACAGATTTAGGTGTTTATTGTGACCGACTGTCCCTCACAGATTTAGGAATTTATTATTGTGACCGACTGTCCCTCACAGATTTCGGTATTTATTATTGTGACCGACTGTCCCTCACAGATTTCGGTATTTATTATTGTGACCAATTGTCCCTCACAGATTTAGGTGTTTATTGTGACCAATTGTCCCTCACAGATTTAGGTGTTTATTGTGACCGACTGTCCCTCACAGATTTAGGAGTTTATTATTGTGACTGACTGTCCCTCACAGATTTCGGTATTTATTATTGTGACCAATGGTCCCTCGCAGATTTAGGAGTTTATTGTGGCTGAGGACTCTACAAGAGCAGATTTATCGCTATTTAGGTGTTTATTGTGGCTGAAAGTCTCACAAAGACGAGGGTTGAACACTGCTTAGGAGTTTATTAGGAGCGAGGATCCTACAAAGGCGGGCTTGACGCGATTTAAGTGTTTATTGTGACCGAGGATCCTGCACGCGCGTATTTATCACAATTATTGTGGCTGAAGGTCCGGCAGATGCATGTCTATCGCTATTTACACGTTCATTATGCCCAACGGACCCTAAGCCCGGGTTTAACCGCACTTTAGGAGTTTATTTATTTACTGCCACCGCCGCCATCGCGGCCGCTCCCGCGCGGCCCCTCAGGCGGGCGGAGGGGGCGTGGCCTCCGCATAGCCCCGCCCCGCGCGCGGCGTTCCGGAAGTGACGCAGCCCGCGGTGACCTTCAGAGGCGGCGTGCCGGTATCAGACCAGGCCGTGCCGCTCGGCGCTTCCTCCGCTTCCCTCCGCGCCGCCCGGGGCTTCCTCCGCTGCCCGCCGCCATGCCCAGGGGCAACCGCAGCCGCACGTCCCGCGTGCCGCCCCCCGCTAGGTGAGGGGGGCCGGGGCCGCCTCTCCTTGTCCCCTCTCGCCCGCGCAGGCCGCAGTGGCCTGGCCGCCATCGTGCGGGCGGGTGACGCGCCGGGGTGGTGGCAGCGCCCGGCTGGTTTGAGCTGGGCTGGCTGTGGGTTAGCGGGGCGGGGTTGGGCGATTTGGGGGATGGAAGTGGGTCTGCTCGGCCGCAGGGACAGGACGCCAGCACCGTGATAATCAACCGCTTTTGGGTCATACTGTATTTATCCCTAAAACAGCTATGTGAGCAGAAAGAAGCCTGTAACCCTGACCCTGTCTTGCATAAGACTCTTACCAGAACACCGAGTTCACTCCTTCAGCGTGTAACAGGGGTGTGTGTAATCCCGGCGTGATCCTTGGGGCCTCCTGTGCAACACGCTCTGTGACACTGTGTGTCCCTTCCAGCTCGGGACATTCCGTGCCTCACAGGAGGAACGCTGGACTCCAGGCCCTGCAGCCGTGTGGCCTCTGCCTGGCATGGTTTGAGATCACCATGATGATGATGATGATGGAGTGATGTTTCTCTTTGTGTCCCTGCAGCCGGGCACCCCCGAGGAGAGTCGCGTCTCCAGCACCGGCTCCTCGGGCCTCTGTCCCCGCAGCGGCTCCGCCTTCTGCCGTAGCGGCCCCGGCCCCGAAGCAGCCGGGGCTGATGGCCCAGATGGCCTCAACTGCTGCCGGGGTGGCCGTGGGCTCGGCCGTGGGACACACCATCGGCCACGCCATCACCGGAGGATTTAGTGGAGGGGGCAGCTCTGAAGCTGCCAGGCCTGATGTCACTTACCAGGTGAGGGGAAGCACAGCTGGACACGGACTGATGGCAGCTCAGCTCCATGCTGAGGAACTTATTGCAGCCTTCTGAGTCACAGCTGGGGTGCTTACAGTCTTTATATAATCTATATATGTATATAAAATTATATATAGTCTGTATACAGATTGGATCTCCAAGGTAACTCACCATGAGTCATTCTAAAAAGAGTTTATGGGGATGCAGGAGGGATGTGTGGCAAGGTGTTGGTGTTGTTTTCTACTCTATTCCTCTGATTCAGGCAGGACTTCATGTTCCAGGTCTGATGTTGGGGAGGCTCAGGTGCCATCCAGAATTACCTGAATGTATCAAAATCACTGAAGTGTTTGTAATTTAAAAAACTGCTCTGAATGTGGCATTCCTCTGCTGGAAAATTGTTTTGTACTTTAGCCCTTCACTTGTTTTCCATTAAAAAAATGAAGGTTTTGGCTGAAATGCAGGGAGGAACCCTCAGCAAGCAGTGTGGGGGTGCTTTGGCTTTGTTGGAAGGGTCCTTACGGAGCCATTTGGTGTTTCAGGAGCCCCAGGGTGCTCAGGGGGCCCAGCTGCAGCAAGGCCCTTGCCAGTATGAGATGAAACAATTCCTGGAGTGTGCCCAGAAGCAGACCGACCTCAAGCTGTGTGAGGGCTTCAGTGAGGTGCTCAAGCAGTGCAGGGTTTCCAATGGTGAGTACACAGTGCTGGCAGGCAGCTCTTAAATGGGATAATCAGTAAAATTATTGTGGGAATGATGTCCTGGGGCTTTGATGCAGCTGGAGAGTGATGAAGGTGCTCTGAAGTCTGGTAAAGGGCTTTGTGTTTGGGTCCTGTGGGGTGGAGAGGGGGTGAATTCCTGATGCTTTGTGTTGGTGCATGGATTGAAGGTGACTGGAAAAGTGGCAGCAGCACATTTGGAGCATGAGCAGAGCTCTAAAGGATAACAAAACCATCCTGTCCTGGGAGGAAGGAGGCAGCTGTGCATAAGAGGCATGGAAAAATAAATTTTGCATGCAAGACATCATCACCAGTGCTGATGACTGCAGCTCAGCATATCCCAGCAAATGCATGAGGGAAGGGGGAACATCCTGACAAAATTGTCCTGTGGCAGGGAAAACACCTTTCATTCAGGGATCCAAAACTCACTGAGAAAACTGTTTATCCTTCTATTCAGGGATCCAGAACTCACTGAGATTAACTCCTTCCCTTTCAGGTTTGTCCTAAGCGTGTCCAAGGCAGCTGCTGAAGATCATCTTGCAAGAACTGACCTATGAATGAAAAACAAAAAGCTTGAGTAATAAAATTTAAAGCTGTCTGGTGTTTTGTTAGTTCATATATTCACACTATCATCTCTGTGGCTTGACTCCTGCCATAGCTGCCTCTGATGTGATCCAACTTCACAGCTGCAATTTAATTTAGCACAAAATGGAAGAGTGAATAATTAAGCAGAATGAGCTAACGTGGGTTTTACTGGTTTTGCTGATTGTTGTGTGGAATGTATGTAATGTCTATAAATAAACTTCTCTCTCTAGAAGTACCTTGCTTTGGTTGAGTTTGAGTGCTGGAGTAGAAGGGTGAGGAGGTGAGAATTGATTTTGGCAGGGTGTTCTGCAGGTGTTTCTTTTTGTGCTGTAGTAGGGCTGAATCATGAGAGGATGGTCCTGTGGCCTTCCCTTCTGCCTGGCTCAGGCAAGTTACAAAGCCATGGCTGCTACATGAAAATAATAATTACTTTTAAAGTATTTGCTGATGTAAAGTGCAAACCCTCCTTTTCCCATCGGAGGGAGCTGCCACATCATGCCTTGCTCACATCCTTGGGGCTGATAAAGTGAACACCCTCCTGGACAGCACTGGAAAAGCCTGGATAAGCAGGAGCTGTGGTGGGGAATAACCTTGCTCTGAAAAATGCAGTTCTTACCTAGCATTACCTGTTTTCCCTGATGTGTTGTTATGCTGTTGTTGTGCACTTCACCTTTCACCTGCAGCTCCTAGAAGTGAAAAGATTAAATCAGTGTTCAGAAGGGAGAGGAGTCACCTCACACAGTGGGGATGAGGACAGAATTGTGACAGGAGCAGCTTTGCCTCTGCTGCTCAAGCTCCCATCTCATTCCTGGGCTGTTTCACCGTCCTGGTGAAACTGAAATAAAACCAGTGAGCGGTTTGGGGCCAATCTGTCACAAGAGGAAATAGCCTTAGGCTGATACAGGGGAAATTCGGTTAGATATTAGGAGGAAAAAAAAAAAAATCACTGTTTGGGTGGTCAGGCATTGGAAGTTTCCCAGAGAAGTTGTGGAGGTGTCCAAGAGGGGCCCGGACCCGGCGCTGGGTGAGCCCAGAGCGGCTCGGTGCTCACGGTGGCGGCGCTGGGGGAGCCCAGAGCGGCTCGGTGCTCACGGTGGCGGCGCTGGGACTGGCTGCTCTCCAAGCTCCCTCCCGCCGTTCCCATTCCCCGTCCCGCAGCCCCTCCCGGCCGAGCCTCCCGTGCCCGGGGCAGCCCCGGCTCCCGGCGGCCTCACAGCAACGCCCCCGGGGAGGAGGAGCCGGGGCCGGCCTTGCTCGGCGGCGGAAGGGTTAAACCGGGGAAGCTCCGCGGCAGCTCCGGGGCGGCCCCTGGCCCCCCCTTGCCCGTTGCCCGGCCATGCCCGCCCGGCTCCCGCCGCTGCCAAGTCGCGCTGCGCTTTCTCCGGGGCCGGGCGGCGGCGGCCGGCCCTGAGCGCTCGGCTCCCGGCGGCTCCCAGGCCCGGGCCCGGCCCGGCGCTGCCCTCAGCGAGGTGAGGAGCGGGCGGCGCTGAGGGAGGGTTGTGAGGGGGGTCCTGCCCCGGGAATCTCCCGTGCTCAGCGTTCTTTGGCTCCGGGTCAGCGGCGGAGGGTCTGAGGGAGAGGGGCCGCGTTCCCCTGCCGGCATGAAAGCTTGGTTTTTCTTGAGCTTTGCGGGTTTATTCCAACTGATTTTTGAATATCTTTGTTGTCCTCAGAGATCCCCCCCACCCCCAGCTGCGGGCGGGGGGCGATGCCCAGCGCCTCACCCTCAGTGTTTCTCCCGGCAGAAAATCCCCTCGCAACCCCCCTTGCACTCTGTTGATGAACCCAGAATTTCCCTAGAGCCCTGCACCTGCTGCTTTTATAATTCCAGGGTATATTAAACAAACTCCCGGGTTTTTCCCTCCCAGGAGAAGGCAGCACGCAGATTCCAGGCAGGGTCTCCGTGGATGCTCCCCAGCCCTTCTCCACAGCACCAACCCCCAGGACCTGGATTTTCAAAAAGAATCAGATTTTTTGTTACCCCCCCCACCCCCCCCCCCCCGAGATTTTATTTTCCCTACTTCCTGGTCCTGCCTCTGCTTTGTGATTTCAGCTTAGTTTGGCATTACTCACAGTATTTCCAACAGCTAAAATATTGTAAGTTAAGCTCATGGTTGTTTAGAAATGCTCCAGTCCTTTTTAGACATCCCTGGCAGCAGCAGCCAGTCACCCAAAACACACTTTGGTCCTTAAAACCAGGTCAGGACAGATAACACATTGCTAATGAGATTTAAATGTATTTCAAGCTGCCAGTGCCCTAGCAGAGCTATTGAGAGGCGGGCAAAGGGGAGCTCACAGACCTGGGGATCTCCTGCCCACCTCTGTCCCCTCCCCAGCAACAAACTGTCACCCCAAGGGACAGTTTTGCTGCCCAGGCTTGTAAGAGCTGCTTTCCATCCTAACTGCCTGGACTCCGTGTATGGGCACAGAAACCAGCTGTATAAAAATCCCTCCAAGCCTGAAATAGGAAAAAGAAATGGGACAAGAGCCTTTCAGGAGTTGTGGAGGCTGCTGGCAGCTGCACAGGAGTGGCTGAGGGAGCTCTTTGAGCTGCTGTCCTCACGCTGGCTCAGTTCCCACTGTCCCCAGTCCCTCTGTCCCCACCTGCACCCTGACCCACCCAGCCCCTCTTGCTGCTTAAAAATAATAAGGAAAAGAAAGAGAAAAACCACAGGGGCAGATTCCAGCTTCCAAATTCCACTTGGGGTGGTGTTGGTGTGGGGTGCTGTTTCTGGAGGCTGCTGCTGTGAGCTGGGCACAGGGAAGGGATGAGGTTTTGGGGTGCTGCAGCATTTCCCAAAGCCTTGGCCCCAGCCAGGCTATGAGGGAATCCAGTGGGGTTTCTCCTGTTCCCAGTGGGATCTCTGCAGCATCCCAAGGGCAAAGCTTGGCTTTCTCAAGCAGCAAAACACCCGCTTTGGTTGGTCAAGGATCTTCCTTCTCTTCTTCTTCCCCAGTGTTTTTTCTTGCATAAGGGATTGATGATCCCAGCTCTAGGAGCAGTGTGTTCCCATCCTGACTCTTTTTTCCTTGCAGCTCCTTTCTGCCCTTAGACAAGGCCAGAGTGCTGCCCTGACAGGAGCCAGAGATGACCAAGGAAGAAGATCTACCAGACTGGAACTCATCCAAGGAGTTTTATGAAAAATATGAGCCGAAGGAGGTTTTGGGCAGGTAAAGCTTTATTTTTGGCAAGCAGCTTGTTTTGGTTTCACGTCCCCCAGCACCAACACATAGGAACAGTGTTCCCTGGGAATCTGATACAAACAGGCCCCACAGCAGCATGGGGCTAAAAATAGCATGGAACAGCACTTTCCATCAGCTCAAAACCTTCTGTCCCACCGAGACAGGGTGACAGAGCGAGACCCGCTGGTGCATGAAAATCCCAGCCAGCCCAGGTGCCGGTGGCTGGGCAGGCAGGGATGGAACCCCCCCTTTTGTCCCTGTTGTCCTTGGCAGGGGGGTGAGCAGCGTGGTCCGGAGGTGCATCCACAAAACCACGAGGCAGGAATATGCTGTGAAGATCATCGACATCACGGCGGGGAACATCTCCCCCAAGGAGGTGCAGGAGCTGCGCGAAGCCACCACCAAGGAGATCGACATCCTCCGCAAGGTCTCGGGCCACCCCAACGTCAGTAAGTCAGGCCTTGAGCATCCACTCAAGGACAGTTTCGGCCCTGTGTGTTCCTCAGGGCAGAGGGGACCCCAAAACCATTCCCCAGGAAGGATTTTTGGGGTGGAATGCCAGGCACCTGCTCAAAGCGTTGTTTGCTCTCCCTCCACACACACCCCCCAGCACCAGCAGTGCCCCTCATGTTGTCTCCCACACATAAAACTTGTGAAGATCAGCTCCTCATTAACTCAATTAGCAATTTCTGCCCTGTGTGTTCCTCAGGGCAGAGGGGACCCCAAAACCAGTCCCCAGGAAGAGTTTTTGGGGTGAAATCCCTGAATGATGCCAGGCACCTGCCCAGAGCGTTGTTTGCTCTCCCTCCACACACACCCCCCAGCAGTGCCCCTCATGTTGTCTCCCACGCATAACACTTGTAAAGATCAGCTCCTCATTAACTCAATTAGCAATTTCTGCCCTCTTTGTTCCTCAGGGTGTCTGTCCCCAGGAAGGGTTTTTGGGGTGAAATGCCAGGCACCTGCTCAGAGCGTTGTTTGCTCTCCCTCCACACACACCCCCCAGCAGTGCCCCTCGTGTTGTCTCCCAAGCATAACACTTCTAAAGATCAGCTCCTCATTAACTCAATTATCAGTTTAATTGGATTTTTAGTCCATTGATGGACTGACACTGTGCTCACAGCCCCTGTGCTTTATTACAGTCCAGCTGAAGGACAGCTATGAATCCAGCACCTTCTTCTTCTTGGTGTTTGACCTGTAAGTAGCAGCTGGCTCAGCACCCTGGGCCCACTCCCTCTGTGCAGTTTGGTCCCAGCTTTTTATGGCCCAAAAATGGCAAAGTGGAGGGACAAGCAGCCCTTAAGGTAGAATCAAGCCCCAGTTACTGCAAGCTCATTGCAGCTCTGCTGCCAGCACTGTTTTCCCTCTGTCAGCGGCTCAGCACTCCTCGGGTTTCCCTGTAACCTTTGGTGGGAGCTGTCACACATCCCTGAGGGTTATTTATATGCTCAGTGGGACCAGGGTGTCTGCAAAGTCACAATTCCCAATGCCAGGACAGTGCAGTGGATGTCAGAGGAGTGGGATGGCACTGGGAGAGCCCCATCCCTGCCCCATCTTTGATGGTTGGACTTTGTGATCTTACAGATCTTTTTCAACCTTAAAATTGTGTTTCTATCCAAAACCTGGCACAGCTTCTTCTCCTTCTGCCTGATATTTTACTGAAATATATAAAGGCACTTTTACCCCTTGTTATGAAAGTTATTTTGGGCTGTTAAGGGGCACAGACCCCTAACTGATCCTCCCCAGGGACTCAGGGCTGGTTTGCTGTTGCAGCTCAGCCTCTGGCTGACTCTCTGTCCCCTCCCTCATGCAGGATGAGGAGAGGGGAGCTCTTTGACTACCTCACTGAGAAAGTCACCTTGAGCGAGAAAGAAACCAGGTAAGGCCAGGTGCAGAGGGGTGAAAATCACCTTGCAAGAGCAGAGTGTGCTTAGAGGGGAGAGCCCAGCACCCTGGGCTGTGTCCCTGTGCACTGTCCCTGTCCCCTCCCCTGGGATGGTGGTGCCAGTGGGTGTTTGGGACAGGGAATGAGCTGTCCCCATCCCCAGGAAGATCATGCGAGCGCTGCTGGAAGTGATCCAGTACCTGCACTCCATCAACATCGTCCACCGGGACCTGAAGCCGGAGAACATCCTGCTGGATGATGACATGAACATCAAGCTGACAGACTTTGGCTTCTCCTGCCAGCTGAATGAGAATGAGAAGCTCAAAGGTAAGGGGCTGGTGAGCTGGGGAGATGCTGGGCTGGTGAGTTTTTCCAGCCCCACTCTCTGCTTGTTACCACTCTCACCTGTGGGTGCAAATTGGTGCTGTTTGGCTGCTTTTGGTGTCCTCACACACAAGTTCCGCCTGCACACAGCCTCCACACCTCTCTCCTTGCCATGAAAAAGTTGCTGATCTTTAGGAAAACCATCCTAATCCATTCCACTTCTTTTTTTCCTCCAGCTGATCCCCATTACCTCATCCACTTAACTGCCCCATTGTTTCCCCCAACTCTTACATGCAAAGAGCTACATATCCATCAACAGGTGTCCCCTCCTACCAGCATCCATATAATTTTCTTTGCTCACTTTTTAGCCACAATAATTCACCAAAAAAATCACCAGTGAGATGCACACAGGTTGCAATTCCTCCCTGTGAGCACCATCCCTTCAAAGATCCCACCATGGGCTGCCTGGAGGTGGCTGGGAATGGCACCTGGGTTGATGCTGTGCCCTGTGTCCCTGTCCCCACAGAGATCTGTGGCACTCCTGGCTACCTGGCCCCTGAGATCCTGCAGTGCTCCATGGATGATGAGCACCAAGGCTACGGGAAGGAGGTGGATATGTGAGTGAGAAGCTATTCCTAAACACACACACGTGGTTTGAGGCATGGCTAGAATTGTGCCCATGGGGACCTGTTTGAGTGTTTGGAAAGAATGAAATGATGCACCAAAAGCCGATATTGGTGGCTGTGAGGGGCTCTCTGGGTCACAGGGGGTTCTGGCACAGAGCAGGGGGAGCACCAGCCTGGGGACAAACCCATCTCCTCACTTTGCCCCACTGTGAGAGGGAAAGCAACACTTTCTGTTCATGGAAGCCAGCTTAGGCTGAGCTCCAAGACCATGGGGATTTTAAAACACCCTGTGCAGCCCCTGAGAGAGCAGCCAGCTCAGGGCAGCCCACCAGAGCTCTGCAGGGACTTTGCCACCACCTCTGGTGGCTTCAGGCTGCAGTGGTCAGAGTTGTGACACACACACCAGGCCATTTCATCCCCTCTCCAGTCTGAGCCAGGACACCTGGCAGAGCTGTGCCCGAGGGCAATCCCCATCAATCCCCACTCCCTTCCCTAAAAAACTCTGCAAGGGCCAAATACTCCAGGGAACAACTCCCCACCAGCTCAGCTCAGGGCACACGCAGGGCAGTTCCCTGCTGGTTTTCCAGGTGTTTCCAGGTGTTTCCAGTTTCCCTGCTGGCGTACAGACCCAGCTGGGTGCCCGGGGGTGGCACAGGGGTGCTGGAGGCTCCGTGTGGGCTGCCCACAGGTGGAGCACGGGGGTGATCATGTACACCCTGCTGCCCACAGGTGGAGCACGGGGGTGATCATGCACACCCTGCTGCCCACAGGTGGAGCACGGGGGTGATCATGTACACCCTGCTGCCCACAGGTGGAGCACGGGGGTGATCATGCACACCCTGCTGCCCACAGGTGGAGCACGGGGGTGACCATGCACACCCTGCTGCCCACAGGTGGAGCACGGGGGTGATCATGCACACCCTGCTGCCCACAGGTGGAGCACGGGGGTGATCATGTACACCCACCCTGCTGCCCACAGGTGGGGCACGGGGGTGACCATGCACGCCCTGCTGCCCACAGGTGGAGCACGGGGGTGATCATGCACACCCTGCTGCCCACAGGTGGAGCATGGGGGTGATCATGCACACCCTGCTGCCCACAGGTGGAGCACGGGGGTGACCATGCACACCCTGCTGCCCACAGGTGGAGCACGGGGGTGACCATGCACACCCTGCTGCCCACAGGTGGAGCACGGGGGTGATCATGCACACCCTGCTGCCCACAGGTGCAGCACGGGGGTGATCATGCACACCCTGCTGCCCACAGGTGGAGCACGGGGGTGATCATGTACACCCTGCTGGCCGGCTCGCCGCCCTTCTGGCACCGCAAGCAGATGCTGATGCTGCGCATGATCATGAACGGCGATTACCAGTTCGGCTCCCCGGAGTGGGATGACCGCTCCGACACCGTCAAGGACCTGGTAGGTGCTCGGGCTGGGAAAGCCTGGAATGGAGGGGGCGTTGCAGAGCCCTGGGATAGCCCAGAGCGAGCAGCTCCCCCTGCAGATCTCGCGGTTCCTGGTGGTGGACCCGCGGCAGCGGTACACGGCGGGCGAGGCGCTGGCACACCCCTTCTTCCAGCAGTACGACGTGGAGGAGGTCCGGCACTTCAGCCCCTTCCGCAAATTCAAGGTGGGGATGAGGCTGGGAGCTGCAGGAGCCAGCAGTGGGATGGGTTTGGGAGAAAATGGGGGTTGGGGAAGGCTGATGGGGGTGGGTTTTGGGAGGATGTGGCAGCCTGGGTGCAGAGCAGGCACTCCCTCACAGGAGGGAGTTATGGGAGAAGGGAGAAACTGCCTCTCGCCTCCAAAAAGAAAAAAACATTGAAAGAGCTGGAGAGTTCAGCTGGGAGAAGAGAAAGCATCAGGGAGACCTTAGAGCCCCTTCCATTGCCTAAAGGGGCTCCAAGAGAGCTGGAGAGGGACTTTGGATGAAGGATGAAGTGACAGGGCAAGGGGGAATGGCTTCCCACTGTCAGAGGGCAGGGTCAGATGGGATAGTGGGAAGAAATTCTTGGCTGTGAGGGTGCTGAGGCCCTGGCAGAGGTTTCCAGGAGAACCTGACTCCCCATCCATGGAAGTGTCCAAGGCCAGGTCAGACAGGGCTTGGAGCACCCTGGGATAGGCAAAGGGAGAAAAATGGGCTTTAAGTTCCCTTTTAACCCAAACCATGCTGTGATTTTGTGATTTCCTGCCATGAACCCCTGCCCTTTGCCAGCCCTGCAGAAACTAAACTGTGCCAGGCACTGAGCTCCCTCCTGGACTCCCCAGCATGGGGACACACCTATTGTGGGAATTCCCATGAATCCCAGGCTGTTGTGGGAGAATTCCCCTGAATCCCAGGGGTGTTGGGATTCCCCTGAATCCCAGGCTGTGGGAGAATTCCTCTGAATTCCTGGCTATTGTGGGAATGCCAGGCTGTAGAATTCCCTTGAATCCCAGGTTGTTGTGGGAGGATTCCCTTGA
The DNA here is from genome assembly GCA_039654755.1 of Calcarius lapponicus. Taxonomy (NCBI): domain Eukaryota; kingdom Metazoa; phylum Chordata; class Aves; order Passeriformes; family Fringillidae; genus Calcarius; species Calcarius lapponicus. Next base: position 6,867,107 of record JBBFKN010000017.1, on the reverse strand, counting down.
ATCCCAGGCTGTTGTGGGAGTATTCCTCTGAATCCCAGGCTGTTGTGGGAGGATTCCCTTGAATCCCAGGCTGTTGTGGGAATTCCTGGCTGTTGTGGGAATTCCCTTGAATCCCAGGTTGTTGTGGGAGAATTCCCCTGAATGCCAGGTTCTTGTGGGAGAATTCCCCTGAATGCCAGGTTCTTGAGGGAGAATTTCTCTGAATGCCAGGTTCTTGTGGGAGAATTTCCCTGAATCCCAAGCTGTTGTGGGAGAATTTCCCTGAATCCCAGGCTATTGTGGGCATCCCAGGCTGTTGGGAGGATTCCACTGACTGCCAGGCTGCTCTGGGAGAATTCCCTTGAATCCCAGGCTGCTCTGGGAGCATTCCCCTGACTGCCAGGCTGTTCCCTGTGCCCCAGGTGATCTGCCTGACCGTGCTGGCCTCGGTGAGGATTTACTACCAGTACAGGCAGGTGAAGTCAGTGACCAGGGAGTTGGTGGTCAGGGACCCCTACGCCCTCAAGCCCGTCCGCAAGCTCATCGACGCCTGCGCCTTCCGCACCTACCGCCACTGGGTGAAGAAGGGGGAGGCCCAGAACAGAGCTGCCCTCTTTGAGAACACCTGCAAGGCCATCCTGCTCACCCTGGCAACCGAGGAGGGGCTGTTCTGATCCCTGCCCCAGCCCCTGGTTTGGCTCACAGTAAGGCGAGTAAAATCTTGGAAAACAACATGGTGATTTCTGGGGTTTTTAGGTTTTTTTTTTGCTCCTGGGGTGTGTCTCACTGGAGGAATGGGTTTGGAGAAGCCACCTTGAACAGAGCCAGAACCAGCTGCAGCTCCCCATGGGGAAGGCTCAGCCCTCAGGCACCTGCAGTGCCTGTTTTGGGAGAGTTAGAGGTGGATGAAGGATCCCTGAGCAGTGTTCTTGCCCACCCTTGTGGTCAAGGCTCCTGGGCAGGTTTGGTGCAGAGCTTGTGCACAGAGGGTTTGTGCTTGTTCTAACTCCTGGGAGAGGTGAGGCACTGGTTTGTCACACACACCTGTCACACACATCATTTTGTCACTGCTCAAACGCCAATCAAGGTGCCTTGTTTTGCTTCTGGGAAGGCTCAGCACTGCTCCAAAGCTGTGAATTCTCAAGGGAATGGGGACTGATTATGACTGCCCCTTCCAGGGATGTGCCCCCATCACTTCCCCCCTGGCAGTCCCACCCTGATGGTCACAGGGGGCTCTGGGTGTCCCCTCACTGGGGCTGGAGGTCAGAGCAGCTCTGGCCCAGTCCCACACATGGATCCCTCTGCTTTACATGGACAACAACAGGAGAGCTGGAGCATCTCCCACGCCAAAAGGACACTAAAGACAAACCCCCCTTCCTGCCTTCCCAATCACTGCTCCCACCCAGACATGCCAGCACTGAAAAGGTTGAAATTATTTTTAATTTTCAAAACAATTGGGGTTTAATGGAAGTGACAGCTGGGGGTTACTGTTCATCTCCACAGGAGAAAATGCCTCAGGTGTTCCCAGGGAGCCCTCAGAGCTCAGCTTTGCTCTGGCTTTTCCAGGCAGGCACAGGTGGGATGTCGGCAGCACAGCGGAAGCTGAGGTTGTCAGAGGCAGAGTCTGGTGTGTTCCCCATCCTCACAGGGAAAGAGAGACCCAAAATTAGGGATCCTGCCTCATTACAAATATCCCTAGTATGTTACAACACTCACAACCCTAATGTGACCTGCTAGAACAGCCTAGAAAAATCTTCCAATTCCCCTGAATAACTTAGAGAAAAGCATTTAGTTATTAATACCTGCTGGAAAACACAAGATTTGAGAAGCATTTAGGAATGGATTTAAAGCAGGGGTGGTTTTAGCCATATTTGTAGTGTGCTCTGCCAACTGCTTCTCAAAAAAATAATGTAGGAACAATCAAACATCTTTCAAAATAAAACCAACCCAGAGAAAATCCTTGTGCAGCAGCAGCTGGGCTTTGGCCAGACTTACCTGGTGGTGACCCGAGCTCTGTGGTTTGCTGAGCCATCTGCAGTGTCAATCCACGAGGCCCCTCTCAGCACCTGCATCTTCTGAGCCCTGGGTGCCCTTCCTGGAGCTGGGAATTCTGATGCTGTCCATTCCCAGGTGTTTCCCAACAGGTCATAGAGCCCTGAGATGGTTTTGTGTCAGAATTAGGAGAGCAGGTGTGCAAAAAATGTTAATTTGGTGAATAGGAGGGGGAACAATGTTCAAAGGATCATTCAAGAGCGTGGTTTAATGGTGAGGCTGAAGAAATTCCTCACTGTATTTCAAACAGTGCACGAGGACGTGGCAGTCAGAAAATGTCCTTGGAATTTTTGTTGCACCCCAAAACAACCCAATTTCAATTAAAAGGAGGTGGTTTGGTGCCTGAAGTGCAGCAGGTGCACCTCAGCCAACTCCAGCACCAACCATCGATGCTTTCCCTCTACTCCAGATCCCACACATCTAAACTCTGCCCAGCTCCAGGATTTGATAATTAGCATGACTTGAGGGAGCAGATGCCATCCCCAAAGCAGGGTGAGGGTGCTGTGTACCGTAGCTGTTCTGGGCAGGGAAGGCTGTCACTGGGGAGACGCCGTGGTAGCCGTCCTCAGCCGTGTCCCCCTGAGGGAAATCACCCTGGGGGAACAGAGATCACTCCCAGCAAAGAAACAACCCCAAATCCTGCTCCTCATAGGGCTGTGCCACACTCCAAGCAGGCAAATAACTCTCTGGTGGCCATTTATGTTGGTCAAGAGAGATCAACCACCTGAAGTTGTCCCAAGTTCCCTCTTCAAACAAATCTATGTGTGAATTTTTAGAAGCAGTAAAATCCTGGTTTCCCAGAGAAGATGGGCTGAGCCTGCTCCCTCTGAGGGTATTTTTACACCCCCCCAGAAGCTCAGTTTCAGTACCCCCAGAGTTTCCCAGGACAGCCTCACTCAGTGGCTGAGTGAAACCCCCCTGAGGACAGCCCAGCATGGATGGGATGATTTTTAGGGCCTTACCTGCCATAGGTTTGTACGGTTTGGCTGGAACTTGTTTCCCCAGGGATACATCCTTTCTGCCAGGGAGGAAAAGACACTTGTTAGCTCTGGGTCACTCCAACCAGGCTTTTAGGATTGTCCTTTTCTACTCAGCGTAGGACACTGAAGTTTTATTAATTTATTTTAATAATTATTAATATTACCACCCTCTCAGGCCGAAAGAGGTGGTGCAAACCCCCTCCAGATCAACATCTGAAAACATCCCTGGAGGGAGGTTTGGATCTGGTGGAATTAACACCACTCCATGCCTGCTTTGAGAACAGCTCAGAGCTTGTGCTACGTACTCTGCAGTCCCCCCCTGGCAGCAAATTCCCACTCCTCCTCCGACGGGAGCCGCTTCCCCTGCCAGGCACAGAAGGCCTGAGCATCGTTCCAGCTCACGTGCAGCACGGGGTAATCCAGCCTGTCCTTGATGCTGGAGCCAGGGCCTGAGGGCTGGGAGGGGTTGAAGCAGACTGGAATTAATTTTATACAGTTTTCATTACAAAGGGAATGGTGGAAGAGGTGAAAGGATGGAAAGTGTTTTTTCACTTATTTTTAGTCAATAAAATTCAGCACACACAACACACACAAGCTCCCAGCATGAAGAGGAGTCACAACATCAGGATTTTATCACACCAGAATTTTACCACACCAGGATTTTACCACAGCAGGATTTTATCACACCAGGATTTTACCACAGCTGGATTTTACCACACCAAGACTTTATCACACCAGGATTTTACCACACCAAGACTTTACCACACCAGGATTTTACCACACCAGGATTTTACTCACCTGTCTCCAAAAAGCCTTCTCGATGGGCAGCCACCACGGGGCTGACTGGGGAAAGAAATGACACCAAGATTAAAGGTGAACTGGTGACACCTGGACTGGTGACACTGTCCCACAGCAGGGTGTGTTAGTCTGGGAAATGCTGCAGTTTGAGCTGGGTTATCACAGACATTTGGATGCTGCTTTCCCACAGAGCAGAGGCAGCTGCTTTTAAAGTGAAAATACATCAAGAGGCTCATGCTGTTCAGTTTTTCTATATTAAACTTGGATTATTGAAGTACTTTGAAATACATTTTACTTCCTCCCAGCTCCCTGGAGTCCAGACTGACAGCTCACAGAGCATGGAAACAGAGGAGCACATGAATCAACCCCAGCTCCGTCCTGCTGAGGTTCAAAAGCAAAACAACCTCAGACTAAAGAAAAACCTCTGAGAACAGCAGGCTCTGCAAAGAGGCAGCTGCTCCTCAGTGGAAAAGCAACACCAAACTCATCATAGGATTCAGGTTTACCTCCAGTTTTTGGGTGACTTTTTTTTTCAGCTCTTCAGATACGAAATCCTCAAAGACAAAGCTCCAGCCAAATGCTTCTGCTTCTGTTTTGTATTTCTTTTCTCTAACAAACTCCCTGGCATAAATACAACACGTTCTGGGTAAGAGTTCTTCAAGCTCTGCCTCACAAATCTGTTCGTGCAACGAGTTCAGAGCAAGGCAAAAGGTACAAAACTTACAGACCCCCCCCAGCCTCAGATGGTTTAATTTGGATTTAACAGATAAAACAGTCCAGTGTGCATCTTTGCACAGATTTGATAGTTTTTATGTCACCTGTGCAGGTAAACTCAGCCTGCACTCAGGTTTCCATAATTGCAGAGAAAAAAAAATCCCTTAAAAGCCAATAAAAGCTGTGGCTGCTGTTAGTGGAAGGGGAGAAGAAGAGGAAGAGAAGAGAGGGAAGAGAGAAAAAGAGAGGAGAGAGAAAGAATAGGGAGAGGAGAGGGAAAAGAGGAGGGGAAGAAAAAGAGAGGAAGAAGAGAGGAGAAGAAGAGGAGGAGAAATAGAGGAGAAGGAAGAGGAGGAGATGAAAAAGAGAAGAAAAAAAGAGGAAAGAAAGGGGGAAAAGGACGAAAAAGGAAATAAAAGTATCTCTGCAAGCTACACTGCCACGATGGTTCAGCTTGCACCTGTGACAGTGATTTCCTATTGATAAACACATTTTTTTTCCCCAATGAGCACCCAAGCATTGGCTTTCAGACGCCAGGAACCAGCAGCTGGCACCCACCTGGCCCTGCTCCTCCCCAAAGCCACCCGAGCTCACCTGAAGTCCCTGTTTGTCACCGGGTGTTTGTCCAGAGCAAAGGGCTTCACTGTCACCTCCCTGGCGGGCACCTCCTCGCCGCTCCTCTGCAGGGACCCCATCTGGAAGGTGCCCCCGGGCAGCTGCACCATGCTCGCATCCTCTGCGAGCGCTGAAAAGGGACAAACTCAGTGCAAGTTTCATTTTTAAACACTGGCCAGGCGCAGATAGTGACGGGATGTCCCTGCGTGTGCTGGAAGGGGCGACAGCGATCGGTGTCCGCACAGCTCAGAGCATTTAAAATCCCATTGTCGGGAAGGGAGCGATCCCCGGCTGGGGGAGCAGCGGAGATCCCGGGAAGGGGTGCTAGGGGGGATTTCGGGGATGCCAGGGGAGGATTTTGGGGGTGCCAGAGGGGATTTCGGGGATGCCAGGGGCGGATTTTGGGGATGCCAAGGGAGGATTTTAGGGGTGCCAGGGGGGATGTCGGGGGTGCCAAGGGAGGATTTTGGGGATGCCAGGGGGGATGTCGGAGCTCTCACCGCGCTGAGCCCCCAGCACCCCGCAGCACAGCAGCACCAGCCCCGCCGCTCCCATCCCGGAGCCGCGGAGGAACCGCGGGCCCGACCCGGAGGCGCTGCGGGCGCGGGAAGCGCTTCCGGGGCATTTCTGTCCTTCCCCGGCCGCACATGGGGCTAAAACTGCCGGGCACCGGGGCCACCGCCACCCCTCCACACACGAAAGGCTTTTTTGGGTGGTTGAGGGTTTTTTTTAAGGTTTTGTGTGTGACAGGGGGAGGAGATTCCTCTTAACACAAAGCACCGCTGGTTTTAGGGAAAATCATTCCATTCCCCTGCCACACACCCACTGAAAGCTCTGCCCAGAGCTGCTCTGGCACTTGTTATCCATAAATGCTTTCATGTAGAAGCACCACTATTAAAAATCCAACCCTTAAACCAGGTCCTTCAGCCCCCACCCCACCCCGAGCTCTTATGCAGTCAGTGAACTCAGTTTTATTCATAAATACAAAACTATTAAGTGATTGCCTTAATCCAGTATTTTTTTTTAATTTACAGAACAAATTCCAAGCCTGATCCCACCCTGTTCCCAGAGCAGCAGTAGTAATAATTTCACAAAAGTCTTGAGTAGTAATTTCATAAAATTGCCAAGAGTGGGACTCGGGTGTGCAGCCCCCACTGCAGAATGTGAAGGTTTAAAGAACAGACATCCAAAGCAGAGAACAGAACAGTTTATTGGGTAAAAATGGAAAGCAACTGCAGCCACACAGTTCAGTGAAATCAAAAATAAATAACTCCTTTTTAGAGCCAAATCTTTGATTAAGTTGCTGAGATTTTGAGTGGCCATGTTACCAAGGGGGCTGCCCCTCATGGCAGAGTGACTCCACCACAGCCAAGGACAGGGCCCTGGGCTGGATTCCCTGGAGAAATTCCACAGGGAGCAGCTCCAGCTCAGCCCTTCAGGGAGGACATCCCAGCTCTCATGATTTCATCCACCAGGAGAATGTTGCTGGCGATCACCGTGCTGGAAACAGGAAAACAGCAAAGAAATATTGTTACCATCGCCAGAGTCAGCTTCATTTTTGTGTTTCGAGACATCTTCCTGTACATGAGATCCCCAGTTTTACATGACCTGAACACACACAGAGTAATGTTACAAGTGAAATCCTGCCAGCCTTACCATGAATGAAGCAGCTGCTTTTTGACATTGTAATTATCCCAGATTCCAGCTGCTGCAGCCACCATGGGCTCCCCTGCAACACAAGTGAAGAGCCTTTCAAAAACCAGCTCACACAGAGACTTTCTGCTGGGTGACAGCTGATACCCCTCACTGTATCCAACAGTGTTAGCATGTGCTTTATCCTCTAAAAACCTCAAATCAGGACACACTGAACTACAGCAGCCTGACTGCCAAAGCTTCTGTGCAGCTTTTTATCAATAAAGATAAATCTTTCTGCACTCAGAGCCCTTTGTGCTTCAGAGCTGAGCCAGGTTCTTACTGGAGCATCAGACTGTGGCTGAGGGAGTCCTTACCAGTGTTGAGATCAACCCCAGTGAGCTGCCCTGACTCCATGTGCTCTGCCTGGACCTTCACCAGCGTCTCCTGGGGATCATATCCCGAGTTCTGAGCAAGCACCTGGCACAGAACAGAGGATTGGCTTCACTTTGCTGATTACAAAGCCCTCCAGCAGAAAAAGCACTGAGTCTGTGTGTGCTTTAAAGTCAATTTATCACCCAGAACTCCTTTTACCTTAGGAATGATGAGCAGAGCATCAGCAAAAGCCTGGACTCCGAGCTGGGCTCTTCCTTTCACGTTGGGTTTGTGTTTCACAAGGGCATTGGCTACTGCTACCTCCAGTGCCCCTGCTCCTGGCACCACACATCCTGCAAGGGAACATCACCTGTTGCAGTTTAAACTGCTCATTTTTAGTGCAGCTTGATCTCTTCCCTCCATACCCTGCACCTGAACAGGTGAGTAATCAACCACAGAACTACAAAATCACCTCACCCTGAGCTCAGGCTTGGATTGGAGCAGGAACCATGGGAGCTGATACAGAATTCCCTAATTTTGGGATGAGTTTCTAAAGATCCTTATGATGATTAGCAGGGAAGGCACTCACCATCCTCAATGGCATTTTTCACAGCCCGCAGCCCATCCCTCACTGCATCCTTGATCTGGGTCAGCGTGTGCTTGTTGGGGCCCCTGATGAGCAGGGTCACCGAGCGCGGGTTCTCACACTTCTCAATGAAGGTGTACTTCTCCTCCCCCTGGGGAAAACAGGTTTGTCAGCCACTTGCTTCAGCAATTTGTGGACACAAATCAATGAACTGGATGCTTTCAGGCTGGGTTCTGCACTGACAGCACTTCAAGAAGTGATGAGAAGCAGCAGAACTTACTTTCTGTTTTCTCAGTCTATGACAGGAGCAAACATCCAGGCAGATGTTCACATCCAAGTGGATTTTTAGTATTTTATTTCAATACTGCAGCTTTACCCTTCAAACACTTGGTCACTCACCAGGGTGTACTCATAGACAAGCCCTGCGTGTCCCAGGCAGTCAGGAGTGAGATCCTCCACAGAATTCATGGCAGTGCCACCACAGGCCAGGGTCAGTCTGACAGAGAACAGGCAGAACTCAGCTTTATGTTCAATAAAACCCCAAGTCACAATGAGTGCAGTATTTCAAGCCTAGGCTTGCAACTGTTTAGTTTTGTTCATGAAAGAGCTCTTTAAAAAACTGACTTTAGAATTGAGGTTCCTCTGTAGGTGTCTGTATTTAAAGCATGTGAGAGCTCAAACTGCCCTTTCTGCAGTTTGTCCAAACTGCCCTGAGTTACACCAGAAGAGCTGCACAGATTGAAGTGGAATTTTTAGTCAAGTCTTTAAGATGGATTTAAACCAGACTTGACTGACTGTCTCAGTTTGGAGGAGCAGATTATTGTATCCTCTCCCTTCCCCAAAACTGACCTTTCCATGTTCCTCCTTTTAGCTCTCCTCAAAGCAACTATTCCTTCTTTGGCAAGGGCATCCAAGGAAAATGGGTCAATTCCCTGCAAACACAAAGTGACCATCAGCATAAAGACAAAGCTAAAAACACCTCCTCTAACTCTGACACTTACAAGATCTTCCTCAAGGCTCAAAGAAGATCTCAAGTAGGAACTGTACATTATATTCAGAAGTATCAGCCTAAATTTAGCTAATTCTGTCATTTCAAATAATTTTTAGTTATTTTCTTCATCTCACCTTCTGGTTGATCACAACAAATCCTTTGTCTGAGTCACCACAGACTTTTCTTTTCAACTCTATGATTTTGTTGACTCTGTCTTCAATGAACTTTCTTTCTGCTTTCACCAACTTCTCCCTCTCCTCAGCACTTTTGTAGAAGAATCCAGAGCTCACCTCTCTGAAGGGAAAAACAAACCCACAAAAAAGCAGTGAGAAAACTTCCTCTCTGCTGTAGAAATAAACTTGAGCATAAGGAATGAGCCCTTCAGTAACATTCTGAAGAGATCAACCCAGACAAACCAGTCCCTCCAACCCACACTGATGTTCTGCTCTCTGGTTCAAAGCTTTTCCACTTCAGAGTTCTCTCAGTTTCAAGTGATTGCCTTATTTTTGAAGTGTATTAATGTGTTTGCTCTACAATATCAAATTGTGCCCAAGGAAGGAAGGACTTTCAACCTCTCTGTGACCACACAACAAAATAAAAACCACTGTGAAGCTCTGCCTCTCACAAAGATTTGTTCACCCACCACCTTTCCCCAAAGAGCTGTAGAAAGGGCATCACCTTTCCCCTTCACAGTCTTGGTTGGTATTTAAGCACACTTCAAATAAAAATCCTCAAGACACGAGCATGTGCTGGGTACTCACGTTTTCTCATACTCCAGAGACACGTTGCAGGTAAGAATAAAAGCATCTTCCACTCTTTTCTTCATGTCAGGGTGACGAGCTCCATGATCCAGCACCAGCCCCCTGATCAGCCTGCAAGATTAAAAACCCCTCTGGGTGTCCATGGAGGATTCCATGGAGTGCAGAGAGTGGAAGTGCTCCAACCCACAATGCCTGGGCTCACTGTTGGGTGATGTGTTCCCCTTCCAAGGGCATGCTCATTCCCATCAAAAAGCACACCAGGCACAGTGGGAAAAAGGAATTTGCTCTGGCATGGTGTCTGACTGCACCAGCTACTGAGGAAAGCTAGTGCAGAATTCATCCATGCACTGAGGGAAAGGGAAATCCTATGGAATATCCAATCCACAACCCAGTTTCCATTTATCAAATGCTGCTTTCTGTTTAACAGATGCCAACCTAAAGCATCATCAAGCCACATACACTAAGAAAAAAGAGTATTTATCCAACATTGCTAAACCAGTGTCGTTTGATAATTTAATCAAGGAATCAATTCAGTGAGTGAGAAACTTCTGCCAAGTTAAAGACGGATTTAAGCCAGACTTGACTCACGTGCAGATCATTGTATCCTCTCCCTCATAAAGGTATTTATGGCTGAAATTTGTATTTCAACTCTTCCAGTGGTAGCTTTAGGACACCCTAAAGTGAAACCAAACCCCCCCAGGCTCAGGGTCCCATTACACTGAAGCCCATGGATGCTCCAGACTTACGTTGTGTCTGTCTCTGATTTGTGCTTCATCTCCATGATTTCCACCATGTACAAGTCAATGGGCTCCCCTGGTTTTCTGACTGTCAGGACAGAATCCACCACAGCCTGCAGCACAGTGGAGGGAAACATCCCAAAATCACCATCAGTCTTCCAAAGTGCAAGTTCACATCTTTCACACTTCCAATTATAATCCCAGCTCTCTGACAGCTGGATCTCTTCACCCCCAGAGGCAGAGGTGACAGGGACACTCACCTCTGTCAGGATGTCAGCAAGCTCAGCGTGCACTTTAGTCCTGAGGGATGTCCTGGCAACATCGATGAGGGTCTCTCTGTCCATCTCCTTGGACACTTTGACCTGATCCAAAACCTCAAGTGCTTTCTCCTTGGCAATCTCAAATCCTTCTGCTACTATTCTAGGGTGCAAACCCTGAGGCAAGGGAAGAGAAATCATTGGACAATGGAAGACAAAATGTTTTTTTTTCCAAAAACAGAACCTGTGGTTTCAACATTCCAAGGAATGGCATCATGCTACCCAAGCCATGTGTTCTGTCCTTCTGAATACATATAAAAGGAATGCAAATCCTTCCAATGCAGAGGAAAAGTACAGATTAATTTAGCACAGAAATCAAACCAAGGGAACTACAAAGCACACTTGGGTGTTCGCTGTGCAATATCCACGTTTACCTGCCCTCAGGGAGGAGCTCCTGTCAAACACTCCAGAAATGTTTTGACTCCCACAAAACAAAGTAACAGCAGGTATGACACAAAACCTTAAAAGCTACAGTATCCACAGTAAGTGGGTTTGATTTTGAACACGGTTTAAATGCTCTCCTCTAGCCTTTCCCCTTTTTTACAACTTCTCATTTTAAGCAGAACAATTATGTTCCATTCCTGTTAAACATTTAACAAAAAAAAAAAACCCAAAACACTGAGGGGTCCCAGTGAAGGTTTTAACTTGCCCACCTACAAATGAAACACTGCATACACACCTCAGAAATATAAAGATCTGCCTGCTTTAGGAGCTCTCCAATGATGAGGACGTTCGAGGTGGTGCCATCTCCAGTGATGTCATCTTGTGCTGTTGCTACTTTTGCTATCAAGGAGGCCGTGGGGTGTTGGATTTGCTAGGCAAAAATAAGAAGATGAGCAGTTAAATGGTACAGCAAACAAAAATCTGAGATCAGCTAAGAAAGAACTGAAGGTGATGTTCCAATGGTTTACCCTAATTGGTTTGCTATTCCTTTGGCTGATTCTTTTACTCATTCTCATGGTGCAGTTTATATTTTTAACATTATTTTCTTAACAGGATTGCCTTAACCTGCATTTATTTCTCCACCCTCCTCCCAAAGCCCATTTTGCTTTAATGGATAAGGGTGGCTGGGGCAGGGGGGACGCGATTCCCCCTCACCCAAAGGCGCTCGTCCCTCCCTACACTCCCCTGCTCGGAGCAGCCCCAGCTCACCATTTCCTGCAGCAGCACGTTGCCATCTTTGGTCAGTTTGATGTCTCCAGAGCCTGACACGAGCCTGCGGGCGGCACGGGCCGGGTGAGCAGCGCCCCGGCCCCAACACACGTGTGAGGCCACGGGCCCGCCCCGCTCCTTCCCCATCCATTCATCCACCCGGCCCCGGCCCCAAAACACGTGCGGGGCCGCGGGCCCAGCCGCTCCCTCCCCATCCCTGAGCCACGCACCCCTCTCGCCTCCGCCTTTGTTCCCCTCCGCCCCTCCGCGCCCCCGCCGCTTTCCCTCACGCCTCCCCTCAGGCCGTGCTCCCCCCAACCCCACCCGCGGCGAGAGGCGCGGGGGCTCCCTCACATCTTCATGGTGCCCTTGGGGCCCAGGTTGGTCCTCAGCACGTCCTGCAGCCCGCGGGCCGCGCTGATGTTGACGGCCAGCGCGGCCTGGGCACGGGCCACCTCGGCCTTGGGGTTGAGCGCCTTCACCGCCATGACTGCGCTCCGCTCTGGGCCGCGCCGGGCGGGGCGGGGCACAGCGGTCCCGCCTCCCGCCCGCCCCTTCTAGAACACTCCGGGCTCGCCCATTGGCCCGCCGGCGCGATGCCGCGTTTCTATTGGTTCATGTGCCTGTCGCTCATCCCTGCTGCTCCCGCCGCCGAGGCGTGCCGGTTCTCATTGGTTTGTTGGCGCGCTAGCCACGCTTCCATTGGCTACGGCGCCTGTCGCTCCGCCTAGTCCCGCCCCCTCCCCGCCGCTGAGGCGCGGGCGCGGCACCGCCCTCAGAGCGGGCTGTGAGGGGAGCGGGGGGTCGGCGCGGGGGTGTCTGAACGGGCGGGGATGGTCGGTGCTTAATCCGCTCTTTCATGTCACGGACACCCCCAGCAACTCCGTAGAGCCGTCAGAATAAATGATTAAACCCAGTGATTTCACGTTAGACCGATAAAATTCATAGTTAAGTGGCATGGATTAATAATCAATGGTTCTTGGTTAAATTCGGGATTGAGATTAATAAAAACGCATTTTCTCATAACACACAAGCTGATGTGTGGGGTACCGAGGCTTCCATAGCCCCCAGTGCACACCCTCTTCCCGGGGCTTTCCTGGACTGAATCCCTCCCGGGGGTTCTGAGGATGGGGATGGTCCACGCAGAGCTTTCTGTGTAGAATAAACCGAGAAATATTATTGTCAAGACAACCTCGATGGGTGCTGAAACGTTTTCCCTACGCAGCCTGTCCCGGCTCACTCCTGGAAATAATAAAATATTTGTGTCTTTGGACTCTGAAGTGGAAGGACAAGTGAGATTCCCTGGAGAAGGAGCTCCCGCCATGGTCCCTCGCACCCTGTGGGCACTGATTGCACCAGCTCTGAATCCCAAATTGCTCCGTCTGGGCTTGTCCCCTCCAACACCCACTGCAGCACACGGTGACACCGGGTGTGACACAACCTCTTCTTATTCCAGGTGTTGCATGAGGCCCCACAATAATCCCCGGGCAGTTCCCTGTGCTCTGCAGCCCAGCTGCTCCAGAGGCTGCTGACCACAGGCACAACTGGCCCTGAGGCCAGGATTTTGTCAGAATTTGGTGCAGGGAAGGCAGAGACCCTTCCCCAGCCCTCTCCCACCAGGTGTGAAGATGCCCAGAGAAGCTGGAAGTGTCCAAGCCCAGGCTGGATGGGTTTGGAGCAGCCTGGGATAGTGGAAAGTGTTCCTGCCCATGGCAGGGGGCTAAAACAAGATGCTCTTTAAGTTCCCTTCCAACCAAACCTATGGATTCTATAAAATCCCTCCCTCTCCATCCTGCTTTTTGCAGCAGCCCTGGATTGCTCCAGCAATGCAGTGAGCTGGATGTATTTCCACACCACCTCCAGGAGTAAAGTCTGAGCCCGCTGCTGGGTCCAGTTTTGCTGCACAGGACTTTCGGGGGAGCTCGGTGGGAAATGTCAGTGTCAAGTGTCAGGCCAGCCTGGCTGGATTGGCTGCAGGCTGTGGCACCTGCTTTGGGTCAGGATCTCAGGTTTCTGGGCAAAATGCCACGCTGTGCACAAGAGGAGAACTCCCACATGTGTCTGTCTCCCTGGAGGGGACAGCTGCTGATATCCGTGGGATTGTGGTTTTTTTAATGTTTTAGGTGGTGTTTGGACATCCTACAAGTTTGGAGTCCTCTTGTTGAGCAGTGTCTTGTGAAATATTTTGACGCTGACTCCAGTGGGGTGGCTGGCCTTTCTCCTCCGTGGTTGCAGTCATTAGAAATAAACATTAGACATTGCAAAAGGCAGGGAATCACATTTGCCATTTCAATATTGGCTCTGAAACTCTGTTAAAACGTTGTCTGCACTTCACTGGGATGCTGAAACCATAACAAAACAAACCACCAAACCCGGCCCAAGGCTGCTGTGCAAATAGCTAAAATGCAATGTCCAGTTAAAACACCCGGATCCCCAGCTCTGCCCTGGATTCTGGAACTCCCAGATCAAATATTTTGTTGCCTTTGCTTCTCTGGTTTATTTTATTTTTTTTTCTCTGTTTCTCTCAGGGCTGTTCTCAGCAGAGGGCAGCCTTGTCAAACCCATCCCAACAGGCTTGTTCTATTTTATGTTTTCCTTGCTGATGCCTATGGAAAGGCAGGAATTGCCCACCCTGAAACACCTGTGAGGCTGGCAGGGATGTGGGCCAGGTTGAGGTTTCTGAGAGGAATTATTTCTGCTGGCAAATAAAGAGAAAATTTAATTTTGAGATGGTTCTTTTTAGGAGAAGAGGAGGGAAAAGGGAAAATCTGTTTTCAAAGACATCCTAATCCTCCATGCAGGTGGTTTCTGTTGTTTTTCTTGTACAAATGGACAGGTTCTGTAGTGACGTACAAGAGCTGGGTGCTGTGTTTGGATCAAGTCTGTGTTTTCACTCCTGAGCATCCTCCTACAGCTCCCAGGCAGAGCTCTCCGTGTTTCCTTGCTGGCTCACATTCCTCAGGATAGTTATTTTGTGTTATAGTAACATTTCTCATGAGCATCTTCACATTAAAATCCCATTTTGCAGCATTTTTCAGCCATCAAGACAAGCTTTTTTCCCTTTTTTTTCAGTCTTGACTGTAGAATTGTTCTATTTGTTTTTTATGTGTAATGAAAATAAAGGGCAAATGCTTACCAGACTTAAATTGCCCTATGAATTCAATGGATTACACCAGGTTAAAATCAAAATATTTAACTAAATTAAAGCCAACATGTCCATTAAACGAAGCCAAATAAAGGCAATATCCTTCATGAAATATTCAGCAGCAATTCTCTTAGTCAAGCCAGGCACTGCTTATCTTGGCAAAAACCTCTCTGAGATTCTCAGTAAAAGCCATTTTCTTTCATCTTTATCAAGATGGGTTTTCCTTTAACCTTATTCACAGAAATGATTTCTAAATCTGCTTTGAACAACATCCTGTCCTGCCACGATAAAGCTGACAAACAGCACCGGGCTGCTGATCCCTGGCACCAGTTTGGCAGCACAGGGGCTTGGTCCCATCTTCTCCTGACTCAAGAAGCTCCTGAGAGATGATCCTGTCATGTACTGAGAAATTCTGCAAAAACATAAAGGGAGGAGGGGCACAAAAGGTGATGGGATTTAATTAATAAATGGAATTCTGAGGGGTGACACTGCCAGGATGGCAGAAGAGGTCATGCACAGAGTGTGACTGGAGCACCCAGCGGTGCAGAACAGACGGGCAGCAGTCACAGGACTCCTGGCACAAGTGGACAAAAGCAGCTAAATCAGCTAAATCAGCTTTTCTTGACCTTGAACCAAACAACCCCTGGCCTGGCACTGTCCCATTTTCCAACCCACAGCAGCGAGTGAGGGCAGCTCTTCCACGGGATGCCAAAACACAAGCACGGGCAGCTTTGGCAATTTTCCCACAGCTTTTGGGGACACAACACAGAGCCTTTCCCCACACCTTTCCCCTTTGCTGGCGAGCTTTTGCCAGCTTTGGATGGGATTTGAGTGTGGTGCTTCGCTCAGGGATGCACAAACAGCTCAAGCCAAGAGGAGATGCTGCGACTTAAATTCCCGAAAGGTGCCTGTGCTCAGGTGGGGCACTGACAGAACCAGAGCACACAGCCTTAAGCTGTGCCAAGAGAAATACAGGTTGGATGTGAGGAAAAAGTTTTTACAGAAAGAGTGATAAATCTCTGGAATGCTCTGCCCAGGGAGGTGGTGGAGTCCTCATCCCAGGGTGTGTTTTACAAAGCCTGGATGTGGCACTGGGGTGCCAGGGTTTAGTTGGGGTGCTGGGGCTGGGTTGGACTCGATGATCTTAAAGGTCTCTTCCAAGCTGGTCATTCTATGATCGCAGCTCACAAATCCTCCCTTTTCTCCGAAAAACAGGAGATCTCCTCGCTGATTTCAGCCGGGAGAAGCTCCCGATTGCCCCTGCCCGGAGCTGCCCGCTCCCCGCCCGGCCCGGCCCGGCCCGGCTCCTCCCCTGGCCCGGGGCGGTCACACCTCTGCCGCCCTCGCTGGCAGCGAACAGCTGCCCTGCTCTGCTCCCATGTGTGCGAGCACCTCAAACAAACCCCCCGGGCCGCCTGACTCAGCGCTTTATCAGGGGCCGAGCGGCAAAATGCGGCTCTCGTCCAGCGCAGCCCGTGCGCGGGGCTTGTGCCGCTGAGGGCTCAGCTGATCCCTCCCTGCCAGGCGCAGCCCGGAGCCTCCCGGCGGCAGCAGCAGCCACGGCCGCTCCCCTTCTGTATTCTGTAAGTCACCGGCATCGTGCTTTTCTCGGAAGGGGTTGGAGTTTGGCTCGCAGCTCCATAACGCAAGGGGGGTTTTTCCAGCAGGGAAAGCGAGGAGGATCTTGTGCCTTGCGCTGCGCGGCTGGTTTATAACAGCGGCGTGAATGAATGATGCAATCGGGCACGGGGGGAGCAGCAGCGTTTTGGCAGGACGGGCCAGAGGGGATTGGAGAGTTGGGAGGTGGATGTCAACATCCAACAGGTTCCTTCTGGCCTTTCTCACCTGCTTTTGGCGAGGTGTTTGAATGAGTTCGCTGTGAGGCACTGCTGTGCAGATAATCGTGCGAAGCTGCGAGCGGCTCAGCTCTTGACTCGCAGACAGCTTTGCCTTTACAAACTGAGCAGGAGGTTAAAGCAAAACATAACATGAAATAGAAAACCCAGGAGGTTTAAGAAAAACCTAAAAAAAAAAAAAAGAAGAAAACCCAGGAGATTAAGGACTGGATCTTCCTATTCTCACCTTGCAAACCACAGAAAGTTATGTGTAACTTCTAAAACTTATATAAAACACAAACACAATTTCCTTAAATATAACTAATCTGCTTAAATGTATCAGCTTTCCTCTAAAGCTTTCAAGACGTTGCTAATTCTGAGGATGAAAGCTCAGCACAGAAAAGCTGTGCCACTCTATTATTCCCATTTTACAGACACAGGACTGGAAACAATGAGGATTAAGTGGTTTGTTTCAACTCATACCATGGAAACACTCCTGGGAATGTTCTTAGAAGCTGTAGGAGGAAAAGGTCCTGAAAAAAACTTTCAAGAACTATTTTCTCCAAATCCTTCGCTCTGAGCAGCAGTTTCCCTTCAAGGCAAAAGAAACAGTTTAATGTGGTTGAACTTCTGTTGCTGTTCAATGCTAAATGGGGAAGTGAATCAGAAATTGTTTGCAAACAAGGATATTCCTGAGTGCTGGGTAATATTTCATTAAGATTCACTTAATCTTCACTTTTAACAGCAATAAATGTGATCATCATGCAGAGTAGCAGCGTGGCAGCACTTGTGAAAGCTGAAATATGACAACAAGGGAGGTTTAGTCACAATGAGGGGTTTGAGGTCTCATCAGAACCTTGCAGCCCCAGAACACCTGCAGTTCTGAGCACCACTTACTGCTTCCATTTGCATTTCCACATTACCTGTGGCTACAGAGGATGGGGCAGTTTTTCCCCACGAGGCAAGTGCCCTTCTTTGAAGGGACAGCAAACAGAGAGGATTTCAGTTGTTTTCCTTTCCCATGTGCTCTTACATAATTCCCCTGTTTGTGCCTCCACCCTGTCTATTATGAAAGAGAATTATTTCTTGTGAAAATGTCTTTATCTTTTTTTTAACAGCCTAATGAAACACTTCATAGTCGGGAGGCAAGGAGATCTCATGGGATTTCCCCTTTTCTCTTGTAATTTTCTTTTTTTCTCCATCTTTATCTCAAATTTCACCCTACCCCTCTCTCTCTCACTCTTTTGTCTTCTTTAGCCACTTCTTTGCCCACTGTTCTTCTCTTCCCCATATTCTTCTTTCCAGCTTTTCCCCATGGTATTTTAAATCAGACCTGTTGAAATGTTTGCTGCTTGGAAGCTTTTCAGGCTAGGAATTGATTACCTACCTGAAATTGAGTGGTAGGAAGATCAGAGATTCCCTATCCGTGTTTTTCATGTGGAAACAGAACCCATTATTATTTGTGGGAATTTCATTTTTCTTCCCATCTCATTAAAGCATTTACACTTTGAAGCAATCAGATGCTCTGTATTTTGGAATAATTAATCTCTGCCACTTACACAGGCCTGGACCACTCTGGAATACAAAATTGCTTTTCCCGGACTGCAACTGAGTTTTGTCCATAGAAGGGTTTTACACAACTTTAATTCTTTTTGCTGTGATGGTTTTTGCAATTCTTCCCTTTCAATCTGTCATTTTTAGACAGCATAAACCACAGTTTGAAACTATTTTAAAGAGGAATAAAGAGAGGACAGGGTTAATTCCAACTATGACTCCACAATAATTCTTCTTTATTTGTCCATCAAAGTGCAAAGTCCAGCACAGCTTTCATGCCATCATCCAGCAGGGAAAGGAGCATGGGAAATGTGGATATCAGAGAGAAGGAAACGTGAACATTTCATCACTCCCAGCACACCTGTGGAGAGATAACCTTTTTCTGGGACAGATTAAAGCCTTGCATCCAGACCCAAATTGCAGCTTGTCACCAAGCAGTCACGTCACAGAGCAGCGTCCTTGTGGTCTTTGTGAGGTCCCCAGGATGAGGGAAGAGATGAACCTGACTCCATGTTCTCAGAAGGCTGATTTATTATTTTATGATATTGTATTATATTAAAGAATGCTATACTAAAACTATACTAAAGAATACAGAAAGGATACAGACAGGAGGCTTAACAAGAATGAAGAATAAAAACTGGTGACTGACTCAGAGTCTGACACAGCTGGATGGTGATTGGCCATTGAGTAAGAACAATTCACATGAAACCAATCAAACATTCATCTGTTGGTAAACAAAACAATTCACATGAAACCAGTCAAACATGCACCTGTTGGTAAACAATGTCCAGACCACATTCCAAAGCGGCCAAACACAGGAGAAGCAAATCAGATAATTATTATTTACATTTTTCTCCGAGGCTTCTCAGCTTCCCAGGAGAAGAAATCCTGGTGAAGGGATTTTTCAGAGAATGTGACAGTGACGTGTCCCCACAAGGTGCCATTGCCTCACAGGGTTGCAGAGCCACCCCAGGTGTGGCAATGGGGGCTTTGCATCAGAGGGTGGCTGCTGGGACACACATTGGTGACGCCAATGTCACAGCTGTCCTGGAACATGGCCCTGCTGCCTGGAAATCTGGGAGCTTTCACTGCAAGCACAAGCACAGCTCTGCAGCCCAGGGCAAGTCAAGGCTAAAACAAACGTGCAATTCACGTGGCACCTGCCCAGCCAGTGCCAAGGCTGACCTCAGAGCTGGCCTCTGGCCACCAGGCCTCACCTCAGAGCTGGGGGCTGGCAGAGGCAAGTTCTGATGTCCACGAAGTTCTGATGTCCACGGAGTTCTGATGTCCATGAAGTTCTGATGTCCACGGAGTTCTGATGTCCATGAAGTTCTGATGTCCATGGAGTTCTGATGTCCACAAAGTTCTGATGTCCACTTTTCTTTTACTTGCTGTTCTGATGGCTGATAACTCATTTAACTAATTATGACTGTTCTACAACTATTATATATGAAGTTCTGATGTCCACTTTTCTCTTACAGGCTGTGCTGATGGCTCATAACTCATTTAACTAATTATGACTATTCTATAACTATTATGACTATTATATAACTATCAGTTACTCATGATAACTAATTTTTCTTATATGTCCGGTGTAGTCTTTGTAGAAAAAGATAAAACCCCACAAATAATCCTTTAGTCATGGTCCTAAGGCTGGACTGGGGTTTTATGGTGTGTCCGTGCACCAAGGGCAGGGTTGTGCCAAACTGCAGTTCAGAGGGGCTCTGTAAAGCCCTTTTTTGGGATACCTCCTCCAGTGCCACCACCCTTCAAAGGCAGCAGAATAAACCCCAAAAATGTCCTGTCTGAGGGCTGCCTGTGCCTCTCATGTCACTCCTTGTCTCTGTCCCTTGCTCATTGACATCTCCTGTTTGTCAGGCAGACACAGCTCCTGGCTGTTCACAGCAGGTTTCACCACTCAGGCTGGGTGGTTCCTTCAGACAGATTTCCACCTCCCAACAGCAGATTGGAGCACTCTCTTTTATTCCATGCTCTAGAGCACATAAGAGAGGTGTGTGCTCTGCATTTGTAGTGATGATGGGAATTTTTCATAAAGCCTTTTGTGTGTCCCAATATTCATCACGTCCTGGGAATAAACCCAAAGGTTCTTGTTCCTGCTTTGACCATTAGTGAGAGGAAAACAAAAGATGAAAGGTTACAAAGACATCCATAATTCTTAAGAATGTGCTGTTTGATGGTGTTTTTCCCCTGTCCCAGGAAAAGAACCTGCAACCCTGATCAATCATACAAGACATGTCCTGAGAGATGTCTGAGAGATTGGAAGAAACAAAAACTTCTACAAAAATCTGAGAAGTGAGATAAATAGGCAGGTGTTGTTTGTGTCTAAATTATAGATTAGTAAACAGTAAAATCCACACTGAGTTAATTCCCCTATGAAAGCACAAGGTGGGTAGGAATGAGTAAGAAGATATTTAAATCCTTGAGCTTCTGATCTGCAGAAGTGCTCAACGTGTTGAAGTGGGCAGATTTAAAAGGGTAGAAAAGAAACTTTTGTCATCAAAAGGGGTAGAAAATGGGACTGTTATGGAAAGGGATTAAAATGATTTTTCAGGGACTATTATGGAAAATGTGATGTGTCACAGACATCTTTTATGGAAAATACTTTTCTTAGGATTTTTCCTCCTGAGAAGCTGAGAGGCCTCAGGAACAGAATGTAAACAATGGTTATCTGCTGCTGTGGGATGCAACAGGTGGATCTGGGATTGGTCTCATGTGGATGTTTCTAATTAATGGCCAATCACAGCCCAGCTGGCTCGGACAGAGAGCCGAGCCACAAGCCTTTGTTACTCATTCCTTCTTTTTCTGTTCTTAGCTAGCCTTCTGATGAAATCCTTTCTTCTATTCTTTTAGTATAGTTTTAATATAATATATATAATAAAATAATAAATCAAGCCTTCTGAAACATGGAGTCAGATCCTCATCTCTTCCCTCATCCTCAGACCCCTGTGAACACAGTCACAGTGATGTCTTGATGGGTTGAGAGAAGTTCTCGAGGGCCAAGCATTTGATGGGTTTATAAAAGGCTAATCCCCAATGTTAATGGTCCAATCTTTTATTAGTGAAGATGTAGGACAGGATCTAAACCTTCCTGATTTAGGGACAACCACTCATTGAAAGGTTTAGGATAGTTTGTAAGCAATCCTTAGGGCCTGGGTGTCCTGCAGCAACTTCTGTGACACCCCAGCCTGGGAGAGATGAGAAACCAAGACTCCCCTGAGCTGAAGCAGAGCCCTGCAACCCCAGGAGCTCTTGGCAGCCTGGTGCCTCAGGCAATGCCAAGGATTGCAACCTTGAACCCACGAATGGGCTGAGGCAGCAGGCGACAAATCAGCAGCTGCCCAGGGCTCCACGGCCCACCTGGAGCGCGAGGTGACCATCAGTAGGCAGCAACAGCAGGAGCAAATCAGCAGCTGGGGCAGACCTCCACCACCATTCCCCCCGGGATAAAAGCCCTGAGCCGCCTGCGCTCGGCCCTTCTCGCCCGCGCCAGAGCAGCAGCACCAATGGCTCAGGAAACAGTGCTCTACTCCCACTCTGAGAAAGATTTCATCTTGTCCCCTCACAGTAAGAAGGCTCCCAAAAGGATGGCATCCCTGATGGAGCTGAAGGAGATCTTCCGCAGCGCCGACGCCGTGTGCTTCGACGTGGACAGCACCGTCATCAGGGAGGAGGGCATCGATGAGCTGGCCAAGTTCTGCGGGGTCGGGGACGCCGTGGCAGAGATGTGAGTGGGGCTGGGGAGCTCACAGGGCCATGGCAGAGATGTGAGTGGGGCTGGGGAGCTCACAGGGACATGGCAGAGATGTGAGTGGGGCTGGGGAGCTCACACAGGTCAGGCAGAGATGTGAGTGGGGCTGGGGAGCTCACACAGGTCAGGCAGAGATGTGAGTGGGGCTGGGGAGCTCACACAGGGCCATGGCAGAGATGTGAGTGGGGCTGGGGAGCTCACACAGGTCAGGCAGAGATGTGAGTGGGGCTGGGGAGCTCACAGGGACATGGCAGAGATGTGAGTGGGGCTGGGGAGCTCACACAGGTCAGGTAGAATGAGCCTGGGGTGATGGAGCTGTGAGCATGGATTGGTCTGTGAGCATGGATTTGTCCTTTACAGTCATTTGGTTCTGTTGTAGATTAGAGTTTGTGAAGGTGTTGGGGTAAAATGTGGATGAGGATGGGGCAATAAGTGGATGAGGATGGGGCAATAAGTGGGGTAATAAGTGGATGAGGATGGGACAATAATTGGGGTAATAAGTGGATGAGGATTGGGGTAATAAGGCTGAAGTGACTTGGTTTGGGAATTGTGAGGCTGCCCAACAAAACTATCCTGGATTTAAATCTCTATTGGTAATTTTGAATTAAATCTCCATTAGTAATTTTGATAGACTAAGAGCAGCCCTCATCATTAAACTTGGTTAAGCACTACCAAACTTTATTGTGAATGAGAAAACCTTTCCATGAGATGGAGGAGAGGGGACAGCACTCCCAGCCCATGGCTGAGGCTGGGGACCAGCACAAGCTGAAGCTTTCAGCCAAAGCTCTGTTGGATTCAGCTCAGGAATGTGGTCCCAGGATGGCATCCCAGAGGGAATGGAGCCCTTTTCCTTTGCTCCCCTGGTTCCCCCATCCATGGAGCTCTCCTGGCCACCAACCTTGGGGGTTCTGCCTTACCTGGCTCCTTGTCCCTCCTCGTTGGTGCTGTGCTGTTGGGAGCAGCCCCAGCTGGGGAAGTGTCCCTGATTTGGTTTCTGGCTGTCCCCCAGGACCCGCAGAGCCATGGGTGGCACTGTGACATTCAAGGCAGCTCTCACAGCACGGTTAGGCCTCATCAGGCCCTCCTATGAACAAGTGCAGAAATTAATATCTGACAACCCACCTCAGCTAACTCCAGGAATAAGGTAAGAAGAATTGAATTTTTATTTTTTTTTTAAGTATTCAGGAAGCAGATGGAATAAATAAAGCAAATTCTGTGTCATTAGTGATGCTGTAAGGCCACAGAGCTGGTTTGTGTTGCCTTTTCTGCCCCATCTCCATGCTGGGTGTGTACAGAGCTTGGATCAGGACCCTGGCTCCTTAAGCATCCATGGAAAAATAAAAGATTCTTAGATATTAACTGACACCTTGGCTGCCAAGCTCAGATCCTGGCTCGAGGATTAAATGGGCATGGAAAAGAATCTGTTCAACCCCTGGTTTTTCAGGGGTGATGGGACTGGGAGGAGATTTAATACCTCCTTAAATTTGGTCTATTCTGCAACTCTGTTACCTCTCTCTGACTCTGCTCAGTGCAGTTTGGGGGATCCATTGCTTAGGGACCCATTCTGCAATCCCTAAGAACATTAAAATTAAGGCAAACCCACATAAATATGTGTATTCATTCATCCTGAAGCTTGGAATGAATATGAACTATTTAAACTGAAAAGCTCTGGTCATTCTTTCCCTATTCAAATTATTTCTATCAATTGAAAAGAATCCCTTTACTACAAAATCTGACCATAGCTTCAAGTCTGAAATATTTTTAGCATATAAAAAGAGTTTTTGATGATCCTGTGCTTCCATTTTATCTTTTTTTTTCTGTAGAAGGTAGCTGCAAAGAGAACATTGTTTCCTTGTTCAGGATCATGTGATTTTCCTTTTCATTCCTTCCCTTTCTTCCTCCTTTTCATTCCTTCCCTTTCTTCCTCCTTTTCATTCCTTCCCTTTCTTCCTTCTTTTCTGTGTCCTGCTTTAAGCCTCTTGCTTTGCTTTTCAGTCTTTATTGTTTCTGCTGGTCCTGCCACCCCTTCCCCTGCTCCCCTTGCTGCAGGCTGATCTTCTGCCTCCAGAGCCAAATCCCAGAACTCTGCTCTGCCTTCAAGTCCTGCTGGCATCACTGGAGTCACAAACTTCTTTTTTTCATTCCTTTTCTGTAGCTGCTGCCCTCTTCTAAAGATGGCATCGATGTCCAGTGTCTGGTGAACCAACTCTGAGCTAGAAAACATTTGCACTTTGCACTTTTCAGCCCACTTAGCTTTTTGGAGCAGTGGTTTTATCTCATCCCCTGCTTTTTGCTGCATTCCAGATTTGTTTTCTTACCGAGGAAAAAAAAAATAAAATTGAACTGGATCTGCTCTCACTTGTTCAAGGGAACTAATGTGAAAGTGGGAAGAAAACAGTTTTAGGGAGTGTTTGTTTTTGAGGAATGAAATGATGGTTTTGTCCAGCTCTTGCCATCCAGGTGTGGGCACAAAGAGGGAAAAGCTTTGGGCAGCAGAGGTGGAAGGAGCTGGAAGCAGCACACCCCAAACTAAGCTGGAATAGCACAAAGCCTGGCTCAGGGAGGATCTCTTTGACCTTTGTCTGTCTCTCCTCAGGGAGCTGGTGAGCAGACTCCACCAACGAGGGGTTCAGGTGTTCTTGGTCTCGGGGGGCTTCCAGAGCATCGTGGAACACGTGGCCCTGCAGCTGAACATCCCCACAGCAAACGTCTTTGCCAACAGGCTCAAGTTCTACTTCAACGGTGAGAGCCCCCTCCAAACTCCTCCCTCTGCTAATTCATGGCACTTTCCTGCCTCCAGCTCTCAGGTGTTGGGCTGCAGGCACTGTCCTGTTACCAATCCATGGAGGAAAATTACAAAACCCTTACCAAAAACCAGCTCAGGGCATGCTCAGTGTTTTTACTTGTTACTTTTTAATTGTGAGCTGTGCCAAAGGTAAAACTCTGTACAGCTGCTGAGAGCAGAGCTTCATTTTCTCCTCTCCTTCAAGTTAAAGAGTCCATGACCTGAGGTGCTCTCACAGCTCTCCCTTTCAGGGGCTTTGTGCCCTGGAGCTGCTCTGGGTTTGAAGGTGCTCAGGTTGTTCTTACTCAGGGTTTCCTGCTCTGTCTCTGCATCATCCTGGGTGCTGTTTTGGGATGTTCACACCAGAGTGGCTGGGAATGGATTGGTAGCACTGCCCCACCCAGGTTTCTGGTTTGCTCTGAAAATGTCTCTATTTTTCTTTGAAAGACTTGGGTGAAATCCCAGCCTTAAACTTAGGTTGGAATTACAGATTTGGGATGCTGTGCTCTGAGTTTTACAGGGCTGCATGCACTGAAATCAAGACAGCAGACAGAGATTTTCCTTCATTTACCAGAAAACATCTGTATTTCCAACTTGTCCTTCCATTGTTTTCTAGGAGAATATGCAGGATTTGATGAAACACAACCAACAGCTGAATCAGGGGGGAAAGGAAAGGTTATCACTCACCTGAAAGAACAGTTCCATTTCAAGAAAGTGGTTATGATTGGAGATGGAGCTACAGACATGGAAGCCTGCCCCCCTGGAGTGAGTATTACAGAAACCCTGAATTCCTTCTGAGCAAATCCTTGGGGCAAAAAGAAGAGTGAGGTTTGGATTCTTTAATTAAAAAATTACCAGAAAGACAACTTTTATAAATGCTCATGTCCCAGGGAGAGATTTTAATTCCATCTCCCCTTCAGCTCCTTTCCCTACACAAAATTCCCCCAATACCCCAAAACTGCTCAGGATTTGTTTAATGCTTCCCACCTCAAGGTAAGGAAAAAAAAAAAGAAAAAAAAGCTGCAGTGGAAATTTTAAACTCTGCACTTTCACTGCAGGGGGTTTTGTGAGATGTAGAAATGATGATTGCTCTGGTTAATGATTGAGGACAGGGTTAAAGTTTGCTTTTGGTATCTCTGAGATGAGGCAAACAGAGGTAAGATAAACAGGAGAGGGGTAATTGTGGGATGCTCATGCATGAGCCAGTGTTTACCTGCTCTTGAATGGAATTGCATCACATTTACATCAGATTCTCAGTAAAATCTCAGTAAAATCTGAACAATCTGGAAGCTACAAGGCACTGAGAAAAACCCCAATAACCAAAATGCTGCAGAATTAATAATCAATAAATCTGAAAAATGAACATGCAAAGAAAAACAAGGCAGGGATTTTAAAATCCAATCTTAAAAGCAAATTTAATTACTGAGAGCTCCCCTCCTTCCATGCAATAATCCATGTGTCCATTCCTTGTGTTTTTCCAGGATTGCTTCATTGGATTTGGAGGCAATGTGGTCAGAAAGCAAGTGAAGGAGAAAGCCAAGTGGTACATCACCCACTTTGATGAACTGCTAAAGGAGCTGGAAGAGCGATAAATCCTCCTGTAAAATAATCTATTTAACACCTGTAAATCCATTATACAATGCCATTAAACATTTATTTGTTTGCAAACTTGTGGCCTGGAGTTTTTTAATGATTCTGGGGGTTGGGGACCTTCCACTCTGGTTCATGTGGCAAATGACACCATGCTGCTCAAATAAGTTGGAATGAAAATGGGGAAGATTTTTAATAAAACTTTCCTATGGTGGAAGAAATAAATTATTTGCTTCCAAGGGAAAGACTAAACATAGAAAATAAAAAGTTAAAAATACCTTAAGAGATTATCTTTTGGTCAATATTGCACATCTGTTGTTTCATCGGTAATGCCTCTATTTATTTTGGGTGACAAAAAAAGAACAAGGCCATAAAAAAGAACTTTGCCTAATCAATAATAATAATGATGATGATGATGATGATAATAATGTAACTCAGGCTGCAGTTTGGCAAGTATCTTTCACTGCACAAACAAGAACACACCTTTCAATGCCTCAAACAAGAACTTTGCCTAATCAATAATAATAATAATAATAATAATAATAATAATAATAATAATAGTGATGATGATGATGTAATTCAGGCTGCAGTTTAGCAAGTATCTTTCACTGCAGATTCTCAGATGCAGGTAAGCAGTGAACAGGTGGAAAACATCCCTAAATATCTCTGATTTCATTACAATTATGGCTACAGAGAACCTGTGGTGTCCTCTGTTACTCAACATCAGTTACACAACCTGTCTGGGGCAGGAGGTGCAGGGAAATCTGAGATCCAATGCTCATCCCTGGCCAAGAAACATTTTCAGGTGAGGGACAGAGTGGTTCCCATTCTTCATCAAAATATTCCAATCAAACTCCAAGTTGCTGATTTTGGGAAGTGGTCCCAGTGTTTGTGGAATATTTGTTTCATTTCCAACCCACTCCCACCAGCTGTAACAGGATGGGAGTGAATTCATCAACCTTTAAAGGAAATTCTGGGAGACTTCAGTCCCTTCCTCTGCCTCCAGTGTGGATTAACCACCCCTAAACTCTGCCAGAGTTAAGCCTGACCTGTTCTGAGAACCCCTCTGAGCTCCAGCTGATGGATCCTGGTTTTTAAAGGAGTCTCTTTAGTGTCTGATCCAGGAGAACACACCTGGTAAATGCTGACACCTCTCCTGAGAGTGTTTTTCACATTGTGGGACTTTTATTTCCCTGATTTGTAAGAATCTCACCCGTGAGGACGTGAAAAGCTTTGGCAATGTTAAAATACATCACACCTGCCCCTTCCTTTCATCCCCACAGCACACAGGAGAAAGATGGGTAAATATGACATAATTCAATATTAAAAACATTTAATATCTGCTGAGGTTTTTATCTTCTAAGTGCTTACAAAGAGCCCCAGTATTTTTCCAGAAACTGAAGTGTGGCAGTTCTCTTTCACCCCACCACAAATTTCCAAAACAGAAACAAGTCATGTCCCTACCCTCCAAAAGTTCACGTTGTCTCTTGATAATCCCTGCTTTTCACAATTAGCACTGAATTTCTTTAATTTATGATGATTAAACCAAGGTGCCATGAGACACCTGGGGTCCAATCATTAAAGCAGCAGCAGCAGCAGCAATTAAAGCAAACACTGGTTCTGTTCATTCTGAGGAGCAGTGGGGGACAGAGGAGTCACCACAGCCCAGAGTGAGGCCTGCAGCTCTCAGTGATGCTGAAAAATGTTCTTGGCTTGAGGTTACAACAGCATTTAAATGGCAGAGAAGTAGAAGGGTTAAAAGAAACCAAATCCAGAACCAAACTTGGGTTGGTTTTTGGAGCAAGGCAGACATGTAAGAGCCCCAGAGGATCTGCAGAGGCCCCAGCAAACCCCACAGAAGCCAAGCAGACAATGGCTGGCAGTGCTCCCCACAACTTCTGGGAGTGTTAAAAGATGGAAATCCTCCCTGAGGGAAATCCCAGCCAGCTCCCAGGGCAGCTCCTGGACAATCCTGCTTCTGTTCAGGCAGGGCTGCACCAGCAGGACACATCTGAGGAGTTTCTGCTTCCACTTTTCCCTGTTCGATCCCACAGTTAGGAAGTGAAGGAGATTATTTGCTGTTTTTTATGGAATTAAAAGGCCACAAAAAGGAAATAAATCTGCCATGGAGCTGATCAGCTGGAGGGCACTGGGGCACGGCTCAGGGCTCTGGCAGAGCCCTGGAAATGAAGTTAACATTCACAGCAGGAGCTGCTGCCACTCCAGGCTCTATGGAAACGTGGGGCTGTGCCAGGGATTTCACAACAGCTCTTTGGGTCACACTGCCTTGGAAAAAAAAAAACCAAACCCTCCTCCCCTTCCACTGGAGCTGACCTCTAGCCCAGGAGGCAGCAGGAGCATTGCTGAGCTCAGGAGAGGCTCAGCTGTTTTGTCTGTGAAATAGTGGAAAATTCCCAGCAGGGAATAGAGCAGGGGGAGGAAAAGTTTCAGTGTCACAGATTTGCCTGGACACATCCCAGCACAGAGGGGCAAAGTCTGGGGAGCAGCACAGGGCACACAGGGAGAACCTGGGTTCCAGGTGGGTCTTTTGACCATCAGCCTTTATAAAAAGGCTTTTAATGGGATGATTCAGTGAGGCAGAATTGCTTTAAATTATGTATTTGCATGAGAGACAGTTTGCAGCCTTCTCCAGGACAATTAAACCTGAGTTTTAATTGTGTCATTGCAGTGGAATAAGAGTTGAGAGCTGCCAGAGGCTTTTCCAAGCACTGTCCCCACTTTTCAACCTTTGGGAAGTGACTTCAGCTCTGATCTGCAGCAGTTGTGCTGTAAGAGATGCTGAGGGGTTGCTCAGCTAAGGGAAACTTGAACTCAGCCATGGAATCAAGAGAGAAAATCCCAACAGAGTTCACAGAACCAGGGAAAACCCAGCTCAGGCAAAGGGAAGCCAAGGAAAGATTGGCATTGCCCATCTCCATTGGAGCTCTCACTGTTATCTGTAAGGAAAAGAGCAGGAACTGCTTTAGCTGCAGGTAAAATTAGGAGTTTTATCAGTTATATCAGTTTTATCAGTCCCTGAGGGCAGCCAGAGCATGAGCAGGAAGCTCAGAATGAGGGGAGGCTCATCCATAACACATCAGGGCAAGGGAATTCAGAATTCCAGGGGGAATTCAGATCCTGGCAGTGGGTGAGGGACCTGCACTCTGTGATCTCACCCCACAGGACACCCAGTTACTCCTCTGATTCCTTATCCAGGCAAAACTTTGTGGTCTTTGGACAACAAGAGCTGTTCTAGGCAGAACTGAATTCCTGGTGAAGGTAAAAAAACATGGAGTGCATCAGAACACAAAGAATCCTGTAGCTCCAAAAAAGGTTTTTTGCTGTTTGTTTCTGGCTGAGTTTGCTGGGTGGGAGTTACAAGGACAAATCTCCAGGGAAATCTGGGAGAGATAAAAAGGACTGGGATGTGATATTGGCATCCCTTTTTTCCTTCTGCAGCTGAAGAGCAGCCCCAAAGTCAGGTAAAATGGGTGATAATCAGGTCCCAGGTGATATCAGTGCTCAGGGCTGACTTCCAAGGAGGATCAGCTCAAATGATTTCCTTGGCCCACTGAGCAACTTCAAGCTGATACAGCAGAGAATGTGCCTCAGTAAAATCCCATCATCACTTGGCAACAGGAGGAAAATATAAAACCAGACAAGAACCAGATCAAATATTGACTTTGTTCAAGGGGGAAACTCAAGGGGAGGCACAAGTGCAAGGAGGAAAGAAACCACACCTGAAAAATGAAGCATCATTTGTGGAGAAAAATCAAAAGGAAATGTGTTTTGTATTTATCATCACAGAACACTCAGCAGAATGGGATGTGATGGAGAGATTCTAAATTCTCTTTGGAGAAGGAGAGCAGAAAATGGGAAATGCTGTCCCCAACCCAGAGAAGTGATATTGGTTAATTGAGCTGAAACATTCTCAATTTTCCATACTAAACACTGCAAGAGGAGGGAAAACACAAGTGCTGCAATACATAGATACCAGCAAAAAGTGAAAATTAAAAGGTTTTTATTGACTGATATGTTCTTCCTGAAAACTTCTTGAAATGTACAAACTGGACATTCAGAACTGATTTGTACATTCAGTATGTTACACTGATTCTTGGAGCCACTTGAGAGAGAGAGAGAGAGAGAATATTATTGTCACTTACAGGATGTTCACATCGTTGCAGACACCAAAAAGTGTGGATACATTCTAGCCTAAAAGTGAAACCAAAACAGAACTGGACACCATGGTACACAGAAATGCCAAGCCCAGCTTCACACACCAACCCAGCCACGGGGACTGCAGCCCCCCTCTGAGGCTGAACCAGCACTGCTTATTAAATTCAACCCCTTTTCCCAGAGTTTGGAGCTGTTTGGGGAGGGAAGTGCTTTGGGGTGGATTGATTCCCTGCAGGGTGTTCAGGCAGTGTCTGTGGGGGAAGCGTGGCTCACCCTGCCTGGGATCCATTCCAGGGGGAGGCTGCACACAAATGTGTGCTCAGAGACCCTGCAATGCCCCTTCTGTCCCAAATCCATCCCCTGCCACACAGCATTATCCCAAATTAATGACTGCCTGCTTGGAAATGAAGATTTGCTGATTTCAGGCCTGCTCCACCAGCCAGGGGGTGATTTCACAGCAACCCCAGAGCTGCTGGTTTCACAATCTGCAATGAAATTCTCATTTCTCCAGAGCTTCTGATTTCACTCCCACGTTTGTTTTGGAGAGCTGCAGTCATTAAATGCTCACAGCAATGCTGCTCCTGAGCTCTGGGCAGTGCCTGTGGAGCAGGAGATTTCAAATCCTGTAGGTCACACATTCCCTGGGGACCTGGCCCACAGATCTGGACTTGTTTTCAATTCACCAACCTTTTAATCACAGTCTTGTTGTTATTTTTTTTTTCCCCTAAGAGCAGAAGGTCGTGGGTTCTGAAGAAAAGAGGTCTCTTTTATAAGCTCAATACAGTACTTTTATATTTCAGACTATGATATACAGTGTATACCATAAATTAAGACAAATACTTGTCACTTCATCTATGTAGGCACAAGAAAATCAGTGACTTTACTGAAGTGGAGAAATCTTCAAGGGTATCATGATTCTGGACTCCATCTCCTGAATAAGGGGCACTGAAAAAAATGGAGAGAGGTTTGAATTTCACTGACAGAGTTCAGCACATTCAGTAATCATCCCTCTAGCACAGTGGTTGTGGGAAAAAATGATTTTAATATCATCTCTCTGCTCGTTTGAAGACAAATATTTCCATTTTTTCCACCAAAATGGAAATGATCCTACATTTTTGTGGTGTAACTTCCTTTGAAATGTGCCCTATGGAGCCCAAATCTGACATGCTTGGCACACTTCTGGGAGTTCTGTTGTGACAGCTTTCTTTGATCTCAAAGATCTCCTGGCTCTTTGTTCCAAAGTCTAAATTCCCTTTTCCCAGCAATGCATTTAACAAGGCTCCTGTATTTCATTAAATATCAGAAATAATCATTTAATATCAAGGTAAATTTCACTCCTGGCTCCTTAAATCTTTGGACAAGCATTTACATAAATCTGTTCTCCCACATTCCAAATAAAAATTCAGTGTTAATGCAGCAATTTTTTAGCACTTGGGCAACTTTTCCACGTACAAGCAGCTGCAAAATTCACTTTAAAGCTCAGTGCAACGTCCCTCTGCTCCTTTACAGACTAAAAACTGACACAGACACACATTCCCCCCTGAGATACAAAACTTTTTCTGCCAGTGGGATGTGCTGAGGAGCAGAGAGGGTGGCACAAAGCCCAAAGTCTGCCCCCAGCATTCCAGAGAAGTTAATGGGTTACCTGTGTAATAAACCAGTTCATCCCAGCCAGGTTTATGCCACGCTGCATTCCTTATATCTTCCCTGGTTTGCAGGTCTTTGTAAGCTGGGAAAACAAGCACAAAGTGATTCCTTTCCCTCCTGAACAGGAAGAAATCCCTTAAAAGAATTCCAAGGAGGAATTAGGAGGCTGGGAAAAGCAGGAAGGAAAAAAAAAAAATCAGGAGTTCTCTGCCAGAAGGAAAAGCTCCCAGAGCAGCACAAAAAGAAGGAGCTGGGGAAGACAGAAAATGCCTGGGCACAGGTAAGATAATGCAGGGGAACAGCTCTACATGAGGACTGCCAGATTGCTGAAATCTAAAATTCTGGATTGTTTGGCTATGAAAAAAAAACCTGAGTCATTTCTAACAAATTATTGTTCTTCAAGTTGAAACAATCCTAAGGTGTTTATGAATATGAATGTACAGAGAGAGCCAAAACACCTCCATGCAGGAATGGAAATAAATGCCTGATTTTCCTTTCTGGTGTGGTGAATGTGAGGCTTGAAATGAAACTGTAAAAAAACTGATTTCAGCTTGAGTTGGGACAGCAGGGTCATGGCTGTGGGACTGAGAGCAAACACTGAGCTCCTAATGAGAAAGGAACAGCAGAAACTGGGGGAAAAACAGAACAAAACAGGAAATATTCATTTCTTGTTTGGTGAAGAATAAATTTACAGACACAATTTTTTTTTTTAATCAGCAAATTAAGAAATTAAAAAAAAAAAAACTTTAAACCCCAACTTTTAACACATTTCCTTTGCCTTTTGTAAAACTATTTGTAAAACTTTTGTACAACTAAACTCCTGGACAAAGTGACTGGGTTGGCTGAGTGGGAGAAGAAAGCAGAAAGAGGAATTTACCCCAAAGGTGATGGACCATGTAGAGCTGTCCAATCTGGGAGAAAAATCCCCCAACTGCTTCATTGCTGTCCTGCCTGAACCGAATGGCACGAGCCCTGCAGGGGAGCAAAGAGACATCAGAGCCTGCACATCTGGGCAGGAAATCAGGGAAAATGGGGAAAAAGCATGGGAAAATGGGAAAAAACCAGACTGGAAGGGAAGCTGGAACGTTAAACTGCATTTGGTGTGCATTTCAGCAATTCAAAGTGAGAAAAAAGCTGCAGCATGCTCGTTTTCAGCACTGAGTAAAATTAAAATTGGAGGCCACATTTTCACTAAATTTTGTATTAAGCATTTTTTCAACCAAAGTCAGGATAAAGATAATTGTTGGGACATCAGGGAAAATGGGAAAAAACTATTGGAAAATGGGGGAAACCCACTGGAAAATGGGAAAAACCAGACTGGAAGGGAAGCTGGAATGTTAAACTGCATTTGCTGTGCATTTCAGCAATTCAAAGTGAGAACAAAGCTGCAGCATGCTCGTTTTCAGCACTAAATAATTAAGATTTACTTCTGTGTCTTGTTAGGATGCATTAAAATTGGAGGCCACATTTTCACTAAATTTTGTATTAATCATTTTTCAACCAAATTCAGGATAAAGAGAATTGCTGGGACAGTTAAATCCAGCAGTTAACCTTTATAGTTAACCTTTATAGAAGGTTTTATCACTAAATCCTTAAGTTTTAGTCATGTCAGCTTTGCCACATTAATTTTCCACAGATTTTGTGGTAGTGGAATACAACTTTTTATTCATGCAGATCTTTGCATAAATGAAGATAAATATTTCTCTTGTTGTATTTTATAAAACAGATTTTCTACCAGTAGAGATGTGCCAATTTTATAAAAAAAAATTTCTAAATTTAATTTGTTCAAATGACTGTAATTGAAAGAAATAGATCAGTGACAAGGCTGAAAATCTAACTCCTCACCTTTGTCCAAATAATTGAAAATACTTCATATTGTTTAACTATCAACCACTAGAACTGCAAGGAGGGGGAGTGTAAATTGCAATAAGCTTACACTGGTTATAAATAAGACAAACCCACAAGCATATAATCAATAGGAAGCTGTCTCAAATACTTCTAACCCATACACTAAAACACAAATGTGCTGCTCAAGCAGCTTTTCAAGAATTAACTTGGCTTTGAAAGCCTAAAGAGGCAAGACTTCAGCTGAAAGTGTTTTGGGAAAGATGAACCAAGCTCCCAGAAGAAGTGCCACTCTTCCCAAGCAGCTTTCTGCTGAAAATCCAGGTTTTTTGCAGCAAGCTAAAAGGGTTTTGGGAAGCAAAGCCAAACCACAGGGGGTTGTTTGTGCACAAAATTCCCTTTTTTTTCCCTCAGAAGGTCACAGGACTGTCTGACCAGGGGTGCAAATGCAGCAGCAGCCCCTGGACTGGGGTTGGGTGGCTTTGGTGCCACCCTGGCACCTCCTGTCCTGTTTTTTCCAACCGGGAGCAGCCCAGGGCTGAAGGCAACACTTACCTTAATTAATTAACACTTACCAGTAATTGCCCCATTCAATCATTGTTCCAGGCTGCAAAAACAAAACACACTGTTAAAGCTGCAGTTTAAACCAAAATATTATACCATTTTCACACCATTTCTGTATGGAAACCACCCAGTATTAACACAATCCCTTCCTGGGAGTGATAAGAATATTTCAATAATCTCTAATTGCTCTGTTTACCACCTCTTAGTCATCTCTGAAGCATCCCTCAAAGCAAGCACAGGGTTTCAGCCCTGCAGACATCAGGATCTTGTTGGAGCCTGCCTTCACCTCAGACCCCACACTCTGAGAGCAGCCCTGACTCAGAAACCACCCCGGATAAAAATCAGATTTTTCAGATAAGCTCTGTTTGCCATAAAAACCTCCCCAAAGGTTTTAGGACAGCACAAAACTTCAAAACTCAGAAAGAAGTAAAATCTGGACTTACTCTGAGTTGGTAGGATCTCAGTTCATAAATATTAGGGCCATCTCTGGGAACTGGTTCATTCCAGAAGCTGAACTCCAGCAGGAGCTGGTTCTTACGGGACAGGAGCATGTTACCCCTCTCCTTCCGGAATTCTGTGAATTCCTAAAAAATAATGGGGCAAAATGGGTCAAATTCTGCAACAACAAACAGCAGGACACCAGATGTGGCTTAAAATGTTTTTTTTTAATGCTATCAGGGTTGTGGGACAGTGAAATCCTGAAAGGAATCTGAATTCTCCCTGGTGAATTTGAGAATTCCAAAGATTTACAGGGGAAATATACAGGAATTAAACATTAATGTGACAATAAATCCTTTCTCAAAGAGGTTTCTGGGCTTGTACAGGAAGAGATGAGACACTTTGGTATCTAAATCTGCATTTTTAAATTTGCTCTGCCTGTTTTTGCTCTCTTCTGAGGAACAAAATCAGTATTTTTTACCTTATTTTGACGAAGTTTGCTCATGACCTCATTGAGAGCTGGGTAACCTCCCTCATATCTCCACAAATGAACTGAAACAGAGAAAATTTCAGTTTTTTCAGGCATGTCCCAGAGCAGTGGTAAATCTTATGGAAAAATCACACTATAAAATGCTCTTCACACTACAAAATTCCACTCAAATAGAAACCAGGCAGCAGGTTTGAAAATAGATTGTCATTAATGAAAGCACTACACATTGGATTATTTTAGGAGTAATGGAATCATCTGCTTTTTGAAAGGGGTTCTCTTGGAAAATTTTGCAATTTATTCTGAGGGTTAACAGAGGAATTTCTGAAAGGACTTTTTGTTGCCATGCTAGTAAGATGTGATGACTTGTCATGACTGTTATTGAAATTAAGATTCAGCTGAAGAGGATGACTTAGTTCCAAAAATTGCTTTGTACCAATTTCATCTAAGAGCAGCAGAGGGGCAGATTTTCAGTTCAGTAAATTACTCCAGCACACAAGCAAGACACTTTCTGTAGGACATGAAAAACGATGCAAATGTTATTTCTGAGCTCAACATGAATAAAAACAGAAGAAAACTGAATATTTGCTGGGATTTCCCCTACAAAAACAATTCCAGTATCTACGGTTCTATCTAAATTTTTTTCAAAGCATTCCCTCTTTAATAGATCAGAATAAAGCCCTTTAATAAATCACAGAAAGATGTATTTACAAGCATTTAGTATAGCAATGCAGTAATTTCACCTCACAGAAAAATAAAACTTATTTTCTGCCCTCTTGAGCAGCTCTGTGCCTTTTCTACAGGCTGGTGGGAGAGCAGATTTCTCCTCCTGCTCCTGCTGCCTCACCCCCAGGGCAGATTTGATGGATCCACCTGATATTAACCCAGCACTGAACACAAATAATTCATTATTATTGTTAATTTTCTCATTTTGTTGATATTTTTTCATTAACCAGTGTAAATAATATGCTAACAAATCAAACCCCACAATCTGCTTTATTCCAGTGTTGCAAGAACATTTCCAAGGCAGGCTGGGGATGCAGTGACAGACCCAGCCTGTGTTCATCTGCTCCAAAAGCAGCCACTGGGACTTGCCTGAGGAATTCCCATTTCAATTGTCCTCATTCCCCAATCCCCATTCAGCTCCCAGGGTTGGTCTCAGACATTGTTTGGTTCATCTGCTGTTAATTCTCTGCATTTGTTCAGTGTCAATATTGCAATATGCTGGCACTGCAGGGAGAATTGCTGTGTGCAGGAGTTGATTTTTTAATTAGGAAGCCCCAGCACTGAGCCTGGCACAGCTCTCACAGAACCTCTATGGATTTGGATCTGTGGCTTCCCATTCCTTCCAATTGCCAGGGCATTTTTCAGGTTTTCTCTCTACACTGGGCTCTTTGGAGTTACCTCTGTAGCAGCTCTTCAGCAATGTCTAGCTCCAGTTTGTTTTCATAGTTAGGCAGTTCATGTTCATGTTCATCCTTGTATGAACATGAACAGAAAGATTTTTACTTTCCCCCAGTAAAGTTTAATGTGAAGTTTACAATGCAGATGGTTTGGAATGATTTGCAATTTATTATCATACAGCCTGAAAGGCTGAGCTAAGCTTTTATACTGCCCAAGGAGGGACAAACTCTGCCTTTGCAAGAGACACCCATAAATATTCAGGTTCCCACAGGAGTGTATTTTACAAATATATCCCCAAACCCTCTTCATTTTACCAACCTGGAAAACACGAAAACACATCAACAACGAGACAAAACTGAAGGGATGAATGCTCTGCTGTCCAACCCAGCACAAAAAAAGCAAGCAGTGCACATTTATTTAAGAACAGCTGAGGAGTGATGCACACAGCCCCTCAGTGCACACAGGGGGGAGATGATTTCAAAAGAAGAAAACCTGCCAAGCACATGGGTGTACATTGGGTTGTACTTCTATCTCCTACCAGCCTGATCCTGCTCTCCGTACCACGTGTTCCAAGTCCCCACCAGAGCACAAGGGTAGTGTTTTTCTTCATGAATCTTTGGCAGCACCTCTTGACTTGAAAACAAGGAACACACAGACACTGGGTTGCATTGCCTTCAGGGAGGCCACAGTTGATCAATGTA
The DNA here is from genome assembly GCA_039654755.1 of Calcarius lapponicus. NCBI lineage: Eukaryota > Metazoa > Chordata > Aves > Passeriformes > Fringillidae > Calcarius > Calcarius lapponicus. The sequence continues at coordinate 6,829,478 of JBBFKN010000017.1, read as the reverse complement.
TAACACAGCAGCATGCTAGGAACATTCACAAGATTTATTTTGCAGAGGAGAAAGCTGAAATAGCAAATTCTGTTACGCAGGGGGGAAGGTGGCTACACCCCCATGGAGAATGAAGGTGAGTGTTACCTTTTTTTAGACATCTATAACAAAGATCTATAACATTTCTATAATATATAACATCTACTACATCTTTGGATGCAGTAAATTAGGTGTATCTAAACAATTAAGTCTATCTAAAAGGTTATCCAACACATCAGGAAAACAAATATCAGGATATCTCACTGAAAACTCAGCCTACATGGGTGATTTGTTTGAGGAAAAGCTCTTCTTTGCTTGAGGAGAAGCTCCCCTCAAGGGAGGAGAACTCAGAAATATGAAAGCACACTCTTCTAAACCAGCTACAATTGCTGAGCTGAATGAATAAAAATAATTTGATAAATGAAATAGTGGCTGTAGCTCACAGTATTGATTTCTGATTTCAGAAAATGCTCTTACTTTGAGGCAACTCACCCACTAATGAACAGTGGGACTGCCTGAAAAATACCTCCAACACCAAATTCCTGGCTGACTCTTCCCAGGATTTCTAACACTCTTTCAAACTTTAGAAGTGGCCCATATTAGCATGAGGAAATTAAGTTTTGCTGATTGCTGACTCAGTCAAAACAGCTTTCCCTGCACTGTGCCTTGATGAATAAGTCAATTAGTCTGGCTGAACTCTGCCTTTTCTATTTTTCCCTCAATAATTACCCTTCTTCCTCAGTCTGGCTCACAGGCAGAGTCTCTGCACAGTATCAAGGAATAAAAAGTAGGCTGGGCTGGGGCTGGGAGTCATTAGAGATGAGTTTTCCTCTGGATTCTGCCACTGACTTTCCAGACAACCTTGAGCAAATCTCATTACCAATTTGTACCTCGACATTTTCTCACTAGCCAGTGTAAATAATATGATAAAATGACTCTCCAAGGATATTCTCAAGGATGTTTCACCACCAGTTCATTTTTGCAAAGCAGAATGAGATCCTGGAAAGTCAGCTTTGAAGAGGAATGGGGAATTATTGCATAATTCTACCATATATTGTTGAAAATTAAAGAGAAAAAATGCCCACAGAACATATTTTAAAAAAAAGTCCCTAATTCTTCAGAAGGGCTCCTAAACCACAGTGATTAATGAAACATTCTAGTAATTGTCTTCATTACATTATTTATGAATACCTGATGATGATCATGACTAATCCTCATTTTGATATGATACAGAATTAACCTGCTCTTTTTTCTTTTTCTTTAGGAAGAGGCAGGAGGGAAGTTCAGAGAGGCTTAATTTTGTTTTATTACTTTATTCAAGTTGTCTCCTTGCCTGAAATACTTCAATTGGCTTTGGAAAGAATCAATCTAACCACAGATATTTCATCTGACTGCTGTCAGCAGTTTCTTTCTTTGCTGTTTGTCTCTTTCCTTATAAACAGAAATCTCTGCTCTCACTCAACATTCATGAGGCAGCTCATGAAATACTGCAGAGAAGTGATTCCCTGGCTTGCATAATTGGACATGTTTATATTCAGCTTTTAAACAGCAAGCTGGCTGAATGCTAATTGTCTTTTACTCTGTATCTATTTTTTAAACAAACAAAAAAAAGCTAAAAATACCTTGATTGAATTTTATTCTAGTGGCTTTTTATGCTTCTACAGCAGGGAGAAAAGTTCTGGGTTATCCAGCCCAACAGAGAGGTGAGAGATGAGCTGAGGACATGAACTGGGAGCTGGGATTTCCTCCCTCCCTGCAGCCCAGCTGCTGTGCTCACACTTCAAAGCTGGTTGCAGGAAGGTGTCATTATTGTCATTATGCTGAGAATGTTTGTATTGTCAGTGAGAAAAGCACTGCCAGGCTCACTCCAGCCCCAAATTTAAACACACAGTTCCTTCAGGGCTCCAGAAGGGGGATTGTGGAGGCAGAAAGGAGTCATATTTCTGCAGTTTTACTCTTAAAGCAGCCAATTTCAAATGGGAGTAATTCCTAAAGCTGTAACTGTTTGGGAAAGCTGTCCCAGTACTGCTCCCTCTGGAGGGAATCACCCCAATGCACAAACCCCATCCAAAGGTTTGTGCAACTCCTTGAGCTCAGCAACAGGATTTGTGCAGAGGGATAAAAATGAGCTGAGAGGAAATCAACCCCTGGGTTTCTGAGTTTAACACTGCTGTAGTTTTATTTAACACTGATCTCTCTTTCCTTCCAGCGTGCACACAAAACCCATCCTCAACCTGGCAGCTGCAATGGGAATGCCAACATTCCACCTCTCCCTGCAGCTTAAATCTTCCATCAGAACTTTAAGATCACTCAGGGAAGGGAGGGAGCTGCTCCAGCAAATGTCACCAAAGCTCTCAGGGCAGGAATCATCCTCAGCTGCAGCTCAGGAAATGGCAATGCCAAGAGGGAGGTGGGGTGAACTGAGCACAGGACTTTTTGCCCTTTCATAGGATCTATTTAATACTAAATCCTAAAAAAGCGGAATTTTTGTCACCTCCCCTCTACATAACTACAGTATCTGCCAAATCAACATGGCTAAAAGGTGTAAAGAGAACTCACACACTTACCAGAGCTTGTTGTAGGCCTCTAGACATTCAGGTTTGACATTGTGAACTGCAACAACAACAACAAGAGAGCCGTGAGGCAGGCAGGGAGAGAGGGAGGAGAGGTGCTCAGCACAGAGCCGTCACTCACACTGCAGTTTGTACAGGCAGGGACAGGGACAGGGACAGGAGGAGGAGCACAGAGCCATCACTCACTGCAGTTTGTACAGACAGGGACAGGGACAGGAGTGACAGGGAAAGGGACAGGAGTGGTGCTGGGAGCACAGAGCCATCACTCACACTGCAGTTTGTACAGGTAGGGACAGGGACAGGAGTGACAGGGACAGGAGTGCTGCTGGGAGCACAGAGCCATCACTCACACTACAGATTGTACAGACAGGGACAGGGACAGGGACAGGGTGCAGTGCACAGAGCCATCACTCACACTGCAGTTTGTACAGGTAGGGACAGGGACAGGGACAGGAGGAGGAGCACAGAGCCATCACTCACTGCAGTTTGTACAGATAGGGACAGGGACAGGGACAGGAGGAGGAGCACAGAGCCATCACTCACACTGCAGTTTGTACAGGCAGGGACAGGGACAGGGACAGGAGCACAGAGCCATCACTCACACTGCAGTTTGTACAGGCAGGGACAGGGACAGGGATGGGGACAGGAGCACAGAGCCATCACTCACACTGCAGTTTGTACAGGCTGCTGGTCTCTCTTTTGGCCAGGAGGTTGGAGTGGGCATCTTTCCTGGGGTCCACCTTGCGCACAAAGAGGGATTTCAGCCAGCTGTCCTCACGGGCACTGCGGGCTGAGGAGCCCAGCCCCCTGCAGGGAACAAGGACAGCCCTGAGCACCAGGCAGGAAATTCATGTCACTGCATGGAAATGACCACAGCACAACCAGAAACTGCAATGGCACAAGGGACACTCACACACTGATGAAACACCCCAGCCAGTGTCTCCCAGCAAGGCAAATCTCATCCCCAGGGATTGATCATTTCACTAGTATATAGAATAGAATAGAATAGAATAGAATAGAATAGAATAGAATAGAATAGAATAGAATAGAATAGAATAGAATAGAATAGAATAGAATAGAATAGAATCCACTGTGGGATTATGCTCTATTTTGACCCAGAGATGGGGCAACTGGGAGGTGTTTTAAAGACTTTTATTCTATTTTATGTCTCGTGTGAAGGGTGACACAAGATGTTATATCTTATTATCATATTATATATGATAATTAAATATATAATTATTATAATATATAATATATATTGTAACGTGTTATAATATGATGTTATAATTCACATAATCACAAGCTAGTTATTTTTAATTAAAATACACGATAAGCTTAATTACATTATAATTACATATAAATATTATAAAATTATTATTACATTATAAGTTTCTTGGCCTATCAGCTTTAGCCATGGCATGCTGTAAAAGCCTTAAAGCCAATTATCTAAAATTACCCCTCATGGGTCCCACTACAGTGCATCTTTCACAGTTCTGTTTCTCCAAAGTATCCAGTCTGATTTGCAAGGCCATCTTTTGAAACTTGTTTCCAGTTCCATTTCTCTCTCAACAATGTCTGTTCTGTTTTATGGCATTTCTAAGTCAGCATTTCTTATCTCCAAGTTTGCATACAGATGCACACACTGTGTGAGCCTTCTGCCAGGCTCTGAGAATCCTCTACAAATCCATTTCCCACATTTCCCCCTCTCTCCTGAACAGAAAAAAAACTTTGATGGCCTTGTTCATCATTTGCTGTGTGAAGTACACAAGGTATTAACATTGTCACTGTAACAATTAATGTATATAAAATCTTCTATGAAACTTGAAAAATTCTCTACAAATGCATTTCCCACAATGCACATTATCCATGGTTATTCCCTGTGCAGTGGCTGCTTCTGCTGCTATTTCTCCTCTTTTTAACCCAGTGTCTTTGCCCAGGGCTGGCTCTGGCCTGGTGTAAACAGTCAGGAGTGAAAAAAGAGCAAAAAAGGTGCAGAAAGAAAACTGCACAGTGTAAAAGGGAAAGGAACTGCCATATGTTCCTGTGCTGCTTAAAGACAGTTCTACAAAAGGGAAAGGGAAATGTCTTTCAAGAGGAAAAATAGCATGAAAGACTAATTTGGGAAAGAAGATGAGTGGTAGGAAAGAACCAGCCAGGAAATCTTTCAATTCCAGATTCCAGTAACACGCAGGGACTCAGAGCCAGGCTCTGCACAACATCCACGTTTCCTTGCCTCAAAACACAAGGTTTTCACTCTCTTTTCTTATCTAATCTTTATTCAGCTTCTCCAAGTAGACTTTCAAAATAGTGTCACCTCCCTTTACATCAGAGCACACAGACCAAGTGATAACTGTGCTTTTTAAAGTGATGTCTTAAAGGAATTATTCCTCTTTTCCAGATGAGCAGGACAAGGAATCTGATGCATTTCACTGATCCTCTACAATGGCTGAGAAACTCAAATGGTTTTGTTTCTTTCTCTTCCTTCAATTTGCCTTTTTTTGACAGCCCCAGAGTGAAAAAGAATTAATTCTGCCACAAGCGTCTCCTGAAATACTAAAATATTAAATGTGATATTTATACCATATATATATTTACTTTTAAGCTGGAAATTTCAGCCTTTTCCTGCCTCAGATGTCAACTTTTCACCCTTAGTTACTGATTTGGGGATCCAGAAGACAGCTGGACCTGCAGCCCAAAGCTTTCTATCAGAAAAAAAAAAAAAAAGGGAAATAAAATCTCAATTTCCTTTGGGAAAATATCTCCCTGGACACACCTGCATTACACAAAACCAGTTTTTTACAACAATCCACCTTTTTAATCCCAGTGTCAGAAAAGAACATAATGACCTGGTTCTGCCCATGGGAGCAGGATGGAGGAGAGGGAAAGTATTTCACAGCAGAGAAACAACAACCACAGCTGAGCTGACCTTCAGCAGGAAGAAATAATGTCTGAATCTTGGGGTGTTTATTGAAAATGGTGCCTCCCTTGCTCTGGGCACACACACAGACATGTGGCTGAGCTGGAAGCCAAGCTGCTATTCCTGAGGGCAGGCATTTGAAGGGCATTCCACGATAAGGCTGCTGCTGGAGTGGAGCTTTCTCTGAGCTCTGAGCACAGGGGGTGAACCCCACCTCAGAAATTCAAGAAATTCGATTTTGTTTTAAAAAGCTCCCTCAAATGAAGCCCTCGCTGGCTCCAGGAGGCAGAAGTCAAGCCCACTCCTGCAATACTCAGACCTGTAAACTCTCATTTTAAACCATTCCCTTCCCTTTATTCAACAAAGATAGCAAATATTTAGAGAACTCATCTACAAGGATCATTGTTTGCAGCAAACATGGAAGAGGAAAGAGAAATAATCCTGATGCTTTTTTGTAAACTCCAGCAGCAGCAGGAGTAAACTGGAGCTACAGAGAAAACTCTGAAAAGCAAATTTGCTATTAGGAGAATCTCATGACTTGAACGTTCAACTGCACCTAAAACTTGAGGTCTGGGTAATTTTCAAAACAATGACATGAGTAATACTTTACATTTATGGAAAGTCTTCTCCCCAGCAGATGTAAAGCTTCTCATGAACACTGATTAAGAAATCACAACTAAATATACACCTCACACAGAACAATGCTAACAGGCTGAGTTTATTAAAGCAGATGTTCACTGTACCCAAACTGAGATTCAAGGGCCTGATTTTTAATCAATATCCTAAAATATCACTGAACCAAGAAGCCCTGGACTGATCACTGGTTCAATTTTTGGCAATCTGTACCCAGAATTAGCTCTGGAGGAACAGGGACTGAATTCAGCTCTTTCAACAGCTGTGAGCATCAGCTTGTCTTTGGCAGCAAGTTCTCAAGCTGCAAATATTAACTGTGGGCTTTGCTTTCTTGCTGCAAAGGCTGGGCTCTGAACACAAAAGCTAACACTGAATAGCTTGCTTAGATTAGATTAAAAATGTAAGGGAAAACACTTCTTTACACTTAGCTCCTGCTTTAGCACAAACTATAACCAGGGTGGGACACACCAGGTCAATATTTAGATTTTGTAGTAAATCAAATCTGCCTGGAAGAGTAAGAAAAACAACTTGTCTATCTCTGACAGTTTATTTGAAACTAAAATAACCCCAAAACACGCAGGCAAAACCTCACAACATATTCCCTGAACAGCTGCTTGCAGGGATGTTTTTAGTCTTGCCTGTTCTGAGGCTTGAAGCAGCAGCTTTCCCTGTTTCAAAGAAAGGGAGGAAAAACCGTGTAGATCCATCCCAGCTTGGGAATTCCCGTGTTTCCATCACCCTGTGCCAGCTTCCTACACCTGGGAAGCACCCCAGGAGCTGTGTGTGTGTGTATCACCCCTGCACACAGAAATGTCAATGTCTGCACCCCAAAACTTGCGTGCCTGTGTGCCTTGGTACTGGGGTGCAGATCCCAGCTCCCATGGGGACATGGAAACACCAGCCGTGACTCCCAAGGGGATCCTACGAGAGGCAGCGAATGCTGAAGGCAGGAAGACGTCGGGATGTGCAGCCAGGCAGGAACACAGATTTTGGGCTGTGCACCCTGTTGCTCGGAGGAGTTGGGCTGCACGCCCCATCGCGGAGGGCCAGCGAGCATCCAGGTATTGAAATGCCGGCAAAACCCGTGTGCAGGACGGCCCGAGAGCCGCGGGGTGCCCGGTGCCGTGTGTTCCATGCCGGGGTGTCCATGCAGGGCTGAGGCGGCGGAGCAGGGAACGGCTCCGGCTGCCCCCCGAGCCCGGGCACCGGCCCGGCCACAGCCACGCTCCCACCCAGGGGCGGACTGGGAGGAGGGAAGGAAGGGGCCGGCCTTGCGGCCCGTGACCTTGAGGGACACCCCGGCGCCTCCTCGCACTCCCCGCCCCAGGCCCGGCCGCTGCCCCGCCGGCGGGGCGCCATTTCCAGCCTGGCAAGGGGACGCTCTGCGCGACGGGGCGCCGGGTGGCTCGGACGGCGCCGGCTCCGCGTGCGGCTTTCCCCGTCCCGCCCGCCTCGCCCCCTCAGGGCTCACCTGAGGGTCAGCCCGGCGCCGGGCTGCAGGCGCGGCACGGCGGGCGCTCCCGCCAGGCTCCCCCGCAGCAGCACTCGCGCCGCCATCTTGCTCCCGCCGCCTCCCTCCTGGGCCGGGGGCTGCGGCCACGCCCCCTGGCGGGCAGCACCGCCTGCGCATGCGCGGCCCAGCCGGCCCCGGGACCCCCTCACGGCCCCTCAGCTGAGGGGAGATCCCCAGGGCTCGGTTTGGGGGGACCAAGTCGGATTTAGGGGGACCCTGCTCAGCTTTGGGGACCGCTACTCAGATATAGGGGACCCAGCTCTAGTTTTGGGGTTCCCTAGCCTCGGTTTGGGGGGACCAAGTCGGGTTTAGGGGGACCCTGCCCCGGTTTGGGAATCGCTGCTCAGACATAGGGGACCCAGCTCTAGTTTTGGGGTCCCAAGGTAGATTTAGGGGGATCCTGCCCAGCTTTGGGGACCGCTACTCAGATATAGAGGACCTAGCTCTAGTTTTGGGGTCCCCCAGGGTTCAGTTTGGGGGGACCAAGTCGGGTTTAAGGGCACCCTGCCCCGGTTTGAGAACTGCTACTCAGATATAGGGGACCCAGCTCTAGTTTTGGGGTCCCCGAGCATGGGACCAAGTCAGGTTTAGGAGGACCCTGCCCCGGTTTAGGAACACCTAGTCAGATATAGAGGAACCCGAGCTGCAGTTTGGGAAGATTGTAAACTTTAGCCTGGTTTGGGGGAATCTAGCTGCATTTGGGGGGACGCCAGCCACAGTTTTGGAGGGTCCCCAGCCTGGTTTAGGGGTACCCAAGCCCCAGCTTGGGGAGGGACCCACTTGGATTTAGTGAGACCCCCAAGCTCCAGTCTTGAGAGACTCCAGGCCCAGTTTAGGGGACCTTGGGCCCAGTTTGGGGCTCCCCAGTCAGATTTAGGGGATCCCAGCCCTGCTTTTAGGGGGCCCAGTTGGATTTAGGGACCCCCCAGCCCCTGTTTGTTGCTCTCCCAGTACATTTTTCACTCGCTGGCAGCTGAAGGGTTTTCCTCATGCTGCTCCGCTGTACTCACAGAAATTTTGGCTGAGGAGAGGTGTGTGCTGGCATCGAATCCTTAAATCACTTCAAATTGAGGATAAAGTGATAATTAGGGTAATAATTAAAGGGCAGTTCTAAAAGCAACAAGCCAATAAACACAGAAAGCAGTCAGTGACTAATCCTTATCATTCCACCTAACACCTATAATGATTCTATCTTGGCCCTATAAACTTTCCCTTCCCATTTTATGATTTTTCTATCAGCACACTCAAGACTAATCTAGAAGATAACACATATGATGTGCTTTAACATCACAAAAGTACAATCTATGTACTTTAAAACAATTTAACCTACAATTGCCATCACTGAATTAAATAACACACTCTGATATGTAATTTGGTTTTAGTCACATTTTGATCTGACAGTGTGGCAAGTTATTGAGCAACCCTCCCAGAGCCTACACTGGAAAAATTATAACCTTCTGTGATGAATCAATCTTATAGAAGAAAAAAATTGGCATTTTCACAGCTACTCAAGGGGAATTACAAGACAAGAAAATATTCATTCCCCTAATTAGATGTAGATGCAACCTATTAAGCAATCAGGAAATCTATTTTTTATAATTATCTAGTTATTAGACCACTTATATCCCATATATTGAGGGTCAAGTTCTGCTTGGATACAACTTCAGTCATCTCCTACAGCCCAGGGCCAAATTCTACCCTGTATCCAAGTTCTCCCAATCTCAGCTTGGATGAAGTTTCACATTTTACATTCACCTGGGCAGGAATCGGAGCTCAGGTTTTTCCTTTGCTTTGATCAGCCAGCTCCAGTTCCTGAGGAATTTACATAAACCTAAACCTCTGCCACGAACAAGAAAAACCCTACAGCCACATGTTTAAGGCACTTCTTCAACCTCAGAGTGCCCACAGAATTTTACACAGAGACATTTCAGTGGAAGTTTCTTGACATCCCACATGAACACTGGCATCCAAAGAGCAGCACTTTTTGCTTTGAAGCACCAAAGGAAATTTAATTTTCTCATTCCTCTGTCCCAAATAATTAGCTGAGTTCAGTCAGGCTTTTTAGGCAGCCAGAACTGATTTTGTGCAGGAAGTTAAAGGGCAAATGATCCTTAATAATCTGACAACAGCAGAGAACACAACTGGAAGCTACTCAGTTGCTGAAAGTAAGATATTTTAGGTCAGAGGAGAAGATTTTAGGTCTGATACACCTTGTTTTGTTTCTGATCCTAAAGACCAACAGACATTTTCTTTGGAAAGGATTTCTCACAGCTCTCCTATGCCACTGTCCCCTCCCACACCTACACATTTTGAGGCAGATGCCCTTTTAGATCCAAAGTCAGAACATGAAGCTGCTGCAACAGCTGCAGGCTCTCAGCTTGCTGCATGCCCTGGAGGAGAGAACATGAGATCCCCAGAGCTGCACCAGGATAAGTCATCTTTCATCACTAACTGCTCTGGCCTTTAGCTCCACACTAAAGCAAGCAGCAAACCAGCCCCTCTAGCTCCCCAAAATCTGTTATTTTAATTAGCTTTTCTGATGAGAATAAATCTAATCACTTTTAGGCTTGGTATTCCCATCAGCTCAGAGAGATCCAGCTCTCCCAGAATGAAATGTCCCTTTGGACAGGGACAGAGCCACCCACACTCAGCTGCCCAAAGCTTTGATTCTCACCTCTCTGCCACTATAAAGGCAAAGGGCTGTGTTTTTGTTAGAGTTTGGAAGTCAGAAGGCACTGTAAGAGGAAATAAGGACACAAGCATGCAGCTGGTTTTAAAATTCTACACTTCCTTTCAAAAGCTTTAATAGCATCATCTCCAGTAACCCTACAAACCACAAACGACTGCCTGAAATACAGAACAACCAAATAATAGAATGATATAATGACCCTCCCACCAAAATGAAACATCTCACAGTTGTAGTCTTGTCTTAACACAGAGAGGCCATTCCAGGAGCACAGCTGCCTTTGGGAACTGTCACTGAGGCAAAACTACAGGCAACAAAATGAAATGTGAACACTAAACTTGCATTTTTCTCTGTATTTTCATTCAAAGCTCCAGGTGCCCATCAATCTGCAACATCTCTTTGCATAAGCAACTACATTTACTATTTATTTTGACTAGAAATTTCACTGAAACATTTAACATATCACAGCAGGGCCTCAAACATCCCTGACAGAGAGACACAAAAGCTGGAAGCCCTCTGCTTAAAATATTTCCCCCGCTATTTGTCTGTTGAACAAACTTTAAGTTCCTGAAGTTTCTCACTTAGATAGGTGGTATCTGCCTCGGTGAGATTTTCTGAATCTGACAGGTTTTCCAGGAATCTGGTTCCTGCACAGGGCTTTCCTGTGATGGGATCTATGACATTGCCAACCTTGAACACAATTTCAGCCAGTTCGTGTTTCACGTGTTTGCTCCTTCTCTCAGGCAGAGCTTTCAGAAGAACAATGTCTCCAACAACACACTGCTGCAGTGGGTCATGGGCAAAATAGGTTTTTCTTTTGTTAAAGAACTGCAAAAGGAACAAAAAGAATAAAAAAAAAAAGAAACCTTGGTATTATATTTCAAAATTACAATAAATAAATAAATTTCACTAAAGTTTTATGTAAGTTTTAAAGTGAGATTCAGTTTGGATCATGAAGAGAAATGCAACTGTGCACTCTACAGGTTCTCCACAGACAGCACAGCACTGCCCTTCCCAATCTCTTGCCAGGACAGCGTTGCCAACTGAGCCTGGAGGAAAGGAGATGGGGAAGATAAAGCTCTGAAATCTGTATTTTGATGTTTTTTATGTGAGAGTTTTCTTGATTTTTTTTTTTTTCTTATTATAACAGCAGAATTCAGAATCCTTTAAGAAATAAATAAAGGTTCTTTGACTGGATAAAATATTGAAATGGGTTCCACAAGACCCATTTTCCAATCCTGACTCTATCCTTACCCTTTTGGTCACCAAAAGCAATTTATTCTACCTCCATGTACCACTGTTTCCCGATTTAAAATGGAGAAAATACAATTTTTAACCTTCTTGTTTGAAGAGCATCCATAAGGGATAAATCCGAGATCACAGTAATGTTACAATTACACATACAGAAAAAAACAGCTAGAAAAATTTATTGTACAAGTGACTAATAAACTGTCAAGTCTCCAAAGCATGCTCCACATCGACATAAAAAATTAAATCTAAGTGTGAAACAACAAAAGCTTTCCTTCCCCAAAAGATCAAATGAAGTGCATTAACAAGGCACTTCAAAGAAATACATTTAGCAGGTAATTTGTAAGTCCTCACCACTCACTGCTTTTCATCCTTTGCAGTCATCCCCACAGCCAGATCCTTCAGGAGCTTGATTTGTAAAGAGTCATCAAACCTTTTAAGAGTTGAATCAGCAGAACATTTCTGCAGAAAATACAAAACCCACCAGGCAGGAGAGGTTGTTCACTGGTGTTACCTTTAGCAAGTAGGGATCCAGCACGAGCCTCGTCACTCTCACTTTGGCAGTTTTCTGCATTTTGGTCCCAATTACCTTCCCCACTATCCATTTTGCATGGACAGCTCCACGTGGGACAGACATTGTGCAGTTATGGTCATGCAGTGCCTGGCAGCAAGAAAAGCAGATGTGTTATTGTAACAAAGTAAAAAACATAAACGCTTTCTAATCAATACCAAAAATTTCCTTATTTTAGACTAACAGCTTCATTAGGCCATTTGTGTTGGAAAAACAGTTCAAATCACCATTTATTGCAGTAGCTCAGCCTTTCTGACAATACAGAAGGGATGTCACTATGCCCTTGCTATCAGTAAAAGTTCCTTCAGGACAGCAGTAAAACTGGACAAAACAGCACGAGGAGGAGACCTTACCCCACAAAAATGAATCATCCCAATTGTCACAAACACAATAGAGCAAAGTGTAGCTGTGGAAATGATTCACTTATTAATGAATTACACACTCCAGCAGCTGTTTGGGCTGGAAACCTGTTCATCAGAACAGAGTGCACCCAAACAAGGGAGCAGCCTACAGCTTTTGTTCAAAGGCATTTGCTTCTGTGCCTCTCATTATCAGCTGAGCTGATGGAACCTGAGGAAGGTAATGAGCGTCTCAAGCCATAAATGACACATCAAAGAGCTGTCTGATCCATAGTACATGCGTTTGCTTTTTAGTTCTTTCCTGCAAGTAAATTCTATTCCATTACCTTATTTGGTTTAATTAGGGAGAGCTTTCTGTACCATTCTTGCAAGAGTCAGGGGAAAAGCCACGGAAGACTCGAATCAATATTAAAACTAATGGAGATTAACGACCATTTTCTCTCCCACTCAGACTGGTTAAGCACAACCAACACCTGTGAACTCTCCATGCCCCCCAGTTTGTGAGACACTGGCTTTGATGTCCCAACACATCAAAGGCAGAGTTTAGGGACACAGCCAGAGGATGAAACACTTCAGCAAACACTCGGGGGCTGCAAGGAATCAGCGTGGGGGGCCCTCCTGCACCCCACGGCTAAACACCCCACGCAGCCAGGCACGGACAACACCCACGGAGCACCGGCAGAGAGGGAGAAAAGAAGAAATTAAACAGAGGGAGCCCTGTCCCCCCCCCCACCGCGGCTCCCACAGCGCTCCGCGCCAGGCCCTGCCCCGGCGCCCCCGTGCCAGCAGGGCCGCGCAGCAGCGGGGCTCAGCCGGGCGGGACACGCAGCACCCAGAGCGCAGCCACAGCACGGGGGGAACCCGCACGAGCGAGCCCGGAGCCCGGGCAGCCCCGTCCCCTCTCACCGCCGCTGCCGCCGCCGCGCCTCGGGGGCCTTAAAGAGACGGGCCCGGAACAGGCGGCGCCGAGCACGGAAGCGCCGCGCGGCGGGAAGGGGCGGGGCCTGGGCGGGGCCACAGGGGGCGGGGCCTAACGGGGTATTTAAAGGCGCAGGCGGCAGCCGCCCCCTCAGAAGCGGTGAGGGAGAGCTGAGGGTGGGTTGTGTTTGCCGAGATTGGCTAACGTTGGAAGAGATCCCTAAGAGCTCTTTAAAAATCCTTTAAGGATGGTGGAGAGGGAGGCTTAAGAGGAATGGCTGAGGTCACTTCATTTGTTCAGCTTGAAGAAGATGAAACTAGGTCAGACTTCATTGTGTGGTCCTCAATATTCTCATGAGGGGAGGAAGTGGAGCAGGTTCTGATCCCTTCCATCTCATGTGTGACAGGGCTTGAGGAAATGGCTGGAGCTGAGTCAGGGGAGGTTTATGTTGGATATCAGGGAATTTTTTTTTTTTATTTTTTCACCCAGAGCATGGTGGAACACTGGAACAGGCTGTGCAGTGGTGATGGCACCAAACCTGACAGAGCTCAAGAACTCTGATACGTGGTGGGATTCCCAGAATGTTCCGTGCACTGTCAGGAGTCGGACTTGATGTTCCTGACGGGTCCCTTCTAACTCAGGATATTCTGTGATGCTTTGATTGTCAAGTCCAACTGTGTATCCATCACCACCACCATAACCTCAAACCACATCACCCACCACCAAATGTGACAGAGTTCAAGAATTCTGATACGTGGTGGGATTCTTGGAACCTTCTGTGCACTGTCTAGAGTCGGACTCGATGTTCCTCATGAGTCCCTTCTAACTCAGGATATTCTGATTCTTTGTTGAGTCCAGCTCTGTATCCATCACTGCCACCCTAACCCCAAACCACATCACCCACCGCAATCCAGACGTTTCCCGGGATGATAACCCCACCATGGCAACCTATTCCCATGCCTGACCACCCAAACAGTGAAAATGCTTTTCCCTAATATCTAATCTGAATCTCCCATCTCAGTTTAAAGCTGTTTTTTTCTTGTCTTCTCACTGCAGTAGAAAAAAGTGACCCTACCTCACCACAACCTCCCCTCAGGTAATTCTGGGGAGGGATGAGGTTCTTCCCTGATCCTTCTCTTCCAAACAAATACAAGCTGTGGGTGCTGAGGGATCCTTTACGTGGAATTTTGGGGATGGAGCTGACTCTCAGTGCAGCCTCTTAGAGGTTTCTGCACATCAGCAAATGCTGTGCTCTTCCCCCTGCTGAGAAGTGATAGACGTGAGACAAATCTTGAAGGTTTTCCATATGAATCTGGAATAATTATAGTAGATATGGAGTGAGAGCTGGCCTGTCCTTGCTCTCCATAATGTGGATATATATCCATAACCTGTCAGGTACTCAGTTTCTGTAAATCTCTGTATAAAATGGAGGGTTAGAAAAAATAACCCCAAACCACTTAGAAACTGAATAATGGCAAAATTATTGGACTTCGAGGTAACACGCTCCTGGTCTCTCCTGTGACTTCAGGCTGAGACCATCTCTCTTTTTTTTTGTTTTAATTTAAATGTGCTCATGTACCCCTTTCTGCTGATATTTTACCTGCTGCCCAGTTTAGAGCCTTGTGCTCTTTTTGCTGTGGGTGTCCCATCATCTCTCACAGGACAGGTAGGGAATTATATTTAATTAACAGCACAACTCCAGGCAGTTTCCCTTCTTAAGGTGGCTGATATGGGCAGAACAGGAGACGCTGTTGAAATAATTTGATCAGACACCATCCAAAGAATTATTCAGGAGTTCATGATCCATTTTTACAGCTATCCAAGCCAAAACTCGTGGGTTTCTCTTATTTTAGTGCCTGGTTGTTTGAATTACAGGGCAGGGAAGTGGGGAGGAGCCCTGGTGCAGGCAGGAAATGGTTAAAGAGTTCCTATCACCTGGGAAAGCAATCCTTTGATTTTTCAGAGGGCGCTAACATGCCGCAGTTCATGGAAACAAAGGGAAGGGGATCAAGTAGAAAAGTTGTTCTTGGATTTTATTCTCAGTGGCAAAACTTGTGAGGGCTGCACATTGATGTCTGC
The DNA here is from genome assembly GCA_039654755.1 of Calcarius lapponicus. Taxonomy (NCBI): domain Eukaryota; kingdom Metazoa; phylum Chordata; class Aves; order Passeriformes; family Fringillidae; genus Calcarius; species Calcarius lapponicus. The sequence continues at coordinate 6,813,962 of JBBFKN010000017.1, read as the reverse complement.
GGGGAAAACACGGAGTTTTTGGATTAAAAGGGATTTTTTTCCCCCCTTTTCTTATCATCATTCAAAAAAGGATCTGTGAGGTAAGTCTTGATCCAACTGGTGACTTTAGATAACTTCTTTTAAGAGTGAGGGGTAAAAAAAAAAAAACCCAACCCCTTTATCTTGCTGACCCATTTTAAAACAATGAATTCTTTGCTGAAATCGTTCCTCGGGCAGGGAGCAGAGGCAGGAGCGTGAGTCAACAGCTGCACGGAGCCCACGACGCTCGCTCGCCTGTGTTGTCTGCATTCAAATCGCTCGCATTCATTCCCGAGCTGGAGTATGGAAATTCAGGAACCGGGAGAGACGTAATGAGTCAGGGGAATTCGCCACTCGGAGTTGCAGTAAATATTTCAGCGCTGACACTCTTTCAAGCTGCAGTAGTGGCTGTGCTAATGGGATTTTGCAGTGGGGCGCTTCAAGCATCTTCTGCTGGTGGCTCTTAAGTCATTCCCAAGCCTTGTCTCTTGAATCCTCATTGCTGTCCCAAAGGTTTTGTGTTTGCAGCTCCTGGAAGGACCATGCTGATCCTTTCAAGGCTGATTGATTATGGAAGTGTAAGAGGGGTCTTGATTACCATTAATTCCTTGCCTGTCTGCACCTGAGTTCTCACCTTAAAAAGTGCTGCTGGATTTTGTGTGTGTGTGCAAACAGATGATTTTTCACCCCAGTGTGGCTGCCCCAGGGGTGATGGATGGTCATGACTGTCACTGAGAGCCGGTGCCACCTGAAGGGAAGCTTTTACACCCCTGTGGAGAACCCTACAAAACCCATCCATCCACCTTGAGCATAAATTGCACTCTCACACTCGGGCAGCTTCAGAGATTTGCCTCCAAGGCGCTGAGTTCTGGTGGATTTCTGGAGCTTGGTGAGTGTGTGGTGCTGCTGGTTTCACTCTTCCCTCCCTGTTTGCCTGTGAGTGGGTGCTGTGTGCTGTGTGGGTGCCTCCCCACGTGGATCAAAGTGCAGGGCTGTGCTGGGACACACCAGCATCGCTGTGACACAGCCACCTGGCCAGTTCTTCCTGCTCTTCCCACTGCCCCCCACGCTTTGCTCCTGCTTTCTCATTCTCCAGGAGGGAGGACACTCAAACCCAGAGCTGCTGGATGTCCCTCCTTTCATCTTGGGCACCAACAGGCACTTGGGGCTCTTTTGTTCTTTCCCATTTTATTCCCCATCGCTGCCTTGCTGTTCCCCTCACCACACCAAGCTTTCATCACTCATCTCCCTGTGCTTGTTCCCAGCTCCTGAACTCTCTGTTCCCGGGTTCTGGCTGGGCAGGAATCTTTCATCACCCTGCCCTGTTTTGCATTCATGCTCTGATCCATCACGTTTTGCTCCTTCTGGATTCCCTGTGGCACCTGCAGGAATAAATCACTGGAGCTGGGTGTCAGGAGCCTTGGAGCACTTGAATCCCTGTTGTTACAAGGAATTGCTTTTGCATTTACACAAAAAATTGCAAACCCTTCTCATTTTTTCTTTTTTTTTTTTATTCTTGTCTTTTTTTCAGCAATATTTCTCTTATTTGAAAAAGTTCTTTCTCTAAAATCTTGTCTGCTAAGTGCTCTTGCTTCTGTTGTCAGGATCTGACATTCATTTCAGCTATTCAGTGTGAAAACCCTTTCCAATTTCTTTACCAGTGCTATTGATTAAAATGCAGTTTACTTTTCTGGGGAAAATTTGATATTCAAAAATGTCTTTTTGCTGTGAGTCAGAATGTACTTTTCCATGGAATAAAAATTCTGGAAAGAACAAAAAAAATGCTATTGGAAATGTTGAACAAATTATATTGTCGTTTCAACCTGGTTATATAAGAAAAAAGAAATACCTTCAAAGTCCAAATGAAAAGCTCTGGTATTTTTCTCATATTTTGAGAAAATGAGTACATTTTTCTCCAGCTGCTCAATTTTATCTGTTCAGAATTTTCCATATGAAACTCTGAGAATGTTCTGTACTTAACTCCAAGTTCCTGTTTAACTCAGCTGGCTGTTTCAGGTTACATATTAAAAATGAATTATGAAGCTTTTTTCTCCTTAGTTTTCAGCCATTGATGTTTCTTCTAGAAACTAATAAAACTATTTCCATTTTTGTGTAGAAGTCTGTAGTTCTCAGGCTTTAAATGCTGTATGGTACAATTATTTACAGTTTTGAAAAAAAACTGATGGAAAAGATCTTTGGAATGCAACAGGTTAAAATTTAATTTTGCAGATTAGAGATCAAAAGATGTCTGTGGTAATTTACTGCTGCTTTGGATGCCCTCACATGGTGCTCTCCCTGTCAATATTGCTGTGGTCATTTTGGGGGTTTTCAATATTTTTCCTTAATTGAAACCTCTTTGCTGCGCTAAGTAGAAAAGACCTGAGCTCTGCTCAGCTGAGCTGCCTAAATTATAGAGGAAAGTCTGTGGCAAGATCTGGTTTTCACTCTAAAATACAATCCCTGAGGAGAAAGGTGCCCTGGGGGTGATGGGGTTTGGGCTCTGGGTGTGCTGTTCTTGTGTTTCACTGCTTTGGGGTGGTGTGAGCACTGCCAGGAGGGACCAGCTTGGGGGGAGTCCTTTGAGGGTTTGAGTGCCTCCAGTCTCCAGGACAATGCTGTCACACTCTTTTGGGGGGAAGTTCAGAAAGAGAAATGCCTCCCTGTGCTTTTCCAGCACCATAATATCCTGATTATTCTTGAATTTCCCTCAGTCTGCAACGTCATTAATCCCGTGATTTCTTATCCTGAAGAGCAGCCATTACCATGTCCCACCACTCATCCTTTCCCTGTTCTAACCTGTGCTTTCTTCTCTCCACAGATGATTTTCTAGCCCTTGGACTTCTCCTTTGGACTCCAGTTGTCTTCCCAGCTCCAGAAGTGGTGCCCTAAACCCAAACCAGACTTCAGCAGAAGCTCCAGCAGAGCCAGCTGGAGGGAGAGGACTCCCCAACTCCCCAGTGGTGTCAGAAGGATGAATTTCCTCCTGAGCTCCTCTTCCCCACTCTGAGTTGTCTCCATCACTTGTTCTCAGCTCTGCCTCTGATATCCCTATGATTTGGTAACTATTTTATCTATTCCCTGCCTCTACTTCCCTATAATCTCTAAAGAAAAACTTCTATATCTGTTTCACCCCCAAAAAAAACTTCCATATCTATTTCACCTCCTATTTAACCCCTCAAAATTTGTGGGAGGGTGGCACAAACAAAGTAAGTGGAAAAAAAATCAATAGATTTCAAGCCAATTTAGAGCTCAGCAGGAAAAAAAAAAAGAGCAAAAGATTTTATGAAATCCTGGAAGGTGCAGGCAAATGGAAATTTTCAGTTTCAACTAGAGCTTTATTTTGGAATTCCTCAAGGGGAGATTGGAATTCTGCCACACTGTAATAGTTTTGTGTTGCAAAAAACCAGGAATGCCTCGGTCTCTTGCCCTGTTCACAGATTCTCACTACATTATACAAGTCTGACCTGTTAATTTTATAAAGTAAAAAGAAGCAAAAACCTTTACAGGCTGATTTCCTGTGCTCGGAAAGAAATGCCTGAGAACTGCCTGGAGCAGATTCACACCATCATTTAACTCCAGCTTTCAATATTTGGTTTCCACAAGACTCTTGTGCCTGTGGAAGCAGCATCTCCTCAATTTTTTGGGTGGCATGGAGGTGATTACATTTAGAATAGAAGATATCTGATGGAATTTTCTGTCAGCTTCTGCAAAATTAAATTAATTTCACGAGAACTTCGCTGGGAAAATTCTGGTTCTAAAAACCTTTTATCATTGTGAGTGAGTAGCACATGGGAATGTGGTAAATTCAGCTGAATTTCATTGCATAAATTCTTGGCATTTGTATAATTTCAGGGAGTTAAAACCTCATTTTCTAAAGAAATCCAATAGTTTAGTTGCTGAAGGAGCCATAACTGATGGGAAAGGATTGTGCTGGATTTGATATAACAAAGTTTAGCTGCTGTTTCTGGTGTTCTACTGAGTGGAGATGCTGCAGAGAAAGAGAATTTTATTTATGATAGCCAAAATCTGAGAAAAGACAGCAATAACAATTTTCTGACCAACTTCCTTTAAGGAGCAAGCTAATTTAAAAGGTTTTTCTTTCAACATCCTTATTAGCCACAAAAAATGCATCTCTAACGGTGAATTTGTTCTGCATGTTTGGACTCATCCTAGTTTGGAATCTAACCAAGAAAATGCTGCTGAATTTCCATCCCTCAATGTTTAATTTCAGGTGTGGCTGCCCTCATCAGCTGAAAAATATGTCCATCAGAGGCCTGAAGAAGAAACAACCAAAGACTTTTAAAGTCAGAATTATAACAGTGGATGCTGAGATGGAGTTCAGCTGTGAGGTGAGAGTGTCAGCAAGTGCTGGGGAGTGCCCTTTGTGTTAGCAAGAAATTGGAAAAAATTCAGATTATCAGCTCGTGGATTGTCTTAAAACTGCTCTGTTATTTTTATAAATAATGGATTATTTAATCTCAGGTGTGTTTTTCTATTAACTCTGTTCAGAATTAAAGCTGTTTCCATGAAATCCATTTGACTGACACAGCTAAATTAATATTAAACCTGCTTTCTTCATTCCAGTTGTTTGCAAGGATTTCTATTTCTCCATAAAATTCTTTTTTTTTTGGAACTGACACAGCTCTTTAAGACACTTCCAGCTTGGATAAACTGGTCAGAGCTGGTGCTAAGATGTTGATAAAATAATTTATAAGCTGGTTCTTTTGTTGATCTGGGACATTCTCTTCCAATTTGCCATTTATAAACTCCAGTTCTTTACCTGCAATGGGTGTTTGGATCTCTGGGCAGAAGAGAAAAAAGGATTGATGAAAAAGCTGGCAGTTCTATTAATTATGGCGGAAAAATTAATTAGGGAAATCACGGCTGGGGAAAAATAAACGATCAAATGCTAAATAAATTAGGCTACACTTTTGAAGGGACAGAACTGTCCCTGATTAATTAATTCCTAATCACTCTGCAAAAGCAAAACAAGACACACAGGTATTTTGGGGAGTTAGAAAACTCAGTTCCAGTAGGACTGGCAGTTTTAGTGAGACCTGACTGCTCTGTGAGCCATTTAATGTAATTTATTAGGTCCTTCAGAAACAGGATAGATTAATCTTGTATGACTTACTGCTCTGCAGTACTTGCAGGCAGAATTGTGAAAATAAAGGATTTGGAAAATCTGATTTAGAGATCAGAGTCCTTGTTAACAAATAGTGTATTCCTCCCTTTGCTACCTCTCCTTTCTCCCCAGACACTGCTCTTTTGCTGGGATAATTTCCAGTTTTCCACTCCAATACTGCCTAAAACTGCCCCCCCCCTTTTTTTTTTCTTTGCCATTCAGTTTTTAGTTTTAGCTAAAATCATCTTTCTGAACTGTGGTGAAACAGATGAGCAGCCTCTTTGGTGAAGGGAACAAGGCATCAGACTTGGGTGAATTTGGGACCTTGAATCAAAGTTTGCTCTCTGTGGCTGCTAAATTGAAATGAAAATATTGAAGAAGACTCATTTAAATCAGAGTAGGATAAAGGCTTGGCCTGGTGCCGCTGAAGTACCTGAGGGGTGTGAAAGGTGGATCTGTTCTCATTGTTCAGCATCCCTACCCCGTGTCCTGATTTGATTTCCCCTGGCTTTCTCTCAGTCTCTCCAATTTGTATAAACCATTGAGTGAAAATTTTGGACAAATATTAATAAAGACTTGCCACATCCCAGGGAATCAATAACACAATGCTCATTCCCTCAAGTGCTTGGTGGTGAAATGACTCCAGCTGCTCTCTGGATGTGTCTGGAGAGGGAGAGGAGGTGGGAACACATCAACTCTGACACAGCAGCAAGAATATTTCATTAAAAACCTAAAGATGAAATAAGATTTCATAGGAGAAAAGGCTCAAATGGAGCAAATTCAATTAGGATCTACATGTTTTTCTTGACTTTTCTCTCTCTCAGATGAAGTGGAAGGGAAAGGATTTGTTTGACCTGGTGTGCCGAGCCCTTGGTTTAAGGGAGACCTGGTTCTTTGGCTTGCAGTACACAATTAAAGGAATGTGCACCTGGTTAAAGATGGACAAAAAGGTACAGGAGACAAAATGGGTGGCAATTAATTATTTACTTCTATAAATATTGACTTTCTGGAGCACGGGAGCTAAAGGGATGTGTTCCATGACAACTCAGAATTTGACATGGTGGCTTTTTTAAAGGTGAAAATAGGATTATTTGCTCTCATTGCTTCTATCCCGTTTGACCTGCAGCATCCCACACTAATCACCCCTGATTGCTGTTAGATTAAAGCTCAAAATTACCCTTCCCTCTAAAATATGGGAAGGCTTTAAGTGGATTATTGGCTGCTTTCTGATTTTCCTTGGGAATATTATCTTGAGACACTCATGTATCCTTTTTTGCTGCTGATTTGACTTTGTTTTATCTGTAAACAGGTTTTAGATCAAGAAATCCCCAAAGAAGATCCCATTAGCTTTCATTTTTTGGCTAAATTCTACCCAGAGAAGGTAGAAGAGGAACTCTTACAGGAAATTACCCAGCATTTATTCTTCCTTCAGGTCAGGAAAAGTTTTGAACCATGAATTCCTTCTGTATTTCCCCCAGTCCTTTTGCATTGTCTTTGATCTTGTTGGCAGCTCTGGGTAATTTTGCTTGCTTCAGTTGTAACCAGAACTTTGTAGACATTATTTTTATGAAATACAAACATTTCTCCTGCTTGCTGTGGGTTTGTGTCCAGGTAAGCTGAATGTCTCATCTTCTGCAGGTTTTTGTGACAACACCCAGCAGTTTGGGGGGTACTTCCAAACCTGAATATTCCAGGCTTGTTTTGCTCCTTAATATGTGTTAAAAAAATTAAAATTCAATGCAAAGCTGGAACTGCTGGAAGAACTGTGAGGATTTTAGAGAAATTTTGTGCTGGAGAGCAAAACCTCTAGAAAACAAGGGTTCCCTAAAATTTCATTTTGGATCGTGGGGATAAAAGATCATGGAATTTGGTAGGCATTCTGAAATCCAGATTTGTTCACATGGTGAGGTTTGAGAGGAGCAGAGCAGCAAACACCATTTGAGCTCCATCAAAAAGCAGATGAAGGAGCAAATTCTTGGAACTTTATCAAAAATAAAGATGGATCAACCAGGAAAAGCTCCACAGCTGAGTTTGGGATGGTCACTTCTCATGTTTGGGACACCCAGCTTCTCTCCTGAGTTGCTCTGGAGTCTCTCTGGAAGTTTCAGCCCCTGGAGTGTTGCTTTATTCCAGCAGGATGAGTCTGTGCAGGTAGCTGGGATAAATGCAGTCTGCAGCTGGAAATAAACCCAGTAAATTCCCTTGTTCTTGGAGAAGGATGTGCTACTGAAATACTGGGGAACTGCTGCAGCTCTGAGGGTTCATAAACCCACCAGAACCTCATCCAGAACCTTCAACTACTTGGTAATTTATTTCTTCAGCTGATTTTGGAAAGGAATGAGGACAGCAGAACTCTTTTAATCCTGATTTTTCCACTTTTTTGCTTTTCTGCTTGAACCTGCCTTAACTAGCAGATATGCAATTAGCAAATTCTTCTCATTCCAAAGTAGGAAAACAAGGCTGAAACAAATTGGAACTTGCAAAGTTTCCTGAGTGTAAGAACTTCAGCTCACACCTGGATGCAAATAGGAAAAACATGTTCAGACATCTGGATGCCTGAAGATTTCAGGTCTCCTGACTCTTCAGACCTTTGCAAATTAATGTGGCATAAATGCCTGAATAAATGTCAGTGACTAAAGCTAAATATTGTCTGCTTAAAGATGAGGTAATTTATTGCTTCTTCATGAAGGTCAACAAAAAGTCCTTGTAAAAACTGATCAGAAAACAAACAAACAAACAAAACAACCCAGACACTTATGGGGGATTTATCCACATTGTTCTAAATTCTGGAGTATGATTTGCACTCTGGAGAATGAAAGCTGGAGCTTTCCAAATTGGAAGAAAAATCTTTTCATTCTTTCCATTTTAACAGCTTAGAAAGAATGTTCCCTGCACTGTAACTCAGCTTCACAGATTGTGCTCACCAGGGACTAAATTTAAAAGCAAAAAACTTTCTTGGTGGCTCATTTCAGTTCCCAGCACCTACAGAGGTGTGTTTGTAAACAGAACTTGTGCTAGCTCAAGTCATTTTTCCATTTGGAAATGTTTAAGATTGTGAGCTATGCAAAATTTTGTTGTCTTGTGCTTGTTCCTAAGCTGAATACACCTGAGAGGAGGATTTGGGAAGATTAATTTCCCCTTCCCTCTTTGGATTTTCAAAGAGAAATTGCACAACTGATTTAAAATCAAACAACACTTTATAAACTATAGCACCTCTGCTCTTGGTAGCACCACAGGTTATTAAAATGAGAAGAATGTTGAAAGACTCTTTAGCATTGTCTGATTGTGCTTAGACCATTGAAAGTGAATAAATGAAGTGCTTTATTATTCAGCTCCTCTTTTGAGGGTCTCCTTTATTCTCTCATTCTGGAAAGCTGGAGGACATTTCTTATGGTTTTTATATGGCAGCTGCACAGCCCTGAGTCTGCTCTGCTTGGACCTGACCTCCAGAGCTCCCTCCCAAGCTAAAATCTGATGGCTGATGTGATGCAAAGCTGATTTTTCCAAAGGCAGGGAAAAGAAAAAAAGAGGGATTGTTAAAAGAAATGAAGCGCGGACAATAAAATTGATGTTTTATAGGATTTTCTTTTATGGGACTCCTTATGGAAGTGTGTGGAGAGAGCTGACTTGCATTTTTGGTCTCATTAGATGCAATGCTAACTAAAGGCTTCCTGTGTTCCTGAATGCCAATTTCTTGTTGCTGTTATTAACTCCTAAAGGTGATATTTGGTGCCAAGTTCTAGTCTGGGCATGTCTGCTTTCATTTCAAGCCTGACTTAAGTCCTGACTTTGAACTTGCTCTTCTTTTTCGGTTGGTTTAGGTTAAGAAGCAGATCCTGGATGAGGAAATCTATTGCTCACCAGAAGCTACAGTTTTACTGGCTTCTTATGCTGTTCAGGCCAAGGTTTGTGCACAGAAAATCTCTTTTTTAATTGACTTTTTCCTGGTTTAACCCAACACATCTACATGGTGGTGTGTAAAACACAGCAGGGTTAAAATTTGCTGGTAAAGTTGGTCATCCTGGGAGGTACAAGCAGAGCTAGGAAAAAACCCACAAACATTAAATGCCACTACAAGGATTTTTTTTCCCCCTATGCTTCTGCAATTTAAGGGATTTATTTGGTCCTAACATTTTAGTGTAATCTTTCTGGAAGGATCTTCCATGGGCTGCTCAGATGAGGGGATGCATGCAGGGGAACCAAAATAAAATCTGCATTAAGCTTTCACTTCAAACTATGCAAGGAACATTCTGCCTCTAACAAACTGAAATCACTTTTCTTTTTTGGGACAGTATGGTGACTACGACCCAAATTTCCACGAGCCAGGATTTCTAGCCCATGATGAGCTGCTGCCCAAAAGGGTGAGTCTTAATTTGATACAAAACCAAATCTTTGAATCTCCTTTTTGCAGTGCAAAACTTTTCAGTCTCCTTTTTGCAGTGCAGCTGTTGCTGGGGATTAATTTAAAAACATTTAAAACATGAATTAATGTTAAATTAATTAAAAACACTGCAAAATGCCCAAGCTGTGAACTGCACCTCTGCATTCACTTTGCTTGGGAGAGGCAGAACTTGGATTTGGATTTTCCCAAGGATCCAGCCTCCCTCCTTGTCCTGCAGGTGCTCAGGCAGTACCAGCTGACAGCAGAGATGTGGGAAGAGAAGATCACTGCTTGGTATGCTGAGCACAGGGGTATTGCCAGGTAGGAAACCTTTGCATTTCTTGGAAATCCCATCCATTTCTTTATGGGATTTGTTGTTTTCAGTGGAATTCAGCCTGTTTGGAAATCTAATTAAACAATAAATAGGATCTGTTAGGACCCAGAGGCAGCTTTTTATAATACTTGGGTTCTGTTTCTTTCTGTTCTGGAGGCTTCTTAGCATTATTTTTATTGAATTTTTTTCCTCAAGATTTACTGATTTACTTTGAAGGGAGAAGAAAAGTGGGTGGAGAGATTCTCACTCTTCTTTGGCCTTGGCCAAAAGCTCTGTCCAATACTCATTTCTCAATGAACTCTATTTCCTGGAAGAAATATATTCATGGAAAACAATGGAAGGATGGTTGTCCAAGACATGGAGTGGCAAAACTAACACAAGGATAAGACTTTTAATGAATTTTAATGAAGATTACACTATCCATGAGTCATCTTTTGAAATAGTTGCAACTTTCATTCTTTATTATTCTTTATTTTATTCTTTATTCTGTCCAGATGCTGTTTTTATTATCCTTTTTTTTTTCTATTTTTGAGAGCAAGATGGCAAAACTAAGTTTGTACAAAGGGTCAGATTGCCTGTTCTTTTCTAAGTGGGAAATGGAGAGTCAGCCAGGAGAGAAAGGCTGGAAAGGCATTTCATAATCATGGCTTTATTCTCCAGGGATGAAGCTGAGATGAACTATCTGAAAATTGCCCAAGACTTGGAAATGTATGGTGTCAATTATTTCCCAATTGCTGTAAGTGCCTTATTTTAGCAGTTTTTACTTGCTGCAGATAATGGTGCTGTCCTTTTAAAGTCCTCCAGGGAGTTTGGAACTGGGACTCCTGACTTCAGGTTTTGTTCTGACTTGGTTTTCTTGCCTGCTAAATAAGCAGGTGAATAAAACAGTTAAGATTAATATTTTACAACCTGACAAGAGTTTTGAGTAACTCCAGGTATGGAATAGGAAGGAGAAATAGTTTGAGCTGCTATAAGCAGCCTAGAGGACTGAGTTTATTATTACCAGTGACAGCACTCATAATATTTTATAGAAATACCAATTGCCTAAATACAAGCAAATATCAATATATTAAAAGAGGTGCTTCTTGTCTGTGGTTGTTTAATGTCACCAAAAATGCCATTTACTCATCTCTCTTTGTATTTTAGCAAAACAAAAACCACACAGATCTCCTGCTTGGAGTTGATGCCAAAGGTATTCATATCTACAGCATTAATAACAGGTTCTCCCCCAATAAATCCTTTGAGTGGAGCTCCATCAGAAACATTTCCTGTAGTGAGAAAGAGGTATGATGGCTTTGATGTATTATTCTTTTTCCATGGGCATGGGTGTGGACTGGGATTCTTGGAACAGGCTGAAAGCTTCCTCTGTTGAAATAATTTTGGGGGAGAAGGGGAAAATCCTGGGGAGCTTTGTTACAAAACTAAAAATAACAGCCCTGCCTTGCAGATGAGCTCGAAAGCTCAGTTCCCTGAGGCTGCTCTGAGCTCTGACTCTGTTCTGGCTCCTTCCCTGCTGCTTGGCCTTTGCAAAACAAATGTGTTGATCTCTGAAAAAGACAGATATTATGAATGCCACCGTGCCTGCCTTCCTCAGTTATCCCAGCAGGAATTCCATGATCCATAAAAACCTAAATGCTGTTTGCACACACAGAAGTCCTTGCAGCTGAGCCTTGGAGCCCAGTGGCAAGAGGAGGCATGCAGGGAGGTATTAATGGTTTTCTGCCTCACTTCTGCCAGTTTGCTGGGACATGATTTCACTCCCCACCACTGCAATTTCACTGTGAAGCCCAGCTTTTGCTTCTAGAAAGGGAAATTTATTCTCAGTCCAAATCATGGGCTGTGTGGAAGGCTATAATCAGAAAAAACAAACCCAGGGAAACTACAGTGGTACTGGAATACCTGGAATTTGTCAGCCAAAGGACAGCACAGCCTGTTCTGTTTTCTGTGGGCCTTTTGGAAAACAGCCCACAGAAACTGAGATCTAAAATTGAGATGAGATTTTAGATTCATATCCATTAAATCAGAGGGGACTGCAGGTTTGCTGCCTCCAAAACAGTTTTGGTCTCTGATATCATCAAACTGCCCCTGAGATGTGTGAATAAACTGTTTTAACTCCCTACTGGGGGGAAAATTGGGCAGCCCTGTGTTTAAGGTTCACTTGATTCAGTGACACATCACAGCCTTGCTCCTCAAAAGGCAGCCAGTCTTTACCTAGAGGGTGAAAGGAGCTCCAGGACATGATCCTGGTGACTCAGATGCCCTGGAATTATACAGGAATTACCTTGCAAATGAATTAGAGGGATTGAATGCCAGGGAACCTGTGAGGAACAGAAAAAAGGGCCTTTAAAAAAAAAAAAAGGGGGCCATATTTTGTTCTGTAGCCAAACAGAGCACAAGGAATGGAGTGAAGGACTGAGCTGGCAGTAGGAAAACCCTGCCTGGCCTCTGGGAACAGCTGAGGACTGAAAAAGTGAGGAAGTCTCCAGGACTTTGACCTGCTGCTCTGAAGAACAAGCCCTTAGGCCCTTGACACATTTGTTTATCCCTTCAATTATTGCTGCTCTGAGAGGTTTGACATTTCCCTGGCTTTAAGGCCATGCCTGTGTCTGCTGTGTCCTGTTCTCCTGATAACCAGGGCTTGTTCCAGAGCTCTGGGGACAGTGCACAGGTGGCATCAGGAAAATCCCCATCCACACTGGCACTGGGCTGGGCCTGATTCTATGAACCAAACCAGTTTTACATCACTCTGCCCCTATATGTGGCATAAATCACTGCTTCTCCAGAGAGAAATGGAGATGAGCTCAAGTTTGCATTGGTTTTCATAGTTTCAACTTATTTCCTCCTCACTGTGCTTTCTTTCTTTTTTTGGTTTTTTTTCTTTTGTCTGTGTAGTTGACTATTAAACCCCTTGACAAAAAAGCAGAAGTCTTCAAGTTCTTCTCCTCTCAGCTCAAAGTGAACAAACTGGTGAGTGAGCTGCTTTCCTGCTTTAAAGCTGAGCTTGGTGATACTGACTGAGAAATACTGTTTGTAAACAAAATTGTGACCTTGGGATCTCAGCCTGTGCAATTCAGGAAAATGGGATCAGAGGGAGATGAAGGACAGGAGGAATGTCCATCCTGTTACAAATTTACCTGAGCTGTTGTGTGCCTGGCTGTGAGCCTGCCCTGGGTGCTGATTTTCTTGGAGCTGCCAGCACTTGTGCTGTAGTCAGAATTGTCCTGTGAGGTCAGTGTGGGCCTTTTGTCCCTCTGGCAGGGGCACAAATCCATGAAAACCCCATTTGCTTTGCCTTTCCTATCCAGATTTTCCAGTTGTGCATTGGAAACCACGACCTGTTTATGAGGAGGAGAAAAGTGGACTCCATAGAGATCCAGCAAATGAAAGCACAAGCCAGGGAAGAAAAAGCTAGAAAAAAGGTAGAATTTTCCTGCTCCTCTGTTGTTGAAGACAGTGATTATTATTGCAGCTCTGTATTCCATCAGTGTGTGTGTGGGAGGTGAGGAAGTGCAGCAGCACTGAATGTGGGAACAGCTCTGGCATCTGAGGGGGTCAGAGGTGTTTGTGTGGAGAGGTGATCCCAAAGATTTGGGGCACAAACCAGATCAATCCAAGGGCTCTCCCAGCAGCCTGAAATAACCAGGAGTGCCTGCCTGAGGCGTTCAGTGCTGCAAAGTTCAGGCAGCTTCAGCAATTCTGGTGAACTGGAGAGCAGCCCCTTCTTCATTTGATGCGTTTCACTCAGGCCCAGGTGAGATTCTGCTGCAATCCCACTGTCACTGTCGCATTTTCTGAAAAATCTCTGCCCAGGATTTTCTCCTGGGAAGCTGAGAAGCCTCAGAGAAAAATGAAAACCAGAATTACCTGATTCTCTTCTCTTGTGTTTTGCTGCTTTGGAATGTGTTTGGACATTGTTTACCAACAGGTGATTGTTTCATTGGTTTCATGTGAATTGTTTTAACTTAATGACCAATCACTGTCAGGCTGTGTTGGGACTCTGGAAGGAGTCATGAGTTTTCATTAGTATCTTTTAGTCTTCTGTAAGTATCCTTTCTCTATTAATATAATATAATATAATAATTAATATAATATAAGCCTTCTGAGAACATGGAGTCAGATTCATCATTCCTCCTTTCCTCGGAGGTCCCTGAAAATACAACATCCCACCAACCATTGCTCATCCTGCTTCCAGATGGAGAACCAGAGGCTGGCCAGGGAGAAGCAGCTCAGGGAAGAAGCTGAGAGAGCCAAAGAAGAGCTGGAAAGGCGCCTTTTCCAGCTGGAAGATGAAGCCAGGCAGGCCAACGAGGCCCTGGTGAATATTCTTGTGCTTGATGGGCTTTCTTGGTTTGGAAGCAGGAGTCTTTTGACACCAGCAATTGTAGCTCAGACAAGTCTGGGGAGTTTCTGATCACTGGTGGAAAGGGCATGCAGGAATCCCTGGGAAAACCCTGATCTGTGAGCCATTCCCTCCCTGTGTTTGGCTCACAGTGCTCTCTTCAGGCTAAGAGGAGGGGAAAGGAAACAATCTTGGAGCTGAAACTGGGAGAAAGAGGCAGCTGAAGGGGCTGGCTTCAGCCTTGTCCACCTCTAAGATTTTTCTCCTTGCTTTGTAGAGGTGAGACACAAGAAGTTCTGGAGCAGAGGAGAGGAACATCAGACCCTTAAATTGTCTGTTTTTTATTTAAGAAATAATATTTTATCACTGGGTAAAAGATGTCTTCTGCCTGCAGGGGTGATTTTGGAGGTTCTAGACAAGGAATTAAGGAAAATTCTTTCTCCTCAGCTCCGATCCCAGGAAGCAGCAGAGCTGCTGGCTGAGAAAGCCCAGATTGCAGAAGAAGAGGCCAAGCTGCTGGCCCAGAATGCTGCAGAGGCTGAGCAGGAGCGCCAGAGGCTGGAGATCACAGCTCTGAAAAGCAAGGAGGAGAAGCGGCTGATGGAGCAGAAGATGCGGGAGGCGGAGCTGATCGCCGTGAAGCTGGTGAAGGAGTCAGACAGGAGGTGGGGTTTGCTTCCCCGGCTCTGTGTGCTCCCAGCTGGGCTGCAGGGAGCGCTGCTTTCCCCAGAGCCCAGCCAGGAAGGAGGAATTACTCCTGAAGTGACACTTCAGAGAGACTAAGCCTCCTTGTGCCTTGTTTGTTCCACCTGGATGCTGTTGTTGTATTGCAGGTCAAGTTTACAGAGGATCAGATGCAAAGGTTGTTTGGCAAGAAAGAGAATGCTTGGCAAGAAAGAGACATTTAGCAAGAAAGAGATGCTTAGCAAGAAAGAGGATGGTTAGCAAGAAAGATCCAGAATGCTGAAGCATCTTCTATTTAGTGTTATCAAATAAGCACTGGATACCTATCTAAATTTACTCTTTATACCCTGTGAGATATGAGGCTGTTTTCATTCATTAGTACCAAGTGAATGGTCTCTTGTTTCCCTTTCAGATCTTTAAGAAGTGTAAAGCCAGGTAAACTCCTGTGGAATATAAACAACTCTGAGTGTTTGCATGTTCCCTGAATGTGCAGAGCAGGCCAGTGTTGACAGAGGATTTTAAACCCTGTTATTAAGAAATCCTTCTACTTGTTTTAAGATACTGCCAAGAAGCTTTCCAAAATAAAGAGCAACCTCTCCCCACCTCAGGGAGGATCTCGTGGCCTGGAGAGGATCTGTATCACCAGGTTGTAACTGAGCCCATGGAAATCAGGAGTAGGAGAATCATGGCAATTCAGCCACTCTGTGCAGGGGTGTCTCTGTCCTTCTGTGCCCAGTCAGGAGCATCCTCCATGAGTGCCTTGGTGTAAAGATAACACAGTAGTGGACTTCTCTGGAAGGTAGAGCCCTGAAATCCCTGTGTTGGTTGGAAACCATCAGAATTGCCCTCAGGATGTTTCTCTTGCAGAGCCAAGGAAGCAGAGCACCTGAAACAAGACCTGCACGAAGCCCGCGAGGCCGAACGCAAAGCCAAGCAGAAGCTCTTAGACATAACCAGGCTTAATTATCCTGTAAGTTCTGCTCCTCTGAGCACCACTTCATCCTCAGGGACAGTCAGATGTTGATGGCATTTTTATAGCCCCCATCAAGCTGAGTAGTGGCATGGCTGCATCCAGCTGGGGGACAAAGTGTGGAAAAGCAGCGTAGTGAGGGTGGGAGCTGGGTTTGTTCAGGGTGGTGAGAAAGGCAAGGCAAGAGTTAAAACCAGAACTGGTGATGCACTTAGGGAGCAGAGGCTGTCTTGCCTTCATGCTTAACTCATGGTGCCACTCAGCCAGGCAGTTTTTGTGGGCATGGTTGTGCTGAGCCTGCTGTGTCATCCTGGCACGTCCATCTGTCTTTAGGTGAAGCAGGTGAAATTGTCCCCTGCAAGAAAGCACTGCTGAAGGTCTGTGCCCCAGCTCCTCTTCTGCTCCAGCCCTGCTGAGGCTGGGTTTTTATTCTCTGCTGAAATAGAAGCACTGCAGCCAAGATAAATCTCTGCTCTTGGATCTGTGGGTTGTGGACTTCAGCTGGGTACAAGGGAAGGGCTGCAGGAGCATCTGTGTGTCTCAGAAATGTAGGAAATAGCTCAACATGGCACTCTTGCAAAACTGAGGAGAGAAATCTCAAATCCATCAGATCTGACTGACAGTGCTTGTGTTGCCTCTTCCAGCACATGGCCAAGTACCCCCAGTACTCCCCAGGTGACAGCAGAGATGCCACCTTTGACAAAGGATACATCAAGCTGGATTTGAAGGACATCGACCTCAAGAGACTCTCCTTTGAGATAGAGAGAGAGAGGTATCAGCATGCTTGTGGTGCAAATGGATGAGAAAGGCAATGAAATCTTTGGGAATCACAGTTAATTTTTAACTAATTTGGGATGTGCATGTGGCTGGAGGCTTTTTACTGAGCTGCTGTGGGTGATGTCTGTGCCACACTGGCTTTTCACACAGGGGAAGGGTTTTTTGGTGGCATCAAGCTGTGATAAATCCAGAACCTTCTGTCTTGGGGAGGGACAAAGCACCTTGCTGTGCTAACAGCATGTGAGAGGACAGAAGTTTCCCTCTAGTGCTAAAGTGTGGAATTGCTGGGGGCTGATCCATCAGCCATCCCTTAGTCTGGAAGGAGATGCTTGGTGCAAAGTTAGGAAGCAAAAAGGAAATAAGTGAACTTGTCACTGGGTCAGGGGAGCCAGGCTGGCACTGCTGGAGTTCATTTTACTTATAAAACACAAAAAGAAACAAAAACCAACCCTTCTCATTCCACAAACACCTGTTTTTGTGTTAAATTGTGCCACCCTAAACCTTTTGCCTCCAATGTGTGGACTCAGGCTGGACTACTTAGAAAACAGCAGGAAATTTGAAGATCGACTGAAAGAACTGAAATCTGAAATTCATGCTCTGAAGCTGGAGGAAAAACAGGCTGGGCTTTACAGTCACTGGAATGAAGTCCTGGGCTCCTTGGATCGCTCCTTAGGAAGTGTAAGAACCCCAAATCCCTGCCCCTTTCTCCAGCATGAACCCCAAAATGGAACAGTGTGGATGTGCCAAAGGGAGCTGCTCTATTCCAGTCCAAGCCTTCACTACCCTTGATGATAAAATATTAGAAGCCATGAGCACTTTTAGAGGAAAATTCATGTCAAAACAAAATCTTAGGGCCTTTTTTCCTGCGCTGAATACCAGGACCATCAGCAAAAAATAATCATCTCATTTTATGATTATGAAATCACAATCAGGGTTTAAGGTCTTGGAGCAGATGAAATTGTTGTGACTAACACATTTAAATGTGATTTCTTGCAGTTTGCTTCACATTCTCATTCATGTGCTTTGTGGTTGCTGAAAGTCATAAAAACCTTGGTGTGTTTTTTTTTTTTTTTTGAAGGCAATGAGGAACCAGACCCAGATTTTTGTCATAAGTTGCTTGTGGTTTAAATAAATTCTTTGGCTTCTTCCTGCAGCAGGGCAGGAATAGGGCTGGCTTTGTCTGCAGGTTGTTCCTCATGTAGCAAAAATGGCTCTGAGTCAATGGTTTTTTAGAGACAGAAGGGAGGCTTGAAAAATGATGAGGAAAGATGGTCTTTATTTTCTGACTACTCATCTGATGTTCTTTTTGGCTTAATGAGTGTTGATATAGAGAGGGCATTAAATTTCCATGTGCTCTGTTCTTTTAAAGGCCCCATCATGGATGAAAACCTTCGAAACTGGAGATGCAGTGGATGTAAATCTTCAAAGACCTTTCCCTGCTTACTTGTTAAACACTGCAAGCAGCTGGCCCTGCACCAACAAAATTCAGCACATGGTGCCAGTGGAAAAGTCATCTTCCCAAGCCAATTCCCTGGCTGCCAACAGTGTGGGCACAGGAACCAGAAAACAGATTATAAAGGTAATCAGATTCATAAATAAATTCCTAAATGTTGCCTAAGAGTTGAGAGTTCAGGGTGGCTGCCTGTAGGGACCTGGTTTGTCCTGCTCTGTCCCAGCCTCGCAGCTGACAAGGATTTTTGCAGGATTTTGGAGCCCCTGGTGCTGGCACATCATTTGGGAATGTTTATAACTCGAGGCTGCCTGTTTTTTCTCACTTCTGATCTAAGCTGGAGTGCAAAGCTGTAAGCCTTGGTAAATGAAGCAGAGATGTCTGTACACAGTAGGAGGATCTGTGTTAAATTTTATTTGTACCAGCCAGACTTGGAAATGAGAAATGTGCTCCCAGGTATAGAGAGCTTAAAACATACTGTGCCTGTCTCCTGCTTTTAAAAGGCAGGGAGGAAGAGACCAATAAATCCCCAGGCTCCCAACAGCTCAGTTCTCTTCCATGTCAAAGAGGCCTGAAGAGCAATGAGCTGGGTGGCAGGAGAAAACAACCTGCTTTGAAATGTCACTGGGCTGGAGAATGAGGAAGAGCTGGAAGGAAATGTGCTCTGGAGCAGTGGGAAGGAAATCAGCTGTCTGTGGGCAATGCTAATTGGGCAAGGTGTTGGGAATGGGGAAAGCCTGATGGATTTGCTGTGGTTTAGCTGAACAAAACTGGAGGGGTTTAGGATCAATTAGAAGCTCCTGAATATAACATTCAATACCTCCTTCAGGGCTGGTGTGCTTAGAACTAAAGGACACAGCTGAGTGCAGCAGCAGCTGAGGGAGCAGCAACACAAACAACTTTTAAGACTAAACTCAGGGGTGAGGCAAATTTGTTTAAATAAGGAAGAAAAAACTATTGCAGAACGTCTTGCAAAAGGCTCCAGAGTTGGAGGACAGGAAGACCCAGAGCAGAGGGAGTTCCTTTCAGCCAGCACTAATTCTCCCTCTTTGATTTGCCTGCAGGTTCAGCAGCATGACTCAGATGTGATCTACATTTGAAGCCCTCTCATTTCCTTGCCAGCCTGGTGGGACTGGTGGCCTTTTTACCTCTGTGGGGACACTTGGGCAGCTCTGGCTGCTGCCAGCTGTGAGAGACAAGGCACTGTGCATCCAGAGCTGCCATCCAGCTCCCAGGCAGGTGCCATCAGCTGGGAATGCCACAAGTGCCCCCAGTGTGGCTGGGAGCAGTGCAAAGCCAGAGGAAATGTTGTTTATTGCCTGTGCACTTTGGAAGGAACATTTCACACTTTGCTAAAACCCTTCCTCCCCCAGGTGTTTCACACACTTAGAGCTCTGCTGCTGGAGGAAGGATGTGAGGCAGCAAGTGCCCAGGAGGTGTTTGGGATAAGAAAACAGAACACAAGCTTGGTGTTTATCTCCACAACAGACTAATTATGGTTTTGGTCCAGTCCCTGGGACATGACTCCCACAGAGCTGCTCAACGTTTTAATGTTTGCCTGCCAAGTATTTTCCTTCTCCTCCCCAAACATTTCTTGGTTCACTTAATTGATTTGCATTTCTCTGTGAGAAATGTCAGCTTTTAATTCCAGATGCAGAAGTGGACATCTTCAAGTACCTCCCATT
Source organism: Calcarius lapponicus (assembly GCA_039654755.1). Taxonomy (NCBI): domain Eukaryota; kingdom Metazoa; phylum Chordata; class Aves; order Passeriformes; family Fringillidae; genus Calcarius; species Calcarius lapponicus. The sequence continues at coordinate 6,794,199 of JBBFKN010000017.1, read as the reverse complement.
CCTGGGGGAATCCTTTGTTTGGAATGCAAAGCTTCTGTTCTTCCAGTCCCTGACCAGATCAAGCATTTTCTGCTCCAGCAAACTTTGCATACATTAACTGCCTTCCCACTTGTGTGCAGCACAGCTCCCAAATTAGACAAAGACAAAAGATGCTCTTGGTGTCTGCTAAAGTGGGACTTGTTTCTTGTGGAGAGAGGTGCATGCAGCAAAGTGCCTGCCTCATTAGTAAACCCCACTTGCATTTTCTGGTTTTGTGTGTGTTTAAGGGTCTGCTTCTCCATAAATCTTCACTCTGAGGACTTCTGGGGAAGCAGACAACATTCAGCTGCAGCTAAAGCAGGAGCCCAGCTGAACTTGTGACATGTGACGTAAAAAATGAATGGTAATGTTGTTAAATGTCTTGTTCTAAAAGCTGAGATTAAAGAAAAAAAAAACAGGTTCAACAAAAAGCTTCAATTTCCACTTGCTTCGAAGGGAGCGTTGTGTCAATATTCCTCCAGCATTAACAAGGCAGCTTTGGAGAACAAACACCCAAATCTGCTCTGTACACATCTGCAGCAGGCTGAGCACACAGGGGGATGGCAGCTGCCTTTGGAGAGGGACAGGAGTGCTCTGCAGGGCTGCCCTGCCTTGCCTGGGTGGCTTGGGCTGTGTCCATTCTCTCCCAGCTCAATCTGGCACGAGATGTTTGCAGAATATTGGCTGGTACACACAATTCCTGAGCTGTCTGCAGAAACCTGGTGTGTGAAGCTGTCAGAAATGCCAGAATGATGAGGCAGATGCTGATCCCAAGGCTGGGGAGGGGGCATGGGCCAGGATTTGGGACAGTGAACCATCTCCTGTATTAGCCAGGAAAGGCTGCAGCAGCTTTGAATGTGGCATTCTTGGATTTGAGGGTGAGGAGAAATACTGGGATTCCCCTGGTTCTTCTTTTCCTGTTCCCTCTTTTTTTCTGGCATGTGCCTCACCACAGCCAAGGCAGTTTGTGCCTCATCCTCCACACGTGCTGGTTCTTCCTTCTGCTCCTGGGTCTGAGCTGCCCCATGGAGCAGGACCCAGAGGAGGAGACCTGCTCCGTGTGCACCTTTGATTTATTTCTTTGGACTTAGTCCTGTAAATCCCAGTGAGGAAAAGGGCAAGGTCACCCTCCTGCCAGCTCAAATACAAACCCTGCCTTTCCATGCTGCTCTCAGCCTGCTGTGTCCTTGCTGGGCATTGCTCCTGTGCAGCACCACCTTCCTGCAGGGGTGGGTGTTTGGGCTCTGAGGTGGGCCAGGAGGAGCTGGGATCTCCTGTGAACCTTTTAGGTGGAGAAAGAAGAGCTGGAGTCTGCTGTGAACCTTTTAGATAGAGAAAAGGGAGCTGGAAACTGCTTTGAGCTTTTTAGATGGGCAAGAAGGAGCTGGGAACTGCTGTGAGCCTTTTAGATGGAGAAAGAGGAGCTAGGATTTCCTGTGAACCTTTTAGATGGAGAAAGAGGAGCTGGGATCTCCTGTGAACCTTTCAGATGTATCAGGAGGATCTGGAATCTGCTGTGAGCCTTTTAGATGTGTCAGGAGGAGCTGGAATCTCCTGTGAGCTTTTTAGATGGAGAAAGGGGAGCTGGGAACTGCTGTGAGCCTTTTAGGTTGGAGAAAGAGGAGCTGGGAACAGCTGTGAGCCTTTCAGATGAGGCAGGAGTAGCTGAGATCTGCTGTGAACCTTTTAAATGTCAGGAGGAGCTGGAATTTGCTGTGAACCTTTCAGATGGGCCAGGAGGAGCTGGAATCTCCTGTGAACCTTTCAGGTGGGTCAGGAGGGGCTGGGATCTCCTGTGAACCTTTCAGGTGGGTCAGGAGGGGCTGGAATCTCCTGTGAACATTTCAGGTGGGCCAGGAGGAGCTGGAATCTCCTGTGAACCTTTCAGGTGGGTCAGGAGGGGCTGGGATCAGCTTGAGAAATGCCCAGCCACACATGGAGTCAGGTGTGCTGTGCCTCCTCACAGGGAGGCTGCTGCAAAGAGAAGTGCCAGCAGGGTGTTAATTTGCTTAAACCCTGAGTAAATGTTTGCAGCCATTAAACTCTCTAAGTTGGTGCTTCTTCTCCTCACACTCACCTGCAGCATTGACCACAAGATCGGAGATTGAGAGAACTCCGAGGAGCCTGAGCCCTGATTTCCCCCAAGAAGAGAAGACAGATCCACTTTCTCATCAGTGCCTGCAGGATTTGTCACCCTGAGGGGTGAGTGAGGGATTTCTCAGCTGCTGCTGAGGAGCTGGGGAGCAGCAGGCAGCAGATGGTGCTGCAATGCTGCTCTGCAGCAGCTTGGGAAGAGCTGGCTGGGAAATCCTCGGGAATCTCTGCCCAGCCCTGCGTTCCCACACCAGCAGGCTCCTGTTCTTTTCCTGGAGTGTAACCTGACGTCATTTTTGACAGGGATTCAAAATCTGAGAGTGCTCTGGGAAGGGATTATTGCATGAGCAGCTCGGTCCTGTGCAGCTCCCCCAAACTGCAAAAAAAAAAGAAAAATCCCCTCATGCTTCTGACACCTCATTGTCAGCCTGTGGAAATGGCCTGGGTGGGTTTCACCCCTGGCTGCCAGGAGTGTGTGGGACCCCACAGCTCTGCTGCTATGTGATATTTGTATTAATGCTCCCTGAAACAAGCAGGGATTTGTTAAATTTGCAGAGCGCGGAAGAATTGTGGTGTGTGCAGTGCAAAGAGGGCGAGAGAGGCCTGAGAATGGGCCACAGGGGTCACTGAACAATTTCATCCTTTGTTTTCCTGCTGGAAAGGACATGGTGTTCTGATCTCAAACAGCAAAAAAAGGGAGAAAAATATCCTGCAGCAGTGAGGAGATGCTGGGAGATCACCTGGGGAGAGGGGAATTCTGTTCCTAGAGTGACACAGTGAGTGGAAGTTGTGTTTCCTCAGCCCTGCTTGCTGTGTTTCTCTGAAAAACCACGTTGCTGTAACCCCAAGGGCCTCTCCCTTCCCTCAGAAGCCCTGGGATGGGGAACTGTGCAGATGGGAAGCTCCTCAGGGTGCCCCTGAGCTGTGGAGGGCAGCACATGTTCAATCCTTGGAGACAGCACATCCTCTGCTGGGACCTATCTCTCAAAAACCAATTTATTTTCCCCTCCTGGATGATCCAGGGCTGACCTGGCCCTGGAATTTGGGCACCACCACACGTGTGCTGAGCCCTGAGTCATCCTGACCCTTTTCAGCTTACCAGCAGCAGGATGAGTTCACTTCTTGCCTCTTGCAGAATCATACCCAGAGCAAATTCCTTCCTCTTTCTCCTGTGCCCTCTGAGCCACCAAGGTGTTTGCTGGAGGTTGGGTCCTGCCCAGAGCATCCCTGCCACTTGTGCCCCAACCTCAGGGGTGTGCTCGGAGCTCCAGGCTGGCACCTGTCATTTGTCACTGTCACCTGAGCTCCCAGCCTGCTGCTCTTGGTGGTGGGGACACGGTCCTGCTGTGCTGAGTCCTGGCTTGCAAAATCACCTTTTTTTTTCACTCAGCTTTATAGACAAAAGGCAGGCCCAGATGCAAAACTTGCCTGTGTTTTGTTATTTCTGGTTCTCTGCACTGTCTGGGCTCTTCCCCACCTTCCTGCAAGGCATTTTTGAGGGTAGCAGGGTCAGCTCTTTGGAGGGACACAGGGGAGCTCACTCTGGGGCTGCTCTGAGGCATTTAGTCCAGGTAAAAAGCAGATTTCACACCAAAAAGCACTTTGAATCAGGAGTGATGCCTCTCCTAGGAGGAGGAGGAAGCTTTGTCATGCTGAATTACACCCAGCAGGGTCCAGGCATGGAGGCTGCAGGAAAAAAGTGGCTCTGAAAAGGATGGGAAAGGGCTGATGGGTGCCATTACTCCTGGCTCGGTCCTAAAAGCAAAGCAAAGGTTTCCCAGCTGTCCTGCTGGGGAATTCACAGAAGGAAAATTCAGGAGAGAGTGTGACAGTGTTCACAGGGGTCTGAGGATGAGGGAAGAGACGAGGATCTGACTCCATGTTTCAGAAGGCTTGATTTATTATTTTATTATATATATTATATTAAAACGATACTGAAAGAATAGAAGAAAGGATTTCATCAGAAGGCTGGCTAAGAATCGAAAAAGAAAGAATGATAACAAAGGCTCTGTCTCGGGCTCTCTGTCTGAGCCAGCTGGGCTGTGATTGGCCATTAATTAGAAACAACCACATGAGACCAATCCCAGATGCACCTGTTGCATTCCACAGCAGCAGATAATCAATGTTTACATTTTGTTCCTGAGGCCTCTCAGCTTTTCAGGAGGAAAAATCCTAAGGAAAGGATTTTTCATAAAAGAGGTCTGTGACAAGAGGGTGTCCAGAGAGATAGCCTTGCTGGCATTTGGGAGTGGAGGGATGCTGTGGGTGCTGGGATTCACAGAGCAGGGTGGGTAGGAGTAATTCTCCCTAAAATGTGAGTCAGTCCCGCACCCTGTGGTTGAAAAGGAAAGGGATGAAAGCAGACCCCAGGATTAGTCTTGTCCCAGTTAATTCGAAAGAGAAATTCTGGAGAAAGAGGAAGTCGACAGAAAAAGGCTGAAAATTTCAAATAGTGCTATAAAAATCTTTCAACTCAGCAGTGAGGTGGCCCAGGAAGCTCTGAGGGATTTGGTCAGAGATGAGGATGTGGAAGAAACCAAAAGGAGAGAAATAAAGAAATAGAAACCCCTGACGATCCCAGAGGAGATTTGATGTCCTGAAGTACTGCAGAGATGGTGACAATGGCATGGGCACACTCAGGGAATGTGGAGAGTGAAAGGTTGGAACCACAAAACGAATCCAGCCCTGGGGAGCAGCAAGGGGTCAGCTTAGGAAATGGGGGTGTCTGCACAGAATGAGGGATGTTAGAGGTGGGAGTGTCCAAAAAGGATATTCTGGAGGAAATTGGGCAGAAGGGCTTTATTCTGCTGCTCCAGACTGAAGGGATGAGCTGAGCAGTTTCAGAGTGAGGCAGCTCACACCAAAATCACCTCCAGGCCTGCAGGGGAACGAGTGAAGCTTGTCCTGAGAGGGAGTTTCCTGGTTTGCTGGTGCTTGGGCAGCCTTGGAGAGCATTGGATTCTACAGCAATGCTGCTTTGAGGGACACCTTGGGCTCTGAAAGGCCTCTGGGAATTGGCCCTTGTGAGGACAGGGCAGCTCTCCTGGGAAGGAATCTCAGCTGCAGGATGGTTGTGGAACGTGCTGGTGGTGATGCCTTGAGAAGGCTGAGCCAGAGCAGAGGCTGGACAGAGTTAAGGAATAAAGCAGGGATTTATTAAAAGGATCTCCTCAATGGATCCACCTTGGGCAGCGCAAGAGCCCAGCCAGGGCTGCACCCAAGATGAACCAAAATGGTCCCAAAATACACCCAAGATGAACCAAAATGGTCCCAAAATGAACCCAAGATGAACCAAAATGGTCCCAAAATGAACCCAAGATGAACCAAAATGGTCCCAAAATGCACGAGCGCTCACGGGGTCTCTCCCTTGGATCAGTTCTGCTCCATTTGCACCTTGCAGTTCATTGTCCCATTCCAGCTTTAGCCCATGCAGTCCCACCCTGCTTGTTTTTCTCTCTCCAGCCCACGGTGTTTGTGCTCCTGGGGCTGAGATTTGGGTCATTTGTCCTTGGTGCCCAGCTGGAGCAGGAATTGTTTTGTCTCCCTGCTCTGTGCACAGAGAGACACATCACCATCCCCTCATATGAAGCCCAGACTCACACTCTAAAGCAGCACAGAACCTGAAAAACAGAAAAGCTGAAACCTGAGCCATCAGTGGGACTGGTGTCTATGGGATCAGTGCTTGGTTTTTATCTTGGTTCAGAAACCTGCATGAGACCCTTACAACATCCCTGTGAAAACTTGATTTTCTCTCTGTTGCTTTCCAGCCTGACCTCACACCAGCAGCACCTCCTTCCAACCCCTGGTGCCTTCACATGGACCAGTCCCTCATTTTTCAACCCAAACCTTTTGCATTTAACTCCTTCCATGATAACATCGCTCCTGTGATGTCTGCCAACAGCTTTTCCCTGCCCCAGCCATTCCCAGCTCCCAAACTGGAGTGCCTGTTCCTGTTATCCCTGTCCCCAGCAGCATTCCCCACGGCTCTGCACTGCTGCCTTGGATCCTCCTGCACCCCTCAAGGTCGTTGGAATCCCTCTTTGTGATGTCCTGGCCTGCTGCAGATTGATGATCCCATCTCGTTTTGCCTCATCAGCACATTTCCTCTGCCTTCTCCTGCTTTGTGTGCCAAGGTCATTAATGCAAATGTCAAGCAGGATATTTTTTGAGGCAGAAACTCAAGGAACTGTGTGGGTAAGCCCCTGTGAGTGTGACACAGCCCCTTTCAGCTGAAGCAATTACCATGCCCCTTTCAGGCAGCTCTTGACCAAATTTACTTTTCACATGCCAGTCACATCTTCTCTGCCTTTGCTCATAATTTACTATCTGGCCTTAATTCAAGTGTCTTCCTGGAGCCCAGATGAGTGAAATCTACTGCATTTCCTTCAGCACAGATACCTCTGAACTTACAAAAGGCAGCTATTAGGTGTGGTATTTCAAATATGTCAGGATAATAAGTTCACACAAAAATAGTTTCCATTATATCAATGTGCCTGTAGAGGAAGAGTTGGGTGGCACAGAAATTTGGGTCTGCTGTCCCCATGTCCTGTGTCCTGTTTGCTGGCTGGTGGCGTCACCAGTGGTGTGGGACAATGGATCTGCAGCTCAATTTTATTAATTTTTTAGCTATTTGCTGATGGATTCAGCAAATGAGAATAATGTTGATGTTTTAGCTGTTCCTAAGTGATTTTTTCCTTCATCAAGGACTCAGGAGCTGCTGTGAGGGGGCAGAGTCAGGCCAGGTGATCCAAACTGACCAAAGGATTTTCCATCCCAGAGAAAATCATACCCCAGCTCTCCTGGGGCACCACAGGTACTTCCCCAAAAAAGAGCCACCACTGGCAGCCCCAGGTGAGACACAGGTGTCACCTGTGGGGACAAACTGGGTGGCACCAGAGGTGGCAACAGCAAACCCAGGGGTCCCCCATGGTCCCTTCTCCCGCCTTGGTGCAAGGAGGCATCAAAACTGACCCTTCATTAACAGACACATGGATATGATTGAAATGATCTTTATTTTAGTGTATTATTCTGACATGGTTTAAATAATTTTTAGAATTTTTTAAAAAATAAGGCTTAGAAAAACAATATTTAGTTTAACTTAAATAAGTTAAATAAAATAATTTTCTCCTTCGAAGAAGGCCGGGGGTCAAATCCTCTCTGTTGTGCGTGAGGCTGGAAGCTGTGCAGGACTTGGATTGTGGCTGTCAGCAGGGAAGGCTCAGTTTCCCAGGCTCTGGAAGTGCTTCTGGAGCTCCTGCACCCATTTTTCCCGTGGATCTGCACACAGCTGCTTCTTCCTCAGCGTGACCACACTGCCAGGACAAAACCTGCCTTGAGCTGCTGGGCTGGGGCAGCGGGGTCTGAGTGCCAGCAGCAGCACCCTGAGTGACCCAGGTGTGTCCCCTGGCAGTGCTGGGCACTCACATCACACCCCTGTGTGTCCCCTGGCACTGCTGGGCACTCACATCACACCCCTGTGTGTCCCCTGGCACCCCTGGCACTGCTGGGCACTCACATCACACCTGTGTGTGTCCCCTGGCACTCCTGGCACTGCTGGGCACTCACATCACACCCCTGTGTGTCCCCTGGTACTCCTGGCACTGCTGGGCACTCACATCACATCCCTGTGTGACCCCTGGCAGTGCTGGGCACTCACATCACACCCCTGTGTGTCCCCTGGCACCCCTGGCACTGCTGGGCACTCACATCACACCCCTGTGTGTCCCCTGGCACTCCTGGCACTGCTGGGCATGCACATCACACCTGTGTGTGTCCCCTGGCACCCCTGGCACCCCTGGCACTGCTGGGTACTCACATCACACCTGTGTGTGTCCCCTGGCACCCCTGGCACCCCTGGCACCCCTGGCCCTGCTGGGTACTCACATCACGCCCGGCTGGCTGCAGGAGCTGCTGGTGTCGAACACGGAGCTGACGCGACGCCGAGGGATGGGGCTCTTCTGGTAGCTGAAGCAGCAGGTGCTGGGGACAGCATCTGTGAGGGCAGGGGACACACACACGGCCCTGGTGAGAGCCCAGCACAGCCTCTGCCCCCTCCAGGGACTGCCACATCCCCTGGCAGAACCCCCAGCTCCAAACCTGCATCCCCCAATGTGGCACAGACCCCCCCCAACCCTCCCCTGAGCCACCCTGACAGGGCTGGGACTTTCCAAGGATGCTGGACTCACCAAGGTGACCTTCAGCTGGGGAGCAGGTGGCCAGGAGGAGCAGAGTGGCCAGGGTGGCTGCCAGGACCTTCATGGTGCTGTGGGCTCTGCGAGGAGCTGGGGCTGGAGCTGGGGAGGCTGCAGGACTCTGTCTGTGGCCCTGGGGCTGTGCTCCCCTTTTATCCCCATCCCAGGGGTGGGTGCAGAGTTTCAGAGAAGGAAAGTGAGGACATCATACCAGGAAATCATGCCTAAAAATTATATTAGGATCATTCATTTTTGCTGAGCTGGAAAAGGCAAGGAAACCGCAGAAGGGGAAGCGCCGGCCACGAGGCTGCAGCTTCCGAGGTGCTCCTTGGGTGCCTGAGGCTCCCAGACTGTGTCAGGGCTCTGCAGCAGCTCTGGGGGTGCTGGCAGAAAAGCCCTGCCAGGAGACAGATGCCAACTTCTCCCTGGGTTTGCCACAAATGCCGCTTCTCACCCTGCCCCACCGTGGGGATCCAGAGCGAGGTCCACAACCACTGCACGCACGTTCATCCCCACTGATAACACCAACTCCTGCTTGGACAGGGAAAATCATGAGGGAATGAGGTTGTGTTGAGCTAGAAGTCACTGTGGGTCTCACATTGGTCCATTTTTGATGGTGGTTGGTCAAAAGAACAATTTCCTTACTGGGAAGGCTGAAGAGATGTGGAGTCCCTGCAGGTGCAGGGCCTGGACTCTGGTGCGCTGCTCCAGGCCAGCAGCTCACCCTGCCACCCTCCCTGTCCCCTGGCTGAATTTACACCTCTCTAAGGGTTTCATTTTTGGCTGCAGCCTGCCCTACTACCCTCCCTGTCCCCTGGCTGAATTTACACCTCTCTAAGGGGTTCAGTTTTGCCTGCAGCTGATCCTTTCCTCCCTTTCCTCTGACTGAATTTACACTGAAGAGTTTCAGTTTTCTGCAGCCTCTCAAGGCTGAAGTTGTTGCAATAACTGCTCGCCCACTTCTTCCCAAACAGAATTTAATCCAATTTAATCATTTAATCCAATTTAATCTCTCCTGATTTAGCCCCAAAAAGCAGAGACTCCCATGGCAGGGCACAGCATGGAGGGCTGGAGGCAGAGGGAAGAGAGGATCCTGCTGGTACCCACTGGGATCACCTCATTGCAGATAAAATCTCCAGGAAACTGCAGAGTGACTGAAAAAGGGCAGCATTTGCAATTCCAGAGGGTAACCCCCCAAACACCCCCCTCTGCTGCACACCCAAACAGAGTGAGCTGCCAAAATCACTCCTTCCTCCATTTTTTTTTTTTGGCCTTTTCCAGCCTTTTCCTGATGCAGCCACAGAGAGTTTGCAGTTACCATGCAAAGCCCAGCTTCCCCTGGCCCTGCTGCTGACCCTGCCTGGCCTATGACTAATTCCTGACTGATTCAAGGGAAAAGTCCAAGTGCCCAAAAACGCTGAGCCATGGCCCTGTCTGTTCTTGTCCAGCTGCTCCAGCTCTTTCTCCAACTCCCAATTTTCAGCTCTTTCCGTTTCAGCCACTCTGTGCATGGAGCTGCAAAGGAATAAATAAATTCATAAATCCTTTGGATTTGCCAATAACCATTTGTGGGTGGTTGAGGAAGGCTTGGAAAATTCACCTGCTGTAAAGGCTGCTGCTTGTCACATGTCCCTGGATGCACAAGGGCAGAAAGAAGGGACTCAATTCCCCAGAGTAATGTAGATCTGCATGAGTTTATTCTGTTTTTCTGCCTTGATAATTGCAGAGACACTGACACTGAAACAGAGGGAAAAGGGGCAGGATGGGCAAGAGAGCAGCACTGGGGGCCAACAAACACCAGGAGCACGGTCAGGAATATCCCACAACCAGAAAAGCCTGGAAACTGAGATCAAGGGCTCTGTGGGCACTGCAGTTTCCAGAGGATGAATTCTCATCCGGCAGGAACCACAGAAAACCTCACAATTCATAGATTATTTCTGATAGAAAAAGCAAAAAAACATTTCCTCTTTGCTGCAGAAGTGACTGGCCAAGATTTCAGTTCTCCATTCAGCTGAGGGCCGGATGGGACTTCTTACTGGATGCTGATGAAATACTTTCCATTGTGACTGGAATCGAGGATATTACAGAGAATTGCACAAAAGTGCAGCTCAGCAGGGGCAGGCAGTTTTGGTGTTTAATTCTGTTTAAGGAATTAGATATCAGGAACTGATATAAAGGGAGAGTAAAGAAATGACTCGTGGTTTTATTTCTCCGGCCCTGGAAGATCTCTGTGAGCAGGTGACGTTTGAATTCAGCAGAGGAACAAGAATTTGGAGGGGAGGAAACACAGGGAAAGAGAAACTTCAGCTTTACAAATGCAAAATTTGAAAAACTAAAGAAAGAAAAAGCCCATTAGTTAATGAGGGGAGTAAAGAGCCAAAGATGCCACTTCTTTTTTTTGGCTTGTCTGGTTATAGTTGAGTTCTCAATACCACCAAAATATTGTGCACCCAGGAGAGAAAAGAGAACAAATAATAAATAAGGAATAATAAATAAGGAAGGAGGAGGCAAATAATAAAGAGAACAAATAATAAATAAGGAAAAAATAAGGAAGGAAGAGGCAGTTGAGGCAGGTGCAGCCAAAACAAAAAGGCCACAAAAATTCCCATAAATTGCTCCTGAGCCAGGCTGGGGCCACCTCACCACCAACAAACTCCCATGGGGTGGGAGAGCAAATGTGGCACTGGTCTCACAAAATCTGATGATTTTGGCACTGCTTTGCATGAGTATCCCAAAGAAAAGGAGGGAATTAGGTCTGAAACCCCCTCACCCCTCTGGGGCTGTGCAGAGGGACCATCCCTGCCTGAGGGCAGGACAAGGGGGAGCAGCAGGGACAGTGTGGGGCCAGAGCAGACCCCAAATTTGCTGAGTCCCAGGGTGAAGAACTTCTCCCTTAGGGCTCTTATCTTAGAAACAAGGCATAAGAGGAGAATCACAGAGTATTCTTGAGCTGGAAGGGATCCACAAGGATCATCAAGTCCAGCTCTGACCCTGAGGCAGAGGGATGCTCTGGGGAGCACCCAAGGGATCAAAGCAACCTCTGCCTTCCCCAAGGAGAGCAGGAAGAAATGAAAGTCACTGCCAGCACCTCGATCCCGTGCAAGGGCAGAGGAAGCCACAGGGGTTATGCAACATCCCCCTGGAAGTGACACTCATTGATGAAAATGCTGCAGAGGGCTCCTGTGGCTTGGGGTTCTGAGGAGAACACGGGGCAGCCTCATGAGCTGGCCCTGACCCTGCTGTGTGGGGGTTTTTATGGGAATGATTCTGCTTTCAAAGCACAGTTCCTGCAGCAGGCCCTGCTGATGGATTTGTAGCTCAAATTTCCAAATGTTCCTCCCCTCCCTGAGGATCCTGTGGTAAGACCCCTGCCACCATCACATTTTCTGAAAAATCCCCTTGCCCAGGATTCTTCTCCTGGCAAGCTGAGAAGCCTCAGAGGAAAAGGAAAATAATCATTATCTGATTTGCTTCTCCTGTGTTTTGCTGCTTTGGAATGTGGTTGGAGATTGTTGATCCAACATGTGAATTGTTTTGACTTAATGACCAATCACAGGCTGTGCTGGGACTCTGGAAAAGAGAGTCATGAGTTTTTCATTGCTATCTTTTAGCCTTCTGTCTGGATCCTTTCTCTATTCTTTAGTATAGTTTTAGTATAGCATAATATAATATAATATAATATAATATAATATAATATAATATAATATAATATAATATAATATAATATAATATAATATAATATAATATAATATAATATAATATAATATAATATAATAAATATAATATAATGTAATATAATGTAATGTAATGTAATATATATAATGTAATATATAGAATAGAATAGAATAGAATAGAATAGAATAGAATGTAATGTAATGTAATGTAATGTTATGTTATGTTATGTTATGTTATGTTATGTTATGTTATGTTATATTATTATCACCACTATTTAAGAGCATTATTTATGCTCTTGGCCCTGAGATTTGGATCATTTGTCCTTGGTCCCCAGCTGGAGCAGGAATTGTTTTGTCTCCCTGCTCTGTGCACAGAGCTCACCATCCCCTAATATAAAGCTCAGACCCACACACTAAAGCAGCACAGAACCTGAAAATTTTAAAAGCTGAAACCTGAGCCATTCTGCCTGACTGCTGCCACCCAGCAGCACCAGGGGCACAGGGACAGCGAGCTGGTGCCCTCAGCCCCACCCTTGGCAACCTTCCATCTCCAAGAGGTTCAGTTCTTCATCATCTGGCACCTCTGTGTGGGCTCCGTGTCTGAGTCAGATTCTCGGGGTGAATGTGGCATTTGGGTGGGATCCCCACCCCTGGGGGTGTTCCAAAGATGTGTCAGCCCTGGGGATGTGGTTTGGTGCTGGGTTAACGCTTGGACTTGACCTTAAAGGTCTTTTCCTTAATGCCCCAATGATTTAAAGAACCAATTCCTGCCCTGTCCTTCACACATCCCAAATATTCTGCTGGATCCTGGGATTTCCAGTGCCAAAGAGCAGCTAGAAAAGTCTGGTTAACTCTCCTTTTCTCTGCAAAAATTGAGAATTGCACTTCCACAGTCCTAGTCCTATTCCTCCTTATTCCAGACCAATTCCAGGTGATGTAGTCCTGTGGGCATTGTGGCAGATGAATTGTCCATTGGTCATTGGTTTGTACAAAATTGATCATTGATTTGTAAAAATTAGTCATTGATTTGTAAAAATTGGCCATTGTTTTCTGAAAAACGTGCCCTAAATGGGGGCAGATAAATGCCAACAAATCTGTCAATGTGGGTAAAGGTGTCTTTAAGAGCGAGGCATGTCCTAGCTCATCAAAAAGATGATTCAAGTGAGTCACAAACGAAGAGGGAAGTGAACAATGCAGCGTTTTTCTGGAGAAACTGCCTGTCCATGGCTGGGACGGGTGCCCTGGTTGGGTGACAAGCTGGGGAAGGCAGTGACACCCAGCTGGGGCTGTCACCAGTGCTGCTCCCTAGGGACTGAACCAACCCAACCCCTAAACACCCCAGAGGGGATTTTTCTCCCATTTATCCCCATCCCATGGGCATCCTTAAACCCCACACCTGGGCAGGGCTGCTCCACCTTGGAGGGGAGCTGGGCCCTTTGTGTTTCCTGGACTATTCCTGGCAAGGCTGAGCCTGGATGTGACCCATTTTCTGCCCAGGATTGACATCTCACTCCAGCTACAGGTTTATTTACAAGAGGGTTTATTGAGTGCAGGGGAAGGGGACAGAGCCAGCTCTGTAAATTAATGACACAAAAAACCACACACACAGAGAATTATGGGGTACAATTAAATAGAGATTTGGGGAAGGCAGCTTCACGTGGAGGTGCTGTTTGGATTCTTATGCCTCCTCAGGTACTCCTGGAACCATTTCTCCTTTGGGTCCACACAGACCATCCCCTTCAGCAGCTTCACACTTGGGGGAGAAAGAATATCCCGAGTCAGCCTGGGAGTGGAGGATGCCCCCAGGGGTTCCTGCAGCATCCTGCCCCCCTTTTCCCTGCCAGGGCCTGCTGGCAGCACAAATGGGGCTATTTGGGCTGTTTGGGTCAAGCAGGGAGGGAGGTGAGTGTGAGGAGCCAGGTGAGGACAGCCCCACCTGCAGCATCCTGCAGGTGACATTTTTTGGGGAGTCCCCAAAGATGGGGATTGGTGGGGAAGGAGGGTGAGCGAGGTGAGGATGGGGTGGAGGGGAGGAAGGCTGGCTGGGAGCTGGGGTTACTCACAGGACAGCCCTGTGGGTGCAGGTGGAGGCTGTTTCCAGGTAGCCCTGGATCCTGAACTCCGGGATTTTCCCATGGTAGAACATTTTCTTGGAGCAGCACTTGGCTCTGGAGCTGCGGACTGAGAGCAGGAGGGAGGGTTCAGTGCTCTCCCCCTATCCTGGCATGAGGGGTGTGGGTTCTGCTCCTGCTCCCTCATCCCACAAAGGGAGCATCTTGCAGCCCCAGGGGTGATGCTCTGCCCCAAGGTGTGAGCACCCTGCCCATAGAGTCCCCAGCTGAGACTCTGGGGCTGAACCAACCCCGTTTTTAATAATTTTGAACAAATCCAGGCCAGCCCCATGCTCAGCCAGCTGCTGATGCCCCACAGCCCCATCAGGAGCTCAGCTCTCCTCCCCTTCCCCAGCCCCAAATCCCATCAGAGGAAAATCTCAGACGGGAAAATCTCCCTGCTGGTACTTACAGGACAAGCCCTGGCTTCCAGTCCAGGCAGCTGCCAGCAGCAGGGTGAGCAGGGCCAAGGAGATCCTCATGTCCACCCCGAGGTTCTGTCAGCACCAGCAGCTCTGGTTCTGCTCAGCCCACCAAAAGCTCTGCCTGCCCTCCTGCCTGCGGCCCTGGGTGATTTATAACAACCCCTGCCAGGCTTTCCATGACAGCTCTGGACCCTCCCCGTGGAAAGAACCGCTTGGATCTCTCCATGAGGGGCGAGTGGTGAGGGGAAATTCCTCCTGGCAGCCACTTTGGCCACTGTGACACCCCAGGGCTGCTGAGAGGTGTGGGAGAGGCTGGTGATGCTGGGCTGGGCGTCTATTTTGGGTTGGGTTGTGGCCACCAGCAAAGAGCACAGGATGATGCTCACACTTGTGAGTTCCTGTGCAAAAACCACCCCTTGCCATTGGCTCTGGGGCCTCTGCTTGCCCTGGGTGGTGGCTGGGTTTGTTTCTCCATCTGTCACAGACATCTTTCATGAAAAATCCTTTCCTTAGGATTTTTTCCTCCTGAGAAGCTGAGAGGCCTCAGGAACAAAATGTAAACAATGGTTATCTGCTGCTGTGGAATGCAACAGGTGCATCTGGGATTGGTCTCATGTTGGATGTTTCTAATTATGGCCAATCACAGCCCAGCTGGCTCGGACAGAGAGCCGAGCCACAAACCTTTGTTATCATTCTTTCTTTTTCTATTTTTAGCCAGCCTTCTGATGAAATCCTTCTTCTATTCTTTCAGTATCGTTTTAATATAATATATATTACAAAATATAAGCCTTCTGAAACATGGAGTCAGATCTTCGTCTCTTCCCTCATCCTCAGGCCCCTTTGAACACCATCACATCCATCACCCATTGCTGGGTGGCTCTGCCACTGTCACAGCACCCATCACATTTCCTGGCGGCATTCCTGGGGTTTTTGGGCTGGCTCAGGCATCCCTGAGATCCCCCCTCTAAGGGAATTTGGGCTGTTAATCAGGATGGTGGATGAGGAGCACAGGAGGGCCCCTTCCTCCCAGCCGTGTTGTCCCTCGGGTTCTTTCCCAGAGCCCTCCTGGGTTTGGTTTGGCCCCATTCCCCCCTGGACACCCTCACAGAGACCTGGCTGAGGCTCCAGCTGCCCCTGGCTCCTTGCTGATCCCAACACCTGGGCAGGAAAGGCGGCAGCAGGACCTGCCCAGGCCCCAGAGACTCGCACGGACAGATGTTTGCATGTGGGAATCGCCTTTAATTCTGCTCGGAGCCGACACAAACAACTGTGGAGCTGCTCCCCCTTCACCCCCAGCCTGCTGCAGCCTCTCCATGGACCACAGAAGGTCTGGGACTCTCCATCCTGCTGGCCTGGAAAAGGCTGGAGAAGGCCCCGTCCTGCGGTGAGGGTCATGGTGGTGGGGAGGATGCCCCTTGTGAGCTGCTCCATCCAGAAGTGTCCCCTCTGCCGGCGTGGTGTCCCCCACGGGGCTGTCCCCAGCCGCCCCCACTAGCTGGGGATGGAGAAGGAGCTCACTTGGAAGCTCTGCTGGTACCGCTTGACCCACGGCCTGCTGGCCTGCGTGCAGATCTCCTTCCCGTTCCTCACCCTGAAGCTGGGGCACAGAGGGGCTGGGGTCAGCAGGGACCCCAACACTGAGCTCCTGAGGGGCTCAGGGCGTCGGGATGGACCCCCCAGAGCAAGGCAGGGGGTGTGGCAGGAGGCAGGGGGGGTTTGGGGTACTCACATCACAGCCTGGTGCGGGCACTCGGGGCTGGTGGGGTAGCAGGCCACCACGTTGTCCCTCTTGATCCTCCTGGTCTGGAAGTTGAAGCAGCACTTGTCCGGCATGGCTGGAGCTCCTGGGGGGGGGCAGCACGAGCCTGGCTCAGCCTGGAGACCCCCAGCCCCTCCTCAGCCCTCCTGCCATGGCAGTGGCAGCTCTCTGGGGGGATCCCCCTGCACTCTGTGCATGAAGAAAACCTGGGCCCACAGCCCTGGGTTCTGTCCCTGTCCCTGGGTTCTGTCCCCATCCCCACAGCCCTGGGTCCTGTCCCTGTTCCCCAGCCCTGGGTTCTGTCCCCAGCCCTGGGTTCTGTCCCCCCCATCCCTGTGTTCTGTCCCCATCTCCAGCCCTGGGTCCTGTCCCCACCCCTGAGTTCTGCCCCTGTCCCCTATCCCGGGGTCCTGTCTCCATCCCTGGGTTCTGTCCCCATCCCCATCCCTGGGTTCTGTCCCTATTTCCCCCAGCCCTGGGTTCTTTCCCCCCCAGCCCTGGGGTCCTGTCCCCATCCCTGAGTTCTGTCCCCATCTCCCATCCCTGAGTTCTGTCCCCATCTCCCATCCCTGAGTTTTGTCCCTGTCTCCCATCCCTGGGTTCTGTCCCCATCCCACAGCCCAGGGTTCTGTCCCCAATTTCCCATCCCTGGGTTCTGTCCCCCCAGCCCAAGGTTCTGTCCCCATCCCTGGGTTCTGTCCCCCCATCCCTGAGTTTCTGTCCCCATCTCCCATCCCTGAGTTCTGTCCCTGTCCCCATCCCCAGGTTCTGTCCCCCCATTCCTGGGTTCTGTCCCCATCCCCGGGTTCTGTCCCCATGCCCAGCCCCTGGGGTGGGGGCAATGCTCACTCTGAGCCAGGCTGTGCCAGCACAGCGTGCAGAGGATGAGGAGGGCACAGGCCACCCTGGAGGCTGTCCCCATGCCGGGCTGTGGCAGTGGCTGAGCCGCCTGTGCTGGGGCCAGCCTGCCCCGGCTGCTTTTATGGGGGATCTTCCCCCAGGGCCAGGGGGAGGGCCTGGCCCCTGCCACGTCCCAAAGCACAGAGGGAAAGCGATACTTCATCCCCTCATCCCCTCCCCCGGCCCTGGGAAAGGAAAAATGTGCTCCCAGGCCGTGCTTCTGGCACTGATGGGCTTGGGATTTTTCCTGAGCTCGGGCCCCCGGCGTTGGGGCTGATGGACAGGCTGTTCCCAAAGCCTCAGTCCCTGGGCAGGCTGTGTCCAGCCCTCGTGGAGGGAGCCCCAGGGGAGGTGAGAGGGTTTGGGGATGTCCTTAGGATGGCTTAAGGACAGGCACAGCCTCCTGCAGGGTCTCCCATGCTCCCTGTCCTCCCCCTGCCCTGCAGTTTTGTAAACTGGCCCTTGGGACCACCAGCCAAAAAAACCCTTTTACCTCTCTCCCACAAAAAAAAAACAGCCATAGAGAAACCACAAAACATAGAGGAACAGCTTCTGCCTGGTTGCATCAGGCACACAAACTCCTCTGTGCATTTTTTGGGGGTGTTTGGGGCCCAGGGGGAGGACGGGCAGGTGGCTGCGCTTCCCTGCTCTCGGTGCCAAAGCAGCAGCTCATGTTCTTGGCCGTGCTGGGCTGGGAAAGCAGAGGCCAGCCAGGGATCCCTGGTGGATTTGGCCTGGCTGCAGCTGTCAAAAAAGCCCCTTCTCCCCCCCAGCCCTGCAGATCCCAGGGCGCTTCCCAGCTGCCTGCAGCTGGCGCAGGAAGGGGAGCAGCGGGAGAGGGAGGAGGCTGCGCTGGGAACGCCGAGGGATCCCGGGGTGCTGGGGACACAGCCTTGCACAGAATCACAGATCCACCAGGCTGGAAGAGACCTTAAAGATCGAGTTCAACTCAGCCTCAACACCTCAGCTAAACCCTGGCACCCAGTGCCACATCCAGGCTTTGTTAAACACACCCTGGGATGGGGACTCCACCACCTCCCTGGGCAGAGCATTCCAGAGCTTTATCACTCTATCTGTGAAAAACTTTTTCCTGATATCCAACCTGTATTTCCCTTCATGCAGCTTGAGGCTGTGTCCTGGGCTGCCTTGGGGTGCTGCTCCTGGAAGGGGAATGTGTGACCGTGTTCACAGGGGTCTGAGGATGAGGGAAGAGACGAGGATCTGACTCCATGTTTCAGAAGGTTTGATTTATTATTTTTATAATATATATATTATTAAAACTACACTAAAAGAATAGAAGAAAGGATTTCATCAGAAGGCTAGCTAAAAATAGAAAAAGAAGGAATGATAACAAAGGCTCTGGCTCGGACTCTCTGTCTGAGCCAGCTGGGCTGTGATTGGCCATTAATTAGAAACATCCACATGAGCCCAATCCCAGATGCACCTGTTGCATTCCACAGCAGCAGATAATCAATGTTTACATTCTGTTCCTGAGGCCTCTCAGCTTCTCAGGAGGAAAAATCCTAAGGAAAGGATTTTCCATAAAAGATGTCTGCGACAGGAATGGGAATTCGCTCTTTTCCAAAGCCACTTCCCAGAAAACAGCCTCAGTTTGTCTGGGATGCTGTGTGGGATGACAGTGAGGTGCCAGGGGATGCCCCAAGGGTGGTGGGAGCAGATAATTTGGGTTTGTGTGTGTCTGGCAGAGCTGAGCACCTTTTGTCATCACCCAAATCCCCAGTTCATCCCTCCTGGCGGAGCAGAGATATCTCTGGCTCTGCTCTGGCCCGGCCCTTGGCTCGCCTTTCCCTGACCATATCCATCTTTTCCCTCATCCCTTTTCCTACCCCCACGCACCACAGAGCTCCTGCTGCAGCTGGGGCAAACACGGCCCTCTAAGGGTAGAAAATGTTCCCGGGAAAACAAAAGAAAGGGAAACAAAACAGGGTTTATGGCCTGGGAAAGCCCCTTTTAATGATTCCAGGGTAAAATTCCGGGATGCAGCAGGCAAAGAAGGCTGGGAATGACATTCCCAGCTCTCATCGGTGTTTGATGCAGAGAAGGGCACGGGACATGAGCAGAATCTCTGCTCTGGGGTAGCCCCAAAAGTCCTCTGATCCCACAAATCATCTGGGCTGAAAAACATCTTTTTCCTCCCTTTCTTCCCCTGTTTCTGTTGCTATAGGACACGAAATAAAACAACGCAGACACGCAGCTCTCTAAAGTACAAAAGAAGAAAGTTTAATTTCTCACTTTAATATTTACAGATTTCCAAGAGTGACAGTAGATTAGAAGATGACAGTGCTACCTCTCCAATGACACTAGACAAATTAACAGCTTATTAAATTTTTCTCCCTCCGTAAAAAATTACAAAACAATAAGCTATTTACGCAGAGTGCGTAAAAAAAAAGTCGTTACAAAAATATAAACATCAGAAGGCTTAGAAAAAAATGAAAGAAAAACCAAAAAACACTGTTTCTTGGGGGCTCTGTGCCTGCACTCCCAGCTCTGGCTGTGAGACAGCCTGGGACACACAGGGAGAGCCCGGGAATGCTGCTCACCCCCGGGGCAGAGCTGCTTTTCCAGCCTGATGCTTTGTCGATGCTGCATTTCCCTCTCAGCTGATCAATAACCCCCGGGGCGGCTGCTGCAGCTGGGGCAGCCAAAGTCAGGCCAGGAGCGGAGCTGCTTTGTCAGGTCATGGCTGTTTCTAACAAGGATTTGTTTGATGTTACAAAATGCATGAATTTTATGATTGGCTTTTCGCAAATATTCAAATGAATATTATATGTGTTGTGCTAGAAAGTTATGCTGTGTTAATTCTCTTAAGTACTGTGTTAAATATAGTTTTAGGTTATAAAAATTGTTAAAATAGAAACTATGCTATGTAAGATGCTTTGTTTAAAAAGAAAGGACTTGCAGTGAGACAGCAGCCACAGGACACCTAAATCTTTTAGAGAAAAGAATTTATTGCTCCATTATCAGAAGAAACGAACTTCTTCCCGGCTCGAAGGCACTATTAGGATTACAGGGAAGAAGCTGATGAAGACCAGACAGAATCCTGTATTTGAATGGAATTTATGCATCATGTATGAAGTGTATGAATATGCAACGAGCTATTTTTTTTAAGGGCTACTCCTTTGTTAACGTGGGTCCTTTTTCGGGCTCGTGATGCCCAGAAAAAGGTGCCCAGACGTCCGTAACTCTTTGCTTTTATTGTCTCATGTTGTCCTAACTTAAATTGTCCAAATTATTATTACTCTAATTGTATTACTATTTTTATAACCATTTTATTACTATTAAACTTTTAAAATTTTTAAAAACAGTGATTGGCGTTTTTCACATTTGATTTCTTCTTCTCCCTTTTCAAGCGTGGTCGGGTCAGCTTTTAGCTTTTCCATCTGACACTGAGGTAACCACTGAATTCACACCCCGTTTGTGCCATTTCCTTTTTTTAAAGTCCTTGTCCGGCCCCAGCCACTCAGGACTTCCCCAGCTGCTGCAGAGGTGGTTTCTATCACATTGGGTCACCAAAAAAAAATGTCCCCAAAAATAGGTGTCCCCTTTGCCACCCACATCCCTGCAGAGCCCAGCTGGATTCTGCTCCCAGAAAGCAGAAAGTGGAGATGTTTTGGGGTACTTTTTTTTTTTGTCCAAGGCATTGCCTGGCACCCAGCTGGCCTGAGACTCCTTCCTCCTATGGAATTGAGATGGAATGAGTGCTGCCATCCTTTTCCAGAGGAGTTTTCACCAGGAACATCACAGCTAAATCCGATTTCAGACATGTTGATGCTGTGGGAGGAATGCCGAGCATGCCACAGGTGTTGCTGTAAGAAGCTGGTCCAGCCTTGGACCAGCCCATGTCACCCTCACCTCCCTAATTCAGGCTCAGGGAAAGGTTGGGAGCGATGTTCCCACCTGTGGGAAGTGGAAACACCGTGAAAAAACATGGCATTGTGTGGCTTTGGCATAAATCTCTGGGGGTTTGGGCTCCTCTCTTGATTTTGGAGCTGCGTCCCCACATCCCCTGGCTCAGAGGGAGAGCAGCCCCAAAGGGAAGGGGTTTGAGCCCAAAACAGTGGTGGGGACCTCAGAGAGGTGAAAAATTCCCATTTGGGATGACAATCCCTTTCCCCATCTCCTGAGGGCAGGGGGTTTGTGGTTGCCCCCTTGTCCCTGGGCACAGGGCAGGGGTTTTGTGGTTGCCCCCTTGTCCCTGGGCACAGGGCAGGGATTTTGGGGTTGTTCTGTTGTCCCTGGGTGCAGCACAGGGGTTTTGTGGTTGTTCCACTGTCCCTGGGCACAGGGAAGAGATTTTGTGGCTGTCCCCTTGTTCCTGGGCACAGCACAGGGTTTTGTGGTTGTCCCCTTGTCCCTGGGCACAGCACAGGGGTTTTGTGGTTGTCCCCTTGTCCCTGGGAACAGGGAAGGGATTTTATGGTTGTCCTGTTGTTTCTGGGCACAGGACAGAGATTTTGTGGCTCTTTCCCTTATCCCTGGGTACAGGGCAGGGAATTTGTGGTGGCCCCATTGTCCCTGGGCACATCACAGGGGTTTTGTGGTTGTCCTGTTGTCCCTGGGCACAGGGAAGGGATTTTATGGTTGTCCTGTTGTCCCTGGGCACAGGGAGGGGATTTGTGGTTGTTCCACTGTCCCTGGGCACAGGATGGGGGTTTTTTGGTTGTCCTGTTGTCCCTGGGCACAGGACAGAGATTTTGTGGCTCTTCTCTTATCCCTAGGCACAGGGCAGGGGTTTGATGGCTGTCCCCTTGTCCCTGGGCACAGGGCAGGGGTTTGGTGGCTGTCCCCTTGTCCCCGGGCATTTCATCCTCTCTCGGCCGTCCCCAGCTGAACTCTCCCCGTTCCCCGCACATCTCCGGGTGCTCACTGACTCATTTCCCGTGTCCTTTGGCCCCGGCATCCTGGCTGCCCCCGCAGGGACGGCCCCGGCTCAAACGCTGATTTCACACCCAACTCCTCTGCCTGAGATTGCCATCAGGGCTGGGCTGCTCGAGCTCAACGAGCTCTTCCCGGCCCTGGCCTTTGAAAACCCCGAGTTCAGAACTCAAACAAACCCAAAGCCTCCTCTGGCTCCTGATCTGCACCCCCATTCCTGATCTGCACCCCCATTCCTGATCTGCACCCCCATTCCTGCAGTTTCCACTCTCCTCATCATTTCCCAGCAACCTGAAAGGCACAAAACACGAAAAAGAAGGATAAATCCCAAACAAGCAAGGAAAATGCTCGTGAAATCCTCCGCACCCAGGTGCTGGGAGCAAAACTAATCCCAGCAATCCACACTGGGAGCTCTCTGGGTTTTCTCCAGGCTCCAGCCCCAAGGCTGGACAGTGCCCATGGGTGCAGGGAGGTGGTGATGGGTAAGGGGGATCAGCATCACCAGGGTTTGGGGAATTCTGTTTCAGCCCACCCGAATCCCCCTCCCCGAGCTGGCCCCGGCTTCCCGCGGTGTTTTCCCAGCTATCAGCAGCTCCGATCTGCCTTTGTGGCCTCGGTGACCTTTTTCACACGTATTTTCTGCCACCGCCTGACCAGGGAGGAAAAGACACCCCTGGGGAGATGAATTCATTTCCTCCAGGCCCACCCCGGGGTGTTTCCCTTGAGAATCTTCCCCTGGCATCGCTCCGAGCAGGTGGGGTTGGGTGGGTGGAGCCCCGGTGGGGACTCCCCTTGCCCCGTTCTGGAAATTCCCCTGAAATCCTTCCAGAAATGTTTCCTGGGCTGGCTGAGGGGAAGGACCTTCCTGATGTCCCCAGGAGCTTGAGGCAGGGAACATTCCAGGTGGGAAGGGTTGGAATGGGACAGCTCAAAGGGGATGAGGGAGATGGTGGGGGTGAAGATGGGGATGAAGATGAGGGTGAGGAAGGGGATGAAGATGTGGATGAAGCTGGGGATGAAGGAGATGAAGATGGAGAAGAAGATGGGGATGATGATGGGGATGATGGGGAAGAAGGTGGGGATGATGGGCATGATGAAGGGGATGAAAATGAGGGTGAAGATGGGGATAAGGATGGGGATGATGAAAGGGATGAAGGATATAGAGAAGAAGATGGGGATGATGGTGGGGATGAAGCTGGGGATGATGGGGATGATAAAGGGGATAAAGGGGGTGAAAATGAGGGTGAAGATGGGGATAAGGATGGGGATAATGAAAGGGATGAAGGATATGGAGAAGATAGGGATGATGATGGGGATGATGGGGATGAAGGTGGGGATGATGGGGATGAAAATGAGGGTGAAGATGGGGATAATAATGGAGATGATGAAGGGGATGACGAGGAAGATGATGGAGATGATGAAGGGGATGATCAAAGGGATGAAGATGGGGATGAAAATGAGGGTGAAGATGGGGATGATAATGGGGATGATGAAGGGGATGAAGATGGGGATGATGGGGATGATGATGGGGATGATGAAGGGGATGAAGATGGGGATGATGAGGATGAAAATGAGGGTGAAGATGGGGATGATCATGGGGATGATGAAGGGGATGATAAAGGGGTGAAGATGGAGATGATGAAAGGGATGAAGCTGGGGATGATGATGGAGATGAAGCTGGGGATGAAGCTGGGGATAAGCACCTGCTGTGCAGGGCTGGGGTGAGGCCTGGGTCCCTCTGTCATTTTTGGCCCCTCAGGGCAGCAGCCCAGCCCTGATCTGGGTGCGGTGCCAGCCGCGGGTGGGCACGGGCAGGGTTTGGGGCACAGCAGCAGCAGCGGTGCCGGAGCTCCTGCATCTATCCCCGCAATTCCTGGATGTTGTTTTCCCGGCGTCTGGCACAAGATGTCAGTGCTGCCCCGCGAACGGCTCTCGGCGCTGTTCCTCCGCACGGCCTGGCCGGGTCACGGTGCTCCTTGGGGGTCCCCAAACCGGGGTGCAGCACCCCGGGGTTCGGACGTACCCGTGGGGACCCACTGGAGCTTCTCCCTGCTGATGGAGAGGCTCCCAGAGCAGCGGGTGATGCTCAACCTCCCCTTTGGAGGCACCACGAGGTTCCCAGACACCTCCAGAACCACGGGAATCGTCTGGGGAGAGATGCAGGAGGAAAGAGGATACAAAGGGAAAAGAAGCTGGGGGTGAAAGAAGCCAAACCCTCTCCCAGCAACACGCGGCAAAAGTGGGGGAAAAAAGCTCCCTCAAAAGAGCGTTGACAAGTCTGGAGGCTTCTGGGACCTTGGGTGACCAGGAAAATAACACATCAAAGACCCCACGTCCGCCTGAAGACAGATAAAAACTCCGAGCCAAATGTTCTATGAATATTTAACTACCATCAATATTTAATGAGCAGATAGAGTGAGATTAAGAGCAGAGGGATCCATTCTCCCTGTTTGCTCCAGACCCGCTCTCGGGGTGCTGGGGGGCTCTTGGGGTCACACTCAGTGCCAAAATCAGGACCCCAAAGGAAGGGAGGGAGCCCCCTCCAAAAAGGGAAGGTTTTGTTTTCCAAGCATCACTCAGAGAGAACTCTTGACCTGGGTGTTGTAAATCCAAACCAGCCTGCCAAGGAAACATCTAAAAGTCTTTTTGGAGATTCAGGATCCAAAACAGCATCACTGCCCATCAATGGATTGGCTGCTGAGGGCAGCAAACGCGGCTGGAGATGGAAGGATCCAGCTCCAGCTTTTCCAGGGGGCAGGGAAAGCTTTGTGGGATCGTGGTGGAAGTGCTCAGTTTGGGTTTGGGATGCTCTGTGGGGCTGACCTTGGTGGGGGTGAGCTGGAGGTGACTTCTCCTCTTGCTCTGGATCCATCCAGGTCCATCATGGATCCATCCATGTCCATGGATCCATCCTGCTCTGGATCCATCCAGGTCCATCCATGCTCTGGATCCTTCCAGGTCCATCATGGATCCATCCATGCTCTGAATCTATCCAGGTTCATCCTGCTCTGGATCCCTCTTTCTCTGGATCTATCCAGATCCATCATGGATCCATCCAGCTCCATGGATCCATCTTGCTCTGGGTCCATCGTACTCTGGATCCATCCAGGTCCATGGATTCATCCAGGTTCATCATGGATCCATCCTGCTCTGGATCTATCCAAGTCCATCATGGATCTATCCTGCTCTGGATCCATCCTGCTCTGGATCCATCCAAGTCCATCATGGATCTATCCAGGTCCACAGATCCATCCTGCTCTGGATCCATCCAGGTCCATCATGGATCCATCCATGTCCATGGATCCATCCTGCTCTGGATCCATCCAGGTCCATCCATGCTCTGGATCCTTCCAGGTCCATCATGGATCCATCCATGCGCTGAATCTATCCAGGTTCATCCTGCTCTGGATCCCTCTTTCTCTGGATCTATCCAAATCCATAATGGATCCATCCTGGTCCATGGATCCATCTTGCTCTGGATCCATTTTGTTCTGGATCCATCCAGGTCCATGTTTGTCCCTTTTTGGGTTTCAAATCCCCCTCCTGCCCTGGTGCCTGGGGACCCCTCCAGCTCTCGGCCACAGCCATGGGACAGGGAGGTGCTGCCTGTCCCCAGGTGTCCCCAGCCTGTCCCTCTGATCATCCCGCTGATGCTTTGCCCGGGATGTTGAAGCCATTTGGGGCTGGGTGTCTAATCCACCATGAATCCCTAATGACAAATTCTTTATGTGGCAGCAGGGGAGGGAGGGAGGGACACTCTGTGTGCACTCCTGGGCTGTGTCCCCTCATTGTCCCCTGTGGCAGGGCAAAATCTCTGCAGCTGAGAGAGGTAGAGGATCAGGGATGGAGGGATTTCTCCTCTCCCTCATCTCTCACCTGCTCAGCCCCGGTTTAGAGCCCATTGTTTAGGGGATTTCCCTCTTTGGGAGCTGCCTTTTGGGGCCGGAGGGGGCTGGAGAGGGCAGTGAGAGCCAGGCTGGGATGGGTTTTCCCTGTGCTGTGGCCAGGACATGAGGGATGATGGATGGTGTCATCTTATTGCAGGGGTTCCAGACTGTTGTCTCCTTATCACAAAAGTTTCCCACCTTCTTGGTGTTCCTCGTGGGCAGCTCCTCAAAGCACTGACTCTTTCTTGTTCCAAGGATGCTCCAAGGGGTATCCCAAGGGATATTCCAAGGATGTTCCAAGGGTTGTTCCAAGGGATGTCTCAAGGGATGTTCAAAGGGACGTTCCATGGGATATTCCAAAGGATATCCCAAGGGATATTCCAAGGGATGTTCCAAGGATGTTCCAAGGGATATCCCAAGGGATAGTCCAAGGGATTTCCCAAGGGACGTTCCAAGGGATATCTCAAGGGACATTCCAAGGGACGTTCCAAGGGATGTCTCAAGGGATATTCCAAGGGATGTTCCAAGGGATATTCCAAGGGATGCTCCAAGGGATATCCCAAGGGATATTCCAAGGGATGTTCCAAGGGACATTCCATGGGGTGTTCCAAGGGATATTCCAAGGATGTTCCAAGGGATATTCCAAGGATGTTCCAAGGGATATTCAAAGGATGTTCCAAGGGATATTCCAAGGGATGTCTCAAGGGATATTCCAAGGGATGTTCCAAGGGATGTTCCAAGGGATATTCCATGGGGTGTTCCAAGGGATATTCCAAGGGATGCTCCAAGGGATATCCCAAGGGATATTCCAAGGATGTTCCAAGGGATATCCAAGGGATGTTCCAAGGGATGTTCCAAGGGACATTCCATGGGGTGTTCCAAGGGATATTCCAAGGGATGCTCCAAGGGATATCCCAAGGGATATTCCAAGGATGTTCCAAGGGATAACCAAAGGATGTTCCAAGGGATATCCCAAGGGATGTTCCAAAGGATATTCCAAGGGATGCTCCAAAGGACATTCCAAGGGATGTTCCAAAGTATATTCCAAGGGATATTTAGCTGGCTGCTGAAACCACTGCACCAGCTGCTTTGCCACCAGCCCAGCCTGAGCTTTATTTCCCCCTCTTGCTTTACGTGGATTTCATTTTGATTTTGATGGAAATGGAATTTTATTTTTTCTCCCCCCCCACAGCACCCAGACCTGGGTGAGCAGTGGGAACGATCCTGGGGGGACCCTCACCCTTCACAGTGAATCCAGCCAGCCCCAAATCCCCTTTAGCCACCGAACCCAGCGCAGCCCCCGCCGTGCCTGGGGGGACGGGCATTTCTCGGGACCGCTGGGCTATGAAATCTCCTGGGCTGGGGTGGGGAGCGGGGCTGGGCGTGCGGGACCTGCCGAGCCCTGCCCCGCTCCCAGATCTGGGCCATTCACCACCACCCGAGACTTTTAGCGCCCCGAGCAACGGCGTGTTCTGCTGATGAGTTCTTTCTGCTCCAGTAATTGCAGTGAGGAATTTGTCAGAACGAGCTTTCGAAAAGCCTCCTCGTCTTGTTCTAATTTTACCTGGAGTGTAAAAAGTCATTAGTACAGTAAAACAGAGGCTGGGCTTGGGCGGAGAGCGCGGCGCACTCAATATGCACCCAAAAAAAAAAAAAAAAAAAGAAAAAAAAATTAAAATGAAATTATTGTTTTTCTCTTCTCCCCAGATGGAGTTTTCCTTGATTGGAGTTAGCAGGATGAGGAGGTGAGGCTGGAAGGTGGCTGGGCATGGTGCGATGTGCTTTGTCTTTCCTGGGGTCTGCTGGTTCTCTCTGTTAGGAAAATTAACCCACAAACACCAGGGGTTTATGTCCAAAAAGGAGACACAGGAGTCCTTTTACTTTATTCTAATAAAGGGTGAGGCCATGGGGCATTCCCCTGGGATCTCTCACATTTTTGGAGGATGCAGCCTCCCTTTTTATCCCAATTTCCCTTCTTTCCCCATTAGCTGAGGTACTTGAGAGGTTCAGATTTCCCAAAACACCTGATACCAAAGATTTCCCTCTAATGTATAACCCTCCCTTTTTCATTTTTAATTCTTACAGAATTTAGGGCTTTTTCTTCCCCATTGTTTCTTTCATCTCTCAATGCCTGATTTCATTTATCAACAAACCTAAAGTTTATTTGTAAAAGCAAATATATTTTTCCATTCATCAATCAGTGGAATCCTTCCTGTTGTTTATCTCTCAGTGCTGGTTTTATCTCTCAGCAGACCCACAGCTTGTTTGTAAGGACAAATCTGCTGTTCCTCTCACCTCTGTCCCCACTATTGGGGACAATTTTGGTTTCAGCCTCTCCCGGCAGCTTCTCCACCTTCTCTGGAGCCTGTGCTGTTCCTGGAGAATAAATCCAGTGGAAAACTCAGCGGGTTGATGTCCTGGATCGCCCGGGGCTGCCAGCGAGCCCACAGTGGGGAAAACCCCTCCTGATCCCAGCATGGCCTGAAAATAGCAGCAGTCGTGGTTTCAAAGCCTTGGGGCTCGGGTTTCAGGATATTAACAGATGTCAGCCGGAGTCTGGGGAGCTCAGGCTTGAAATGAGCCAGGAGAAAGAAAAAAAAATCATATCAATAGCACCAAAAAAAGTGGAATTGAGGACGGGAGGAGTCGTGGAGTGGGTGTCAGCAGCCTCCCTATTTTCGGCAAGGAGATGCAGCCCTCCGGGAAGGTGTTAACACACAGGGTTTTTTTGAAACTTTATGGCCAAAAAAATAATCAAAATTTAGCAAAGTATAGGTGGGGTAAAGAGGATTTCTCATCCAGAGCTCTCCTCCATCTGCCTCTGTGGAGGCACCACATCCATTCCTGGCGCTGCTTTGTCCCTGTTCTGCCTCAAACTGGTGGGAACTTCTACGCCCTTGGCTTTTGGGGTTTTTAATTTCTAATAGGTTTGAAAAAAGAGGCATATCAGTCTTGGGCCCTAATCAAAGCGTTTTGGGTTGTGTTTAATTAAATGATAACTTTGAGGGCTGAAAGGAAGGGATTTGAGGGGGGCTGCTTGGATTTCAGGGCATGTCCAGCATCCCTGAAGGCAACTTGGAAGTGGAGAAGGGATTTCAGGACAAAACCTCTCCCTCTGCCAGTGTGAAACCCAAACTGTCAGATTTCCTCTCTCCTTATTTCATGAGCCAAGTTTGATCGAGCTTGGAAATGGTTTTGGTGTCCCCCTAAATCTGCTTTTAGGGCCCAGAAATCCTGGGGATTGGGAGCACATTCCCTGCAGACTCCCAGGTGCCAGGCTGGAGTTTTGGATGCTTAGGGAATTATTTTAATTTTTAAATCAAAATAAATTTTAAAATTAAAAAAATATAGAATAGAATAGAATAGAATAGAATAGAATAGAATAGAATGTAATGTAATAGAATAGAATAGAATTTTTCTATTATATTTATAATATAATTTTAAAAT
The DNA here is from genome assembly GCA_039654755.1 of Calcarius lapponicus. NCBI lineage: Eukaryota > Metazoa > Chordata > Aves > Passeriformes > Fringillidae > Calcarius > Calcarius lapponicus. The sequence continues at coordinate 6,764,797 of JBBFKN010000017.1, read as the reverse complement.
TAAAATATCTCAGTAATTATGTTGATTTTTTATTAATATGATTTTTATTAATTTTGATTTTTAAGTTAATATGCTTAATCCACACGCACAACAAACCCCAGTTTCTGCTTTTCCATTTCCTTTCCTGAGGAATTTTGGAGTGCCAGGACCCGTTTTTTCCCTTTGCTGCACCCCAACTCCACACACCTGGAATTGCCCTGCTCTGCAATTTGCAGCACCCCTGCTAAATGTTGATTATTCCCTCTGCTAAGCAGTGCCATCCCATTGGTAAACATTGATTATTCCCCCTAATTAGCAACGTGCTCCCCCATATCTGTGCGTGCTGGGAAGGCAGGGCTGCCTCCTGCTCTGCTCCTGGGGTAAATGGCAGGTGAATGAGATTAGGAGCTGGGAGTGAGCCCTGCCTAAGAGCCTTAACTGGCAATTCCCGGAGAAAGGCAGGGGAATAATTCAATATCCCCCGTGTGACGCCGCCACGGTGGAGTCAGGCTCGGCCCGTGGGGCAGGGAGCCTCCAGAGGGATCCTTGATTCCATCAGCGCCGTGGTTGGGGAATTAGGAGCATTAATTGGGAGATTTGGGGGTGGGAGGGCTCCCCCTCCCCTTTCACTGCTGCTGGGAGCCCCCAAAGTTCACCTGCGAACCCCCCTGCAGCCTGGCAGCCACCCTGAGGGCATTTGGGGCGTTTGGGGGTGCCAGCCAAGCTCCTGGGCAGGAGCAGCTCTCACCCAGCTCCTGATTTCATTTCGCTGGAAATCCAGCAGTTCAGGGCTGGCAGGAGGGAACCAGACACCGGTTCAAGGTCAAACTCCAGCGGCTTTGGCCAAAAAAGCAGGAAAATAAGCCCATTTGGGTGATCCAGAGCATCCCAGCCTGCAGTCCCAGAGGGGGATTTTCTTTCCTGTCTTTGCCCAAAGCCAGGGCCAGAATTCAGCTGCAGTCACAGAGGAGCTGCCACCCCTCACTCCCTGATTTCCACAGCCCTCTCCTGGATTTTCTAACCCTTTTCCAAGCCCTCTCCTGGATTTTCCAACCCTTTTCCCCAGCATTTTGGCCGTTTCCCCGCTCTCCATGCTCCTGCTCCTCCCTCCATCACCAGGATGAGGAGGGGCTGAGGATCCCTGGGGAATTTCCTGTATTTTACTCCCAAAAGGAGGAACAAATATCCCCTGTCAGGCACAGAACCAGGAATTCTGTCCGGAGGAAAGGGAATTCAGGGATTTTTCTCAGGATAACCCCTGGTGCTTGCAGCATCTGCCCCGGCGGGATGAGCCCATCCCAATCCATCCCATCCCAAACCTGTGCCCACAAATCCTCACCAGTGCATCCCATCCGCCTGCCCACTGCTTTTACTGGGATTCTCCACCTTCCCATCCCTTTCCCAGATCATTCAGCATCCCTGGATGAAGCAGCAGCGATGGGAGAAGTGACTGAAAAATTCCTTTAAGGATCCTAAAAGCCACTTGGAATTTTCACATTTTTCCCAGCAATAAAGCTGGGACATTACCAAAATCTCCTGCCATCAAAAGCTGCTGGTAAAACTCCAATCCATCAGTTATGAAATTCAATATTCCTCCCAGGAACTGCTCCCTGGGTGGATCCAGGCTCTTCTCTGCCATCCCTCGCTGGGCAGATGCTCTGGGATCAGATGGTTTGGCCATTCCAGGGGGTTTGTCTTCGAATTTGTGGGATTTGCGTCAAAAATCCCAGAGTGTTTGGCTTTGAAATTTTTTTTTTGAGCGAAGGGAGGTGACAAAGGACACCCTGGACATCGGTGACAGCGCCTCTGTCCTTTTGCAGAGCTCTCAAAAACTGTTGGATTTTACAAACCCCAATCCCAGACTGGAGAAATGCAGCTATGGGGACCCTCTGCCCTCCCAGCTCCAGGGGAGGAAGATTAATATAATATAATATAATATAATACAATATAATACAAAATAATATAATATAATATAATATAATATAATATAATATAATATAATATAATATAATATAATATTTATTATTATATATTATATAATATTTATATATACAATTTTATATAATTTATAATATAATTTATTATAAATGATATATAATATTTATTATTATCTTATATATTATATAGAGGCCGAGGAAGGATGGGATAACCCAGCAGATGCTCCCCCAGCTCCCAGAGGGTCTGAAAGGGTTGGAAACATCAGCAAATCCCTCCCCACAGCCAGCCCCATTAGCAGGTCGATGGAAAGGATCGATCAGACACTCCCCAGAGGCCCTGGGGGCTTTAATTGAGCTGTGCCCACCTGTAGCCAAACCCTGAATCATTTTTTGGCCAGACACCACCGAGGGCAGGGGAGTTTTGCTGAAAAACCTCAGAGAGAAATCATTGCTAGAAACCTTCAACAGCAGAGCTGGCCAGAAAATGCTGATTCTTTCCCCCAAGACAGCCCAGCCATTATCCCACTGGAGAATCCTCCCTCTCTCCTGGCTGTTCTCCACTGTGAAAAACACCAATCGCTTGTTTTTAAAATTTTAGAAGTTTAATAGTAATAAAAAATGGTTATAAAAATAGTAATACACTTAGAGTAATAATAATTTGGACAATTTAAGTTAGGACAATATGAGACAATAAAAGCAAAGAGTTACAGACGTCCAGGTACCTTTTTCTGGGCATCAGGAGCCCGAAAAAGGACCCACGTTAACAAAGGATTAACCCTTAAGAACAACAGCCTGTTGCATATTCATACACCTCATACATGATGCATAAATTCCATTCAAACACAGGATTCTGTCTGGTCTTCAACTTCTTCCTTCTAATCCTAACAGCGCCTTCGAGCCGGGAAGAAGTTCGTTTCTTCTGATAAATGAGCAATAAATTATTTTCTCTAAAAGATTCAGGTGTCCTGTGGCTGCTGTCTCACTGCAAGTCCTTTCTTTTTAAACAAAGCATCTTACACAGCTTAGTTTCTATTTTAACAATTTTTATAACCTAAAACCATATTTAACACAGTACTTAAGAGAACTAATACAGCATAACTTTCTAGCACAACACATATAATATTCATTTGGATATTTGCGGAAAGCCAATCATAAAATTCATACATTTTTCACATCCACCCTTCCCTTGTGTGGACTTTCTGGGGGCTTTTTTATTTTATTTTATTTTATTTTATTTTAAACAGCTGCTGCCTATTGAGCAGGGAAAAAAAAAAAAAAAAAACAAACGATGTTGCAGGAGGCTCTTTTGACCCTGCTGCTATAATTATTCCAGACTCCAGCGCTGGCTGTGCTTCAAATGCAATTTTCCCCGACGCCTCCCAGTCCTGCCGGTGGCTCCTTCCCGTCGGATCCGGATGGGGGATGCAGGCAAACCCCTCCGCACGGATTTCCCGGCAGGTTCTGCCTCCCCAGCTGCACCCTGAGGGCTTTTCCCTGCTCGTTTCGCCGATATTTTTGGGTGCCACCCGATTCCCTGCTCCCGGAGAGGAAACCAAGGAGCCGGACCCATCCCCTGCTCCTTAATTCTGCTTTTTCCACCTGCCAAATCCCAGCCGCCCCATTCACACCGGGGATCTGCCCCCTCCATCCCCACCCCAAGGGGTTCATCCTCTTGGCTCAGAACCAGCTGGGAAGATGCTAAACGAGCTCCTGAAATATTCATGCTCCTAAATGCTCATTCCAGGGGGGTCCAGGCGGGATGGGACCAGCCCAAATCCCAGCTGGGATTGCTAATGGCAGCGAGGGAAGGATTTTCCCGGATCCCGTTCCTGTTCCAGCTGGGATCGCGCAGCCCCAGCACCCCCCTGGCCATTATGGGATGCCCATTAGGCTGACCCAGCTGGTTCCGCAGCTGCTCCATCGTTATCCCGCCGGGAGGGAGCTCCGGGATCAGAGCCAGGCTGGCTCCGCTTCCCCCGAGCCCGGCGGGCACCGCAGGGCTCCGGGCTGGGCAGGGTTTGGGGATTTGGGGATTCGGGATGGGTTTGGTGCCTCCTTGCTCGGGGAGATTCCCTGGGGAAGGGTCGGGGTTGAAATCCCCCGGGGGAGGCACGGAGGGAGAATGGGAAACCCTCCCTGCTGCTGGTGTTGGTGGGGTTTGGGGGTGCTTGGGGGGGTTTGGGGGTTTGAAAGTGCTTGGGGTGGGTTTGGAAGTGCTTGGGGGTGGTTTGGGGTTTTGGAGATGCTTGGGTGGGTTTGCGGGTGCTTGGGTGGGATTTGGGGGTTTGGAAATGCTTGGGAGGGGTTTGGGGGTTTTGGGGATACTTGGGTGGGTTTAGGGTTTTGGAAGTGCTTGGGGGGTTTTGGAGATGCTTGGGTGGGTTTGGGGTTTTGGGGGTGCTGGGGGTGGTTTGGGGTTTTGAAGATGCTGGGAGTGTTTGGGGTTTTGGAGATGCTTGGGTGGGTTTGGGGTTTTGGAGATGCTTGGGTGGGTTTGGAGCTGCTTGGGTGGGTTTGGGGGTGCTTGGGTGGGATTTGGGGGTTTGGAAATGCTTGGGTGGTGTTTGGGGGTTTTGGAGATGCTTGGGTGGGTTTGGGGTTTTGGAGATGCTTGGGTGGCTTTGGGGGTTTTGGAGGTGCTTGGGGTGGGTTTGGAGATGCTTGGGGGTGTTTGGGGTTTTGGGGGTGCTTGGGTGGGTTTGGGGTTTTGGGGGTTCTGGGGGTGGTTTGGGGTTTTGGAGATGCTTGGGTGGCTTTGGGGTTTTGGGGGTGCTTGGGTGGCTTTAGGGGTTTTCGAGGTGCTTGGGGTGGGTTTGGGGTTTTGGGGGTGCTTGGGGGTGGGTTTGGGGTTTTGGGGGTGCTTGGGGGTGTTTGGGGTGCAGCAGAGTGCCCAGCTGGGGACACAGGTGACACTCATGGGGATGTTGGGACCCCTGAGCTGCCACCACCCCGTGGCCAGGCATAAAGTGACCCCAAGGATGCCCAAAATACCAAATCAGGCTGTGGGATGGAAAAACAAAGAGAAAAAGGAAAACAAAATAACCAAACCCAACAAAACCCCCAAAAAACCCAAACAAAAAAACAAATGAAAAATCAAATCAGGCTGTGGGATGGAGCAAATCGATCTCAAGGCACCCCAAATCAAAAAACCAAAATCAAAACCCAAATCAGGCTGGGATGGAGAAAACTGATCCCAAGGCACCCCCCAACAATGAAAACAGGCTGTGGGATGGAGCAAGTTGATCCCAAGGCACCCCAAATCACAAAACCAAAATCAAAAACCAAATCAGGCTGTGGGATGGAGAAAACTGACCCCCAAGGCACCCCCCTAAAAACCAAATCAGGCTGTGGGATGGAGCAAATTGATCCCAAGGCACCCCAGATCAAAAAACCAAAAATACCAAAATCAAAAACCAAACCAGGCTGTGGGATGGAGCAAATTGATCCCAAGGGACCCCAAAAACCAAACCAGGCTGTGGGATGGAGCGGGGACAGTCCCCAAGGTGTCCCTTGATGCTGCTGGGGACACCTCCAGGTGCTCTCCTGCGAGCTCCCACCTGCACAGGGAGTGGAGCAGGGCTGGAAAAGAAAGGATCCTTCAGTTTTTATGTGTTTATATATTTGAGGTCCTGCCCCCATGAAAGCTCAGGGTCAGGAGGCAAAATGGGCTCTGTTTGAGGCAGGACCTGTTGCTTGTGGGTTTTATCAGCATCTGCTAGGCCTTGCTCACTTCAAGAGCCTGATTTAGGGGCTGCAAATGCCCTCAGCCCCTCCAAAAGGAGAATAAAATGATGGGGTGGTCCTCACTATGCTGCAAATCCCCTCTCAACCCCTCCAAAATGAGGGTAAAATGAGGTGCTGGTCCTCATTGTGCCATAAATCCCCTCAGCCCTTCCAAAATGAGGATAAAATGATGTTCTGGTCCTCCCCCCACTGCTCCTAACCCCAAATGCCCATGGCCAGCCCAGCCCTGATTTGAGGAGCTGCTTTTGAGCTCACCCAGTGCTTAAATCCAAATCCAAACCTCCATATTTTATTTTATTTTTTTTTTAGCCCAAAACAAACAGCAAGGCAAGGAAAGAAACTCTCTTGTTGGCCTCTCTGGCTGCCAAGATAACCAACCCTCCTAACGAGCTGCTGTAATTAGGTGCTTTGATTCCCTGGTGCTGGAGGAAGGGGGTGCTCATCAGTTCCCTGGATTTGGAGGACGTTGGGATGCTCGGTTTCCATCAGGGAGTTCTGGGTGCGCACAAAACAGATTTAAACACTGGGGAACCCATCCTTGGTGTTTTTTTCCCCTCTCAAAATAGAGGTAAAAGCGGAAATGGAGAAATATCCCCATGGGATAAACAATTTTTTTGGAAGGAAAAGGGAAATAATGTCGCTGCTGGTCTATTGAGATGTTCTCCTCTGAGACCCCCGCCCCAACCCCCAACTTTGATAATATTGACTTTTTAAATCAGCCGAAATATGAAATCCCTCCGTTCTACCCCGAAATTAATATTTTAATAGAATATAAAAGTCGAGGCAGGGATGGAGCCGAGCAGTAAAACTGAAATGAAACATTTTCATCTCGCAGGAAGGAGCGGCTTTGGCGCCACTGCTTTGCTTCTTCCTTCCGCTCCTTTTATGGGGCTATTAAAATATTCATTTTAATATTATAAATATTGCATTCCATACCTAATGTGCCTTTGCACTCTTTGGGGCACCCAAAAGTCAGACCCATTTGCTGGGATGTGCTCAGGACCTGCAGCAGCTCAGGAGTGAAGTATTTCAGGCTTTTTTTTTTGCTTTTTCCACCCATTTTTTTCTGGGAGGATGGAGAACCTTGGGGTGGCCTCTGGGACCAATGACAGAGCCATGGATCTACAGAATAAATCATTAATCCAGCTGGACAATTAATTCCAATAAAAGGCTTTTTTTTTCCCACCCCCACATCTCCTTAGAAATAATCGCATAAAATGAATTTATGGCAATTACGGGATTCCTCTATTTCTGTCATTATCAGAACTATAGAAGGAAGGGCTGAGGATACAAATGGATTTCTGGAAGGGAGGGAACTGAGGTGGATTTTTAATCACGTTTTCGAATCAGCCACTCAGCTCCCACCCAGGATTAGCTCTGGGGCAGGGCTGGGATGCTCCTGCCACTACCAAGGAATTTCCCTGCGTGCATTACTGGAAAATAATGGAGAAAACAGAAGCTTGGAGTGAGGCTTTCACTCACCTGACATGTCCCCAGGGCTGGTTTGGATTAATTCTTCCTGGTTTATGAGGGATTTATCTCCTTTGGAGGGTCCTGGGGGGTGAAACAGAACAACTCCAGGCGCGAAGCTCAGCGCTGGCTCCTGGCTTTTTGGTAAGATGCCCCAAAAAATGGGGTTTGGGATGTGTTTTCATGCATCCAGAGAAGCGCTTTGCACACCAGGAGCTCTCCCAGCAAAGCCTTGGAAACAGCAGAGCTGGAGAGAGAGGCCGTGCCTCAGTTTCCCCAGGAAAAGGGGACGCGTGTCCCTCCCGATGCCACCTCCGGAGGTCCCCGGGCAGCAGCGACACCTCCAGAGCGGCTCCCACAGGGATTAGGGCTGGCTCGGGGGTGATCAGCGCCCTGTTATCCCAGCGATTAGTGGGATTAGGGCAGGTGAAACTCCGGCCAGGGATTATCACCGGGATGGAGAGCCCGGCCGTGCTCCCTGCCCGAGCTGGCACCAAATCCTCCCTGGGATTTATCCACGTGGGAAGCGCCCCCAGCCCTGCTCGGTGACAATGGGGTGACCGTGGTGTTCTGGGGATTGGGGCCATGGGGTGAGCGGGACGGAGCTGCTGGCCTGGGGGTGATTTGGGAATCACCATTTGGGAATCACCATTTGGGAATCTGTCCAGACCCCATCCTGCCTGGACATCCCTCTTGTGGTTTATTTTTGGGGATAATTCCTTGGAAAATCCACCCAGGAGTTGCTCAGGTGAGTCCCCACAAGGACACGTGGGAATCACCATTTGGGAATCACCATTTGGGAATCTGCCCAGACCCAATCCTGCCTGGACATCCCTCAATGGTTTTTTGGTTTTTTTTGGGGATAATTCCTTGGAAAATCCATCCAGGAGTTGCTCAGGTGAGTCCCCACAAGGACACGTGGGAATCACCATTTGGGAATCACCATTTGGGAATCTGTCCAGACCCAATCCTGCCTGGACATCCCTCCGTGTTTGTTTTTTTTGGGATAACTCCTTGGAAAATCCATCCAGGAGTTGTTCAGGTGGGTCCCCACAAGGACACGTGGGAATCACCATTTGGGAATCACCATTTGGGAATTTGTCCAGACCCAATCCTGCCTGGACATCCCTCAGTGGTTTTTTGGGGGATAATTCCTTGGAAAATCCACCCAGGAGTTTTTTCAGGTGGGTCCCCACAAGGACACGTGGAAATCACATTTGGGAATTTGTCCAAACCCAATCCTGCCTGGACATCCCTCCATGTTTGGTTTTTGGTTTTTTATTTTGTGGGATAACTCCTTGGAAAATCCATCCAGGAGTTGCTCAGGTGGGTCCCCACAAGGACACGTGGGAAATCGTTCTGGGGTTACATTTTGCCCTTCCCTGCCTCAGCTCCTGCTGAAATAAGGGGATTTATCTCCCCCTGGCTTTGCTCCTCACTCGGGAGAGATCCCAGCCCACTCCAGCGCCGGAGTCATAAATAAAATCCAGCTGGGGTAAAAATCCTCCTTTCTGGAACAGCTGAAAAAAAAAATATAAAATCTCCCAGCGGTGCTGCCAAGAACCTGCCAGAGGCACCGCGGGAAGGCGGGAGGGATTGCGCCCCAAACATCCCTCCTTAAAAGCCTCATCCATCAGTGGGGAAAAGCATCCCGAGGCGGGGAAGGACAGGCCACCATTCCCAGTTTGCCAGAGCTCCTTCTGGAGTGGGGAAATTGAGGATTTGTCCCACCTGGACAGGGTGGGGAGGAGATCCCGGGGGGCTCAGCCCTCCCCTGCCGAAGCAATTTGGAGATTGGTTTATAAATGATGGGATTTTTATGGAAACAAGCCTGGGAGGCGGCGGGGCCGCTCCAAAACAACGCTCGGGCCGTTCCTGCGGAATTCCAGGTGGCGGGGATTGAGGCACATCCCATCTCCCTCCTTCTCCTCCTCACCCTGGTGTTGTTCCCAAAGCTCTCCCAGCAGCACCCAAAGGTGCTGGGGACGCTCGGGGGGATCCATCATCCTCCTCCTCCTCCTCCTCCTCCTCCTCTTCCCAGGGGCATCTTCAGCTCCTGTCACTGCTCAAGGTCAGTCCCATTAATTGCCGTGAATTATTTTGGCGTTAATGGAGATGGCTTGTGCGCTCCCACCGCTGAGTGAGGCTGCCAGCAGGAACGTGTTTCCTGGGAAAGGGAGATGGGGAAATGGATGGAAGCAGAGCAGGGAGAGGGGAGGCACCCGGGCTTGGTGTGGGCAGGAAAACGCAGCCAGCCCTGGTGGGAATGGGATCTCAGACCCCAAAATGCTCTCACGTTCCTGTTGGGCGCATTAGGGGAGTGTGGCATTCCCAAAAACCCAACTGTCCCATGGCTCCAGCAGGCTGGGACAAGGGAATGAGGGATAAGGGAATGAGGGATAAGGGAATGAGGGATAAGGGAAGCCCTCCCCAGCCATGCAGGGAGCATCTCCAGGCCCTGCAGGAGCCGATCCCAGGATGTGCCCAGGTGTGGAGGGCACCAGGAGGGCACAGGGGGTCCCCCCAATACCCCCGGCCTGTGTGCACAGCCAGGAGGGGTGACAGGGCTGAGCCCCCCGGGTGGCACGGAGGGGACAATCTCCGGGTGTGGCACAGGGGGACAACCTGCAGGTGTGCCATAGGGGACACGCTGCAGGTGTGACACAGAGGGGGGACAATCTGCAGGTGTGGCACAGGGGGAAAATCTGCAGGTGTGGCATAGGGGACGCGCTGCAGGTGTGGCACAGGAGGGGGGACACTCTGCAGGTGTGGCACAGGAGGGGGGGACAATCTGCAGGTGTGCCACAGGGGACACTCTGCAGGTGTGGCACTGAGGGGACAATCTGCAGGTGTGGCACAGGAGACACGGTGCAGGTGTGGCACAGGGAGGGGACAATCTGCAGGTGTGATGCAGGGAGGGGACACTCTGCAGGTGTGGCACAGAGGGGTGACACGCTGCAGGTGTGACACAGGGAGGGACAATCTGCAGGTGTGACACAGGGGGGACACTGCAGGTGTGGCACAGGAGACACGGTGCAGGTGTGGCACAGGGAGGGGACACTCTGCAGGTGTGGCACAGAGGGGTGACACTCTGCAGGTATGACACAGGGAGGGACAATCTGCAGGTGTGGCACAGGGGGGGACACTGCAGGTGTGGCACAGGAGACACGGTGCAGGTGTGGCACAGGGAGGGACACTCTGCAGGTGTGGCACAGAGGGGGGACACTCTGCAGGTGTGGCACAGAGGGGGGGACACTCTGCAGGTGTGACACAGAGGGGTGACACGCTGCAGGTGTGGCGCAGGCACCGCCGGCGTGGCCAAGCCCGGCTGCTCCTCCCCGCGCTCCCCTTGCCCAGGAGGGCTCGGAACCCCCCAAATTTCACCATCCCGGGGCAGGGCCGGGCACCCCCGGGGGGGCTCGGGGAGAGGGAGGAGGAGGAGGAGGAGGGAACAGAGGAGGAGGAGGAGGAGGAGGAGGAGGAGGAGGAAGGCGCCTCCCCCTGCCGCTCGCTGGCGCCCAGCGGAGCCCGATGCGGCTCGGGCCGGGCGAGCGGGCACCGGAGCGCCCAGCCCGGCCCGGCACAGGCTGGGGGGGGCCCCGGCAGAGCCCCCCTCAACCTCCCGAGCCCCCGGCACCCCCCGCCAGCAGCGGGGGGGACACCCCGCCTTTAACGCGGGGACCCCCTCTCCGGAGCGCTCCTGGCGGGGTCCCCCCGCTGCCAGCGCTGAGCCCCGGGGTGTCCCCCCCGCCCCGCTCCGGCCCCCCCAAACTTTGCCCTGGGATGCGGGGACTCCGCCGCCGAGCTGCTCCTGCCGCCGATTGATCGCATCTGCCTGGGATTAATTATTCACCCGGCTCCGGCTTGTGGTTTTTTTGTGTTACGTTCTTCTTGTTTTCTTGGGTTTTTTGGTTGATTTTTTTTTTTGCCTGTTTATTTTATTCCTCCAGGGGAGCGCGTTAATTCCGCTTTTTTTTTTTTTTTTTTTTCCCTTCCCCCCCCACCCCTCCAATTTTAATTTTTTTTTCTTTTTTTTCCCTTTCGGAAGAACAGCGCTTGGAATTCTGTTTTTTTTTTTCTTCTGGTGGGGGGGGAGGTGGTGTGCTGGCGACCCGCACCCTGCAGCATCATCATCATCCTCCTCCTCCTCCTCCCTCGGCACATCGGGGCTGCTTTTTGCCTCCGGGAAAAGGGGGTTCCACGTGCTCTGCTCCCCCCGCTCGCGGCTCCCGAGGAGGAGGAAGAGGAGGAGGGGGTCCCTCTCTCCCCCGCCGGGCTGGGCGCTCCCCCGGCCGCCCTGCAGGCGCTGGGGGGGGGTTGCGGCAGCTTTGGGGGTGCGGGCCGGGGAGGGGCGGGGGGCCGGAGATGGGGCGCTCTGCTCGCTGAGCTGGGGGGGGGCAAAGCCGAGCCCCCCCTAACCTGACCCGGTTCCCCCCCCCTCCCCAAATTCCGCCGCTCCCGGCTCGCACGTGGTTGGATTTAGGGGGATTTCTGCGGGTTTTTTCGGTGCTTGGTTTGGATTCCTTTCATTATTATTTTATTTTATTTTTTTTTCCGCCGCTGGGGTGCCTCGTTTTTTTTTTTTTTGTTTTTTTTTGTTTTTTTTTTTTTTCTTTTTTCTCCCCCACTGCTTTTTCTGGCTGTCCCCCCACCTTGCAATGGCCTCTCTGGAGAAGATGCTGCCCGGACCGGCCGCGCTGCTCTGCTGCCTCTGCTCCCTGCTGCTCCCCGGTAAGTGCTGGAGATGGAGGGGCGGGGGGGGGCAATATTTACAAATACATCTCTATAATATACATGCCTGCAATACGGGGCTTTGCACCACCTGCCCCCCCACCCCACCCTCGGGGCACCCCCTGCCCCTCTGGGTCCCCCCTCCCGCGGCCACCCCCTCCCTGCCCCCCCCCGTGCCCCCCCCAGAGCCGAACGGGTGAAGATTAGAGTTTATTCCTGGCTTAATAAAATGACAGCTTGTGCTCGTGAGCGGGCTGGGCTGCCAGCAGGGTGGCAGGGGGACGCACCAGGCGAGGGGGTGTCCCCTGACCCCCCCCCCCCCGCGACTCTTGTCTCCTTAATGCAGAGCTGCTTTAGCGGCAGGATCAGGGGTTTATCCGCTATTATCCACTCGCTGATCCCCCAGACCCCCGCCCCGGCGCTGCCCTGCTCTGTGCTGAGTTGCTGGGCAGGCTCTGCCCCGCTGGCGGCGTTTTGGGGCGGGGGTGCAGCCCCTGGCATCCCCTGGCGTCCCCCTCCCTCCTTCTCCCACCCGTTTGGGGTTGGGGGGCCCTGCAGCCCCTGGCTCCGAGGCGCATCCCGAGCGCTGCGGTGACAGCCCGGCCTGTCCCGGGGACAGCACCTGCTGCTGGGGGCTGCCATGGGCCAGCGAGGGGTCACACACACCCCGAGGGACGCGGGGCTGGCTTCCAGGAATGGTTTTTGTGCATGCTTTCCATTTAAAATCGAGCCCCGGCCGAAGCCGCTTTCCCCGGCCCGGCCAGGCAGAAAGTGGGGGCTGTTTGCAGTCTGGGGGGGCACCTGGCTCTGGCCTGGGGCTCGGGGTGTCCTGGGGACACTGCCCAGCTCAAGTGACCCCTCCAGGAGCTGCAGGGTTCCCTGGACCGTGCCTGGCTCTGTGTCACACCAGCAGCCCACGGCCGAGGCACTTTGGGCTCTCCCGGCATCTGCAGCACCCTGAGGGTCCTGGAGGAGCTTGAGGAGGGGTGAAATAATGAGGAGGGGGATGCTGGGGGCACTGATGGCGGCTGGAAGGGAGGGTTTTCCAGCCTGGAAATCCAGAGCCCAGCGGAGGAGCAGGGATGCTCCAGGCTGTGGAGCCACAACTTTCCGTAGCATCCTCAGGGGTGGCAGAGCTCCCCGTTCCCACCCCAGACTGTTCCTGGGGGGCTCCCCGGGCAGGCTGTGCTGGCACAGCTCATTGGCAGCGCCAGCTGAGGGGTCTGGCAGCCTGGAGGGAAGCAGGATCTCCCCCTGCCCCATCTCCCAGCTGTCTGGAAGCATCCCTGTGGGAATGCCATCCATGGGGAACGGCCTCTGCCGCAGGGGCTGGACGTGCCCCCTGCTCCCCATCCCCTCCTGGGTGTCTCTGATCCCCCATTGCTGCTGGGAGCCCACAAACCCTCTGGGTCAGGCCTGGATGTGTCCCCTGGGCTGGGGGATGCCGTGTCCCCATCTCTGGGGATGTGTCCCCATCTCTGGGGATGTGTCCCCAGTGTCACTGCCAGCTGGGTGAGGGTGGCCTGTGCCCCTGGGAAGGGAAACCTCAGCCAGGAGTTTTTATTCCCCTCCCAGGACGCTCAGCTGCCCTCTCTGGCCTTTCGTGGACAAATAAAGGTCTCAGAGGGAGGAGGGAAAAGCCACGGAGAGCTCCTGATTCTCCAGAGCTCCTTCCGAACGTCTCGGGCTGGCAGCGGGGTCAGCCCGCGGTGAAGCAGTGCCTGCCTCTCCTGCTTGCAGGATTTCGTTCCCTTTTTCCCGTTTTCCCCTTGTTTTTTATTTAAGAGCAGCCCTTCGTGCCAGCCTCGCTGCACGGAGCTGCTTGGCCGAGGCCCCAGATCAGCTGCTCCCAGAAATGGGGTTTTTGGGATTTTTTTTTTTTTTTTTTTGGGCATCTCTAGTCTGGGATGGCCCCCGGGTGGCAGGATGGACAGATGGACATGTGGAGCGTGGATGCTGGTGGTGTCTGCTCGGTGCAGCTGCGCTGGGACCTGTTGGGATGCAGCACGGGGGACCGGTGGGTTTCTGGGATGGTTTCAGCCGTCTGTAGGCTTGAACCTGGACTCTGCCTCTTCCCTCAGCTCCCTGCAGCGTGCCTCAGTTTCCCTGCTCCCAAAGGAGCCTGGAGGCCCTGCTGGGGTGATCCTGTGCCAGGATTCCTGGCAGGTTTTGGGTTCTGTGCTGGATCCCACATCCCATCCCGCGTATCCCATCCCTGGCTCTCCCCGCATCCCAGGCCAGTGGGATCTTGGAGGAGCAGGATGGTGCCTCAGTTTCCCTGGTCCCAAAGGAGCCTGGAGGCTCTGCTGGGGTGATCCTGTGCCAGGATTCCTGGCAGTTTTGGGGTTCTGTGCTTGATCCCACATCCCATCCCGTGTATCCCATCCCTGGCCAGTGGGATCCTGGAGGAGCAGGATGGTGCTCCAGGGCTCCATCCCTGCCGGGGTCTCCAGCCAGGACACCCCAAACCCGGCGGGGGGCACACCCCAAGCAAGCCCCGTGCCTTGTGAGCAGCTCCAGCTCCGGGGTTTTCACACCAGCAGGTGGAGATGTGCCATAACTTGCCGGGAACCGGGAACCCGCACCCGCCTCTGCTCAGGGAACACCGGGAATGCGCCCCGGGAACCCCTCCCCGGGTTTGCAGCCCCCCCAGGCCGGCTTTGGGGATGGGCTCGGAGCAGCTGAGCATCCCCAGGAGCAGGGAAGGGCAATGGGGTTTTTGGTTGGGTGGGTAAAGGGGGAGGACCATCTGAGCTGGGTTAAACTGGCACAAGTTTTACCCTTGGCGCCACAGAAAAGGGGGATGTGCAGGGATATTCCTTTTGGATTTTGGCTCTGGAGTGCCCCTGTGTGACCCCAAAACCCACTCCAGCTCTCCCAAACCCCAATAGCTGAAATGCCAGCCCGATGCTGGGGTTTAGGGGCATGAAGTTGAATTTCCCCCTTGGGAAATTCTTTTCTTCTCCCCCTTTTGCCCTCTTGGTGTTTTTGAAGGAAGGGAAAAGGCTGAGGGCAATCTTTTGAGCAATAATTTTGGGGAGCACCAGCCACAGGGTTTGGTCCTCATCCAGACCTGTCCTTTTGGGGGAAACTGAGGCAGGGGATGGGGTGGCAGCACCGCCTGGCTGGGGATTGCTCAGGAATTTTTGGAAACCTGGCTATTTCCTTGAGAATTTCTTTCTTTTTTTAAAGCGCTACTATTTAAACCACTCCAGCTGCTGAGATCCCTCTCCCAGCTCCTCTGCATCCCAAAAAACACAAAAAAAAAAGGGAAAACTGAGCATCCCTGCAGAGCATCCCCAGCGTTCCATCAGCACATCCCAGCTCCAGAGCCTCTTGTGGAGGGAGTCAGGGGGAAGTGGCATCACCCTAGGGAATGGTGGTGAGGCACAACCTGATTTTTTTTTTTTTTTGGCTCCTGCATTGCCTGGCCAAAATAACGTTGGGTGTGTTGGAGCTGCTGGGTGTCCCCTCCCGCGTGGTGCCTGTCACTGCCACCACAGGAGCGTCCCATCCATCTGGAAAAGGTCACTCTTGCTAATCTAATCAGAATCTTTTATTATTAAATACACGGCTCTGCTAACGAGCAGCCCCCCGGGCAGGCAGGCAGGGAAGTGGCTGCTCCTGGGGTGGGACACGCTGGGATGGGGTTGGGGACACCAAGGGTGGCTCTGGGGATGAAATCTCCCCTGGAGGTGGTGGCAGAAGCAGGAATGGTTCGGTGGGGTGGAGTGAGGCAGTTCTGCTGCTCATTCCCCAGGGAAAAGGGGGCTGGAGCTCCCCTGGCTGGAATTTGGGAGCTCTGGGCTCCTCCAGCCACGTTTGGGGGTGGCCCAGCGGGGCTGGGGGATTTCTGTGGCTGTCAGCTGAGGTTGTTCCTCAGGATGTGCCTCTCCCTTTTCCTTGAGCTGCTCCCTGACCTGTTGCTGCTCCTGGCCTGTCCCATGTCCCTCGTTTTTCCCACCTCCTGGATAATATTTGCCATCCTGAATTTCCCCTAAAAGCCCAAGCTTTAGGTGCTGCTGGGGTGGCTTTGCCACCATCACCTCCCATCCCCTGCAGGAGTTTGGGTTTGCTCTGAGGCTCTTCCCCAGGACTGGCAAAACATGAGAATGAATTCATTTTTCATTTATTTTTCCTTTAAGGAGAAGCTGTGGTTTTGCTCTGGAGGATAAATCAGGCTGGAAATGCAATCCCTGCTGCTGCCAGCTCGGTGCGGCTGCGGGATCAGCTCCTCTCCTGGAGCCAGGCAAGGGGATGAATTCCAGCTGTGTTCGAGCTGGTACCGGCTCCCAGGCCTGCTTTTGGGGATCTGGGGCTGATGTTGGACCCCAAACCTGAGACCTGGGGCTGGATTTCCCTTGGGAAATGCTCTGGAATCGAATCCGGCTCCACCACGCGCCACCGGAGGGAAAGGAATGAGCTGGCACAGAATCCTTCTGGAAGGTGTTGCTGGGCACAGCCTGGAGTGCTGGGGAGGGCAGCCTGGGGACAAATTCCGTGTTCAGAGGGTGCTGGGGTGATGCTCCTGCTCCTGGCCCTGCTGGCAAGGGATGGAGAGGGGATGGGGTGATCCGAGCAGGACGCGTGGCCTTGGGGGTGTCCCTGCATTGCCTCTGTCCCCACGCTGGGGTTTTGGGGGTTTGTCCCTCAGGAGCTGCTGTCCCTGTTCCTGATTCCCATTTCTGACTCCCCAGGGTGGTTTTTAGGAGAAGCCACCTGGGCTGCTCCCAGCATTGAGCTCCCTCAGCTCAGCAGCCCCACAGAACATTCTGGGTCTGCCCCGTTTATCCCAGGGAATCTCCCCTCCCATTCCTTTCTGGTCATTCATAATCAGCCACTTCCCTGTGCTTTTTTTTTTTTTTTATCCCCCCCTTTTAAAATTAATTTTTTCTTTTTTCTCCCTCCTCTGGAAAGGCCTTCTCCTCCCTGTCCCCCAGCCTGTCCCTTGTGTGATTTGTGGAAATGGCTCTAAAGTAGCTGCTGTGTAAAAGCCTTGCTGGCTCCAGGAATTTATGGCAGGCTCTGCCTCTGCACGGCACATCCCATTTAGGCCATATTTATTTATTCCTTTAGGTCTCTGGTTTGTTGTTTTTTTTTTCTCTTCCCTGTTTTGCTTATTCCCTTTTATTAATTTCCTGGGGGAAGCACAGCCCTTGGCACTGCTGGAATGGTTCCCTTTTGCTCCATGCTGCTTCTCCCCCTAAAAATATCCCAGGATATGTCCCAGCAGTGTTACTGGATTTTATTGCTCCTGCTGATGGAAAAGCCAGGTTGGACTTCTTGGAGAGGGAGAATTCTCAGTGATCTACAAGAAAAGCCCACCAGGCACAGCCCTGTGTTAGAGAATCCACTCCTGCTCCTCCCAGGATTCCAGTCCCAGGGCTCCAATCTCAGGACTCCACATCCCATCCAGCTCCCACTCAATTCCTGCCCCAGGCTGATTTTAGGAAGCATTTTAGCCTCAGAGCCATGGCAATTCCCAGCTCATCCCTGCCATGGCTCCTGGACAGTTCCAGGAGCATCCCTGCATCCTGCTCTTCCCACGCTCTCCCCGCTGTGTGCCAGGGGAAGGTGATTCCACATTTGTAACAATTATTCACTTAATTGAGTTCCAATTAGCTGGGACTGGAGATGGAGGCTCTGGATGCATCAGAGGGAAGGGGGAGCTTGTTGTCATTTATGTCACCAAAACCAATTTCCAAGGCTCTGCCTGCAGGGAATGCTTTGGAGGTTTCCATGAGGGGTCTCTCTGTATTTTCTGCTTTTGGTTTGTATTTAATTCCTGGCTCTTTATTTTATTTTTTTTTCCTCTGGGACTGTGGAGTGGAGAGGGGCACGTATTTGGGCTGGCTGTGTTTTAGTGGAGGCCTGGAGGATTCTTTTCTCCCTTTTTGTTGCTTTTTAGGGTGTTTGGAGGTGCTGACCCCGCTGGCGTGGGAGTGTGGGGTGGCAGGGTCGGTGCTGTGGGATGAGGAGGGAAGGGATTCCCAGGGGAGGTAGGGAGGTGTCTGAGCCTGACCCTTCCCTGGGACCACCTCCAGCTGTGGGGCATCTCTAGAAGCTCCAGATGTGGCACATCCCAGGTGTTTGGGGCCACTGTCACCCGTTTTCCCTTTGTACTTTGTCCTGATGGATGGGGTGGCAAAGCCTGAACCAGCAGATTTTAGGGCTGGGATCCACAGGAAGCTCAGGGGAATGGGGTGGAAGCAAAGGGAAGTGAGAGGTGTCCAGTGGGGAATAGCCAGGCTGGGTGTCCTCTTTGGGGGCTCCTGGTTCCTGGGGTTTTGGGGGGATCTGTCACTCCACTGACTCCTCTGGGTATGTCCTGCCATCATCACCCTGCTCAGGGCTAAAATTGTCACTTTGTCACCCTGGAATGGCACTGGAGCTGGTGATAAGGAGCACTGATGGTCCTGGGGACGGGTGGGCACCAAAACCCCTCCACAGGAGCCCCTCAGGGAGGGACAGTGACACCCCCTCCATCCCACCCCGGGCATTTGGGGTGGCTTTGTCACTATGGCAGCTCAAGTCCCTGCTTTAGGGACAGCTCTCCTGCCTTGTTCCAAGCTGGGACACCACGGGAGCCTGGCTGGAGCTGTGAGAGCTGGGGCTGGAGTCCCACATTCCCTGGAGCTGCGTTCATCCATCGATCCTCCGAGCCCCCAGCGCCGCCCATTAACATCCAGAGAGCTTTGAGCCCTCCTGGGCTGACCTCAAACCTCCCCTCCCTCCTCTCCAGGGCTTTCCCTGTGTGCTTTCCCCCCCATAAGTGGGGATATAGCCCCGGGAGCCCCTGCTGAGGCCCAGGGGATAAGCCAGGATCAAGATTCCCCCCTGGAGCGTGGCTGCAGTGATCCCAAGGCCGACAGCTGGGCTGGGCTAAGCTGCTGGTTCTGGAGCAGGGGAACGGGAGGAGGAGGAGGAGGAAGAGGAGGGTCTCCAGCCTCAGGAGAGCAGGTGGGAGCAGGGATGGAGGCAGCAGGATGGAGGGGCTCTGCCTGGGCCCCGTTTTCTGGGGATTCAGGGGTTCCATCCAGTCTGTCCATCCTGCTCTCCACCAGGCTGGCCGAGCCCAGCATCCCCTGCATCAGGAGTGGAGGTGATGGTGATGATGATGAAGATGATGATGATGAAGTCATCCTGGATTTTCCCTAAAAGCCCAAGCTTTAGGCGCTGCTGGGGTGGCTTTGCCACCTCACATGGCGCTGTCACCTCTGATCCCCTGCAGGAGTTTGGGTTTGCTCTGAGCTCTTCCCCAGCACTGGCAGATCACGAGAATGAATTCATTTTCACGGGGCACCCTGCTGTTGGGAGGATGTGCAGGGGTTTTGGGGGCTGTTTTTCCTGTTCTGGGATTTCAGGTACTGACCAAAGCAGGTTCTGCTGGGGTGGCTTTTCTGCTTCACATGGTGCCGTCACCTCTGATCCCCTGCAGGAGTTTGGGTTTGCTCTCAGCTCTTCCCCAGCACTGGCAGAACACAAGAATGAATTAATTTTCATGGGGCACCCGCCTGCCCAATGTTGGGAGGATTTGCAGGGCCTTTTGGTGCTGTTTTTTCCAGATCTGGGATTTCAGGCAGGGCTGGAGGGCGCTGACCAAAGCAGGTGCTGCTGGGGTGGCTTTGCCACCTCACATGGCGCTGTCACATCCCCTGCAGGAGTTTGGGTTTGCTCTGAGCTCTTCCCCAGCACTGGCAGAACACGAGAACGAATTAATTTTCACAGGGCACCCTGCTGTTGGGAGGACGTGCAGGGGTTTTGGGTGCTGTTTTTCCCCGTGCTGGGATTTCAGGCAGGGCAGGAGGGCACTGCCCCTGTCCCCATGTGCCCTCCCGGGCGGGCAGAGCAGCTCGGCCCATCTGGCCCTGTGGCTGGGGCACATCTGGCGGGGCAGATGTGGGGCTCCACAAAGGTGTTTACACCTGGGCAGGTCACCCCAGCTTCCCCAGGGACACACCAGGGTCCTGCCCTGTCCCTCCGTGGGGCTGGGGGTGGCTGCTCAGCCCAGGAAGCCCCCGGGCCAGTGGGGATGTGCCAGGCACGGAGAGCTCTGCTGTGCTCTGGCTGCCCGTGCTGAGCTGCTGGGGTGGAAGGGCCAGATGGGCCCCTCAGTGCCGGCCCAATAAACCCGGAATGCAGGTCAGGTGCTGCAAATCCCGCTCACCAGGGCTGCAGGGCAGAGCCAGCCGGCAGGGCTTAACCCTTCTGTCCCCCAGACCCGGTCAGAGGGGTACCTGAGGCCACCTCCCCTCTCAGGGGTGACAAGAAAGAGGGGCTGGGGACAGCGGTGGGGGGACTGCAGTGTCCTGAACTGGGCTGTCTGTCTGTCCTTCCTGTCTCCTTCCAGGCACCCTTCTTTGTTGGGTCTTTTCCCCCCTTTCCTTTTCCCCCTTTCCTTTTCCCCCTTTCCTTTTCCCCCTTTCCTTTTCCCCCTTTCCTTTTCCCCCTTTCCTTTTCCCCCTTTCCTTTTCCCCCTTTCCTTTTCCCCCTTTCCTTTTCCCCCTTTCCTTTTCCCCCTTTCCTTTTCTTTTCCCCCTCCCTTACCCCCTTTCCTTTTTCCTTTCCTTTTTCCTTTTCCTGGAGCTGTTCTTTTGCTTTCCAGTCACTTTTGACCTCCATCCATCCTTTATTCTCCCTCCTGTTTTATTTATCCCTATTCCCCCTTTCCCTCACCCACAGCTCCATGCACCTCCTGCCTCCCTTCTCCTTCCCTCCGGTGCCTCTGGCTGTAATTCCAGCCTGGGTTAGGCCCTCTCCTGTCGGGATTAGTTTAGGGCCAGGAAAGGGAGGCTCCCGGCTGCAGATTAGAGCATCGTTTAAATGCATTTTGTCTGGGGAGGAAATCGCTTCCCTGGGTGCCGCCAATCTGCCGGCGCTCAACTCATCATGGCCATGCCATTAATCTCCAGCCCAGCCTGGCCCTGTCCCCGCCCCAGCTGGCACGGCTGGGGCACAGGGCTCGGTGACAGGGCCACCCTGTGTGTCCCCATTGTGGCACAAAAGTTTGGGAGGTGTCCCTGTCCTTGTCCTGCTACACCCAACCCTGATTATCCAGCACCCATCCCCACGGAGGGAGGGAGGGAGGAGATGGCTGCTGGAGGGGCCAAATGGCACCCAAAGCCTGGGACAGAGGGTGGGTGACAGAGGGTGCCCCTCACAGCAGGCCCTGGGTGCTCACCAGGCTGGCACAGAGCTTCTCCTGTCTCCTGCTCAAGGGTGACACCAGAAATTCTGCCGCACCTCAAGGCTGGATTCTGCTTGGGGCTGTGCTGGGCAGTGAGTTGGGTGGGATTTGGGTGGGATTTGGGTGGGTTTTCCCTGTGGAATGTCCTGATCCTGCTGCAAACCCTGGCGGTTTTGGAGGGCTGAAATCTAATGCTGTTTCAGAGCGGGTTGAGCAAAGCCCCTTTCTCTGTACCCAAGTGGCTCCAGCTCATGTTGCTCCAGCTGCTGGATCCTTTTCCCTCAAATAATCTCATGCCTTGGGAAAAAAAAAAAAAAAATCCCCTTTTCCACTTATTGGGGATGGCAGGAGGATGCAAACCTTCACCTTTCACAGCAGAAAACAGCTTCCATGAATCACAAGGGCAGAAAGCTGCTGGTTCTGGAGCAGTGCTGGTGTCACCGAGCAGAGGGGCACCCATGGGTGTGTTCCAGGCTTTAGCACCTCTCCTGCACCTCCTGGCTCTCCGGGAGATGGGAAAACAGGCAGAGCCAGCAGGATGGGGTGGCAGGGGCTGGAGCTGTGGCAGTGCATCCCCAGCATTCCCACAGCCCCGGGGGATTCTCTACCTGGCTCTGGGGCAGCTTCCACCATGGGATGCGGATTCTGCCTGTCCCCTATCCACTGCTAATCCTTTTATGAGCTCTCTAAGCTGCTTAACTCCCCTGTGCCCCGCAGCAGAGACCTCCCTGCCTGGGCCGGGGGTTCCTGCATCCCTGGAGCCCACAGGAAAGAGGCTGGGCCAGGGGTTTCTGCATCCCTTGAAGGGGTTCCTGCATCCCTGGAGCCCCCAGGAAAGCGGCTGGGCCAGGGGTTTCTGCATCCCTTGAGTTCCTTCATCCCTTGAGCCCCGCTGGGCCGGGGTTCCTGCATCCCTTGTGTTCCTGCATCCCTTGAGCCCTGCTGGACCAGTGGTTCCTGCATCCCTTGAGCACCGAGGAAAGCGGCTGGGGCCACTTTTTGAGGCTGGAAAATTCCTCCGGGTCCTGGCACGCTGCAAAGTGGGGAAGGGGGACTGAGTGATTGCCGGGAGAGGAGCCGTCACATCCACACCTTTCCCCGCCGTTTGACGCCGGTAATTTGGGCTCTGCCGCCCGGGAGCCGCTTGGGAGCGGCTGCAATCAGCACCGGGGATGCGGGGAGCCGAGGGGAGCGGGGGGGATCCAGCGCTCCTGGGAATTCCTGGCAGCTGCTGGAGAAGGCAAAGACCTTGAGATGTCTTCCAGGCTCCAGCAGCTGCCAGCACAAGGCACCGGCTGCTTTTCCCAGGAAGATTTCCATGGGTTTTCCCCCTGCTTGCAGCGCTGGAATCGGATCCTTCCGAGGGGCTCGGGCAGCTCTGCCCCTCGGCTGGCAGGGGTTCCCTGCTCTGCCAGCCCTGGGGTTAATTTTTTTTAAGGCAAAATTGATCAAAATGAAGGACAAAAGGGGAGTTTTGAAGGGTCCTGGGCGCTGCTGGGGTTTGCACAAAGCGGCACCAACATCATCTGTGTCACCTGTCCACCAGGTCTGGAATAATTTGGTCTGAGACAGGTTTATCACATGGGGACAGCAGAGTGTGGGTGACACCCCTGGGTGGGTGACAGGTGACAGACTGGCTGTGACACCACCCTTAAGGCGGGTGTGGGGACAGAGCAGATCTGGGGGCTGATTTAGCCACCTTCCCTGGGTGATCTGGGAGCTGGAAGCAGAAGGAAAGCCTTGATGGTAATAATAAATACATGGTGGGATCTGCCAGCCAAAAATTAACCTGGATGTAACTTTTGGTCACGAGCCTTGGGAAGCAGGGATGGAGCTGGGATGAAGGCAGCCCTGTTTCTGTGGAAGGGTTTGTGCTGGTTCAGGCAGTGCTGGGGTGGGTGACCAGTGCTTCGGTGTGGGGGGATAGAATGTAAGAAAATAAAGATAATATAGATGGTAATCTTACCCCTGAGGAGTTGGAGCTGTACTAATTACCAAAGATTAGGAACAGGCCTGCCTTTAACAGGCCACAGCTGTGTCCCATGAGGATGAGTGCTAAAAAAGAGTGGGTTAGCTGGCTGAGGAGGTAGCTGGAGTTTGTTGGCTGTGCTGTGAGGAGATGCCCATGAGAAATCACCGAGATGGTATGGGAGCTTTGCAATAAGGTGACAACATTTTGGGTTCCCCAGGGACCACATGAGGCTGGATGGTGGTTTCACCCTGGACACCCCATCCCATGAGGGTGGCTTTGGCTCTGCTCGAGCTCCTGGGATCTTCTGCATTTTTGGTTTGTGGCGCAGAAACCCAGCCAGGCTCTTGCTGCTTTGGGAACTCCAACTCCTCCTTGCTCCGCTCTTGCCTGGCTCAGCATTCCCTGCTCAGGAGCTGTTCCAGAGGGGATGCCCATGCTAACCCGCACTCTCCCTCCCCTCTGCAGCCCACGCCAAGGGCCCAGCTCCCAGCCCTGAGCCTGCTGAACCCCCTGGCGCCATCCTGCTGCCCGTCAGCTACCGCCTGTCCAACACCCGCCTGGCCTTCTTCCTCAAGGAGCTGGGAGCCAGCCCGGCGGGCAACGGCAGCGCCCCTCTGCAGCGCTCCGAGCCTTTCGTCGTCTTCCAGACCAAGGAGCTGCCCGTCCTCAACGTCACCCTGGGGCCCTTCAGCACGGGGCTGGTGCTGCCCAAGGAGCACCTGCAGCCCTCCAGCACCCTGGAGGTGCCCGACCGCCTCACCGTCAACTGGAAGGTGCGCGCCTTCATCGTCCAGCCCCGGCTGGTGGCCAGCCAGCCCGTGGTCCAAGTGCTCTTCTACGTGGCCGGCCGGGACTGGGACGACTTCGACGTGACGGAGCGGCTGCCGTGCGTGCGGCTCCACGCCTTCCGCGACGCCCGCGAGCTCAAGAGCTCGTGCCGGCTGCGGGGCAGCCTGGCCATGTGCCTGGTGCAGGCCGAGCTGCCCCACGCCTGGTTCGGCCCCTCGGCCGTGCCGCTGGGCAGGAGGAAGAGCCCCGAGAGCCTGGAGGGGGAGAGCCAGCAGGCCGAGCTGTACTACACCCTGCACGCCCCCGACGGCGCCGGGCAGTGCTTGGGGGACGCTCGGCGCGGGGCCGGCGGCGCTCGCACCGAGGGCCCCACGCAGCACCCGCTGCTGCGCATCGGCAGCGTCAGCCTCCTGCAGCCGCCGCCGGGGCCCGCCCTGCAGGAGCACCACCTGGATGGAAACGTCTTCATCCGCCTGCCCGACAAGCCCCTGAAGCCCGGGGAGGTGCTGAGCATCCTCCTCTACCTGATGTCCAACTCCACGGTGGAGCACTTCACCCTCAGGTGAGGCCCTGGGGTTGTCCCCGCTGCTTTTGGCAAGGGGTGGGTGTGGAAAAGCAGCTGTGGGAGGATGGGGTGCTCGTAGGATCTGCTGGAGGCTGGGGCAGGACTGGAATGTCTGGAGTGTGGGTTTGCAGCCCAGGGAGGTGCTGAGCATCCTCCTCTACCTGATGTCCAACTCCACGGTGGAGCACTTCACCCTCAGGTGAGGCCCTGGGGCTGTCCCCCCGCTGCTTTTGACAAGGAAAAGCAGCTGTGGGAGGGTGTGGTGTTTGTAGGATCTGCCGGAGGCTGGGGTAGGTCTGGAATATCTGGAATTATTGGAATTAAATAGCAATATAGCCGGATGGAACGTGCCTGGGCTCGTCTGGCCCTTGCTGCTTCACCAAAGGTGGTAGCCGTGGTAGTTTCACCTCAGAGACACCTTTGGCTGGCTGGGTATTGCAGCAAAAGGGAGGGTGCCACCTCAGGGGTCTCTTCCCTGACTCATCCATCCCCAGGATGGAGCTGCCCCACGTTGGGCGCCAGTATATTGGAATTAAATACCAATATTGCCTGATGGAACATGCCTGGGCTCTTCTGGCCATCACTGCTTGACCAAAGGCAGCAGCTGCAGTGGTTTCACCTCAGAGACACCTTTGGCTGGCTGGATGCTGCAGCTGGGCGCTTGGGAATAGTCCAGGCTTGCAGGAGCTCAGGTTTACCTCTGGGGGAGAGGCTTCAGGGCGAGGTGAAGGAAAGGAGTCGAGTTCTGCTAGAGGGTTTCGATCCAGAGCTTTATTCCTGGCACGCAGGCCTCTGAATCCAGCACATGGAATGTGGGTTTGCAGCGGGAGCTTCCTGCAGGAAAGGGAAGGGCTGTCCTCTGCGCTGCCTCTGTGCACTGCTGCCTTTGCTCTCCCAGCGCTCCCAGTTGTACTGGGATCCTGCCAGCAGCTCTGGGTTTATTCCCAGCCACTTTGGGGACAAGGTGTGGTACGGCCTTGGGGCTGCTGTGGAGCGAGGGGGGTCCCCCATATCCCCTCCTCCTGCCCCAGAACCTGGTGGGAGCAGAATGGGGTGGTGGGCAGGAGGTGCTGAGAACCCCAGTGTGGGCAGGTGTGCAGGGGGGACCCCCATCACTGCGTGTCCCTAAAGATGGGGACACAAGCCCTGGCCACACCTCTTCAAAGGGCACTTTCAAGTGTCCCTGTGGCCTCTGGACCCGTAGGGAGCCCCTGGAATAGGGGATGTGGTACTCCAGGCTCTCCTGTCCTTCGCCCCAGGGGTGTCCAATGCCTGGGATCAGCATTGGGGTTCCAAAATCCTGCTGGAGCAGCGATTGGAGGGACAAAATGCTGTGAAAGGAGTGGAATGGGCTGTTGCTGCCAGCCTGGGTGATGCTTCCCGCAGCCTGAAGGCATCAGGGAAAAAACTCCACCTGTGCCATGGCAGGGTACCCCAGGGGATCCAGGAGTGCCTGAGGGTCAGGATCCATCCCTGACTTGCTCTCTGCAGGGTGAAGGCCAAGAAAGGTGTGAACCTGCTCAGCACCAAGTCCAGGAGCGGGCAGTGGCTGGTGAGCTCGGAGCTGCTGACGGGTGGCAAACACTCCACTGCCACCGTCGACGTGTCCAGGGTGGATGGAGCCGGGCCCAGGTAAGGGCTGCACCTCTGAGGATGCCAGGCTGCACCTCTGGGGATGCCAGGGGAGGGCTGCACCTCTGGGGATGCCAGGGGAGGGCTGGGATTGGGCCTGGAGCAGCTCTCCCTGGGTGGCTGCAATGCCACATGGGTGCTGGCAGGGGAAACTGAGGATTTCAGGGCTGAGTTGTGAAGCTATGGAGGATTCCTCAGTCTGGGGTGGAAGAATTTTAATTTTTTTTATTGGGTTTTAATGCTTTGAGAAGCAGCAGCTCTTTGCTGTCTATCCTGGTGTCTCCCCTGGGAAGGAAGGGGAGAAAGGCAAGGTCCCATCTGAGCCCTGAAGTGATGGATGAGTGTTGGATGGGGAGCAGGATCCAAGTCAGCACCTGAGACAGGCAGTTCTGCCCTGCTCACACATTCCTGAGACTCTGGGAAAGAGCAGCTGAGAAGAGCCCTGGAGATGGAATTGAGAATGATCTGAAGGAGAAAGGAACCACAAAGCCAAGCTGAGACCTTAGAGGGTTCTCAGCCTGAAGGGGAGATGTGAGACTGGCAGGACATGGCATGTGAGGGCAGGGGATGGGCATGGGGGCAGAAACACCAGCAGGAAAGGTTCTGAAGTGCTGGAAAAGAACAGCGATGCCTCTGTCACTGTTCCCTGGAGAAAGGGACACAAGTGTCTCCAGGAGCTGCGTTAAAGCAATGGGATGTGCTCAAGACATTCCATCCTCTGCCATGGAAATCTGCCCGCATCCCTGCCCTCCAACCCAAACCTGAGCAAATCTGGGGCCAGTCTCTTGGAAAAAGATCTCCTCAGCTCTGCCTACCCTGGTGTGACCTCCAAAGCCCTGCAGGACCCATTTCTTACCAGCAGAGCAGAATTTCCTTCTCCATCCCGCTGCTCCCAAAATGCACCCTAAAAAACAACACCAGCCAAGGCTCTTTCCAAGGAAAAAGCCGTGGAGGCAGGCATGATGTGGCAGTTTTGAGTTCTCCTTGGGATGCCTTTTGCAGCTGCAGTGTGCCTGGAGCTCTGGGCTTTGTGGTTTTCAAAACCCTAACCCTAGGTGTAACCCTAACCCTAGGCAGTAAATGCAGCCTAGGGCTCAGGCTGGTTCCAAGGAAAAAGCTGTGGTGGAAGCCATGTTGTGACAGTTTTCTGTTCCCTTTGGGATGCCTTTTGCAGCTGCAGTGTGCCTGGATCTCTGGGCTTTGTAGTTTTCAAAACCCTAACCCTAGCTGGAACCCTAACCCTAGGCAGTAAATGCAGCCTTGGGCTTAGGATGATTCCAAGGAAAAAGCCTTGGAATGGAGGATGGCAGGTCTTGGCAGTTTTGTGATCCTTTTGTGATGCCTTTGGCAGCTGCAGTGGGCCTGGAGCTCTGGGCTTTGTGGTTTTCAAAACCCTAGGCATAACCCTAACCCTTGGTGTAACCCTAACCTTAGGCAGTAAAAGCAGCCATGGTCTCATGGCTGATCCTGGCGTGTCCCCAGGGCCACCAGCCTCCTGTGCCATGCATGGCCACCCCACAGCACAGAGAGCAGAGCTGCCAGCAGCAGGATCCTGTCCCCCCCTTCCCCCTCTCCCGCTGCCAGCACCGCTTCCAATCAGCCTGCAAAGGTTAGAGACGGGGGAGGAATTTAAAGTGATTACAATCACCTTTTAGACAAACAACTCCATCAAATATTAACGGAATGGAGAGGATGAATGACTCCAAGCCGTGTTGCCCTCCAGGCTGTGCAAACAGAGGAGTTGCTTCACTGGAGCCCTGGGGGCTTTTGGCAGCACTGGCTGTGCAGGGAGGGGCTGGGAGCCCTTAGCTTTGGGGTCAGAATGGCCAGTTTGGGGTGTTTTACACCACAGGAACTGCATCCTAAATTGTTCCCCCAGTGCTGGCAGCCTGGCTCCTGTCTGTTCTGAGCAGGTGATGCTGGGGGAGGGCAGGGGATGGTGGCTGGGCATTGGAAGAGCAGCCAAATCTTCTTTTTAAACCCTGTGGCCTTTGGTGACTCCTCCTGAAGCTCAGAGCTGCCCTGGGGCAGAGCAAGACCCCACCAGCCCCCGTGGATCAGCTCCACTGCAAAGCCCATCACAGCTGCTGTGGGATGAGGGAGAAGGGAGCAGGGATCAGGGCTTGCCATGGCCTGGAGCAGCTCCAGCTTCTTGCTCTCCTCTCTCCCTGCTCCCTGTCACTCATTAGATATTGATTAGAGAGAAACCCAGCTGTGCCCTGCATCCCCAGATCGATGGGACCTTCTCGATTGCTGCTGCGCTGAGATGAAACTGGAGCCAGTCCTGGCTTCTCTCCCACTGGAATTTCACTTTTCCTCCCCTCCTCGCTGGCTCTGGGGGGCTGTTACCAGTGCTGTGGTTTGTGGGGGCTCTGGGATTTCCTCTGGGGGTGTTCAGCTTTTGGGGAGCAGTGAAGTTTGACTTGGGGCAGGGTTGAACCTTGTGTCACTCCAAGGATTTGCAGAGCTGAGGGCAGAATCAGGTCTGGGGAGGTTTGATTGTAGGGATGGGGTGTAGGAATAATTTATGCTGTGGTTGTGAGGTTGTGTCCAAGCCATGATGTCCTGCCTTGGGAACACCCCAGAGGTGGTGTCCACCCTGTCCTTTAGCTCCATGTCCTGCTGTCCTCAGCCCTGGCATTAATTTGGGTGTGTTTGCTGAGCTGATGGTCCTGGGCTGTTCTCCCCTGTCTCCTGCCCATCCTCCCTCACAGGCTGGGGACAGCCCTGTCCCATGTCCCACCTGCTGTGTGGGCTTGAAACTCTCCCATGACTCAGTTTCCCTATGGAATTCCCTTGGAAAAGCCTGTAAAGTCACCATCTGGGGCTGAGCTCATGTGTTGACACTCATTTGTCATTCCTGAGTGCTCTGGGTGTGGGATCTGACCTGTGGGACATGAGTGTCCAGGCAGGAGCAGTAAATCCATCCACACTGCTGGGAAGATGGAGTCAGGGAGACAAGGCCAGCGCCTGCAGCCACCCACTGTCCACCCTATGATGTCACCCAGCAGCCCTGGTGGAGCTGATGAGGTTTTTTTGTCCTGCTGGGGAAGGTGGTAAAAAGCATTTCTTTCTCCCACTGGGGAGATCCCCATGGGAATCTGCAGGATCCCATCGGAGCAGCCTCTGCAGAGGTGGGGTCAGGGCTGCTGGGTTTGGGTGGCACCCGCTGCCAGTCCCCCTTGGGGACACCAAGGACACCTGCTGGGGACTCTGATGGCCTGGTGCTTATCCCAGGGGGTCTTTGGGACCTGGGACAGCCACCTCACTGTGTCCCCTCCTGTCCCCCTGCCCAGGGACGGGGACTCCTCGTCTGAGATCATGCAGCTGGATTTCGAGATGGAGAACTTCACGAGCCAGTCGGTGACGCGCCGCATCATGTGGCACATCGACTACCGGGGCCGCAACCCCCCGCCCGACCTGGAGAAGGTGGTCACGGAGCTGACGGTCATCCAGAGGGACATCAGGGCCATCGTGCCCCTGGCCATGGTGAGCAGGTTCCTGCCCTCAGTTGTTACCCGCTTTGAGGGGTTGGTACCCCCTAAGGGATGGACCATGTGCCCTATAGCATCCATCCATCTGTATGTCCATCTCTCCATCCATCCATCCATCCATCCATCCATCCATCCATCCATCCATCCATCATCCATCCCTCTGTCTCTCCATCCATCCATCTGTATGTCCATCCCTCCGTCCGTCCATCCATCCATCTGTATGTCTGTCCCTCCAACCACCCATCATCCACCCATCCATCCTTCCCTCCATCCATCCATCTGTATGTTCATCTATCCGTCCATCCATCCATCTGTATGCCCATCCCTCCATCCGTCCATCCATCCACCCATCCATCTGTATGTCCACCCATCCATCTGTAGGTCCATCCATCCATCCATCCATCCATCTGTATGTCCCTCCCTCCATCCATCCTTCCCTCCATCCATCCATCTGTACGTCCATCCATCCATCCATCTGTATGTCCATCCATCCATCCATCCATCCATCCATCCATCCATCCATCCATCCATCCATCCATCCATCCATCCATCCATCCATCCCTCCATCCATCTGTATGTCCATCTATCCATCCATCCATCTGTATGCCCATCCCTCCATCCGTCCATCCATCCATCTGTACGTCCATCCATCCATCCATCCGTCCACCCACCCATCATCCACCCATCCATCCCACCCACACCCAGGTCCTCCTCTGCCCTCTGACACGATGGTGTGCTCCCCATGCCACCCCCAGGACACAGAGATCATCAACACAGCCATCCTGACGGGGCGCACGGTGGCCATTCCCGTGAAGGTCATTGCCATCGAGCTCAGCGGCGCCATCGTGGACGTCTCAGCCATGGTGGAGTGCAAGTCCAACAACGAGGACATCATCAAGGTGGGTGTGAGGAATGGCAGGTCTTGTGACCCTCATGAGTGGCTGGGGGTCTTCTAGGAGTGTTGACCCCACAGCACCCTGGGCTGGGGCTGGTGACTGAGCTGATGCGGCTCACAACCCCACCCAAACCAAGTGTCAATCCCTAGGTGGCTCCAGTCTGTGTGATGGTGTTCACAGGGGTCTTAGGTTGAACAAAGAGATGAGGATCTGACTCCATGTTTCAGAAGGCTTGATTTATTATTTTATGATATATATTATATTAAAACTATACTAAAAGAATAGAAGAAAGGATTTAATCAGAATGCTAGCTAAGAATAGAATAAGAAAGAATGATAACAAAGGTTTGTGGCTCGGGCTCTCTGTCTGAGCCAGCTGGGCTGTGATTGGCCATTAATGACAAACATCCAACATGGGCCAATCAAAGATCTACTTGCTGCATTTCGCAGCAACAGATAATCAATGTTTACATTTTGTTCTTGAGGCTTCTCAGCTTCTCAAGAAGAGGAAAAATCCTAAAGAAAAGATTTTTCATAAAAAATGTCTGTGACAAGTCTGTGCAAGCTTCTCCCTGGGGTCTGTTGGGAAAAGGACAAGACACTTTGTCACTGTCCCCAGAGGGGCCACAGGATGCTCCCACGCTGGCAGCAGGCAGCAGCAGTAACTGTGGGTTATCACAACACTTAGTGCTGATAAGGGGAAATATTGTCACTGTGGGCTGAGCTGCACGCTCCCATTGGTGCCTGCACTGGAGCCTTGAGTGACATTGATGTCCTTATTGGATCTGGGGACTGGTGAGATGGGAACGATGGAGGGAAAAGGGGAGCTGAGGGGGAAGATCCAGGTGGGAGAGGTGCTGATGAGGCCAATGCCAAATTCTCCCTGGCCGAGCCCCGAGGCAGCCCCTGATCCTCGAACCCTCCAATTTTCCATCACCAGCCCTGTTCATCCATATACATTTTTCCATCCCTGAATAAATCCATCTGCCCACCTGCCCTTGTCACTCTGCCACCATTTCCATCCATCCATCCGCCCCCAGATATCATTCCCTTCTCTTGAACACCTCCCACCCCTCTCCCTGCGTGCACCCAGCCAGCTCTCCCTTTCCATGCTCTGCTGGGCTGGGCAGAGGCAGGGAAGGGAGTCTGGATTCTCCAGAAGGCTGTAGCCCCTTGTCTTCTTTGCCACAGGGGTGATGGCAGAGCTCTGTCCCTGCTGGGATTTGCTCTCCATGGGGGACATCCAGTGCCCCAGAGTGCTTACCCAGGTTCTTGACTAAAACTCGCATCTGTGGGATTTACAGGACCGGCTCTAATTTATGGAGCCCAGTCCTCCCCAGCGTGATAAAACACTGGAGCAATAATACACTTCAGGATGGACTCCAAGACACTTAAACTGTTTAATGTGCTGCCTTTCTGCTCATAAATCTATTGACACTCTGTCCCCAGCCCTGGGGGGAGCAGGCACATGCCCAGGAGCTGGGATGAATGATGCAGGGAGCAGCCCTCCGGCCCCGGCTCTCATCCTGCTCGGAGCCCTGTGCAATTTCTTGCTGAGTTATTTGGTGTTTGTGTTGGAGCTTCATTTCCGAGGGAGCTCTCAGTTACCTGCTGAGATCGGGGAGTATGATTGCGGTGTCAGGGCTCTAAACCTGCTCCATAAATCACAGCTTACGGAGTGGGATGTGCTATCTGTTACTGTAAATAATTTAACGTGAGGGCGGGCTGGGGAGCTGCCTCTCCCTGCTCTGGCGTGGCTCCCCGGTGGTTGCTCTCTTGTGTAACGTGGGATTTGTCCTGGGCTTGGTGTGGACGTGGTTCTGAAGGATGTGGTGGGAGAGAATGAGTGGGAGTTGTCATGCTCATCCCCTTCTGTGGTGACAGAGGTGTACAGGAGGACATCACCACTCATGGTAGTGTAGAAATCACCGTCCATTTTTAAAATGGGTGGTGATCCTGTGGGCTGTGGAGGGTCACACAGGGAGTGGGAGATGCTCAACCTCACCTGTGTGTGACCCTTCTGAGAACCCCACACTCCACATCCGCCGGAGAACCCCCAGGAGCTCAGTGGGACCAATCCTCAGGCCCCCTGCTCACCCACAGCCACCACCAGGACCATGCTGGCTCTCCCCACTCCTGGGGGCTTTGGAGAACATGTGTCCCCTTGATCCCAGGCCTGTCCCTGTGCCAAGCTGGGAACTCCTGGCCGCAGCAGCAGAGGCAGCAGTGCCTTGGCTGGGAGCCCAGGCAGCCCTCAGCCTCTGTGTTCCTGCCAGCTCGCCGTAAATCCGGGAAGTTTCCCCGAACAAGCTTCATTTCCGAGCTAATCTGCACTCACTCCATCTTCGGGACAGGCCTGGTGCGCAGGGATCTTTTGTTGTCATAGTTTCAACCCTCTCCTGGCTGCAGAGCAAGCGGCGCCCAGAAGGAGGTGCCGGGGGGTTTATTAGCCGAGGCGATGCAAGCGGAGCCCATCGTGTTTATTGTGATAAATGGCACAATATCCAGAGATCTTCTGCTGCAGGATCCACCTGGGAGCTCATCTTTATTCAGGCGCTGCCTCGCCACGGATGAGGTTGTCTTGTCAGACTTGCTGAGCTGGTACCTCTGATAGGAAGACAAGGAACAAACCCGCCTGCATCGCCCTTCCCTCCTGGGCTCAGGGATGTCCCCAAGAGCCCAGGTCCAGGGCTCTGCCTCCTCCACCAGCCCCAGGGGACCATGGACACCATGCATCAAGCTCCTGGAGCTGTTGTAGAAGCTGTTGTAGAAGTCAAACCCTGCTGTGGGCTCAGAAAAGCAAGGTTCCTGCATCTGGTTGCCCACAGGTGCTCAAGGAATAGGTTGGGAAAGAGACAGGGACGCTGTCACCTCCACTGCAGCCTGGCCTCAGCCCTTTATCAGCCACCAGAGAATCCAGGGATTCCCCACTGCTGGAAATCAGCTCTTCGGTGCTGTTGAGGTGCTCAGTGCTGCTGGCTGAGCAAACAGGTTCTGTTCTTCTTCACCAAATCAGATGCAATCCCTGGCAGGGATGAGAGGTTGGAGTCCCCTTCTGGTTGTCTTCTGCCGCTCTGGCTGGGAAGGAGCTGTTGGCTGGTGACCTGAGCTCAGACCCTGGGAGATGCTGGCCTGGTGTCCCCTGAGCTCCTTAACTGGCTCAGGTGGGTGGTAATGAGTGACCCCAGTGCAGGATGGGTTTGTTTTATAGCAAATTTCACTGATGGCGTTTGAATAAGTGGGAATTAAAAGAGGAGGAGCGAGAAGAGGTTTAGGGGGATTCATTCAGACCACAGGAATCTTGCTCTGGAGTGATGGGGACAGGAATGAGAAGGGATCTGTGCTTGCTGCCTCCTCTGGAGGAGGTTTTGAGGCAAATTTCCAGGCTGAGCAATTTGAAATCTCTGTGAAGCACCCTTGGGTGCCTCTAACTCAGGGACAATTCAGTGTGGAGGCCAAAGAGAAGCTGAGGCACCAAGTGGAGGTTCTTGGTGAGGTGAGAGAGGGTAAGAGCTGGCTGGGGGACTTGGGTCAAGGGACATTTTTTATGGTGGTCATGAGGTATGGATCTGTGCCTCAGGAGGACCTGGGCCAGGGCACACATTGCATGGTGGACATGAGGTGTAGATCTGTATCTCAGGAGCTTCTGGGTCAGGGCACACTTTGCATGGTGGACATGAGGTGTGGATCTGTATCTCAGGAGCTTCTGGGTCAGGGCACACTTTGCATGGTGGACATGAGGTGTGGATCTGTATCTCAGGAGCTTCTGGGTCAGGGCACACTTTGCATGGTGGACATGAGGTGTGGATCTCCAGGAGCAGGGAACATCCCTGCTCCAGGGGCATGAACTGGATTCATGCTGGGTGACATTCTGCTGCTTCCAGCCTCCTGCCAGCATCTCTGCTGTGCCTACAGGACCATTCCCACCCTCTCTCTTGTCCCACAGGTTTCCAGCAGCTGCGACTACGTCTTTGTCAGCGGGAAGGAGTCGCGGGGCTCCATGAGCGCCCGGGTCACCTTCACCTACGAGCACCTGTCGGCCCCGCTGGAGATGACGGTGTGGGTGCCCAAACTGCCCCTGCACATCGAGCTCTCGGACGCCCGGCTGAGCCAGGTCAAGGGCTGGAGGGTGCCCATCCTGCCAGACAGGAGGTGGGTGCTGAGGAGCCAGCCTGGAGAAGGCGAGGCAGTCATGGGTTAATTGTCTTGCTCAGCTACTTCATGAGGGGGTTTTAAAGGTGGTGGGGACAGAGGTGTCTCAGGGGTCTTTGGTGGAAAGGGGAGAGGTCATGAACACAGGTTATGGGGAAGGAATAAGTTTCACAGTGAGGTTGGTGGAGAACATCCCTCCTTGGCAGTGGTCAAAAGTTCCCTGGATGAAACTGGGAACAGCCAGGCTCCCAAGTCCCTTTTTTGAGGTCTAGAGACCTCCAGGTGTCCATCCCAAGCAGAGATACCTTGTCCTCTCATTTGTTGAGTGGGCAGAGATGCTGGTGACCCTGCTATTACCACGTCCCGCTAAATCCCCTGAATCCCTCATGGACAACGGGCATCTTTTGCCCAGGAGCCACCATTTTTTGGTGACATCTCGTTTTTCCCTGATTGGCCACTCTTCCTGGGGGAGGGCTGAGGAGCCATGGTGTGGGGAGCTTGGCAGCATTGCCCATTCACTGCTCCATCCACCCATCATTCCATCCACCCATCATTCCATCCACCCATCCATCATCCATCCATCCCTCCATCCCTCGTCCACCCATCGTCCACCCATCCACCCATCATTCCATCCATCCATCCATCCATCCATCCATCCATCCATCCATCCATCCATCCATCCATCTCTCCATCTGTCCTGCAGGTCGGTGCGGGACAGCGAGCACGAGGAGGATGAGGATGAGCGGAAGCAGAGCCGGGGCTGTGCCCTGCAGTACCAGCACTCCACGCTGCAGGTCTTCACCCAGTTCCACACCACGGCAGCCGAGGGCACGGGCCAGGTGGTCACCATGCTGGGGCCAGACTGGCTGGTGGAGGTCACCGACCTGGTCAGCGACTTCATGCGTGTGGACGACCCGCGGGTGGCCCACATGGTGGACAGCTCCACGCTGGCCGGGCGGGAGCCAGGGACCACCCTCTTCAAGGTACCCCTGGCCACCTTTCCCCCCTCTGCCAGCCTGGCTGGGCTGGTGAGGGGTGACAGGAACCTCGTGCCCTGCAGGTGGTGTCCCCGCTGGTGGAGGCGGTGCTGGGTGAGACGCTGGTGACGGTGGCGGAGGAGAAGGTCAGCATCACGGACCTGAAGGCCCAGGTGGTCTCCAGCCTCTCGCTGTCCCTCCACCCCAGCCCTGGCAACAGCCACACCATCATCGCCCGCACGTCCGTGCAGCAAACCCTGAGCTTCTTCAAGCAGGTGAGGCCAGGGGTGCAGCCAGGCCTTGGGGGAAAATTGGGGTGCAGCCCCCTCCTCCCAAATCCTGCCCGCACTCCAGCCCTCACAGCACCCACTGTCCTCACGACACCCTGGTGACCCCAAAACACCCCAGAAACCTTCATGGACACCTGTGATCCAAGTCTGGGGACAGGACACAACTGTGGGGACAAAGGGGGAGGGATGGAATCCTCTACAGCTCCTGGCCCAGCTCTGGGAGCCACGTCTGGGATTTGGGTTGAGCCCGGGCAAGCATGGGGAACATGGAGAGAAGAATAGGCTGAGGAGAAAAAAAAAACAGGGAATGGTTGGAACAAGGTGGGTTATGGAGGGATAAAGGATGAATTGGGTGGAGAGGTGGATGGACAAAGGGGTGCAGGTGGGACTGGCCTCCTGCTGGGCAACGGGGAGGGATGGAATCCTGTACAGCTCCTGGCCCAGCTCTGGGAGCCACGTCTGGGATTTGGGTTGAGCCCGGGCAAGCACGGGGAACATGGAGAGAAGAATAGGCTGAGGAGAAAAAAAAACAGGGAATGGTTGGAACAAGGTGGATTATGGAGGGATAAAGGATGAATTGGGTGGAGAGGAGAAAAAAACAGGGAATGGTTGGAAAAAGGTGGATTATGGAGGGATAAGGGGTGGATGGGGGATGGACAAAGGGGTGGGACTGGCATCCTGCTGGGCAACCGGTGCGTGTGTTGGTCCCGCAGGAAGCGCTGCTGAGCCTGTGGATTTCCTACAGCGACGGCACCACGGCCCCCCTGTCCCTGTACGACCCCAAGGACTACAACCTGGTGGTGAGCAGCCTGGACGAGAAGGTGGTGTCGGTGACCCAGGACCGGGCGTTCCCCTTGGTGGTGGCGGAGAGCGAGGGCGCGGGGGAGCTGCTGCGGGCGGAGCTGGTCATCTGCGAGAGCTGCCAGAAGACCAAGCGCAAGAGCGTCCTCTCCACGGCCTTGGCCACCGTGCGCGTCCACTTCGGCTCCGAGGAGGACCCCACCTACGACTACGACCACGTGTCCAGCAGGCCGGGGCTGGGCGAGGCCGGGGCCAGCACCACCCTGCGGGCAGAGGTGGACAGGAAGGCGGACCCGAGCCAGGACAGCCGGATGTCCAGCGCGTCTCACCCCACCGAGGACTTCCCCACCATCCCCACCGGCTTCGTGCAGGTGACGCGGGGGCTGACGGACCTGGAGATCGGGATGTACGCCCTGCTGGGCGTCTTCTGCCTGGCCATCTTGGTCTTCCTCATCAACTGCATCGTCTTTGTGCTGAAGTACCGGCACAAGCGCATCCCGCCGGAAGGCCAGACCAACATGGACCATTCCCACCACTGGGTCTTCCTGGGCAACGGGCAGCCCTTGAGGGCTCACAATGACCTCTCCCCACAGCCTGAGAGCCCGGGGAACCCGCTGGAGAACGTGCAGACCTGCTGCCACGGGGACCACCACAGCAGCGGGAGCTCGCAGACCAGCGTGCAGAGCCAGGTGCACGGGCGCGGGGACGGCTCCTCGGGGGGCTCCACGCGGGACCAGAGCGAGGACCCGCTCAACTCGCCCACCTCCAAACGGAAGCGGGTGAAGTTCACCACCTTCGCCACCATGCCCTCGGACGAGCTGGCCTACAACTCCATCCCCATCGCCGACGAGGAGGACTTGGAATGGGTGTGCCAGGACATGGGGCTGCAGGACCCCGAGGAGCTCCACAACTACATCCGCAGGATCAAGGAGATCGCTTAACGCAGGGGCAGCAATGGGGCGGGAGGGAGGGGCTGCCACGCTGTGCCACGCCACGCCACGCCGTGCCACGCCGCCGCCACCACGCTTCCCCGGGGCCGGGCACCCACGTTCGGCTCCTTCTTCCGCACATCTCACGTCCTCACCCCCTCCAAAGGCGCCTCCGGCGGGGCCTTTTTTCAGTTTTCCCCAACGGGAGTCCCAGGGGAGCAGCAGCGCAGCGTGGCCCCCCAGGGGATGGGGCCACAGCTCAGGGTGTGCGGGTGGCCCGGGCAGGAGGAGGCTGGAGGTGCTGCCGGGAAGGGGCTGGGAGAAGGGAGAGATCCCGATTCCCCCCAGAGCCCAGCAGGGAGGTGGGTGGGTGAAGGCTCCCCAAGGGCCTCCCCCAGCCTTTGCTGCGCTCAGTTGCACAATTTTGGAGGTGAGTGCTGGGTCACCCCGTGGTTTTTGGGGTGATGGCCCACGCTGGGTGATGCTGGGGGAGCCAGGAGTGGGGGGCACAATGGGCACGGGCCCAGGGCGCTGCTGCCCCCACCACAGCCCCAAATTCCTGCTGTGCCCCGCTCCCTGGTTGGGGGTGACCACTTGGGCCATTTGCTGCCCACCCTGCCTGTCCCTCTGTCCCACCGTGGGGCCACTGCTGGGACCCCTCCACCCCACAGCCCTGCTGGGGTCTCCAGGGGCAGCCACTGCCTTGTGCCCCCTCCCAGTGCTGGAACGTGGCTCTGGGATGGGAATGTGGTGTGGGGGCTTCCCAGTGCCCTGGGGACACCCTCAATGGGACCTGGCCCGTGTGTCCCAGGGCCAGCCCAGGGGCCAGGCTCAGCCTGTGTGGTGCCTTCTGACTGCCATAACCCGGTGCCTCCCGGTCCCCCCGTGCTGGTGGCACCTCCCAGCCCCTCTGGCTCACCCAAGGGGCCCCCCCAGCCCGGGGCCACCCCATCTCCCAGCCCAGTGTGGAGCATCCCCAGCCTTGGGGGGACACCAGGGCGCCCTGGGCTGTGCAATTGTCCCCATGGGCACTGAGCAATGTGGGGACAGGGACCCCCCCCCAGCATCACCTGGTGGAAGTTGGCAGCGGATTATTTCTGGATCGAAAGTTACCCACCACTGTGTCTCTCTTTTTTTTTTTTTTTTTCTTTTTCTTTCTTTTTTTTTTTTTTTTTTTCTTAAATAAAAGACCAGAAAAGGAAAAAAATGAAACAAAAAGCAAAGTGGCAGCGCTGTCACGGGCCCTGTCTCTGGTGTGGTGCCTGGGATGGGGGTTCCCAGTGGGTTTGGGGGTGGCTGTGGGGGTCTGCTGGGGGACGGCTCAGCTTGGACTGAGCATTTTGTGGTTTTGAGGGTTTTCCCTCCACAATCCTCTCCACTTCCTGGGTGGGCAGAGAGCAGCCCCACTGGTGCCTCAGTTTCCCTGGCAGGTGAGCTGTGGTCTGGGGTGCTGTGTGGTGTCTCAAAAGCCTCTTTAAGGAGTTTATCAGTTTTGGGTCTGTGAAAGTTTCTCCCCTGGGTGGCCTTAAAATTTACCTGAGAGCTCTGTGCTGGTTTTCTGTACGCAAATATGTACATATAAATATAAATACAAGGGAGTTGAGACGTGCTCAGAGTGCAGGCAGGCCATGCAGGGAGTTGGTTCTGTCTGAAGCAGCCACAGAGCTGATTGTGGCTCTGAGCAGGAAAATTAACACAGCTGCCTCCCCTGCCTGGAACCACCAAATGAAACATAAATTAATATTTGTGGGCGGGGGGAAAGATTTACAAAGGGAAGAAAAAAAAAGGGCAGGGGGGAAGGTCAGAAAAGGGTGGAATAAAATTTTGTAGCTGTAATAAGAGCTGGCAGTGCCTGACTCCAGTCCGTGTGCAGGTGGGAGATGGAGGCAGCAGGGACAGAGCTGTGGGATCCAGGCTTGGCAGGAGCTGTCCCCACTGCCAGGCTCTCCCAGCTCTCCTGGCTGCTCTCCCAGCTGTAGCCAAGCCCAAGGTCTGACACCAGGCACCAGCAGAGGTTTTCCAGCCCATCACTTCCCATCCCAGCTGATGGATCCAGCTCAGCATTGGGAATTCAGCACCCACAGCCCCACGGTGTTTGTAGGAGGCTCTCAGGGCTGTGTGCCCCCAGTTTGTGTCCTGCAGCATCCCTGGCATCCCCTCCAGGCCATTCTCAGTATCCCTGGTTCCAATCATTCCTGGGTGAGGGACCAGGGAAAAAAACCCTGCTCGGGGTTTTGTGTTTGTTCCTGCTCAGGGTGAAGAGAGCAAACCCTTCTGTGTGGCTCCATCTATTTATTGGTGCCTTTAGATGCAGATATTTATAATTCATACATATGGATGTATTTAGAGTTCATACATATATATGAATCTCTAATGTGTATATATATATATTTATATATATATTTATATATATATTTATATGTATATTTAAATATATATAAATGCTGTATCATGTCTAAAGGCTTTGCTCAGGGGCAGGGGTGCACTTACAGGCACCCCTAAATACAAATTTCCCTGAGTCTCACCCATCCTGGGAATTCAGAATACCAGGAAAGCAGCTCACCACCAATTTTCCCAAGGTCCTGATGCCCCTGGGAGTCCATCAGCAAATGCAAAACACCCAGGGACAAACCCCAGGAAAATGGGAATTCTCTGAGGGCTCTGATGGTCTCTGGTCCTCTTCACTCCTACCAGTGCCCATTTATTATTTTTTCCCATAGGAATGATCCAGTTGGGACATAATAATTAAAAAACAAAAAGACCCCAGAGTGCTGTTGGAGATGGGGAGATGGAGGCTGCAGCTGGGGGTTGGTGGCACCCATGGGGACAAGCCCCAAACCCACCTGTGCAACCCCAAACCCAGCACCTTCCCCCTTTACTGCCTCAGATCCCATTAAATAACCCCCAACCAAACAGCCAAGTGCCACTGAAAGAAAAAAAAGGTGTAAAATAATGAAGAAGCAGCTCTCTCCGTGCTCCCTGTGTTTATCCCTGCTGCCTTTTCCCTGCTCAGCGGTTCACTATCTGTTCCCAGCAGGCAGGGACACATTTGCATTTTAATTCGGCCTTGTCAGGCTGCAGGAGCCACCTGTGAGGAGCAGGCAGGGCTGGGCACCTGCACCCTGATGTTCCCCTGCTCCTCCAGCCGTGCCTTACAAATCCCTTAAACTCCCACAAAACCCCACAAAACCTCACAGGGCATCGATGGCTCCGGGCTCAGACAGAGGAGGGATCAAAGCAGAGTGAAAAATAGGGATTATCCCGTGCTGAGCTCAGCCCCTTCCCTTTCCCTCCATCATTTCCTTGCCCTCCAGCCTCACTCAGGACCTTTTCTCCATTCCCACTCCCTGGTGCTCCCCTTGGGATGCCTCCCAAACGTGTCCCCGGGGTGGGATTTGTCCAGGAACGGGGAATCCCAAAATTTGTGGGGCGGGAGATGCTGCATCCCGAGCTGCCCCAGGGATGGAGGGGTATTCCCCTCAGCCAGGCAGATTCGTTTCCCAGGATCAGAAAAACCATCCCTGACCGTGCAGGGCGAGTTTCATCAAGGCAGGACCCGGCTCTGTCCGCCCTCCCCGCTGTTGACATTACCGGGGCAGGATTTGCGATTTAATTACTTTGCTAATTGCACTGTTGTTTCTGGGGGCTCGAGGCTGTTTTTTTATTATTATTTTTTTAATTTTTTTTTTTGTGCCTGGCTCAGTGAAGATCCCTCCCTAGGGACAAAGGAGGGATGCTCCTGTCTGTGCACCAGCTGCAGCTCAGCACCGGCTTCTCCAGGGAACAGGAGAAGGAAAACCCAAAAAAATCTGACACCGAATTTTGGGGCTCCTCCTCTGCACCAGGAAGTTGTTCCCTTCCTCCCAGATGAGGATACTTCTAAATATTTTTCCAAGGGCTAAATCAAAGGCACAGGGGTCTTGTGCTCTGTGCCAAGGTCTCTGAGCCCCTGACAGGGTCTCGAGTCCTCCAGGGCAGCCAGAGGAATTTCCTGGGTTCCCACAGACCCAGAGGGATGGTTGGGGTAAATCCATGGATAAATCCCAGTTCCTGGATCCACAGCCAGGCAGGGCAGGCAGCAGATGCTGTCCCGGCTGCCTGGCTGCAGAAAAAGCCCCAATTTTGTGCGTTCCTGGATTTAAAGGTCAGGGAAGAGCAGCTTGTCTGACCTGCTGTGACACAGCTCCCAATTATCCTGGCTCCCCTTGGACATGATTGAAAAGCAGGCTGTGAGGGCTGGGCAGGGCTGGAGCCTTTCCTTCTACCCATGGGAGCAAACACCTCCCAAATATCTGATTTTTGAGGCACAGCTGAGCTCCTTCTTGGAGCCAAAATTGGGTATTTTTTTTTACCAGCTTGGGTAAAGCAAAGCCTATTGGCCAGGGAAAAAAAAAGGATTTTAATTCCCTGCAAATTGGTAAGTTTACAGCTGTTGGTTTAAGTAATTGTAAATACAGTTTACTGGTTTTGGTTGTGGCTCTGTGTCTTCACTGGAAATCTAAAGAGCTGCTCCACAGGATGGGGAGAAACCAGATTGAGGAAAAAGTGGCTTAAACTGAGATACATCTGGAAAGAGCCAAACTGAGGATGGGAAAATATTTTGTCATGGTCCAGCATGACAAGGACAAGGTGCAGAGCCCCTCCAAGCCCCCCTGGCTGAACCAGTGACAAAGCTTCACCCACCCATGCCTCAGTTTACCTGGCAGGCTCAGGGCTGCAGGTTGGGACGCAGCCTAATTAATGCAACAGGAATTCACTGCTCAGTAATTAATCCCCGCTGGTTTTCTGACCCTGGGTTTGCAGGGTCTGATTGTGCCCTTTGCAAGGTGCCGGTTAAAAATAAAATCCTCCCTCCAGCCCAAACTTCAGCTCCAGCTCTGTCCCTGCCTTTCCCAGGGGGTGATGTCCCAAGATTTGATGTCCCAAGGTTTGATGTCCCAAGGTTTGATGTCCCAGCACTCCAGGATGCCTTTGCCTGCCTGACCTTGCAGGTTCAGGCCTTTTTGGCTCCCTGTCCCTGCTCAAATCCCAGCCAGGCCCGTGCCCAGAACGCTTGGAGGAGGCATAGATCACCCTAACGATGCAAATCCAATTAGCTGAGGGCTGAGCACTCCACTGATGAAATCCGGGGGTTCAAAGTGCTGAGCCAGCAGCAGCTCTGCCCTGATCGATGCCGTGGAAATGATCCTGCTCATCCCTTTCTGTCCTCACATTTTATCTGGCAGGAC
This sequence comes from Calcarius lapponicus, assembly GCA_039654755.1. Classification (NCBI taxonomy): domain Eukaryota; kingdom Metazoa; phylum Chordata; class Aves; order Passeriformes; family Fringillidae; genus Calcarius; species Calcarius lapponicus. The sequence continues at coordinate 6,722,025 of JBBFKN010000017.1, read as the reverse complement.
CCCACTGAGCAGATTAATAAACCCAGTCCTGGTTGGGTTTGGGGGGGACACGGAGGTACCGCAGTTCTGGTTTTGCTGCTGGAAAAAAAATGAGGAAAAATTGCTGCTAAGATGGGCCTGAAAAGGTAAAAAATTACCTTTTTTACCCAGAGGAAGGGGAGGATTCTCTGAGTTGAATGCACAGTGGAGGGAAAACGCTGTTTTGGTGTTGGTTTATCCTAATCAGGGATTTATGGAGCTGCAGAGAGGGGACAGGAGCTGGGAGAAACCCTGGGACAGGTCCATGAGCATCTCTGAGTCCCATCTTTGATCTCTAGGGCTGTTCCACCCATTCGCCCCCCATGTTGGTGATCCCAACCCCTCTGGATCCATCCCAACCCCTCTGGATCCACCCCAACCCCTCTGGATCCATCCCAATCCCTCTGGATCCATCCCAGCCCCTCTGGATCCATCCCAATCCCTCTGGATCCATCCCAGCCCCTCTGGATCCATCCCAGCCCCTCTGGATCCACCCCAACCCCTCTGGATCCATCTCAGCCCCTCTGGATCCACCCCAGCCCCCCTGGATCCCCCCAGCCCCTCTGGATCCATCCCAATCCCTCTGGATCCATCCCAATCCCTCTGGATCAATCCCAGCCTCTCTGGATCCACCCCAGCCCCTCTGGATCCCCCCCAACCCCTCTGGATCCACCCCAGCCCCTCTGGATCCACCCCAACCCCTCTGGATCCACCCCAGCCCCTCTGGATCCACCCCAACCCCTCTGGATCCATCCCAGCCCCTCTGGATCCCCCCCAACCCCTCTGGATCCATCCCAGCCCCTCTGGATCCATCCCAATCCCTCTGGATTCATCCCAACCCCTCTGGATCCCCCCCAACCCCTCTGGATCCATCCCAGCCCCTCTGGAAGCAGATCCAGAGGCAGCTCCATGGGGAATCCCTGCATCCCCCCAAGCTCCCTCTCCCCACCCCAGATCCCCACAGGGACCTGCTGGATCATGGAAAGTTTTAGGTTGGAAGAGACTTTAAAAATCATCTCATTCCACCCCTCCTGGACACCTTCAACCCCTCCCACTGTCCCAGGTTGCTCCAAACCCCTTGGATTTATCCCTGAAGTGGCTGAAAACTCCCAGAGGAAAAAGACAGAAAAAATCCCCACATTCAGAAATAAAAATATTTCCTCTTGACATGATTCCTTGGCTCGCAAGGAGCCGCCTCAATCTTTTGATCTGGAGTTTCTTCCCCCCTGACACATCCTTTGATTGCATTTATTTATTTTTTACCTTAAAAAAGCTGGAAATCAACCCCAGCCCTTTTGATTCTGACTGGAACTGAGACAGAGCACAGATGATGTCTCCGGAAAGTGATTTCTGATTTATTTTTTCCTCAACTACTCCAGAACCAGGAAAAAGAAAAAAAAAAGCCCAAATAAATCTGTTGTTGGCATAGCTGGGAAGGAGATATTGAGTTTGTGGAGGTCTCTGGCAGGAATGGCCTTGGCTCTGCTCTGCCAAGAGCTGGAGATGCCAAAATGCCTCTGGAAAGAAGCTGTGGGGTGCACAGGGATGGAATCCAGCACACCCAGAACCAGGACGAGCCCTCCAGAATGGAAATGATCCCTCTGGGGGGAACTTGTAAAGATTTGGTCTCAGAGGGAGGCAGCTCAGGGTTCTGCTCTGTGGGAGAGCTCCTGCTCCAACTCATCACGTAAAAATCTTCTCTTCCCCACAGAAAAAACTGGGAATTTAGGGATCTTTGCAACTTGGAAGGGTTTTTTGGTTTGGGGTGTTTTCTTGGGTGCTTTTTGCTGATTCCACTGGCTGGGGTCCACCCAGGTGCTGTGTGTGGTACCCACACAAACCAGGTGTAGTGGGTTTTGAGATTTCCTAGGATTTTTTTTGGGTTTACCATGCGTTTTTCACAGAGGCTTGCACAGCTTTTTAGTGCTTCAACAAATTGTCAGTTACATGGAAGATTTGCATCACTTCCACGAATGCCTCCCATGTGCCAAACCACAACCAGGGCAGCGTGGTGAGCACCAGAACGCTGAAACAAACACTGAGGGTGATCTCAGTTGTGATGTGTGACGGTTAATTCATGCTGTATAAGTAGATATTTATGTAAATATAAAATATTATATTATAAATATTATAAAAGCTATGTGCCAACCTCCCCAGCCAGGAGTCCTATTCAAATTATAACTAACTCCGGGCTGAGATAGTGTCAGGCTTGTTTTATGTCTGAATGGGACCATCCCAGATTATCTCCTAAGAGATAACATCGAAGCCTTCCTGGCCCATGACTCCAATAATTTCACCAGCCTTAAACTCACCCTAATTGCATCTGTAGCTTCCAAGAACCGATATCAACATGTTACATATAAAAACCAACTCCACCTGCGCTCCAGACTTTTGTCTGCAAACCAAAATCTGTCTATAAAAATAAATTTGCATTCAAAAAAATAAATAAAAAAAATACAATCATCTATACCTCAAGCAAAATAAACTATATATAAGCTAAACCCTGAAAGAAATCAAAATAAACCTTTAAAAAAACCCCATCACTCTGTCAGCTAAACCTCTAGTTTCACCCAGCGTCTGATCTAAGTTGGTGCTGTCTTAATTATAGAAGTTACACAAAATTCTATTTTTTTTTATAACTGACCCAATAAATTGTTGTTAGATTTTAAATAAATTTAACTATCAATTTAATCATTTATAACATCCATCCCACCAGAAAGAATTGGAGGCGGGGAGAAACACAAACCAGAGATTTCTGGGAGCAGCAGCAACAAATTCAGCATCATTTCACCAAAACCCATCATTTCTGAGGCGCTTCCCCTGCCACCAAAGAGCATCACTTTGCACACTGAGTGCAAGCAGGGCGCAGGCAAACCCCTGCACATCCCAAAAAGCAGCTCCCAAACCCTCTGGGAAGCAGCTGGATGGCTTCATTAGGGTGCTTTTAAAGCTCTCAGGTAGCTGCTTTATCGCTGATTTATTTCCTCTCCACTCTGAGAACGTTCACAATTGGTTTTCGCTCACTGCAGTGCTCACGTTTACCAGATCCTCTCACTCTCTCCATGAGCAGATTTTGGGTTCTGGGTTTGTCTTGGAGATTTTGGCCAGGAGAGAATTCTCCACCCTCCAGCAAGGAGGCAAAGCCTCTCTGGCCCGGCCTCCCAGGGCTCTGTGATTTCATTCTATTGATTTAAAAGACACAGACACCCCCAAAACCCCCCTTAATTGTGCTTTTTTGAGGCACTCTGAAGACCTGAACTCTTTTCCAGGTGGGCTCTGAAGGTACCAGAGATTTATTCTAGAAATGACAGTGCTGGGATGCTTTATCCTCCCCCTCGATGCTGGAAATTGGTTTTTTTGCCTGATGGAGCTGGGGGAGGTTTTGTTTCCGAGCTCACTGATGCAGAGATTTCCCTCTAATCAGGTTGGGATTTCATTTTCCTTCCCCCCCCTCCCTCAAAAAGGTGTTTTTCCAAGGATTCAGCAGAAGACACAGCCTGGAGGGAAGGTGGCAAACCTGAGCAGAGAGAGGGGAAACTTTTGAAGCCAGAACTGCTGCTGGGTTTGTGTCACACTTCCCACCAGTGCCCGTGGCTGTCATTGTCCTCATGGCCAATCAGCGGTGGAAAAATCTGGTTTATTCCCAAATTCTGACCTTCAGGGCCCTCCTTGGATCTTCCCTTTGTGCCCTTTGTGCTGGCAAATCCAGGATAAATCCCAATAAAAGGAGCCAGGAGCATCTCCCTGCTCCTGGACCACAGCACTCAAACCCCCTCCAGCCTTCCAGGGATGTGGATGGACCCAGGCTGGCTGTGGGGAGCTCCAGCTGTTTCCCTTCCTTCTTTTCCCTCTCCTTTCTCCCTTTTCCCCCCTCTCACTGCCAGCAGCACGTGATTTACAGCCAGATAACAGCTCCAATTGCTCCAAATTGCTTATTGAGGCCTCGGTGGTAAATCAATGATTTTAAATGGGATCGCAGAGCAGCAATCCCAACAGCAGCGGGATGAAAAAATACAAATGGAGCTGCCTGGCAGGAGGGAGAGGGGAAGGGCTGGGCTGATGGCACCCAGCTTTGGTGCTGGGTGGGCTCCAGGGGCTCGGGATCCACCCAATCCATCCGGGAATTTGCCTGGGTAAAGAGAGGTGAGGTGGCAAAGAAAGGTGGAATTTGCTGGCTCCTTGGTCACAGCCCTTCAGCGTCACACCTGAGACAGGACCCACGGTCCTGGGCATCCAGATGTGGCACCTGGCTGTCCCTACACACCTGAGCTTCCTCACACAGATGGGGAAACTGAGGCACGGCATCCCTTAGGCTCAAACTGGGCTGAAACCCCCCCGAGGGATGCCCATGGATCCGAGCACACTCCAGCTCTGCAGGCAAGGTGGAATTCCAGCCATCCCCTCCGAATTCCCACATGGAATTCCCCCCATTCCTCCCAGAACAAAGAGCCCCCCAAACCCAGGCTTTACCAGGTCCTTAAATCACCTTTTTAAATTTTTTTAATTTTTTTTTTTAATTTTTTTTTTTTTTTTTTTGCTTTTAAGCACTCAGGTTCTCACCGTGAGTTAGTGAGAGCAGAAACACTGTCACTTAGCAACCTCCCCAGCCTGGAGGATGCGAAGGGAGGTGGGGAGAAGGATTTTTTGAGTTTCCTCCTGCTGGAATTTCCAACTCGGCGCTGGAATTTCTGCATCTGCGAGATGAAGATGCAGGCAAACAAAAGCCCCATTGGAGGTGGCAGGGAGTGGATGGATGAGAGCCCTTCCCTTCAGCATCTTCTCTTCCCCTTGATTAATGGATTTCATTTAGCACATTAACAACTTTACCTTCATCTGCATGGTCCAGGCAGCAAAAGGCCCTGGCTCAGCCTTGGCTAAATTGAGATGTGAGGGACAGAGGGATGGACCAATGGGCTTTGTCCCAGGAAACAGAATCAGTTTGGGGTGCATCTCTTGTGGTGCATGGATGAGGTGAAAGGGCAGCTGCAAAATCCCAGGACAAGTTTTTGTCCCTGCCACCCAAATCTGGAGCATTTTCACCCATCCAGGCTATTTTATTTCAAAATGACTGCAGCAGGGACATGTCAAAGGCCAAGGGAGCTAAAACTGGCAAAATTTTTATAACACTGAGCATCCCAGGAGCACCAGAAGTGATGGAGGAGAGTGAGGACAGTGCCCCTGCCATAGCAGGGACAGCAGGGATGCCCTGGATGGAGAGAAAGATCCAGGGCAGCAGGAATGATGCAGAAATCTCCCCATTTTCAGAGTGCAGGACAAGCAGGGAGCACTGCAGGCCACAGTGAGGGTTCTCATCATTTCTCCTCTCCCCGCTCTGGTCCCCTGTGGGTTTTTGGTAAATCCCACTCGGATTTACCCCCAGGTACCTAAAACACAGCCCCAGGCTGATTTAATAAATCCCTGCCCACACCAGCGGTGCTTCCAGCTGGATTTGCACGGCGTGCTGGAATTTTGGATAGAAAAAGGGATGGAAAAAAAAGTGTTCTGCAGCTGCTGCCGAGCCTTCCCAAGAATGCACGGGCGGTGATTTTGGAGGCGAGGGCTCGCCCATCGCACACAATGCGCAATTAGCTCCATTTAAAGCCCTCGCTGCGGGGCTGGATCCGGCGAGTTTGGCTCCACCTCGCTCACAGAGCGATTTTAAACTGGTGCTGAACTTTAAGCAGCGTCCTTTAATCTGGCGGAGTTGGGATTAAGCTCACGCCCAAGCCTGGCGCTTGTTCTGTGCCCGATTTAAAACCGAGCCTTGGTCCAAGCGCGGAGATCTCGGCATGTGCAGCATCACCGCTGGGTGTGCAGCTTTCCTCAGCCCCAGGGAGGCTTTTCCTCCTGAAAACCTGGATGGAAGGTGTTATAAATGATCAAATCGATAGCCAAATTTAACCACGATTTATTGGGTCAATTACAAAAAATAGAATTTCGTGCAACCTCCACAATCAAGACAGCGTCAGCCCGGGATCAGACGCTGGGTGAGACCAGAGAGTGAACCGACAGAGTGACGGCCTCTCCTCAAAGGTCCACCCCGATCTCTTCCAGGGTCCAGCTTATATACAGTTTATTCTGCCTGAGGCACCACATCTTTCTATTCACTTCTTCAAAAGCAAATCCGTTTCTAAAGACAGATCCTGGTTTGCAGACACGAAGTCTGGAGCGCAGGCAGAGCTGGTTTTCATATGTAACATCTTGATATCGGTTCCTGTAGGCCCATCATGGTGTGTCCAAGCCTTGTGAAATTCCGGGAGTCATGAGCCAGGAAGGCCTCGATGTTATCTCCCAGGTGCAGAGCACAAGGAAGCCACCGATAATGGTCTGGGATAGTCCCATTCAGACCTAAAGCAAGCTTGATACAATCTGCCCAGAGTTAGTTATAATTCGAATAGGACACTGTCCCTGGCTGGGGAGGTTAGTATGTCTATTCCACTGGTATCTCAATTCCACTAGGTTGGTGTGTCTATTCCATTACATTCTATACCTACCTACCTATATATTTATTTATGCAGCATGAATTAACCTTCACATATCACAAAGGGGTGGCAAAAACCAGAGAGCGCCCTCGCCGACCCAGCAGGAGCTGCACCCACAGCAAATTCAGCTCCCAGGAAGGAAAAACCTGGCATGGGAGGATTTAAGGGCCGGCTCCTGCCCAGGCTGGGGGTTTTGCTGGTGCTCCTTGGTGGTGTCAGAGCGGGATGAATCCCTGGAAAACCACCCTGTAGCTGTCACCCGTGGTGGGGACAGACCCAGCCGAGTCTCTCCTCACTTTGCTGTAAATACTCAGAGACAGCGGCCGTAAAAGCACCTCAGAGAGAAGGCAGCAGCAAAATTACATCAAGCCTAGGGGCTTAAACTGATTGAAGGATACATTTTCCAAGCTGATCCAGCTAATGCAGCAGCAAAGTCCCCTGCACTGAGCAGCTGCTGGAATTTGATCATTTTTTTTGCCCTTCTAAATGGCCAGACAGCTGGGGAACCCCCTCCTCTCCCCTCCACTCGAATATTTTGGGAATGCTTTCAGAAGAAGTGCAGCCATGAAGGGCTGTGTTAGCCAGAGGCAAAAAATCTCTGAGATTTTCAATGCAAATAATTGCTGGGAAAAGAGGAAAAAAAATTCAGGATAGTGTTAATCGTGGTGTGGTGCTGCTGCCTTCTGGTCCTTTTGGGGGCTTCTGCATCAGGTTGTGAAAGGGGAGATTGGGATGGGAAGGGAGATGGTGACAGCAAGGCCAGGCTCCAGTTTCTGTGTGCTTTAAAACCCAGGTGTGTGAAGGTGCTCACAGGGGTCTGAGGATGAGGGAAGGGACGAGGATCTGACTCCATGTTTCAGAAGGTTTGATTTATTATTTTATGATATGTATTACATAAAACTATACTAAAAGAATAGAAGAAAGGATTTCATCTGAAGGCTAGCTAAGAATAGAAAAAGAAGGAATGATAACAAAGGCTCTGTCTCAGACTCTCTGTCCGAGCCAGCTGACTGTGATTGGCCATTAATTAGAAAACATCCACACGAGCTAATCACAGACCCACCTGTTGCATTCCACAGCAGCAGATAACCATTGTTTACATTCTTTTCCTGAGGCCTCTCAGCTTCTCGGGAGGAAAAATCCTAAGGAAAGGATTTTCCATAAGAGATGTCTGCGACACAGGTGTCTGCACTCCTCCTCTCCCTGAATTTCCATCCTTTCCACCCTCTTCCCACCCCTTCCCTGGGCATGCAGGGGCTCAGACGAGCCGGGCTTGATGGGCTCCGAGCCCTGGCACATCTAATTAAGATTAATGACTGCAAGGATGATGTGGGTGACTCTTCCTGAGGAGCCCTGGCCTGGCCCGGGGTGACACTGGGGATCCATCACCGACAGCAGCGAAGGGACAGCGGGGACAGGAGGGAGGGAGGGGTGGCTCAGCTCTAGAGCAGGAATTTCCCCCGGGAAATATCAGTAAATGTGCCAAAAAACGCCCTGAAGCCTCTTCCATGACAGCCTCTGCTTTCTCTGTGGCGTTGGGAGGGGGATTTTTGACCCCAAACATGAGAGCCAAAATCTGGAGTAGTAACCTCCAAACCTTCTCAGCTCCCCAGCCACAGAAATTTGGGATTGAACATCCACTGACCCCCTGTGAGAGATGAGGAGAGGGATGCAGCCTCCCATCCCATGTCTGATGGACCTGAGCCCCTCCTTCTCCCCCATCCTCCACAAGGATGAAGCAGGAGGGTGTGTGAGCTCCTGTGTGCTCCAGGAGATGGCTTTGGGGAGAAAGACCCACCCATGTGCCTGTGCTGACCCATCCCCAGCATCCCTTATTTCTCCTGCTGGCACAGGGAAGGGGAGGCAAGAAGAGAGCAGGATCAAAGGGCAAAATGATCAATTTTGGCTGTAAAGGGCAGTTCCAAACAGCATCATCCTGTGGTGTGACCTTTGGGAAGGAGAAAGCAGCTGGGGAAGGAGCACCAGGACCTGAGCAACCACCACAGCCACTGCAAAATGCTGATAAAATCTGATTTCAATTCGATGGAAGCCAGGTGGAATTATCCCAGAATTAATTCATGAGCGTGATTGGGCGGTGTTTGAGAAGTGAAAAGGCAAAGCAGAGGCTACAAGCAGGAAAGGTGTTCGAGAGCCTTTGAAGCTCTTCCCAGAGGGATGTGCCTGGATT